>JAWNOD010000445.1:867500-3267500 GCA_035046225.1 Drosophila pegasa | reverse complement strand
AACTGACAAGAAGCTCTATATAACTATATCTCTGTATAACTATGTCTAACAGTATTTGTAGGTGCGGTATTGTAAAGTCAGTAAGCCAGTCTTAATCGAATGTGAAGAGTGAGATAGTACGCAATGAATGGCTATATTTTAACGTTCATAATCGTAAAAAAGCGAATCGTGAATAGAGATACAGATCATTATCCATCTAATATACAACTCAGCCTAATTGCTACAGTAGATGGAACCAGTTCATTGAGTCTACTTTAAAACATTTTTGAATGCATGGTTAACAGCGGAGTCAAGTGACAGGAAACTTCGTATATCACTATAGCTGACTGGACTTTGGCAATTTCGGAATTTGGGAGTCAGCTAGCCCGTAAAGCGTCCACGAATAGAGATATAGAGATATAGATCATTATCTATGTAATATTGCAGTTGCAAATGGAACCAGTGCATTGAGTCAGCTTTAAAACATTTCTGAATACATGGTAAAAAACGCAGTTCCAGTGACAGGCAACTTCATATATCACTATAGCTGACTAGATTTAGACATACGGAATTCGGGATTCAGTTAGCCCGTCAAGCGTCTAAGAATGCATAGTAAAAGCGAAGCGTGAGATCACACGGAATGAATGACGATATCTTATTCTATGTGCCATTCATGTTTATGAGCGTGATTCCATTCAACTGTACCTTATTGTATATGACTACATTTAACTGTAATTGTGGGAGGTATTGCTTCTTCTAGCTAAAGTATTTTCAGTTTACATAACTAGTCAATGAAACGTTCAAGAATTTATAGCTAAAGCGAGGTGTGAAGAGAGTGAGAAGTCATTGTCTATATTATACAGAATATTATACTATAATAAAACATTATATATCATTATAATACATTATATACATTATTATACATTATTATTATACTATAATAATACATTTTATATATTATTATTATAATATATTATACTGTCTATAAATATATTAAATAGTCTTTTCAGATTAGTTAGCTCTAAAACGATTTTCTTCGGACCGAAATGTATGTGACATGAGATTCGTTATATAACTGTGCTAATTGGTATATGTGGATGGAATCATAATTTGTCTGTAAAACGTATAGGAAAGTAAAAGTAAAGCATTCATTGCATAGAATTTGCCATGCATTTGGAAACGTTTTACCGGCTAAAAAGATGAACTGAACATATATTAAGACATAACATATATTATATATTGAGCTGTACGCTTAAATTCATAAATGCTTTACAGACAAATACAGACATTTTATATTTGTATTTGTGTAGTATAAAGCTATATCTAGTTCCATGAGCAGTCGGAGCTAATTCAACTAGTCAGCCAACAAAACGTTTGCGAATGCACGGAGAGAGTGAGAGAATAAGAGACTATTTATCTAACCGTATGAAATGGAAATCTCTGCCAGATAGTCAGTAGAACATTCACGAATGCACGGAGAGAGTGAGAGGGAGAGAGAGAGGGAGGAAGATAGTGAGATCATAGTCTTTATGCAACTAAATATCTAACTGTATTAAATGGAAATCTCTGCCACTCCGCCAGTGGAACGTTTACGAATGCCCGACAAGACATTCCAAGTAATATATTCACATCTGACTACACCTGCTCAGTTGCACTTGCCTAGGTAAGTCAGTCGAGAGCTGAAGCTTGGAGTGCTTGTCAGGCGATTGCATCAGCAGATACACCTCTGCTGCTATCTATGCCAACCGAATTCACAGGGCTAAGCGAGTCCCAGCACATGTTTAGCCGCGGCGCAGTTATGACTTGTGGTGCGGCAAAAGTATCTCATAGATGCGCGCGCGCTTTAGTTAACTGGTGTAAAATGTTATGCAAACAATTTACAAACAATTGCGGGCAGAGTAAGGAGGAGGGAGCAGGGGTGGGGGCAGGGGCGGGGGTTGGGGTCGGTGGTTTGTGAATGCAAAACAACAATATAAATTGCATTTATATTTCGCATTGTTGCAGTTGCTGCCGTTCGCATCAGCAATTGATGCGAAAGCCACAAACTGCAAACATTAACAGTAAATTAAGTGTTTTCCTTGGGCCACCGGCTGCAGCTTAATTAGTTACAATAGATTAAATTTCAAAGAAATTTTTGCAACCGCAGCTAAAGCAGCAGCAACAACAACAGCAACAACTATTGCGGCAAGGCCGTCCTCTTCTTTAACTGTCCTCACACACACGCACACACGCACGACTATGACTAATTAAGAGCGTCCACAAGCGACGGCAGCCGCGCTCCTGCACCGCTCATTAGCTCATTGGCGGTGCACAGTTTTGCACCGCTGGCAGCTGAGAGCAGCGCGATTGAGCAAGCCTTAAGCAGCCCTCTGACCAGCAGTGGGGCTCTGGCCAGCCGCGGCTGCTAAGCTGCGCTTTGCATTCACTCAAACTCAAAGTGGAGCGAAGTGGAATCCGTTCGAGTGTTGCTCCGCTCTGTATTGCGGTGGTGCAGAGTGAATTAAATTGCGGTGGCGTCAGTTCATTACAGGTGGTTGACTTTTATGCGTTGTTCGCTTCTCTCTCCCCTCTCTCCTCTCCCCTCCCCACTCACTTCTCACTTGCGCGTTCTGTTGCCTTGTTAAAGTCTTGACTCAGTTTTTTCTTTCTTTCGCTTTGTTTCTTCTCTCTCTTTCTCGTTTTTGCCCGTTTTTGTGAAAAATTTACGAAGCGTTAACGAAGCATTAAAGCGCGCATTTAACAAATTTACTTAAAACTGCATAAATTTTCAGTCTACAGCGGAAGTTGGCAGCGTCGTCGTTTTGCGCATGCGCAACAGTCGCGTCGCGTCGCGTCGCGTCTCAATGCGACGCGTCGTCGCCGCAGCTGGAAAAGCGTGCAGCCAACTCACTGAGCCACTGAGCGGGAGTGAGCGAGACGGCGCACGAAGTGCCCCACAGCCATTTTCACGTCTTGCCAATTTTGCATGTCAGCCAGACTAGCGCAGATTATGTGCTCGATTAGACCAACACTTCGAACTAAATTTGAGCTCAGAAAGTACCTCGATTCATGTGCTAGCAATAAGTTTGAATGTGTATCTTAATTGTCTTCCATTTAGATATATGTAATATGTATAAATAAGTACGTAAATCTCTATATATTTATATGTATATATTTTCATATTTGGAATAAGGATATTCCACGTTGTCGACACATTATGTTTTATGGGCTGGCGGAGTTATTGGTTCATTTGACTTTCAACACAATGATCGTTATGATTGCAATAGTTAAGAAAATGTGTGTTATAAATTTAGCTTTTGTTCAAATTATACTTAAACATAATGTCATAAAATGTTCTATCTAATTAATCTTAATTTATTGAATTAAAAAATATATTTATTAACTTTATTTTGATTTAAGTTTGTATAACTCTAAAAAAACGATGTGTTAAATTTCATATATACTCTTTCGAAAGAAGGAAAATAACTCATAAGATGTAAGGAAGAAATTGCTTGGCCTTCTTTCCTAGAAAGATGATCCTTGATACTCCTGCTATAATATAAAAAATAGCGCTATTAATAGAGATACTAAAGATAATAGAGATAAAGATAGAGATACAATAAAATTCCTTTAAGTATCATGAAAATTTATAATAATTGAGGCATTCTCATCATCATGAGAATTGCATAGTAAGGCGATAGTTAGGGAATATTTAAATTCATGAGCATTGCATAGTTAGGTAATTCTTTAGACATACTTGTATGCACGAAAATCGCATAGTAAGGCTATCCTTAAGGCATATTTAAATGCATGAGAACTATCACACTATAAGGTCATATTTAAGTCAAACTGAAATTCATGAGAATTGCATAGTAAGGCTACACTTAAGTCACAATCTAATGCATGAGAAGTGCATATGTTGTAAAGAACCAGGACTTAAAAAAATAATAATTATTGATTAATATTTCAGAGATCTTTTCATAACCTTTCATAGATCAATCGTAATTTATTCATAACTCTAAGCTGCGATCTCTGATTACAGCTGTTTAACTAGCTGCTTATCTAGGAACAAATGTTAATATGCACACGAAATGAGTGTGTGTGCGTGTGTGTGTGAGTGTGTGTCTTTATAATTTGGCTATGTGATTAATTGCCCAGCGAGAGATGTGGGCAAAAGTTAGCTGAGGCGGAAAAAATGAGCAGCGAGCAAATAATAAAAAATTCAAATGCGCCCAAGAAACTACAACGGTTCGTTACACGTTAAATGCTGTTGCTAAAACGAAGCAGAAGAGGCAGAGGCAACAACTAATTTATAGGGTCGAAGTCTAAAGAACAAGTGTTCACAGAGCTGGCAGTTAGATAAACGAGAAACCGAAAAGTCGAAAAGCCGAAAACCCGAAAAACTGAGAGAGCGAAAAGCGAAAACCCTAGACCGAAACCTAGAAATTTGTAGCTGGCTCTGGTTAGCAGCTCATTACATCAACTGAAGCGCGTCTATCATTACCACATTATTCAAATTTGACTGGTTAGCTGGTTACCTGTGGTTACCTGGCCATTGGCCATTGGCCGATGGCCGGTGGCTGCTCGGGCCGGGCCGGGCCGCAGTCGTAGGTGAAAAGTGGAATTTGTGAATGATTTATTGTAATTTGCTTTAAGAGTTATGTTCACACCATCCCCGAGAGCCGGCCGAGCATTGCATTTAATCTAATCTACACATTTTTGGGGCCTACTCGCTCCGCGTGGGGGTGGATCCCGGCGCTGCCCTCGGCCGTTCTCCACTTGCAATATGCAAATTAATGACAAAATAAGGTGTGTATTTTGCAGCGGCCTCCGCGGCGCGTTAATGAGCCATTTTCGGTCGTATCTGTGTGTGCGAGTGTGTGTGTGTGGCTGGAGGAGAGCTGGAAATGTAGCTCATCAAGCGATGGCCCCTTATCTAGCACGTAGCTCAAATTGGGTGTGAGAATAAATTTCTCAGTTTTATGACTCGCTCGCTTCGGCATTAATAATGGGCACTCAATTGGCTTTTAGAGAATACGAACTAGAGAAAGACGGGAATGGGGATGGGGAGAGTGGACCTGAGATGCGGTCGCAGTCGTTTCTCTGTGTGCTCTGTGGCCGTTAGATGTTTTATTCAAGATTAATTGTTAATTTTTATTGCCGGTCTCATTTTCATTTGGCGTTGGCCACGAAATTAAGTTGAGTTTAAGTAGTTTCGGCGGTCGGCGGTCGGCGTTCGTCGGCTCTTCGGGGCGAACGAACGGAAATGTTATCGCCCGATAAAGTACCATAATTTGTAGTCATAAATCTTTGCATCTAAACACCAAATAAAATACAATATCGTCATAAGAAACGCGTCCAGCCAGATGGAAGCGCAGATAGAGGAGCCCACGGGCTCGGCAAATGGAAATCTGGAGATTGGAAAAGAGGAAAACCCGATTCCGATTCCACTTCTCTGAGGCGCATTCACATCACATGCCAATGGCAACGCTCAAAATGGCAACCGAGTGGCTCGGGCCCAACAGGCAATCAAATTAAATTCAAGAAAAAACGGAGCGATTATTAAAAACAAAAACAGCAACAGAAACAGAAACAGAAAACACATATATGTGTATATAAACTTTTTAATTGTTGTATGTCGTGTCGAGATTGCTGCAACAACAACTATCGAAATGCACGGCAACAACTACAGCAACAACAGCAACAACACGCAAAGTTCGGGTCTGCCTTGAACGGTCCGAACATTTTTGTGTTAAATGCGATTAATTGCGATATTATATTCTTATGTAATCGTAAACGTAATCATAGTATGCGGCATAAAGAAGCAGAAAACGTAATAGAAGTACCGTGAGCCGCACACGGGTGGCCCCCGCCGGGGGCTGGCGGGTGGCGTGGGACGGCCGCGGCAGCTGGGAATGACTAAGTAAAAGGGAAGCACGGCGCATTGAAGCTCGCGTTTTAGCAGCGATTGCTTGCAGCTCGACTTAACCGATCTACACAGGCATATACCCTGCAATCGGTGCTGTTGACTATAACATACATTTAAATGTGTGCTAAAAATACGTCAAATATTATAGAAAAAATGTATTTACTTTTAAAGGTGTGCCAAAAAATGTTTGAAAAATATAAATATAAAGAAATATAATATAAATATTGTATTAAACAATATTAAATACTTAAAAATTATAAAATTTAAAAAATATTTAATAAATATTAAATAGTAGAAAAAATATATATTTAAGATATTCAAAAACAAAAAATTGTATGAAATAAATTAAAATTTATTTAAAAACAATCAATTCATACAATAAATGACTGCCTAAAAATATTATTTATACATCATAAATTAAATTTTTTTGACAAGAAAAAAGATAAGTAAATTATATTAGGATTTTATTGGTTGATATATTTTTTATGTAAGGATAACAAATTATTATAAAATTTTATCTATAAATAAACTATAGAAAAATTTTTAATTTAAAAAAATTATATTTTTATTTGCTTATTTAGTTTTGTAAAAAATAATTTTATTTTAAAAAAGTTTTAATCGAAATATTAAAAAAAATATATATAAATATAAATATATAGGATATTAAAAATAATATTTTATTATAAATTATTATTATTATTTTAAATAAAAGTCACAATTGCATGAAAACCATTTTTAATTTTATAAATAATACTTTTTATTATTAAATTTATGTTATTTTATTTTCTGTTTTATTTACTATTCTACTGAATAATGTGAAATAAATATTTGATTCCATAAAATTATATAAAGATGAAATGAATAGAGCAACTGCTGGTCGATCTCTCTGCATCTGCACTACAAATTTGCACTTCCTTCTCTTTTATTTTGTTTGTTGAGGTTTTTTTCGCTCTTGTTTTTAGTGTTTGCATTTTTATTTTCTAATTTAATTTTAAGCTGCGCTCTCTTTGCGACTGCGACTTTCAATAAAACTTTGCTGCCGTGTTGCTGTTGTTGCTGCTGTGGACTGGGCTGAGAGTGGTGCACATGCAACTCTGCTTTATGACTCATGACAACATGCAACATGACGTTTCGTTTCGTTTTGTGCCTCTAGCTGGACTAACTAACTAACTAACTGACTGACTAAGTAAGCCCATTTTCTCTGCTCTTCTTGTTATTGTTGTTGTTGTTGTAGTTTTTAAGTATACGATAGTTTAAACTCTGCATTTATTTAATGGCCTTCTAATGAAACACACAAGAACCGTTAGCAGACTGACTGACTGAGTGACTGAAGATCTCGGCTGCTCTGTCGCTTTTCCTCAACTCCTCAATGCTCAACGCTCCGCCCGCCTCCAGCTCGAGTCGTCCGTCTGGCCGTCTGGCTGTCTGGCTGTCTGACTGTGGGCCGAGGTTCGTTGACTCTTTGCCGCTCGCTGTTATAATTGCCACTAAAAATGTCAGGTGCTAAACGCTATCAGCCAAGTAGAACCAGCTACAACACAATAACAACAACTTGGCTAACAAAATTATAATGACAATAAAAACAAATTTACAGATTTCCATTTAAAATGCACGAGGCACACACTCGCACACACACATAGGGAGGCATTTGGGGAAATTAAATGTAGTAGGTACCAAAAATTAGTATCGCGTTTTTCTATCTCTAAACAGCAACTGAACAGAACAAAAGAGATAGACGCATTTTATGGGCCATGCCAGGGGCGGCGAGGTGCCACAGACCCCATTTGATACACACCACTAACCGCAGCAACACCAACGCCAGAGCCAACCAGCCAACCAGCCAGGCAGACCGGAAGCGATGCTTATCGCTCGTCCAGTCTGCGGCGGTACAGGTCGCAAAGTGCTTTACAAAAATGCAAGCCATTTAGGGATTTGCCAAAAGACTGAAGACTCGCTCACTGCCTCAAATACTCTTCCTCAGGGAGAAATATAGAGATAGAGGGAGAGTGAGAGAGGGGCATATGTTATCTCTCATTGATTAGAGACAACATAAACTCAACTATTATATAATATGAACTGCGAGTATCTTATCACATGATGTTATAATGTCTTACATTATTGAGTGACCATCGAGGTTCGAATACGGTTAAAGGTCATTCGGAAGTGTTACACATAAGCTAGATTGATATTTTTTTTAGGATAAACTAATAAAAATTCGAATGATAATGAATAATGATAATAATGAGAACAACCATAAGCATAACAAGTATTTTGAATAGTAGAAATAGGAATAATAATGATATACATTTGTATTTTACGCATATAATGAGATAGAGCAAGATAAGTGTAATAATGATAATAATAATAATAACAATAGTAATTTTAATGAAAATACCTATACTTATATAAACAAATTCATACTAATACTAATGCTAATATCTATAATAATATATATTCATAGTAATAATATTATGAATTATGAGACTGGCACTGATAATTGTGTTAGAAGATAAGATAAAAAAATGAGACTGACAATATATAATAATATAACGATAGCAATGCTAATAACAATGCTAATAATAAGTTCTAACGATAATACATAAATATAGTAATACTATTGAGAAAAATTAAATTGATAACGATAATTGTAACAAAAACAGCAGTGTTTTTCATTATCATTACTATTAGCAGTAATAGTAATGATATGTTATAATATGATTATGAAATGAAATGTCGTGCGAATAGCAGTAAAAGTAATGATAATACCCAAGCTAATATTAATGCTAATAATATACAGATAAGCATATAAAAAATGTGATTGATAATGATTGAATTGCAACCACACCAATGACAATGATATTAGTAATAATAATTGTCACACTAATGATAATGGTAATACATTTTAGTATTATATATACTATTCATAATAATAAATAATGAGATTGAGTCATAAATTATAATAAAAAATAAAAAGTAATGATAATACTAATGATAATATTTAATGTATAATTTTTACCTTCTGCCATGCCACACATTACATTCAACGATATTCACAATTTCTTAGAGCATTTCCAGGTCGTTGTGCGTGATGTGATATTAGTTTTGCTAGCTGCTCGTTGTTTTAGCTGTTTGTTGTTGGTGTCGCTGCTGTTGTTGTGGCTGCCCCGTTAAACAATGCGATTAAAATATTTAAATTCGTTTTTGGCGAGTGCGAGAAATTTCTTGAACTGCGCGCCTGCGCGCCTGACAAATGAGACAATTCCAGTGCGACGGCACAGCATTTGCATATAGATCGAGTGCTGGACGCAGGTTGGAGGGGTGGCCCGATCGTCAGTGGGTGTGGGAGAGGCAGGGTAAGAGGGGGCGGGGGCGGTGGCATTGGACATATGCACAGGCGTTGCGCTTCGTCGCTCGTTTAATTGTTCCTGTCGCGCGAATTGCAGTTCCTTGCGTCGTTCACATCCATTTCCCTCTCCATTTCCACATCCACTTGAGCATACGAAGCTCGGACCCCGTTTTTCGTTCTCTGTTGTATTTTTTTCGGCTTGCGTGTCATGCCGCAAGCAGCGTCGCAGCTGCAGTCGCGGTTGACGCTGCAGCGGCGACGACGGCTGAGGCGGCAGCGGCTGGCATTGCGCAATTATTAAAATCACTAAACAAAACTTAACCAACTGTTAAAATATAAACTAAAGTGCATTTAACTGTTTTGGCTGTTTTGTCAACAATGTTGCTGTCATCATCATCATCATCAGAGCCATCATCATCATGATGATCATGACTTCCCGCTCACGTACGCCTTCCTGTCACTGTCACTAGCTCTTGTTGTTGTTACTGTTGTTGTTGTCGTTTTCGTGCTGTTGCTTCTGTCAGCACTTTTGACACAATTACTACCAACACACACACACATGCATACACACACACACACACACACACACACGCACACATACACATATAAATACACAGAAATTATAGCCATAAATAGATTCTCATAAATGCTTTAATGATATTTTAAGTGTCGCTTTTTCGACACTCTCCGGACTTTTTACGTAAACTACTATGGACAGGTGACTCTCCATGGTATACGTACACCTTCTAGGCATTAGTCGTTGCTTGCTAATCAACAATTAACTAGCTGAACATCTAACAACCGAGCAGCTCTCATCACAGCCACAACATCTGTGAAGAGATCTCAGCTCAGAATCTGTTACAAATTTGATTGCCTCACCTCGACTTCGACACAATCATCATAAAAATTGATTAGAAATTATGTGAATATCGGAAAGTAGTCTATAGATAAGCTGGATAACTATCAAGCTCGCTCTACTGAAGACCATTCCTTCAATCTTTCAATCAAGATCAATAAGAAGTTGGAATAGATTCGATCAGCTATGCTGATCCTGATTTTTATAGGCAGTAAGGCATATAGTATTATAGATATTTAAGAAATTATATAGATAATATTATAGATAGCTATTGTAATAATATTTTGTAAAACGGACTGAAAACTCCTAACAAAATTGTAAGTATCTTAGTTGAAAAGGGATATCTAACAAAGGTAAATATTAAATTTGTATCAAAAGCTTTAAATGCTTGTAAAAATATTTTAAGGGATATAAAACACAACAATATTACTATTGATCAAATATATTATATATTAAATAGATCTTACATATGTATACATCTATCTATTACTATATTATTATAATAATATAGATGTATACATATGTAAGATCTATTTAATATATAATATATTTGATCAAGTGAAGATATTCTACGGTTTCAGTTTTTCTATCCATCTCGTTTAGCGAATCAGCTTATAGATACAGATACAGACATATATATACCTTATATTTAAGATTTCATTTCGTGCTGCCTTCCATGCGCATTTCACTTAAAGGCGATTAAAAGCTACTTCCTCGGACTTTTCTTGACGCCCCCGCTAGGGCCAGTGGCCGTGGCCATTAGCAGCTGTTATGAATGGCCCTCGGTGTCCGGTGTTTGGTGTTCGGTGAGCGGTGCTTGGAGTGCGGTCAGTTTTCATTTGTCGGGCTCTTTAATAAACTAGCCTATAAATAATTGAACAAAGGCAGCAAACAATTTCACGTAATTATTCTTGGTTAGCATTTTGTCTCTTTTGCTCTTTGCTCTCCTTGAGATCTGAGATTTTTCGATTTTGACTCGGCATTGTTTCTGTTTCTGTTGTTGTTGTTGTTTCTCTGCCCTTTTCTCTGCCTCGTCCATTTGGTGGCTGGGGCTGGGATTGCGGTGCGTTTAATGCGTTTTAAATGGTAGCAAAATTTGATATAATTATAATTATGCTACTCAGTGTAGCCGTCGAGTCGGTCGCATTGTTCCATCTGTTCGTTTGTTCGTTCGCGCTAGATGCCAAAAAGCGATAAAAGTTTAGACGCAATAATAGACCCCGCCAACAACAGCAGCAGCAACAGCCATGTCTATAACAAGCTAGACAACAGCAACAACAAAAAACTATTTAATGAGACACCCGCGACGCAATTATTTAAAGAGAGAGAGGGGAAGAGAGGGGGAGAGAGTTGGATATAGAGACAGCGCAATATAAATTAACGCTAATGCAACAATTGCCAATGAGTCCATTGTGGTTGCTGTTGTTGCTGCATTAGCACGCGTGTGTCCTCAAGAGCTGGGCATCCGAATGTGAGGCCGGGCGAGTCCTTGCGCTCGCTTCCACTTGAGCGCTCAATTAGCCAGGTCCAATTGCAATTGCCGCATTGCGGCTGCGCTTTATACGTTTTTTATGCAAATGCCACACACGCACACACACACACAGAGCAGACGGGCAAAGGACATCAGTCAGTCGAGTCCTGCCGTGCATCATTATCGTCATTAGCAAGATCTCTTTCCCTCTCTTTTTCTCTCATATTTTTCTCACGCGCGAGTTGAGAGAATGCAAAATCAAATGATAAATTATCGCGCAGTCGCCGCTGACGTCGCCGTTGACGTCGCTGCCGCTGCCGCTGCCGCTGCCGCAGTCGCTGCCACTCAGTCAGCCAATGTCAAATGTAAATGATTATAATTATAATTGTCTCGGTGTATCTGTAGCTGTATCCGTATCTGCATCTGTGTGTGTGTCTTGCTTTCGCTTTGGCTTAACCAAGCGTGAAATTTATTTAAATTCATTTTTAAGTGTGCGCAAGTTGAGAAAAAAATATGAATACAAAAAACATATATCAAACACGAAAAAAACAGAAAACAAAACAACTGCACATATTCAAGAGCTGGGCATTATTAACATTCAAATTGTTATAATTTAACAAATTCATTTGATTTATGCACCAGCAGCAAGATAACAGCCCACTATGCACACGGGAGCAAGCGAGATGGATAGCCCATTAGAAAACGTTAGCGCACTTTTGTCCAACTGTTTCCGAAACAATCCAGAACTTTAGACTCAATGCTCGGGGAAACTGCAGCTGGCGAGTCAAAAGCACTGCAAGTATACCCAGCACAAAGTTGAGAGATCATATTAGATTACCTTACAAAAATACAGTTATTTTGCATAAAATACATATATACATAAATATATTTATGATAGTTCTTCCCTTATAGATACACTTTACTCTCAACAAATATCCTTTATGAATATTATTTGTACAATTTTTTGTTTTTGAATTTAAAACGAATGCAGTTGATGAAGAGTCTAGTCGTGCATAATGAAATATATATATGATAAAAACACATTTGATATTAGGATACATTTTAATTCCACAGATGTTGGAACATTCTGAATCTTGTGATAATATATATAACATGCAGAAGGAGGAGTGCCACAGCCCAGAGATTATATATTGTTTTGATCAGGATGGCGAACTGCGTTGATCTAGCCGTGTCCATCTGTCCTTCCGTCTGAGTGTCTGTCAGTCCGTGTATAAACCACAAAAGCTAGAATCTAGGAGCTTGAAATAGATATTCGTGCATACCTAGGGTTGCCATCCTTCCTGGAATTCCGGGACATGTCCCGCTTTTGGAGGTAATATCCCGGTGTCCCGACCTGACACAAAATTGTCCCAGTTTTAAACTGTTTCGATCAAAAAATCGTCATTTTTACTAAATTTAACTCAAAAGAACAAGTTCCCTTATTGCCAATAAAACCCATAATTTGATATCGTTTTTAAGTGAAAGCTCAAGACTTCGAATTTACTGTTAAGGTTGCATTCTGGATAGTCCTCACTATTCGTGTAGCCTTTGAATTTGTAGTATTTTTTTTTTATTGCTTAAGGATTAAATATTTTTAAGCAATCTCAGTAAAAACCCAACACAATTTAAAATAAATTAAAATATTTTAATTAAATAATATAGACATATCTATCTTTATCTATCTTGACCTCAAGCCACAAAAGAAATAAATTGTTAATCATAAATTTGTAAATAATTTTTTAAGCACAGTTTAATGTTTAAATACCTCTAATTTAATTGAAACAATATAATAACTAACAAAATATACATATTTAATCATCGTAATCTGCGATTAATCTTTGGCTTCTATGTTCACCTCATATACATTTTAATGGGATATTTCTTTGCAAAGCATTTCATTGACTATACCCCAAGGGAAAGAGACAGTGGGAGAGAGGGAGAAAGAGAGAAAACACTTTTGGGTGATCGTTCAGCGATCTCTAATCTGCCTCATTTGCCTCACTCACTCTCTCCCTCTCTCCGTCTGTCTCTTTGTGTCTTTCACGTGCAATTACAACATCAGCGCCTTCATTTAAGCCGGAAATGTTAAAGCTGCCGTCGTCTCTCATTGTAGGGCTCCAAATTGTCATTGAGCGAGCGTTAAGCTTTGTCGGAAGTTTTTACGATGCGACAGGCTGCGAAAATTGGTTTCTTGGCAGCATCATTAAGGGGCCATGCGGGCAAAACGGCAAAAAGTGCTTATGAAAAGCCTTAAAACGTTTTCGTTTACGAGAGGAGTTGGTCAAAATGGACGTGTGCAGGGCCTTCATTAGAGGGCACACACTCGGGCGTTCTTGATGGCAGCCATGATGGCCAATTACATTAACAATTGCAAAATATGCAAAGCAACTGGCACAGCCGACGTCGATCGGCATATAATTAGACTAACAACGTGCTGCTGCTGCTGCTGCTGTTGTTGTAAGTAAATGCAACTGCGTGATTGGATTAAGGCCTGGCAAGAGCCAGACAAAAGCCGAGCCCAATTCCGAAAACCGTGCTGAACAGCCATTTCGATCGCTAATTTTTCGCGTTTATCTCATTATTCCACAGTTTTCGAGCATTTATCTGTGGGTGCCGCGCCAGCCGTCCCCTGCCCTGATCTCCGATCAGCCATAGCCCATATACCTCTATGTGTGTGTGTGTGTGCATGTGGCCTATAGAAAGGATCTCGACATTCAATGCATCCAATTAGAGAACTCTGCGTTCATCCCATGGCTTCTCTTAGCGGAATGATCGTGCTAAACTTCATTAAATCTTTCTTCTTCTGCCTCGTTTTTTTTCTTTCTCTTTCTCAAAATCGCTTTTCGACTCGTTTCGTTTCGTTTGCGGGCTGCCTCGCTGGCAATCAACGTGGCTCAGCGCTTGATTATTGGTTGTGAAAACGTCTTTTTCAAAATTTATGCAAAATTGTTGAAAAATGGTTGCTACTGTAAATGAGCCCTCGTCCGTCTCCCTCTCTCCTCCCTCTCTCTCTCTCTCTCTGTGGCATGCGTGCCTTTTGCATACGCCGCTGGCGCATTTTCTATATTTCGCTCAATTAACCGAGAGAACGCCTCGGAGAGCCATTTCGCTTAGTTAAGTACTGGCTACTGGTTTTGGGCCCCGGCTAATTACCCTGTCATGGATCTCAAGGGGTTATCAAGTGCCGCTCGATCGCTATCTGCATATGCATGAGCCAGCGATCGGCGATCGATCACAGACGAGGCAGACCTCTGGATACAAGCAGACCTTAGACTAGCTAGTCGATTCATCAAGTAGTCGCAGTCATTCATCATCATTTTGCCTAGTGTATCTAATGCCTGCGTACATAGATCTTACCAATCTCGATCCACAAACGATCTCCGCTGATCACTAAATGATCTCTCTCTCTCTCTCTCTCTCTCTCTCTCTGGCCAAAGTCTCTTTCCGTCTTGTCGTATTCTCTGTGTGTGTGTGTGTGAGCCTAAATGCTTCAACAAAGAATGACTAACGAGGTGTTATAATTATAAAGAGACACATAAACGTGTCCATATCGATCGTGGCGCGTTAATCTGGTCGAAGGGCTCCAGAGCCGAGGCGCTTGTCATTAGAATATATTGTTTGAATTTCACGTTGGATCTCGACTGCCTGTTGGCTGCTTGTTGTTGACTTTATTACTCGTGTATCTGCTAGATACTTGCGTCATTTTGCCATTTCATTGATGCTGCGTCGACTCGACTTTTCCCCAGCAGCCGGCTGAATGGATCGATCGATGGTCAGCACTATGAATGGGCCGAAAATCCAATCGAAGTCGACGGAATCGAGAATGGGAATGGGAATGGGAATACGAGCGGGCTGTGGCTTGGGTATGGGAATAGTTTTTTGGTGGCTCGGGTTTTCATTGATCAGTTCGAACGTTTCAATTCGTTTCGACATTTTGCTGCGTAATTTGTGTTAAGTGGTTCCAGCCCACTTCAGATACCGCATCAGCCACCTCCGCAGGGATTTCGGTGGCTTCCTCGTCGTCTTCAGTCTGTATATGTTTAATTTTGTTTTATCGATTGAAAATAAACAGAACAAATACATGGAAGAAAGCCGAGGAAATTAAAATGCGGCAAACTGTGCATTTATCTCGTCATGACACGCCCCCTCCTAAGCGCGCAGACCCAAGAGCGAAGCCCTCCGCACCCGCACCCGCTCAAGCCGAGCTTGACCAGCGCTTTGATCTCGCCCGATCGATTTTGTTTATTTTTGTTCATAATCGACGCAGTCGCTGGCCGCCACCCTCGCCTCCTCCAATGTGGGACCGATCGCTGCCTTTTGATCAGGCGCGAAAATTGTGCGCCTACCGCCCGGCGAAGACCTCAACCAACATCACAGACTCCGCAGCCACAAAGCGTCAGCCGGTAGTTGCTACCGACAATGACGAGGGCGTTTGCACCGTCAAAAGTTTCTGCTCCTGCTCTTGATCATGATGATGATCACGATTATGATGCTGATGCTGATGATGATGATGGAGATGATGACGCGGCATTGCCATGAATAGATCTGGCCAAGATGGACTGTCAAGCACACAATGGCCAATCGGTTCGCATTGGCTATGAAATATGCCCATGAGCCCGCGGATTGATGATGCCTCACCCGCTGCTGGGATCAAGAGCAGATCAGCACTTTGTCTGCCCCGAGATCATTACGAAGCGCAGAGCCGCCGAGCCGCAGCTGATGAGCTGCCACGAGATTCGCCAGGCAGCTGCCAGCTGGTTCATTAGCCTAAATGGTAAGTGGAATGTGTGAAGCTACATGTGCTAATAGATCACTTATCGATCATTTGGCTCTGCTCGAATCGCAGAAGCTTCTCCAATTAAACTCTACGAATTTCATTGGGTTCGTGCAATTGTTGCTCGCTTAGGGCATTAGGGAAGTTGGCGAATGATGAGCTGGACTCCATTTATGGCAAATTACGTGGAATGCCGGAGATAACGGTCAATTTTGCAGGCCATAGTCGATGCTACCCACACGCCTAACTGCAATCGACTCTAACCTCGACTCCGACTCCGACTGCGGCGGCAACTTCGAGTCCGATTGCTGTTCTCTGCGAGTCTAGGTGGGTCTTTACGCTTCACTGTGTCCATAAATTGGTCATTTATATAAAAATAAAAAGCTCAAGCTTTTTTCCAGCGAATTTCGCCCCCCCCCCCCTCTCGTCCCCTCTCCATATATTATATATGGGTTTCTCTCGCCATGCGTTTCTCTAATGAAGTTTCTATCGTACGTGGTTCGCACATTTTCTCCCCCATTCGCTTAGTCAAGAGTTTACGAACGGAAACTGGCAATTTGCTAAAAATGACAAATGTCTATATGTGTTGTGTACAAGTATTAAAATAACCACAGCCTACAACCTCGCCCAAGCTCACGCACCCCGATATCTTTCAGTGTGGGGCAGTGGTGCAGCGTACAGTGGTGCGCCGCACAGTGTGCATTGACATTATGCGTTTAGTTACGCACTCATTTGTTTCCATTCGCTGGTATTTAGTGCACGCAATGCTCAATTTTGATGCCCAAAGTGCACAATTTAGTGGTCCGCTGCTGACTCTCCCAATCTCCGTCGGCCCACCTCTGCAGTTGTGCACGCATCGACCCTCCCGTCCCAGCCGCAAGTTGTTTGCTAAACAAGCACTTAAGGCTTTGCCTCTTCTCGCAATGCGTCAGTGCGTCCATAGATTATTGCGTCTAACCACTTGGGCTGGCACTGTGCCAGTTTTATGACACTTTACAGCCGGCTCACCAATTAGTCCAATTGAGGCAAATTGATTCCGTCCGAACAATACATATCTGCAAAAAAACCGGGATAGAGCGGTAGCATCGATAAGAAAGGTAAACAAAGTAATATAGAGAGATCAGGCGGGGGAGAGAGAGAGAGAGAGAGAGAGAGAGATAGAGAGAGAGAGTGAGAGGCAAAAAGAGAGGTGGAGAGAGAGAGGTAGAGATAGACAGGGAAAAGGCAAGAGAGAGGTAATAGGATAGAAAGAAAGAGACAAAGAAATGATCAGTATAACACTAAGAAGGAAGCAAATAGAGGGAGAGAGAGTTAGAGTAAAACAGAGAAACAGTAAACGGAACTAAGAAAGAGATAGTGAGAGATATAAAGAGAAAGAGAGAGAGTGAGAGAGAAAGACAGAAAGAGAATTAGAGGAAATAGGAAAAAGATAGTGACTTAAGCAAATACTGAGAAAAGGGAAGTGAGACTTAGAAAGGGAGAGAGATACAGTAGATAGAGAGAAATAGCGAGATAATGATAAAATGGATTAAATATACGATAAGAGGTAATAGATAAGATATAGGGATAGAAGATATAAGGTAGACGGTAGAAGGTAGAGGATAGACGGTAGAAGAGAGAAGATAGAGAGTGACACTGAGAACAACAGAGAAAAAGAGGACAGAGTAAGAGATCGAGTAAGGCAGAGGGAGACACAGAGGGAAGGATAGAGAAACAGAGATGCAGAGAGAGCGATAAGAAGAGAGAAACTTGAGAGTTACAATTGTTGCTTATTTGAATATGTGTCTCAGCTGAAACTCTGTCGATAATATATGCTAGTCTCATAATATGAAACAAATCTGATTGAGAATTGGCTTAGTAACAATTTTATTACCGCGAAGCAGAATGTTAATAGAGTAATAATAATAAACAAGTTTTGGCTTCTGATATAAAAGTAAGAAACAGGATGTAGCCGAGTCGGAATCTTATTATTTATATTCAATTAAATAATGCATTATCTCATATAGTATATATAAAAAAGTGAAATCTGAACACGACAATAATTAGATATCTTCAAATTTCTATGAATTCATTTAATTAATTTAATTAAATTCAATTTTTTTATCATTGAAATTATCATAAGAATGGGCTTATATGCTGAATATGTATCTATATTAAAAAACTTTAATACAGTCTTAGATCATTTTAAATATCATTTATGTAAAATCAAATAGAATACGATGCGATATCTTTTCAGATAATTGTTTTGGTATTTCATATGCGCTGCATATATAATTGCTGGCCGAGTCTTTGGGGGGAATGACTTTTCGAAATGCTTTTCTCTTCTTGGGCATTTATAAACTGATTAATTATGTAAAGGGGCTTCCTGTCTTGAGCAAATAATTCAGCTTTCCTATTGTCTAGGCTAAGTTTCTTTGTCTGCTGTCTCTTAACTGCTGCTGGCATTTCAAAGTCAATGGCGCAACGTTGACCGACGCGTCGGTCCCTGAATGTGATCTAGCATACAATTAAAGCAATCGATTTTTGCCGACAGTCACGTCACGTTTTCCCTACAGAGATAGACAGAGAGAGAAAGAGGGAGAGAGAGAGAAAGGGCAAACTGAGCAAGGGAGAGGGGGTATGGCCGGGCGTCTGGGGGAGGACAATGGGGCCGCTCGATCAGTTGATCGGTCGATCAGTCGCTATTATAAGATCGTTAATAAGCGCTTGTCAATTTCCAGTAAATGTACAAAAAACGTTTATAATCATTAATAATAGCAATTTTATAATTTTGTATAGAAAACCGAATCTCAGTTTAGAGTCGTCGCCCCCCAGGCCCAAACGGACCGACCGACCGACCAATCGACCGACCGGCCGACCGGCCCAAACGGCAGCCACGGCGGTGTTGGCTTTTTCGGCTTCTGAAGTGCGTCAAACAGTAGCTAACAATTTTTTAAAAGCTTATTTAAATATTTCAAGCCCGAGTGCGACGTCTGAAAAATATGAGAAAACGATAGATAATGAGCGCCGACCATGCACGGACCACTCGGCACACCAGGCATCCGAATTTATCATTGAAGAAATCGAAATGCGTGCCAAAAAGAGGTCAAAGCTAAATACCCGGCCAGGGACTAATTGCGACAGGGATTTCCGGCTATAGAATGCCTTCTCAAAAAATTATGACACGCCTTGAGTAGTGTCAGATAGAGGTAATAATTTGTGGAAGTAGAGGTAATTAAGGAAAGTTGTGCTGCGAATCCTTAGGAAACAGAACGGAAGTCTAAGAGAGGGAGACATGTTTTTTAAGCATATTGTAGGCAGAGGAAACTTGATTAAAGAGTTCTCGAGATCTCTGTGTTGAAGGATCTACATGTTCGCTAGAAAGTCATTGTCTCCAGCTAGGCCTAAGGGAGCTTAAGAAACTTCCTCTTGTCATTTTTTTTGCCAATTATTAGGAGGTACAAGGCGTTCATTGAATGGAATAGCTAATCTGGGCTTGTGCTCTGAACTATCATGGCGAGCCAGTTGACAGTTTCGATTGTTGTGCTGCTGCAGAGCAATTTAATTGGTCGGTATTATAAAGCGTTTAACACATGTGGTCAGGGCTGTTGATAATTGCTGCTGCAACAACAAGTATTGCTGGCCAGATGAGGGCCAAAATAGATCATCGAACCCGGGCATGAAGTGCTTGGGGCGTCGCTGTCGGCGAGAGCAAAGTCAGCGGCAGTCGACGTCGACAGCAGCGGCTGCCTCGGCTGCAGCGCCCATTTAAAAACCTTTTAAGTCATCAGGCACGCCCACTTTTAAATGCCGTGCGCAGGCGCCACCCTGACGCCAGCCGAAAACGGGCTAAGTCGAAGCCGAGGAACTGGGACGAGGAGAGAGCGGCGCAGAGCGGAGGTCTCTTGGTTGAGTTGCTTGATTTTCTACAAGCGTTTTCATTTCCAATTCAAATTCCATTCTCACTGAGCCGGGAAAAGTTGCTGAGCTCCTTGACTAATTCGATTGCAATTAGTTGCAGGCCGAGCAGGCTCGGACGTCTGGCCTCGTCGCTCATCTCTCGTCTCGCGTATCTCGTCTCGTGTCTAGGTGGGTCGCGTCGTGTCGTGGGTGCGTCATAGTTGTGTGCTGTGACAGGATTTGGCCCATAATCCAATTAAATGCGTAGCAGTTGCGGCTCGTTTCCTGCTCGCACCTGTGCGGCATCTCGTCGCGGTTAGGTTTTGGCTTTGCTATTGGCTTTGGTGTTGGTGCTGGTGTTGGTTAGTCTTTTGGCAAGCAGACGCGAATGCGCACGCGGAACGGGAAAGGGAACGGAACGGGAACTCGGCGGGCGGCGGTCGACGGCCATTGATCGATCGGCCAATGATTTTGCATAAATTATGAACCACAAAACAGTAAAGTTAACTTTTCGACTACAAAAGCCAAACGCCGCCAAATGAATTCATAAAAAATGATTCAGGAAACAAAAAACCTGCTCAAGGAAGGCCGAAGCTCAAATGCTCTTTAAATAGGACAATCTATATCTATATCTATATCTATATCTATATCTATATCTATATCTATATCTATATCTATATCTATATCTATATCTATATCTATATCTATATCTATATCTATATCTATATCTATATCTATATCTATATCTATATCTATATCTATATCTATATCTATATCTATATCTATATCTATATCTATATCTATATCTATATCTATATCTATATCTATATCTATATCTATATCTATATCTATATCTATATCTATATCTATATCTATATCTATATCTATATCTATATCTATATCTATATCTATATCTATATCTATATCTATATCTATATCTATATCTATATCTATATCTATATCTATATCTATATCTATATCTATATCTATATCTATATCTATATCTATATCTATATCTATATCTATATCTATATCTATATCTATATCTATATCTATATCTATATCTATATCTATATCTATATCTATATCTATATCTATATCTATATCTATATCTATATCTATATCTATATCTATATCTATATCTATATCTATATCTATATCTATATCTATATCTATATCTATATCTATATCTATATCTATATCTATATCTATATCTATATCTATATCTATATCTATATCTATATCTATATCTATATCTATATCTATATCTATATCTATATCTATATCTATATCTATATCTATATCTATATCTATATCTATATCTATATCTATATCTATATCTATATCTATATCTATATCTATATCTATATCTATATCTATATCTATATCTATATCTATATCTATATCTATATCTATATCTATATCTATATCTATATCTATATCTATATCTATATCTATATCTATATCTATATCTATATCTATATCTATATCTATATCTATATCTATATCTATATCTATATCTATATCTATATCTATATCTATATCTATATCTATATCTATATCTATATCTATATCTATATCTATATCTATATCTATATCTATATCTATATCTATATCTATATCTATATCTATATCTATATCTATATCTATATCTATATCTATATCTATATCTATATCTATATCTATATCTATATCTATATCTATATCTATATCTATATCTATATCTATATCTATATCTATATCTATATCTATATCTATATCTATATCTATATCTATATCTATATCTATATCTATATCTATATCTATATCTATATCTATATCTATATCTATATCTATATCTATATCTATATCTATATCTATATCTATATCTATATCTATATCTATATCTATATCTATATCTATATCTATATCTATATCTATATCTATATCTATATCTATATCTATATCTATATCTATATCTATATCTATATCTATATCTATATCTATATCTATATCTATATCTATATCTATATCTATATCTATATCTATATCTATATCTATATCTATATCTATATCTATATCTATATCTATATCTATATCTATATCTATATCTATATCTATATCTATATCTATATCTATATCTATATCTATATCTATATCTATATCTATATCTATATCTATATCTATATCTATATCTATATCTATATCTATATCTATATCTATATCTATATCTATATCTATATCTATATCTATATCTATATCTATATCTATATCTATATCTATATCTATATCTATATCTATATCTATATCTATATCTATATCTATATCTATATCTATATCTATATCTATATCTATATCTATATCTATATCTATATCTATATCTATATCTATATCTATATCTATATCTATATCTATATCTATATCTATATCTATATCTATATCTATATCTATATCTATATCTATCTCTAACGTACCGCATTAGAGTTCGGCTATGGCCAATAGTAAAGTTGAGGCAAAGAGCGACAGCTTCGTGGATGCCACCCAGGCTGGCTTGCTTTAGATACAGTTACTGCTGCAGATACAGATACAAATAAAGAGACAGACTCGACTACGGATACACAGCTTCGATTTGGCTGCGTTACTAATTCCTTTTTTTGGCGTTTTGCATGCGACAAACGCATTGAAATAGACGTTTCAAGACTCGATAGTGCGTCAGCATGAGTCAGCAGGGCGGCCAACGGGGGCAGTATGGGCAGTGTGGTGGGGGTGGGGCGGGAGCTGTGGGGAAGGAGAGTGCAGTCAGTTGTTGGGTCTCGTTGGCCGGGCCGTTAACAAGCGGCTATCAGCCGTTGCAGATCTGCAGCTTTTGTGGCCTTAATTACAATCTTTTGAATACATTTGGCGCTTAATCACGTGGCCATTATCTGGGGTCTGGGCCATCCCCCGGGCCGCAGTCGATCCCCAGGCTCTCTCTCACTCTCTCTCTTTCTCTCTCTGTCCATCAGCACCTGCGACTCGCAGCAATTTAATTTTCTCTTTTATTTTTGAATTCGTTTTTTATTATTTTTTTCTTGCTTTTTGGCCAATGCGCAGTTGAAAGGCATCCCGATTCAGAGACAGTGACAAGAGTCAGAGTCCAAGTCCAAGTCCGAGTCGGGGCCCTGCGCTGTAATCATCAATCAAAAAGAGCGGACTGTGCGGCTTTCAACACGTTTAGCTGCAATCCAGCGGTTTGAAATTTCAACTGGCCCTCTCTGTCTCTGAGTCTCCGAGTCTCCTGAGTCTCTGAGTTGAGTTTGTTGCCTTCGAAGTCGGAGCTGGTCTTCTTTAAAAAGACTCTAAATGATTGACCACTGGCCGTAATAGTCCAAGTTGTTGCCGTTTTATGCCAGCTCGCTATGATTACGAGCAGGCTCTCCGATGACATCGTCGACGTCTTGGCTGCGACTTCGAGCGGACTTCATATTCGCTTTCGTCTTCGACTTGGGCCTAGGTGCCTTTTGTGGCTTCTTTTTAGCGTTGTCAAGTGGAAAATGTTGTAGAAATGTGTGGTGTCCGGCACCACCGCAGAAACCGCACAATTTAATACCGAACACCGAAAAAAGTAACGTAAAATAAAATAAAAATAACAAGTAAAATGCGTGAAACTTAACTAGCTACAAGTTACTTGGGCTACCTGCTACATCCACGACGATGATCTATGGAGCAATCGGCCGGGAATGTGTCTGTGGCGACGCTTTGTAAAGCGCTACTTAACACATGACCGCACGGCCAGCGATTGAGCTGTTCGCAAAGGGTCGCCAGGCGAGCTGAATGAGTGCCTGGACCATCCATCGGTTGCTTCTCTTTACATTTGCTCATTTATTGGAGTAGCCAAGTCCAAGTTTATCTCGATCCCATGTATATAGTTGGGCTTATTATTATACCCTGAGCCCATTGAAAATGGGAAATCAGGGTATAATGTTTTTGCTGGATGTATGTAACAGGCAGAACGAGGCGTGGCAGACCCCATACAGTATATATATTCTTGATCAGGACAAGAAAAATCGATTTGGCCCTGTCCGTCTGTCCTTCCGTCCGTCCGTCTGTCCGTATGTTTGAACGCGCCGATTTCAGCCGGTATAAGAGCTAGAGACTTGAATTTTTTTTGAAGGTTCGTGTATAGCACGCGCAGATCAAGTTTATTTTAAATATCGATAACTATCACTTAATTGTTATCGATTAAAAACCAAATTTTATATTTAGCTTTATATGTATATTATGCAATTTCGAATTTTGTTAAATTTTGGATACCCGCCCCGAATTCCTCTAAATTCTATGAAAACACAGATTTGACGGGCCTCAGGATATCCCCTAGTCGGTCACGCCCGACTAGAGTTTTCTTACTTGATATATTATATTGTTGTACTTTATTTAGTTTTTACAGAGTTTAGTTCTCGCTTTTCAACCGAAATATTTATAATTATGCTAGCTAGGAGTTTTCTGTGTTTTACAAAACTTTTGTTAGCAAGGAAAGTGTGGGATGAAACCCTTAATTTGAATAACTTACTGACTACTTACTGACTAGTGACTAACCTATTATATGAATTAAAGTCTATGTATTGCTGGACTGTTCGAACTCCAGCTATTAGATACTTGTATAAACTGGCAAATTCGATATTAGTTTTAATAGCTTATTTAGTGTTATTTGAACCTTATAGTTGAGCTTACTCTATATATATATATATATTGCTTTGTTATAGCCCTTCACTTCAGCTCTTGCTCTTGTCGTACTATTCACGTTTACATTCGCTCTGTAATTGTCCGCTTCAATCAACCTGCAACTAGAGACCTTTTACCGTTGACAAACTACTGAACACTCTTCCCCGATATACACACACTCACATATACACATATATTTATATATATATATTATAGTCCAGCATACCGCAAACCGCATACATCAACACAATCGCAGCTTGAGTCGCTGTCGCAGTCGCAGTCGTAGTCCCAGTTTAAGTTCCATTTGCTTCATCTTCATTTCACTTGTCAATTGGCCGGGCCCCCCTCTGGCCTGGCCACTAAATTGGTAACTAAATACTTAAACTAATTTTAAGGTTTAACAAAGTCCAAGACGTCGTTGCGTTGACAAGCAGCCGCTCGCTCGGCAAGGGTGGCCGCATTGACCGCAAGCAATGAAGTGTGTGCCAGAGTCAGAGCCAGAGGCAGAGGCAGAGCTGGGACCCGGGACGAAGTCAAGAGCAGGGAACGTGGGCATGCCTGTGGTTAGGGCCAGTGCCAGGGCCGGGCAGGGTGCTGCGTCTTAAGTAGCTACTAACTGTTATTTACATTGTTTGTTAATTTCAAGTGCCACCCTCATACGACGACGATTTCTAAGGTTTCGCTGTGCCCCAAAAACCAAAGAAAAGATATCCAAAAAAAAACTTAAAATTTTTAAATCCAAGTATGAAATTTAATAGGGCAACCAAAAAACCAGAAAAAGCAGGCGAAACAAAATATGCAGAAGTTAGAACTCGAACTGAGAGTGTAACTAGAGAGAGGAAAGTCTTCCTGGGCGATCGCTGGATCTATCAATGGAATGGTGATCCAACATGGATTGCTATAGTCATAGTACCAGTGTGTGTGTGTGTGTGTGTGGGGCTCCCTTCTGGTATCTGTAGCTGGGTAATCTGCTAATTATTCGCGAGGTTCGTGTGAACTCGGTTTGTAGGTTTGTAGCTGTTCGTGGATTTTTACCGCAAATGTCTAATGAAGTTGGCCCGCTTTGATTGAGTGGGCGCAATTAAGCAGACAGCCGAGGCGGTCGTGGCCTGGCGGGGGTGCGGTGGTGCGGTGGTGCCTACTCACACGTACACGTACACGAGCAGCGGTTGGGACTTGCGACGTAGCCGCGCATATTTCTCACTTATAATTAAGTCGTTTTGAGCGCGTTTAGAAATTGTTTTCGCTGCGTGTTTAGTTTTTTATAAAGTGAGCAGCTAATTGCAACAGATTTTCCCATGGAGCACTTGGAGCACCACCCGTCGCCAGTCGCCTGCACCACCAGCCAGCGAAAGTCAGTCCCAGCATCAGCAGCATCAACTTTGGCTCTGCTTTTGGCTGCTGGTGGCAAAGCCTCAAATTGGGTTATTATGTGCATAGTTAAGGCCGTCGCATGCGACAGTTAATTGCAATGGAATATGCCCTAAGCCTGAGATTTAGGTCAGCTAAGTGGCACAGCGATCTCAGCCAATTGAGTTGGTCGAGCCGTCGTGCCGTCGTGCCGTCGGCCAGCCAGCTCTGGCTCAAATCTGATTCGATTTGGATAACGTTTGTGGCGCCAATGTGCGCATAATTAATAATTACGTATACGACGCATATGCGGCTCATAATTATGCACGGCATTTGCGGCTTTAGCGCTGCCACAAAGCCAACACGCAAAAGTCACAGATACAGAGACAGCCGCAGTCATAGATACAGCTGCGGATACAGCGCCAATACCGATGCAAAGCATTTCTGGTTGCGACTGTTTGGCTCTATTATTATTTGGGGCCGGCCATTTTGGGGGCCATTGAAAAAGCTGGCCAAAGCGGAAATATCTCGAAATTTCAATTTAATTTGCTAATTAACACGTTATGCCAATGAGAGAGAGAGAGAGAGGGGGGGGGGCAGATATTGCAGTTGAGTCTAGCTCTTTCTCATGCTGCCATCCTGCCTGTTCTTGGCGCACTTGTTCCCATTTCCATGCTGTTTGTGCTTAGCGCACGCATCAGTTCCTGCCAAACAGAGGAAAAAAGAACGAGCTGAACGCATAAATTGTTATGGCTCATAAAAAATACAAAATAACAAAACAAAGCATCGAAAATAACAGCAACAACAACAACGGCGACGGCGGAGATAACAATATAAACAACAACAAAAGCGTAACGTCAAGTAAATTGAAGCATTTCGTGACCAAATATGCTAAACAGTGACAATTTCACAAATGTCTATTGTGCGCTACAATATAATTACGCGTCAGATACGGCAACAGATACTTATGCACTCACACACATAGACAGCGGAGATACATTTGTATCAACAGCTGTACAAGTTTGCCAATTAATTTGTGAAAATGCGCTGTACAAAAGACAAGGCGCGCTATAGACGGCGGTGCGAGCGAGACGGCGGGACATGGGATCGGTATCACTTAGGAAAAACTTTGCGCGCATGAATCTAATTGAGTTCGTCGCTCAAACTCAATTCAGATTATGCATGCAGCCAACCAACAAGCCAGCCAGGCAACCACCCACCCACCGAACCACCTGAGCACCACCTGAGCACTGGCTGCATCCATTGTTGTAATGCGCCACTTTATCCGCTTTAATTAGTTTTCGCCACTTGAATTCCTTTGGCCGCCGCTGCTGCGCCCATTGTTATGCAGATGCTGCAAACGCTTCCCCTTCCCGACTATCTGCTGGCTACACATTTTAATATCATATCATATCAACCACACACACACACACACACACACACACACGTAGATAGTGTGCCGTGGAGCCGCGTCATTATTCGCTTTTCGAAAGCAATCCGCTCCGTGGCCATGTTATACCGAAATTATTTCATTATATACAGCTCGAAAATGACTTCCGTTTATGGCATCGACTTTTGTTTTAGTTTACCAACTCTCACACTCAGCATCTCCCTCTCTCTCTCTCTATCTCCCTCTCTCTCTGGCTCTCTTGTGCAGCGGCTCTGCGGAAATCTAAAATAACCCTAGATCGGAAATAGAGACGGGATGAAAAAGGGTTAATTGCATTTTGATGGCTTTATAAAGTCGGGCGATTACTGCTATTCGTTTTCTTAGCTCAGTTCCGTTCGAACTATTTACATTGTAACAGCCATGACATGTGTGTGCGCATGTGTGTGTGTGTGTGTGTGTGATGCCATCCCATGTGCGTATCGAATCCCACATGAATTGCTGATAAAATACTCTGCTTTGCCAAGCACTTAACCAAAAATTGTATTTTGTATGTTTTTCTCTAATGTTCGATAAATCACTGCTTATACAAACACACACACACTCACACACACTTACACGCACACACACACGGGCAGGCGGAGGGAAGCTGGTAGAGATTGCGACAGATAGTTGGCTGGCGCATCCGCCAAACTGGGTCCATCCACAGGCCAGCTTTATCTATATCTATGGCACATCAATTGAATTTTAATGGAAATCGACGAGGAATAAAAGAGACTAAAACGCTGCAAAAAGGAATAAAGAGATAAAAAGAGAGCGAGAGAAAAAAATAGAAATAAAAAATCAGGAAATAAAAGGAAAGAAAATGTTGGTAAACTGGCAAACAGTTGGAAAAAGGGAAAATTGTACGTGAAATTAAAATGAAAATGGCAATGAGCAAACGATTTTCGAGAGTGCAACGGCTCGTGAACTGCCAGACGACGATTCGCTACAATATTTGGCAGGGCATTACAATTCTGCCCAGCCAATGACTCTTGTTATACTCCTGCTAATTTCAGTATAACAGAATTCATTCAGTCAAGCAAGCATTAGATTGCACAACATAATATTTAATAATAATTGGGAGTAGTAGAGAAATCTGACTTTAGAAATACTTTGTATAACAGTTTGTGGGGCACACGATAGTTAAGAATCAAACGATCTTAGCTTTTAACGCTTCTTACCAGCGAGTGTAACAGTTTATATAGGAGTTTGTATAACAGTTTCTATAACAATTATAACAGTTTGTAAACAGTCTGTATAACATTTTACATAGTCGATTGTATAACAATATAATATATAATATAAAATATATATTAGATTGTATAACAAACAGTTTGATGACAGTTTGTAACAGCTTGATTACCATTTTGCATAACAGTTTTTATAGATAGCTACTTGAGAGATAAACGCTTTTATAAATTAGATTGTATAACAGTGTGTATACCACTTAGTATAACAGTTTGTATAGGGGCTTGCCTAACAGCTTGTATAAGACCAGTGTTAAAGTTAATTATAAGTAAGTACTAACTTGAATTTCATTTTCATTTCGAAAGTCATTTTGTATAACAGTCTGAGTTTTTCTGAACCAAAAGATAAATTATAAACAGTAAATGTAAAATTTCAAATGAATGCGATAAATTTTGTATTCGTCTATTGAACTAAATGCATAATAGATTACAATAGTGTGTATGACATTTCGATGCGATGTGTATTATACTGTTATATATATATATCGTTTTTATAACAGTCGACAGATGGACTGTAAACTGATTGCTTGTTGCTGACACCTCTATTTCTATTTCTATTCGATGCGGTTCGCTTGTATAACAGTTTTGAGCTGTTTGCCCAAACTGAGCTACCCGACGCACTCAGCCATTCAATGTAACGCATTTACATAGGAACATTCATTCATCTCGTTCAGCTGTTGAACTGTCTGCGTCGCCTTTTTTCCACAAGCTCAGCGTTCTGCTTCAATGCAGCCAAATTCTGTTATACTGGCATAAAACCATAGACGCCAAACGGTCCACAGCTGCGGGCCCAGCGACCACCCAACCAGTGCCCAGCGTAACCAAAAGCTAAAATGGCCAATTTTACAATTTTAAGTCTCGTTGTTGATGTTGTTGTTGTTGTTGTTGCGCGACAATTTTTCTACAAAATTCTGCTCCTTTTTTTGTTGGGTTCCACCGAAGGGAGGATGAATGGGATGGGGATGAGGATGGAGAGGAATGGACTCAATTCGCGCCGCTTCGTCTGTTTTGCCTTTTTTGCCGTTTTTAAATGGGCTTTTTATGCGCGGCAGATCAATAATACATACTTTATATAAAATAGAGACACATGGCAACGGCTGTCGGAGGCTGGGGAGGACGAAGGACTGTGTGGCCCGCTGGCTGGATGGCTCGATGGCTGGCTAGGAAGCGCGGACAGGATATGCGCGCCAAAACGGAAATGTGCACATTTATTTATCCTGTTTCGATTTCGCTTTGATTTTTCAACTTTTTTGTTGTTGTATTTTTATTTTGTTGATGCGCCTGCTAAACGAAATTTTCAAATGGTTTGCCAGGGAGACGGCAACAAAGGAGAGGAAGGCAAAGAGACATCGATGGAGAGAGAGAGAGAGAGAGAGAGAGAGAGATGGTGGGGGAGACGGAGATGGGGTGGGATATGGAGCCGGACAGGCGCAGGGCGCAGTTTAGTAACTTGTGACTGGCCACAGTGCCCAAAAGGATATATACAGACCATATACACACAGTCGGTTGGTCTGTCGGACGGACAGACAGTCGGTCGGACGGACAGACAGACAGATAGTCGGTCGGCGTTGGCCACAGGCTTCTGTTTAGGCAGGCACAAAAAATGTTGTAAAATATTTGAACACGAGTTTTTCACGGCTGGTAGTTTGGATGTTCAGCACCGTTACAGTCGGTGCCCGGTGGCAGGGTCCGGACTCGGTGCCCGATGGCCATTTGCATAAAGGAAGATCTAGGCGCCAGCCATACGCAGCCTCATGCATTTATGCAATCAAAGCAGACCGAATGCCGCTCAATAATTTGGTTTTAAAGTTCAATGGATCTAATAAAGTCGCCTTAGATTGTCTCTCCCTCTCGCCTTGGCAGATCGAGTCAGCGCTCGGTGGAGATCTAGGCTAAAGATACAGTAAGGGTTGGCCTCGGAAGTATTCTGAATGAATAATTCAGAGTCGAGTCCTCAACTGCCGTGGCTCGCTGGCTAATTAAGTGCACCACCGGGGCTCGAGCCGCGCTCAACTTGGGGCCAATTGCAATTGCGTTTTGTTTATGAACAGCTACCGGGTTTTAGCTGCTAGCTGCTAGCTGCTCGCGCTGCGGCTCTCTGTGTAGGGCCGCCGCGGAGGACGATTAATGAAACGGCCTCGAACTACGCTGGCTGCCGTTGAAAAATTAATGATCAATGCGCAGGTTATTAATGAATGCGCCTTTGACTTTCGTTCTGGCTGTGCCTGCTGCTGCTGCTGCTCGAGTTGGTGTTGCTGTAGGTGCTCCCTCCATCTGCTACCCATCTTCCAGCTTCCATCTTCCATCTTCATCTGGCCGTCCGGCTCTCGTGCTGCCTCTTATCGAAATCTTTTGCCCAAATGCAGCTACTGTGTGCATTTGCTGCTGCTGCTGCTGTTTGTTCTCTTGCCGCAGTTGCAGTTGCAGTTGCTGTTGCTGTTGCTGTCGCTGTTCGACGATAGCATCGTCCATGTTGCGGGCCAACGCCAACGCGACCATTAAGAATGTTGTCATCCATTTGGTGCTGCATGCAGGAAGCGCACCACCAACACCACCCTGAAGCAGCCGCAGCTCTATGATCAATTTCAGAGCCCGAATTCTATTAGTGGGGGTCGCACCGCCCGTGGGTGGTCAATCAGCAAGTGTCAGCCGGAGCTGGAGAGTATGACTGAGTGTTTCTCTGTCCACTTCAAATTAGAATTGAGAAACATTTTCTAGGCGCAAGTCTCGGTGGAGTCGGGTAGACTTCTTGACTGGTCTAGACTGGTCGGGAGGATGCGATGTTAGGTCGGCCAAGTCGCTATCGATTTGGCCTTTTTGTAATCGATACCCTGGCAATGGCAAAACGTGTGAGCTGCGCTGCCCAGCCAAGGCATTTAAGCTCAATTGTATGGCATCAGCCGCAGGCGGCGATCGGGCCCACTCACCCACCCAGTGATCTAGCTCGGATTACGGACTGCGACTGCGACTGCGACTACGACTGGCCGTGCTGTTGTTGCTCTTGCCGCAAATGGTGTAAATGAATGCAAGTTTGTTAATAATAAATGTTTAGGCGCTTGATTACATAAAATTGCAATTTGTCGCCGATGCGAGTCGACCACAAAAGTTGCCCCAACCATCGAGTGAGACGTAACTGGCGATAGCTTACAATGAAACCCCAACACACGGCATTTGCCGATTCGCGCATCCACAGTAATGAGCTGCTATCGCCTTACCGAGCGACCTACCATTGTATGGCCAAAGTCAGACTCCGACCGAGAGTCATCCGACTCGATCCGACTCGAGTCGAGTCGCGGCATTATTAATAAGCCACAATAACAATTACAACAATAAGGTACAAGTCGGGGGCTTGTTGTAAGTAGCCCGAAACACTTTTGCGGCCTAAACTGCCCAGGCGCAGGCCAAGACGAAGACGAAGACGGAAATGGAGATGGAGATGGAATGGGAGTTGAAGTTGAAGTTGAAGCTGGAACTCAAGTCGAAGGCGCGCGCGCGCCTAGTCAAAAAGGTGGACTCATCGCTGCTGCGGCTGCGGCTGCTAATGATTAATGTAAGGCAATCAGAGCCTTTGACTTTTGGTGTGACTACTGCGTGGCCGCCTCCGCTCGCCGGCACTCGACTCCACAGATCCATTACAAATGAAGCCGGTTGACTTGGTTTTGTTTGGCGACTGATGAATGCAGATAAAGACCTGGCCAGCCCGGCCAGGAATGCCTTTGAAGCGAGCGCCCCAGCCACCGTAGGACAAAATGCAACAATAAACCAAACAGTTGACGAGCTGCTGCCGCGCTTGCCTGTGTTAATGAAACCGACTCGAGAGCTCAGAGACTCTTGCTCTGACTCTGACTTCGACTCTGACTCTGGCTGATGGTGATTGATGAACTGCTGCGCGCTTTGCCTTTCGACTGCGGCGACTGAGTGCGACTGAGTGCGACTGACGCGATTGCAGCGCAAATTAAATTGAAATTAAATTAACGCTGAATCGTTGAGAATGCGATCAAAGTGTGAAATTAACATTCTGCGCTAATCAGGCGGGGCACGCGTTGAGCATCGCCGCCGACGGCCCCCCGCTGTAGACCTATCTGTCCGGGTGCCGGGTGGCCCAGCCCGGTCAGCCCGGTCAGCCGGGCCGCACGGCTCCAGCTGAGCTCATCCAGCTCTGCGAGCGGCTGTTACTCTGTAGAACAAATCAGCCAACTGATAAGCATCACAATTGCCCATCCAGGTTGCATCCACGTTGCAGCGAGCGCAGCCGTCAACCCTTGCCGGGGCGGTGTCGTCTATCAGCTCTCGAGAGCAGAAGCCGCTAGCACCACCATCTGCATTGCCATGCAGAGCAGGAGCCGATTGCCCGGGTCTGCAGGGTATTCATATTCATATTCCCTATTCCCATAGCCACAGCTCTGCCCCCTTTCCTCGTGTTCCGTTGTACTTTTTGTGGTAATTTGCATTTTGTTCGCCTTATCAATAGTTTTACATCTTCATATCATTCATATCATTCATTTCAGAGCAGACACACACACACACACACATGTATATACCTATATACGCATGTGGGGTGGCTGGACCAGGGGTAGCTACCCTCTGGGCTGAGCGATTATTAAATCATCAGTTGCGAAATTTGAAATTTTCATTTCGATTTTGAGTTGGGCAAATCGAATTCAATTGAATTTTATTCAACTATTATTGAGCTATTCGAAACGAAATGTTTTTGTTTAGCAAAATTCTTTCTCATTTTGCGGATTCCACGATGGGATTTGATTTTTACAAAGTTGATAAGAAACTTTGAAACTGTGCACAAAAATGTCAAGCATGTTGCAATCGGGTGTGAACGACTACAAAATACTCGTTAATATTTTCGAATTGATCAGATCTATACATAACATTGACAAAGGGTTCCTATTACCAATGTGGCCATTTTAGCTCAAAATCTCTTCTACCTATAGTCGCCATGCCCCCAAGCTAACTATGTATTTCTTTGGTCAATCTGTTACTTAATTGTTAAGCTCTTGAGCTCTAAGTGAACAAGGTAGCTAGGTAGATATTTCCCCAACTGACACGACCCTTAACTGGCATTCATATATGATTTACTGTAAATATAATATATTAATAAAAAGTTGATGAATGTAACTGAAATTAAATAAAGTAAAAAAGTAAAATTTCACGTTCTTAGCTGTACAATTTTAGAAGATACAGCTACATGCCCGTCTCGCAGGGTATAGCCGTTACGTCTATCTTCGGCACTAGTATACAAATAAATTGATAAAACTAGATTCAATGCTAGTTCTATCAATTTATTTGTATACTAGTGCAATCACAATATTACTAAGACTTGCAAATATTTTTAGCTGAAAGTAATCTATTTCAAATTGTAGAAATCATATTTATAATTTAGCAAATTGCAAATATTTTTAGCTGAAAGTAATCTATTTCAAATTGTAGAAATCATATTTATAATTTAGCAAATTGTATTGCAATATTTTCTTTTATCTTTATTTTTGATGGTGCATAGCCTTTATAGCTGTATGTAATGGGTATATTGGCTTCGTGTCCCATATATCTAGCTTTCTGTCCATTTGCCTGGAATACATTTGCCAGCTATTGCTTGGTTTATAGTTTGGTATATTATATAGGATCTGTATATATGCTATAGTTTCGGATATTTTACTGTCTTCTGTCTTCTAATGATTTTTTAGACACGTCTATTATAATAGTCAACCAGACCTACTTAAATTTTGTAGGGCTTGAAACTGTACCACAAAGATTTTCAACTGTCCCAAACTCTTTTGGTTAAAATAACAAATTGCTCTTGCCCAACTTGAAAAGAGAAAGTTTAATACCGGTAAACATTGTTATATACAAAATTTTCTATATCACTTGAAACTTAAACTCTAATATTTTAAATGAAAGTTCAGCTACCAATTTCAGATATATAGTATTATTCTTATTCATACCAACAATAGCCAGCTAAACTTTATAATCTATATAGCTACGCCTTTCGGAGTCGTGGCACATTAAAAGGAAAATTATATCTTTTGCATGCTGTCAATATTAAAAAGTCGTTAGCTTTCTTTTGCCTTGATGGACTAAGAAATCATATGCATTACAACAACAGTTATATGCATATGCTTATTGGGGCGTGACAAACTTGAAAAAATCTAATTTTTAATAAATTAGTTTAACTAGTTTTTTACTATGCGCGAATAACATATTGAAGAGTGTTTTTGACTTTTACAGAGTATTTGTATTAGTTACTCTATCTGTTAGATACAGCTGACTAGGACTCAGTTCAAGGTTATGCCTTAATATCCTGAAAGCTTTCATCTGAGTTTACTTTTTAAATAGTAATACCTATTGACAGCAGGAAATCGAAAAGTCAAGAGTTACACTAAATATTTGAAAGTGCATAGAGGAGATAGACAGATAGACTTCCGGCGAACGGATAAGGAAGAGGTGTTGCTTTCAGGTATTTAACCAACAGCATGTTTATCTGAGCAAATAATATGGAAATATTTTTGTTATTGTAGTTTCGCTTCCCGATTCATCGCTGGCTCATCTCTCAGGCCTTAATTGCGGCATGGGCCAACACCAACAGAGAGAGAGAGGTGTATCTGTAGACTCATGCCCATTCAAGTACCTAATCATTGCGCTTGCACTCATTTTGCTGGGTATTGTTTGCCGAGCTGAATGGGGCCTTCCTTTGGAGCGGGCGTTGCGGCAGTTGTTCACACAATTAAATTCATTTAAATGCTTCATTATGAGCTCTTCTTGATGCTCCACTAAGTAAATCTCGTTTGTGGCACTCTAGCTGCTGCCGCTGCTGCTGCTGCTGCTGCGGCTGCTGTTTAGCAAGTCGAATGCAGTTGCAACTGCAACCCAGCTAATTGCTGCAACGAGTTTCACCAACAATTGCCAGGTGGCAGCCTCCGCGCCGCTCGACTCCGTTCGTCTCGCCACAGATTGTTGGCCGATTTTCCAGTTGTTGTTTGCATTTTCAATTGGCTTTTTTGCCCGCTGCCATCTCCATTCATAATTAAGTTTTATCGGGCGCAGATCTGGCCGGGATTAGACAGAATCTCGGAGAATCTCTCGAGGCTGGAAACGGTGTCAGCGGCAGCTGAGCTGCAGCCACAGCGGCTGAGCAGAGCTACGACCTGAAGTCGCTGAGACGCAAGAGACGAGCTGAGCTCCCTCATCATTTTTGGCCGTTTAATTTTCACATAAATTCCTTGTCGTATCGCGGTAATCGGCAAGCTCAATTCCCAGTCGAAGCTCGGAGCATGTTCGGGCAATTTAATTTCTGCTAAGTTTTCTCATAAAAATGTACAAAAGTCGAAAATACAGCCTGCGCCAGCCAGCTATGGCCAGCCGGTTCCTCGCCTGCCCGGGATTGATGGCCAGTTGCGTTTGATTGTTTGATTGATTGCCGGCTAGCTGACTGAATGCCAACTCCAGCCGCAGCCGCAGTCGCAGCTCCAACTCCAACTCCAAGCTAAAGTTCGAATTGAGGCACAGGCATTTAATTTGCAACATTACAACCGATAATCAATACAATGAAGAAATATTGCAGAATTCGAACGGGCGACCCTCCTGCCTCTGCCTCCGACTCTGCCCCGCCCTCGCCTCGCCACCCTCCCGCTCGCCTGCCTTTAACTGGCACATTTCAAAATTGTTGCATTTGCGTCGTTGATGGCTAAAACGTGATTTCTATGTTTCCCAGTCGCTGGCAACACTGACAACGACGTCGACGACGACGATCTGGCTTATAGCAGGTCAGCTCTTCCATAGGGGCTGTCAAAGCCAATGCGGCTAGGCGGACCATCGAGTGACCCTACAGCTTCAGCTATTAGAGAATCTACAAGAGAATGCTAAGACCTTACCTTAATTAAGACTTTACCTTAACTAAGACTTTAACTTAACTAAGACTTTCGCTTAGCTAAGGCTTTAGCTTAGAGTAGGACTTCTTACGTCGGAAGGAAGTCTTTGTAATTGATCTATCCTTACACCCGCTGCTAAGGACTCAATTTATTATTTTTAATAGGTTTTTAGCTATGCTTTAGATAAGCAAATCTCCAGCTCAATGTTCTGCTTCTATGTATTCAAAATTAAATCAGTTAATTAAGCATTATCGTATATGATCTAAGCTATGATTCTCGCCCTAATCATGTTCGTCCCATTCATAACAAAATTCATACTGGCATTTTTTCATACCTTCCTTTCATTCCTCCATATTAACGCTCATCTATCGAGGCTTAAGTCTGTGAATTATGCTTTTAATATAATTTTTATTTGATTGGAATTGTGCCAAACGAGGCTTGAAGTTGGAAGTGCCGCTAAAGCGTAGCGTATGTTAACAAAAAAATAAAAAATAATTTTTGTATTTTTCTCAATTTCTGTGTTTTTATTTTTTTGTTTTCTGCTGTTGCTGTTTCGTTTTCCTTTATTTCTCTAAATTGCAATTTGTGCAAATTATATGGCAGACAAAGAGCCACAAATGCTGCAGAGCCCCCCGCAGGACACAAGGGAGCCCATTGGACGTGCAAAGAAAATGCATTTTATTTAGACAACGACGACGACGATGACGAAGACGACGACGACGTGAAGCATCCACCAAAAACAATTGCAACGACCGAGTCGCCCCAGCGGACCCAGCAGGCGAAATTACTTTAAGTAGTGCGCGGCAAAATGTCTGCAAAACGTGGGCCAAAGCGCCCCCGGGGGAGCAGAAGTCCAGTAATCGATCCGCCGAATGGGCCAACCAAACGAAGCGAACGAGCGAACGAACGATCGATCGATCGATCGATCAGTCAGTCGACCATCATGACATTGTAGCATGCAGCGGCCACTGCCAATTGCCAATTGCCAGTTGCCAGTTGGCAATTGCCAATTGCCGATTGGCAATTTGGGGAGGTCAAAATGCTGGACGGCCATAATGCGATTGGTGCATTTAGTTGCCGCTCGGACGTCGCCAGTGTCCACGCGGCGGCCATTTTGGAAAGACAAAATTCCAGCGGGCCCCCAGCATCTGCATCTGCATCTGCATCGGCAGCTCTGTTGCAGCTGCTGCACAGACGCGATCGGGGCAGCGCCCAGTGAGGCGACTCGCAGTGCGTCTCATAGCCGCCGGATATAGCCGGCCATAAAATTAGCAATTTCCGTGCATTTAAAAGAGAATACAAAGTAGATAATGGGCCAAAAGACCCAAAGCGCTGGCTAAGTCGGCCAACCCTTTCTATGCATTGCACCGAGCTGGCTAGCCACAGTAGAGCATCGCTGGGATGGACCCTTGTGCAAATAGATGTGTATTGATAGTTTGAGCCAAGTGTGCTCGACTTGCAGATACCCGATGCACTATAGCAACAGTGTCAAAGGAAGTGAATGAAAACTAATCTGCAAGAGAATTAAGCATTAAGAGTGAGCTAAAGGCGAAACGTGATTTATATAAAGTAAAATTAGTAAATAATCATATTTATTTAATATTCTTATAAATTTAATTTAAATAAAAAAAAAATATATATATATATATATATATATATATATATATTCTTTGATATCATATGATATTTCAAAAAAATATGTATGAAGAAAAATGATTCCTTAGCCAACTACAAAATAAATTAAAATTTTGTTTGATATTTCAACAAAATGATAATAAAATTGAAATATATATATTTTTTTTAATAAATTTAAATTTTGTATCTATTAAGCCATCTATCTATTTTAATTCAATTTTATATTTGTTACAAGTTATATATAAAGTGAAATATATCTAAAAACAAATATATTTAAATATTGTATACTTTACATACATTTTATTTACATATAAAAATAAAAATAAAATATTTTTATTATCTTAAAAATAAATATAATTAAATAAAATAAAATTTTAATTTTATATATTTTTTACAAGTTATATATAAAGGGATACAAATATAATTGAATATGTTATACTTTACATCAATTTTATTTACATTTAAAATTAAAACTTAATTTTGTATATATTTAAAAATAAATGTAAATGTTTTATATATATTTAGCCAACATTTTTATTTTATTTTGTATTATTTTTTTAAATTTTATATTACTTTACAAGTTATATATAAAGTGTAACATTTCTTTAGTCAACTATAGCAAGTTTCGCAATGCCTGCCTAGCTGTCTGTCTGTCCGTCCGTCCATCCATCCAGCTTGCCGTATGTGTGCCAAAGTCTTTTAGAAACTTTTCCTTCACAAATATCAATTTCCGCTGGCGACGTTTTACCCATAAAAAGAGCAGCATAAATTGTTGCCATTGAGAAGACAGTAAATTGTATGTGAAAGCAGCTAAAAGCGCCACATTATGCATGCCAAGCGAGAGCAGGACTAACCCACAGTGTGTGCCATAGCGAGAGAGAAAGAGAGAAAGGGAAAGGGAGCGAGTGCGAGAGAGACAGAGAGCAGGCTATAGATAAGCGTTAGGCAAAGACTTCGCTGACAGAGACCGGAAATGTGCGCTAAAGCGAGATGGCGCTGTCATTGCCTTGGCTGAGAGATCGAGGGTGGCTAGTGGGCGGTGGGCGGTGGGGGGCTCTGTGGTCGCTGGGTGGTTTTCTGGGGGTTGCTGCGTATGTAAAGCGCAAATGCCGCCGCCATTGAGCCGAGCAGCTCTGACGTCAGATGCAACAACAGCAACAGCAGCACCAACTTTTTATCAAACTTTTAGCAATTGTGTGTGTGTATGTGTGTGGGTGTGTGTGTGCATAAGCGTTATTTTTCTGCGCTAGAAAATCGGCATAATAAACGTAAATGTTTGCTGAAAGACGTAAAAACAAACTGCCAAAAGCTAAAGTGTCTCTCTCTCTCTCTGTGTGTGTGTGTATGTGTGTGTGGATGTACGTATGTGTGTGTGTGTGTTGATGCGATGGCAAATAAAACTAAATCAGTGGCACTTTGTGCAATTTATATGTTAATATGATTTGCCTTTGTAGTGAATGTGGCCCCAACGGGCTCTGGTAATTGGCCTGAGTGGCTGAGGCAGGGGCTCAAAAAAGAGTCGCAGCTTAGCACACACATGTGTGACAGGGTGTGTGTGTGTGTGTGTGTGTGAGTGTGTGTTATATATGCAAACTTACTGAGCTAGAAGATAATGCTGTTGAGCCAGCGACTGCGACAAAGTTGCGTCACGAAGAACAAAGACAAATCTAGACTATGAAAAGAGAGAGGGAGAGATTGTGAGAGGGAGAGAGTGGGGCACACACATTGAAGTTAGTTAGCTGCAAATTGAATTAGAAATAAAAAAAGCAAAGTAAAAGAGAGTCTGGCAGAACTTAGTTAAATATGAGTAAGAAAAAAAGTTGAAATTCTATTCAATATTCATAAGCCTTAACCACTTGACGCCTCTGGCCGTATCCTTGGCCTGTGGTTGGCCGCAGAATTTGAATTGCAAACACAGTGTCGGCCAGAGGGCAATGCAATTAGCCCACTCTTTCGCTCCCTCCCTCTCTCTCTCTCTGTCTGTCCTACTCGCTCGCTGTGAATCAAATTGAATAGAAGCAGAGCTGACGCTAATTGCCGTGCGGGCCGTCAAAGGAGCCCAAACAAACAATTCAGCCGTCAAACAAACAAACTCAAGGCAAAGGCAAACGAAAACGGGGCGAAAGTTAAGCGGATGTTGCGTATGCGCCGTGTGGCCAACGACCAACGCCCACGATGACGGGGATAGGGACTGAGACTGGGACGAGTACGTGCGGGGGCATAAAATGTCACACACAGTGCCACACACGTGCCAGGAAGTCAAGTGGTTGGTCATAATACGGCTGACACTCATAAATCTAAACAAATGCCAAGGCAAATAAATGCGCACAGCCACAAGGACACAAGCACATGCAGCGGTGTGCGTGTGTGTGTGTGTGCCTGCCTTTGCATATGCGTTGGCCATGACTAATTTGCATTATGATCCGCAGGACGTTGAGGACAACGTCGCCGGTTGCCATAATCTGCCTCAAATCGTTTTTATTGTTCGCACTTAAGTTGCGTAAAATAAAAATCATGTTTCTAACGCCACAGCCCAGGCCAGCCCCAGCCAGCCCCAGACCAGCCCCAGCCCCCCATCTTTGCTCAAGAAAAGCCACAGCATGTGAGTCTTTGCTGGTGGCCTTTCCTAATCCCCATACTAAGCTCCATTTGCCCTGAATGCCATAATTTTTATGTGAAAGCATCACGCATGAGCCCCACATTTCCCAACCTCAGTCGCATTGGAGCTTTATCAGACTTAGTATTACTCGCGCGCGTGTGTGTGTGTGTGTGTGTGTGTGTGTCGCTGCTTTTGTTCAAGAAAATCTGCGCCACAAATCTGCGTGGTTTCTTTTTCGGCTGGGGCGTTGGGAGGTTGGCTCGGATTTTATGACTGTATTTTGGTTCCATCGCTTTTTGGGGCACAAAGTATATTTTTATAGCTCAATTAGCATATGCAAAGGGCCGGACGTAGCTTGAAAGGCAAAAGGGTTGCGTAGTCCAGAAATTCTGACACAAAATTAATCTAAGTAAAAATTTCGATTTCCATATTTGGCATTAGCTCAACTGGGCATTGCGCTGCAAGTGAACTCGAACTGCTGTAAATATTTAGATATTTATGAAGAATCGAAATGATGTAGGGAAAATATAATATATATAGTGAGTATGTTGAGGTTGTGCGAAGGTACTTATGAGGCAATAGGCAACATCTCACATCAACAAGAAATATTTTCTTATATATATTTATATTGTTATCCTTTCGCTCTTATTCCCATTGAATATATGGAAGAAGATGATGTAATTATATTGAATATCTCATTCAATTTCCATAATATTAAGAGCAATCAACAAAGGTTCAACAAAGATAACTACCTCAAGATCTCTATGAACTCTTTTTATTATTTAAACATTCAACTATGAGCTTCCATTTCCAAGCGAATCAACCATAGTTCTCTGTATAAAGAAGCTGCATTAAATACTTTTATTCGCTTACCCTGTTATTTGTGACTTTTGCAACTGCCGAGTATCTGCTAGTCGGGCATTCCCTGCAGGAACACACAGGCTAGTTTTGCCTACTTTTGTGCGCAATTAGAAATTAATTTTAGCTCAGAGCTCAGAGTGGGTTAAATGACTTTAATCACTTCCCATGGCAGCAGCAGCGGCAGCGGCAGCAACCACCACGAAAGTCAAGTGGCTCGGCCCACTCCTGGAGTGGGCTCACGTGTGCCCAGTCCAACCGAACCACGCTCCCCCCGCCCCAGCTGCTGTGCCATGATTTATGCTCGCCAATGGCAACAAAAACAAATCAACGGCGGCCGACGTCAGCGAAGAAAACAAAAAAACTACAAACGGAAACAAAATACCGTTGGAAAGCACTTAAGGACCTTTTCATTAAGTGCGCAGCGGCGCTGGCGTTGGCGCTGACGCCGGCAGCGGCGTCGCTGGGACGTCGGCGGGAGCGTAAAATTTCCTCTTGGGCTGATTTGACATGTTCACAGGCAAATTAGTGTCGCCCTGGCAGGCGGTACATTAATTTCAACGCCAGCAGAGCACCACCCTGCCGCACGCTGCACCACCCTGCACCACCCTGCTGCGACCGCGGCCACTGCGTGTTGGGCTAACAAATTTCGTTGACTGGCACCTAAAATGTTATTTAGCGCATGTTTTAGCGTTATTTATTAAAGCGAAATTATTGTTAATGAGCCGGGCCGAAAGCCCACGGCGAGCTAACCACCCAGAGGTTCGCACACCCACCCTATCCCACTCCCACACCTAGACCCCAAATCAGGCAAACGAATTCCGACGCCTTTTCGACATTAATGTGCGTGTGTGTGTGTGCAGGAGCAGGAGCAGGAGCAGGAGCAGGGGCAGAAAACTGGGAAACTAATTGCGTGAATGTCGTCGAGCAGTCCGGGAAACTGTTTCGCCTTCGCTATCGCGCATTTAAACGAAGGCATTTGATTTTTGTGCCGATAGTGCCATAAAATGATTTAAGGCGGCTGCTCCGATGTGCCCCAGCGACAGGCCAAACAGAGAACAGAAACAGAAAACAAGAAACAAAAACAATAATCATAACTGTCGTTATAAGCGGTCCGCATTGGGGAAGGCTTAGGGCCGGCGGGCTATATGGTAATGCGGCCTGGAAAATGGCGTAAATACCATTTGGTTGGAGTCGAGCCCATAAAATGTGTAACAAAAGGAAACTCATTTAAGATATTTATGAAGTACTTTGCCAGAGATTTGTAACGACCCAGCGACTTGTTTGCGTAGCACAGTGTAATAGACTGCCCAAAATTGGCTGGGTGGTGCTGTGGCCTATGTCTGCGCTTAATGAGCTTGAAATTGTGGTTATTGCCGTACATATGAGCAAGAAAACACGCATCAACCTCTAATAACTATGAAAGTTTTTCGCTTCAAAATTAAGTTATAATATAATGAATGTAAATGTCAAGCGAAGAAGAAAACAGAAAATACCCCCGAAAAATAAAATCATATTTAATGGATCTGAATAGCTGAAAGAGCTGGGAGAGACTTCACTCTGGCAATGAAAAGATATCCGAAACAATTCACGTAGGTTTTGCTGAAAGATATAAAATCAAACTTTGAACTTATCCACCTATCTATACAATCTACTCTATCTACTCTAACAAAAGATGGAATGAAGCTCTTATGTAACGTGTAAGCTCATCTAACGATATTATTGTCATTCAATCTATCCATACGTGTCACATCTGTATTTATGTATCTTTGGAACTTTGTACCTATGTATCTATGTATCTATGTATTTATCTATCTATCTATCTATCTATCTATCTATCTATCTATCTATCTATCTATCTATCTATCTATCTATCTATCTATCTATGTATCTATGTATCTATGTATCTATGTATCTATGTATCTATGTGTGTGTATCTATGTATCTTTCAGTAGATACTGATAGTAAAATATATATAAATGTTAATCAAAATTGTGCTGGAATGTAAATAGCTCAATAAAGCTGCCTAGTTGTCTGTTTTAAGCTCATGTCTTACTATAATTGAACATTTAGCAGTCGACTTAGCACTCGACTTAGCACTTGATTGCAACATTCTTGGCAGTTTGTAAAGTTAGCTGGAGAACAACTAGAGCCTGCCCGAGATTGGGCTGCTAAATTGTTCTACGAGCGGCCAATAAGAAGAGAAGTCAACAAATTGTTGTGTTTATTTCCTCAATTTCTGCGGCCAAGTATGCGCGTTGTGTGGGGCAAGTTGCGTGCTTGTTACGCGCAGTTTCCCACAAAAGTTACTCCGCCTTTCCACCAAGCGGAGGCGCACTTTTGCACGCCGAAAGACAATGGAAACGCACAAACACATGGGCTCACACTGCTCGCCACACACGGCGCCAAAGTGTAAAAGAAAATTGCTTTGGCAATTAAAAAACGGTCGGCAAACAGGCAGGAAACTATGAAATGTGAAATGTGAGCAAAAGATGATGGCGAATAGCTCTAAAACTCGGAAAAAATAATAAAATACTCAGAAATAAAACAAAAAATTGCCGCATCATTTGAAATTCATTAGGTCGTGGGCTGGCTAGGGGAGTGTGCGCAAGAGGCAATTCACTTCCTTTCTTGTTGCACACAAATGTGGCATAAATAAATCAACAGCCTCGCGTGCTTGACAGTTGGCCGTGAGTAATAGAGTTGAGCTGCAGATAGAATGATACACAAATCGAGAGGAGCCAAAAGGGATAGACTATCACAGAGAGAGAAAGAGAGAGAGAGAAAGAAAGAGAGAGAGCGAGTGTCTCTCTCGCTAAGGTCGTCAATCATGACAGCGAAATGTGTCAACAAACGTCAAGCAAGACGGCCACAGTGCGGTTACAGCGAGCGTCACAGCTTCATAAACTGTTGGCCGAGGACTCGAGGCAGCAAGCGAGCAAGGATACATGGCTGGCAGGCGATGAGTAGACGCGTACAGCAGGACGCCCCTACATCAAATTGAGTGATGATCCAGCAATGATTTGTAAAAAACCCAAAAAATAAACGAGAAAAAAAAAACGAACGAACAACTGAGACAACAGATTCGTGTGCTTGCATTCTCCAGTAGGCTACCAACTGTAATTAACTTTAATGAAAAATATTAATAAAAAATTAATATTGCCATTTGAAGCATTCATTTTTCTGCCATTAACAAAATAATGATATATCTTTACAGTTGAATGCTTAAGCAGTTTGCTTGATGCTTAGATTGTACTAGATAATGAATGATGTTTTCGAAACATTTTAGACTTTTCCTGTTAGAGCTTAGCCTGTCTAACTGTATTCAGCATGCCAGCTTTAGATAGCTAAAAAGTATGCCTGGGTCTAAAGATCTAATAATACTTCTTGATCAGGACGACAAGAGAAATTGACTTGGCCCTGTCCATCTGTCTGTCTGTCCGTCCGTCCGTCCGTCCGTATGTTTTACGCGCCGATTTCCGCTTCTATAAGAGCTAGAGTCTTGAAATTTGTTTTGTAGGTCCGTGTATAGTACAGATCAAATTTATTTTAAAAAATCGATAACTATCCCCAATTTATTGTTATCGATTAAAAACAAAAATCGAAATTCAGTTAAAAAATTATATCTCGCCCACCTTTTGAGCTAAAGACACCAATTTTGATATTTAGCTTTATATGTATTTTATGCAATTTCGAATTTTGTTATATTTTGGATACCGGCCCAAATTCCCACAAATTCGACGGGACTCAGGGTATCCCCTAGTCGGTCACGCCTGACTAGAGTGTTCTTACTTGTTTGTGGTTGAGTTAGGTTAAATGCTTAATGCACTATCAGTCAAGCCGTCGCTACGACTGGTGTGTCTGACTGTATTACTGCTTATCGACTAAAAAAACCTCCTCTGTCGAGAGCTGCCTCCAACCTGGAACCAGGAGTTATCCTGCATTTACCATCAATGTGGAGCCCTTGCATGCTCTAACTTAGATCCCTATCTATTGTCGCGAACTCTATTCCTGGCATCTTAGTTGTTACACATTTGCTCTATAATAGAGCCGACTTTGACTTCACCGACAGTTTCTGCCAGGTTCTTTCGTCTTTCCACCTCTCGCAGTCAAAGAAAGTGCGTTCTGCTTCGTCCATTGCATTTTCGCAGTAAATGCAGCTAGATTCCGCAGGCTTCCCCATCTCATATAGGTACTCTGATGCGACTTCTTATGACTTCTTAACCCAAATGAGAGTCTCAATGTCAATTCCAAGTGTATCAAGCCAAACTGAACTAGTCCCATTTCTATAAAACTGCCTTAGGCACATTTATTCAATAAAATTTTACTTCAGTCAGCAAACTCTCTCGCCTTGCCAATGTGTGCATAATTAAGCGGAATGCAAACGGTTCAAGCAAAGTTTCCTCTAGAGTCCTGTGGAGCTGATAGACAGCTGTTTGCTTAGGCTGTGAATCACCTTTGCACCTGTGGCTCACACTCTTTGATTGTGCAGATTAATTTATTTGTGGCTGGCAGCATTTAATGTAGCTGTCTGTTGGCTCTCACTGGGCCGTTGCATGCGGCCCGAATAGTTGGCCGCAAGCATTTAACAATTAACAAGTTTCATTCGTCACCAATGCCCAAGGGACCGGCACTGGGCCCAGCACTCGCTGTGTGCTTGTTCCTGTCCAATCTACCCGTTTTGCCACTTGCCACTTGCCACTAGCCGTTAGCCACTTGCCACAAGGCGCAATGTGTGTGGTTTCGTGTTGCTTGATATATAAACATTTTCCTGCATATTTCATTTCGATATTTTAATACGTTTTATGCATTTGTGAGAGAAAAACGCAACGCAACGCAACGCAACGAAACATTTTTAATGCGTTTTCTGCGTGCGCGCATTTTAAGTGACTGAAAATGCTAATCGGACAAATTAAATGCCTTCTCCCCCGCCATCCCTCTCCATCTCACCCTCTCTCTCTCTCTGTCTTATCTCTGCTGTCTCTCGCAGCAGAGCTCTTGGTCAGCGTCCGCTAAACGACGGTTTGTTTGGCTAACAACAAATGAGTTTTGGGCCAAGTGTTGTTCTTGTACACTTTACGCTAATGTGAAAGCAAACCGAGGCAAACGAGGGGCGCAGCCACGGAAAGGCGGCGCCTGGAGTGGGTCGCATGACCAGCAAACAGTTTGCTGCTGCTGTTGTTGTTGGTGTGTGAATTATTTTATGTGAATTTGATTGCAAGCGTTTATGCCGGAAAACACGCGGCCCACTCTGAGTCGAGCCCAGTCGAGCCGAGTCGAGTCGAGTCGAGCCTCAAGCCAGGAGCAGCACTCGAACTCCATGCGGAAACGGAATCGAGTCCACTGCAAGACTCCATGCCCGAATACCCTTGACTTCCCCTTGACTTCAGCTCGACTTCGCCCCGCTGCCCCAGCCCTCCTAGCACATTCACGCTCTCCCGTATTAATCATAATTATGCAAATTTCTGGCCACTGTATGCTGGCCGGGGCCGCTCGGCGACCGCGCCGGGGAGGTCTCTTGCGGGGCCGCTCTTTGTAGGTTGTTTGCACAATTTTCCACCTTTTATAGTACAGTTAATTTTCGTGCTCGTTGTGGGTTCGCGTTTAGCTTTTGCTGTTCGTCGCCTCTTTGCATAATACATGACTGCGTGTAATAAAAAAATTACTGAAGAGAAAAGCAAAGACTGAGAGAGAGAGAGAGAATAAGTAACTGAAATGCTGCAAAGAATTTCCCAGTTCGTTTTGAAAACGTTTTTATGCCATTTATTTGTATTGCGATTAGCGCCAACATTTGCAAAGCTTTTGCCTACGCACCCCAGCACAGGCCTAGTCGAATATTAAATACCCTAGTGGGTAAATAGAGCATTTCAGTTGAGCAATATTCAAATATCGCATGATATAGTACAGTAAATCAAGAGAAAACTCGGGATAAATGAATATTAAAACTAGAAATTAACCGAACTGAAAGCTAGCCCAGACTTCGCGAATAAAACAAAAGGTTTTGCTCATTAGAATTCGTTTTAGATTGATTCTATCTATACATAAGATATATGAGTTTGTTGGGGCATACAAATAGCTTTTCTCTCTAGGTTAGTCTAATCGTATCTATAAGGATAATCATAAGGATATCTATATGAACTCTATCTCAATTCATGATTTCAGTTTACTTACAGGCTTATTGCAAACAAAACCTGAGCTGCAGATCTCTCCGAATTCGTATCTAATATCTGTCGAAAGCCCTTTAACAATGTGCAGCCAAATTGCTTGCACTGCGCAGCTGCAGCGGCCCGAGCAAACAGTAATTAACTAATTAAAGCCAAAACAAGCTACGAACAGCAACCAGCAGTAATCGCAAATTATGAGCGAGCGCTTTCCTAGTGCAGCAGCAGCTGCCGCTGCCAGCCCCACTTACATACAAATATCCGCCTGGCAGCGGGAAAGCCGCGAGACGGAAAACATTTGCCGAAACACAGCCAGCGACGCCTGTGAAAAGCGGGCAACAGCAGCTAGCCTCAGCTCACCTCGGCTCACCTCGGCTCACCTTGGCTCACCTGAGCTCAACTAAGCTGAGCTCAGCTCAGCGAGCAATGCATTTTCACACAATTTCAAATGCGAACGTTGCCAACGAATACCGCAACCCGCTAGGCTGGAGCCAAGCGCTGCTCAGCCTTAACTAGTTCAGCTCATAGAGGTTGCTGCTGCTGCTGCTGTTGCTGTTGCTGTAGCTGTTGCTGTTGCTGTAAATCAAACAGTTAACTCGTGTGGCAAGCAACACGAGGCGCCGAGCAGCCAGCGAACAACAAAAGCCAATTAAACAGTTTGTTGCCAAGAACTGGGACTTTCTTAGCTCCAAATGGGGATTTGCTAACTTGATATAAATATATAAAAATTATGCTAAATGTATCTATATTCAGGATTATATATTATAATCGAACTCTCTGGATTGAAACTTTGTGCATAAGTAAAGGAAAAGATATAAGATCGAAGTTGCTCAGATAAGAAGATAAAACTAGTAGTCAATGCACGCTATAATGTATGTAATAGAGCATGCTATGCCATAGGGATTATGCTAATGAGAATCTATTTCCCTTTTTAACAATTTTTGTTGCTACGAGCTGAACTTTCAGCACATGATCTCAATATATCGGAGAATATTTAATAAAATTAGAAAAAGTTTTCTTGTTTGTATATAACCGAAAAATAAGAAAACTTCTTCAAATTTAATAAAATATTCTCATGTCTTATACATTTACGCAAAAAAAAAAACAGAAAACTTTTTTAATTACTTTCTAGCGAGATTTGTTGGTAACGTCTAATTCGGATTTGATATTAAAGATATTAAATATTATTAAAATGAATATACTTTACGACAAATTAAATACAAATTATTTCAGATCTTTAAATTGTAATATGTATTTGGAGGTCAGCATCGACCTCTTTCAAGGATATCATAGAAACGTAAGACTAAGGAGACTAAGTCATTCCGTCTATCTGCCTGTCAAAGGAAAAGTTGATTTCATATGTACGTGCGATATCATAAAGACTTGATTCCCATAACATAAACATTGGAGAAGTCAAGAGTCTGCCGACAGGCAGACGGACGAACGGACAGCTGTGCGGACGGACGGACAGCTCTGGAGACGGACGATTTGTCTTAGCATCTGCCCCTGTAGTGTTAAATTGGGGTTGACTTTTCCATTATTTGAATCACAGCAGCCTAAGCTGTACTGATCGACGCTGCGAGGAGCCACACTTTATATTTATTATATAATTCTTACATCTTATTTATATTATATCTATTCCTGTGATTTACTTATACTCGATGACTTGCCTTTGGAAATAATCGAAAATTCCATTATGTTCTCCCGCAGTCCTTTTAAAGGCGTCAGGTATAGCATGCTCCCGCTTGAACACCCATTTTCAGGTTGCTTCAAACACTTTGCCAAGAAAAGGGCATAACCCGAATTCCCATTTGTTATTTTTCCCATTTTTCCCATTTTACGCAGTGACAAATTAAACTGTAAACGAAAAGGCAGTGAAAAGTATCTTTGGGCACATACGCAGCGGCATTGGCTGCCTACTTGGATGTTATCAAAAACTTATTCAATTAGCGCTGAGCTAGCTGCGAGTGCGTTTAACATTAATCATACGCAGCATGTGACGCAAAGCAGGCAATTGAGACGCCGAAGCGGTGAAGTGGTCAGAAAGTGTTGGCGTCCATTGATTGATTGACTGCTAAGTGCGTCCAGGTCATTTGTCACAGCAGCGCAATGAAAGTGGACGAGAAATGTTAAATGCTGAGTGAGCGCGCGGGGGTGGCTCTCGCAGAGACTCGCCCCAACTCCAACTCCGACTCCAACCCCGAGCTGAGGCCGAGCAGCCGCTTAGGCCCAGCTGGCTGCATATGCAAAGCGCAACTAAACAGCGCTAAAGAGTACAAAGTTGTGGAGGGACCTCCTTGAATTTGCACGCGTTCACGTTAAACGCTCGAAATTAAAAGCCAGCAAACGCCACCCCGGCCCGGCCGGGGCCAGCGCCTCACCCACCCAGCCCCACGGGGGCAGAGCTGCAATCGGTGCAGTTTCGTGACTCGTTCGTCTTTGACACCAAAAAGCTGACCCGTACTTAGGCCAACAACAACAGGGCCAGGCGAGACTCTAAAAGGCTCTTTTGTAATGCCAACGACTACTAGCAGCGCCAACCCCAACCCCTATGCCAACCCCTGCCAGGTGCTGAGGCTGACCAATTGTTACGATTGCATGCTAACATTATAATTGATTGCCTAAGCTCAACTCAGTGAGGGGGAAGGGGTCGGAGGGGGTGCTGGGGCGTGGTGGTTTGTTGATGTTGTTGATGTTGCTGCTGTTGGTAATTTGATTGCGCAATTTGCGCGCATTGTATTGCATAGTTTTTGGCGAGCGGGCCTGGTAGTGCAGCCGGTGCTGGTGGTTGGGGCCGTGGCAGTCGGCGAAACAGCCAACGAACATGACATGCATTTATGTCACGTCACATGCGGAACACGCACATTCAACACCAACAGCCAACACCACACACACACAGACACACACTCACACACACACACGCGCGCGCACAGGCTCACATATGTGCACATACGAGTGCAACTATTTTAATTGGCGACATTCCGCAATTTTATGACTTTTAAAATTCTACATATATTTCATGCCTTTGCATGGAAACGGCAACATGCAACGTTGCCACACTTCAATTGGCTTTTGAAGGACACACACACACACATGAACACGCAGCGCACAAGGATATGGCCGAGTGGCTGGGAACGGCGCTGAAGCCGGGGCAACGGGCAACGCGTGCTTGTCGGCCCTGTTTGTTCTTGTTGTTGTAATTAGTGAGCTGCATTTCTTTGGCACTTTTGGCCGTGGCAATTAAGCAAACTGGCAGCGGACACAGCACCCAATTGCATGGACACGGACAGCCCACACCCAGCCGGCTCTGCCATAACCGAATATCAAATTATGCAATTACGCAGCCCCAGCCCGAGGCAAGGGCATTCGCAAAGCCATGGACTCGAGCGAACGTAGTCAAGTGTCGCCTTCTACCCAAAGCGATTTGCGTTACTTGAACTGCAACTTTAGATAGATTTGACATAAAATTATTCATGTTTAGTGGACAAGTCAAGGGTAAGCTTATACTTTATATACCTTAGCTTATATACTTATACGTATAGTTGTGTTGCTCCTTAAATGTTAGGATATGTCTCTTAGTATTATCGATATGTTATGGCGGAGATACCAATATTTTTCCTAAGAAAGGTGGAAGAGCCTTTTATATTCATATAGTTACTCTTGAACTATATTAGTACAAAGCTATGCAAATTGTCAGTTCAAGCATGAATGAGGTATTCAAGTCAGCTAAGTATCGATATTTTTATTGAGATTGCAATCTAATATATGCACGAGGTTGTCGAAAAGGAATTTATTGATACTGAATATATCAATAAATTTAGTCCGACATTGTACATTGATTGAATTATTTATAATCATCGGAATTACTATTCAAAATACGCTCTAGTCTATCGAAAATGTCTCGAAGTAGCAAGAGTTTTATCGATATCGTAAATATACATATCCATACAGTCGGTTTCAAAAGAGTGGTTGACCTATTTCTTTTGGAATTATGATAGGCACAGCACTATTAAAAATGTATTAAAATGTTATCAGCTTAAAGATTTTTTTACCTGTATTTATCGATATGTTGAAGACAATCGAACTACTGAAAAGCATATCTATGCAGCTAATGGCACTCTAAGCGATTGATTGAATTAGGCTCAATCAAAACTTTCGGCTTAAGAATCAGAAGTACTATTCAGAATATGCTCAAGCCTATTGGAAAAACCACGATATGGCCTCAGCTGCAAATAAATTTCGTCTTTTCTTATTATCGATATGAAAACTTTCAAAAATGTATCGAAACGGCATCAGCCTAAAAATGAGGCAATCGAACTAGAGAAATTGAATGATTGATTGAATTGAATGAGGTCAAACTTATCGTAACATTTATCAGCACTCCGATTGATGCTATGCCCAAGCCTATCAAAAATGTATCAAAATAATATAAGTTGCAAACACCTTCACTTAAAAGACGATTCAATTTCTAGGATCTAGCATTTATCCATCGATCGATATATATCGATTCATAAAAATTTTCGTTATCTCTATGGGATCTACGATCCAAAACATATATACAACTGATATCGACTGTAGAGGTCTTAGCTCACAGCTTGGCTGTCGTCGACAACCAAGAGCTCCAACAGTTTATCGGCTTAAACGCTGCGCAGCGGGAAGCTGCTCGCTGACCTCCAAATCCAAGAGCTCAATCGGACCTTTTTTGGCGCTGACAATGAGCGAGCTGCAGCTGCAGCAGTTGCGGCTGCGGCTGCCGCTGCGGCTGCTGCTGCGGCTTCAGCTTGGACACAAACACCTTGCCCACTTTTATGGGGCATCATTAAACGTGGAAGGTGTAGAGCGAGACGCGGATGGGGTTAGCATCGCTGCCAACCGGCCGACTCTTCACAATGTTGCCAGACGATTTTATGGCTCTGGCAGCGGCTCTGGCCGTGGCTGCAACTGGGGCCACCTTTTTGCATTTCACTTTAATTCAATACGACTTAATTTCTTTCGGAACCCGCAGCGAACTTATTGCTGGAAGAAATGCTTATAAATGCCCAATGCGCGTAGCCGATTAATTGCACATAAAAATTAACAATAATCAGCAGCAGTCGTAGCGGCAGCACCTGACAATGGCTTAGCCGCGGTCCGCGCCGAGCTGCCTCTTAGTTATCACACCTTGGGTACGCACCGTGGGCACAACAATGTTGCACTTTGTATGGCGGGCAACAAATTTTTTATGTGCACCAAATTGAGTCATAAAATACATTTTCACCTCCGCCGCGCGAGCTGGAAAGCTGGAAAACACGAAGCATCGAAAGTGCAACCGGCTGGCGGTGGCAGGCCTTAAGCGATCCATTTGAAATGCGCTGAGTGGGCATTTTATGGGGCACGGGGCAGACGTTTAGCGCGGCTGTGCCTCCAATTGGGCATCAGGTGCCTGCAAGCGAGCACCAGCACAATAAATACCTCTATCGATAATATTTGCATAGGTGCGAAGGAAGTAGATTCATTATAAAGATACGACAGACATTTCATGAATTCAAATTTTGAAGAGAATGAGTTGAGGTTTACAACTTGAGCTGTCGATAACATATCAATGATGATTAGTATCCATTTATAGCAGGTAGAGAGACTCAAAGAGGCATTACAGTTAGAGTTACGCTCTAGTCCGGTAACTTAAGTTATCGATAAATATCGATAGGAAAGAAATTATGAAATGTCATACATTGATATGTAGATTGCACTTGGGTTTCATGCACAGAATTCATTTATGGCATCGACTATCTTAAGCTGGAACTGAAACTCTCACTTGAATCGGTATTTGAGCTATAACTGAAAGAAGACTGGAACTAAAACTGGAAATGAAATGTAAAAGTAGATTATGTCAAGAATTTGTCCATTTATGTTATCGATAACACATCGATAATCAAGTGATAATCGAATGCCATGCATGGATATGTAGATAGCACTTCGGTTCGATGCACAACATCCATTTATAACAGCTAATATCTCTCGAGCTGGAACTGAAATTCTAGTCCTCCAATTTAGTTATCGACTTCATATCGATTGGCAAGTAATTATCAAATTCCACACATCCGCACTATGCAATTTATAGTAGCCTCTTTCTCGAACTGGAACTAGAGCCGTAACTGCAGTTAAATGAAATGTAAAACTCTAATGTGCCATCAATTTGCCGACTTCAGTTATCGATAACGCATCGATGGGATAGTAATTATCAAACGACTTACATACATATATTTAGATCGTTCTTCGGCCTGATGCACAGCTTCAATTTATGGCAGGCAATGTCTCGAACGGGAACTGGAACTGGAACTGGAAAACAAAACTTAAAAATGTTTTATTGGCAGAGCGACTAAAAATTGGCCCAGCCTAGCGATAAGGGGCCTCAAGACGCTGGCCAACTTAATGACCAGCGATGAAAGAGCCACAAAGGCGAGACCACGACGACTTGGCCATACACTTACACAGCTCTCGGCCGGCGTAAGTGGACGGGCTGCGAAACGAGGTGTTGATTGTGGCCTTTTGTGAACCTCTCAGCATTGCGGCCACTCCTGGGGGCCATAAAAACTTTGCACAGGTGCCAAAATCATTTGCGTCGCTGGCCAGCAGCTTTTCTTAGCTAGATGCGTAGAATTTATAGGCTCAAGCGGGCACTAAAAATTTAAATTGCGTCCATTTAGTGGCCAGCATCAACAGCAACAGCAACAGCAACAACAACAGCAACTCCCAAGAGCCAAGCATCAAACAACATCAATTTAAGCGAGCTCCGTTCTATCGAGCATCCTTTATGCCCGCTTGTGTGGACGGATGACGAGGGTATATTGTTTCCGTCAGAGAAGATGTGACAGTCGGCTGGGGCTTGGGCGTGGTCTGTCCACCAGGGTATCGTCTGTTCGACACCTCTGGAATGGAGTTTGTTTTATGTAGTTTGGGCCTCAGCTGTGCTTTATCTTAGTTCTTGCGGTTGGTGTTGTTGGCGTGCTGGCTGATCTGGAGCAGCGATAAATTCGAGTCACCTTTGTGTTGGCCCGTTGTTGACAAATCAGTCGTCGTCGTCGGCACACGCGCTGCCCAATTTGAAGCTGACTCGAGCGGCAGACCCGTTGTCACCTACAAAGCCATTTACCCCCACGTCGCGATCGGGACTTTTGCTGTTGCCGTGGCTGTGGCTGCTGCATCCCAATGGACCGTCGTCTTGGGTTTGTCTTGCTCGTTGCGAAGGGCAACACATTAAAAGTAAATTAACTTATCAGCGACAACGATCAGTTATTTTATTACGTTTGTCCATGCAGTAACACGAACATTATAATATCAAAGATGCCGATTAAGATTCTCAACGGCACTGAGGCGAGCTGAGCTGATGAGACGGACGTATCATAGCAGAGTGGGAGCAACAGTTGCTGTCCCCGAGCAGGGATTCGCTTAAGCATATGTGCACAGCATAGGGGTTATTAGCTAGAGACCTTAGAGCATTACATTGTTATAGATATCTCTGCATAACTAGTGCGGCAAGAGCTCTAGACTAGCTATGTAAGAGTAACTTTTTCCGAGGGACCATCAGCTGAAGTGGGCATATTTTGTAATAGATCGAAGGAAGGAAGAAAATATTTCAGTGAATAATGAAAGTAAGTGATAGCATTTATCCTGTAGTTAGAGATCTTAGAACATTACATTGCTCGAAGATAGTTTGGCATAACTAGTGTGGCAAGGGACCTAGACTAGCTATGCTAGAGTAATTTGTTCCGAGGGACCATCAGGTGAAGTTGTCATATTCTGTAATAGATCGAAGGAAGAAAGGATAAAAGGATCTTAGAATATTACATTGATATAAATAACGCTATGAAACAAGTACGGTAAGAGATCTAGACTATGAAGTAGATATATTTTTTCCTAAGGACTGACAACTGAAATAGGCGAATTTTGTGGTAGATTGAAGGAAGTAAGGAAATATTCTAATGAGAATGAAACGAAGTGACTGGCAGGTGGAAGATACCCTGAAGTCAGCAGACCGAACTCTTTACCTTTGCTCAATTCCTCAACCAATACGGAAATCTGTAAAAATTGTCAAACACTAGGAAGATTTTTTTGAGTCTATAGCTATAAGTTCAAGATGAGGACTTTTCCCTGTCTACCTCCAATGTTAAAATATGTATGTTAATTGCTAATAATAGTATTATTGAATTGTAGTAAAGAAACCTGGACTGCATTGATTGGCCAGCCACAATGCTGCAGGAGAGGGCGCCTGGGAGTCGAGCTGAGAGTTATCTGGCTGGTTGGCCGCTGGAGCTGAGAGACGGGGCAGCCGGGAGGTGCTGCGGATGTTGTTAACAGCAAAGCAAACACATTGATAAGCCGAGTCGAGTCAATAAATTAGTGAACATTAACTGGCAAACAAACACGCTAATTAGATAGTTAGATAGGCAGCCGGCCGACGGCTGGCAGCAGGCGGCGCAAAATTCGCAGAACACACAAAGCGCAGCATGGGTGCGGCGGGGAGAGTGGAGGGGCGATCTGGAGTGGAGAACAGCAAAGTCTTCCTGCGACCGGAAAAACTGGCAAATGGCCAGCAGAAGGCGAGCCGTAGAGGCCGCAGCATAGAAGCAGAAGCAGGGCGGAACCCGAAGACTGTCGACTCGTCAGAGGCAGACAGAGAGCCAGAGAGACGAACAGACAAACAGACAAACAGATAGACAGTCAGATAGACAGAGTGCATATTGGCAACTGCGCATTGCGGTTGGCGACTTTTATGCAGTTTGTACAATTATTTTAAGCATTCAATTGGAATTCGACCGCAGAACGCACAAGGAGGCGCAACCGCAGGATATATGCCTGGCCGCAATTATATGCATTTAAATGCAATAACCGTCATCAGTCGGAATGAGTAAGAGGCCAGAGGCAGTCGAGTCCGTCTGTCCGTCGGCCAGTCGGTCACAGAGTCATCCATTGTCTGATCCTTGCAGCACGACGAGTCCAATTATACGAAATGCGCGACCCGCAATTGAAGCGCGCGCTCGTCCTGTCAGTTGCTGCTCTAATTTCGTTGCGCCTTTTGCCACTAACCGCACAAGCATCGACTAATGACCTCGCCTGCACCGCTTCCAACTGCACCGCCAACTTCCCAGTCCGACTCAATATCAATCAAACGCTTGCCGCTCGACAAATTGCATTTCGGGTCTCTAGCCTAGACCTGGCACATCCGCTGTGAAAACTAATTAGTCCTCGACTAATGCTCCTCGGGGCAACATGTGGCCCTTTCTTATTTACTGCTGTTGTGTGAGGCTGTTGAGCTATTGGCGTGGAATTTTAATTGGCGCTCATGCTCGGCTACTTCAATGGACACGGGAAGAGCCTTGCCGACTGCCAGACTGTCCCTTTGTTAGCCAAAATATTCGCATTCGAAGAGATGTGCAGAAGCTTAAGTAGAGAGCAGAGCATATTAGAGTGGTAGAAGGCAAATAATCAAAAATATGAACAAATAAATTAAATATATGAGTTACATAATTATAAAAATATGTAGGGGAACTTATGTCAATGGAGAAGTATTTCAAAAAATCAGCTTAATCTTGCTGAAGAGTGAAGAATAAGTTTAAAATAACTTTAAATAAAAATACTTTAATTTTTAGCGAAGTTTACTTTTCTAAAAATTTTTGTTTTTTTTTTTGTGTTTATAATTTTATTAATTATTTTTGTTTAATTAAAGTTGTATTATTTTATTTAATTCTATATTATATTTTATTTATAATTTATTGATTTTATTTATTTATTTGTTACGCTTTATTCAAAATTTTAACAATTTTGCAAACATTTAAAGCTTTTGATACATTTTTCTAATATTTTTATATATTTATTTATATTTTTAATTTTTAATATTTTTTAATATTAATATATATATTTGTATTTTTATTTTTTGGAGTTAAGTTAATGTGAACTAAATTCAGTTAACATATTTGAACTTAAATATTATAAATATACAAGCCTCATGCAAAGATTAAAAGTTCTTACGAATGAATCTAAAAGAATTAAAAAGCATTTAATTAACAAAAAATATATATGTTATAACTTAAATAAAAACAAAATAATAATAGTAATAATAATAAATAAGATTAAAATTTGTTGTTTAAGATATTTTCCTATAAATCTAGAATCTAGATCTAGCAAATGTTTTATCCATAAAATATATATATTGTAGATATGTGATTTGTATCAAAATCTTCAATTGAAGTATTATAATATTTTTAATAAAAAAATACTATAAATAAAATATTATTATTAAAAAAACAAAACATATTTATTCCATTTATGTGCCCATAAATGAAAATTCCACATGAAGCATAAGTTTTAAATGGAATTACATTATTATAAATATTTTTTTTACAAATAATATAACTAAGAAATAAAGCAACTAATATTTATCTTCAAAATGCATAAAAACTCTTTTCATATTCAACATTTTCAGTCGAGTTTGTCATGGGTCTTGCGGTTGTATCAACTGGCAATGAGCGCGATTAGCTCAAGAGCTGAAGCTAGGAAGCTATTAGAATGCGATCCCTTTTCTAATGGTCCGTGGCATCTGAGGCGACGCCACAGGCGCGCCATTTTGTCGGCCCCCAGCGCAGTGTGGAGCTGTGGGCCGCGCTGTGCGCAGGGAGCTGCCCACTTGACGAGTCGCGTCCTTTTGCCATGCCAGTTGCCCATTGCCAGTTGCCAGTTGCCAGTGGCTGTTTGACCGACATTCGTATTCGCTTTATGGCTGGCGCGGCGCACGTAGTTGCTGGGCGCTGCTGGCACGTTGCGCGCAGCGACTAGGCGGCTCGGCGCTGGCTGGGCTCAGCGCAGTTGCCATAAAAACTGGCCGCGGAACTCACCACGGCTGAGTTGGAGTGGTGAGTTCGGGCCAACAACATGGCGCTGCGCACGAGCGAGACGGCGAGTCGTACGAGCGGGCAGCAACAGGCCAACGGGTGAGCACGAGCGAGGCCGAGCAGCGCCGCAGAGCCGCAACGCGCTCACTCGCTCGCTCGCACGCACGCGAGCCGAAATGCCACCGCGAGCCACCACCGAAGCGACCGCGCGCCACCACCTATGACAAAGTGGCAAAATTGTTGCCGCAGCGACTGGGTTTTTGAGCGGCCGAGGCGCTGCAGGTGCGTTTAGTCTCGTTTTGGCAGCCACAGCGCGACGACGTCCAGAGCGCAGGCGACGGTCCACGTCCACGTCGAGTCGACGAATCGAAGTTCAAGTTAAAGTGCTAAAGACAACAGCTGAAGCAATATCCGTTTCGAAACAAACATCTATTTATTTTTTTTTCTGTTCACTGTGCCTCCAAGTGTGTGTGAGAAATAGAGAGAGAGAGAGAGACAGAGAGAGAGAGGGAGAGTGAGTGAGTGAGTGAGTGGGAGAGTGTCTGTGCTAGAGTCCAATTGGAATTTGTGCGGCCGCCGCTGGCAATGAAAGACTCAATGAGCATACTAACCCAGACGCTGCCCACGACTACAGCGCCCAGCGAGCCGTCGCCACATCATTCGCATTCGCACTCGCACCACCACCATCTGCATCACCACTACCCGCTGCACCCGCCGGCGGTCAACATGTCCATGTCCACCTCGTCCAATCTGAAGCCGAACCGATCCCGCTTCATGATCAACGACATCCTGGCGGGCAGTGCGGCTGCCGCCAGTGCCGCAGCCTTCTACAAGCAGCAGCACCACAACAACAACAACAACAACACAAATATTAACAACAACAACAACAACGAGCATTTGGAATCAGAATCGGGCGGAGCAACGCCGCCCGGCTCAGTCCTGGGCCTGGCACCACCGCCGCCGCCCCATCAGCTGCCCCACCAGCCGCATCCGCACGCTCTGGCCGCCGTGCACGCCCATCACCAGCACCACCACCAGCAGCAGCAGCACCAGCAGCAGCATCCGCTTTCGCATCCGCATCCGCACGCGCTGCCCCACGCCAAGCTGACCCACTTCGGACCCGCCGCCCAGATGGGCGCCAACGGCCTGAACGTGGCGCAGTACGCAGCGGCCATGCAGCAGCATTACGCAGCAGCCGCCGCAGCGGCGGCGGCGCGCAACAATGCGGCAGTGGCGGCGGCAGCGGCTGCGGCGGCGGCCGCTGGCTCCGGCGAGGCGCCGCCGCCGTCGGCCGAGCTCGACGACAGCAGCGACTACCACGAGGAGAACGAGGACTGCGACAGCGACGAGGCGGGCAGCGGCGGCGGCGGCCACATGGACGATCACAGCGTTTGTAGTAATGGTGAGGTGAGCTTCTATATTATTTTGGGAGGGGGCGGGATGTAGGACGGATAGTTGGGCCTATGAATGGAAATGTGACAAAGTCAAGGTGAAGAGCTGTAAGACGATGATGAAGGAGAAAGAGAGAGAGAGAGGGGGAGATGGAATAATATTTCCCATCTTTGATTACCTTTAGGCTAAAGGAGAGTAGTTCCGCCTGACCCGATCAGTCGGGCTCGGGTAAGATCAATCGGACTAAGGCCTTGACACACGAATGTCATCTCTGCCGAAGGTCCACAATTATGCACTGACAATAATGTGGATGATGACATTAGCATTGTCATTAGCAATAATCACATTATAGTCACATAAACACGAATTATAACTCTAAATATATAATTGCCTTAGCCTCACTTCAATGACGTGCGAGTCAATGGATCTCGCATCGATTTCCAATCAGAGAGCGAATTATAGACAGATCTAGACTCGAAGTTTATATATACAATATATAAATATGCCAATTAATGTGATTAAATTGACAATTTAAAGATTCTCAAATCGTGATTCATAATCACATTACACACATATATATCGTATATCGTATATCGTATATATATATCTATTTTTGTACTTTAGTACACCCCATTGGCTGTCTAATTCAATGGCATTTCATGACAATTGTCAGTCTGTTCGCGATAACCAATCGTAATGCGGATCTCCCTCCGTCCGTCCGTCCCTCCGTCCGTCCGTCCGTCCTTCCGTCCGACTAAGTGAATGTCATGCCAAGTTCGTTGCCAGAGTCTTTTGTTTGTCTGGCTATTGAAGGGAGGTGGCGCGGGAGTGCAGCCGCTTTGCAAAACAAACTGTAAAAATTGCATGCAACAACATGCCCAGATTCTAGTCTGAGTGGCGGGCTGCCGAGCCAGACCCGTCGGACAGACGGACGGACGGACAGTTGTTGGCGGCCTTTTGGATACTTCTGAAAAATTGCATTTTCACGCTTTGTTTGCTTTGCCGCCCCCGCGCAGTCGCCGCGCCGCTCCGCGCCGCGCCATGCCATGCCGGCAAAATTGTTTAAACAGCTAGCGAGCAGCAACAAGAAACGGGGGCGTGGCCCGCCGGCTCTGGCGGGGACGGAGTTGGAGCCGGCGCACATCCAGTTGGAGTGGAGCAAAACGCAGTTTGCAAAACTAAATTTTATGCTTTTGTTTTTAGGCCCAACGTCACACTAATTATATATAGTTAGAAGCAAAACGTTGTCGCTCTCTCTACCTTCCGTCCCCCCTCTTCCTCTCTCTTTCTCTCTTTGACTCTTTCTCTTTCTCACTCTCGCTAATTGTGGTAAATGTTATAAAAAAAATGGAATTTCATATCGTTTGATAGACGCCCCAGAGCTACTTTTATGTATTGAATGTGTGCGTGTGTGTGTGAGTGTGTATGAGTGTGCGTGTGTGTGCGTGTGTGTGCGTGTGTGTGCGTGTGTGTGTGCGTGTGTCGTCTCTTTGGCAAATGAATCTGCACTCTCCTCGACCATTTATTACAGCAATTTCCTGTGTGCAATTGTAGTTTTATAAACGGTAGTCGCGTCTTGTTGGCCCAGCGGCTGTGGCCTGGACGCCCAGCCAGGCCTGACGTTGTTGCTAAAAAACAACAACAACAACAACAATGAAGGCCCCAAGGCAGGAGCAGAGGAGCGCAGAGTTGCCTGGAAGCAGCGAAAGCTGCGTCTCTCAAGCATCTGCCTGCCGCTGCTGCTGCTGCTGCTGTTACTTTTAATTTGACTCGATTGCAACTCTGTTTAGGCTGGGTAATTGCAACGTCTTGTTGCTGCCTCAAGCTGCAGCAGAGACGGAGAAAGGGGAAGAGACGGAGAGTCAACCATGTTAAGAATTCTGCGCTGTTTGCTCAGCGCTCCCACAGATCGGAATATTAAGTTGGCTTTGGCTTTAATGCGCACTTGGCAAATTTTCGCTTTAACTAATTTAACGCCAGGAAAGCGGCAAGCGGCAAGTGGCAAGTGGCCCTGGCCCTGGCCTGAGCCGAGTCGCTTATCGACTAACCGCAATCAGATAAATTTACATAAATTTTATGTACTAAATGGCAAACGAGCAGCGAGCAGCGAGCAGCTAGGCCAAGAGCCAGAAGGGTTGGCCCATAGGCCGGCGAGCGGAAATGGCAACGGGAACGGGATTGGGAATGAGCTATGCGGACTGGGCCAAGTTTAGACATTTTGCTACACATTTTTATTACACACACACAGCAAGAGAGAGAGAGAGAGGGGGTTGAGGGAGTAGCTGGAGTAAGACTTTTTGAGCCGTTGAGAACGGAAGAGGCGATTGCGTGGCCTTAAACGTTGCTGCACTCGCTGCAAGTGCAGCTAGGTTTAAGTAGTTGGCTTGGAGCGCGATTGATTCCATTAACGATTGTGGTCCTTTGTGTGCGCAGGTGGCAAGGACGACGATGGCAACAGCATCAAGAGCGGCTCCACCAGCGACATGAGCGGGCTGAGCAAGAAGCAGCGCAAGGCGCGCACCGCCTTCACCGACCACCAGCTGCAGACGCTGGAGAAGTCCTTCGAGCGGCAGAAGTACCTCAGCGTGCAGGAGCGCCAGGAGCTGGCGCACAAGCTCGACCTGAGCGACTGCCAGGTGAAGACCTGGTACCAGAACCGCAGGTGAGTCGCCGTCCCCAACCCCCACCACACAGTCCCCCCAATCCCTACCATATTAAATCTCCCCTTTTGCCTTTGCTCTTCTCTCTGTGCCCCGCAGAACCAAGTGGAAGCGCCAGACGGCCGTGGGACTGGAGCTGCTCGCCGAGGCGGGCAACTTCGCGGCCTTCCAGCGGCTCTACGGCGGCTCGCCGTACCTGGGCGCCTGGCCGTACGCGGCGGCAGCCGGCGCCGGCGCCGCAGCGGCCGCCCACGGGGCCCCGCCGCACTCCAGCATCGACATCTACTACCGGCAGGCGGCCGCCGCGGCGGCCATGCAGAAGCCGCTGCCGTATAATCTGTACGCGGGCGTGCCCAGCGCCCCCTTCTCGCACCTGTCCGCCTCCAGCTCGCTGTCCTCGCTGAGCAGCTACTACCAGAGCGCGGCGGCTGCCGCTGCGGCGGTCAACAGTGGCGGCGGCGGCGGTGGCGGTGGTGCAGGTGGCGGTGGTGCGGTGCCGGCGCCACTGGCAGCCGCGCCAGCCGCCGGCATGGCCATCATACACAAGCCGCAGGCGCTGACCACGTCGCCGACGCAGTCGCAGGCGGCGCACGCCGCTTCGCCCGCGCATCCGCCCTCCACGCCCAGTCCGACGCTCAACCCGGGCAGTCCGCCCGGCCGCTCCGTCGACAGCTCCCAGGCGCAGTCCGACGACGAGGATCAGCTGCAGGTGTGAAGAGGAGGTCAAAGAGGAGGAGCGACGCGAAGCAGATGAAGCAGCAACAAAACAGAATTTGTTTCCAAAACACAAAAGGGCAAAAGAGAGAGAGAGAGAGAGAGAGAGTGTGTGAGTGAGAGAGAGAGTGTATGTGTGAGTGTATATATGTGTGCGTGTGGCGTAACTTATTCGTTTGCTTTTAGTAATTTATTGAATACAAATAATTAAGCATATTTTTTTTATTTAATGTTTTTTTTTTTTGAGATTAGGCTTAGGGCAAATCGAGTGCGTAAAATATTTATTTAAATGTTGTAAAAATTAGCAGCCAAACAATTAAGTGTAATGAACTAACAAATAGCAACAACTGCAACAAGAACAATGTGCATACTTAAGCTAGCCACAAGATGTATTATCGTAACTTAAAAAAAGAATAAGAAAAAAAAAACAAAAAAAAAACTTTTAATAAAGTTTGCATTTTTTTTAAAATAATTTTTTTTTATTATTATTATTATTAGAATAAACGTGGTCGTTGTATTTGTAATGTAAATGTAACAACAATTTTTTTGTCTAAATAAAAATAAAATTAAGTAAATAATAATAATGAAAGAGTGAGATGGAGAGAGAGCGGGAGGGAAAGGGAGAGCGACGTTGGCAATTAAATTATTGAACAGCGGCAATTAGCAATTGGTAAGAGGGCGCTGAGAGGGGGGTGGAGGGGCGAGGGGCGTTTGGTGCTGCAACCCCTAATGATAATAATTGCATGCAAAATGCATTTAACCGCAATTAGTGCATTTATTAGGCCAAAAGCTACCAGCGACTAGCTGGCCAGTTGGCCAAACGGCTAACTGCAACTGCCACTGCAACCGTCGCTGTTATGGCCATGTCCGGGCCATGGCTTGCGTGCCTCGACTGCGTGCTGCAGGCCAAGTGGCCCGGCAAGCCTTCGAGTTTAGCTAAGGACACCTGAGCAGCTCTACCTCCGCCGCCACCGAGCATATTGATTCTGTGCGAGCTTCGAGCCGCCAGCGGGCAGCGCAAGCAGCAGTCGCCGTGGCCGGGCCGAGCTGAACAACTTCAAACTGCAAACTGCAAACTGCAAAGCTGCAAAGGCGCACTCAGTCACCCCAACCAACCAAAAACAAAAGTTGTTACCGCTGCACGCTTCTCGGCAAGCAACACGAGCACTCCTCTCTCTCTCTCTCTCTCCCTTTCTCTCTCTCGCTCGACAAATTGGTTGCAAATGTTAATGTTGTTGGCTTAAAACAAAAGCGACGCTTGGTAGGACAATAAATGCAACGGCCGAGAACATCAGCAGCAACAGCAGCGGCAGTAACAATGCCCGCAGGGGGGGTCGGGTAACCGTTCATTAAAGACAAATGACATAAAACCGGCACCATGGATGAGCCTCTCTCCCTCCCTCCCTCTCCCTCTCTCCTGCTCACTCTGTCTCTGTCACTGGGCATGGTCAATTAAACATGATCGTTGTCGGTAGCCAAATGTTGCTAATTACTGCAATGCTGCCAGCAATTGGCGAAAGTGCCTGGCCAAAGTGCTGGGAAGTGCGGCCAGTGTTGGTCAATGGCATAAAGTAGGGGTAAAAGAGCGATTAAAACTATTGAGCCGAACATAGATTCAGTTGATTATATATACATCGTTTTTACTGTATTTGAGTGTTCTACTTTTATGAATACTAAAGGAATTCTAGTCGAGACGTCTAAGGACTATAAGTAATACAACTACACTATGTTTTAGACATATTTAGCTCTTTATCAATATATAATATCATTATGATTTATTTATTTACCAATATAATATATCTTTGTATACCACACATCAGTATTCTATTCTTGATCAATAAGTTGCCTAGCTCATCCAGTCAGTAGGATCACTTTGAAGCGAATGGGTTAGCTCGAAAGTCCAGTAGTTGCATAATGTTTAGGGGTAAACACTATGCTGTCATATTCAAGTGCTAGCTAAGGATGTAAGGACAGTGCTTACCTATTAAAGCTAAGGTCTTAGAAAATATAACATAAAGGCAATATATGCTCATGCCCGTTTCAAATCTTGAGAAATGAATATTTATCTGACTTTTAGCAGATTGGAGAAGGTATTTCAAAAGTCAAGCAATTCTTGCTGTAAAATATTTTACGTTAATCTATATACTTCATTTGGTATAATTTCTAAAAAGGCGATCTAACTTTGTCAACTGTCCGTCCGTCCGTCCGTTTGTCCCTTCGTCCGTTTTTCTGTCCCTCCATCCGTACGTCCCTGCGTTCGTCCGTCCATCCATCTGTCCGTCAGTTCGAGTCTCAGAACCTTTAAGAACTACAAACATGTAAATTTCTGTAGCTGGCTTTATAGCATGCTCATATAACGCTCGCTTCGAATAATCGATATTTATGTCAAATCTTACCGATTAAAAATGCAATCGAGCTTTAGATCTTAGATTATATTATTTAAACTTGATACTAGAGTCTTAAAATTTTGCATTTTGTTTCATGAACATTTTAAGAAGCTTTGATTTCAGTTATATCTTGAGATATTCTTAAATAATTTTAGTTGAATATAAATTTTGATTAATATCAAGCAAATGTTATCGATAATTTGTAGCAGTCTTGAAGCTAATTGATCAATAATAAATATGATTTACAGAATGTGCCTCGCCAACTACTTTCTATTTCATATCAAATCATATATCTGAATTTACATTTGACTGCTTCAATGCATAGGAACTCACCTTTCCTTGCAGCAGTCCTCAGTTATTACTGAAATATTATTGCTACAATCTGCTTTCCATGTTATAATTGTGATTAAGTCAACTCAATATTTGGATTGCAATCGTGAGGCTGAGCCAGTTTCCTTGTTATTGCAGCTTGCTGTGGGCGGAGTGGATTGTTTTGGTCCGGGGAAGTAATAGGTAATTGCGTAAATCCCATGCATAAATTAAGGACAAACCGGGCAAACATCAAATCGAAATCAATATTGGGTAGTGGCTCATGAGGCTGCTCAGTTATCAATATCAGCAGCCGTAGACTTTGATATGCAAACTCAGCCATCCGCTGGGTGGGCCAGGCGGGCCAAGCGGGCCAGGCGGGCCGTCGTGCCGTCGGGGATTGCGTGGGCAATTGGGAATTTCGCACCGCCCGGCGCATTTATGAAATGAAGCCGAAATATTGCCTGCTTACTGTGCTGTAACATCAATTTGCATGGAAATCAGCTCCGCCAACAGGAGCCGTAACTCCATCAAAGTAAGCCTCCATATGCACACACACACACGCTCGCACACACACACGTGTGTGTGGTGTGTGGGTGTGGAGCCTGTGCAAAATATCATAATATAAATTACGCTTAAAGCTCGAGCTTCAGCTTGCGTCGACTCTGTTCACTTGATGATTTAATTTGCGACTCTCTCGAGCCAGTTCAGGTCGAGATTTGTTTTTTTATTGTTATTGTGTTAAATGAATGAATGATGCATCGCCTGGCTTTGCATATTTTGGTCTAAGCTGTACATTGGCTGGCTAAATGGCGGGAGTCGAGCTGGAAATTTTGATGGGCGGTACGAGCGAGCCGGAAGAACGCCCACGATTCGGCCGTTCAACCTCCATTGCAAATTGCAAACGGAAGAAGAAGAAGAAGGAACTTTACTTTGGCCGAACTTTACTCTATCTAGAGAGAGGCAAACAAATGATTTAATGAAAGAAATGAATTTATGGGGTAAAAAAGGAAATTATAGATTTCTTTTTTCAATTATTAATTAAATATTTAATTTAATTTTGAATTTTATATTTCATTTATTTTTTTAGTTTTTTTTTTTTAATTTTATTTTTGCTGCATTCGATTGCATTTCCGCTGACCCTTGCCATATGCCACTTATCAGCGCGACGGCGGTTCATGGCTGGGGCGTGTCAAGCGTGGGACAGTGGGCGGCATTATTTATGAACTATTTAACTGACGCATCTTGAAATGTAATAAAAAATAAAACAGAGAAGATAACGACTGTAGCTGCAGTTTGATGGGGTATATATCTATCTATCTATTATATGGAATATATAATGAAAAATAATCTTATGATCAGGCTTATCTATATTGCTTTAAATATAATAGAGATTAAATTTAGAGATGAGATTGCAGGAGCTTTAGTGATTTCTCTTTTTGGGCTGTCTAAAGTGTTTCGGCTACCGCGTAATGCCGGGTAATGCCCGCTGCATCTGCATGCTGCGCGCTGCGCGCATTAAACACATTTGACAGCGAGCGGAAATGGCGCTTAATTGTCGCAGTCAGCCGCAGAGTTTCGCCTTATCACTACAAATTATATTTGTGCTGTTTATTTTATTAATTTAGCAGTTTTTTAATTGCTCCTTTTTTTACCGTGAATTTGTTTGATAATTGCGAGAGTAATTTCAAAAGATATATCTGTAAGTGATGAGAGAGAGGGAGAGGGAGCTAGAGTCTGTTAGGGTATTTGCGATTTGTTGTCCCGTCTTCGACCTGGTCGGAGTGAAGCGCATCGCCGTGGGGGCGGCCTATGCAAATTTCATGTGTTTGTTTTCCACAGCGATTATATTCAATAATTGTGTGCATTTAGATAAGTTACAAGCCCCGGGCCGGCGGAGGGCGCACAGACAATGCAGCAGACGCAGCCCTGGCCAATTCAGGCGCCGGCCAAATGGACGCCAGTCACGCCATCGCACCCTCCGAATTCAAGAGCTGCCCTTCCAGCCGGCCCGGCAGCAGCCCCATGCCCGGGCACCCAGACGTGTGTAGGTGTTGAAAGTAACTGCAGGCAAGTGCAGGCCCAGGCGCTGGCTCAGGTGCTGGCCCGGGTGCATTGTCATCCCGTCACCCGCTCCCTCGGCGGTGAGCGGCAATCAGGGGCAAGGCGAGCAGCCGTCGACATCGGCGTCGGCTCAGAAATGTGTCGGAAGTCTTTAGTAAAAGTTAAATAGAAAGCATATAGAAGATTTATACGCTATTCCCCCGTTATATTTATGCAAATTTCAGCATGGCCCCGCTCGCCACTCGCCTTCGTTCGCTTATCTGGCACAGGTTTTCAAATTTATTAATCTGCCCAGCCAGCCCCAGCCCCAGCCCCAGTAACCAGCTCCAAAGAGTGTGCCCCAATTAATTGTTTGCATATAAAACACGAATTTACCTTTCAATTCCGAGGCAGAGCAGCATTTGTATGCGATTAATTTATTGGCTCTCTCAATGTATTCGCGTACAATGTGTGCTACACCGACATGATAAATCAATCTAATTGAATATTTTGGCTAAAACATACAAATACAAGCACATACATAATATGTATACATATATTTGTATATGTATGTGTGGTTTGCATATTTAACATAAAATTGCTGTTGACTTGAAATCGAAGTTAAGGCTGTTCGGTCTCAAGGCTAGTCTTGGACCTTCTATGCAACAGTAACATCTTCACTTCTTGGCCAGAGCATGAATATTATATTTGATATATTTTGTTATAGATGTAGATAGTGATATTCAATTTAGTGCAAGTTAGCATATAAATAAAAAAAATGTTAAAAAACAATATTTAACAATTCTTTCTTTGTTTACAAATAAAAAAGTTATTCATTCAGAAATGTAATGGAAATTGAAGAGAATTATATATCAAGAGAAGTAAGTACTTTGCAGCTAGTTTCAGCTGAGACTAATACTAATTCTCACTTAAGTTTTAAAAACAGTTCAATATACTAAAATTTCAATATGTTCGGATTTTTTAAAAACTCAACAAAGGCCAGATACTCCATTGGTCTATCTGCTGAGCTGATTGTCAGTTATCTGAATTTGAGTTTTATGATTCAAGCGATCTCTACAAATTTGGAAAATATGACTTTTTGCGATCACTCATACACATCAACTTTATTACGTCTCTAGAGAATGCGAGCTGTGATCTACTTAGCCAATATGGAAAGATTTCACGTTCTTCCACCTCACCAAGAAAAGTTCATACAGTTGTGTTCATAAAAATAGTAGTACTACACAAAACGTAAAACATATGAAAGGGTTTCTTTTACCTATTGTAAGATCATCTCTAGATCAACAAGATCTAGGGATCAACATTTTGGATTTGTTTCACAATAGATTCGGTTTATGTAAAATTTTGCACGCCTAAAATTACTATTCTAGATATTTGCATATTTTAGTGAAACGCAAGAGTTTTTTTATTCATTTAAAAATTTCTTTTTTTATTAAATATGATCTTCAATAAAGTTTTATATTAAGAATAAGCAAATAGCAGCTCAAAGATCTTAGCCATTTAGGAGCTTAATTTCTAGTCCAATGATAAGAATTTCATATCTGTATCTCAAGCTCAACAAGCTTACTCACAAAAGAAAAGGTCCAAGGCCTCTATTATTAAATATCCATGTAAAACAATTTAATTTTTTAGAAATAAAGTTGCAATACTTTATTAATAAAATACTAATTATAATTACTTAAAACAAGTTTTATTTTAGCACCCTCTAAGAATATACCTATTTGAATTAGTGTAAAGTAATCCTTGCCTGCTGAATAAAAGCTGATAAATATTTCTGAAATCCAACCTTCGCTGGTGGAAACTGTTCATTTTCCCGTTTGACACTTAATCCTTGCGCCTTGCGCGAACGAAAACGAAAATGAAAACATTTGTTGCCATTTTCTATCGCAGCCCTGAAATCTGGCCAATTTGTAGACGGGCCAGAGATAAGTATGTGGCAGAAAAAAGGGAAAAGAATTGAAAATAATAAATAAAACGCACGAACAAATTATGAAAGCAATCAACGGGACGCGGCGGCAATGGGGATTTTGTTGGCATTAGGTTTGGGCTCGGAGCTTAGGCCTTATCAGCGATGTGAATTTGAGCGTTGCGACGCTTCAAAAAGGACAACTCAACTGAACTGGGCACAGCCCGCTGGCATGGATGAATTTGTCACATTACGAGCATTAGCGGGGCGGGCATATGTGAAGGAGCTGATAAGATCCAATGGCCAAGGCCCAGGCCCAGACCCAGACCCAGACCCAGGCCCAGGCTCAGGCTCAGTCTCAGCCCAATGCAGCAGAAAATCTAGCCGAGGGACGGGCGGGTGGCTTCTGTTGCCGCTGCTGCTGTTGAAAGCGGTGGTGGTTCTGCCTCTAATGCAATTTTCAAATATTGTTGTTGTCAGTGTAATTGCCAGGATATTAATAGGGGTTGTGCCGCGTCCTCGACGGATTACGCCGGGCATTATGAGCAAATTAAGTGTGAAGTGGCATTTGGGATTTATAGACACACACAGATAGAGAGAGAGAGAGAGGGAGAGAGAGAGAGGCCTAGAAGCGGGTGCAAAGTCGAAGGATGCCAAAGGATCGCTGCTCTTAAGCGCTTTACCATCGTAAAGCCAGACAACACAAACAATAGGCGTGGCCGTTGACACTCGCCAACAAAAGGTGTCACATGTCAAGCAGCAGCGACTCCCAAAGCCGGCTACCAGACGCATGCCCATGTACCTATAGCCAGGAGCCAGTCGCTCCGTTGATCCGTCGTCCCGTTCCAGTTGCCAATTCCACTTTTTGTCGAGTCTGAAAAACAAACTTACACAACAAATGCGTCGCCTTATTGGCCTAGGCGGCCTCGCGCATTTAACCCCAAAAGGCGGGGCGGGCATCTCTCGGCGGCTTATCATTTACACTTAACGGCTAAGCGTGGGCAGGCGCGGCAGCTGGGCGAGGCGGGGCGGCGGAAGCGACGGCGGCACGTGCCCGACTGCCGCATCTAGCGATTCATAAGCTCGGCCAGCGCCCGCCCGCCCGCCACTGCCGGCCGAGGGGGTGTGGGCGGCGCACACATTGAGGTATTATTAACCGCAAAATGCTCATAAAGGATCAATTTGTGCGCACACGTGCCGCGGATAATGCCTTGTGCCGCTGCCCGTAGGTGGGGGTGGGGGTGGGGGCGTGGCGCAGTGCCATCATTGCGACAAAGCGTGAAGTGCACATAAATCAAAACAGCGGCTGCCAAATGGACACAGCCCGATGACAGGCCGCATCCTGGAGGAGGAGGAGGAGGAGAGCGCAACCGCCACAGCTACTTGACTTCCTCCTAAAGAGGAATCTAATCAACTAATAGGTCTCATTCGGGAAGCGCGCGACTCCTCTACTACTTTGTCTACTATTGTGTTCCAAATTCCTAACCGTTTCACTGTCTTACTGATTCATGTCACTGTCTTTCATTTCATTTCCCAATTGTTTCACTCTCTTATGATCCCACAGCCCGATGACAGGCCACATCCTGGAGGAGGAGGAGGAGAGCGCAACCGCCACAGCTACTTGACTTCCTCCTGAAAGCAATCTAATCAACTAATAGGTCAAATTCGGGAAGCGTTCAACTCCTCTACTACTCTGTCTACTATTGTGTTCCAAATTCCTAACCGTTTCACTGTCTTACTCCATTTCATTTCCTTATTGCTTCACTCTCCTATGACCACACAGCCTGATGACAGGCCATGTCCATGAAGAGGAGAAGAGCGCAGCCGATAGAGCTACTTGACTTCCTAATGAAGAGCAATCGACAACAGTCAGCTAATAGGTCAAATTCGGGAAGCGTTGAGCTCCTCTACTACTATCTACTATTGTGTTCCATTTTCCTAACCGTTCCACTGTCTGACTGCTTCACACTCCATTTCATTTCCTGATTGTTTCTCTCTCTTATGATCCCACAGCCTGATGATAGGCCATGTCTGGGAGGAGGAGGAGAGCGTAGCCGATAAAACTACTTGACTTCCTACTACTATTCCCATCCATTCCACTGTTTCACTCCTTCACACTCCATTTCATTTCCCAATTGTTTCACTGCGATCCCATCCTTGCAAAGCAGAGTTTCAATTTAAGACCGGGCACTTAATTCATTTCAAAAAGTTTTCTTTGCCTGTTCCAATGTATTCCATTGTTCCCCAAGAGCTTTGCTGTTCTACTGTTGCCCTTAGCAATCGGCTTAAAATTTAGAAGTTCTCTTTCTTATTTTCAATGCTCGAAGAAAATGGGCTTTTTCGTTTCCACTTGTTCCATTTCCATATTTTTCACAATTCTCTGGACTTGCTGCTCCTGCTGGGCATCAGAATATGTGAGTCTGGCTATGATCCAATCTTTTTATTGTTTCAACTGTTCCAAAGTCGTTTCTATGTTTCTAATTCCATTCCATTGCATCCATTGCATTCCATTCCATATACATCCAAGTATAAATGTTTCTATTCTGCTTTAGCTCTTCTTTTCTCATTGTGTTTCACTTGGTCTTACTGTTTGTAAATGTCTCTGGTTCGTATTCCCATTTTCCCGTTTTCATATTGTTCATATTGCTTTCACTCTAATGTTTTTAAATACCACTATTTCCCAATTCCACAGTTCCATTTTCGTATTGTTCACACCCCACCGTTTCTCTTGTTCCCTGCATTGTCTTACTGTGGCGAAGTATTACTTACCGTTCCACTCTCATAATGTTCACATACTCTGTGTTCTTCTCTTTTGTATTTCCATCGTTTCACTTTCATATTGTTCCCACTCTCACTGTTTCTTTAGATGAGTCAAATTGTTAGCCACTTCAACCGACTCCTTTACGGTTTCAGTCCACTGTGCCTGAATATTCCTATATTCCAGTCTATCCGCTTCCCATAAGAACTGACACAAAATCTATTAATATCTATCGCTGACTGTTCCATTTCTCAACTGTTTTCGAGCATTTCTCTTGCTCTGTCAAATTGAATGTCCCCTCTTCCATCGCCCACCCATGGAGGCACTGCTCGTATGTCATCTCATCTCTCGCGCTCCACTTTGCCACATTCTGTTCCAATTCCGCTCGTCATCGACTGTTAAAATACAATAAATTAGGCGGGTCTGGGCCAGGCTTTGGCTGCACCAGGCGCAGCTCCAGCCCCGTCCATCAGTCAACCGACCTGCAGCGGGTGGCGGCGCCGCCCACCGTCCCCCCAGCAGGCTGCGGCCCACAGACTGTTTGCAATTTAGCTGAAGTCGCGCCTCTTGGCTAAATTGCCTTTAAATTGGCAGTTGGCGCAGCGCATCATAAATCCAAGCGGCACCAGCTCCAAGTGCGGCTCCAACAGCTCCGAGCTCCGAGCTCCAGCGCCCAGCATTTCCATTTGCGAAGTAGCGGAAGTATCGCTTGCCCAGCTTGGACCTGGACCTGGCACTGGCCTGGCATCCATTTCCCACATCCATCCGCTGCTGCTGCGGCTGCCGCTGCTGCTGCTGGCCGTGGGGCATCGTTGGCGGTCAGCGGCGGCGGTCGCAAATTATCAACAAATTAGACTTTTCGTCGAAGTTGAAGTTGGACTCGAAGTCGAACTCAAAGTTGGAGTTGGAATCATCATTTCATTTGTTTGCATGTCTCGTTGTCATTTCGCTTGATTTTGGCGGCGTCTCCTTTGGCCTGTCATTTCTCAACTCAACTCTCATCCCCCTCCTTCACCCTCTCTTCCTCCAGTTCTCTCGCTCGATCGCAGCTCGTTTTATGGCTGCCGCCGCTGGTAAAGTGATTTCTTCAACGCTTTGTTAGCGCACAGGATTGATGCAGCTGTCATTAGGCGTTTTCGGCTTAAACGGATCCCAGCCAGGTTGACCCGCCGCCCGCTTCGCCAGCTTCTCCGTTTGCTAAATGCGTTTTTAACGTGCTTTTAATTGTCAGTTGGCTGCGTCTCCACTTACCCCTGCCCCCATCACACTCCCCGTCGATCTGGCTGCTCTGCCCGCGAGCTGCTTGAGCGCAAATTAAATCAAATTGAAACTAATTAACATAAATAAATTTACACAAAATCTAATTGCAATATGCCTCGTTACAGGCTTTCACACTTCACGCTTCACTGGGCGCCAGCGTCGCTGTCGCTTACTCAGCTGCCGCCCTGTGGGACCCACCCCACTCCACCCGCCAATCAGCTCCAAGCCAAGCCCGACATTTACAAGCGACAACTGTCAAATTGGACAAGTTGCATTTGCAAATAAATAGACGGGCATTCGCTCAGTCGGAAACGGAGCTGACGGCACAGGCGGCGCAGGCGGCGCAGGAGTCGCCTTCCACTGGGCTGCAGGAGTGGGCGACGCCTCTGCTTAAAGTCTTAGGCGCAATACAATTAATTGGATCTGATGATCGGCCTTCCAGCCGCACACTGGGCATTTAAACTGGTCGCTGGCCACGCGGCGTATACGCAATGCACTGAGCCTGGCCGCACTCCTTTGGGCTCTCTACCTTTTTTTCTAGTGTTTTTCGTGGCGTAACAAGTTCAGTTATTTACTGCTTTATTTGCGCTCTTGTCAAAGCCATCAACACAGTCAGACACGTCCACTTCCACGTCCACATCTACGTCTACGTCTATGGCCGTGTTCGCGTTCGTGTCTGGCACATCCTGGTGGTGGTGGTGGATTTTATTTACTTCACTCACAGCCTGAGCTTTGGCTTTGGCTTTGGCTTTGGCTTCGTCCGTCCGCCTGGCTGTCTGCTCGCTGAGTTTATTTGCAGAATGATTTTTCAATAATTTATGTATGACGTTGTCGACGCACTGCCACGGCTACAGCCACTTGATTTAATGTGTGGGGTGTTACTTTCAACACCCTCCAATCATAATAATAATAACAGCAGCACCACCACCACCGCCACCGTCACCACCATCGACTACGACAACGACAACGGCAACAACAACATGAATCAATAGTGTTTTTGGTGTGACAATGCAATTATAAATGGTGACAAAATAATTTCCGCTGCGTGATTTTTATGACAGTTGTGCGGCGCATTCTGCTCGACTACGCTCGGATCAGAGGCACAAATTAAATAAGTATTAAGTAGTTTATCAGCCGGCAAGCCCCACCACCATTATCAACTCTCAACCTCAACTCCAGTTCCAGCGCCAGCCTTGGCTAATTTCAAATGCCAATTTAATGAACATAATTGGATAGAAATGCCATGCAAGAAGGCGAAAGGCACGAGCAGGAGCACCACGTAGCATAACTTCATATCATATCTTTATACATATAATTTGTGTTCATCCTGATTTCCGGCCTCTCCGGCTATGTGGGTGCTGGCCCCAGCCCCAGCCACAGCCCCAGCCCCAGCGCAAGGCGCCGTCAAATGAAATCACATTTCTTTTAAAGGGTATCCCTGTCCGTACATATGTCTGGCCGCCCGGCTGGCTATATACATACAGGGATATACATGGATACACGTATAGCCAGCCGACTGCCTATCAGCGCCGTGGCCCGCTGCCCGTCTCGAGATCATCGCGAATTCATAAAAGCATGTCATTTTGTGCACGCAATCGCGTTGCGTTATAATTGGAAATTGGAAATGGCTGAGAAAAAAATATGTGTATAAAATGGAATAGCAGACGCGCACCTTTTGCGGAATTGAGTGGACCTGGACTTGCGATTGGGTTTGGGTTTGGGCTTGGGCTTGGGCTTGGGCTTGGGGTTGAGTTTGAATTTTGGCTTTGGTTTGGGGCTCGCCTTTGGCACTTGGGCTCACTTTGTGATATATTCGCAATGTCAGAGCGTCAAAGCGCTAAGCTAGCTAAACTGGGAATGGACAAATGGATGAACGTTAATAAATGATGTACTAAACTATCTAAGTATTGCAGAAATAGATATAGATACAATTTCAAACTCAAATTCAATGGGAAAGCGAGGCCAATCAAATTGAAGTCGCTGAGAGTGAGCATATTCCAATAGGATTACGATTTGAAGCCGTAAATTTAAGATTGCTGTTTCAGCTATGAACTAGCCCAAGTTTTATAAAAGTCAAGCCAAAAAGTATGTTTGATATGATTGCTAAGGAATAGGAAAGGAAAAGAAAAGAAAATTGAAAGAGAACTAGGTGAAAACCTGTAAAAAAATGTAAGCTATGGCAATACTTTTGATTGTGACTGTGACTCTGATACTTTGACTCTGACTCTGACTTAGACTCTGACTCTGATTCTGACTCTGACTGTGACTCTGACCCTGACTCTGACTATGACTCTGGCTCTGACTGTGACTGTGACTCTGGCTCTAACTATAACTCTAACTCCGGATTCCGGACTCCGGACTCCGAGCTCCGAACTCCGACTCGAACTCTGACTCTAACTCTAATTCTAACTCTAACTCTAACTCTAACTCTAACTCTAACTCTAACTCTAACTCTAACTCTAACTCTAACTCTAACTCTAACTCTGACTCTGACTCCGGACTCCGAGTCCGACTCTGACTCTGAGTCTGACTCCGACTCTGTCTCTAACTCTGACTGTGAATATGCTTAATAATTACTAATTCAAAGTGTTCCTCTCTAAAGAAGTGAGCTGACATTAATTTAAACTACAAAGACTAACCTATGCAGAACCATCTACAGCAGTCCCAAATGAAACATGATTATATTTGATGAGAAATATCATTTATAGTATGAACAAATAAAACGGGATTCAATCTATATGATCTTGACAAATAAATAAGGGCTTTGATTGAATTAATATTTATCTATAAATTCATCCAGCTGTTGTAGAAGTTTACCTCTATTCTACTCGATCTTCACTATACTCTTTGAATATAACATTCCTATACTAAGTCTACTGCAACCTGACTGTTTCAGGGCGGAGCTTATTGTGGTTATTTCCAGTGAGATTATGTAACAATAAAAATGAGCTCTGTGGGGGAGTGAATGAGGTGACATAGGACTGTGCGGCCTTCGTCAGTTAGTTACCACCAGGCGGCAGTGCCACATCCTTTGTGCCACTCAATTGTCAACAAGCCTGGGTGGGCGCATTGTCATAATCAAAGTGAGGCCCTGCGACCTCCCCACTTGTGGAGAAATGTTGACAGCTGTTGGGGTTTCACCTTTCTTTTTTCCATTTTCCGTTTTTCTTCTTTTTTTTACATATTTATTTGTGTCCCTCCGTCGTGTTCTGTATTCAATTTGAATGAGAACCTGCAACATTTGCACCTGACCACAATGGAGTAGTCCGGCAGTGGCATTGTTGATGCAGCCGCTACAACTTCATTACAAGCCGAGCTTGTTCTGCTCCTCACACCGCGTCTCTGCCACGTCCGCCTCCACTTAAAGCGTTAAATCCACCCCATAATCCCCCACCCTCAGTCGCCAGCCCTCGAGGGTCGGTCTATGGTCGTTGGTGCTCTGGGGGGGTCAAGCCGCTGCCACTAAGTGAGTTGGCTTTTTATTGGCAACCGGCATATGGCCAACCCCCGGCACGGCCATTGAACGAGGAGGATTTTAATTTACCCTAATGCGTCTATAATTCAAGCCATTAGTGCAATCGCATTAGAAACACTCAACAACCCTTTGCGAGTGCCACTGGCCAACCAACAGCAGGCACGAGCCTTGGTTGCTTTACTACGAATCTCAGATACCCTTCGATACGAGGACATTCGCTGGACAATACTTTGTCAACTTTTATTGAAAAACTTCAAGTAATATTAATCTATTAAATAACTAACTTAAAGATTATCGATTCCAGACTCGATGAGACATCCATTAATGATTGATAAGTCAACTATGATCTAATCCAGTAATCAATCGAAGAGCACCTGTAGATATCAGTCAAGTTTTCCGACAGCAAAGATCAAGCAACTCTTCTAGCTAACTCGTCTCCTTGAACTGGGCTGCTTGGTCTAGTGATTATACTCTACTCTACTCTACTCTATCGGAGGGAAAGTTAACTCTCGGCTGCGTGGCCGAGACACCTGTATCAAAATATTATTTCATATGCCGACACTCGCACGTAATTAGGACTCGACGCAAACCGTGGACGCTTGACGGGCGCACAATGGGAGCGACGGAGTGGGGGAGCAGGAGGAGCGCTTGATTGGGTGACCAATTTAACTTTCGAGCTGGCTGTCAGCTAGACAAACCGTCAATAAGGCGACTAATTAAAAATCAATCGCTGGCCCCTTTTAATTGGGCCGCACGCGGGCCGCTTTTAATGGCCGCGCCGCGCTTGCCGCGTCGCGTCGCATAGCCTGGCACGTGTCCTGGGCAAATATTGCCGCACGCTTTCGGTAGGGAGAAGCGAGAGCAGAGGCAAAGTAACCAAAGCGATAGCAAATCGTTTGATTTTTTATGCGTTTATATTTCATATTTATTTATAGCTTGTCCAACAAATTACGCGCTTCAGTTGCACAAAAAGGCGGCCAACACGTGCCGGCCCCCCGCCCTGCGCCCCTGTCCCTGCGTGCTGCATAGATTGACATTTTTAAAACTGAATGAGTCTGCAGTGAGCGGAAAATGGATTTCTAATATTTGCCTTGAAAGCATATTATATAAAGTAAAAAAAAAAAAGAGCTTTATATATATAATCTATATATTCAGCGAGCACTAACTGTAAAGATGAGCCTTAAATATGCTAGCGACGGCAGCAACTTTTCCCGGAGGACGTCCGGGCTTAAAAGTTGAGAAAAATGAAACTTTTATGAGCCGGGCGTCTTGGCCTGGCCAGAATTTTTTATCTTGGACCGCGCTGCTCCCACGACCCTCCCACGCCTCGACTGCAGGCAATTTACTTTTCGATTAAACGCTTGAATAGCGCTCTCGACAAAATGGCGCGCATAAATGGAGGCCGTCCGGCCGACACTCCCGTCTCGAATGCAGTTCCATCTCTCATCTTCCGCCTGGGCCATGGCATCCGGTGGCGACTATGCCTGCTTGCGCCGCTTGGGCTCTCCGATTGCCGGCAAGCCGCTGTCGAACTCGGATATGGTGAGGGCTCGCGACTTGTTGAGGCTCTTCAGGAAGCTGCTTCTGCCATTGCCCTCCGGCAGGTGGCGCTGCGGGCCGGCCAACCTCTTGCGGTCCGCTGCACCAAGCTGCTGCTGCTGCGTCTGTCGCACATCCCCGCTGACCGTCGTCGTGTAGAGACGCCGCTTGGCCCGCTTCGCCTGCTGCACCTTCTCGGGATCGCTGTGTATGAAATGGAGAGGTCTCAGTACAATGAGCGGATGCAATTGAATGGGACACATACCGTTCGGTGTAGGTCAGTCGATTGGTGGGCGGGGCCGCCTTGGGGGCCGCATGCTGGCTGGCGAACTTGCTGGGTGCCTCCTTGAGGGCGAAGCTCTTGGCAAAGTGTCCCATGTGTGCGACGCGCACGTTGAAGATGGGCTTCAGCTCCTTGGGAAACGTCGAATAGAACTTCATCCAGGAGACGAAGGCTGCAACGAAACATTGTGTCTCAGTTGGAATTGTTGCCTGGAGTCGGAGCATGTTAATGCTTTCAGAATTAATTGATGTGTTGGCTTAAGTGCCTGCCTTATATCTATACAAGGATATGTGTGTGTATGTGGCATTCATTACAAAATAAATTTGTTAAAATGACAAATGAGCAGTGTCAGCAAAGGATTTCTCGCTGCCAAATCCCACCGCACACACTCGCCGTCTGCGTCCTTTGTGCGGCTGGCTCCGTCGTGGGCATGTCCTTGCTAATTACGCAGCACTTATGCCAGGCAATGCCAAATTATACAACAATGATATCAAATTACCACAACGTGCACAGCTCGCAGAAGCCGCAATTGTCCTCGAATGTGATAAGCATCGCACGGAGCGCGCGCGACAGAGTGAGATATGTAAATGCGATGTGAAATTGTGAAATGAAAAATGCGCTCCAAGTGAACAAAAACAAAAAGCCACCAACCGAACAAAAAACGAGACAGCTGTTGTTGTCTGCGTGCCTGACATCTCTGAGCCAGCAACAGTAGCAGCAGCAGCAGCATCAGAAGCAGGAAGGGTCACCTTCGCTGACAGATCTAATCGCATCGAAGCCGAATACCTAAACCAAACGAAACAATTACCCAGCCACAGATCCAATTTACAACATTTCCAGCACGATAAACAAGTTCTCATCCATTGACTGAACGGAACACATACTTTCGATCACTACATATCAAGCAGAGCATAAATAGTTGGACAAATATGAACTACCTTTCGAGCTAGTTCACAAATATATATATCTTAAAGGGAAAGCTGAAGCAGAAAAGCTGAACTGATTATGTATCTTTGGAGGAACATATCTGAAATACTTCTTGATATTGAACTCTGCTCTTTAAACTGGCTTAGAAGATTTACTCATGTTAATTTACTGAAAATAGTTTTATAGGTTTGATTACAAAGAAATAGATTTTATATTATAGATCATACTTTCTGTATGAAGTTTTCAAAAATTCTATTCAAGAATCCTAAAAAGTGGGAACCAAAGAAAATTATGAACCGTAAAACTAATTTATATTGAAATATAAACTTGAATATAAAACCTTTCAAACTTAAAGAAACTTTAATTTATAAAGTTTCTTCTGAAAATCAAATCAACATGGAATACAGTAAATTGAAATTGCAATTCCAGATTCACTAGACTTAAGCCTCACGCCAAGCTACATTTGCATAATTGCAAATTTTGAACCACTATCGAACCGGTTCACATACATTTACTTAAACAATCAAAAGGATTCGTCAAATTGGGATCGTTAACCGCGCAATTCAACAAAGCAATCCACAAGAGATAGCAACAGAGAGTGGGAGAGAGAGAGAGAAACAGAAGAAGCGAGAGAGCGCAAGGATGGAGAGCATCAAGAGAGACAAAGACGTGGCTCTGCCCTGGCAATTAACTCGGAGCAGCAGCCGTTCCGACCGCCCGCTCGCCCCGTCGCTCTTCCGTTTCGTTCCGTTCCGTTCGTTTGCTTGGGAACTGGTTGGCTTCTCTGTACGCAAGTCCCCTGGCCGTACGGGAGTCTCGAAGTCAAGCCCTTGTCTTTGGGGCTGCTTAATTGCCGAATGCGCGCCGGCAGTCAAGTGGCAGACATTAGGCACACAAAAAGTATGACGAGCCCGGATGTTTGCAGACGTCTGCAAGCCGGAAGTTGCGAATAAAATAAATGTCATTCGAGCAGTGTCAATGGCAGGGTGAAAGCTGAACTCCATCCCCCTGCCCCATCCCCTTCTCCATCCCCATCCCCACCCATTCGAACAAACCGCACAAAATGGCTTTTTATGAAGCTTCCTTCCCAGCTGAAAATCCATTCTTCCCTTGCGCCTCGACCCGGCCGATTTCCATTGTTTAGTCCGTGGCTTGTGGGGGTCGGGGTTGTCGTTGGGGGTGTTGCTCGGCTAATGCGCCCGCCGCTGGCTCAGCGTCAACTGCGAACGGATATTTTCTGAAGCGCGCGTGCTTATGCGGTTTCTCTGCTCCTTCCTCCTCTACTCGTGTAGGCGTGGCAAATTGTTGTGATTGTTTTTTTTCCCTCCCCCAATTGAGTGTTTCGGGTTTTTGGCTTAGGCTCAGTTTTCGGCTTTTCGGTCTTTGCGGCCTGCGGTTTTCCAGTTATTGTCCACTCCGGCCCGTAAGTAGTTAATCATGTGGTACAGCGCGAGCCAGGCTGACAAGGGTAAGGGTCAGTCCCGACCACCATACGGCAGGGATTGCAAAGATTTTCCGCTGATTTTTCACCTATGAATAAGTATCTTATTTGCGAGTAATTACGGTCTTATGGAACCATTTGGCTACAACGATATATCGATAGTGATTTCATTTATCAGTTGATTTTACCATTAGACTAGCTAATTATACCGAATCGAACGATCATGAACGAGAGGGAAGAGAGGTAGCCATATATCAATATTAAATATTATATTAAATTTCATCTAAGCCATATTGTAAGGCATTTAATGATGAATATTTGCATGCATGGTTTTTACTAGCGCTACTGAAAATTCCTCTTCTAAGATGAGCAATTTCAATTTCAAATCAGATATCGATTGGTAATACCACAGATCGTCTTCAGCATTGATAAAGCATGTGAAAATAAAGAAACTTATGCCCAAGAACAATAACAATTTAGAATTCAGCTGTTAGTCGTTACCGAAAATATAACTTTTCGCTCACGATCCAAAAACAGCTAAGTCAATTCTGGTAAATCTCAATAGGGAACTACATTAAGCAGACATACATATATCACTTTTTGCAAAAGAATAGAGTCCACAAACTAGAAACTTGATTTTCCCGATTGGCCATAAATAAACGTATATACATCTGTTAAATATGTATGTTGAGAACAACACAAAACCTATATGCTCTTTTGTGAACGAGTATGATTCTATAGTGTAATAACCAAAAATAAAAAGTTAATTATGACTAGCGCAGTATGTTTTCTTAGTTCAGATGTATATGGATCCAATATTTATATGTATCCTTTTTAATATGGGCAGTATGAGGGCATTTGGCGGTTGGACTTTGATTGAAACAATTAATTTCCTAAACTCAAATTCCCCCTTTTCTACACAAATTCAGATTTCGATTGATTCTTCGGCTTTATCAGACAGTTGTTCGATAGCTCAGATTTTGCTAATATTTTAAGACTATGGTGAAAACTCTTAGGTAACTTTTCCACATAATCTTAAAACCCAAGGGATTCCTTCAATTATGAAAATCTTTTCAACAGATGCACTTAACGTTTCAAAAGTACGAGTCTAAAGACAGACATGAATTTACTTATGATGTGTATAAACAATCTAACAGAAGACTCCGCTTTACCCTCAGGAGCAGGTGTTACTTTGCATGTCTAAATAATTGATGTAGTTCTGCATTATAGGTTAAATGTGCAAGAGATTAAAGTAAATATATAATTCCCTTGAATCGAAGCAGAGGAATGGTATTTCAGGCATAGTTTGGCTTCGACTACTGTAAACTTGGAAGCATTTAAAAGCTAATCCTCGCTGAAATCACCTGTTCGAGGAGACTTGGGTAACGAATGAGTTTCTTTGCTGCAAATAGTCTTAATTACTCGCGTATGCAACTCGGGCAGGGTCTGTGCAGAGGAGTCCTGTCTCCTCGCATATATGTATGGAGGATGTGTATCTATCTCTCCGTCCTTGTCCCCGACTCTGGCCTGCATGCTGCGTCGCTCTCTTTGCTCTGTTGTGCTTCTAAATGCTTTTATCTGCTGCTTTGTACAGTTTTGTTCAAGCGTAATACTTTTTAATGGCTTTTTGATTGGACGCAGCTCAGCAACTGCAGCTCTCGTTCCCTCGCTCTCTCTCTTTCTCTCTCTTGTTCTGGCAGTCTAGCCAGCATTCGTGCTCCTTTGGGCGAGTTGCTCTCAAGTTTTGCAAGCGGCTTCCTGCCTTGACGCTTGACTCGACGCTTAAGTGCAATTTGAGTTGCCATTTTGGCTGGCAGTTGCTCTTCCTCTTCCTCTGCTGCTGTCCCTTTCCAATCAACGACGACAACGACAACATCATCATCATCAGCTAGTTCAGCTTCTTTAACATCTTTTACTTTGGCTTATTGTGTTGCATTCGCATATCTCGCCCAATTTCCGTTTCTTGTTGCTCTTCACTTATTTTCTTCTCAACTCGTGATTCATTTCTGCATCCCAAATGTTCGATGGAGCGTTGGGGAGGAGTGAAAGGAGAGGGGCCGCGAGAAGTTCGTCTGATTTTTATGTTTCAATCAAAAGTCCAACCGCCAAAGGACCTCCCACTGCCCCCAGAAGCATAATGTCAACCCCTATAGAATAACCCGTCCCGTTTCACTTTTTTACTTGGGGGCGCGTCGCGGCAGCCTTAGTAACATCTAATTAACTTTTTCTTTACCGCGCTGCAATTACAATTTCAACAGGACATTAACAGGACAACAAGAAAAAAGAATAATCGAAAAAGGATAACGCCGAATGCGGCAATACCCTTCGACGTGCCTAGAGCAGCGACTGTGAGCACAGTCGCCATGCCCGGGGTGTGCCAGGGTATGCGAGGATAAAAAGGACAACGGATAACGGTGCGACGACAGGAACTGGTCATTGCACACACACACACAAACACGCACATAGTGAGAGAGTCGAGGCGGTTGGGCGGGGCTGGGCGTTCGACACGCAATCGAAATTAACTTCAAATATGAAATAATTTTTAGCGTTTTTTACGCGCGTTGCCAGCGTACAAGTGGGCGGCTGGCCGCAGGGGCGTGGCGCGAACGTCCAACTTATAATTGGAAAACGCCAGCGGACATCTGTGTGAATGTATCTCTGTCTCTCTGTGTGTGTGTGTGTGTGTGTGTGTGTGCGTCCCTGTGTTTGTTTTCCCTTTATTTTTTCGAGCCCTCCGAAGTGCGGCGAAATTTGTGTTGGAAAAAAAAATCATAATTACAAAGTTAATATCCTTTGGTGAAAGGATTAAATTGCTAGTTGCGTTTAAGTGGACAGCGAGGCGGGGGCGAGCCAGTGGATGAGGTGGGCGCCTGTCATGGCAACCGACTGGCGGAGAGGCTAGCTTACCCTTGCAGGACTTGTCGTGCAGCTCACGATCCTCCTCGAGCAGAGTCTGGAACTTGTGCTGCAAGTTGGATGCTGCCTCCTGGACGGTGCGCGCCTCCGAGTCGCGCGGCAGCAGTGCTTGCAAATAGGTGTACATGTCGCCCTGCTGGATGCGAATGCGCTTGTTCTCCAGGTGGCGCACGTACTGCGCCTCGCTGGGCGCCAGGAACAGCACAGCGCGACCGCGACGGCCGGCGCGCGCCGTGCGCCCCACGCGATGCACAAAGTCGGCTGTGGTCTGCGGCGGTGTGTACTGCACCACCAGCTTGATGTCGGGCACATCGATGCCGCGGCCGACGACGTCGGTGGCCAGCAGCACGCAGCTGGCGCAATCGCGGAAGCCACGGAACACGCCCTGGCGCTCCGTCTGCGTCATGGAACCATGTAATCTGCAAAGGATCAAAGCCGTAATTATATGGAAACTCAATTGAAAGTGCAGAGACTAACTTGAAGAAGCGGAGTCCTCGCAGCAAAGGCGTTTCGCCGTCATCAGCGTCCGACTCCTCCTTGTCCAGCTGCTCGTCATCCTCGTCGAGGACGCGACGTGTGAGCGCCTCGTTGAGCACGTCATGGTGGAAGTTCACCATTTCCGTGGTGCTCATGAAGATGATGGCCTTGAATTGCTTGGGACTGGCGGCGAGCTCCTTGGCCAGCAGAGCCGATATGGTGACCAGGCGCAGCTTGGGCGGCACCACCACATAGCTGAGCTGCAGATTCTCCGGTATGCTGAGCACGCCCGTCACATCCTCCAGGTACTCGCCGAGGCCGTCGTCCTGTTGTGCCTCAATGGTGTCCTTCTCGTAGCCATTTGTGCCCCTTAGCGCAGCATCGGCCGCCTCGTCGCTGTTGTCTATGTAGAGCGGATCCTTCAGCGTGAGTCCGGCCAGCTGCTGCACCTGGGAGGTCAGAGTGGCGCTCAGCAGCAGCCGCTGCATGGCAACCGGCGGTTCCTGCGGCTCCTCGGCGCGATGCTTGTCAATGGCTTCCACGAGCTGCTTAACGTCGCGCTCGTAGCCCAACTCGAGCAGGCGATCTGCCTCGTCCAGCACGAGGAACTGCAGCTTGGACAACTTGAAGGAGGCCGTGTGCAGCAGATGATCCACGAGGCGGCCCGGTGTGCCCAGCAGCACATTGATGCCCTTGCGCAGGCGGGCCTTCTCACTCTTGCGACTCTCGCCGCCCAGCAGCACGCCGGGCACAATCCAGGTGTAGGGCTTGACCAGCTTCTGGAACAGCTCGTATGTCTGCTGCGCCAGCTCCCGCGTGGGCACGATGACAAGGGCCAGGACGCCATCGGTGCGCTTAATGCGCGGCTGCTGCGATTGCAGTTTCTCCACCAGGGGCAGCGCGTAGGCCAGCGTCTTGCCCGAGCCGGTCTGGGAGCGCACCAGCACATCCTTGCCAGCCAGCACATGTGGAATGGTCTTCTGCTGCACTGTCGTTAGCTGGTTGATGCTCAGCAGATCCAGCAGGTTCTTCACTGCATGCGCATGCAGGCCCAAGCTCTCCACCTTGGTGCCGGTAAAAATGGTCTCCTTCACGGGCTTGACGGCGCGCTGGCCCAGCTGCTTGAGTGCCGCCACGTCACTCTGGTCGAAGAGGCCGACTTTCTTGGTGCGAAACTTGTTGTTTGGCTGAGCTGCTGCAGCCGGCTTCTCTGCAGCGGCTGTCGCTGTCTCCTCTGCAGCGGATGTCTCCGCTTTTGGTGGCTCATCTGCGGCACGCTTCAGTCTGCGCTCCTCGTCCAGCTGTGCCTTGAAGAGATCTCCTGCACGTGGCTGTTTGTTGGGATTCTCCTTGCGCTGTTTGCCCTTAAGCGCTGTCTTCAGCTGCTGCTTATCAATGACGCCGCCTTGCTGGCCACTGAAGAAGGGCGCGATAAGGCGCCGATTCTTAGTAGTTTTTTTCGCCTTTTGCTGCACAGCCGTGACATCAACGGGACCTGTGTATACATTTAATATTATATCGTTCTCAGACTGTTCCTTCTTCTCTTTCTGCTGTTGTTTGATGGAGCCTTTGGCTGTGGCTGTGGCTGTAGCCGCTGCCGCTGGCTTCTCTGCAGCGGATGTTTCCGCTTTTGGCGACTCATCTGCGGCACGCTTCAGTCTGCGCTCCTCGTCCAGCTGTGCCGTAATCGCTGTCTTCAGCTGGCCACTGAAAAGAGGCTGGTCAAGGCGCCGATTCTTAGTAGTTTTTTTCGCCTTTTGCTGCACAGCCGTGACATCAACGAGACTTGTGGCTGTGGCTGCAGCTGGGGCTTTGGCTGTGGCTGCCTGTTGTTTGGCAGCTGGAGCACGACGCCGCACCACGAGCGCCTTCACTTTGGGCTTCTCCACATTGAATTGAAAGTCGAATTCGCCAGATGCGGCAGCACGTTTTTGTTTGCTCGGTGTCTTTGACGCTGGTAGCGCCTAGCAAACATTAAACCGTAAGTCTCCATCACTTATTTTTAATATATTACTGGTCACTCACCTGTTTTGCCTTTGGTATTGGCTGTGTGCATACGTTAAACATTAAATCTTCATCCATTTTAAGGCATTTGCTCCCTAAATTTTGTTTGTCAAAAGAAAACGTGCGCGCTCTGAGAAACAGCTGACTGAGCAATGAGCAAGTAGTGTGCTCAAGCAGTCGAAACGTCTAGTGCTGTCAAGTGGCAACGCCAACTAGTGCGCACAGATCGAGTTGCCAGTGCAGTAAAATGTGTTTTGCGCGCGCAATTCAAATTATCAAACAAAACACTCGGAAAACTGTTATTTTTATATTATACATATATATATATATATAATTATATCTTGGCAAATTTAATAACAATTTGACTAGAGTAAGTAATGCAGATTATGGCCGCTGAGCATGTTTACAAATTCTTCATTGACTACAAAAAAAAAGACAGCAAATAAGCAACATGTAAGGGGCTGTGTGTGTGTGTGTGCTTGTGTATGTATGTGTGTGTGTGTGTGTGTGCTTGTGTGTGTGTGTGTGTGTGTGCTTGTGGGTGTTTGCCTTATATGGTGGGTTATGTTTTCCTTTGGTTTGTCAACAGCAGTCCAATTCATGGTGGTAACCGCTGGCTCCCGCTCCCGCTCCCGCTGCTGCTGCTGCTCTTGGTCCGGCAATGGGTATGGTTCGGGATTGGGATCGGGATCGGGAGCGGGCCTGTTGGTAACTTCTTTGCAGCGGATGTCTCCGCTTTTGGCGGCTCATCTGCGGCACGCTTCAGTCCGCGAATCTTGTCCATTACTGCCATAACCGCCGGCTCCCGCAGCATTTCGGGGACAGACTTGGTGCTGCGCCGCTTCTCAATTGATCTTCTTGCCCTTGGGTGCCCAGCCGTGACATCAACGGGACCTGTGGCTGTGGCTGCAGCTGGGGCCTCGACTGCAGCTGGGGCTTCGACTGCAGCTGGGTCTTTGTTCGGTGTCTTTGGCGTTGGTAGCGCCTGGCAAACATTAAACCGTAAGTCATCACTTATTTTCAATGCATTTCTGATCACGTTTGCTATTGGTAATGGCTGCATTTTAATTTTTAATTTGAAATCGTTATCCATTTTTAGGCATTTGCTCCCTAAATTTTGTTTGTCAAAAGGAAACGTACGCGCTCTGCGAAACAGCTGACTGAGCAATGGGCAAGTAGTGTGCTCAAGCAGTCGAAACGTCTAGTGCTGTCAAGTGGCAACGCCAACTAGTGCGCACAGATAATATAATAATAATAAAAAGAAACTGAAAAATAAGATAAAATAAAATAAAAACACCCCTTTCTGATGCCAACATGACACAAGTGATCAACCAGCTTAAAAATGTTGAGAAATTCACTGGAAATAAGAACGCTTTATACACGTTCATTAATCGGATTGATTACATCTTGGCTCTCTACACCACTAACGACGCGAGGCAGAGATCAATACTCTTTGGACTGGTAGAAAGCTGCATCAGCAGTGAAGTTATGCTATCCCTTGGCATAACTAATCTTGTAACATGGACGGACCTTCGAAAACAATTAATTCTAAACTATAAAACACAAACAAAGAATCACATCTTATTGGAAGAATTCAGGAACACCCCATTCAAAGGCAGCGTACGAGCTTTTCTGGAAGAGGCAGAACACCGTAGACAAACATTGATGAGTAAGCTAGGACTAGAAAATAATTTAGACGAAAAAACATTGTATGCCCGGTTGATTAATACTAGTATCGACGATTTAATTAAAAAATTACCTACAAATATTTGCATTCGAATTATTAATTGCGAAATTTCCGATTTGAGATCCTTAATAAACATATTACAAGAAAAAAATCTTTATGAAGAACCCTGCCTAAATTCAAATCCAAACCAAATAAAACAAGAACAAAATTTCAAGCCATCATACCCAAATCCCAATATTCAAAAATTTATTTATTTATTTATTTATGTACAGCTAACTACCAATGTTAAATTATCTAGCTAGCTTAATTATAGAGTGCTGGCTGCCGGGGCCTTCGACTCTCTTAAATGTGGTTATATTTTATTAACAATTTTTGTTTGGGTGAGGAACTTAATGATAATATTTACATTATTTGGTGTTGGTTGGGATAGGAGTTGTATGGGGTCCAGATTTTTGAATACTGTACTGTACGATGTTTGTAGGGATTGACATTCTTTAAGTATATGGCGTAATGTTATTTCGGTTTTATTGCAGAATGGACATTCCGAATTTAATGTTGGGTCGAGGTAATGTTGGTGGGTGATATTGGTGTGGCCTAGTCTAAGTCTTGTGATTTTAATTTGTTGGGATCTTGACGTGTTTTTTGGGGCTATGTATTCCTGCGGGTCGAGATTTTGGTACCAGTTTGATGTGTTGTGTATTGTGTTTAGTGTAAGTGTTTTGAGGGAGTTTTTTAAATATTTGTTTATGTCTTGGATGTTGTGATTTGGGGTTAGGATGAGTGGAAGATCGGTTGCATCTTTCGCGGCAAGGTCGGCTAATTCGTTACCCTTAATGCCTACATGACCGGGGATCCAGATGATTTTGAATTTTGGCTGGTATTTGGTGAGGATGTTTCGGATGAAGGATGGGTAATAGGATGAATTGTTGATGTTTTCTATTGCGTCTATGGTTCAGAGGGAGTCGGTGTATATGGCATATTTGCCGGGCTTGTTTTTAAAAATATTGAGGGCTTCTGTGATCGCGATGATTTCCGCTGAAAAAACGGATGAGTAAAATGGTAGTAAGCCTGATTTTATTATGTTGTGTTCGTTGGTTATGGCGTAAGATGTGATTTTGTTTATTTGGGATCCGTCTGTAAATATGGTTTTGTATTTTGTGTTGTCGTCGAGGATTTTTTTAAATAATTTGTTGTATATGAGAGGAGGAGTTGAGGTTTTTTGGTACTTTCTGAGTGAGGAATCTGTTAATAGAGTGTTTAGGTGCCATGGTGGGGTGTGTATTATTGGGTTTCTGGGGTAGTGTTTGTGTGGGATATCGAAGGCTTTGGCAGTGCTGATGATTCTGTCTATTGTTGATTGGTATTTAAATTTCTTATTTTGTTTGTAGTTTTTTATTATGTTGATGATTGGGGAGTTGTGTGAGTTTATTAATGATTTGCAGAGTTTAGCTGTGGCGATTTGGTTACGTATGTGTAGAGGAGGTATTTGAGCTTCGTGTAGCATATTGTTGACAGGAGTGGTTCTGAAGGCACCGAGTGATATTCTTATTGCAGAATTGGTGATTGAATTAAGGGGTCGGATGGTAGACTGAGGGGCAGCTCCAAACAGGGGAAGGCAGTAGTCAATTTTTGATATTAATATTGCTTTGGTGACGTTAATTAGTGAGGAGGTGTGGCAGTTGAATTTTTGGCTTGATAGGCATTTTAAAATTTGGATCTTTTTTTCTAACGAAGTTTTTAGAGATTTTATGTGGTCGTGAAAGTTGTATTTGTTGTTAAAGTATATGCCTAGGAGTTTCAAGCAGTTAACATTTGTTAAGTGATAATTAGTTGTAAGGATGTGGCATGAGCAGTTGTGTTTGCGACAGATGTGTAGGTGTTTGCATTTAGAAGGGGATAATTGCGCTCCAGAGTAATCGCACCATTCTGATATTTGTGAGAATAGTGTGGTTAGGTCTATGGTTTGGTTTTTGGTATTAGGGATATTTATGAAAAGGTTAAAGTCATCTGCATATGCGCTTACTTGGATGTTTTTGTTAAGGGATATGATTGAGTTGAGTTTGTTAAAAGCGATGATGAAGAGGATAACTGAGAGGGGAGAGCCTTGTGGGATACCATTATGTAAAGGGCGTGCTATTGAATAGTTGTTTCCTATTTTTGTTATGATTTTTCTATTTGTCATAAAGTTTTTTATATAGTTGAAGATATTGGGTCCGATGTTCCATGTTTTGAGTTGGTCGAGTATCGTGTGTAGTCCTATTCTGTCAAATGCTTTTGTGAAATCGAGGGAGACGATTGATGCGTGTTTTCTTTTTGAGAGCGTTCTACATATAAGATGGTCTAGAAAAAGTAGACCATCTATAGTAGATTTGCCTTTTTTGAAGCCGACTTGACTGCTGTGTAAGAGTTTGCTGTTGTTGACAAACCACCACAGTCTTTTTGCTATAATTTTATCAAGGACTTTGGATAAGCAGGAATTTAATGAAATTGGTCGGTAAGAGTTTAATTCGGATTTTGGTGAGGATGGTTTGAGTATTGGGATAATTATGCTAGTCTTGTACGATTGTGGAATGAAATTTTTAAGAATTAAATTTTGGAGATGGGTTATGCGGGTCATAGTTTTGATGTCTGTGTTCTTTATCATAGCATAGTTGATTCTGTCTTGGCCAGGTGTTTTGCCAGTTAGTGAATTGATTGCTGCATTGAATTCTAGTAGTGAGATATCATTTTCTATGGCTAATGCTTTTTTGTCGTTTGTGGGTGTGGGCTTTAATGTTAATGTAGTGCGTTTAGCTGAAGAACAGGTTGTAGGGAAATTGTTGTCGTTGGCTGCGTCTGACCAGTTTTTGCAAAAAATGTTTGCGATTTCCGATCTGTCGGTGGTGTGCTGGGATGAGATTGGGTTGAGGATGCAGTGGATGTTTTTGGAGGGATTGAGGCCACAAAAACGTCGAATATTGTACCACATTTTTTGTGATGAGGTTTGTGGATTGATTTGTGCGGTAAAAGTGTTTGTGCTTGCTGTTTTTGCTATTTTTAAGGTGCGTCGGAATATGGCATTGTCACGTTTATATCTAATTATGTTTTCTGTGTTAATGTTGTGTTTTAGTTTTCTCCACGATCGTACCTTGTTGTTGCGTAGCAGTTGGAGTTCATTGTTCCACCAGGGAACGTTTTGTGGGTGTTTTTGGAGGGTTGATTGGGGGATTGCAAGGTGAGCTGCGGTGCGAATGATTTTTTGAATGTTGGCCGTTTCTTTGTTTATGTTGTTACTGATTGGAATAGTTTCGGTAAATTTTTGGGTGTATTTTGAAAACAGAGGCCAGTTTGCGCTGTCGGTTTTAAATCGTGGTCTGTAATTGGGTCTGTCGGTGGGATTTGACGAGAATAGTTTGATAATTATGGGCGCGTGGTCGCTACCGTGGAGGTCTTCTGACACTTCCCAGCTGCTTTCGAGCATTAGTTCGGGGGAGCAGAGGGTGAGGTCTAGGTGAGTGAGTGTGTTGTGTGTACTGAGGTGTGTTGGGGTGCCGTCATTGAGGAGGATGAGGTTAGAGGAAGTTATAAATTTGGCTAGCGTTTTGCCTCTTTTGTTGTTGGTTTTTGAGCCCCACATTTGGTGCCAGCTGTTGAAGTCACCAGTTATTATTTTTGGCTTATTTGTGTTTAGAAGAAAAAGTTCTAGCTGGGATGTGGTAAATTTTGTTTGGGGCGGTATATAGCATGAGATTATTTTGAATGGAATTTTAGATAGAATTTCAACTTCGATAGAGTCAAAATCTTGATTAAGTGGGATTACTTTGTGTTCTAGACTGTTGTGAATGAGTAGAGCTACGCCTCCGGAGGCGATCGTGGATGAGTTCTTGGTGTGGATTGAGTAGTTAATTGGGATAGGGATTGTTGAGGTGGTTTTAAAGTGAGTTTCTTGAAGGCTTAATATTTGTGGGGAGAATTTTTTAATTAATAGCTGTAACTGATCGTAATTGTTGAGGTAGCCGTGACAATTCCATTGTATTATCTTAACCATAACTTAAGAATAAAGTGTGTTTTTTTTTTGTTGTTTTTTTTTTTTTTTTGTTTGGGAGATCAGTATGGATATTTTTGTACTTTTTTTCCGCGTTGCCTTCTTGCTGTTTAATGGCAATGGGGCGTAGCGGCGCATTGATTATTGCACACTGTCGGGGGCCGGGGGGCGGACGTCGAGCAACACGCATGAGCGTTGCTCATGCCCACTGGGCGTCCGTGCCTCGGCCCGCGACAGTGTGCCAGGATACAGGTTGTTATTCTAAGATGTCTTCAGTAATCATGTCGTTATCTATACTGGTTGAATTGTGTATTGACTTAATGTTGCTTATTGTAGTTTTTTTGGGGTTTTTAGGTTTGAGAGTAGTTGCCAGTGTTGGATTATTGTTGTTTTTTTGAAATATTCTAATTCTAGATTCGTTGATTATTTGGGAGCTTAATTGAGATGATGTATTTAATTTTGTGGCTTGAGTTTTTGTTGATGTTGATGCGCTTAAGTTGATATCTTCTTCGTATTGTACGAGTTTTCTTTGGGGTTGCTGCACATGGTTTTGATGAGTTGGTAATTTAGTTGTTGCGGCGTAGGATGATTGCTGGAGTCTGTGTCTTTCATTATATATTTGTAGAGCTTCTTTAATTGTTGTCTTTTCGATTGTGCGTATGGCTTGGATTTCTTTGTTTTTAATAAAGGTGGGGCATTTGGTGTCAAAGATGCTGTGCTGATGGCTCTGCAGATTGCTCTCTTTGCAGTTTATACAGGTTTTGGTGTTGGTGCATTTCTCTTCTTCTGTTTTCTTGTGTTCGGTGGTTCCGCAGACTAGGCACATTTTTTCGCTTTTACAAAATTTAGTTGGGTGTCCAATTCGGCCACAATTGCGGCATCGATAGGGTAGTGGAATGTACGGGCGTATGTTGACTTTTTGATAGCCGATTTTAATGTCTGTTGGTAGGTCAATTGTGCCGAAAGTAAGAATTATTAAGCCGGTTTCTTGTAATTTATCTTGTTGTCGTTTTAGTATTTTTTTAACTTCGATAACTTTGTCTTGCTTGAGTTCTTGCAGTATTACATCTTCTTGAACTTCGCGGAGATTGTTACAATATATGACACCTTTGGAGTAGTTTCGTGTATTGTGTTCAGACACTTCTACATTTGTTGTAATGTCTAAAGCGGTGAGTTGTGTGAGTTTCGTGGCTTGGGACATAGATTTTGTTTTAATTTCGTACGATCCGTTTCTTAAAAGTTTGCACTCTTCCACTTCACCACTGCACAGGTTGTCTATAGTTTTTTTAATTTGGAAAGGCGAAACATTTTCGAGTGTTTTGTTTTCGTCGGTGCGTTTCATTATTAGATATTTGGGGCCAATACATGTATTAGTAAGAGTTTTTGTTTTATCAATTCTAAATTGTAGGGTATTTGACCTGCTATGCAGGTCTGGCGGTTCTCGCATGCTGCAGTTGTTGTTGTAACTATAGTTAGGTTGTTGTTTTTTCCCGTTAGATAGTTAGCAGTAAAATGTTTCGCGCTGTGATTTTGTTTTTGTAAGTTTTTTGTGTTTTGTTTTGAGTTGTTCGTTTTACAAGATAAGTGAGATAAGCGTGGACACGTCTGCTCTGCTTGACTGATTAAATCGAACTGATTCAAAAATTTCTCACATTCCTTCAACCAAACCATTCCTATGTCCCATATCAACCCTATCTACAATATCCATATCTTCCGCTAACACCTAATTATACCAACAATAACATTTTTCCACCTAATCATTATCCACCTCGACCAATGCAACCAACACATAATCCAGTCAAAACATTATACTCTACAAACAGACCAAATTTTAGACAGAACCAATTTGACAATAATAGTTTCGACAACATACACCAGTAACTCCACATTAAACCCCTTTCAATAGTATTGGCGTAACCAACCAACCAACAAAGCGTGTTAGACCTGCAGAAAGCAGAAAAAGTAAAATGAGTATAGACGAAGAAACCAGAAATCAAAAAGAGATAAATTATCACGATTATATGCAGCAAGAATATTATAATCAATTAGCTTCTTATTCCGACTACTATCCTCAAAATTACCAAGAACAAAATTACCCACAAAGTTCAGACTACACATATACACAAACAGCCACAGCCGAACATGAGATAGAGCAACCAAATGAAATAGTAATCGAGAAAGCCGAATATTTTTCAGCTACCAGCCTCGGAAACTAACAGTACATAATTATCACTTATAAAGGCAAAAATTTAAAATGTTTAATAGATACAGGATCTACTGTCAGTATGATGACATCCAATATTTTCAAATTACCAATTCACGATACCAATTATCTTATCCAAACCAGTAATGGACCTTTAACTGTCACAAAAAAGTCAATGTCCTTTCCAACAACCTATTCAAAAGTAATAATGAATTCCTTGTACATCAATTTTCACCAGATTATGATCTCTTAATTGACAAAAAACTACTTTCAGAAGCACAAGCCGTTATAGATTATAAATCCCAATAGAAAGTATAAATTAATTAATGATATTCCGAGCACAAACCAAAATCATTTCGTAGTCCAACAAAATTTTGAAATTAACCAACACTTCAACAATCCAATTAAAGATAATTCTAACAAGTAAGAAAGCTCTAGTCGGGCGTGACCGAGTAGGGCATACCCTGAGCCCCGTCGAATCTGAATTTGGGGCCGGTATCCAAAATATAACAAAATTCGAAATTGCATAAAATACACATAAAGCTAAATATAAAATTTGGTGTCTCCAGCTTAAAAGATGAGCAAGATAGAATTTTATAACTGAATTTCGATAATGTTTTTATTCGATAACAAAAAAACGAATAAATTAATCGATTATCGGAAATAAAATAAAAAACATTATACCCTGATTTCCCATTTTCAATGGGCTCAGGGTATAAAAATCAAGAATCTACAAACTCAAGCCTTTACCGACTAGAACATTTAAATGAAGGCCTGTTAAAACAATATGAACACATTCAATTCAAAGAAGGCGACCAACTTAGTTTCAGTTATCAATAAAATCATGTTATTAATACTACTCACAAATCTCCTTTGTATACAAAACCATATAGTTACACTTATTTCGGAGAAGAAACACAACATAGCGCTGACGAAGACAATAATAATTTAATTTGCATTACAGAAAAACCAATAAACACATTTAAAAGACAAATTATATTTTCTAAAGGCATCCCAAATATTAAAAAGCAGAATTACTTCAAAAAATTAATAATTCACATCACTTACGATAACATGACTAAAGACAAAGCCGAAAAATATCTGATTGACTATTTTTGTACAAAAACTAGTGTAATGTTTATAGACAGCGATGCAGACTTTGAAATCATTCAAAATGCACACAAAAAAATTATCAACACTAACCATACTAAAATTTTACGAAGTCTTATTCAATTAAAAAATATAAACTCATATGAAAAACTCTTACACCCCGGAATTCAAGAAACAAATAAACTCTTCTGTGAAACTTACTATTTCCCTAACCGCCAATTACTAACGTAAAACATAATAAACGAATGTAACACCTGTAATTTAGCAAAAACCGAACACAGAAATACAGACATGCTGATGAAAATTACCCCCAAACCCGAACACTGTCGCGATAAATTTGTAATAGATATTTATTCATTATCATTTATCATTATCTTAGTTGTATAGGCATTTACTCAAAATTCGCTACTCTCGAAAATATCAAAACAAAAGATTGGATAGAATGCAAGAATGCATTAATGCGCATATTTAATCAGTTAGGAAAGCCAATATTACTAAAAGCTGACCGAGGCGGCGCATTTTAAAGCCTAGCACTCAAAAATGGCTTGAAAACGAAGGAGTAGAATTACAATTAAATACTACAAAAACAGGAATGGCAGACATCGAACGACTACACAAAACTATAAATGAACAAATTAGAATAATCAACACTTTAAACGACGAAGAAACTGAACTTAGTAAAATAGAAACCATTCTCTACATTTACAACCACAAAAAAAACAAGACACGACACAACTGGACAAACTCCTGCACACATATTCTTATACGCTGGACAACCAAAGTTAGACACTCAAGAAAAAAAAGAAAAAGTAATAAGTAAAATTAACAGCGACCGACAAGAATACGAAGTCGATACAAGATATCGAAAAGGACCGTTACAAAAAGGAAAGTTAGGAAATCCCTTCAAAGCCAATAAAAATGTTGAAAAAACAGACCCAGATCATTACCAAATTACTAACAAAAATAGAATTACACGTTACTATAAAACACAATTTAAAAATTCAAAGAGAATTAACTAAATTCAAATCCCACAGGTTTCTACTTCATAATCATAAAACATCCTTTTAATCAAAACATCCACTTGGATTAACTATCAAGATAATATCATACTAATTGTATCCCATATCCTAATAGACTTTCAATCCACTAACACAATTAAAATTATCCCATATCCTGATAACAATGGCTATCAACTCGATTACACTAGCACTACTTCTTACTATGAAAAAGATAATAAAATCTTTAATCGAGATAGTAAACCAATACTTGATGAATGCATAGCAAAATATTCTATTACACACAAAACCAATCTGTAATTATGAACACATAAATAGCAAAGAAATGATAAAATATATTGAGCCAAATATTATTGTAACTTGGAACATAACTACTACAGTTGTAAAACAAAATTGCCAGAAAAATAATGTAAATCTTAATATTCAGGGTAATAAAATTATAAGCATCAATCAATGTAAATTGCAAATAAATGACATAATTATAAGCGATAACTATTTCCAACCAGATCCCGATCTTGCACCATTGTATCCCCCAATAGAAATTATTAAAATTAAACCTATCAAGCATGATGATATTGTAAAAGTTGTATCACAAAATAATATCTTCACATGTACAATCATTATAATCACACTAATCATATTCATAATTGTAATCCTATATTTTAAATACGTATCTTGTAACCCCTTAATATTAATCCATAAAAAATGTAAGAAACAAATTCACGAGCCCAACAATCAAACAACAGAAGAACAACAACAGGAAACCACAACTATCGACATGGCACAATCAACTTTGCCAAAACTTTACCCTTCTATGTCACCTTGACTCGCAGGCTCGCCTCTTAAGGGGAGGGAAGTGACATAATCATACTGATTACGTCCACAACACCCAGAAACTATTTCCATACCAAATATATTAATGTAACCCAAGCCTGGCAATTGTAAACGAAGAGCGGCCAAGTCGGCACTTATCCCGCATCAATCAGCACCCACAAGTACCCCAGCAACATGCATCACCCACAAGTACCCCAGCAACATGTAACATTATTGTTTAAGAGACACACAATTGTTAGTCTTAAGCTACTATTCAATAAAGCAAGTTGTCATAACTCTACCCTGACTTCGTCTTTATTATATTAGTGTTGTCGTTAGCATATGTCGCGACATTCATTCGACTCATAACATATACCCAACAACTATATTTAATTATATATATATATATATTATTATATCTTGGCAAATTTAATAACAATTTGACTAGAGTAAGTAATGCAGATTATGGCCGCTGAGCATGTTTACAAGTTCTTCATTGACTACAAAAAAAAAGACAACAAATAAGCAACATGTAAGGGGCTGCCTAGGACAGCCGTCTGTGCCATGCATATATATTTGTGTGTGTGTGTGTGTGTGTATGTATGTGTGTGTGTGTGTGTGTGTGTGTGTGTGTGTGTGTGTGTGTGTGTGTGTGTGTGTGTGTGTGCTTGTGTGTGTGTGCTTGTGTGTGTGCTTGTGGGTGTTTGCCTTATATGGTGGGTTATGTTTTCCTTTGGTTTGTCAACAGCAGTCCAATTCATGGTGGTAACCGCTGGCTCCCGCTCCCGCTCCCGCTGCTGCTGCTGCTCTTGGTCCGGCAATGGGTATGGTTCGGGATTGGGATCGGGATCGGGAGCGGGCCTGTTGGTAACTTCTTTGCAGCGGATGTCTCCGCTTTTGGCGGCTCATCTGCGGCACGCTTCAGTCCGCGAATCTTGTCCATTACTGCCATAACCGCCGGCTCCCGCAGCATTTCGGGGACAGACTTGGTGCTGCGTCGCTTCTCAATAGATCTTCTTGCCCTTGGGTGCCCAGCCGTGACATCAACGGGACCTGTGGCTGTGGCTGCAGCTGGGGCCTCGACTGCAGCTGGGTCTTTGTTCGGTGTCTTTGGCGTTGGTAGCGCCTGGCAAACATTAAACCGTAAGTCATCACTTATTTTCAATGCATTTCTGATCACTTTTGCTTTTGGTAATGGCTGCATTTTAATTTTTAATTTGAAATCGTTATCCATTTTTAGGCATTTGCTCCCTAAATTTTGTTTGTCAAAAGGAAACGTACGCGCTCTGCGAAACAGCTGACTGAGCAATGGGCAAGTAGTGTGCTCAAGCAGTCGAAACGTCTAGTGCTGTCAAGTGGCAACGCCAACTATTGCGCACAGATCGAGTTGCCGGTGTAGTAAAATGTGAAAACGTACGCGCTCTGCGAAACAGCTGACTGAGCAATGAACAAGCAGTGAGCTCAAGCTCGACACGTCTAGTGCTGTCAAGTGGCAACGCCAACTAGTGCGCACAGATCGAGTTGCCAGTGTAGTAAAATGTGTTTTGCGCGCGCAATTCAAATTATCAAATAAAACACTCGGAAAACTGTTATTTTTATATATTATATGTATATATATATATTATTATATCTTGGCAAATTTAATAACAATTTGACTAGAGTAAATAATGCAGCTTATGGCCGCTGAGCATGCTTACAACAAGTTCTTCATTGACTACAAAAAAAAAAGACAACAACAAATAAACAACATGTAAGGGGCTGCCTAGGACAGCCGTCTGTGCCATGCATATATATTTGTGTGTGTGCTTGTTTGTGTATGTGTGTGCTTGTGGGTGTTTGCATTATATGGTGGGTTATGTTTTCCTTTGGTTTAGCCCCAGCTGCGAGCGCCGCAAATGTCAACAGCAGTCCAATTCATGATGGTAACCGCTGGCTCCCGCTCCCGCTCCCGCTGCTGCTGCTGCTGCTCTTGGTCCGGCAATGGGTATGGTTCGGGATTAGGATCGGGATCGGGATCGGGCCTGGGCTCGTGTTGCGCTTCTGCTTGGGGCTTCGCTGTCATGGCTGCTGTAATCGACAGCCTGCGCTCCTTGCCTACATCCACGTCCACATCCACATCCACATCCACGTCCACGTCCATTTGCAGGATGCATCTGTGGCTAACTGCATACATTAACTATGCCGTCACGTAGTACTCGCGCTGGCGCTTCTGGCACTTCTCCCGCGCGATGTAGCAGAGGGCGATTGTAATGAGTAGGGCGATGGTCACGCCCATGCCGATGCTGACCCACATTATTTCCTCGTTGATGCCCACATAAGAGCGCCCTGAGGGTGGAGAGAATGAGAAGGAAGGGGGGGGGAGGGATTTACTGATAAGCGTTTCGTAATTGAATTAAATGTAACTGCAGGCAACGGATTAATTACAATTCATCGAGCGCACTCGGGGCGCACTTCGGCTGATGCAATTTATTAACTATTCGGGGTGGACCCCCCCCCCATACGTACCGTTATAATAGTGATTGGAGTAGCCGGCTTTGCCAGCCACGCGTCCCGCTGGCATTTTGCTGGAGCTCCTCGCTGGTGCGTCTGCTGGTTGCCAAAAGGGAAACAAAACCGAGTGAGAGAGGAAACTTATGGCCGCGCGCAATAAATCGCTTTGTTTTTATTTCCCCTCTTGGCAGCGGTGCCAGCAAAGTTTTGGGTCACTTCTCTAATTGCAATTTATTTGCAGCTGCATTGCGGCCTTGGCTAAATGTTTGCAAATTGATTTTTATTCGCCTCGAACTGGAAAGAGCAGAGAGAATCCATTGTCAATTAAAATATTATTTTATATATAAATCGCAACAATTTCAATTTCAATTTCAAATTCAAATTGAGTCCGCTTTGGCGCCAAACCCACAGCACTGCTAGCTGCTGCTCGTTTACCAACACTGCTCGAACAGCTGTTCGCCTGTGTCACGACACTTTTATTACAATTTTTTTTTTTTTTTCGTTTGCTGTGCCGCTGAGTTTTTTCCTGATTTCGGAATCGCCCTTTGCGCGGATGGACGAGCTAGATGAAGGGAATCGGCATAATGACGCCTTGGCCGTAGTCTCGCCGCTGGCAGCGTCGCTCTTCCCAGCGACCGTCGAAGAAGAAGCAGCCGCCGCCAAAGATGCGGCGAGCGACCAACAGCTGAGCCCGTGTACCGCTACGAGCGCCTGCCCCTGCGGCTGCCGTAAGTATTTTGGCTCCATTTTTGAACTCGGTGCGAATGCAGCCCAGCTTAACAGTTATACGAACTGCCCGCCCGGGGCCCAGTGGCCCCACGAACTGCAGCTCTGCAGTGAGTCAGCCTGCACAGTGTTAATTCGCTATGAAGAAATGTGGCATTGTCGTGATATTGGACAAGATAACAGCGACAAATTAGTTAGCCTAGGCCGAGTGTTATCAATTGTGTGTCTACCGGTTGGAATAGGAGTACAGTGTAGCCTCCCTAGCGCAGACTGATGTCTGCAAAGCAAAACTCATAAACTAATAAATATGAAGTTATAACAAATAGAGTAACTTAAGCAAGTAGAAGACTCTAGTTGGGTATGTCCGACTAGAAGATACCCTGAGTGCGGTAGCAAAATGGATGGATGTGCTGCCACTTAACAAACCAATTCAATATATCGATTCTGATTCTCTTCTCAAGTCTCAAGAACATGTTGAGAAACATGACAAGATCAGCTCAGTTCGTAGTCCGGATTACGAATATATATACTCTAAGGGGTCTGTCACGTCAACTATTGCCCTTCATTAATGCCGAACAAGTCATGTTTTTTATGACTGCTCTAAAGTTGTAAAGATACAATTTTAAATCTAATCCATATGTACCAGAACTTAGTGGAACTTAATGGAATAGCTTTAAAATTGCATTTCAACAGTTTTCGAACAATCGTGAAAAATATGCTTAGCGAACATTTACTTTATGGAGTGCACACTGTACACATTACACGCATTACACAATAGCTTTAGAGAGAACAAAACCGGACCCGGTTAGCCAACTAATATCTCATTACTCACTTCAGTGAAGTGATGAATTGTATCAAGGAATTATGCTCTTTTATGAACTGAGTAGAGTAATTAGTCTTGTGCAATATCCGTTGAGCTGTCCGTCCATCTGCATGAAGACAAAGTATTTAGTGCTTGATACTCTTAGTTTATGAAATGCCAAGGAGTGTGGAAAATCAGTTTATAATATATATATATAATATATAATATATAATATATAATATATAATATATAATATATAATATATAATATATAATATATAATATATAATATATAATATATAATATACAATATATAATATATAATATAAAATAATAAACATGCATTTAAGGCATTGAAGGCGCGATTAGGACGAATGGCGGAAAAAAACCATATCCTCCAATGTGTCGGAACTTAAGTCTAAGAACAAGAAAGTTAACTTACTGTAAACAACCTTCACAGATTGTAAATGTACGCATACTAAGACCGTAACAGTCTTAAAGACCCTATGTATTCCTTAGACTTGAGTATATCGTTAAATACTGATGAGATCAGACCCAGTATTATCTAGGAGTTATATTAGTCAAAAACTATTGCTTTTTAAGTTACACAGCTTTTATACCGTGAACGAGTATTATGAGACCTTCAAATAATTGTTCCGGCTATACTCATTCCGTAAAATCCGTACATAGAATATGAATAGTAAAGTTATAGTATCGTTGAGTATAGTATAGATAGTATAGTTTTAGTATAGAATATTATAGTATAGTATAGTATAGTATAGTATAGCATAGATAGTATAGTATAAGCTCTATGCTCTATGCCAATATGTACCCTTAGCTTCCCCACTATAACAGTTATCCACCATATATTATATATATATATATATACTCATAAATCTAAATGTTATAATTGATAAGGCTGGCATGACTATCAGGCTGGTCCAATCAGCGCGCATTCAAGCTCTGAATAGCTTATACAAAGATGGGAATATGAATATGAATATGACTGGCTTGGCCTCGCTGAACTCTCATTGGTATTCGTGGCGGCGTGCGACTGTAAAATCCATATCCTTGCAGCAGTGATAGATTAAAGTTCCGCTCAAACGCCTCGTTGGCTTCCGTAAGCGCACAAATTGCACAAAACTGCTCCAGCCACTCCAGCCCTTCAGCCCCGACCCCTAGGCTCGGCCCGCAAACCTCTGGCCACTAACCCTTGCCACCGCCATCCCATTGACGTTTCGAAGGCGAAAACTTTTACCACAACAGTCAACGTTGCAGGACATTGCGGATGCTGCTGTTGCTGCTGCCGTTGCATCGGCCACTGTTGCTGCACATTAGAAACTGCAATTGAAATGGCGCAATGGGTGTGGCGGCGCTGGGGCTGACCGCATGAATTATTCACATAATCCAGATTAAATTTTAGTCGAAAACGAATTTACCCTGAAAACGTTCGCTTTAAGATTACTTGAAATGCGCATTAAAGTGCCTTAGGCCCAGGGTCAAGATTTAAACGAGCCTCAAGACGAAATCTCGAGATATCTTTGCCGAACTAAGGCTATATAGAGCGAGTGTACGAGAGAGTTTTTTCATACGCTGAACCCATTGATATAATGGTTTTGTGAAAATGTATGTAACAGACAGAAGGAGACGTGGCAGACCCCATAAATATATATATAGTCTTGATCAGGAAGACAAAATGAAGTTATATATCCCTGTCAGTCTGTCCATCCGTGTGAACGCAGCGATCTCGTAAGCCACAAAAGCTAGAGACCTAAAATTTGACATGAATACTCATGTATACCATACGCTGAACGAGCTTATCTTTTTTTTCGATAACTCATCCCATTTTCTTATTATCGATAACAATCGATAATTTGACTTTGTTTTTAGAGCGTAACTTAATAACAGTAAAAGTTATAGACTTTAAATGCGGTGTATGTTACTGTTATGAATGCTCACATTTAGTAATTTTTGGATTTTGGATGCCGACCTCCCTTTCCCCAAAATGTATGTCAAATACTAAAGACTTGTGCTTTCACAAACACAAATATATAGACCATCTAAAAGTTTCCTATAGTAATGCTCATACTCGAGCCGTTTCGACTAGAGTACTCTTACTTGTTTTTAACTGAGAGATACAGCAAAAACGTGACTATTCTATATCCCCCAACCCCCTTCCCCACTCTCCCTCTCTCTCGGACGATAATTAATTATATTATATATATCCAAAGCGATATTCATAGTTTTCCTACAATCGCGACTGGGGAGGCTTGACTCCGACTAACAGTTTGACATTGGGCTATTGGCTATCGGCTATTGCTGGCCTTGACGACTTGCATCTGACGCGGATGTCGCGCAGTTTTCTAAGTATGCGATAAAAGTGGAGGGCCACTGGAGCTCTGATAAATGCAGGCGCGCCAGGCGGCGCTGCAGTCATTTAGCAATCAGCAGCTGCATTGGGCGCATTAGCATTCGCAGTCGCATTAGCAATCTTTGGCCAGATGCAATTCGCTTTGACAAATGTAATTGCAGCCAAGCTGGAGGCAGAGCCGATCCTGGACAACAAGCAGCTGTTGGGATTCCAGGTGCGCAGCCATGACATCGACTGGAAGCTGTTCGTGCGGCCGCTGGACGCGCAGGTGCGCGGCGAAGCCGTCTACCTGGACAGACAGTCGGACTTCCTGAGCAACCATCGGCGCACGGTGAGCAGGAGCCGTCGCCGCGAGCTGCTCGTCTGCCACGACATGATGGGCAACTACTTGACCGATCGGTAAGTGCACCCCGGCGCTCGCTGCATATGGACAGGTAAGGACACGGTTCTTCCTTCCAGGCACTACCACAGCTCGCGCAAGTACGACGACTACCGGTTCATGCACTGGTCCGCCGTGGACTACTTCTGCTACTTCAGCCACAACTACGTGACGATCCCGCCCAGCGGCTGGCTGAACGCCGCCCACCGACACGGCGTGCCCGTGCTGGGCACCTACATAGTCGAGGGCAGCGCGGGCAGCAGGCAGCTCCACGAGGTTCTGGCCAGCGCCGAGAGCGTCCAGCGCACCGTCTCGGCCATGACGCGTCTCTGCCTTCACTTTGGCTTCGAGGGCTGGCTGGTGAACGTGGAGTGCCAGGTGCGCCCCGAGGCCATGCCCAATCTCTAGTGAGTAACTGCACCCTATGCGGAGTACATCACTCATTCACTCGCCCACCCACCCCGCAGCCTGTTTGTCGAGGAGCTGAGGCGCGTGACCGAGTCGCAGGTGCCGCACGGACGCGTCTTCTGGTACGACAGCGTCGTCAGCAGCGGCGAGCTGCAGTGGCAGAACGAACTGAACGAGCACAACGTGCAGTTCTTCCGGGCCAGCCACGGCACGCTGATCAACTACTCGTGGGACGATCGGAGCCTGGCCAACAGCGAGGCGTCCATAGAGCGCGAGAAGGCGGCGCCGCAGCGCCTCTTCATGGGCCTCGACGTGTTCGGTCGCGGCCAGCTAGGCCGCTTCCGCAGTGCGCAGACCTTGGCCAGGATTGCGGCTCGCGGCTTCTCGGCGGGCATCTTTGCGCCCGCCTGGTGCTTCGAGACGCTGCAGCAGTTCAACTACAACATCCACGACAGGAACGGCGATGAGGCGGTGAATGCCGCCTTCCTCGCCAGGAACGAGCAATGGTGGGCGCGCCTGTGGCCCAGCCTGGCCACGCACCCGTATCGCCGGCTGCCCTTCTACACGAACTTCTGCGTGGGCTCGGGCCTCAGCAGCTTCGAGTGCGGCGCGCGGCAGCGGACGGCTCGCTCGTTCTTCAACTTGGCGCGCCAGGCGCTGCAGCCGTCGGTGCCATTGGGCGAGAATGCGGAGCGCAGCTTTGACACCGCCTACGCCGGCGGCTGTGCGCTGCGAGTCATCAACTATGCGCGTGGCTTCCGGCTGTTTCTCACCGAATTCCAGCTGCCCCTGGGCGTGCTGCTGCTGGGCTATGCCTACAAGATGACGACACACGACGAGGAGCACGCGCTGAACGTCGTGCTGGGATTCTGCCCACCCCGGCAGCCCACGCGGGATGTGTATGTCTTTTGTGGCGCCTACGGCGAGACCATTACCACGCCAGGTGCCTGCTACATCTCCGCAGTGGACGGCGCACTGCCGCCCAGTCTGGTCCACGAGAAGCTGCCCCTGGAGCAGGGCGCCCTCGGCGATAACTGGCGTGTGCGCTATTATCTTGCCAAATTCGACGGACCCGTGCAGCTGCAGGACATTGGCGTGCTGGCCCGACGTGCGGATAAGTCCATGTCGGAGGCATACCTCGGCGCCATCTATGTGCAGAGCCTGCAGCTGGAGGACTGGGAAAATGCACAACCAAGCCGCGGCACGAACATTCCAGTTTACAGCAAGCATCTCTGGCGGCAACACGAGATAATTGAACAAGTGTGAAAGCTCTAGTCGGGCGTGACCGACTAGGAGATACCCTAAGCCCCGTCAAGTCTGCCTTATATACATTTCATACATTGTATTTACCCCAAAATTAAACGGTTGTCGATATGCATTTTTACCGCTGAATTACATTTTTCTAAAAAAGAAAAGAGAGTCGAAAACAGACATTAGGAGACCAGAAATCAAACCTGCGCTACTTAAGCAACGCACATTATCTCTACCAACAACGCCACCTCGTAATAGATCGCAAATCCTAGCTAAAGTAGCAGCTGACAATTCAGACACAATTTCAACTGTGATTTGCTATTGTTATATTAGAATAGAATAGACGTATACGAAAGATGAGTGAGTTTGGCGCTACTCGTCCCGAGATTTTACTAATTAGCCAACATTTTTGTTTAATAACTTTTTTCTTAGTAAGCGGATTTAAATAAACAACATATGATTAACATATTCTATGGGAATATTTGTCAGTTAGAACTAAGTGTAAAATTCAAACGCATTCACCTACTAGCTATATTTGTCACGGAACTTCGATTTTAGGAAATTGAGGATATTTGGAGTCGGTCTCCAAAATAATTTTTCGATCGATAACAATTGAAAGGGGTTATTTATCGATTATTTTAAGCAAACTTGATCTGCGCGTGATATATACGGACCTACAAAAAGTTAAGTTCTTGGCACTTGTAAGCTCTGAGATCGACGTGTTCAAACATACGGATAGACGGACGGAAGGACGGGCGGTTGGACGGACAAACGAACAGACAGACGGACGAGTCAAAATCGACTCAGCTCGTCGTTCTGATCAAGAATATATATAGCTTATGAGACCTCCTTCTGTCTGTTACATACATTTTAACGAAACCATTATACCCTGAGTTCCCATTTTCAATGGTTTCAGGGTATTAAAAGACACGACAGCCTAAAATAAGCCAAGTGCAGTTTATAGACATGCAAATGAGTTTTTCCTTTCCTTTTTCCTACTTCCCACTCTCGGCTTCTGCTCTCTCTCTCTCTCTCTCTCTCTCTCTCTCTCTCTCTCTCTCTCTCTCTCTCTCTCTCTCTCTGTCTTCCTGTCTCCTTTGATAAAGTGCTTTACAGTTTTAAAGTTTGTTTCGTCTGTGATTCGTTTGCAACATTAAGTGCTGGTAAGATTATCTCCAGCAGAACTTTACGAAATGCAGCTGCAACAGGAGTCGCTCAACTGTCAAGCCAGACTGAGGACATTTGAATTCACTTAAGAATCATCTACTATGCATCAACCTTTAATTAAGTTTGATCTGAATTGTATTTTATTTATAGCCAAATCTGTCTTTAAGTAGATAAGACTCGTTTGCCATGCACTGCGTGCAAGGGTATTCGGCCTTCGACTTGACTGAAAATACTTTACTTTTTCTGTCTTTTTTATCTTTTTGCCTGGCAATTTGCCGTTTGGGCTGCTCGCCATTATTCATCGGAAGCTGACCAACAAACTGTTCTACAATTTTCGCAGACTTTTACGCAAATGTGGGCATGGAGTGCCGCCACCCACCGCTCACCGCCCACCGCCCATAGTCCATTTGCCCTCTGCCCTCTGCCCACTGGCCTATGGCCTGTACTTTTCCTGTCAGCCTGGTCACTTGACCATCAGTCAACTTCACTTGCAGCTCTTTGTGCGGCTCGTGGGCGTGCCGCGTACATACATGTGCAGTCCGTGGCTAATGGGCGGACGGAGTCTTCCACAATTTGTTTGCCAAAGGCGTTCCCTAAAAAAATTGACACAAAAACGCGCTCAATTCCACAGGCAACCATAAAAAAATGAACAAGAAGCAGAGGAGGAAAACAAGCCAGCGAGACAATAGCCGTATACCAGCCAGAGACGTACACGGCACGGATGTTTCAGTCCGGAATGCTTTGTCGGGCTGTGTTGGGGGCTGCGCCCAAAAGCACGCCAAGTGCACTGCCCCAGTGCTGCTCAAACTGTAATTTCACGCTGCTCTCCCACTTGACCAACCATCGCACACACCCATGACCTCACATACTCGTATGTGTACAAGTATTTAATATTGTGAGAGTGCGTCCATTTGCATATTTCGTATTTTGTATTCAGAGTGCAATGCGTGACATTTTGCATATTTTATACATATTTTATGTATATATTTACTTTTTCTATGTGAAGCGTGCGAATTTGGTCTCTGTGACCCATAATTGCCTATCGAAAATGTCTGTCTATGTAGAGGTATGTGTGTGGCGGATAAAAAAATCAGCGAATGACCCTAGAGAGCAAATATGTAATCCTGATGAGATATTTCTCCAAGTATTTCTTTATAATAAAAAATTATATAAATTCCTTAATAATTGTAATTAATTTAGTATTTATAGTATGGAAATTATTATTGTATTAACATAATACTAATGTAGTCTATAACCATGTAATACACACAGCTTCATAATTATCAGCTTTTGCAAACCAATTAAAACTTTGAACATAAAACCCAACTCTGTGGTGAATAAAAACCTTGCAATAATTTGATTGCTGAAATCATTTAACAATTTGCTCTTTAAACACAAAAGCTATTTCCCATTGCCTGGGGCGCAGCAGAGGTAGTAAAGCTTGTCGGCAGTATTAGCATATCTGCTACTGAAACACTCTTCACTATGCTTTGTCTTTCTTATACCCACTGAAAATAAGAATTCGGGGTATGATAGCTTTGTAAAAATTCATTTGGATTGAGGCGTGATAAAACTCATAAAATCTTTAAATATTTTTAGTCTGGATAATGAGCTGATTCGATGTAACCATGTTCATCTATTCGAATGAAATTGGCGATCTCGTAAGCCACAATAACGAGAGACTTGAATTTGTAAATGCATATTCCCGTATACCACACGCAGTAAAAACTGTGTTATCGATAAATATCGATATTTTTTGGTTTCTTAAACGTAACTTGAATGCCACAAAAGCTAAAGACCTTGAATTCACAAAGTAGAGCCGTGTGATGAATGTAGAGCTTTTGAATTTCGGAATTTTGAGACCTGCCCCAGCACCTGAATTGTGCTAAGCCCTTATTCAAAATAGTAGAGCCTTAACCGTATTTACACACATCTGATGACAGTAAAATGTAATTAAGAGCGTCCTAGCTCGAGCAGAAGTTATTCCATAATAAATTTTCCATTGCAAAGCCCATAAGCGCAGCCCAAGCGCTGCCGCTGCTTAAAATGCGCAGCAAGTAGAGCCCTGGCTTGTGTGTGTGTATGTGTGTATGCGTGCGTGTGTATGTGCGTGCGTGTGTGTGCATATGTTTTCTGTGAATTTGTATGTATTAATGAAGCGTAGAATGGTTGCAGTATCTCCTAGTCGGGCACTCCCACCATGAGAGCTGTTGTTTGTTATTTATTTTTGCATCAGCTTGGGGCTGAGCGTTTATACAGTCTGCTGCAGTTGACGTCTGCTCAACGTTTACGGCACAGCAACATTGCTGCATAAATAGTAAATACATAAACACAGAGAATGCAGGAAGCATCCTTAAAGGGGCTCCAAACGCTGTTAACACATGCTATAATCGGAAATAAGAATATGCATACAACATAAAGCTCGGATATTTTCGTGTTTCGTGAGGAGTCGAAGAGAACTCGACAGCGGGTAAATCATAATCAGTTACCATTTAATACTTGAAACACAATACTTTGTGCTCCACTGATGATGAATGGGCTGGAGCAACCTTTATGCTGCGCGGCTCTGACTATCTTCCCATTCGTGGGGCGGCTCGAAGGACCTGCAGCTCGAGATACGTCTTGTGTTGCACTAATCGAATTCTTATATTGCTATGATTTATAAATGGAGCAAAGGGCACAAGTGTTATACGTATGTCTCTATATTCGATGGCATGAAATCCCTCAATGATCTCCCGCAGATCGCATATTCTTACTCGAACAACGATATTGAAATATTTTGAGATTATTTTCATAGTTTAACATATATCTCAACCTGTATATAAACAAGTTAGAGTGGTCTTGTTGGCAGTATTCGTTGCTCCAAGTGCTCCAAGCAACTGCTGCTTTCAGTTCGAGGTCTCGAATTTGGAGGAGTATCCACAATTTTTAGTAATATATACAATTATTCGGTTCTTTGACTTTTAAAATGTTAGAGGCGAGCTCACTTGAACTGCAGCTAGCTATCGTTTTTACTATCCATATCACGAAAATGATAATGGCTTGAATCAAACTTGATTGGGATGGCTAGAAAGATCTTCCACGTCCCTCACATAAGTCAGATAGTCAAAAGGAGAAAAATTAAAAATAATAGTTGAGCTCATAAACCGATTCAGCTCAAGATAAACGCAGCTTATCCAAGTCGGCTAATTGAGTCAACAACAAAAACAACAGCAGACCGAAAAGATTGCATTCCTTTGGCCTCAGAAGCGACTTAAATTAACCAAAGGAACAAAAATGTTAATGACAGTAGAGGAAATTACCAATGTACTTTAATAATTAAGGTAAAAGCTGAACAAAAAATTAATAAAAAAAACGTCTTCATATAAAAGTTAAGTCCCCTCCCTCAATTAACAGGCAAAACCCACATCGAGTAGCCTATTGATTCTACCTCAGGATATATATAACTCCCTTCGACTATTGCTTATATATAAACAATTCCTCATCTCCAATCCGTTAAGCGTATAAAAAGTTGCCGAAGGCAGCTCATGGCACAAGGGACACAGCAGAAAGGCCATTTGAAAGCGTTTAACTAGCTGTTAAGTCATCTATGGTAAATAGTTTGTGTTAGCCGAGCACAGCTTGACAGCAAGTCAGAGTGTCGATAGAGCCATGCTCCGCTGTCAATTGAAACGGATGAGCTCGAGGGCAAGCTGTAAGTGGAATAAGGCGACATTGTTGTCCCTCCTCGTCATACACCATGGACAATTGGGTATCTACAATGCGGGAGTGTTGCCGAGAGCTGTGTGAGTGGATGGCTGGGATGATAGCCCGACCAGGGGATACCCTGCCCGCCGGCTCACAAATAACTTGAACGTTTTTATAGCCGGCATGCAGTATTGTGGGCAAAGCGAAAGTTTTTAGATTCCATTTTTCTTCAAACATGCTTTTTTTCCATGCATTCTCGCTGGGCGCTGTGACTTTTTGCATTTTGCTGCTGCTGACATCATTTTTGCATGCATGAGAGCATCTGAGGCCGGAGCTGAGCTCGGCACCAGCCCCACCCACGCCCACTTGCACTCAAAGTTTTCTCTTCGTGCCCTTTTATTTGTTTAGTTTTCACTTTTATTCTCTATTTTGTTGTTTCCCTTGTCGGACAACTTGTGCTGCGCCACGGCTCCGGCTCTGCCCGAGAGAAGTTGACTCTGCGGCGCGCTGAAGCGGAAGCGTAAACGCAGCTTTCCTGTTGCCGGTTGCGTCTGATTAGTTGAGCCTGGGCCTGGCTCTGATAGGGCGCTGCATGCAAAAGGGCAGCCAGAGCTGCGCCTCGGGCCTCGTCATTAGCATTACGGGCTTTTGACCAGGCCTGCCTAGTCCGGCCTATCAGTGTGATTTGTTAACATCTGGATTATGCAGAGCCTCCGCCTCCCCTCGCGCCCCTCCCCGCCGATGGGCTGGGTTTCCATTCAATTTGAATAAGCACCATTGAAAGCGGAGATATATATTCATTCGCCCCCTCTCGCTGTCCGTCTAACTCATTTGGAAAATGCTGTTTGCGGCTCCAAATCAGCCAAAAGCAACATTTGCAATAAAAAAACAGAAAACAGACAGCAGCAACAACTGCGAGTCCTGGCTGGAATTTTCGGTTGACCCAGTTTTCGAGTTTTCGACTCGGCCAAACTCGGCGGCGAACCTCAGGCTGGGGTTTTCTGGTTTTGCCATTTATTTTGCATTTGCAACGTCGCTTCCATAAACGTACACAAAATTGTTAATTTAATAGCTGGCTGCAACAGCCACCGCCATTGTCAAATACACGTGAGTGTGCGTGTGTGTGCAGTTATGCAGCTGACAGTTATTGTTACTGTTACAATGCATTTGAGCCCCTAACTACAGACGGAATATGGAATAAGCCCACAAATTTAAGCAATTTTTGCAAAGAGCTGCAAAATGGTTTACGATTTAAAGGGGTTTAGGTTCTTTGCCTAAGCCACCTGCATAGCTAAATGAGAATTTAAGCTTGGCTACCTCAATTAGTCCAGGATAAGTGAAGTGATAACATGGCATTCCTTGTGGCCAGAGAGGTACACATCTAACTTCTCTCTGAGTGAGTCTGCTCTCGAAAGTTGGAAGAGTTGGTATTTCAGTCAACTTAAAGAAGTTTGAACAATTCAACATTTTCCAACTTAACAGAAACTAAACTTTACTAACATCACTCAATGTGGAATCGCATAAACTCAAGCAACTTAATTTTAAAAAGTTTTTTTAATGTATAAATCTAGTAAAGCCTCACCTAATTAAGCCTTATGATGTCTCATTTCGCCCAGTTGTTTACCACACCTGAATTCAATCGAAAATCTATATTTTTAGACCAAGTTTTAATAGGTGAAGCAGATTATTTTTAGGGCGACCTTTAAATTGAATCTGTCCTATAAAAAGGATAATATTTGCTTAAAAAGGTCTAGAAGGGATAGGAAACTAAGGCCACGCTTACGTTCTCTACGTTGTTCTATTTTATATAGCTTTTATTTTTATTAAATACTTGCAGTTAATGCACACGGATAGCGAACTCAAGAGAGCGACCATAAGAAGAGCGAGCATAGGATGAGCGAGCATGGGGTGAGCGAGCATAGGGACAGCGACACTTCTGGTCTCCCAACTCCAATTCCAAATAATATTATTCACTATATATATAATACCTGCTTGTAATGTATGTATGATAAAATACACCTCAAATTATTTAAATTTCTCATTGTTATACTTCTGTAATATCAAATGATTTCACAGGATCCAGCTATTAAATTTAGTGGTTCTAGCTTTGCGAGCCTTTCCATGCCTTAGAAAGCACTACTCATATGATTTTCACTCAAAATATAGAGAAGGTCAAGTTGAGTTACAGTTGTAAGACTATAGACAATATAGAAATATGCGTTTTGCCAAGCTCCCCATTGGCCGTAGCTATAAAAGTGAAAAGGTTATTCCATAGCAATATCTAATTCAATAAATTCATAAGTGCTCTAACAGTAACTCAAAATATGCTGAACACAACGAGGTAATATTTAATTCGCCACGCCCACGTTTGGGCGTACTCAAAATGACTTAATATGAAGAGGGCTCACAGAAGCAGTTAATTTAGTTTTACCTTCCCATGCCACAGTTGCGAAATGCTCGTCTTTCATATAAACAAACGAGTATTTAGACATCTATCACCTGAAGCCAATATACTCCGTTAACTGCGTGAACGAGTATCGACACTTTGCTTATGAGCTAAAATTAATTTTGAGATTGCAGATGATGCCAACTCTTTGAGAACGTAAATATGGAAAGTTAATAAAACATGAGCGAGGCAAAGGGCAAGCCGAGGGCAGCTCGCAGCCAAGTGCCGGATTAACTTTTCTAATAATCCAACTGTTTGCCAGCTAACACAAATGAGGATAATAATGGCTATCAATGTCATGAAATGTCAAGCGAAAATTCCAACGAAAATTCGACCCGAACTGCAGGAGAAGTGGGCAAAACTTCACAGATTCCGCCCGGGCAGAGCGAGGCGACGTGCACACGTTTTGTTCCAATTATAATAACATTTAAACTGTCCGTAACCCGTGGCCCGTAATCCGTAACCCGCAACCCGTTATCCGTAATCCGCAGTCCGTAACCAGTTACTGCTCACCCGTGGCTCGGTAATAATATTTCACACACTTAAATCGAGTGCAGCGCACACAAAGTGCAATGTGCGCAATTTCCGATCTCCATTCAAGTTGGCAATCTGTCACGTTTGTCTGTGTGTGTGTGCGTGCATGTGTGTGCATGTGTGTGTGTGTGTGTGCGAGTGTGTGTGCGTGTGGCCTTTATTCTTTGCTGCTGCTGCTGGGCATCATTATAACACACTAATGAGTTTCCGTCCGTCCGGCATCTCGCTGCCTTGCAGTTTCGCAATTCGCATAAATTAAAGCCCGCTTTCGGGGCTTCGCTTTAACTGCAACAATGCAGATCGAACAACAACAGCAACAGCAACAGCAACAGCAACAATTAGTGATTGACATTTTGCGGTTGGCCGCAGTTGGCCTGAATGTGCAACGTATTTTGTTTACTTCCCTCCGTATTTATAGACCTGGGCTGAAAGCTTTTAACTGGCCTTAAATAGAAATGCAATAGGTAAGAGTGTGTAAGTCGGGTATGCTCGACTACGGATGACGTTGGCAAACGAATATTTGATGATTCAAGAGCGACCCTTCTTCATCTGCTTCTCCTTCTGCTTCTCCTTCTTCTTGTTCTTGTTCTTCTTCTTCTTCTTTTTCTTCTTCTTCTTCTTCTATTTCTTCTCCTTCTTCTTCTTCTATTTCTTCTCCTTCTTCTTCTTCTTTTTCTTCTTCTTATTCTTCTTTTTCTTTTTCTTCTCCTTCTCCTTCCCTTTCACTCCTTCTTTTTCACTCTTTCTCTTTCACTCTTCTCTTTCACTCTTCCTCTTTCACTCTTCCTCTTTCTCTTCTACTCTTTCTCCTTGACTCTTTCTCGTTCACTCCCTCGCTTTCATACACTCTTTCTATATCAGTCTCATTCTCATCCTCTTCCTCTTTCACTCTCTCTGTCTCTCTCTCTCTCTTACACACTCTCTCTTTAGGGGATTTCGAGCTTGCAATCGAAGTTTACAAACTCCCTTAAGATGTAGTATACTTTCAAGAGCAAGTATCTATGGGAAATTAATTTATCATTCACGCACACCAGCACATCGCAACCTGTCATCGACATGACTCACTACATTTTCGCCAAAAAAAAGGACCTTGAACTAAGCGACTGTAGACACTCAGACAGCTCCAACGGTTCCACATCATTCGCCACTACAGCATCAGATAGCATTTCGCATCTAACCCTACTCCCACCTCACGGTTCAATATACTCTGCCGAAACTATGGTCATGGCAAACAAAGTATGTACTCAATGTTTTCAGACGTCCATTCGACAATTAAATCTATTTCAGTCCCACAAACAATGTTTATTATGAGAATATTATTTGTATAAAGATAATCTGGGTAGCTAAAGACACAGCTCTCCACTCACTAAGCAATTACAACTCTAGGACATTACAAATTTCTATCAATATTAGTTTAGCTATTAAACAAACATAACAATTAGACCAAAACAAACGTAATTTGGACTTCCCAGTATTTGCTTAATGCTCATACCCTAAGAGCAGTCAACACGCTGCACCCTGACCTATTCCAACAATAAGCTTAGATTTCAACACACAGCGACTTCAATTAGTTCGAAGCATTGATGCCATTTCGTCCTCATAAAAAATTTATTGATATAATAAATAAATTCTTAGGAAATGCCAACATGCTTTTGCTTAAATTGTTGTAACAATACAACAGCGAGCCTAAGGTGCAGATAGCTCAAATTTACAGGGATTTTCTTTTATTTGCAATAGTTTCAAAAGATGAACTTCGGCGACAGATTAGTACAGAATATATCAAGCATATCAGATTATAAAATGGCTAATCAAATAGGTGTAGTTCGAAAACTGTAGGAATTATATTATAAACTAAATGCAAAATTTTAAAACTCTAGCTTAAAAGATAGTTTTGTATCGATTTCCTGCCAAAAAGGAGAAGTTATCGATTATTTGAAGCAAAAATTTGAAGTAGGGTATCTGCATGTATGCGTGTCATGTCTCTAGCTGTCATAAGTTTTAAGCTCGAAGAATTCAAGCAGACGGATAAACGGACAAAACGATAGACAGGGCTAAATCGACTCTTGAATGGGTACACTTTATTATTATTATTATTTTTTATTATCATTATTAATTTGCAGTAAACCAATAAAGCACTTAAATTCCCATCCTTAAGGGGTTTAGACCTTGTGTATATATTTTGAAAATTTTAATCAAGATATTTAGAGATAATTTTGGTGAAATCTGCAAAAGATTCTTGTTATGTGAATACTTTTGACTACGACTGTTTATATACTACACAGAATTGCCTCCTTAGCTTCAGTCTTCAGGGGTTTTCTTATTGGTTAATGTCTGCTTAACTAGTCTACTGCACTACTAGTCAGAACTAGTCAACTGCAGAGAAGTTTGTTATCTCGTAATAGAGGCAAACCCAATGATTAATTGGTCCAATCGAAGACTCCATTCGATTGTCATGTCAGAGCAAAATATTCTTCTCATAAATTGTCTCTGCAAAATATTTGCAAAATGCTTGCACTTGTGCCAAATTCTGACTAATGGCAGCAGCTGCGCCTTTTTGACCTAAAATGTATTTGAAATGCAATGAGCAAAGTCTTTAGCTTCGCCTTCTGTCCATAGTTGTGTCAGCTACTCGAGTGTAGATCAAGTGCTGTAAAGTCCTTCACTCTTCAGATTGGCCAAGTGATTATTATTTAACCAGGCAAGAGTGAAATTCTCTCACTGAGTCAGCTTTATGTGTTATATTTTGAAAAAGTGTCGAAAGGAAAATGCTTAATGTTTCTTGCATCAAATGAATACTAAATCTCGTTTCGCAATTTTTCTCATTTACCCACTCATTCTGCATGCGCCGAGCGTGTCGCTTCCTCGGCGCGAAGGGGCGAAGGCGTCTTGCGGGGCACGAAATTGTTGGGGCCGTGTTCAGGTCTGGCGGCGCCTCATAACTTTTACACTTGCCCAGCGAACACAGGCGAAGGCAACCACAACAGAACACAGCAACAACAATAACACAACAACAACAACAGCAACAACAACAACAACAGAGCCATCACTACGACAGCTAAGTGTGTCGGCCGCGGTTCCTCAATTTTCCCTTTAGTAGCGAGTGTATCCAAGGAGCTGTGTGAGGCGTATTCTCGAAATGTCTAAGTGCTGTCTGCCTTCTTCCCAATAGCAAAATATATATTTATATATATATATATTTATATACTTAAAGCTTTCTCCTTATTTATTTCCATGTATATATAAACATTTATCTTACGCTTTACATTGTAAGATTTTAAAGAGTATCATTGTATTGCAAAAGTTAAGCAGAAGCTAATACAATTGAAGAGCTTCATAGATGCTTATCAAATCAATCTTTAGTCGTCTATATTCTGAATGGATTGTTCTGATTGAAGCCTTAACGCTGTCTCGATAAATGGTTGAAATTAGAAATCGGTTGCTTGTACTTGCTTTAAGTCTTTCAACCATATATTGTAGCTTCAATATAAATTTTATATTAGCATGAGTAGAGCTTTCAACAATAATGGAATAAAATCACTTAACTTTTCAGTGCCCTTACTGAAACTCGAATAGTCTTCAGCACGTCAAACTATCGAGTTATTCTATAATGTCTAGTTTGTAGTCTTATTAGATTCACACAACACTTCAAATACGAGAGATAACTGCTTTGGCAAATGCACACATCTGAATGTCATTATCACGCTCTGTAAACTTGATTAAGAAAGTTCATCAGGAAGAAAAGTTATTCAGCACAAAAGTTACCATAGTAGAGCCCATACGCTCAGCTCGAGCGTGTGCATGTGGTATTTGTACGTTTGTATTTATGAAAGAAGCGTTTAAATTGTGTTTGAAATTGCAACTCAGTGCAAGGTAAGTTAGTCAGGCACTCCTCACTAGAGTATTCATATTTGTGAATATAGACTATTTTATTTTAGAGTTACACAAGCTTAAGTCTCAAATAAAATAGAGTAATAGATATTTTATATCAATTAAATGGATCTTATTGAATAGGAAATGCTTTGCCATTGGCTTTAAAATATGACTTTAAATATGTGGTGCATCTGGTGCATCAACTGACTTTATGAAACACCAATTTTCAAAATTATGAAGACATATAGACTCGAGATACTACTACTAAACAAAGCACCCCAAGCAGAAACTTTCTGTGGATGCATTTACTTCAAATGCGACAATTTTGATTATTTCCGTACAATTCTAACCTAAAATGGGCTTCTATAATGAAGTGAACGATATATTCGATGAACAGAACTATCAATATGATATATATTAAAAGATGTGTTGACGTAGCTCTATTCTAAGTCGAACCAGAATGAAATGACAAACTAAATACAAAAAAAAAATCAACTATCTGTAGTTAAATGGAATGAAATGAAACAGTATTTCCAACTCAAAATGATGCCTCTAAGAAAAAACACGTTTTGCTTTGGCATAGCCTGACGATCTGGGAGACGTAACACCATATCGTAAACCCAATCTAAAATAAGTCAAGCTCATTTGAATAGAGCACGAATAAAAGCTAACGTTTTAGTATACCTTTGATTAATTTCCTGGTAACTGAATGCTGTTTACCTATGCTCGATGGAGCAATAGGAATATTACATTGCTTCCAAGTCCTTCTAATAGCTCCATAAATGAGCAATATTTTATTGGCATCGTATCTGTGTGTGCAGAGTCTAGCTCCATAAATTTGACTATGCCAGCTCAGTGCTGTTTAAGGACCACTCAAGACAGTTGCCTCGAGTCAGTTGGGATGCTCGAAGTGTCTTGTTCTTGTCCTGTTTTTATTCTTAATAAAAAGCATAACCGAAGGATGCTCCAATGCAAACAAATGGCCGTAGTTTGTTTGCCGACGTCGCCTCCTTATTTGACGTCACTTTCGCTCAGCACTCGGTGCATTAATATTCGTCACTCTCCGCCTGCGCCTGTCTGTTCCGCCGCGAAGGTATCGCAATCGCCGCTTAAATTGTAATGCGCAATTGCTGGGGAATCTGGCTGCCAATCAGCTCAGCTCAGCACACGAAAGGGGCCGAAAGGGTTTCAAAAATGTGGCATGCAACAAGCGGGCCGCACGGCAAGGCGCAGGCCGGGCTGGCCTTGCCAACGGAGCGTATACGCAATAAATCAGCAAATCGCATCTTGATTGCCCCTACACTCGCATTTTTATATGTATCGCATGGGCCGTAACCTAGTTTACATGCATCCTTACACCGAAGGGACGAAGGGACGACAACAATAGCAAATTTGAGGCTGCCATCAGTCAACATGGGAGTCCTTGTCATCGGCTGGTCGATCAAATCAAATGCGAGAGCTTTACAAATGGCCCAATTTATCAACATAATAACTGGGAGCATTTGCTCTGCTCTGCTCTGCTGCCGCCACCTCAGTGCACTCCCTGGGAGCCCTTCGAAGGTTAGTTAAACACTTCCCTCATAATTGCCGATTCAATTTTGCTGGAAACAATTTGGAGGAAACGTGAAGTGCTTTCAGCCATTTCATGTGCACATTTTCGACTGTTATCAATTCGCGATAAAAGCAAAATTTAAATGTAAATTGAAAAATGCTTTTCATACACTGTTTTGGCAGCGGTGAAGCGAGTATATTCGTGCCTGCCCCGACCTGGCTGCTGTTTCGTTTGATCGCCTGCCTTAGTCAGAAACTTTTTCATTTGAGTGAACTCGCTCAGGTGCCTCGGCTGCTGCCAGAGAGGCTCACAGTTTGAGCGACAATTGTTTGCTTGCGCCTGCTCCAGTTGTTGCCGCTGCTCCTATTTGGCCTGTTGTTATTGTCATGAAAAGGAAATCAGCCCAAGTTGCGCGCCGTCAGCGCTGTCGCCGCCTTCCGTCTGCTCGGCTGCTGCCTTTCAACTTGCTTTGATGACGAGCGACTATTGCACACATAAACAGCCAAAGAACATACGCAGTAGACACAGACTCACATCGCGCATTTACATGCTCAGGGGCGGCTGCTAAGCGCTTAGTCCCTCAACACATAAAACAATTCATCTTCTTAGCTTTCAAAAATTACTCGACAAATTGATTTACTTTGCCAACTTCATTAAGTAGTTACCATTTAAGACTTGTTTAGTCAGTGTCAAGCTACCCGAACTGCCCTAACTGACCTAACTGCCTTAGCTGTCCTAACTGCCTTGGCTCAGCCAAGGCAAATAATTTGGAGTTGGGGCAAAGACAAATCAAGATGTTGTCTACAAATTAAAAGTTCTAATCGGCTCGTAATCAGCTTTAGGTTCAAGTAGATTCTTGCTATGATTGGCCTTGTCCCGACTGCCAGCTGAAACGCTCCTGCCCACAGACTCTGCTTATTGTACCCTAAGCCCATTGAAAATGGGAAATCGGGGTATAATGGTTTTGTTAAAATGTATGTAATAGGCAGAAGGAGGCGTGGCAGACCCCATAAAGTGTATATATTCTTGATCAGGAAGACAAGAGAAGTTGATTTAGCCCTGTCCCTCTGTCAGTCCGTCCGTCCGTCTGTCCGTCCGTCCGTCCGTCTGTTTGCATGACCCGATCTCAGCTCCTATAAGAGCTAGAGACTTGAATTTTAGTTTGTTTCAAATAATCGATAACTATTCCCAATTTAATGTTATCGATTAAAATCATAATCGAAATTCAGTTATTAATTTGTATCTAGAGATACAAAGAGATATTTAGATTTATATCTATTTTATGCAATTTTCACTTTTGTTAAATTTTGGATACGGCCTCCAATTTCTGTCAATTGAAGTTCATTTGCAAATATAGCCAAAATGTGAATAAATTTGCACTTTTACTAAACAGATGCCGAAAATTTCATTGAAATCCGTTAAGAAACAAAAACAGGGTTCAGGGTATCTCCTAGTCGATCACGCCCGACTAGAGTTTTCTTACTTGTTATACATAATGTGTTTGTTGTTATTATACATAATGTGTTTGTTGTTCACAAGGCTCACGCACTTTTTCATAATAGGAAAGGAAACTAAAGTTTCGCTGGCGATGTTTGTGGGCTGCCAGCTCCTAGGAGATGTCATAAATAAGCGCTTAGGACGACGGCGCGACGTCAGGGCTGTCCCGGCCTTAGCTCGTGCGGCTGGCTGTGGCGGATCTCAGTCATTGTCTGGTTACGCTCGACAGTTGCGGACGTGGCCATGTCCATGTCCATGTGGCCGGTGCTCATTGCGAATGGCATATGCAAAGCAAAAGTCGCATAAATCAAATTGCCTGAAGCAGCAGCGCGCAGCGAGCAGAGGGCAGAGGACAACAAAAAGCGACTAAAAGTCGACACTGACTAACTGCTGGCATTGGGCCTGCCAATGGAGATGCCAAGGCTTTGCCTGACAGTTGGCAGGCGCAGCGGACCTGGCCCTGCCTAGTCCCTGCCTAGGCCCTGTCTCTGCCAAGCGAATTGGCCAAGGTCGAGGCTGGGCTAGTTGAGGTCGGCTCGGATCTCGAGAAGATTTAATTTCTGGCTTCTGGTTACCGGCTGCTGGCTGCTGCGTGGCGCGCTGCACTCGGCTTTAATGCAGCTGCAGCAGCTTAAGCGGAAGCTCGAACCGGCACAGGATGCACCCGCCCAGGATGTTTGCCCGGACGGAGCAGGTGCAAGGGGCCCTTGCAGCAGTTCTTTCAGCGCTAATCTTGAATATTGAAATCGGAATGAAGCACAGAGCCTGACACTGAGCAGACAAGCCTCATATGACATTGAGGTCCGTTCACCCGTCGCTCGACACAGGCGAGCTGCTTCCTTTGTGCTCGTTTATCCTTGTGTCTTTCAAATGTTGCTTAAATAAACTTGTCCCAACTCTGGCGCCACTTGGCAGCTGCCACTCAAGCAGTCACACACACACACCGAGACACATTATTGCGTGTCATTTTAAATTAAAACTTATCTGGCGCCCCCCCAAAGTTGGCTGCAAAAAGTTGCATTGTCCATGGTAAACAGTTTCAGTCCTTACACTTGGCGAAATCAGTTGTGATTGAAGCTTTTAAATAAATGTGACATCAGCAATTATACGAAAATATTGTAGGAAGAAGGTAAAGCACTTATATTTAGCATTGAGTCTTAGCAAGTTCAAGGTGAAAGCATTACGAGAGTGAGCAGACTTTGTATTTATAGTTACACCTGCAGCTAGACGTGGATGTTGGCTTTGGCTTGATATTCTCTCATCATAATACCTTTTCAATATATAGTAGAAGACAAATATTCAAGACTGTAGAGGACATTTTGTTTATGTACCACATCATCTGAGATCAGATTAGAACAGATCAGTTGAGATCAGATCAGATTAGATCAGATCAGATAAGATCAGCTCAGATCATCAGATCAGATTCTAAGCTGGATCTGGCATCAATTCAATTATATATTGCTTGATACTGTCAGCTCATCAAATATATATACTTGATCTGATCTGGTCTGTAATCATTGGATCAACTATATGACACTGGCAGCTCATTGATTGACCATATCTGATCTGGTCTGATCTGATGATGTCGAACCTAAAATATATAAAATACCCTCCACTACAATCTACTGCAAGCTTATACATGTTACTTGATCTGTTAAGCTGATACTATCAGACATATATAGCTGATCTTGCTGTGTATCAATATTCCATTTAGTAAATGGAATCATTCACAAAATTTTACTATGTCAGTTCATTTCTGTTAAGGGACCACACAGGAAAGTTCAATTTAGTTGGGATCCCCCAAGTATTTTTGTTCCTAATAAATCATCAAGTAGTTCATGGCTCTGTCGATTTGTATTCTGCGTTGCATTCACTTCACAAATGTCAAAATCAAACTGAGATTTGGCACCATTTCCAAAATTTATGGCATTCTCTTAATAATGTCAGCCCAGTCACTGGGTGGTATATTGACACAGAGCTAAATCAACTATATTTATATGCATCACTTGACATGAAGACGTACAATATTTACTGAAAAATGACATGAAAATAACATTGGGTGATTACTTTCACTCCACACTGTATATGATTGATCGTGATCAGTGTCAAAATGCTAGTTTAGGTATTGCTCGTCTATTAAAGTGTTTGTTCTTGGATTATTTTCTTATCTTAATTGAAATACCTCATGAAGAAAATAATTGCTCTACTTAAGGAATATGCATTTTTGACTGCGCTCATAATATTAATATCAAATTTACAAAGTATGAATTGGAAATATATAAGTATATAAATATATAAAAATATAAAATATATATTTAAAGTATATTTATAAACTTATAAATGTATAAATATATAAATATATAAATAAATAAATTAATAAATATATAAATATACAAATTTATAAATACATACATATACTATATATATAAATTATAAAGTATAAATTTAATTATTTGTTTGTATTACAAGTGCAAATCAGTTTATCAGTTCACTTTCAATCATGAAGTATATAAATTTAAATGAAGTCAATCATAAAGTCAGAATCCCTTTCCAGCTCTGTCAACCTCTAGGTTTGTTTCAATTGAAAGTCAGGCCTACAATTGCTTTCATGCTCGCTGCTGCAGCATTGTCAGCAGAACTTTGTTTGCCAACGAAAGAAAAAAAAAAGAATTTAATTTTTGTCTCAGTGCTGCCACTTTTTTGGCAGTTGGCAAGTGAATAGTCCCCGCCGCCCCGGCTGCTCCTTTGGCGCCGCTTCTCGTGCACTTGCCAAGTACATTAAACAGGTTTGCCCGTCGCGCTCATGGCCCCTCCATGGACCACGCCCTAACGCCTGCTGTCAGCTCTATATACTCGCCATCTCCCTTACTCTCTTTCTGTCTCTCTCTCTCGCTCTCTCCCTGTTTTGTTCTTGCGCGCTTTTAATTAACTCTCCAAATACATTATCTATTATATACTCAAAATGTATATACACACACACACTCACACACTCACACACACACACACACACACACACACACACATGTGGGTGTGTTTGCATTTTTGAGTGCATTTTCGTGTCCTTGTTGTTGTGGCTGCAGTGCAGTGCGAATGCCGTTTGGCTGCTCGACAGCATTAATGCTTAACAACGTGCTAGTCCATGTCTAAATTACATTTATGGCCGCATTCAGGGCAATTTATGACAACATGGGCCATGGCACTGGGGCGTCATCACTATGGGTTAACAAGCGCAGCAGCTGATTGAAACTATCTGCTCCAATGCCATCAATTAGCTCCAACTCTTGTCGCGCTGCTCTGCTCTGCTCTGCTGCGAAGGCCATTAGCATAAATAAGCTGACTGCATATGTCCTTTATGGCAACTAAAAGTCAAATGAGTTGCAAAGCCAAGTCTCAAAATCTGCCAAGTATATAGTATATGAGTGTACAGAGAGAGAGAGACGGGGAGAGAGAGGGGAGGAGACAGTTGCAGGACAAGCTGAGAACACGCACTCATGAAATGGGAGACGACGATGGAAGACATTGTAATCCGCCCTAACAAGCAAAAGCTGCACTTGAAGTCCAACCGGAAGGTATTTAAGCCAAGCTGAATGAAGCCCTGGGCCCTGGGCTGGCCCGGGCTGCCAAGGGCCAAGGGCCACGACACGAACAACAACCTAAGCAGATACAACACCGACGGCAGCCGCAACATCTACGGAAAGTAAATTAAATAGGGCGAATCGCATGCCATACCCTGTAACCACGCCAAGTGGGTCGTCTCTGTATATCTCCCCAATCATGTTATACAAATCTAAGATCAAAGCTTAATCAGATCCTAAACCAAATCTGGAACTTGTATATGCCATATATAATCATGGATAAATTCAGGGTAACTTTGCGTTGAGCTCTTCCGACTTGCACGCTTCATACTCTTATCTTCTTCCTTTTTTAATTCGGGTCTCACATGATGGGCGTGGCTGCCGGCAGAGCACGTTATTCGATACAAGCGCGTGTCTGCGTGTGTGTGTGTCTATCCGTGTGTGAGCCGGCGGCAACACGCACCGTATTATCCTTAAAAACATCAACGTCAACATATTAATAGTTGTGCCTGGCACTGAGCACCCAGCGGGACCCGAGTCGCTGCGCAGAGCACGCCTATTGCCACTCGAATTATGAATCCAAATATTACTTGCCGAGTGCAGAAATCAAACAAAAATTATAGTAAAAGATATTCCGGGAAAGCTGATTTCATTACAGATTTCATGGAACATAGGAAACGCTCTCAGCTTCTATAGAAAATACTTTCGGCGGCTTTCACAGAAGTCGCCGTGTTGAGTGTCAATCCTGATTTCTATGTTCCGTTCCGCGAACTGACACGGCCAACTTCACTCTTGGTACGTCTCCTGCGACCCGCTGGGTCGCCGGCAATGTTCGTTATGAATGGCAACAAAAGTTGCGTGAGTCGGACGCTTTGTTTGCTCACATCATGGGCAAAAACCAAATTGAAAACGCGTCACAGCGTTAGCGATACATAAGCAAACACACACACACACGTACGGAAGGCATGTGCCTGAGTGTGTGAGAGTGTGTGTGTGTGTGTGGTGTTTTATAAAGCTAGAGCCATGTGCGAGTCGCAGCAAAAACAATAATTGGCAATGATATTTAATCAGACGAGAATCGAGAAACAACTGTAACTGTAACGCTGTATCGACCCCTTGACCCCCTACGCCCCAACGCCCCCAACGCCCCGACCCCCCGACCACCCCTGCTTTCTGCTCTACTGCCCGCTGCTTTTGGCTTCATGCGAGTGAAATCACAGCCAACATTTGTAGCCAAGCATTGCCCAAGGCATTTTCTCCGAATTCCCCAAGCTCCCTAGCACTAACATGGCGTCCTTCACTTTTGCCATCAAGGATGGAAATCTATATATGTATATGTATATATAAGTATATATTTATAATAATCTGATGAAGTGATTTATCAAAGCATAAGCCTTTAGATCTCCCTTTCTCTGAATTTCTCTATCTCTGAGTATCTCTCTATGTATATATCTCAGGCTGTTATCCCCTATCTATATATAATATTTCTCTTCTTTTCTTTCTTCTTATTCCTCTCTCCTTAACTGTCTCTGTCTCTGTATGTGTTTATGTCTCTGGTTTTTTCTTTCTTTCTCCTTGGATTCTATATATTCTATACATATGTGTCCCTCTTCTCTGTTATCCTGTTATATCTAGACAGACTACTCTCTCCATTTCTGTCTGAATCTCTCTCTCTCTCTCTCTCTGTCTCTCTTTTTGTCTCTATATTTCTCCCTTCTTCATCTCTATCTCCTTGTATCTATGTCACTTTATTTTTCCTTATTCTTTTTTATACATATTTCTCCCTATCTCCTTTTCTTCTCTGTCTTTTCTTAAGTTTTTATTTCTCTATATCTTTTTTTCCCTCTCTCTCTATTTCTATTTTTCCTTAACTCTACTCTGTCTCTTTGTTTATCTCCTTTTCTCTCTCTCTCTCTCTCTCTCTCTCTTTCTCTCTCTCCATCTCTCTCTATCTCGCTCTCAGTCTAAAGTTTATCATCTTCTATATTGAATTACTATATAAATAACCATTTGATGGAACTGCCTAGTCCCTTCCGGAATACAGCTCTCCTCTAACTTCAAGCACATCACATTTATCACTTATATGTAGAGAGCATTCGCTGTTCATCGTGCACACACTCCACGTTTCGCTTCTTAGATCAAACACATAAATATAATATTACAGCACGGACTGGCTGAGGACTGGTCACGCAGCACACGAGCTGGGAGGGGGCGCGGCGGGTACAGTGTATCGAAACATTTCAATCGAAACCATAAATGAATTGTAATGCAGTGTAATTGCAGAGAGCCGAGCGGGGCTTTATTATTTCGGCAAATTGAAATTTATTGATTTTGGCTCAATTAATGAAAACAAACGGTAAATGCCGCCGCAATTCACATTTGGCACTTGCCACTTAATCGTCATCAGCATATCGAGTGACTTTCAGAGTAGCACTGGGGATTAGCTCCATTATCTCTGGTAATGAGCTCTATTGTCTTCGGCTCTTAGCCTACTCGACATTAAATTCGCTTAGCTCTGATTTAAGCTGCTGCTGCGGCTGATGCTGCTGCTGCTGCTCTTTGTTCCTTCTCGGCTGAGTGTGGAGATAATCTGTGCTCATTAGCATTTCAAAGCTTAGCTTGCACTTTGCCCATTGTGCGTACGCTTCCGGTTCCAGGTCTTTGGGTTTTCCGCTTAACGCCTCCCAGCCGCGCCCCGCCCCGCCCCCCTCGACAGATACAATCCCACAATCGTGGAAATCTTATTCACGTACATTTTTTATGCGCTGTCAACCGCGTTTTTTTTTTAATTCTCCTGTCTTCACGTTATTTTATGCATTTAGTTTTATACCCTGCACTGGAGAAAGTAGAGAAAGTAGGGTAGCATGGCTAGACAGACTCTGACTCTAGACTCTCTCTGTGTTTGTATTCGCTTGGATTGACAGCTAATTCTTGGGGTTAGGGTTTCATTTCAATTTTCAATTTTTTCTTTAATTTTTTATCCTACAAATCCTATTTCAGGGAGGTATGTCTATTCTGTTATATAGTTTTGATTGAGTTAATTGTTTTCTTATGTAGAAATATTATTCCCAAAAGTGCTGATAAAATGTAGTTCTCAGAGATTTATTTGAAACACTTTAAGTGTTTTTTTAGTTTACAGAATAGTTGAGTATTAAGAGGCTATTAAAGAAGAATAAAACAAGTAAATGGCTTAGAAGGACGACTCACCCAATGACAACTGCTGAAGGTAGTCTCCAAGCTGTTGTCGTCTACTGTTGTGACACTCGTTCACAGAATGAGGTTTGACAGCAAGAAAGTCGCTTCGACTGAGTGTGGCGCAAATGTCGTTGTAAAAGTCAACCTAAGACTAACAGAGGAGCGATGTGAGAGAGAAGAGGTTCAGGCGGCATACGGAAATAGTGCAAATAAAAGTGTAAAGTGTCGATAAAAGAAAGTAAAATGGAGTCTGACATGCATGCTAAGGATGCATCAGCATCTACCCAGCCCCCGCACAGTCAATTCAGACAACAGAAGCAATGAAACTTTGAAAAGTTTTCGTTTAAGGAAATTGACAAAAGTTCACTTAAAAAATTACAAGTAAAGCAAATTATCTATAGATTATGAGATATTATCTTCTCTTATACCAATCTATAGTCGACCAACCTCAATAATATGGCTTAATCGTTTAAAAGGCAATTTTAACATAGCAGCAGAAGTCTATGCTCAACATATTCTCACCCTAACTACAATAGTTTTAGGCATTAATATAGTTTTTTTTAAGACAAAAAATTATTATATAAATAAAATAATTGTATTCAACTTATGAAATCTTGATCAAGTTCTCTCTCTCTAATGTCTATTCATATAAATAATAAACAATTTTTTTAATTTATGAAATCTTGATCACGTTCTCTTTCTCTAATGTTTATTCATGAATCTGTTTAGCATTTGAGCTTTTGCTATGCAGGGTATATTCTAGTTGATTTATTTAGATATTTGTATTTAGTATTTCGTTGCTCGCCATTGGGCGTGCCGCGACCAGCTGCAATGCCGCTGCGGCTGCGGCTGTTGCTGCTGCTGTTGCTGCTGCTGTGGCTGTGGCTCTGGCTGAGCACTCGGCACATTAAGTCGCAGCCACCAACTTGTGCTACCTACAGTCTCCGTCACACACACTTCCCATTCCTCCTAACACCTCCCACTCATACCATATCAAAGGCGGTCTGAAAGGCTGTCGCCGTTGCCAAGGAAGCGCTCGCAGCCAGACAACGGATTGCATCTATGCAGCGTGTTGTATTGTGTATTGTGAGGTGTTGTTGCTGCCGTGGTTATTTGCATTGTTTTGTTTACATTATCTGCCGGTTTCTGCACAGCTGCCTTTGAATGGCAGCAACGCGATATCCTTGCCGCGCTCATAGAGCTATTACCAGAGCTGCCCATTGGCAGGTCCCCGGTCGTCCTGCCGCTTGACAGTTGGCGCACAGATGTCACGCCGCAGCGTTTAAAGCTCGCATTTCCATGCAAATGAAATTATGCCCTGTGCAGCAGCAATTGGCAGCTAAAGGCGCATTCGTCCTGGCTGCAGGACGGACCCTCGTTCGCACTGCCAAATTGCAGAAATTCGTGTGAAAATTGTGTCCTGCACGTGTCCTTCACAATTGGCATCGAAACGAAGTTTCCAAAAAGTTTCTTTCTTTCGATGTTGTTTTTTTCGCCTTATTTTCTTTTTTGTCCCAAATTAATGAGTTTCAACAAGTGGCACATAAAAGAAAACCAAAATAAAAACGTGCACCGAGCCGAAAGCCAACGAGAAAAGTTTGCCATAAGTAGCCCAATCCTCATCCGCATACCATTTGCCCTTTCCTCCTGCAACAATAAGCAGCAGCAGCAGGAGCAGCTGAAGCAGCGGCAGCAAATGCGGCCATACGTTGACCTCTGGCATTTGCATATTTTTCTACTTTTTAATAGACGCTATGCCCTATAAAAAATGCGAAACACAAACGAAATAGGAGATCTCTGCAAGGAGAAGTATCCTAAGAGAGTAATTGCCATGTCTACATATGAAAGATTCGATCTTAAAAGAGACTAGAGTAGAGTTGGTAGGAAATATGAGCATTGAGCAGCAGTGCAGCAGCCTAATAAATTATTGAAAATTTCTATATATATTCGATTTTATAAAGGAGGCAACTAGACCAGGTGGAATAAGACATCTGTGCAGAGAGAAAATAATTTTGTCCGACTTTATGGTTGGAGCAGTCTTAAAAGCTAATAGACTAGACAAGAGACAAGATTAGCCTCTTAAAAGTGACTATACTTGAAGTCCCACATACATAAGACTTCACTTAATGAAGGATCGCTACATCCTAATATAGTAAAGGTTAAGACTATAGATGCTCGATCGAATTTACTAGACTTAGGCATTTAAGAGGCTTGTGCATCAGATCAGCTTCCCAATACCCGACATATGTTCGCCTGTCTGTCCAACCTTAAAAGCAACTAAAGCTAAGAGATCTCTGGATAGAAAAGCTAATAACATCCCAATAAAGTAAAGGTTATGACTATGCATGTTCGACCAGATGTTTAACTTTATGAAGGACAGACTCTTAAAAGCGACTAGACCAGAGTAGATCAATGATTTACGCATTAAGAATCATCATAGCCTCTCAAAAAAATTTTACATCTATGTCCGACGCTATTATAGAAGCAATCTTAAAATCTGCTAGATGAAAGTTAATTAAAGATTGTACATAGATAAACATAGATATAATATCTGATATCTATACATCAGGTAAGCATTACAATATCCGACGTATGTCCATGTTTATGAAGGACACAATCATAAAAGCGACTAAGCTAGAGCGAATATGAGATCTGTGTTTATTGAAGCATCGCAACAGTCATATGAGGTGTAACATATCTCTCCTTATCACTATTCATGTTCAACTATCTATTGATCTTCATGCAGGAAATGATCCCAAAAGCAACAAATTTCCTTTCTTTTTCTTTAGATCTCTTACTTGTATCTGTTTTGATTAGTATAACTCTAGAGTTAGAAGAGTCAACTGCATGGTACTTAGTAAGAAGCTTCAGGTATATCGAATAGAGACAGTATGATATACTGTCATATGCCCCTTCTTTCCATCCGCTTTTTCACTTTCCTTCAAATTGTCAATTATTGTATATTCTCTTGTTGCCCAGAGCATCTGCTAGTCGTTTACTCTCCACTTTTAGCACGCTTGCGTGTCTTTTTTGATGTTTTTTGCGAGTTTGTGTTGTAAAATTCCAGCACGTGTTCTGCTTAGCCAAGCTGACATGTAAAGGGTTGCAGCCTCGCCGGCGGATCGTAGTTTAGCCCGCTGGCTGCTTAATTAAAGCTGCGAAGTGGACTAAGACAAAAAGGCAAACCAAACATGGCCAAAGTGATTCAATTAGCGGGCAGCTCGGGCGCAGCTGCTCTTGCTGCGACTGCAAAGGACTTAGTCGAACAGCAATGAAATAACAAACAAAAAAAGAAAGCAGTGGAGGGCGTGGCAGGAGAGGAGCGGAAGGAAGAGGGGAGCGAAAAAACACACTGTCTGGCAGAAATGTTAATTACAGAAACCGAATTATGTTTATGCATATTTCATGCGTTTAATGAATTTACAAAACCCGTCCTCCTGTCGCCCTTCGGCACGCCCTCACGGGAATCACAGTCAAGCGGGCGACTCGAGCTGTCGCTGCCGCAGCGTCGAGTCCTGAACCAGGCGGAGCAAAGTAAGCAGCTGCTTGCTCAGTTGTCGCTAAGTTGCTGGTGCCTGTTGCTCAAACAAGTTGCTTGCACGACCCCCTCCCGCTCTCTCCCTCCCGCTCTCCCCCCTCTCTCTCTCACTGTCAAGTGTGCTGTCACAGTTTTCGGGCGCTGCATAAGTTAAGCTCACTTATGGAGTTCTTTGAGGGAAGTGCTTTTGCCTAGCACTCAAAGCGTAACCCAGTTCCCACTCGCGATTGCAATCTGCCCGAAAGATTTCACATAACTTACATGAACTGTAAGGCTCGTACTTTAGTCGAGGCTGTCAAGTCTACCAACTAAAGGGCTGCGACTTCCAGCTGTGTTCCGCAACTTTAGATACAATAAATAACCATGGGAACTTTTATACTTTGTTACAGCACTGCAGAGCTGGGCGAGTGCCTTGCCAGCTTTGACAAACACGCTCTCTGATCATAGAATATAAAGTCCAAAAAGTCTATAGCCATAAAGCACTCGCAGCTCTTAAATCGATGAGAATGCTTATCTAGTTCATTCAACTTTATTAGTTCTTTTACTCTCTAAGATCGGATGGCTGCACAAATGAATGCACATATTGACATATATTAAGTCTGAATTCAACTCTACCGAACTAAAATTTCAATTTTAATAAAATATCAAAGTTCGTCTTGCTAGTCCAATAAAGAGCTCATGGAATCACAAGTTCTTGCTTTTGCCAGTCACATGCATTCACGTGAAACAAGAATAATAATCGCTCAAAAGAAAATATAAAGTGGGCATATTGGTTTTATGCTACGCTTGATCCACTATTTATCCGTCCGTCTATTCGTCCGCTTATCGGTCCGTCCGTCTGTCCATTTGCTTATCCATCTTTCCGTCTGTTCATCGAGTCTATCGGGCCGTCCTCCCGCATGAATCTGTTCGTCCGTCTGATCATTCGTCCGTCTGTCCTTCCGTCCATTGGCTCGTCTATCCATCTGTTCATCCGTCCGTCTGTCCGCCTATTCGTCCTTCCATCTTTTTGTCCGTGCATCTGTCCGCCTGTTCGTCCGTCTGCTCAGTCCGCCTGTGCTGTGCGTCCGTTTGTTCGTCCGTCTGTCTATTTGTCTGTCCGTTTGTCCGCCTGTTCGTCCGTCCATCTGTTCGTACGTCTTTGCATATTGTCGTCCGCCCGGCTTTGTAGCCATTAAAGTGAGAGGCTTGAAATTTGAGATATATCCGGTTTTTGGTACCTCGTCTTAAGAACACTTAAGATACACTTAAGATAGGGTCATAATAAATTGGGTAAAACTCTATCTCAGCTATTATTGATCTAATCTAATTGTAGAAAACTCTGTCTTCCAATTTTTGGAAACTAGAAATACAAGCTGAGGCAGCTAACTACTTGCAGACTCCATCTAGAGCTTTGCCGAGACTCAACTCTGTTGGGATCACAAACGAGTATTGTGCAGTCGGTGGCACACGACTGCAACATTTCGGCATGTTGTGCTATCAAGTCACTTGATATTCGACTCTCGGAATGTTAATGCGAAACCAAAATCACATTCGCCATTTTGTGCCAGTTGCCGTAGTTGTAGTTGCAGTTGCTGAAGTTGCGAAAGTTCAGCTGCAGCTGTATATGAAGAGTCAAAGTTTTGAGGTTTGCTGGGCTCGGAGCATTAGCATTGTGCACACTGTTGCAGTTCCTTAGGCATTTGCCATAAATCAAATCGGGCCATAAAAGCTGCCCGCGCCGTCCCGCTCAAAGGCCATAAAAAGTGAGGCATGTGGCACGGGCCAAGCAGGCAGCGCTCGGGGCGAGAGCTATAAATCTAATGATAATTTGATGCGCCACATTTAACGATGCTTTAGCGACATTTTGCACAAAAGCATGCCCACACCTCGGGTCCGGGCCAGAGGTCGACGAACCCGTCGCGCTCCCATGTACTGCCACGGCTCGGGCTTAGGCGCACTTAAATCCTGCAAATTCCTTTAAAACTGTTGCACACGCCTCGAGCTGGAAAAGCTAAGAATTCGAATTTGTTTCGGAATTCCACGTTATTGCCATTCATCTGCAGTTAACGAGCTGCTTGCTTCTGCGGGAGAAACGTTCTCCGAACGCCTTTCAATGCTGCCCGCCAGGTGGCCCGCGTGGGTCGGGGCTGAGCATATTTGAATGGCTTTGCTGCCGCCTGCAACTGCAACTGCAACTGATTTGGCAAACATTATGCAACTGCAACAATTGCTGACAAACGAAGCCAATCAGTCGCCAGCGATAATAAGGTGGGGGGGATGCCGCCCACCTGGCTGCAGCTGCCGACGAGACGAGACCAAATGATGTTTGCCCCGAGGATTGGCAGGTTATTCGAAGGTGGTGCTAGGTGGCGGCGGGGGCGTAGTCGGGCTCCTGATTGATCAATGCATTAGCCGAGCTGAGCGGAGCCATGCGTCCCCGGGCTGCGGCCAGTCTCCGGCAAACGGACCAAGATGGCCCATAAAAATACAAAAAATGAAGACCCGAAACAAGCGGAGGCAAAACAAGCGCTGGGGCCACATAAATTGTCATGCGAGCATGCGAAGCCGTATGAAAGATTCATGTTAATGGCATTGAAGTGTTTATGCGGCGTATACTTGATTTTTATTTGCCATTCGAAGATGACATGTACAAAACACGAAAAGCGAGAGGCGAACAAAATTCTGGATCTACAGATAAATAATTAAAAAGGCCAGCCACACGCGCTGGCGCTTATGATTACGGTCAAAGAAATGTCAATGGGACAAAGGGATGATGAAGTGGCCAGTGGGCAGTGGGCCACAGCCATTTGGCATGGAATTGTTGGCTAAATACTCACGTCAAGTGCCAAACTCCTCTGGTCGAGTGCTGTTTGCTGACACGGATGCTGCGGCAACGCCTTTGCCGTTGCCGTTGACTGGGAACTCGGGAACTCGCCTTTTTGAAATCCTCAACTGAAAAGTGCGTCGAGAGCCGTTGGCTGGCTCTGCTCGGGCTGCACGCACAGGACCGACTGACAACCTGCCACTGGGCGAGACAAAAGCGAACTGAGCCACAGCGCCGCTGATGCTGCAGCCGACCCGAGCACGAAGCCTGCCACACGACGCCGCACGAAGCGTGCGTCGAGCGTGCCCCATACGGCCCCACATACGGCGGCATTACTGCCGCTTAACTCTGGCCCACGGGCATGTCACGGCATAATAATTGTGAACTCTGTTGCATATCCAAAAAAAAAAAACAAACAACGGCAACAGTAACAACAGCAACAACAGCAACAATGCTTAATTAAACTACGTCAACAAAGCATTGAACTAATGATAACTGCTACATTAGAAGTCGCTTCTGGCGCCATTCAGATTTACGCGCCTCTCTCTGCGATTCGCTCAGCTTTCATTTCACTCCAGAGCCTATAGCTGTAGCCTATGTCATATCATCTAGCTTCCTCCTATCTTCTAGCCATTAATGCGCCTCTCTTTGCGATTCTCTCAGCTCTCATGGAACTCCAGAGTCTATATCTATAGCTTATACCTACCCATAGTCAGTATCCAGTTGCTTGCTGTCATCTAGGCATTTATGCGCCTCTCTTTGCGATTCTCTCATAGGTATAGACAGTATTTATAATGGTTATCTATTGTTTCCGAGGCATTTATGCGACTCTCTTTGCAATTATCTTAGCCTTCATTGAGCTCCCGAATTAAAGGTATAAATATATCATTTGTTTTATATTGTTTTCTAGGCTCTTATGCGCCTCTGTTAGAGATTTTCTCATAAGTATAGGCAGAGCTACATGCATAGGCAGAATCTAGCTCTTTACTATCTTCTAGGTATTTATACGCCTCTCTTTGCGATTCTCTTAGCGATTGAGCTCCCAAATGAAAGGTATAAATATATCATTTGTTTTATATTGTTTTCTAGGCTCTTATGCGCCTCTCTTAGAGATTCTCTCATAAGTATAGGCAGAGCTACATGCATAGGCAAAATCTTCTTCTTTACTATCTTGTAAGCATTTATTCGCCTCTCTTTGCGATTCTCTTAGCTTTCATCGAGATCCCGTTTGTTTTATATTGTCTTCTATGCATTAATGCGCCTCTCTTTGCAATTCTCTCAGTCCCCAGCTAGACTCATTGACAACATCTATAATAGTTATCTGCTGTCTCCTAGCCATAGCTAAGCTGCTGACGTAGCTGGGCAATGTCTGGAGAGCTCTCCACATGCACTTCGACCCGCTGAACAAGTGCACTCTGTGTACGTGTCGCCCGACAGCAGTTGCACAGTGACCGCCCCCGCCCGTAGGGCTTAACTCGATTTGCACCTCGCACTAATGGGGCGCGTCGTAATTCAAGTTGCCGTATCAGGTGGCAACATCGAGTGTCGGCACCTGCGAGCTACGCGCTGCATGCAACAGGGCGCATGAATAAATAGTTAGATCTTAGCGCCGACTAATTTGGACTACGGCTCTTGGGCTGGCTAAGAGCACTCTTAAGTAGGCCAAAGAGGTGTCAGCCTGGCCTGAGTAATCTCTGAATGACTGTCAAGAGGCCACAAGTTTCGGCAAGTTTTCCCATACGCCAACTCAGAGCAGACTGCAGCATGCTTGGTTACTTACTCCTTGAATTAGAAAACATTTATTCGGCTAATTTTGAAAGCCTTTGCATCCCACTTTAATTCAATTGATGCAATTCATGGTCCTACTTCAGGGCAGAGCTAAACAGCTCCATTACAGAGTTGGCACACTGACAAAAGGAACGGAGCAAAGGCATTATTTATATGTGTAATTTCGGGCTGTGTCTTATGATGCGATGGGTTGGACTTTGCTTTTTAAATGCAGCTTGAGAAATAGAAACAAGTAAGAGTGCTCAAATCGAGACGGCTCGATTAAGAGATACCCTGAACCCTGTAAGAGCTGTTACTAAAATCATAATACGCTTCTTTTAAATACACATTGCATATAACGCATGCACACATTAATACACAGTTATGCGTAGGCATAGGGGTGGGAATGTTACATATTTTTGGTACCTGCTGACCCTTTTAGAAATCTGAAGTTGGTAGCGAAAAAAGGGCATAATTGGAATTTCCTAGTGTTTATTCGCATAGCGGATATCGCACACAAATACATAAATGAAGTATGCACTTTACATATACATATAATATTAGTCAATTTGCGGCTGGCTCCCGCTCCCGCTGCTGCTGCTGCTGCTCTTGGTCCGGCAATGGGTATGGTTCGGGATTGGGATCGGGATCGGGAGCGGGCCTGTTGGTAACTTCTTTGCAGCGGATGTCTCCGCTTTTGGCGGCTCATCTGCGGCACGCTTCAGTCCGCGAATCTTGTCCATTACTGCCATAACCGCCGGCTCCCGCAGCATTTCGGGGATACTCTTGGTGATGCGCCGCTTCTCAATAGATCTTCTTGACCTTGGGTGCCCAGCCGTGACATCAACGGGACCTGTGGCTGTGGCTGCAGCTGGGGCTTTGTCTGCTGCAGCTGGGGCTTCGACTGTAGCTGAGTCTTTGTTCGGTGTCTTTGGCGTTGGTAGCGCCTGGCAAACATTAAACCGTAAGTCATCACTTATTTTCAATGCATTTCTGATCACTTTTGCTATTGGTAATGGCTGCATTTTAATTTTTAATTTTAATTCTTCATCCATTTTTAGGAATTTGCTCCCTAAATTTTGTTTGTCAAAAGGAAACGTACGCGCTCTGCGAAACAGCTGACTGAGCAATGAACAAGCAGTGTGCTCAAGCTCGACACGTCTAGTGCTGTCAAGTGGCAACGCCAACTAGTGCGCACAGAACGAGTTGCCAGTGTAGTAAAATGTGTCAAATTATTAAAAAAAACACTCGGAAAACTGTTAGCACAACTGTGCTACTGTGCAACTGAGTGCGTCTGCACTCGCCAGATGGTAATATGTGCGAGTTACAGCCATACATACGCATAGTGCGTTTCGGCGCGTGCTGGAAATATGTATTGGGTGCCCTTGAACGTTTTCGTGTGGAACGTGGACAAAATTGCATCTGGCAATGCCGTGCAGACTGGAAGGGTCTCGTTTTAGCGCGACGACAGCGTTGTGCTGCTGTCGTCAAGTGTGGTTCGGTTGTAGGCACAATAAGTTAGACGGTCAACGAGTGAAGTTGTGATGTGAGACTGAGTGCGACCGAAACTCGCTGCGCTAGAATTATGGACAAAACTACTAAAAACAAAAATGCTGCTCCAACATATATATATATATATTTAGAAATCTGAATTTGGTAAAGAAAAAAGGGCATAATTGGAATTTCCCAGTGTGTATGCGTATCGCGGATATCGCACACAAACACATAAACGAACTATGCGTACACACATCCATACACAGCTATGCGTAGGCTCGCGCTCTGCTTACTGCGCAGTTGACGCTGCGGCAGCGCTTGTGCTGCAATATGAGCATTACTATGGGAAATTGATTGTTGAATAATTTTTTTTCTGCTTGGACTTTTTTAATGAAACTTTTAGAGTATAATTAGATGGTACATATGTGTGTATTTGCCAAAGCACAAGTCTCTAGTATTTGATATACGACTTCTGGAGAAATTTGCAAATTTTGGGGAAATGAGGGCCGGTATCCAAAATCGAAAAATGACAAAATGTGCACATTCATTACAGTAACATACACCACAAATCTGAAGTTTCTAGCTTTTACGGTTACAGAGTTACGTTTGGAAAACAAAGTCGAATTATCGATTTTTATCGATAATAAGGAAATGGGATGAGTTATCGAAAATTTAAGATAAACTCGTTAAGCGTATGGTATACACGAGTATTCATGCCAAATTTGAAGTCTCTAGCTTTTGTAGTTTCGGGGATCTAGGAGCTTCTACGGACGGACGGACGGACGGACGGACAGACGGACAGGGCTTAAACAATTTCTCTTGTCGTCCTGATCAAGAATATATATACTTTATGGGGTCAGCCATGCCTCCTTCTGCCTGTTACATACATTTTCACAAAACTATTATACCCTGAATTCCCATTTTCAATGGGTTCAGGGTATAACAAATTTTCGCTAGAAATTTATAGACTAGTCGTCAGAGAGATTGATATGTGGCAAATCCTAAAGAGACAGCTAGAAAAAGAATCTACATAGATTTTTATTGATCTATAGCAGCAGGCAAACAGATTGATTTGTGGCAAGTTATATAGACAGCTTTGACAGCTACTTAGCTCAGTTGCCAGAGAGGCTGAGTTGTGACTAGCCTTATAAGTAAAGTATGAATAAGAAGTTATATACATCTGTGATTAATCTGTGTCAACCCCAAAAAGATAGTTTTGAAAATGAATCTATTTATTTTATAAATTGAGACAGAATTAAAAAGATTAATTCTAACTTATACTTAAGAAACTGATTGCTAACGCCTTCGGCTTGACAAAGACTCGATATATCAGGTCTATATATAATCTATAGATTGTTATGAATATATGAGAGATAGACCTTTTTGATCTAGATCAACTGTCTAACTGAGTAGTCAGAAGCTGAGTAGTATGAAGAAGATGTATTATGCATTAATATGTATCTATGTCAGCTATATAGCTTGGTAATCAGAGATATTATTTATAAGGTTGAAAAACTATGACGCAGAATCTATAAAAATTGTTATGAATCTATTAAAGAGATTGGTGGTGGTGGTCAGCTCAATAATATAGTTTGAAGAAGAATATATTTATATATATTAGATACATAGATATATGGATATTTCTATTGGTTTAAGTCACAGCGAGCAACGTCTTTGATTTCAAATTCTTATCTCATTTTAATACCCTTCGCATAAGTAAACATTTTTATACCCTGAGCCCATTGAAAATGGGAAATCAGGGTATAATGTTTTTTTTGGATGTATGTAACAGGCAGAAGGAGGCATGGCAGACCCCATAAAGTATATATATTCTTGATCAGGACGACAAGAGAAATCGATTGGGCCATGTCCGTCTGTCCGTCCGTCCGTCTGTCCGTCTGTCCGTATGTTTGAACGCGTCGATTTCAGCCCCCATAAGAGCTAGACACTTGAAATTTTTTTTGTAGGTCCGTGTATAGCACGCGCAGATCGAGTTTGTTTTAAAAAATCGATAACTATCCCCAATTAATTGTTATCGATTAAAAACAAAATCGAAATTCAGTTAAAAAATTCTATCTCGCCCATCTTTTAAGCTAGAGACACCAAATTTTATATTTAGCTTTATATGTATTTTATGCAATTTCGAATTTTGTTATATTTTGGATACCGGCCCCAAATTTTCCCCAATTGAACTTCAGTCTTAAATATAGCCAAAGTGCGAATGAGTTGGCACTTTTACTAAACTGACAAATATGCCCATAGAATATGTTGATCATATGCCGAAAATTTCATTGAAATCCGTTAAATAGCAAAAAAGTTATTAAACAAAACGTTTGGCTACTTTGCAAAAACACGCGGCAGCAGCGCCAAGCGAACGCACTTGCACACACACATACAAACGCTCGCATTCTAGTCGATTCGAAGAATCGCAAATTACGTTTGAATTTTGTTGAATTATCAGCTGCTGCTTTATTTTACATTTGCCACCGCTTTCTAAGACAGTGGAGTGGCATCGTTGGTAGAATTTTTTAATTTTATAAAAATTAGGTGGCGTTGTTGGTAGAGATGATGCATGTTGCGTAATTAACGTAGGTTCGAACCTCGCCAATGTCCGTTTTTTGAAAAAAATGTAAACTTGAAATTTTTGTATAATTTTACGCTAAGTATAAATGTATTGGAAAACACAGGTTCGACGAGGCTCAGGGTATGCCCTAGTCGGTTACGCCCGACTAGAGTTTTCTTACTTGTTATATTTAAATAATTTATCTTTATTGTCAGGGCCTACCACTGCGTGTAATTGAAGCACAAGTGCTTTTCGTCTTCAACCAAACTCGATCGTTTAGTCTGTGGCAAATGGTCGACAATCTATTTTTATGCTTGAGCAGCAGCTTCATAGCTACTTCGGTGAAAATCCTCATGAAGATAGTAACAATTGAAGTCTATGCAGATTACTATGACTCTTTAACGCTGGATATGCTAGCTTAGCAGTGAGAGACATTCAGCTGTGGGCCTACAAGGCTGATCAGAGAGACTGTGTTTGTATCATGCTCTATGAGAATAATTTAATAAAAAATGTATGTATATTGTTATGGATCTAAGATTATTATACAGAGAGATTGGTCGGCTTTCAGTCGTAAGTTAATAGTTTTGAAGAAAAAACCATATACATTTATTTGAGTCTATGCCAGCAAACTATGTTGTTTGGTAAGCAGAGAAATTGATCTGTATTAAACCTCAGTAAGTGCAATAGGAATCTATGTCATGGCTCGATAGCTGCTGACAGATGCTGGCTTAGCAGTCAAAAAGGCTAAGCTGTGGCCAGCCCTATAAATATAGTTTAAAGAAGGTGAATTACTGATTATTATAGGTCTATGAATGCCACATAGAGGTCTCTGTCAGCCCCGTAAAGCTAGTATTGATGAGCAATGCATCTGCATTTTGATCAGTCCATAACATCTATGTAACTTCATAATCAGTGAAATTGATCTTGAGATCATCCTTACCTTACCTCACATTATTAATATATATTTTTGATGAAGAATCTTTATACATTGTCTATGATGTCAGTGCAGTTAAGTTTCACTTTGCTTATGAATCACTTTGTCTCTGTCCAAAAAATTGCTGAAATAAATTTGCTTTTTAATTGGCAGCGAGATGGTAAACAAACTATTTGGAAAAGTATTCGCATTTTGCTCATTACGTTTGGGGCCGAATTGTTTTTTGTGTCTTTGCGGAATTCGAGCCAGCGCTGTGCATAACGTCACAGTTTGGGAGCCACTGCAGGCGGCTAATTGACATGCTGTGCAGCGCGTCTGCAGTGTTTCCTGACCCAACGTGCGGCTCTGCGATGATTGTGTTTATTTATAGCCCTTGGCCACACGTTGTGCCGTTGCCAAAAAAAAGAGAAGTAAAAGACGCGCGCACAAAAAACTTTACAAAATAAAGGCAAAAAATGCTTTAATTGTCGCTCAAGTGGCCCCTGGCACGCCCCCTGCTGCTGCTGCTGCTGCTGCTGACCACGGCGGGCAGCAACAGTTTCGCTACCTTTTTTACTTTTATTTATTTGTGGTTGTCTTGTGACTTTCTTTCCGCAATAAACGCAAAACGTAAAAAGTGACACCCACAGCTCGCCGGCATACAAATGCGAGCAATGCGAGCGGTCATCATCGCTGCCAAGATCTCGTCGAACCCCCTTCCCCCCCTCCCCCCCTGGCAAGCTGGCAGCTGGCAGCCGGAGTGAGTCGCAAATCCAAAGCGCGCTTATGAAAGAAGACAATGGCAATGCATAAATTATGTGAAAAGAGAAATAATAAACAGCGCGAGGCAGAAAGGGAAAAACAATTAAACAAATTACATTTCGCGTAAATATTTGGAATAATTGTTGCAAGATCGCCGTCGCCGTCGCCGTCGCCGTCCAAGCAATTGGGCCAAATCCAGCGCCAGCGAGACAAAAGATAAAGCAAACTATGGACGACAAACGGGCAGAGGCAGTGGCAAAAACAAATAAAATAATTAAATAATTTGGTCAACGAGAAGAAGAAGAAGAAGAGGAGGAGAGAGAGGAAGAAGAAGCAGCGACAAAAAGTTATGCAATATTCCACTATTATGACTCTTTGCCAAAAGTTTGTTATTGTTTCGCTTTGTTTGTTTGTCTTTTTCGCCGCCCGCCGCCCGCCGCCCGCCGCTGACTGCCCTTTGTATACCCTGTAATAGCGGCGGGCTTTATCTATTAGTTTTTCGCAGCGTGGGCCCGGCAAGCGTGGCCAAGCGCGTTAACTTCTGAGAAAATCCAACACGAAAGCGCCAACAAATGACGCAATTGCCAGCGGACTTATAAATCAAATCACAGCTTGAGCCGATGGCAACTTACCCAATGGCAATGCGCTCGGAGGTTGAGGTTTGACTGCCCCAATCCTTGTTGCCCCAGCAGCTGCAGCAGTGCATTGCCATAATGTTGCTGCAGCTTGAGCACAGTTTAAGGGGGACTGGAAAAGGCAATGGGTGGGCTGCAGTGCAGCAAGCAGTGCAAAAAGGGTCCATGCAAAGAAGCTGCTCGCTGTGCACTGCTTGGCAATGTGGAAATGAAGGTCGTTTGAGCCACCTAAAGACTTGCAATTACTTAAAAAAAAAGAAGCCTATGAATTGATATGCTAATAAATTATGCAAACAATATTTTATTGTCAGTAAGTTGTCAGTAAGTATTGTCAGTTTAGTCAAATCAAGGTCTACATTCCACACTCTCCACACTTGTAAGCAAAACTTTTCTAAAAACACACAGAAAATTCCTAGCTAACAAAAATTGTAAATATATCAGATAAATAGCAATAAGCTCTGTAAATATTTAAAAAAAAAATGTATCGAAAGATTTATATGATAGTAACAAATGTTAAGGGAAAAAAAAACAAAAAATATAAAAATAATAAAATATTTTATTTGTTTTACCAGTGGCTGTTAATAATATATAATTATATATACACATGTATAATATGTTTAGTATATAAATATTATTATATAGTATATATATTTATTATATAAATATAATTAAATATTATATATTCTTATTATTATTATATTTTTGAATATTTTATTATTGTCATTTCCACATTTTCAACTCATTTAATATACGTATACGTTATGCGGCACTTCACCTGACAGTTAGAGAGTTACTGCAACAAGGCATCCTTATGAAGCAAGCAGTTCATTGACTGCTTCGTCCATCAAATTCGAATCGGAATTCATATTTAAAAATTATGCATGGAATAAGGTATTTGCTATTTATCTGAACAGTTTGATGGCCACTGGGACTAGGCATCCTAATGCAGCAAGCAGTGCTGCTCACACTACGCGTGCAATTGGAATGCGTGTTTACAAATTGGCAAGGAATGCATTATGTGGCATTCTCCTTGACAGTTTAAGGGTAAATGCATCAAGGCATTCTTGGGCAGCAAACAAAGCCACTGACAGTTCACCTGCACACAACAACAAAATCGAATTTGAATTTTTATATGAAAATCCTTGTGCAGTAAGCAGTGCTCTGGCTGTGCCCTACAAAATTCGAATTATAATTTATATTTGAAATGTTGCAATTAATGTAGTATACGTAATACGTTAGGTGGCGTTGCGTGTGACAGTTTGACAGGCCCTGCAGCTAGACATCCTTGTACTGCACAAGCAGTGTTTTCGACTGCTTGGCACTTGCCTTGCCTAACAAATTCGAGCTGGAATTCATGTTCTAAAATCATGTAGAACACGAAATATGTTACATGGTATTGCACTACTGCAACTAGACGGAATTTAAATTGTATTTTAGAAAATTTGCTATTCATTCTTTAGGGTATACGTAATACGTTACGTTGCATTAACAGTTTGGCGGCTACCGCAACTAGAAATGCGCTATGCAGCAAGCAGTGCTACTCACAGCTCGCCTGCTTAGGTCAACGGATTCGAGTTGGGATTGCCATTTGAAAATTCGTTTGTCAATTGAAATTGATTGAAAATTACGTTTACGTTTGTGCCAAAATTGAAGGTATTGCAAATTCAGCTCGCGTATTGAGCTGGCGTACAAAATTGAGAGAGTGAAGAGATCGCAGAGAGATGTCGCAGGTGAGCGAGGCGAGGCTGGCAGCGAATGCGAGGACGATCGGGATGCGGACGGGCGTGCTGCAGCCGCACCTGAAGCTGTGGCAGCGCTTCGACTGGCCGAGCTGCATCCAGGCGGGCATCTTCAAGGACTGGGCGTGCCGGCTGCGCAACAAGAAGGCGCTGGAGTACTTCGACCGCTCCATAGCCACGTGCCAGACCCAGGGGGAGCACGCCTGCTGCTACAACACCTACACGGACGTGGAGCAGCGCAAGTGCGGCGTCATCGACGAGCACCACTGCCACATGGCCGCGCAGGCGTTGGACAAGCGCGGCGTGTGCCGGCGCATGCTCGGCCAGCCGGAGCTGGCGCTGGAGGACGCCGGGAGGGCGCGCGACCTGCTGGCGCTCGAGGGCAAGTCGAAGCTGAGCAACATCCTGAACAGGTGCGACGCCATCTTCGAGTGCAACGAGTTCGAGGAGAACCTCGTCCAGCTCAGCATCGAGCGGCGCCAGTACCAAGGACGAGCCACCACGGACCGCTTCCACATGCGGTCAGCCCACGTGAGTCAGGGCGGATCCCTCCCCACTGCCTAGACCCACTCTCTGAGTGTTTCCCCCAAGCTTAGACCACAGATGTGCTCATGGACAGCTTGGGCGAGACGCTGCAGCCCTTCCTGCTGGACAACTGGCCGCTGATCACGGAGGTGGCGCGCTCGCGGCGCACCTCCCGGGCCTTCATGCCGCAGCCGCTCTGGCGCCTGAGCGAGAAGCTCGAGTGCGACGTGGAGAGCCTCATCGCCAAGGAGAAGCCCGACTACTCCCCGCTGGAGCTCGCGCGCCACCGCATGCGGCTGAGCTTCTACTACTACCACTGCCTGCGCCACGGCGCCCCGGACCTCTACATGCTGCAGCACCTGCAGTCGCACATCCGGTTCAGGCACCTGCTCTCGCACAGCTCCACGCCCAGCTTGGCCGAGTTGCTGAGCGACCAGTCGGCCCTCGTGCACAGCTTCCTGGTAGCTCTACCCCCTTCTCAGATATTCCGTTTGTCCGACTCACTGACCCCGCCCCCCCGCAGAAGATGAACCACAGCCGCAGCCCGGTCTACTGCTGGCGGTACGCGCAGTGCCGCAACAACCCGATCTGCGAGCGCAACCACACCTGCGCGCTGTTCCGCATCGAGTACCAGACGCGGCGCGAGTGCTTCCGCATGCTGCGGGAGGTGCACCGGCTGCGGCAGGAGCGCAACATCGAGCGGCTGACCAGCTACGTGGAGCGCATCATGAGCACCCGCATCGTGCTCAAGACGCACCGCACGCTGCCCTGGAAGTGGGAGTTCGTCAACGAGGTGTACAACATCCTGGCCCTGGCCCACATCGACCGGTGCGCGGTGCCGCGCAACGTCGACTTCCTGGACCCGAAGAACCACTCCGTGCTCTACCTGCTGACGGGCGAGCGGCACAAGGAGACGTCGGCTGGCTTCGGCGGCCGCAACGTCCACGCCGAGATCGCCCGGCAGGAGGAGCGACAGGTTCGCATGGCGTAAGTCGTAGCTCCGTTCCACTTCTATTTCCACTCGCCCTTCCTTCGCCCTTCCGCCCGCAGCAAGAAGGTGGAGCACCTGAAGACGCGCCTGAAGCACTCGCGCTTCGCCATCGAGCGCGCCTACCTGCAGTTCGAGATCGCGCGCTGCTACCTGAAGGAGTCGCACCTGGACAAGTGCGTCATAGTCGCCCACCAGGCGCTCCTAGGTGAGTGGCAAGACTAGCTCTCTGGCTCCAACTCGCAGCTAACTGAGGCATCTCCGTGCAGAGGCGCGCAGCTGCAACAGCAACGTGTGGCGCTTCAACATCACCTTCCTGATCTGCCAGGTGCACGCGAAGTTCAACCGGCTGCGGCGGCTGGCCGACTCGCTGCACAAGGCCAGCCAGCTGGCCGAGCGCCTCCAGGCGCCCAAGCTGCAGGTCTACGTGGCGCTCTGCGACGCCATCAACCGGTTCCACCTGGACGTCGAGCGCCGCCGGCAGGCGGATCTTAATTTCAAGGTCCGCAAGCGCAAGACCGCCTCACTGTCCTCCCTGGACTCGATCGACAGCCGTAGGGGCTTGCTGCCTCGATGAGCGCAGCAACAGCAGCAACAGCAACAGCAGCAGCAGCGGCGGCTTTAGGTCAACTGCTTGCCCTTGCACCAGTTGCCCTGCTTGCCCTCTGCTTGACAGCGCTGCACTGCTTGCTGCTTGCCCTCTGCTGCAGTGGCTCTGCAACTGTCGCTGCTGCTGCTGCTGCCGCTGCTTCCACAGCTCCTGCGGTCTGTTTTTGCTTTTTCTCTTTCTCTTTCTCTTTTCTTTCGCTTACACTTTTATTTGTTTGACTTTTGTTTCTACAGTAGCAATAAATATGTATTAATCAACAGGCGTTTAGCATTAACAATTCATTAACAATAATAATAATAAATTAACAATCGGCCGCTGCGGCCATTACACGCCGCTGCGCTGTCGCAAGCGCAAGCGTTGCAGTCGTCGCTGCAGTCGTCGCTGCTGCTGCTGCGACTGTGGCTGCGGCTGCTTAACCTCAGTCCCATTAACATTCCCATCAACAGCTTCGCGGCTTGGCTCATTGTTGCTGCTGCTGCTGCTGTCGCTGCTGTTGCTGTCGCTGCTATTACTGTTGTTGTTGCTGTTGTTGTTGCTATTGTTGTTGTTGCTGTTGTTGTTGTTGTTGTTGTCGCTGACAGCGCTTTCATTGCTATTAGCAGTTGACGCCTCCTGGCTTAACTTTGCCTCGTCATCGTCTTTAGCATCAGCTGCAGTCTCATCATCATCATCATCATCATCATCACCTTCATCATCATCATCATCATCATCATTATCAGTGTCTTCATCATCATCATTATCATTATCAGTGTCTTCATCATCAGCCGCTGTTGCGCCCTCAGTTGCTACCTCAGCCTCGCTTGCTGCTGTCGCCTCTGTCGCTGCCTCCAACTCGCTGTCAGCTGCATCAGCTTTTTTTGCATCTGCATTTGCTTCATCTTCATCTTCTTCTTCTCCTACTGCCTCTCCTACTTCTTCTTCTTCTTCTTCGACTTCTTCTTCATCTTCATCATCATCCACATTCACTTCATTGTCACGGTCATTGGCAACTTCAGCTGCTGCTGCTGCTGTCGTTGTCTTTGCCGTTGTTGTTGTCGTTGTCGTTGTCGCATCCTCCTCAGGCTGCTCAGGCTCAGCCTCAGCTGGCCTCAGCGTTGTCGTTGTTGTTGTTGTCGTTGTCGCATCTGGCGCCTCGTTGGCTGTTATTGAATTTGTAATTGTTTCAATTACTTCGCTTTGCTTTAGGTCGCTCTCGCCAGCATTGTCAACGTCGAGCGCTGCTGGCGCCTTCTCTTTCTCCTCTTCCTCCTTCCGCTCCTCCTCCTCCTCTGGCTGCTCAGCCTCATCGTCGTCGCTGTCAGCTTCGCCTTCACCTTCACCTTCACCGTAAGTCGATGACACCGCCAGCTCTTGATCCCCAGCCATGAGCATTTCACTTTCGATTGGCAGCGGCTCGGGCTCAGTCTCCGCCTCTGCCTCTGCCTCTGCCTCCAGGCTGGGCACCTCATCCTGCTCGGCGTAGTCGTAGTCCGGCACATCCTTGGCGCCGTCGTCCTCGGACGCACTGCTGGCGGACAGCACGGGCTGGCCGTTCTTGTCCACGTACTGCAGGCCGTCGAGGCCCATGCGCATGCACTGGAAGTGCATCTCGAAGAGGTCCGTGGTGGCCAGGCGCACCACGAAGTCCATGCACATGTTGAGGTTGTTGCCCACCATGGCGATGTCGGTCATCTGGACGCACATGGCCATCGGCACGCCCATCATCACGGGTATGCAGAAGGGCGTCGGGTTGCGCAGCGAGACGCCGTACTTGGCCGAGGGCCGCTCGTTGAGGAACACCTCCAGCTGCGCCTCCTCCAGGTGCGGCACGAACGTGAAGTTGGCGCAGACTGCAAAAGAAAGAAAGTAACAGTTAAAACGAAATCGAAATCGAAATGGAAGTCAAAGTCGACAGAGTTTCTCGCAGTGCAATGAAAGTTGCGGGTGGGGAAGTCTGCGACCGACTCCAATTGGCATCCGAGCGAGCGAGCGAGCGCCAACATGCAAACGCTTTGTGGCATTTTGATTGGCAAACGCAACCATGTCATGTGACTGGCAACAACTTGTGCTCCCGTTGTCAGCCTGTCCATGTCTCGGCCTGGCTGATGGCCCACGGCCATCTGGACAAGTGGAGCAGCTGCCTCAGAATCAAGAGAGAGAGTGAGTGAGTGTGTCTTGCACCTACCCTTCTGGTCGAACTTGTATTGGTCCACCTTGAGGCCGGCGCAGCAGCCGCAGACGGCGCCGAGGCAGTCGCAGGGCTGGCCGAAGGTCGACCAGATGGAGCCCTTCTCCGAGTACTTGACGCTGGCCAGGTTGCGGCCGCGCGACACGCTCACCGTCGGCGGCAAGTAGTGCGTGTGCGTGGCCAGGTCGTAGAAGATCAGCCCGTTGCTGTAGCTGCGCGCGGCGACACCTGCCAGCAGCAGCAGCAGCGAGGCGGCGCAGGCGCCCAGCCACGCAGGCAGCGCACTAGAGCTCAGCATTGCAATCGATTAATCGAGTAATCACTGACTGGCTATATATCCTTGGCACTGGAGGACACAGACACACTTCACAGAGCAATCAAAGAAAAAAAAAATTGTTTTATTTTCCTCTGTTTTTCGTTCACTCAACAAAAAGGAGACGCGCGCGCTCGCTTCACTCGGACGTCGGACCGCTCAACGTGTGTGTGGCTGGCTGCTGAATTAATCAACCGTTCGCGAGCGACGAGAATTAAATATTAAAACGCTGAACGCGTCGAGCGTTTGCTTAAAAATGAAATGAAATGGAAACCGCCAGCCAAAGCAGCGGCGCCAGCAGCAGCCAAAGCAGCGCCGCCAGCTGAGCCAACGACGACAGCAGCAGCAGCAGCAACAGCAGCAACAGCAGCAACACCAACAGCAACAGCAGCAGCAGCAACGGCGGCAGCTGCAGTCGTAGCTGTTTGCCTTTTACTCGATTTGCGTACAAACTCTTTGAATACACTGTCGGAAATATATGAAAGTGTATATAATTATATAAATTTTAATATATTATATTAATAATAAATAATAATATAGATAAAATAATAAAGCCAAAAATGGCACAATTATTGTGAGGGCAGATATTTATGAAATATATATAAATTAAATAAAAATATAAATTAAATAAAAAATATGCATATAAATATAAATTAAATTAAATATATATATTAAAATATATTTATATATATGTATTTATATATTATATCTGCTTTGACATGGAGTTCCATTAAAATATAAATCTAGCTTTTTTGTGTGAAACTTTAAGCTTTTTAAAAGGACTAATTTATATTTTATATAAACATAATACACATTATATATACATATTTTATATATTTATAAAATAATCTTATATATTTCATTTAACATAAATTCCCATTAACAGCTTAATCTATATTATTTGAGTTCAATTTTTAGCTTTTTAATAGACTATATTATATATAAATAGCTGTGTGTAAAAAATAATAGTGTGACTAAATTAAATTTACACAATATTTTCAAAGAAATGTATATGTATTTTCAATCTTTAAGTTTTATTAATTTTAATTTTCAAAATTATATTACATTTTTTTTAAATATTTCTTACTAAATTATGTTCTCAATTGGCACTATCCTTTCGCATTGGCCCTATCTTTTTTTGTAACACAGCTGTAAAAATCAAAAAAAAAAAAGCTAAAAAATTTGCAAAGAAAGCTAGATTATATTTCAAATAATATATAGTCTCATTACCAGTTTAATCTAGCTTTATTTTACTGAAATTTGTTGCTTTATTACTTCACTTTTCCACACAATTTCCGGAAGTCTCAAGTTGTTCAAGTTGATTTTTTCTTCCATTTTCAGCCTGAGCGAATTCTTCAATCGATTAACATAAGCCTGATAACTTGCATCAGTCTCAAAGTCTTGTTTTCCGCTCAGTTTTCACACTTGCTTAAGCAAAAACAACTAATTTTCGTAAGTGAAATATGCATGCACATGTATGTATATATCTATTGAAATAATCAGCTAAAACATCTACCTATGTATATATATATTTATAAAAAATCAGCTAAAATATCGATGTGTATATGTATATATCTATTAATAGATATCTAAAATATCGCTTTATATGTACAACATACAACATTTATTAATAGACGAGTAGAATTAATAGCCTTAAAAATATACAAAGTGGATGTCTAGAGCTCATCATCATTGTCTTCTTTAAATATTATTAATATTAATGATAAATAATAATAATAAATATATTTTAAAGCTAAAAATGTGATGCCTAAGCCTTTTTGTACTCATGAGAATCGCATAGTAAGGCGATGTAAATTTCGGACTTAGCCCAATTCGGAGACAATAAGATTTCTGTTCATGCATCTAAAGCGCATCTTAGTGTTTCTAAGCTTAGCTCTCTTCAGTTGACATTTAGTTTGACCTGAGTTAACTTCATGTTAAGGTACTTAACCAGCATTTGTACCCAAGCCTCTTCACACTCCTCACTATAACATCAGCACGCAACACACTTACCCAACGCAAATGTGACCACACTAGTTTTTAGAGTTCTTCATGAATGAAGACTAATAAATAATGCATTTAATAAAAAGACAGAGAGAGCGAAAGAGAGAGAGAGAGAGAGGTGGTGAGGGTATTCCCTCGTCGACTTGCTTCTCAGCTGTGAAGCTTTCTTGTTATCAGCATGCTGAAATCGTCGAAGCCGACGTTGGCGGCAGCTGCGCTGCTCTCGTCGGACACTTTTTTTGGCTTTGGGCTGCTGCTGTTTTTTGTTGTTTGTTTGTCTTCTTGACTGCTGCTGCTGCTGCTGTTGCTGTTGCTGCTGCTGTTACTGTTAGCTGTTGCGGCTGCTGCTTGGCTTTGTTGCGTGTGCCGCGTTTTGGGTGACAGTGACAAGAAAATTGCGCCGGTCGTGACTTGCTGGGAAAGCCAAAAATGCTGCCGCAGTCGCAGCAGCTGCTGCTGCTGCTGCCATTGCCGTTGGTGTTATGCAAAGCAAAGCCACTTGGGTTAGGTCAGGGCGCCTGGCGGGTTCTGCCGAACAGAAACCAAATGCCAAACGATGCAGCAGCAGCAAAAACAAAAAATAAAATACAAATAAGAAAAAAAGTTTGCTTAGTGGTAAAAGCGACTGATTTGTTGGCCGTTTACGTTGCTGATTTATCAATGGAAAGCAATGCCATTGTTTAGGCCATTTCGCTGCCAATTTCGCCAGTTGCACGGCCAGCCAGCCAAAGGGTCTTTAAATCCAATCGCATTAAGCGCAACGCCGCGATTGCATAATGAGTGCGACTTGCTATCCAACACCCCGCGAGCTGTCGAGCTAGCAATCTCGTTAAGCGTTAAGGGGAACACAGTTGGGGGCACGACTCCCGAGCCAAGTAAAAGTGCTCTGGGCAAGGCGAGAGCAAGTGAGCACGACCTACAGATACCCTGCAGCATTCCGACCAAAGACTCAACCAAGCGTGGCCAATCGAACTGACTCTAGTTCAAGCCTTATATCAAGATAAAGGCAGATATATCTGCTGTCCATATGAGACCCTCTGCTGTTATAGCCACTTCCAATCGGTGCAGGGTAGAGAAAATTGTCAAAGTTGCCGAGAGCTGCGACAATTAACGCTACTTCGACGTCGTCATCGTCGTCTGCCACTGCCACGGCCGCAGACGCCGCCGCAGCCACAGCGTCTGCGTCAATTGCTAGGTATTGAAACAGGGGGGGGGGGGGGGGAATAGAGAGAGAGAGAGAGAGGGGGGATAGCGCAATCATTGGTGCAATGCGCCCCGTTTATGTAATGAGCATCGTCGCTGGCCATTGTCGCCGCATCGCATCGCGCCGCGACGCATTGCCTGGTCGATTATGAGACATTAGTTTTCATTATTTAGTCTCTGGTATTCGGCATTCGGCATTGGGTATTTGGTATTGGGTATTCATTATTCATTACCGCTGATATCAATTTTGAATGCGGCCTCCTTTTCTCTTTCGCTGCCTGTGTTATGGGTTTCATTAGCCCGGCGACTCGATCAATTGAGCAGGTGAATAGCTGGCGGGGGCCAGTTGAACAACTGAACAATCGGACAATTGGCCAGCGAGACAATCTAAGCCGGCAACTGGGTCAAGTGACGAGTGCGTAACGCAAGTGCGCGTCCATTCACAGCTCAATATAAACGACTCCAGGTGCATCTATCATCGCAGTATCCATTCCAACTAGCGCTAATGTCCATTCCCCACTCATCACAATTATCTTAAGCACATCAATGAGTCATCATCCCAGGATTGCGCATGAAATTCCCAATAAATAAATCACATGAGAGTTAATAAATGCATGAGGATTAAATGTAGATTTATATAAGTGGATAGAAACGTTGAGGCTGATGGAGGCAAACAATGTTTGCCCAACTTTAGAGAAGTACGAAGAATTTAAATCTGCAATATTATGTGATGAAGCACAAGTCTCTACCATGAGAGATATTCATTAGCTCTGCATACATAGGCTTTTTTATTTTCTCTTAGGTCTTTAAGTTGGGCCTATTGCGAGCTACTTACAGAAATTGACAGAAATACCTTGAACCCATTGAAAATTGGAATTCAGGGAATGGCTTAGAATATCAGCGATTCGCAGGGCTCAGGGTATCTCCTAGTCGAGTCGTCTCGATTAGAGCACTCATACTTTTTTTTTTTTTTAGATTCTTACAACTTCAAGCTATCATCTATACTACAATTGACTATCAATTCTCCCTGTTAATATTTGATTTTTATTGAGTATAGCTTGCCATTTTATTTGAAATATATTTACTCCAGAGCAATCATTAATAAAAATTGATGATAGTTTTAAGTAAACATAGTGCTCTTCGCTCATTTCATGGCCTGCATAATGATGAAGCTCACTTTTGATTCCATTTGTAAGTAAATAAGCAAAATTGCAGCAATTATAATGAGGATACGTCACAGGCTTATATTTAACATCCATGGGAAATTATGGTTTGGAACGCTTCATTGGTCACATGACCCAAATCATATTTCAACAATAATGTCATCAAATTTTCTTGCCAATGAAGCTCTTCCGTTGATATTAAAAATAAATTTAATCATGTTATTATGACTTGAACTTATGTAATTCCCAAAATAGCCCAAACATATTTGACGTTTGATTCACGCGCGTTACGTGTATTCGATTTTCGCTTTGGTCTTTTGTGGCGTTGTTTGGGTGCTCAGGTGCTTCACTCATGCCGACAATTGCTGCCCTTTGAATGTTCAGTTCACTTTCGATTGCTGTTTTGTCTGGTCTTACTTTGGCACGTCTTCCATATTTGACTTTGCGAAGTTAGGTCAAGCGTCTGTGCTTGGCCACAAAGAACGCACTAGTGGCCTGCCCCTCTGAGAGTTTGGCTTACACTAAAGAGAGCCATGAGAAGAGGATACTTCGCTACGATTGAGTAGAAAAAGACGGCATTTAGGGAGCAACTGCACAAGATCATAAGGAATGTTTTTATACTCGGACCCCATTGAAAATGGGAAATCAGGGTATAATGTCTTTATTAGATGTATGTAACAGGTAGAAGGAGGCGTGGCAGACCCCATAAAGTATATATATTCTTCATCAGGACGACAAGAGAAATCGATTTGGCCCTGTCCGTTCGTCTGGTTGAACGCGCCGATTTCAGCCCCCATAAGAGCTAGAGACTTAAATTTTTTTTGTAGGTCCGTGTATAGCACGCGCAGATCGAGTTTATTTTCAAAAATCGATAACTATTCCCAAATAATTGTTATCGATTAAAAACAAAATCGAAATTCAGTTGAAAAATTATATCTCGCCCATCTTTTGAGCTAGAGACACCAAATTTTATATTTAACTTTATATGTATTTTATGCAATTTTGAATTTTGTTATATTTTGGATACCGGCCCCAAATTCCCCCAAATTTTAAGAAAAACACAAATTCGACGGGGCTAAGGGTATCCCTTAGTCGGTCACGCCCGACTAGAGTTTCTTACTTGTTTTGAAGTGCTTTTGCGAATCGAATAGGTCATCTGCTATTTTTTGATGGGGATAAAACTAAATGGGACAAAGTAGATGTGATTCTGAGCAGAGCTCGTATTATTACATTAAAATACATTTTATAGTTTCTATATTTAGATCTGACGAGTTGACCTGGTATATGAATGACCAGCATAGAAATGGGATATGATATAAAGTCAAAAGTTGAATTTATTCTGTCTTGGAATTGAAGTGATTTGGCTTAGCTGACATCAAAGTAATGTCTGTTCACTCCGAGGATAGCTTTGATTCAGATTCTTTCAAATATTTCTGAGTATAATTTAAGCCTAATTATATATACTTGACTGAAATGTATTTGCATGTACATAGAGGATTGATTTCTATGTACTATATCAAGCAGAAGAAGAGAGAGAGAGGGAAAGAGAGAGGGGGAGAAAGACAGAGCGAGAGAGATGGACATAGCTTGAAGTTATGTGATTCACAAAAGTGAAAATTCAATATATTTGTAGCTTTGCTGGTAAGTCAAACTCCTGTTCCATAGGTAACATTTCTCTCAGATTGTAATTATATGAACTACGCCAACAAGGCAATGAAAAGTGAAAACATGGGAGAAATGGGCAAACGCTTGACTACGAATGCCCATGACTACGCAGTACGCATAAATCTGTAACATTTTGTAAACACTTCCTCGAGCCCCAGCGGACTTGCGGCATAAATCAGCATCGAAGTCCACGCACAACCTGCTCCAGCTTCAGCGCCAGCTCCAAAATAGAGCGTTGGCTGTTACAGTTCGCCTGGGCAACAGGTTTGCGCCTGTCCAGCCAGTGGCGCGCGTTGGCCATAAAGGCATTTGGCCTTTAAAATCACAAGAGCTTGATTTTGATGGACTGAAAGATACCCTGCATATACGGAAAATATAAGTCATTGATATATATTTGAGATTGATTGAGGATTGCTTATAGAACAAGAATATTTTCATCAATTAAAATCTTCTTAGACTTAAAATATTTGTGTATTTAGATGAATGAAAAATGTCAAATTCAGAAATAAAATTTGATAATAAATTTTAATAATTTATTAGTAATAAGAGATCTTCACTTTGTATGGGATATAGGGATATGGGATATAGAGGGACATAATATTATATTTTCTTTTTATCTAGTAGATCCCCATTTGAGGCATCCCCAGCGCACTCTCTAGTAACCCCATTTATGGACAGAGGGCATACGAATGTGGCTTGCACGCAGCGACTAGAGCTGGAGCTGGTGGCTGGGTGCTGGGACTTGGACTTGGTCATTGGCTAGGCGGGCGAGTGCGTGGATTAGAGTGACCATTTGGCGTGCTGGCAACCAGTTCACCCGCTGCCTTGTGCGTGCGCTTCCGTTTTCCGGTCCAGCCAAAAGGAAAAGTGGAGAAAAAAGCGGACAGACGATGCGAAAATATAAAATGCGCGGCATTTGGCGAGCGAGGCAACAATTGTGGATCAACCTGCAAAGAGAATGGCGACGAGTCTAGTGTGGCTGCCCCTGCTGCTGCTGTGCCAAGCCATTGCGGCTCAGCAGCTGATGTACGCGCGCGATCAGCGCTCGCTCTACGAACTGCCCCAGGTGGACTGGAACAGCGTGGGAGGCTTCAATCCCATCAGTCTGGGCCACATGACCAAGGATGAGTTGCTGACGCTGCTGGAGGCCTGGCAGGAAGTGGAGGCGGACACAACGACGCCTGCGCCCGAGCCAGCCGAGACGGCGGGACCGCCAACAATGAGGCCGCCAAAGCCACCGAAGCCGCCAGCACCAGCACCAGCACCGCCACCACCACCACCTCCACCACCACCAGCAGCGCCACCAGCACAGCCAGCACCTGCACCCGAGCCAGCACCTGAACCGGCACCTGCGCCCGTACCCGGCACACCCGTCACCGTGCGCCTGCCCGCCTTCGTGCCCATCCAGCTCGCTGCCATGTTCACGCGGCCTGTGACAGGTGGTGCAGCAGGTGGTGCAACAGGTGGGATAGCAGGTGGATCAGTTGCAGCAGGCGGAGCTGAGACAGAGCTTGACATGATCGCGCAGTCCAATGAGAATGAGACTCCTCATCTGTTCCGGTTCACGCAGCTGCCAGTTATGGCGGCCCAGCCGCGATCTCGCTCCACTCACCCGTCGTCGGTGGTGCGCAACACCTTGGAGAGCGTCGACACTGGCATCGCCCCGCTGGCCAATCTCGTCAAGGCCAAGTCGCTCACCGCCACACCTAAATCCTATGCCCCAGCCCAAGAACTGCCCAAATCCTATTCCACAGCCCCAGAATTGCCCAAATACCATTCCACAGTCAGAGATCTGCCCTTGCACCAGGGCCCGCCACTTAGGCCCAGGTAAGACCCAATTCATTGAACTCTTTATATTCAAATCCTTTCCATACTAAACGTTTATTATCTTCTCAGGTTTACTCCATTTCCCTACATGGCCAATGCGCCCGGCCGTCTGGAGCTGGTGCCCTCATCGCAGATCATCGGTGATTGGCGCGAGTAAACCAAGTGCCAGGAGAGTCTAACCCATCATCATTTTTTTTTTGTAGTCATATTTAACACACACAATAAAAGTCTCAAAATATATATAATAAAATATATATAATAATAATAATAAATATTAACTGAATTTACAATTATATGACAGCCCGTTAAACTCTTACAATCTTACTTTATATAAAAAGTCACTTGAGCTTTAACTTATTAAAAAAAAAAATTAATAAAATTGTTTAAAAATTACATTTTGTCTTTTTTGTTAACAAAAAATTTAAAACTTAAAAAGTTTCTTTGATGTGTTTTTTTAGTGATTTAATGACAACTTTAAATTTATTTTACCACGCATATTTTGTTGAGTTTGCATTTTATATTTTAATAAAATTTCTTTTTTCTTTATATTTTATAAGGTAAAAAATAAAATAAAATTGAAAGTAAATCGAAATAAAGCGCCATTTACTGTGTTGTTAAATACTAAAACCTAGTCAACTGGCTCGTCTGGTCACTCTGCCTAAATGCCAGTCTATTGTCTTCATGTAATTTGATTAGAGTTAGTATTTTATTTGACATTTTTTAGCATTTTTTAGTGCTAAGTCGAAACAGCTGTTGCTGAACATGCGTAGACAAATAATAAACAAATCAAGTTTAGTTCACAATTAAATGAGAAAAAAATATTTTAACTTATGTTAATACATTCCCATGCATACAGATGTAGACATAAACATATTCAAATAAAATCGAGCACCAAACACAAGCATGCATCTGTATTGGAGAGTAAATTATTGTATTGTGCTGAGTATATTTTGCTAAAGCCCGACTTTAGCGTTTCTAAATAATAATAATAATATAATAATAATACCATTATTTGACAGCTTTTTTAGAAATTAATTAAATGTTTGCTCCTACACCCAACAGAATGGACTGCAATGCGTGTATGGGATGCATCATTACGACTTAGAGCGAGATGGAACATTACACGGTACATTGATTAAAGGGAGACAGCGGTATAAAAGGTATTCGATATAAATGCAGAGAAAAACACAGTACTGAGGAAACTATCTTTAATATTTAGATCATTTAGTCCTTAAATTTACATTTATTCGAATAGTTTTTAAAATTGGAAACTGTTGAAAAGGTGGATAAGCTGAATCATGTATTTTTCAGTCGGGTGCTCAACGTTGCAGAATACTTATTGAAAGTCATACTTTAAGAATAAATGAAACTTAAGGGATCTTAGAGTCGAATTTCACAAATATATATAAATAATAAAAATCAAATGAAATGTATTTAATGTTATATTTCCAATAATAAAAAATTTTAAATAGTAGATGCTAATTTTATTTAATATTATATTATTAAAGAAATATAAAAATATATATTGGGTCATTCAGTAAGTAATTTCGTTTTTTAAGAGCAGTTTAAACACGATTTTAATTATTATGCAAAACTTATTAAAAACTTAATAAAAGTATGTAGTCTCAAATTTTGATCCAATACCTATGAAGTGCGAAGTTAGCTGCAGAAAAATTCAATGCGTTTCAATTAAACGAAATTACTTAATGAATTGCCTAATAGAATTCACCCGTTAATTTATATCACAGCTCAACTGTCTTCAGGTTTTTATTGTATATTATTTGAGCTCTGGAAAGGAAACTGTTTCGTTTGAGAAGTTGTGAATTAACTTTTGCCTACACTTAAGACTTATCTTCCAGCTTGCGCCTGCTCCATCAAATTCTCAGTGGATATCGAGCAAGCAAAGTAAAAGCTTTTTTTCTTTTAGTAATGAAAATATAAATATTTTTATATATAAAAAGTATTCTCTCCAATCTACAAAAAATGAGCATACTAATGTTAGCATTGATAACCTACCTAAAATAATCTTTGTATATATTGGCTTTGAAAAGTTGCCAGTTGCAGGTCAGCAGGTATATATTAACTGTGCATGCTATCTCTCGCGCACCCCACACTAATGAATAAGCTTACTGCTGTGTGCGCAAAAATAGCAGTACTCTTGAGCTTATTAAAAAGAACATATGTGCACATTTATAATTTTTGAATTTATATTTATATATAACATAAGTATTACTGGGTTGAAATTAATAAATTTTGGGTTGAAAAAAGTTTCCCATTTTCAGAAATGACCAAGGTAATGAAAAAAGGACATATGCTGCGCATAAAAATAGCAGTGACTACTAAATATAAAATTCTGTCGATTCGAAAATTAGGTGTTAATACTTAGTTGTGTACCCCTTATTGGCATTAACGGCTTGGCACCTACGCGGCATGGAATCCATGTATGCAGAAGCATGAGCTTTGAATATTTTCCAGTTGCAGCTTCGTTTATGACAAGGTATTTATTAGTCGCGCAGCTCACTCATACTAAACGGCAAGCTTAGGTATAATGACGCTCCTCGAGGAGTTTTCAATGAATGATCACCTCTTACTTACAGGGTATCTGTTGGTCGTGTGTATACCTCTTAAGAAACGACAATTCTAGGTGTCATAGTGACTTGTAGCTAAACAGATATAACGGTTTATTTAAGCAGTTGAAGCACAGCGTGATTTGAGCTTTTACAAAGGCAAAGCTAACGCTAACAGTAAAAGCTGATAGGAGCGCAGGCAGGAAAAGCTTGGCTGGCTTTTACTGTTGCGCCGCTGTTACTGTGCGGCAACTTGTTGTAAGCGGACGGATGCTTCCGGACTCTCGAGTCCAGCGTTGCGATTTTAGAATCATTCGTCAACAGACTCTCGTGCGACTCGGTTCAGCTTCAGACACACTCTCCTCTCTCTCTCTCGCTCTCCGCCAGGCTAAGGCTAAGCAGCAGCTAAGGCATTCGCTCAGTCAGCATCACTGACAGTCAGTCAGCGCTTCGTTAGCCAGAGAGGGCAGCAACAACTGTTACACTCGCGTACGCTTAACGGTTAAATTTTGAAAATTGCGGATTTCTCTGTGTGTTCGTGTGTGTGTGTGTCTTGATTGTTGTTGATGTTCTTCTTCTTCTTTTTGTTTTTTCTGTGCCAAAGCCAAAGGTGTTTGCATCTGCATAACTCGGCGACTTCAAGCTGAGCCAGCCGAAAGTCGAATGTTTTGAATCTATTTTCGAAAACAAAACCAAAACAAAAGATAAGAAAGGAAACAAGTGTCAAAGCTGTAAAGCAGAAACTGTAAAATAAAACAACAACAAGTTAAGAAGGTGAGTGAAAGTAAATAAATATTTTAAGTTTTACAAAATATTTTGAATTTCAATTTCAATTACTTCCTTCTCTAAATTGAAATTTGAATAAGTTATTTAACTCTCTTGATATGAATTGCTTTATTCAGCTTGTCTGTGCTTAGACTCTGAACTTGGTACAAATATAGCTTAGATATTATTGAAAGCCTTAAGATTACATGGCCATGCCTACGAGGCTGCAGGGAAATAAGAAGAGTGTGTACTTAAAAGTTTTAGAGTTTTAAAGCTCGTTCAGGAAGCAAAAAGAGTATATTGGCTTGATTTTTTTTTAGTTTTTATTATTATTGGCTCTTATTATTTCGTATGAAATAATGTGTAAATAAAAGATCTTTGAAATAATACAAAAAATATATTTTATATTTAAGTAAGTGTGCACTTGAAACAAATAATATAATAACAAATTAGAATACATTTATGCCTATAAATAGAGGAAAAATATTATTTAGTTTTTATATATTTTTTATGTTATTTGAAATTCATTCTTTATAAAAAAAAAAAACAATGGTAAAATGGTAAAATATTTTGTAAAGTTAGTTAAAATATGAAACAAATTGGTTGCTTAATATTTATATATATTCTTTTAGTATATTGTTTATGGTCATTGAAAAGAAAGAAAAATAGAAACAATATTAAAGTAAACAACTTTTTTAATATACATATGTGTATTTTGCTAATTAAAATTGCGGATTTATGGAAAAAAATGAGGAAAAAAATAGACTTATTTTCTTGTCTGTAATATTTGTTTATGTTTATTAAAACGTATTACCAAAAAAATATGAAAATAATTATTTTTTTTAAATTTTGTTCTTATGGTAATTAAAATTGAATATAATTATTTTTAAAAATATATTTTCTTATGTAAAAACAAATATGAAAATAAATTAATTAAAATTGATGGTGTTTAACAAAAAATATATTTATTTTGCATTTGTTGTATGTTAATTAACATTGATTATTTTGAAAAAAAAAAGGTTAAATATGATAACAAATCATTTTTTTTAAATTATGCTTATAAATTAAAATTTATGGTTTATGAAAGAAACAAAAATTCAATTCAAATATCTTTCAAAATATTTTATGTCAACCGACTCAGAAGTTGTTCTGAGTGTAGCTGCCCCACTAGAATATAGTTGGCCCTTTTGCGACTAGCTCGTAAAAGCTGGGAATTTACTTTAAACATTATGATTTCAATCAATATTTATCGATTTAGAGGAAACGCGACGATTGAGCGGAAAAACTTGGTAGAACGCGGAGTGCGTTCCCATTGAGCATTTATGGTCTTTTTATGCCATCGCAATTAATTTTAGGGAAATTTGTTTTTTGCGTTTTCGAATTCGGCGTCATTTAAGCCGAACTCAGAAAGTACAAAGACAGAGAAACATCTAAGAGCTGCCTTCAAAGTTGGCGCGGGCTGTGTGGGCTTTCCAGTTCATTAACTTTGCAGAAATATCAACAGAAAAACATAAACATAAGGAGTTACGGCTGCTGTAAATATAACTGTAACGAGGTCCAACTGGTGTTTGCCCAAACAATTTTCAACCAATTTTATTTAACTGCCTTCGCAGATAATAAATCATTTTCTTTGTACCGTCCGTCCGTTCGGCCGTCCGCCTGCCCGTCCACCCGCTGCCACCCACACGATGTTAAGTGACTGATGGGCTGAATTTGTGGGCCAGGTGCCTGGTGGCAGGTGGAGCAGACATTAGATGGCCTTAGATGCTGGTTGCTCCTTTCATTTTCATTTTCATTCATACATCTATATATATATTCGGGTGTGTGTGTGTTTAGACTTTGTTGCGACGTTATCTGTTTTTTGCTAATTAACTTGGCCTGCCTGTGGCCGGGCGCCAACAGCGGGCGTGCGCGAGCGAGACAGAGCGAGCGGGATATTGTCAATACGAGAGAGAGAGAGAGAGAGAGAGCGACGAGGAACGGGGTTAGACGTGAATGCTACGTTTTGAGTTTCTTTGGAAATCAAAAATCTCATTAAAATGTTCGGCAGGCGCGCCCTTTGTCGAAGACCTCTTTAACATAAAAGTAAGCAAAGGCAAACAAACAGAAAATAAAATAAGAATAATAATAATAATAATAATAAAAACTGTAACAACAACAACAACTGTAATGACAACAACTGCCAACGACAATTACTTAAAGGTTGGTCGCTGGGTTCGCCGTCGCGTCGCCTCGAGTCGCCTCGAGTCGCGCCGAGTCGCTTTGCGTCGCTCGGAGGCAATATTTATTGTAGTTACATTTTCGTTGGCTTTTCATGCGCAGCGCGTTTTCCACTTAGCCAAATAGTCATTTCACAAAGCCCGCCACCCCACGCCGGTATCCATGGAGGGCACGCCAATTGGCAACGAGATTCACAAAGCCCAGCGCTAACAACGCCAGCCCAACGGGTTGGCTAGGCCAACTAGGCGTATGCGCAATTCAAATAAACTCCTTTGTTATGCCAAATATTTACAGAGCTACTCTAGAGAGAGCGAGAGCTCTCTCTTCCTCTGCCTCTGCTTGTGTGTGACATCTGTAAGCAAATAAACAAAATATATATATACAAATCTTAACTTGTTGCTAATGATCACGGGGTTTTTATACATACAATTTAATGACCAATTTTCCGCATTTTATTTATATTTTTTTTCCCCACAATTTTGTAGGAAATTTTTCCTGATTTCATTTTTCTCTCATTTTAATAAAACGAAATTTGATGGAAAAATAATTGTGGGAATGTTGCCTGCATTACATAGAAAATATTCAACACTAAGGAAGAAAGTAGAGGATGTTCTGTGCTAATAATGAACTGGGCACATATCACGAGTCATAATCTCAACTAATTTTATGTTAGCGCAACTTAAAGTACAGTGTTAACACAAGAGAGTAGATTTTTAATAGAATATATTATAATAATATAATATCATAAATAGGAAAAGTCATAGGATATTGTCAGCTATCAGTCCAACTTTGGTTCAGGTTACTTAGGATTAACTATCATGACCCAAAGTCGAGTTCCACTATTCATCATTTCGAGCTTTTAAACTAATTTAATTTCAAGATTTTATACAATTTTTATACTGATTTGTAATAAACTGTTTTATATTGAATTCTTCAGGCACAAATACGAATTTGTTGTTAACCAAACAATGCAATTTTGGCATGGGAGTGCTGAGGAGTAGGAAGGATAGATATTCATTATATTATATATATATTTTCATTATAAATATTTTTAAAGAGTTTCTTTTTATACTTTTTGAATATGGAGCAATCAATATATTACGATCAATAGCACGTGCACTTGACTTAAGCAACCTAAGAACAACTGCTCTATGGAGCTTAATTTTCGAGTGAAAATCTTCTCATTATAAATGTATGCCTTCCCTCACTAGACATTGTAGTTGTAGCACTAGTGCCATAAGCAACATTGTCTACAATTTACCCACTACATTAAAAGTCGTTTAATTTGGCGCACATCCACAGACTCACATTGACACCGACTCCGCATCTTTGTGGCTTTAGTGCTCAGCATTATTAACATCTGTGAATATCTAAATTTTAAATCGACTTCAATGTGGAATTCTGAGTACTCTCCGCCTTTGGCTCTGCCCTGCTCTGCTACTTTGCGCATTGTAAAAGTGCTCGAGATTAAATAATTTACCATGCAAGAAGCTTTTCACAGTCGAATTCGCACACATTAACTTTTTCCCTTTGTCTTCGTATTTGTTATAAACTTTAGCAGGCGTTTGCAGAGCTGCTGCTGCTCAGCTGACATTTGGCGCAGTAATTAAATTTGTATCTGGCTGCAAATTGTGCGTTTATGAAGCTGCTGCAATTAACAAGCTAATTCCATTAAATTAAAAATAACAGAATGGCAGCTCATTGAAATTGCTGCAGATTTTCAGCTGCAAGCGCTTATGTGTTCAGCCCGACCTTGACCTTGACCTTGGACTAATTTTATTAGACGAAAATTGACAAATACCTGACAAGCTTAGAATATTTGTATGGAAGTACAATAAGCAAAGTCAAGCGTAAAATACTAAAATATACTAAATAATTTAACAAATAATATACAACAAATATATACAAATAATGTATTAAAATAAATAAATAATGTAGAGAATTTATTTTTGTATACAATAAATAAATAGCAAATAATTAAAGCTTTAAAGATAGATATAAAATAAATAAAAAATGTATTTATATAATTCATAAATATAATAATAAAATTTGTAAATTTATATAAATTTAAAAAATTATATAAACATATATAAATAATTTATTTATGTGAACAATAAAGAAAATAAATAACTTAATATATTAAAATCAAAATAAAAGAATAATAAAAATAATTTGTCTAAATATAAGCAATATAACAAATAATAAAATATAAATATAAAATATATAAAACTTAAAATAAAAAATATAATATAATATGTTAGAATAATAAAAATAATTTGTCTAAATATAATCAATAAAACAAAATAAAAAATAATGATAAATTTAAAATTAATAAAAAGATTCCACTTTTATTCACAATAAATAAGAGTAATAATATATAAACAGTATATAATATAATAAATATTAAAATATAAATAGAATAAAATATATCTTTTTTTTTTTAAATAAAAACTTTTGTATAGGTAATTATATAATATTAATAAAAACAATTTGTTTTTTCATTTAATTTTTTTTTTAAATGTTTTTTTTTCTTGTATTTTATTATTATTATTATGCTGTATATTTGTGTCATTCTATTTGAGCACATTAGAAAATCAATTTAAGCTCTGTAGCTTATATGGCCACAATTTCAACTCCTAGAATTCACACGTGCTTAAATAAATGTAGCTTATTATTAACTGTAATAAATCGGATCAGACTATTGCACAATTTCACAAAGGCTTTTCTCAGTAATTGTTAGGAAAATTAATAGCTATCTAGCATCGCAAGCTTTATTCAATTTGGTAATTTGTAACTACAATAGATGCACAGTGTGTCTCCATGCAATGTCTATATATTATGCAATAAAATTCTGATGAAGCATGCTATCAGACATTTAGCTAGGTCAACTCCCAGTTGCCTTCAAAATCAAGGGTTAACTACAAAGCGACAGAGAGAGAGAGATAGAGAGAAGGAATGTCTGTCTTCCTCTCTCCCCCTCGCTCTCTCCCTGTCTCTCTCTTTGTCACTTTTATATTAATTGAAATATGAAATTATAATTGCATTTTTTTGCCAACATTACATGAACAACAACAATGACCCGAAAAATCCATAGCGCTCGCTCGTATATCTCCCAGCTGCCAACCCGCTCCCAATTGATGACAACACAATTTGAGTAAGCTTTTCTGTGTGCAGGCGAAAGAGAATTGAAAATTAAATAATCTGCCACGACGAGGAGATACCCTGCCCTGACATCGACCATGCAGAGACGTAGAGTGAAACTCACCTTGACTGAACTTGCGGGAAATGTCTTGGGGTAGGGCTGCAACTTCCGGGGCGTGAACCCATTAGTACACACTTTTCCTTCGTTCGGGTCTAAAAATGTTTCGCTTGCTCAGCTAAACACATTTCGTGCCACAGCTGTGACACCCTCTGAGAAGAGTATACAAAAATTATAATTAAATAACGACTAGCAAGGAGCGACAGGAGGTGGACGTTGGGAGTGGGAGTGGGGGTGGGGCTGGGGCTGGGGCTAGCTGCTTCGCTATGTGTAACCAGTTGGGTCAACAGCTTGGCCAGGATGTGGCCATAATTCAGTTGGCTGCCATCGATTTGGCTAAAATGTGTCAACAACGGTAGCCGGGGCCATGAAGGACTAACTAATGCCGAGCACTGTGCTGGGCTCTGCCTGGCATCAAGAACGGCTAGGAACAATACAGCAACAACTATCATACTAATAGGCAAGCCTCTATGTCTGTGTGTATGCGTGTGTGTGAATGTTTGTTATGGGTATGTGACAGGCGGCTGTCATTTGTAATGCGCTGCGTGCTACAAAATACAAAAGTATCATGTCTCGCAACAATAACTCACACACAAGCAACATAAACAATGTGACGCCTGCACATTTGCAAGCTGAAAAGGACTCACACACACACACAGGCATACACACGCACACCTCAGCAGTTGCACGAGAACAATATGCACAGACAATTTCTTTTTTGAAATAAATGTTTACCGACACTTTGCACGATTTTGCGACTCAGGCGATGCATTTGCTGCAGATGAGCTAGATGAATATACAAGCACATTCAAACACATGTATATTATGCAAGAAATACATATATTAATGTGTGTCTGTATGTGTCTATATGTGTGTGTGTGTGTGCGTTCAAACACTTTCAAGCGCTGACATTGCGTTGCTCAAAGACTTAAAGGCGCCTCAGAGCAGCTCCGGCCTGCAGTCGAGTCAGCCTGCAGCAAGCCGTAAAATCGTTCGCTTGTGAGTGTGTCATTTAACACTCGCACATACTCACACTCACACACACTCGCATACACTACGCACCGTATAAGATATGGTTTATAGCTTATTCAACTATTTATGCCACTTCATTTGCGTGTGCACTCGCCTTGCTTTGCGTTTTCACGACATTGCCATACTAACTCTACCCTCAACGCACTGCAAGTGGATCAAATGTGTGGCGTGTGAGGTTGGTCAAGGCTAGACTTGATTCTCTTTATTAATATGTTTGCAACAGAATGTTATTAGCATGTATGTAATGCAATATAATTAGCATTCATGTAATCAAGGCTTTAAAGCCCTTGCTTTGTTGACGAAGTTCAGGAAGTTTCTATTGATTTTCTACATGTTTCAAATTTCTCTGTCGTTTTTCATTTATCCTTAGATAGCCTTCTAAAAATGAGTACACATATATAAATGTAATGTATATATATACATCATATATTACAAAATGTAGTACACATATAGCATACTCATAATACTCGTAATTTCGATAAAAAAAAAAATAAATAGAATAATTTCCCATTCCTATCAGCTGAAAAATTGTCAGTCAAACCATTATCAGAAAATTACCTCATTGCCTCATAAATGTCCTGTAATTACTGAAGTTGAGCCTCATCAATGGTGTATTAAAATTATGGAACATACAAAATAGAGTTTTTATTAACGCCTAACACTCCATATACATGGGGATCAGAGAACATATATATATGCACCAATTGGTATAAAAAAGGAAGAAAACTCTAGTCGGGCGTGACCGACTAGGGGATACCCTGAGCCCCGTCGAATCTGTTTTTCATAGAATTTGGGAGAATTTGGGGCCGGTATCCAAAATATAACAATTCAAAATTGCATAAAATACATATAAAGCTTAATATAAAATTTGGTGTCTCTAGCTTATATAATATAATATAAAAGATATAATTTTTTAACTAGATTTTAGATTTTGTTGTAAATCGATAACAATTAATTGGGGATAGTTATCGATTTTTTAAAACAAACTTGATCTGCGCGTGCTATACACGGACCTACATAAAAAATTTCAAGTCTCTAGCTCTAATAGAAGCTGAAATCGGCGCGTTCAAATATACGGCCGGACGGACAGACAGACGGACAGGGCTTAAACCATTTCTCTTGTCGTCCTGTGTGTGTGTGTGTGCTTGTGGGTGTTTGCCTTATATGGTGGGTTATGTTTTCCTTTGGTTTGTCAACAGCAGTCCAATTCATGATGGTAACCGCTGGCTCCCGCTCCCGATGCTGCTGCTGCTCTTGGTCCGGCAATGGGTATGGTTCGGGATTGGGATCGGGATCGGGAGCGGGCCTGTTGGTAACTTCTTTGCAGCGGATGTCTCCGCTTTTGGCGGCTCATCTGCGGCACGCTTCAGTCCGCGAATCTTGTCCATTAGTGCCATAACCGCCGGCTCCCGCAGCATTTCGGGGATACTCTTGGTGATGCGCCGCTTCTCAATAGATCTTCTTGCCCTTGGGTGCCCAGCCGTGACATCAACGGGACCTGAGGCTGTGGCTGCAGCTGGGGCTTCGACTGCAGCTGGGACCTCGACTGTAGCTGGGTCTTTGTTCGCTGTCTTTGGCGTTGGTAGCGCATGGCAAACATTAAACCGTAAGTCTCCATCACTTATTTTCAATGTATTTCTGGTCACTCACCTCTTTTGCCTGTGTGCATACGTTAGACATTCTTCATCCATTTTTAGGCATTTGCTCCCTAAATTTTGTTTGTCAAAAGAAAACGTACGCGCTCTGCGAAACAGCTGACTGAGCAATGAACGAGCAGTGTGCTCAAGCTCGACACGTCTAGTGCTGTCAAGTGGCAACGCCAACTAGTGCGCACAGGACGAGTTGCCAGTGTGGTAAAATGTGTCAAATTATTAAATAAAACACTCGGAAAACTGTTATTTTTATATATACATCCAACAAAAACATTATACCCTGATTTCCCATTTTCATTGGGCTAAGGGTATAAAAATGTGTATGTATTCTCACTTATCTGCTTCGACTGCCAAAAAATTGCTGAGCTTTTTATATATAAATCAATTTAATAAATATAAATAAAATAAATATAGCATATAAATACCATTCAATATATTAATAAATATATGTCAGGCCCGGAATTTATGTCAGGTCAGAAGGACCACTGCGTGAAAAGGTGGTGTCGAGGCATCACAGGATAAATGAAAACAAGTTGCAAGACTTGCAACTGATTCTAAGATTGGAGAGTCTAGGTAACACTTTAAGAAACTGAAATGCCGACTGAATCGATCGAGCTAAACATGATTTTTGATTGCTTCAATTTCTATATCAAGAAGACTTTTAGAGAAAAAAATTTTGGGAAATGCGAAATACTAACTGCTTAATGCTGATAATGGTGATCTTAAGCAGCAAACATATATCAAGATAAGAGTTATGATGACTATTGTCCTTGAGCAGTGACACTAATCTCAGGTGTTTCCATTCCTGATGATACATTTAAGCTGGGTTCTAGCTCCTAAATTTTATTTTGAACAATGTCCAAGTAAACCCAATGCAACTTGCGACATTTTCTCTCTCGTCCAACTGATGCACTCTTTCTTCAATGTGAATGTCTTAAAATGCCATTCATTCGCGATGATGATGGGAGTGGAGAGTGCTCACTCTTACAATTTCTCTTCTCTTATTAATCTTATTGTTAGTTCACCCAAATCCCTTGACAAACAAACTGTTTTTGTGCATTCTAAGCTCCTAAACTCTTAATTCAAATCCAGCTGAAACAATTTTGAATAATTAATTATTCATTTCTACCAAAAAAAAAACCTCAGCACTTTACTCATATACATAGTTATGGTTAGCTAACTAGCTTTTGAAGCGAGCCCCAATCATATTCATTGACCTTAAAATCAATATGAATATACCGATTAAAGGATATTTGGTATCTTCGCTCCCCCATTCTTTAAAGTATTTTGCTGGACTATTTAGAGACTTTGCAATGCAGAACTTGCTCACACTTAAGCCGAAGCTCGAAGCTTGCGCAAATGGTTTTGTGAGATTAGCTTTTTATAATCAAATAGAAAAAGAAGAGAGAGAGAGAGAGATACAGAGAGAAAAAGACAGAGAGAGAGAGCGCATGGGAAAGAAATGTGCCAAGTTCTTTCGCATTTTCATTACTTTGAAGCACAAAGTGAATTTGTTAGGGATACTTTGCATTTTTAATGGCCCAGTGGCATCAATTAAACACTTTTACTTTCATTCCCCACTTCTATTTGCTCCAGCGGCAGCGGCAGCCACTCGCCAAATAGATATAAATATTTAAAGACGAATTGCTCAAATACTCAGCGGCACTCGTCCCTGCTCTCTAACTCGCCCATAGAGATAGAAGGACTTTAAAGGTTGAAAACCTATAGGGCACTTGGCAAGCTTGCAGCTGCAGCTGCAGCTACAGTAGCAACAGCAACAGCAGCAACAGCGAACAGCGACAGCAGCAACGGCAGCAGCAAATAATAAAATAAAATAAAAACACAAAATGTTCAATTTAGTGGAGTGCGCTTGGAGAGCACCTCAGCACAAAGTAGTTGTAGTTGGCATTATATTATAGCTTGCTCCGGAACTTGGAGGCGAAGCCGGTGGAAAGCGTGCCAGCTGGATGAAAGAGCATCTGTGTGCCAAACATTTGCTGATTCGTTTAAGATGCGCTTTGCTCGACTAACTCGGCATTTGTGCTAGGCTTCTGAGAAAAGCATTTGCTTTCCTTTTGAGCCAATGGATTTTCACTATTTAATCATAGTCCGTGCGCCAACTGCGTAAGCTCCTTTGCCTTTGACATATTTTAATAAGCGTTGCAATTGAAAGGCAATTGAAAACAAATATCAAGCATGAAAGGCTCTCCTTGGCAGAGCAAGAAAAATATATTAAATAACCGTCAGCCAAAAGTCAACCTTCCTTTGATCAAGCAGAATAAATGTTATTTCATCTCTGAGCATGATCAACTCTCTCTCAGAAGCTCTTCTTCAGACAGTTTAACCATCTACTCATGCTGCGAATATAATCCGTTTCGATAGAAACGTAATGATACAGCAATTTGAAGACATCGTTCTGGTTTCGTTCTAAGAATATTTTAATACCCCAACATATTGAATATGGGAATTCAGGTTACATTGCTTTTGTGAACATGTATGTAACAGGCAGAAGGAGTCGTAAGGGATATTAAATAGTTTATTGATCAGCACGACGAATTCAGTCGATCTTCCTATATCCGTCTGTCCTCTCGTCCGCCAATCTCGATTTTGTAAGCCACCAGAGATTTTAAATATATATCCTTTCATACCACATCCAGTGCAAGTTAATATTATTTTCGATAATTCATCCGATTTTCTTATAATCGATATAAATCGATTGCTTGACTTAGTTTATGAGCAGCTCGAACACAACAAGGGATGGAAACATCTACTTCGCTGTGGAGGTTTGTTTAATGTAATGCAATTAAGACACATACTATGTATATTTCGTATTATGGATTCCTCTCAGGTCCCCTTCAATTAAAAAAGTATTTTTAGAAACTAGAGACTTGTTTTTTAGCAAGTATGACACACATGTCTTTACCACGCTCTGAAAATTTGATTAGGGAACTTAATCTGGAAGAAAAGTTATTCAGCAATCAAGTTAACATAGTAAAAGAAACATTTCTGTTTGTTTTAGGTTAACACGCTTTATTTCACTGTGTAGATAGGACACTGTAAACAAAAGTTATGTAATTAAAAAAAAAACGTTTATTTAAATTGTTATTGTCGAAATTGTTGTCTTTGCAGCGCTTTATTTTCAACCTTTTTGTGTGTTCTTCAGGTTTTATTGATTTAAAAAAACGAATGGGTAAAACGAAACTGGGTATAGGTGACATAGCATGCTCTATGAAGAATGAACTATGAATAAAGTTCTAATTATTTCACTTTAATTTTTGTAAGGTAACTTTTACCATTGCTTAAAAAGCATTAACGATAGAAGTAAATCTTTCCAACGATATTAAAATATCAGGTATTTGGGTAATATTTTTTTCATTGTTCAATGGTCATATGACATATTGTAGACAATTTTTTCAGCTTTTAATCTTAACAATTTTGAAAGCCTCTATTTTCCCTTCACTCTCATATTCATTAACAAAAAATTGAATTCTGGCTCTATGATTAATTCTCAGAAAGACACAGAGAAACATAGAGAGAGAGAGAGAGAGAGAGAGAGAGAGAGAGAGAGAGAGAGAGAGAGTTTCTTTGACTTGAAATTTGTATTCCAAAGATATGGAGCATATTAAAGAACGTTTATTGGTCAAGGTTTCAGGTATCTTCAAGTGGGGAAGCCTCTACTACCGATTTCTTACTTGTTTCGCTTTTTAGTATTATGTTCTAATTAAAGATTGAAAAACTTGAACTTTGTTCGTTCGGACTGCCTGACATATAAGTCTAACAAACTTTGAGCTAAGACTCTTTGTTACTACTGACTTACCTCGCTAAGCTGAATCCAAGGTATATTCATATCTGAGAATACTCACTGTTGCGTTCGATCCCAGCTAGTTCGATGAGCAGTCGCAGGACTCGTTTCCGTCTCGATATTTCAGCTTTAAGCTTTAGGGCTGAATGATTCGGTGCTTGTTGTTCCAGGCACGCCTAATTTGACACATTATTGCCCTTTTTGTTTTTATTTTATTTTTATTTTTATTTTTATTTTGCTTCCTCTTCGCCGTTAATTACACTGTTGGCCGTGGCTGGCCCAGGGCTGCTGTTACGGCAGCCAGCTGGGCCGCCTGGCCAAATATTTTACGCTTGAAGTGGCATCAACAAGAGGCAGCAAAAACAATTCGAAAGTTAAGTGAGCCTGCCAGAGCTGGGTGTTCAAACAGGCCCAACAGCCAAGCACATACAGATTCCACCACACACGCACACACTCACACACACACGCACACACGCAGCCCGCACCCTTATCCACAGCCACACACATAGTAAAGCCGCTGGCGGAAATGGCCATGCAAAGCGTGCCAATATTTACGGCATACAGTCTGTATTTGCCGCATTTTTATAGGTGGCAGCAGCAGCAGCGGCAGCAGTTGCAGCCGCAGCCGCAGAGTAAAAATATCATTTACAGTTGACAATTGTCAAAGGATACAGTACTGTTTGCCGTCCATACCCTGCACGCCCTGCCGAAAGCGACGGGCGTAAGGCACTCGCAAGGCAGAAGGCGCCAAGGACAATTGTCGCCCTCGCATATAGAGAGACACAGGGTATCTGCTGGCCGGATAGTTCTGCCTGTTTTTTTTTTGTTCTTCACTGTGAGCACAAATTGAAATATATTATATTGGTTCTGTGCAGTACATACTTCTCGTGCCTTCGAGTGAAGGCAACTGTTTTTCGCTGCTGTTAATGCTGCCTGCCGAAGCTCTACTCAAGCTCACCTCAATCACCACGCCCACGCCACGCCACGCCCAACACTCAACTGGCCACAAAGTGCGAAAATCAATAGCTGAGTGTCGGATGACATTTACAGAGTCGCGCCTCGAGGTCCTACTGTACCTGAGATACAAGCAGCGAAAGGCAGCTACAATATTTTGGCTCAATATGCTGCAGATCAATTGCAATTCTTTTATGGGGTTTGGACTAGTTACGACTGATTTTCTCGAATCAAGAATTCTTCTTGATCTTGATCGAAATTTATATTACTGAGCGTTATAGGCATATTAAATTTATATACTTAGATATATCATAGACAGGAGCTTCAACCAACTTGAAATTTTCATCCTCTGATCCATTAACTCATAAATATCTCTCAACCGGCAGCCCTGAGTTTCACTTTAACAGTGCTTTTATTCCGTATGTGCACAAAAGGAAAGCAAACATAGGGAGAACGAGCTTAGGCACATTCAATTGATGCTTTTACAATAAAAATGTTCTCTTATTCTATATTATAATATTCAAATGATTTAACGCCCTTATTGAACAGAAAAGAAAAATTCTATCTAGTGAAACATATTTCCACATGTTCAAACGTGTTCAAAGAGTGCTGTAGTTGAGACTTCTCGACTAGGAGATACCCTGACCTACGAAGTGGTCATTCTCTAATCATTATACTCTTATTTTATATATGATTACTTACTACTTCTTACTACACACACTCCTGCACATAAAAAACCAAGTCAAATTATCGACTTTTATCGAAATTATCGATCATAAGGAAATGGGATGAGATATCGCAAAAAAGACAAACTCTTCCGGTAAACACGAGTATTGATTTCAAACCTCAAGTCTCTTGATGAGACCACAATAGGTTGCTTACAAAGTCGCTGGTTTCTTACGATTGGACAGCCGGCCATATGATTAATTCAGCTCGTCGTCCTGATCAAGAATATATGTATACTTTATAGGAAGTGGCACGCCATACATTTTTACAAATTCATTTTTCCCATTCCCATTTTCAATGGACGAAATGCACAATAAGTTCGACAAATCGAATCTTTTTTGATACAATTTATCAAACATTTACCATTGTTGTCCTTGTACTCTATCCATAATGTAACTCAATGCAAAGTAAAAGTTTTTATATGTGTTGTCAAATGAAGCTCTGTTGTGAGCCTCTAAAAAACAACGTTTCGTAGAGGACAGCACGACAACGATTGTCGCTTGCTCGCTGTTAGCATAAGTTTCTCAAATTCAATAGGGAAATAAAGGTCAAATAGAATGTCTCAAACATTAAATGTCATAACTCAAGAGTCCTGTTTCGCCTTCGACTGACTCGTGTTCGCCAAGCGGTAATCAGTTGAGAAATCTAAGAAGAGAAAGCAAATCTGCTTACTTAATGGCAATCGGCTATTTAGACTTAATAGATAAGTCTTTAAGATAGTTTAGCACAGATTTTAAACAATTAAGGTCGAGCCTCGGCATATGCTAGAGCTAATGGCACATCGATGCTGAGTGGACATTTGGCTGGGATTTCATATCGAAGTCTCTTTGTGAGTTGCCGGCGGTGGCAACTGGCCGGGCAGGAGCTGCCGGTGCTGAAAGTTTAATAAAAACTAGCTGAGAATTCGCTCATAAAATATTTAAATGGAAATTGCGAGCTAAAGACTCCGTTCGATAAAATAATATGGGCAGCGCGCAGCCAATGGGGAGCCGGAGTGATTGAAATATAGCTGTGTGCTTCAGGAGCGGCGGCAGCAGCTGTGCCACAGCCGACACCAACTTTCATTTATGGGCTCTTCACGGCTCTGGCCAAACACTCGAGCAGTCCTGTTTGTTGTTCTTCCCTCTGCTTATTTTGTTGCCTTCTGTTTGCGTGCGGCATGGCGAACAATGATTCAAATTGCTTTCTCCACGCTTGACCCGGACTCTGCCTTCTGCCTTTGTGCTGCGCCGGCACGTGTACCACAGCATCAGCAGCAGAATCAGCATCAGCATCAGAATTGGAATCCGAATCAAAATCAAAATCAAAATCAAAATCAAGGTTCTGCAAATATAAACTAGCTGCTTGTTTGCGAAAACTTTCAGTGCGTACTTTGGCCAGTTGCCAGTGCCAGCTGCCCCTTCGCTCCCCCACTCTGGGGGCGTGGCAATCAGTGCAGTGCAGCGCATTGATTGGCTTGCCTGGGGGAGCAGCACGGCAAAGTTGTCGTGGGCCTACGCCGGGCACGGCTTGTGGCCAAGTGTGGCTTCGGCCGCCCCAGCTGCTTGGCGCAATTGCCGCAAAATGCACTTCATGCTCCCCCTGGGGCTGCCGCTCCCGAATGCAGCCCTTTTTATTAGCTCGAACTCTGCCAAGCTGCCAGCAGCTGCCACGCCAATCTGTTCGACAACAGCCTGACAAGAAGTCGCACAACAATTTGCAGAGAGCCGCCCGAGAGCCACCCGAGAGCTGCCCGAGAGCTGCCCTGCAGCTGCATTATGGCGCATAATTGAATAAGCCAGACTACCTAGCTGAGCTCGAGCTGAGATGCCGCATGCATATGTGCGGATGGGCGGTTGGGCGGTTGGGCGTGCCCGGGCAAATTCGTGGCGAACGAAACTTTGGAGCTAATCTAAACTCGGCTTTAAAGATCTGTGTGAGATGCAAATGGAAAAAGTTTCCGAAACTATTTCCGCGGAAAAAGTGCGCGTTCAAAGTTTTTATGAGCGAAAGTTTAATTTTCGGCTCTGTTCCACCCTCGCCCACTCTCCTCCCTCTCCACCCTCTCTGCCTTGAAGGATATTTAAAGTCATCAATTGCAATTCTTAGTAGATAGTTAGAAAAGTTGTGTGAGATCATGAAAATAGCAGTTCGATTGGGACTTGCTCTAGCTGGCCATGATCTCATCTGGTCGGTGGGGCCAAGTGCTGCGTGATGTGCGCCAGTTGGCGGCGACACGTGACAAGAAAAGTCGAGTGGGCCTCGGGGCAGCTGGCGACATTAATGAATAAGTGTTTGTGGCAGGACGCAGAGCCATTAAGTTCCGAGAGCAGCAGCCACAGAAGAGCGCAGAGAGGAGAAAGGGAGCTGGAGCAGCTGGAGCGTGGCGTTGTCTATTTAAAGAAGTCGGCTTGCTCTCGCCATCCGTCTATAGACGGATAGTGCTGTATCTGTTGCATGCCCCACCATGCGTGTATGCGTGTGTGTGTGAGTGTGTGGGTGCACTTGAGCTATGCGCCACAAGTGCTGAAAAGTGTCGAAAAGGGTGTGCTCCACAACGCTTGGCTGACACTCGGCAACACTTCTAAGTGTGTGTGTGTGTGTGTGTGTGTGAAAGCAAGGCCAGCTATCTTCGCGACACACGCCCACACCCACGTCCACGCCCACCCCCACGCACATACAACTGTTGATATTGGAATGGCTCATAGAAGTCGCACGGCTTTGTCACAACAATGCAAATTGTTTATTTGTTGACGCAACGTGAGTTGATTTTCCTTTAATGCCAAATTGTTTATTAAAGTGAGATAGAGAGATAAGGTGAAAGAGATAGATGTTGCTTAAAGCGCAAGAATTCCCACACATGTTGATGGATTCATGCCATAATCCAGACTTCAAGCTGGCAGCTCTATTGGGTAGGATCTCCTCCGGCTGGCGATTTGTAAATTAAATTGACCGCACTTATTAGAGACTTGTTGTCGTTGCGGCTGATTTGTTTGGCCCGGCTCCGGCGCTGACAATGCGAGAGCGGAAGCACAAATAACATGAATAATGCACAGACTTTAATATTCATTCAATTAAAATGGCCAGGCGAATGCAAATCAGCTGACTCTCGTCATGGACCCAACTCAAAGCTGAATATTTAATTTCGACTTTCCTCCAGCCTCAGTACTAGCCATAAACAATATTGTCTTGCCAGAGAAATATTTAGAAATATCCATGAGCGAGATGTGGCAGCTCTGGCCAGACTCACAAATATTTCTAGTTCTGGCAGAAATTCACATCGAGTCGAGAATCTCTGCTCGTCTGCTCGTCTGCCCGTCAGGTGTTCATTGAGTGGAGGCCATTCTCGACCCGTTCCATTGAATACGTCAATCAAATTGCAATTTTATTCAATTCACCTGAACGCACCAATGCAACAACGACAAGTGAATAGAAAAATTGCAATCGCAGCAGGGCGAGCTGCTGCACTGCGTCTGTTCCGCTTGGTTAAAGCTAATGAAGTGCCCGCAATTCCAAATTACTAACCTAACAAGATGTTTGCAATCTCATTGACTCGGACTGAGCTCATGAAACTGAATCTAATAGAAGTACTGCACTTAGATTTTATATAAGAATTCGTAACTTGGCTGCTAATCAAATTTGTCTTTGCAACGAGCTAAAAGAAACTTGCTAAATGGATGAGGGAAAAGCTAATGTGAGTTGGTATCAATTGATAATGACAGATTTCTAAAAGAGCTTTCGAAACGGAAGCACAGTTATTTCAGGTATTTCAACGAACTTTTTACGCTGATTCAAGCAGTGCTGCTCTGAAATGTCCTTTTTGTCTTATCCTTCTGTTCATATAGATGCTAGCCATTTCGCTGTTGAAGCAGGAGCACCTCGTGGGTTCCTTCGCCTGATAAAGTGTAACGATTTTCCCATTCCACTCCCACTAAAGGAGTGCCAAATCGAGGAATACCAAATCGGGTATGTCGGAAACGCTCTTAGTTGAAGTGCTAGGCCCTTGAGATTTGTCAAATATATTTGCCTAGGTCAAATATCTAAATTATATATGAATAAATAACATATGTTATAGGGCTACTGGGGGCGGGGTAAGTCTGAAGAAACTTTAGCCTTCACAGTTTTAGAGCTATCAACTCAAAGCTTAACAAATATATTAATGTCAACCTACTCAATTCATCTTCCAAAACTTAAATATATATATAATTCACTTGTTGGTGTGACGAAGTTGATAAAAGCCATACATAGCTGAGCTTTTCGAACTAGCAGGGCTCACACCATGTCTTTCTAATATCTGTCATACAAAACCTGTGTAAAAGTTGAGTCTCATTCATACTAAGTCAAAGCCATCAAATATTATTGCCTTAAGTAATTAATGATATTGTATATCATTCATTTGATGACTTTATAAAGTTTAATTTCACATAGACCACAATATAACGTAGCGCTTAAGTGGAGTTCCTAAAATTAAGAGTATTTTTCTAAAAATTTGAAAAATATTTCTTAGATTTTTTCAGAACTTAATCTTATTTTATTTGATAAAAAATAAGACAGAGTCCAATAGGAAAATAATTTTAGAACGATATCTAGAATGATATAGAATATATTCAACAATAACGGAGAACTTGAAGGGTGCGATATCCTGATGACGCGCAGTGTATATTTTCATTTTAGTTAAAAACAGAAAGGAAGTCTTAACTGTTAAATGTTTTCTTTATGTTTTTTGGCATGACTTCTTTTAAGGGTTACGACCAGCAGATACAGACACGAATTCGTTAAATTTTAAAAATTACGAGAGACACACACAGAGAGAGAGAGAGAGAGAGAGAGAGAGAGAGAGAGAGAGGGAGAGAGAGACATTAGCATACCTAATGGATTCTGTGTTGAAAGCTGAATATCCATCCAGCAATCGGCTACAGCTGCTCAAGTAGATTTTGTTGTTAATAAATATTTATAAAATTATTCACAAGTTATTTAGTAAGAGTCTGGAATTTGTAGAAATGGAATTTTACAAAATTTACAAAACAAATGCATCTTTTTCCGACATTTGAAAATACCATATGGATGACTTCAAAAATTACTCAAAATATGGCTTAAATAATTTTTGTCTTAAATTCCTTAAATTCTATGCTTATTCATGAAAAAATTAATATTATGCCGTGCCGCCTTTGAGAGGATGTAGCTCTTTGGCAACGATTTATATACTTTCTTTATATAACCCTCTCAGCCACTTTTGACACTGTTAAAAAGTTTCGACTCAGCTTTTTATTGCCTTTTAAATTCGTAAAATTTGCGTAATAATTACACGCTCACATTTTCTATATTATTGAGGTGGGCCAAGCTGGCAAAGGCACTAGGATATGCGTTCAACCTAAGTGATGTAAATAGACGATTTATCTGGCTGTAACTCTCCAAGTCCATTCCAAGTCTTAAAGAATATCCTTGATTTCGGCCGAATCAGTTCAAGTATCCCGCAGTATTGTCAATCAAAATTATGCTCTTCCTTTTTAATGTTGTGTAAACACTAAGCATGGATATAATAGCCGTAGATCTAGCATATCGCACGCACATTAGCAACTGGTTTATATATAGAAGAGAAGATAGCGTAAATATAAGCTTGACACAAAGGCTGCCTCGACACCCGCCTCATTACTGCAGGCATTGGGATTCAGCTGAGAGCGGTATCTATTCCAGCGTCTTTTGTGGGGCGCCCTTTGTGCGGAATGCGATATTAAGTATACGCATCCATTAGGTGGCATACGTGCACTGCATAGCTGTGCGTGGCTACGACTCGGGTGCAGCAGCTGCGCGTCCGCCTCGACACTTAATGTTTACGAATCCGTATATAAATAAGTTTGTATTGATTTTTCATTATTTATATTTTATATGTGTTTGAATTTAATAATAAATATTCATGGCGGGCGCCCAAGCGCCCAAGCGCCCCCAAGTGTTGGCCAATAACGGAATCAGTTGTGGCTCCAGCCCAATTGATGCAATAATCTAATCGTGCAAAAAGTGTATTTAATTGTGAGAGCTGGCCAAGCCACAACAAGAATCAATTACATTTCTATGCGCATGGAAAAAGAGACGCACGAAATGGGGTTGCTTAGCTCGTAGAACACTTTTCACACATAAAAATTTAAATATTTATGTGTCAGCTCTAGCTGCAGGGTATCTGCTGGTCAGTCACGGCGCACGCTGTTTTTATTGCTTTTAATTTATTTTTCGATAGGTTACAGAATTTCGCCCGACACACACACACTTCTAGGTAGCTAAAAATGTCAGCCATTTTGTTTTAGTTGGTGGCATTGGCCAGGCGACATCCCTTCAGCTGGGCGCCCAAACGGCAGCTCGCAAAAAATATTTAAAATTTATTTATAGTCAAATACGGTAGACTGCACCTGTTGTTGTTGCGGGTGGTTGCTGCTTTGTTATTATTGTATTGCCTCTGCCCTGTCAACACTGTGTGTGTATCAGTGTGTGTGTATCACTGTGTGTGTGTGTATTGACAACAAATGTTTGCTGTTGTTGTCGTAGCTGGGGTGTAAAAATGATTGAGTGTTTGAACTCAACTTCTCTGTTGCCTGTTGCCTCGTCCGCCGCAGCAGCGGCAGCACGACCTGCCCATACCCTGTACGCGCCAGATCAAAGGCAGACATCTAAATATCGTGTAACACTTATTGATTATGAGCAATATATTTCGGCTAAAATGAAACTGATAGACCCATGAATACCCTGCCGATTCACTGTTGTTTCCCATAGACTCATGAGCGTGTCTAGAGTATTGCGTGCTCGGTCAGCTGCTGTGCTGCAGCCACTCGATCTTTGGCAACGCTTTAAATTGTGTTTAAGTCAGCTGCTTCCCGGTAAATTCCTCTCTTTGCCGCTGCTGCCGCTGCTGCTGCTGTTTGAGCAGCGACACAGGAAAATTACCAGCGCGCAGTGAGACGTTGGCCTAACCCGAAAGCGTCGACACTGTCAACAGTGCGACGGTCCGTTGCCGCTGCCATTGCCGTGGCTACAGCCTTTGCCGTTGCCTTTACCTTTGGTCGTGCCTTTGCCTGTGCCTTTGCCGTTGCCTTTGCCTTTGCCTTGGAGCCAGTTTGTTTGTATGCACTTCAATAAAAATTTAGCATACGCTTCAATTCACTTCACTTGCCACACGCACTCACTGCGACACACGCACACCCATACATATATATATATATATATATATATATATATATATATATATATATATATACACTAAACGCGCACCTGCAACGCCCTCTGGCGGCCGTCGTATGAAAACATTGCTTTGTATTATTACGTCTGGCATTTTTCGATTATATGTTGCCTTCGCTTTCGGGTCTCGTTTTTCAATCTAAATGTCAGCACATCTAAGCACGTGCGTGTATCCTAATGGCAGCCACTGTGCTGCTGTGCCTGCGTGTGTGTGTGGGAGTGTGTGTGTGTGTGTGTGTGTATAGGTGCGTGTGCTGAAGCAAATTACTCGAGTGAAGTGCGCACTTCAAGATGAAATAGTCAAGCAACTGACACGCAAACAACTCACTTTACATCCCTTATCCTCATCAATTAAACTGTGTGTGTGTGCGTCTGTTTGTGTGTGTACACTTATATATATTTGTGTTTTGCTACCTAATTTTGCTGACACAACTTCTGCAGGACGCAGCGCCTCAGCCCCAACTCGTCCCTCGGCTGCAACGGCTGCTGCGAGCAGCAAGAAAAACAAAAATAATGAAAAACATCGCAGATAAAAACTGGAAGTTGAAAATTAAGCCAAGCAGCAACAATTCATGTGGGCGTGCCACGGGCGACGGGGGGTGTGTGGGGCGTGTGGGGCGTGGCGCGTGGAGCGTGTCATAAGCAGCAAATTTCAAAGCAATGCAAAGGCGCTAAATGTTTGCCTCCGTTATCATCTCGAAATTATTTTCCGTATTCATTTGCAGCTGTCACCGAATGGCGCCACAGTTGTTCTACCCCCCGCCCCCCTCCGCCCCGCACACACTCACGCCCGAAAGTACACGCACAGCGCTGCGTGCATGGCCCGAAGTGAGGCGAGCCAAGTAAATAGACAATGCGAAAGTCCTGCTGGCTTAAAGGATATCAAAGCAGCCCCTGACTTTGTCCGGTCTTTAACTTTAAACAAGATCTAATTCAATTTAACTTGTTTGATTTGCCCAGCCTGGCAGACAGACCCCCATCCCGGCTGCCCTTGCCCCCTGCCCAGCTGCCAACTTCAAAGCTCAAAGTCTCCACATGAACAATTACCCGAGGATGTCTCTCAATCATTGCACAAATTCCAGGTGCAACTTTGATAACTAACAAAGAGTTTCGACTCCTTGGACACACCCCCCAGTGGGGGCTGGCCATTCGATGGCGACCTTCCAGTGTGTGTTGTGGCTAGAGACATCTCTTGTGGGCTGGCAATGGCCGACTTTAATTTTATTGCATAAAAGTTAACAACTAATCCTCCTCCTCTTAGGTCAGAGTCCATTAAAGTCTTCGAAAGTTGTAAAAGCCTTTCAAAGTTGACTAAAATAAATCTAGCTCCTGCCCTAAATTAATTACTAGAAGAGCATATTGTTTTTTATTGATTTTTATTTCGTTATAAATATACACTGCCCAACGAAATATTAATTATAAGCCAACTCAACTTGTTGTTTCTTTCGATATTTTTTTCTATTTTGTTTTGTTAAATCATTTCTATTACAATTACTTATTCGAATTTGAATGCATGCATATACTTTACTTTACTCTCATCTACTTTTCTTTGAATTCTGGCCCTCTGATAAATTCTCTATCGGACTCATTGCTTCCATTAAAAAAAAAATTAAGAGTCTTTCCCATGTTATGTCGCAGTTTATGCTTCTGGCTAAATCTTAAATTTTACTTATTTTATAATCTCTGTCTCGTGTAAGAGCTTTATGGTACTAAAATACATATTAATTCATTCTTATTAATTATATATTTCTGAACCGCAAGGCCAGTGATTGGGGAGTATAAGCATCTTATCCAAAATCTGATACATATAAAATTTAATGGCAAATGTTGACTTCCTCTTATTATTGACTAAAACTTATACAGGATGGGGCAAAGGGAATTACCTTTTTTTTTTTTGCTGTACTTTTCTAGTAAATAATTGCCCCATATTGATTCATCTCGAGTATCATATGCTCCTTAGTTTTAGATATAAAATAGCCAACTATTCCGACTGAATCCCTTTTGACTTCCTGACCTATACTTTGACTTAATTGAATCGACTTTGAACTGTACCTGGGTATTCTAAAGTCGATCAGGACTGAGTCTTAGTTTTCAATAACGATGTCTGTACGGTCCCTGACACCAGATACCAAATGGAATTCACTTTCTCAATACATCAGCTCAATTGCTGAATTATATATCCAGTTAAATGGATCGATCTGTGTAAACCTATATATCTCACTATATTATTTGATATACTTGCTTTCCTCAAATTGGATAATGTACATAGTTTTCGCTCTCTCTCTCTTTCTCATTGCAGTCACAACGCACATATTAACATACATAAGTGATTGTGTAAGTATCTCTAGCAGCGCTGCGTGAAACGTGACACCTACATACACACATCATGCATGCACACAACCACAAGCAAATACACACAGATACACACATGTGTATGCGTATATGTATCTGGATACAGATACTCGAAGACATTTGATGGATGATGTTGACAACAAATTTGCGGCAGCTCGCAGCTCGTCGTCGAATGTGAAAAGCTGTTCAAGTGGAACATTTTTAAACGTTCGACTAATAAATATTACAAAATGCCATTAAATTAATTGCTATATATGTATGTGTGTATGTATATATGTGTGCATGTATGTATGTGTATAACCAGCACACAGTGCAGAGTGTGTTTGCATGCTGAATGAGCTATTGCAGTGGAGGCAAGAGGACGTCTTTCACTCGGTCATTGCTCTCTGGACTTAGATAAGACTCTACTCTACTGATGGAGCATATTGCAGTTATAAATGATATAGAATATGATTTGAAATTCCTTAGAAGACTTTACAAGCAGTGAAATAAATATCTGATTCGAACTTGTAAAAATGACTTTGGACAACTTTTGTATTCACTGTCCTAAAGCCAGTTGCTGAGGTGAAAAGAAGGTAAGCCAGAGCCAGCTAGGTGGGCTCATTGCTACCCTATAAGGACATCCAGCCCCTACTTGGGACGATTTGAATGAAGCACAGAGATTAGCAGCAGATGAGGAGCATTCGAAAATAGATATATAATAGTAACACTTGAGTTCTTTGTGGCTCGACTGTGTCTGGCTGTGATTTGGATTCGCACTCGTGGTGCCAGCATACCTCACTTGGGCCATTGGCAGTGGGTGCTGGATATGAAAACTCACAAATCGAAATGAAACGCAACGCAACAAAGGCAAACAGAGCGGGCCAAAGCCAAATAGACGGATTTCAAGTAACTACATTTGTAGCACTGCCCGAGGGCGAAGCCCATTTAAAATTCAACAGCAAAGAACAAAAAGTTTTCGTTCCAGCGCTCGGACGTGGCTATATAAATATTATATATAGTACATACATGCATGTATGTATGCGTGTATGCGTGTGTGTGTGTGTGTGTGTGTGTGTATCTGGGTCTGTATGCGCACGATAACACATTAGAGGCAATTCAAAATGAAAGAAACAAAAGACTTTCGCTCCCCGGAGATGGGACCGCTTCATAATTTATAATAACCGCACTCGAATGTCCTACGCCGGGGCACAAAGGCTCTCAATTGTCTGGACCAGGTGCCGTTTATTTGTATACATTAACGAGCGCATTTGCATGCGCCGCGGCCCCAGCGGCGTCCCCACACACCTCCCCATATTATTATATGGCGCGAGGCAATTGTGAACACATTGATCTTGCATCGAATCAGGTTGGCTCAGCTGCTAAACTTCCTCTGCCAACTTTCCTAATTACAAAAGTTTCATTTTTATTGGCTTCAAGTCAATTATGAGCTTCGCTCCAAAGAGTTTATCGATTCGAATAAGCTTTCACACATACACGAAATTGATTTCAGGCACTTTGATATGTTGGCACAGATTTCGGGAATAGGTTTTAGAGGGTATTAGGCCTTAGCGGTTATTAGGATATATTCAACAGTCGAAAGTCATATTCGGATATATTTAATTAGATATAGAGGGAGAGAGTTTGGAGTTTTGCTTTACAGTCTAAGTAACTATCGATAACTCATTCCCACATAGTTGATCGATAACTTGATTATTGAATATGTCTTGAAACTGAGAGTGATCCAGCTAGGTTTAGGTGTTTTATTAAAGAATAAAGATGTATTTATAGACATGGAATCGATGAGTATAGCTGAGTCTAAAATCTGGCAAAGAATACCTTAACTAGAGCCATGCTAAGTTCACAAAGTCTTTCTTCGAATTCGAATTAAAATTTTAAATAGATCGAAAGCCAAGGAAAGTCTGTGAATAAACATCGATATACCGAATGAATACGCTTCAAAAAAGCTATACAATTTTAGAATTGGATGCAAAACACTCAAGCTATAGAAATAAAATTTGTATACAGAATTTATCAGCCTCTTGGAAGAATTATCAAAGTTCTTCAAGCTTATCAAAGTTCTTAATCAGAACTAAGCCCAACAGCTCGATTGATATTCGTTCTCCAACTACATCATATGCAATTGTCTCTCCTCTTACAGGGTATTTGACTGCTAATATCTTTGCGTTTTCACTGTTTTTATACCCTGAGCCCATTAAAAATGGGAAATCAGGGTATAATGTTTTTGTTGGATGTATGTAACAGGCAGAAGGAGGCGTGGCAGACCCCATAAAGTATATATATTCTTGATCAGGACGACAAGAGAAATCGATTGGGCCATGTCCGTCTGTCCGTCTGTCCGTCCGTCCGTCCGTCCGTCTGTCCGTCTGTCCGTATGTTTGAACGCGCCGATTTCAGCCCCTATAAGAGCTAGAGACTTGAAATTTTTTTTGTAGGTCCGTGTATAGCACGCGCAGATCGAGTTTGTTTTTAAAAATCGATAACTATCCCCAATTAATTGTTATCGATTAAAAACAAAATCGAAATTCAGTTAAAAAATTCTATCTCGCCCATCTTTTAAGCTAGAGACACCAAATTTTATATTTAGCTTTATATGTATTTTATGGAATTTTGAATTTTGTTATATTTTGGATACCGGCCCCGAATTCCCCCAAATTCGATGAAAAACACAGATTCGACGGGGCTTAGGGTATCCCCTAGTCGGTCACGCCCGACTAGAGTTTTCTTACTTGTTGAAGTTGATGCTGCTTATGCAAATGGCAGGTGCCGCAGCTTAAATATGCCTCGCTATAGCAGCGAGCAGGCAGCGAAATAACGGCATATTCATTATTCTATTTCCTTGTCGCTGATGCGGCTACTTCTGTTGTTGTTGCTGTTGTTGTTGTCTTGCTGCCTGACATTATATTCAGCTTTCTGAAGCTGTCAGTTTTTATTAAAAACTTCATTCTGCCCTGCACTGGAGCCATAATAGCAACGAAAGCAACGGGGCAGCCGCATTAAAAAATATGACTATGTTTCCTTCTCCAAGTTCTCCGACAGTTGGCGTTACGAGGCCTTGAGAGTGTTTCGCCATTTCAGCACAAAATTTATGCTGAGTTTCGACTGACATTGTTGTTGCATATACATATATGGTGATATTTTTAGACAAAAAAACTTTTTGGTGAATAGATAAATATATTGCAAAAGAAAGACATTTGACGTCGTTCATATTTTTATAAAATAAACTGAAGATTTAATTTCAATTCAATTAAGTCATGAAGCTTTCCATAACTAGGAATGCTAGAAATAGGAATGATATATGATGCGTATGACTGTGTTTCATGATGGAATGCATATACGAATATGATTGATAAACATGAGATGCATATCATATGACAGTAATACTATAATGATGAAATGTAGACAAAAAAGCCTGGTTTTCATTCCCTAAACAATGGGAACTCGGTGTATTTTGTTCAGTGGAAATGTATTTAACAGGCATAATTATGTGTAGACCCCATAAAGTGTATATATTCATGATAAGGATGACGCATTAAATCAATCTTGCAATGATCTTCTATTTGACCTGTGAGTCGTCTATCTGTCATGAACTCACGGATCTCGTAAACTTAACAAGTAAGAGTGCTCTAATCGAGACGGCTCGATTAAGAGATACCCTGAACCCTGTGGGAGCTGTTACTAAAAGCATTGTACGCTTCTTTTATATATACATTGCATATAAGGCATGCACATATAAATACACAGTTATGCGTAGGCATAGGGGTGGGAATGTTACATATTTTTGGTACCTGCTGACCCTTTTCGAAATCTGAAGTTGGTAGAGAAACAAGGGCATAATTGGAATTTCCTAGTGTTTATTCGCATAGCGGATATCGCACACAAATACATAAATGAACTATGCACTTTACAAAGCGCCATATACATATAATATTAGTCAATTTGCGGCTGGCTCCCGCTCCCGCTGCTGCTGCTGCTGCTCTTGGTCCGGCAATGGGTATGGTTCGGGATTGGGATCGGGATCGGGAGCGGACCTGTTGGTAACTTCTTTGCAGCGGATGTCTCCGCTTTTGGCGGCTCATCTGCGGCACGCTTCAGTCCGCGAATCTTGTCCATTAGTGCCATAACCGCCGGCTCCCGCAGCATTTCGGGGATACTCTTGGTGATGCGCCGCTTCTCAATAGATCTTCTTGCCCTTGGGTGCCCAGCCGTGACATCAACGGGACCTGTGGCTGTGGCTGCAGCTGGGGCTTCGACTGTAGCTGGGTCTTTGTTCGGTGTCTTTGGCGTTGGTAGCGCCTGGCAAACATTAAACCGTAAGTCTCCATCACTTATTTTCAATGCATTTCTGGTCACTTTTGCCTTTGGTAATGGCTGCATTTTAATTTTTAATTTTAATTCGTTATCCATTTTTAGGCATTTGCTCCCTAAATTTTGTTTGTCAAAAGAAAACGTAAGCGCTCTGCGAAACAGCTGACTGAGCAATGAGCAAGTAGTGTGCTCAAGCTCGACACGTCTAGTGCTGTCAAGTGGCAACACCAACTAGTGTGCACAGAACGAGTTGCCAGTGTAGTAAAATGTGTCAAATTATTAAATAAAACACTCGGAAAACTGTTATTTTTATATATATTATATATATATTATGTATAAATACACATTGCATATAAGACATGCACATATAAATACACAGTTATGCGTAGGCATAGGGTTGGGAATGTTACATATTTTTGGTACCTGCTGACCCTTTTAGAAATCTGAAGTTGGTAGAGAAAAAAGGCATAACTGGAGTTTCCCAATGCCTATGCAAGTGTTTAACGGGTGTCGCGCACAAATACATAAATGAACTATGCATTTTACGTAGCGCCATGTACATATAATATTAGGCAATTTGCGGTTTTGTGCTGGATATCGGGACACTGTGCCCAGGCGGTGCAAAATATGCATTCGACTAAAGTTATTGACGTTATTGTTTTGAGTAAAACATTTTGTCGGTTTCAATTATCATATACATATTTTAGCTCTAGTCTATATATTTTCACGAGACACGCTCTAACTTCGTTAAATTTGTGATAAAATTAAAAGTTTAAATGGATGAGTTTAAATTGATGAAAAAACCGATCAGCTACACATTATCATTAAAATAATAACAATATTCAATTTAAAGTTTATATTATAACTTAAAAACCTAAACACATTCACAAATTTGAGTTGCGCTGAGCTGTCAGCTCCAGCGTTCTTCTTAGAAGTAACGGGGATCTTTGAATTTGTATATGCGCCTATGTACATAGGCAGGCGCTCTGCTTGCTGCGCAGTTTGCGATCGACCGCGCTTGGGCTGCGATATGAGCATTACTATATGAAATTGATTGTTGAATAACTTATTTTCTGGAACGACTTTTTAAATTTAACTTTCAGAGTATTTGTTCGTATTTGCCAAAGCACAAGTCTCTAGTATTTGATATACAGCTTTTGGGGAAATTGGCAAATTTTGGGGAAATGGGGGCCGGTATCCAAAATCAAAAAATGACAAAATGTGCGCATTCATTACAGTTACACTGCAAATCTGAAGTATCTAGCTTTTACGGTTACAGAGTTACGTTTGAAAAACAAAGTCAAATTATCGATTTTTATCGATAAGATGGGATGACTTTTCGATAATTTATGATAAACTCGTTAAGCGTATGATATACATGAGTATTCATGTTAAATTTCAAGTCTCTAGCTTTTGTAGTCTAGGAAATCGGTGCGTTCACACGGACGGACGGACGGACGGACAGACGGACAGGGCTTAAACAATTTCTCTTGTCGTCCTGATCAAGAATATATATACTTTATGGGGTCTGCCACGCCTCCTTCTGCCTGTTACATAGATTTTCACAAAACCATTATACCCTGAATTCCCATTTTCAATGGGTTCAGGGTATAAAAAATGTGCGATCCGAAATTTGAATTGAATACAGAAATGTTACGGCATATGCAGAACCAGTGTTTAATTGTTTTATTCATTAAATTTCCCTTTTATCAATAAAAATTTATAGGTCTATACTTTTTTTGAACGAAGCTTGAAAAAGCTTTTAGCCAATTCACAAGTTTTTAAATCAAATTTATAGATTTTAAATATTTTGAAACTGGGTTATCTTTGCATGCCTTTGCACACCTTTCCTCAGAGCTAGAAAATCGTGCTTTAGCGTGTACTAACCTCTGAAGTTTTTTATCAGGCTCTGCAAATTCGATTAAGAAACTTAATCTAGAAGAAAAGTTATTCAGCAATTAAGTTAACATAGTAAAGCACAAAGTGCAACCCAAAACCAATCTCGTAGGGTTCAGGGTATCTCCTAGTCAAGCACTCCCGACCAGAGCTACAATACTCGTCCTTGCTGCTATGAACTTTGCATCAGCTGTGCAGGGGAAACATGAAAAATGATCGAAAAGTGAGTGGAATTCTACCTCATAGAGTGAATCAGTCGAAATGAAATATTTGCCATATACCACGAGTTCAACAACGACAGTTGGGAACAATAGTATCTGGTAAGCTTGTCATTCGGCTGGACGGAGTAGTTGCACGGCTCGGATTAATATCCGACGGCTCGTGGCGGGCTTCTTTGTTATAATCTCATCTGGCGGGCCATAAAATTTAATGTCCTTAACATCTGCAGTGGCTCGACGGCTGCATTTCAAATTTCGTCGTTTGACGTCGTGCGAACAATCTGGCAAATGGCGGCGCCTCCATTTTGTCGCCACAAAATGCTTTTCCGCTAAGCTGACATTCATTTACCTCATCATCGTCACTGGAGTGTTTGTTGCTGCTGATGTTGCTGCTGCTGTTGCTGTTGTGGTTAACTGTTTCCACGTTCTCGTCGCTGGTTTTCAATCTTCATTTCTTTTCAATTTTGGCCGGGCAGCTGTGTAAACGGTTTACGTAATTTACAGCACACAATTTCTGTTGCCATCGCCACGTCAGGCCACACCGCATCGCTGCTGCGTTGCTCCATGCGATGCGACGGAGTGTGAAACGAATAAAAATCTATTTTGCAACAATTCTCCGCTCAGCATGGGCGAACGAAGGGTTTTAATTTTTCGCACAGTTCAGCTTCGCAAATCCCGGCCAAACTGAAAAAAGATAGTTGCGAAAATCGCACTGACTGCGAAAGTTTTTTCAATAACTATCTCATATCCTCACACACACACACGCGCTCACACTCACTTGTTAAACGCTTCCGACTGGCTTTTGTGCTGGCAACTGTTGAGTTATTTTATGTATTGTGTGGGCCGCTGCCGGACCTTGCCCCGGCACTGATAAGCTGCAAATAGTCAGCGGCAGCGCTGAATTGCTCCTGGACTCACCCACCCACACACACACACACACACACACACACACACACACATACACGGGAACCTTTTCGACGTCCGACCCTCCGACCGTGCGACCCTCCGACTGCCGCATTTGCCAGTAGATTTGCTCAAAGCCATTCGGAGAGTTGACCGAGCAAGTGGCAGCAGCGGGGCGGAGATATTGTTGTATTTTTTGCAGGTTTTCTTTTTTCGCTCTGTGTTTTTTACCCGCCCTGGACAAAGCGCCATGGGCGCTGTCTGCTTACTATAAAAGTTAAATTGCAATTTCAAAAAGTATTAATGTGACAGCCGTGTGCGGCTCCAACGGGGTAAAGGCGACCAGGTGCGACTGGCTACGGGCGGCTCTGCCCGACTGCAGCACACCCGCCTCCAAGTCGAGCATCGAATGGGCTAAACTGACTAATGTCAACATAATATGGCCCCTTCACAGCTGTAAGCCGATTAGGAAAAGTGCGCTAAAAGTTGGGCCAATCGTTAAATTACAAGTTGCAGCAGGGCAAACTACTCGGAAGGGGCGAAGAGGCAGAGCAGACTAAAGAGACAGATCAGGCGTCTAGACTGCATGCAATGTCACAGTATGGCCATGAGATCATGTGAGTGGGCAAAGGATGATGCTTCTCTCTAAGCTTCCACCTTGAGCATGGACAAACTGCAGCTGGCAGTGGGTAAGCTGCATAAGTAGAGGGACTTTGCCGTCGAGTCGGAGCAGATATCAGCGCTGCTTAGATTTTGACAGCTGGAAATATCAGTGGAAAATATCCTTTGAGAGGCGAGCTACAGACAGAGAAGATAATGCAAGCTGAGGCTGCTGCTCTAAGCACCTGAAGTAGCTGCAGCACTTTAGCACAGAGCCCAGATACGAGGAGCTCATTAGCGAGCAGCTCGAACAGCTTTAATGGCAATGCAAATGTGCCAATTTCAGGGGCTGGGTGTGGGTGTGGGCGTGGCACAGCTGCCAAGGCGCTTGTGGGCAATGCAAATAGGCGACACGAGCCATCATTTTGCCATGGCCAGTGGCCACACATAGCACACATGCCGCACTCATGCCGCACATGCCGCACACTCTGCGTATACGCAATTTTCGAGTATGCGCTCTTGTGTACAGTTGTGCACTAAGTGCAGGCGAGGCGGTTTGTTGACAATAACAGCCGAGCAGTTGGCCGAGCTGCCTTAAGGCCTGCCAACTGCCAGTTGAAGGATTAGCTGTGTGGGAGTCTGTGCCGTATCAGATCGGGACAAACCGGTGATGTCTCCCCATATATGCACGACTTTATCGACTGTTATCCAGATGCAACAATTTTGAATACGTCCATATTCCTTCGCTTTTGCTTCTTCATTCCCGTTTTAATGGTCTCGGGGTGTAAAAAACAATACTAAAAGCCAATATAGGTTTACACACACAAACACACACACACACACAGATTAACATTGAGTACGTGCATGCATGAGGTCGATTAAGCATGCATGGATATGCGGGCGCGCGCGCATGTGTGTGTCTCTTTATGCATGTCTGTATATTTAAGTATGTATCAAATTAAATTGGGCTCAATAAAAGCAGCGCTCGCGTCATTCCAATTTCGATTTAAAGCAGCCACCCACCCACACGCCCCGCCCTGTGCCCCGCCCACCTCTCGGCAAACAGATTTTTATGACAGCCGTCGCTAAACTCGAATAAAAGCTGAGAGGGCAAGCCCCAGCTCTAGGGCTGAACGAATTGTCTATGCTCTGAAGCTGTGGCCTCACTGCTATTTCTATGAGCGGGCCGTGCTTAGAGACTGGTTCCATATTACGCATACGACATGGAGTCACCTTACTTTGCTATATTACGTATACGTAAAGGTGTCTCAAAACTCCCATCGATTAGATGTTTACTTCTAAGTAGGTCTAACCTATGCAGATTAATCAATTTACGAAAGAATTGAATCAGAAATCAATAAGATATCTTCTACTCTAGGTATGCAAACAACTCTCCCTCTCTCTCTCTCTCTCTCTCTCTCTGTCCTTCTCTCTCTCTCTCCCTCTCTCTCGCCTGAGCAGTGTATTAGACAGTCAGCAGTTTAGTTTTTTGGCTGACATCGTCAGGCTTTTGCCGTGGCGCATTTTAAAGCCTTTCAGGCTGGAGAAAGCAGCGGAAGCGGAAGAGCGTCAAGGACCACAGGAAATGGGACCTTGACAATAAGGCAATGTCAAATATGCACAAGTTAAATGTATTTCGATGCACTTGCACACCCACACACACACACACACACTTGTATAGAAAATGCTTTGACTGTGTTTGTGTGCAAGGCTGACGAATATTGCAGCTAGCTTCGCTTGCCTTGGCCCAAAGTCGGGCGTGGCCAATAGCAAATGAAAATAAAACGCGAAATAATCAGGGTGCATGAGATTTGCATAATTTGTAATGTGAAATTTCCGCTTACATGACGCTCATTTCCCGCACAGCACACACACACACACACATACGTGAGCTGCTTTGGCTGTGGCTGTTCTCCCCTCTGGCCTACGCACTTTGACTGATTCGCTTGTTTTTGCCGTAGTCTGAAGAACGACAAACGGCGAGAGCTGGAGAGGGGGTTGGGGGGAATTGGCGCGCTTGGATAACTGTTTAATATGCATAAACTTGGCGAGCAGAGCCCCTCACATTTTTGGCTGTTGTATCCTTCCGCTCCGGCCGGAGCCGAGAACCTGCCCCGTGTGGCCCCAGGCAGAGCTGGGACCAAGGCGAGCCGGCCTGCGCCTGGGCCTGGGCCAGTACGAGGGGCGGGGGTACGGACTGGGGCAGGGACTGGGGCCGGGGCCGGGGCGGTTGACTGCTGTTTTTGGCCTAATTGGCTGCCACTGAGCAGCACTGAGAAGAACTTTGACTACGGGGCTTTGTCTTTCACTTTAAAGACTTTTCCGCTTGGGCAACAACTTTCGAGTTTCCACAATTTATTTTATGGATATTTTTTATGCTTTATGGCCATCGAACGTGTGCACAGGCTGCGCTCTTAAGCGAAGCCAAATAGTCAAGTCACCCGCCCAGCACAGCTACAGCTACAGGGTATCCACAACATGCCCCGGAGTCCGTTGAAAAATCTTCGCTAAGTCGCAAACTTTGCGATTTCCCGGAAAAATAGAACAATAATATTTGTAGTAACACGAATTGTAATTTAATAATTTCGTCAATAGCCCGGACAGTGTACGGCGTACAGCGCATGGGGCTTGCCCCACTGTGCCTGCGCATTGTGGGCCACATGATTCTGGTACGCTGAGCGCTACTTAGAGCCACTTAAAAAGCCGGCCACTTAAGGCCTTTGAGAAAGCCAAACAAATACACGTACACACGGGCACACAGACACAATCGCTCTTGTAAACAGAGAGAGACAGCAACAGAGGAGAGTGGGAGAGGGAGGGGGGGGGGGAGAGATGGGGCGGCTTTTATGCGCGCAGATTGTAAACTCTGAAAGCGAAATTTCAATGCGGCTGCTTTATATTCAAAGCGTTGAGACTGTCATTTTATTTCATCTGATTTTTACACATGAATTAATAAAAAAGCACTCATTAAAACTCGTCGCAACCACACACACACACACACACTCACACTCGCACACACGCACTGGCACACCACAAGCAACATGTAAACATGTCAAAAGTTTTTGGGTTTGGCATTCTCGTAGTTTTATTTTATTTTTATTTTTCCCCCTCTCTCTCTCTGTCTCTCGCTGCCTGCTCACGCTGCGTATGAGTAATGTGTGTGTGTGCCAAATGTGAACCGGTTGGAAATTTGCATACGCCTGGCCCGGCCTCAAACAACGGGCTAATTTGCATGGACCGGTCAGAGCTAGGATTGCCGAGTGCTTAGCGAGCGAGCGGCTGCGCAACCCTACAGATTTTATTATCTGCCCCAGCTTCCGGTCGCCCTTTCAAGCGAGTGTGTGTGTGTGTGTGCGAGTGTGTGTGTGTACTTTGTGAGCTTTGTGGTTGAGTTTTTACGGGGCTGCAAAAATTTTTATGTTATTTGTGCTTTGCATACTTTGGGCCGTTACTTAACTTGCATTTTGAATACGTTTTAAATGCCCATTTGTTAGCCTCTCAGTGTGTGTGCGTGTGTGTGTGTGTGTGTATTTATCGTTAGCTCTGCTTTTTTGGTTACAGCCATAAAATGAGTGCTCGGGCCTCTTGCGGTTTTCACGTTTGGCTTGCCATAAGCTGTCTGCGTTGCCCGCCGATCCATCTCCGATGAGAATTCCATGCGTGCAATTAAGAGGTCCTGCCCAAAGGGTCCTGGCCCCAAGCATTTGCGGCATCTGCGCTGCTGCGCAGCATTGTTGAGGCAACGCTCATTTCATTTGCATACTTCCAGCGACGTCGGCGATGGCGGCTTCAACTGACTTGTTATTGATTTTCATTGTCAGACCAAACACACACACACACTCACTCACACACACCAACACACAGGCCATTGGCAAAAAAAGTGGCTAAAAATAATGCGGCGCCACTTAAATTGTGTACGCCAGGCAGGCAGGTAGTCAGTCGCCTAGCACCGCCCACCCACCTGGCCGAAGGTGACTCCCGAAATACCTGGCAGCAACTTAATTAACGCATGTCATTTTCATTTGGAGCAGCAAACAAATGACATTCAGCCAAACTTGTTTTGTCATTTGCACAGTCTGTCCACTTGGATATAGAGAGAAAGAGAGAGAGAGAGAGAGAGAAGTCGCCCGCTCGGGCCGCCTTAAGCTGGGCTGGGAGCAGACGCAGCACGCGCCCAAAAGTCGGCCACGTTTCGGAATTTGCGAGGACCCAAACAACAGTTGAACTTCACTTGAATTGCCGAGCACAAAAGGCCGAGCAAAGTTTTCTTTTTTTATTACTGCAAATAGCGGCAAAGCCAACTGAAATTTATCTTATTACCGCCTCGCTGGCCCAGCCCTCGACTTGTCTGTCATAAGTCGCGCCGACTTCTCACTTGTCACTAAATGGACGCGCTTTAAATATGGCAAGTGACATACACACATACATATAGACATACACACATATATACATACATATATAAGAGGAAGAACAGTTTTCTCATTTATGAAATGGACTCTGAACTCGAAATCTTTTCGGTGAAACACTTTAGAAACTTTAAGTTTTCAGCATACGCAAGAGTATATGAAGTTCTTAAATAGAATCTCTTTTACTTAATGGAATTTCTCTACATTTCGGGCAGTTTAGACTAAGCTGCAAATTAATTAAATATATTTTAGAGGCTGTGGCAGCTAAAGAACATGGCTTAGGGGAGAGAAGAGTAAAGGGGTAAAGTGCATGGGAATATTTGTTAGGCTTGAGGTCAACCACCAGCTGAGTCTAGTTCCAGAGCGTTTTGCCAGCAGCACTTTTAGCTGCATTGCCTAGACGACTAGCCAGGCTGTGTGGATGAGAGTCAAGAGGTCTGTCGAGGTATTTTTCTGGCACCTTTAGGCAGTCTGAGATCTCGCTCACTGAATGAGGTGAGAGCGTCGTTATTTTATTTTATTAATTTCTTTTATTTAAGCTTGTTTTTATTATTATTTCATGAAATGTGTTATTTATTATTTACAGGCTAGTGTACTGCTATCTTTTGGGCAACCTTATCTAAATAGAAATGAATTATGTACATTCTTAGGGCTATGGACGGTAACACTTGCAATTAAAGTTGCATGCTAATGTATCAAGGATATATAGAGTGTAACTACAGAGAGATTTGTAAGGGAATGGTTGAATTGTTTTTACGTCCAGACCCGGTTAGTTAGGTCTTGAGGGTGATGTCCTCCGATTCTTCATCTAGCTCTAATGCGTGGGCTGGCAGATCTTCGCGCTGAAGTACTTAATCGCCTAGCTAGGCTGTTTAGTTGACAGTCCACCGTTTCATTATATTTCATGGCAACCTCCTGGATGTTGTCTATAATTTTAGTGACTTTAAGGTCAAGACTGCTCACGGCATGTACTGTAAATTGACTCCAAGACTCGATAGTCTACTCAAGTCAATGCTCTTCCAGTTGAATATTACATAACCACAATCTATCATAGTAACGCTGGATTACTGGGAGTCCATGGTTCTCATACACCAATAGATCCAATGGATCTTCTTTAGCTACTTAGTCGACCATGCATCTTGACTTCAATTCCTTGAACCTCGTTGGTATAGAAGAGTCGAGGAACTAAGAGTAAGTAGATTCTGAGCTTGTTGTCAAAAGATAACTTGTTCCATGCTGCAATTAACCAAGACTAACTTAGATCTCAATATCACTAATTAACATCTCGCATTATATAGTCTAAATCAGCAACAAGCTGAACTAAACAAAAATCAAATCTTGACATGCCATCTAAGCTACCAAGTCCTCTGTCTGGCTGATGCTAGAAATTTAAAAAAAAAAAATTCCTTTATCAATATTGTTTTGCATGTCTGCTTTTTCATGCTTTCCACCAAATAATTACATTAAAAGCCAGAAATTGAAATTTATGTAAACCTATTTAAACGTTTTCCGGGCAATCAAGCTAGTTAGTGGGCGAGTGTGTGTGTGTGTGGCTGTGTGTATATTCAGTATTTATTGAAAGTGCTTCCGTCACATCAAATATAGTTTCACAAATGTTTTGCATTAATTTCAACGCTGTAATTGCTCTGCGGCAGCACTCGCTGTTTTGAGTCTCTGTCCTCGGTCCCAGCGCCAGTGGCAGTGGAATTTCCTGGTTCCCGGTTCCTGGTCCTGTGACACTGACTGTCGCTGGCTGGCGAGCGCCCAGCGCCGAGTGCCTGGTGCTGAGTGCTGGATGCCGGGATGCCGGGCTGCCTGTTGACGCAGTTGTCAAGGCAATCAACTTTATTACCCACAACGCACATGTGCGTCCTCGTTCTTTCCCCACCAGTCCCAGCCATACAGCCCGACGCTAACTGTGTACATTTAGAATTTTATATCGTCAAGTTCAAATCCAAGCAGTCGTAGTACTCCATGTAACAGGACGACGATGCCGCAACAGACTTTCGATGGCAGCCATAGAGATTGGCTCGAAATTCTTTAAAGTAAATAAAAGTCGCGCTTAACAGTTACAGCTAAAGTCGATGATAGTCAGCTACGCTTTGTTCTAGAAGTATCTCGGAGTAATTGCTTCATCTGCTGCACACCCGTATTTGGTGAGAGTATTTTCTAGTCGAGCTTGCTTAGTCGCTGCTCGTGCTGCTTCGCCGTTAACGTAATCATAATCAGTTTTTGTTTGTGTGTCTGTGTGTGGATCTGTTTATTTGGTTCCCTGACATTTCACAGCTTCCAGGCGTATTTGCTCGCTGTGTGGCAGCAATTTCTCGCACAACGGCAAAAACATCCTGGAGCAGCCAAACGGCGGCGACATTAAAATGCACATAAAATCATTAACTCAAATCAAGCCGCCGTATACGACAAATGCCATGCTGAAATCCCCGTACAATGGGCCAAAAAAGCGTTGCCATAAGATAAGGCTAAAACCATTTGACTGGAATCTACTGAGATATATAGAGAGATGACTAGGTCTTTAAGAGAGAGGTGGGGAGAGCTTACATCTAGTGCAAACTCTAACTTCTAGCTGTCGTTGTGCTTTGTAATTTGAAGATATTTAATAAAAAGCTTAATAAATATTACAAAAGTTTTTAAGTGCCTCGATGCTCGGCGTTCTCGGGCGTTGCCGGCCTGCAGGAGCGACTAATCCATGCTTAAACTTGTGATTTATTAATTTATGGCATAAATTGTGCCCACGGTGGACGCATGTTAATGGCTTTTCTCCAGCCATCCGCCACACATCCTGCAGCTGGCCGTGCCCGGGTACTCTGGCCGTACGGCAAACTCAATAATTCTGGTTACTTAATGCGCAGTCGGGTCGCTTCATCAACAGGTAGATCACCGAAAGCATGCAGCAGGCGAGCGCTCAGACAACGGGGCGTGTGTGTGTGGGTGTGGGTGTCCTTGTCGTCCTGCTGCCGAAATAAAATTACACATATTCGGGGCAGTGTGTGCGAGCTGCTCCTCTTGCGGCAGCCGAGGCTGCGCCCAGCCGGAGAGTGTAGAGAAGCGCAGCAAATCAGAAAAAGGTTAATTTGCAATTATGTTTTATGAGAGAAGTGCGTGTAAGTGAGCGTAAGTACTTGTGAGTGCTGCTGAGTGCTGGTGAGTGCTGGTAAGTGCTTTTTGCTTCCGAGCCTCGGCCACGGCAATGAATGGCCTCAGGGCGATTCGACCCACTCTGCATGCTGCTTGCCAGCTGGCTTCTTCCCGCCTCTTCTTCTCCTTCTCTTTGTTGCTCGCCAGCTCTTTGTAGTGGCTATCAACTGCTTGATTCTTAGCACGAGCAGGTGTTAGGAGACTTTTGTTGCTCTAAACTCTTGCTCACCTGATAGCTCGGTCAGCAGTATTCCAGGCACTTGCACTGGGGCTTGCATGAGAGCTCTCACTTTAATTTTTTCCGACTGAAAATGGTGCACAGTTCACAATTGCGAATGGCAATCGCTAGAGTCAATAGTGAGCTTAAATCTGTACTATTTCAAATCTTATGAACGAGGCGAGGTATATGAAATAGGATCTTTTAACCATGGGAGGTACTTCATGCCTAAACAGCGCATTTTAAGTTTATAAAGCTTTCCATACATTACTTAATAGCTAATAAAAATAAAAATTTTGATAAACTAATTTTTTATTAATTAATTTATTATAAATAATTTCGAATAGCTTATCGAAAGCAAAAAGATAAAATTGCGCTCTTTATGCCTTTATATAAATATATATAAATATCAATCTTCCAGTGTCTAGCATTTGTAGTTCACGAGATTGTTGCGATCAAATCAACGGACAGACCTATTCACCAGTCCACGAACATGTTGCATATATATTTGTGGAGCTTTTCATGCCTACTTCTGTCCATCATTTTAAGAACTTTCATTCTCAATTAATTCTGTGTATGTGAAGGAGTAAGCCGAGTTTCAGTAATATATATATATATCCAATAATCCAATAATCTGAATGCTTTAACTAAAGAGTACAAAAAACTTTGCATAAATTTGTGATTGGACTTAGGCGATCTCAGATAGTTAAAAACTAAATACAACTAATCGAAAAATTAATTTTCTAACTCTTAAATTTAGACTTTTGTTTGCCAACATAAGTGGCTTAACTATGAAAGACTTAAACACGAATGATGATGATATAAAACCATTTTCCCTTGACGACTAAATAATTTTTTCTTTAATATATACATCTCAACCTATTCCCATGTTGATTAAACTTTCCAGGCTATTTTAGTCAGACCTCCATATGTTTTACTAATTTTAATTATGAAACGTAATGTCCTCGTTGCCCAATTATCACATCAGTTTCCCACTCACTTAATATGTTTGTCTATTTTTTTCTTTTTTTGTTGAAAGGCAGAAATTTCACCTCTTACGTGTATTTATATAAAGGTATAAAAGTTCTTTGACCCCAATGAATCTGGGGATTCAGAGTATAATGAGGCATGGCAGATACCCTAAAGGAAATATATTAATTATCAGACCGATTCAGCTCGATCTAGCGGTGTCCGTCCGCCCGTCTATTCGTATGTCCATAATTTATAAGTGTTGGTCTCAGAGCATGGATAACTTTAAACATTTTGTAATTTCCTTTATAGCTCGGTCGATGAAGCTTTTTTCAAATATTCGATAATTATTTCATCTTAAATGTAATCGATTAAAAACGTTATCGAACTTCAATTATTAAATTGAAGCCCATACGTTTTTGGAGCTAGAGACTTCAGAATTTGTTTCGTGTATGCAGGGTATCGCCCAGTCGAGCTTCCCCTTGACTAGATATTTCTTCCTTGTTTATATTACGTATTATGTATATTTGAGTATTTCGCGTTTGTTTTTATTTCTGGGGAAATCAGCTCAGAAATTCTTTTTGGCCGTTTGCCTTTTGCGCCACGAAAGCAACTGTCAGCAGCATAAACTTGTTGCCCCACGGTGTTGCAGCTAGGGCTAACGACAACAAAGGTCAGGCACGTCGGGAAAATGTATCTCGAGTAAATATACTTTTTATGCTTCCTCTGGTTACACAGCGGGGCCAAAGGTAAACGGAAATACTAAGCAGGTTCTTAAATGCACAGCTTTATGCGAGATGTGGACTACAGGGCTTAAATACATATCAAAATATATATATATACTTAAGCATAGATTAAGTTTACTATCTGGAATATAGATTTAATGTGTATAAAAGCCAAATTCTTACACTTAAATTGTTGGACTGAAAAAAGAAAAAAGAGTAAATGCTACTAGTTTCACTTTTAGGTATGATTTTGATACTTATATTTTACACATTTAAATGAGCTTAAATTGTCTATTATTTAAATTTTTCCATATTCAATAATATTATTTATATTATTATTTGTTTATTTTTTAGCAGTGCATCGCACAGTCACGCCTACTAGCTTTCAGTTTCATGCAAATATTTATATAATATATTTTAATTATATTTTCAAGTTCACGCTAATACATAGTATAGACGGAAACACAAAGGCAGAAGGCCTAAAGCAACATCGCCTTCCGCTGGAAAGCGAAAAGAAATAAGCAAATATACAAAGAAATATTTCAAGTTCATTATGAACATAACTATATTCGGAAGAGAGTTGAGACCATACATATATATATATATATATATTTATATATATTATTTATATTAGACTTTTTAAGAGGTTTTCTAGAGTTAAAGAAGCTTAAGTCATCAATAAATAACTGCAATCATTTTTAATATAAATAAAATGACTTAATTGGATAGAAATTTTATTATAATAATGTCTAATATGATTTTTATCAGGGACCAACCGGAGCACCAATTTTTACAATTATTACAGTTGTATCTTTTAAAGATCCATGTTTTTGAAAAGTTTTCCAATAATTTTTAAGCGTTGCTCAATCAAAAATTAATGTAAACTAAGGTCATATAAATACAATTCAGTTGTCAAATAAAGCAGAATTTTCAGATCAAAGTTACATAGCTCTAAAAAAATCACGTTTATCTCCAATCGTTGCTTAGCGATCCTCTGAGCTTATAAATATTATATAACAAAGACTGACAAATTATATCTTATATATATTTTTTTTTATAATTTAAATAAAGCTAAAGGAAAACCATTTTCTTCTGCCTTGCAGCAAATGCGCCTCGCCTGCCACAGTAAAATAGACTTAGAGTAAAGAACCTATAAAGCATCAATAATAATATTTATGCAAAGGTTATTATATTTTCTAAGCACTTTTTTATTGATCTCAATTTTTCACATTCAGTCGTCAGCATGCAGTGGGAGAGCGTCTGCGTGGGGCATCAGTTGGGGCACTCAGTCAGGCGGCTGACCGTTTGTTTGATTGCCTTTTCAGCTGGGCTTACAGCGCTTCGCTTTTTTATTTATTAAAAAACACCTGCGGTCGCTTTGATTTGCATTTTAATGTTATTGTTCCCGTCTCGGTGGCCGTGGGGGCCGCCTCCCACTCGGCGTCTTAGACAAACTTTGCCGCGTTATTTGCATATGAAAATTGCCAAATTGCCGCTTTGCTTTTTTGCTCTTCGGACTTTCTTTCATTTTTTTTCTTATTTTTATTTTTATTTTGCTTTTTTATTATTTATTTGTTTCGGGGTTATTGAGTTTGCGGCCAGAAGTTGGAGTAAAAGTTTTCGCCGGCCTGCCAAAAAAATGCGCCCAATGAAACAAACAGAAATAATTAAGTGAAATTATGTTTACAAAAATATCAAAGATAACTTGAAGAGCTTAGAACTCTCGTCCTTAGCCAACAGCAATTATTGTTAACTTCTTTGATAATAGATAAGCCAGAAATGGGAACTATGAATAGTTGACTTGGGGCGAATCCTTATTGTGAGCCCAAAAATAGATTAATGTTTACTTACATATATAGTATATATATATCGCCAGGTCTAAACTTTTGCATCTTAGCGATCGAAATTGAAAGGATTTCATTTCCTTGGCTCTTGCCTGCTGCCTATTCGCGCTGCCTCAACAGAAAGGCGCCACGTTTAATCTTCAGAGGCAGGCAAACACACACACACACACACACTTACTCACACACACACACAGAAAGAGAGAGATAAGCAGGGCCAACAAATGAGCGCTGACAACTTTTGGGTAGCTGGCGCAGTCTGCGCCCGCGTCGAGGCGGGCTCACAATATTTATTAAGCTTTTATCCAAGCCATCTAGCATTAGGGATAACGATGTGTCGCCAACGCCACCAATGCTGCCGCTTGGCTGCCGGCAGCGACTCCGCTTCCGCTGCGCACAGCTATATGTAGATGTCCTTGAATGGCTTTTCGTGCGCCCGCCGAGCCAAGCCAACGACAAAGACAACGACAGCGGCAAGGAAACTGAAGATGCGACATGCTGCTCGCTGCTGGCTGCTGTTGCTGCTGCTGCTGTCGCTGCTGTCGCTGCTGTTGCTTCTGCTTCCAGCGAACGATGTAAAACTATACAATAATTGCCCTCGAGAACATGAAAGTCAATTACGGTTAATTGTTATATGATAACAATCGAGTTTCAGCGCATATCATATTATTAATAGAGCTCGAGAACACTTCGCTGCACTCAGCCAATCTATTGTTGCTACAATAATGCGCAGGCAGACAGCCAGGATAATGATAACGTTGAATGCAATGCGCTGCGCTCCAATGCAATGCAATGCAAGGCAATGCGGCAGGCGAAAGCCAATTAGCAAAATTACTGCTTATTTGTTGCAGTTGGCTCCGGACGGAAGCGCTCAAAGGCAACACAGAATCCCGTCTTAATTATCGCATTTTGTGCGTCAATTCTGATTTTCTGATTCTGTTGTGCTTATTCCTAGACCCCGCCCCCTCCGAGTCTACCCCTCGCCCACATTTGCCTGGGAGCAAATTAATAAAGAAAATCACTGAGTGAAGAGTCGCAGACTCATTAAGTCGGACAAGAAAATATTTCATTTGTTTTAAATATTATTAGGGCTCGAGCTGAACTTCGCTTAAATGTTTGCAAGAATATTTCATTTAGATATTTATTAGAGTATATATCATAGTATCTTAAGCGTATTTATAATTTATATTCATTATTTACAGGCGAACATCCTTTAAAGCAACTTGATCTAAACTGAAATTAGTTAAAAGACTTTAGGTAGGTGATAAGGATGGTGTCGTCTCAGCCTTCTCCCAGCTCTAATGCCTGGGCTGGCAGATCTAAGAGCGGCTATGGGATTAGATATCTAGCTAGGCTGTTTGAATGACAATCTATATCTTCTGATTTGTTTATTTATTGTCTGTTGATAGATTATTACACTCTACAAGCCACCAAGAAATATTTTCCAACCTAGTCCTTAATGACTGCTGCAGCGACTTGACATGTCTTCTGAAGGTGAAGCTTTAGTGCAGGAAAGTTCCAAGGCATTTGAAAGCAAATTTGTGATGCTGCACTCTTCCATTAAAATGGCTAAGTAAAGACAACATTCCCACATTTGTAAGCATCTTATACGCTCATTCCTGGAATGCATCTAAGAATTGCTGCAGTACGTTTATTGCCTGGAGTTTGCTTTGAGAGATATAACTAAGCTTTATTAAATTGCATTTAAAGGCCTCAAGCGGGCATATCTGACTTCTTAACGTAAAGACGTATAGCTCAGCATGAACAGTCGAGTTGAGCTGGGCCAATCTGCTCTTTATTCTACCTGTCTAATGTGCATCCAACTGCCCGCATTTATGAATGCTTTGATCTCGTGGCCTATAAAAGTTAGAGATTTGCAATTTTACCCAGAGCACGTGCCGATTAAACTTGCTTCAACGAACTTTTGCCAATAACTTTTAGCATTTTCAAACAAAATTGTTATTAAATTAGAGTTTCATGAGCATATCTCATACCAGTAAATATATATACTGTAAGATTTATGGGAATATCTCTTACCTGTGTAGATGTAAACAGAGATTCTCTACATAAGTTTATCAAATGTTATGCTTTTTGCATAGCTTATTCGATAGCTCCGGCTAAAAAACAGTTTGCCTTGACTAAGTGCCCAGTAATTTCGAGTCGAATACTTCCTATGGGAACAGTCTTACTTGCTTATTATTAGTTATTTAATCTATTTATGACTGATATGACGTAAAACTATATTTAAAGAACTTAAGACATTTGCTTACCAGATAAAGATATCTTCAATAATCTTGAAAATCTGGAGAGGCATTAAATATATTATTAAAATTTTTTATGACTACAAAACTATAAAATATAATTTAAACAAGTAAGAGTGCTCTAATCGAGACGGCTGGATTAAGAGATACCCTGAACCCTGTGGGAGCTGTTACTAAAAGCATTGTACGCTTCTTTTATATATACATTGCATATAAGGCATGCACATATAAATACACAGTTATGCGTAGGCATAGGGGTGGGAATGTTACATATTTATGGTACCTGCTGACCCTTTTAGAAATCTGAAGTTGGTAGAGAAAAAAGGGCATAATTGGAATTTCCTAGTGTTTATTCGCATAGCGGATATCGCACACAAATACATAAATGAACTATGCACTTTACAAAGCGCCATATACATATAATATTAGTCAATTTGCGACTGGCTCCCGCTCCCGCTGCTGCTGCTGCTGCTCTTGGTCCGGCAATGGGTATGGTTCGGGATTGGGATCGGGATCGGGAGCGGGCCTGTTGGTAACTTCTTTGCAGCGGATGTCTCCGCTTTTGGCGGCTCATCTGCGGCACGCTTCAGTCCGCGAATCTTGTCCATTACTGCCATAACCGCCGGCTCCCGCAGCATTTCGGGGACAGACTTGGTGCTGCGCCGCTTCTCAATAGATCTTCTTGCCCTTGGGTGCCCAGCCGTGACATCAACGGGACCTGTGGCTGTGGCTGCAGCTGGGGCTTTGTCTGCAGCTGGGGCTTCGACTGCAGCTGGGTCTTTGTTCGGTGTCTTTGGCGTTGGTAGCGCCTGGCAAACATTAAACCGTAAGTCATCACTTATTTTCAATGCATTTCTGATCACTTTTGCTATTGGTAATGGCTGCATTTTAATTTTTAATTTTAATTCTTCATCCATTTTTAGATATTTGCTCCCTAAATTTTGTTTGTCAAAAGAAAACGTACGCGCTCTGCGAAATAGCTGACTGAGTAATGAACAAGCAGTGTGCTCAAGCTCGACACGTCTAGTGCTGTCAAGTGGCAACGCGCACAGAACGAGTTGCCAGTGTAGTAAAATGTGTCAAATTATTAAATAAAACACTCGGAAAACTGTTATTTTTATATATATTATATATATATTATGTATATATAACTTAGTAAATTTAATAACAATTTGACTAGAGTAAATAATGGTGTGAATTTTACATATTTTTGGTACCTGCTGACCCTTTTAGAAATCTGAAGTTGCTAGCGAAAAAGGACATAATTGGAACTTCCCAGTGTTTATGCGTATCGCGGATATCGCACACAAATACATAAACGAACTATGCGTACACACATCCATACACAGCTATGCGTAGGCTCGCGCTCTGCTTACTGCGCAGTTGACGCTGCGGCAGCGCTTGTGCTGCAATATAAGCATTACTAAGGGAAATTGATTGCTGAATAATTTTTTTTCTGTTTGGACTTTCTTAATGAAACTTTTAGAGTATAATTAGATGGTACATATGTGTGTATTTGCCAAAGCACAAGTCTCTAGTATTTGATATACGACTTCTGGAGAAATTTGCAAATTTTGGGGAAATGGGGGCCGGTATCCAAATTCGAAAATGGCAAAATGTGCGCATTCATTACAGTAATATACACCGCAAATCTGTAGTATCTAGCTTTTACGGTTACAGAGTTATGTTTGAAAAACGAAGTCAAATTATCGATTGTTATCGATAATAAGAAAATGGGATGACTTTTCGATAAAAAAAAAGATAAACTTCTTCAGCGTATGGTATTCACGAGTATTCATGTTAAATTTCAAGTCTCTAACTTTTGTAGTTTAGGAAATCGGTGCGTTCATACGGGCGGACGGACGGACAGGGCTTAAACAATTTCTCTTGTCGTCCTGATCAAGAATATATATACTTATACCTTTAACAGGCATAAGGAGGCTTGGCAGACGAGTGTTTTATTTAATAATTTGACACATTTTACAACACTGGCAACTCGTTCTGTGCGCACTAGTTGGCGTTGCCACTTGACAGCACTAGACGTTTCGACTGCTTGAGCACACTACTTGTTCATTGCTCAGTCAGCTGTTTCGCAGAGCGCGTACGTTTCCTCTTGACAAACAAAATTTAGGGAGCAAATGCCTAAAAATGGATAAAGAATTCAAATTAAAATTTAAAATGCAGCCATTACCAATAGCAAAAGTGATCAGAAATGCATTGAAAATAAGTGATGGAGACTTACGGTTTAATGTTTGCCAGGCGCTACCAACGCCAAAGACACCGAACAAAGACCCAGCTGCAGTCGAAGCCCCAGCTGCAGACAAAGCCCCAGCTGCAGCCACAGCCACAGGTCCCGTTGATGTCACGGCTGGGCACCCAAGGGCAAGAAGATCTATTGAGAAGCGGCGCAGCACCAAGTCTGTCCCCGAAATGCTGCGGGAGCCGGCGGTTATGGCACTAATGGACAAGATTCGCGGACTGAAGCGTGCCGCAGATGAGCCGCCAAAAGCGGAGACATCCGCTGCAAAGAAGTTACCAACAGGCCCGATCCCGATCCCGAGCAGCAGCAGCGGGAGCGGGAGCCAGCGGTTATCATCATGAATTGGACTGCTGTTGACACTTGCGGCGCTCGCAGTTGGAGCTAAACCAAAGGAAAACATAACCCACCATACCAAACACCCATAAGCACGCCAGCACACACACACACACACACACACAAATATATATGCATGGCACAGATGGCTGTCCCAGGCAGCCCCTTACATGTTGATTATTTGTTGTCTTTTTATACCCTCAACCCATTAAAAATGGGAATTCAGGTTCAGGTTCAAGTGTATGTAACAGGCAGAAGGAGGCGTGGCAGACCCCATAAAGTATATATATTCTTGATCAGGACGACAAGAGAAATTGATTTGACCCTGTCCGTCCGTCTGTCTGTCCGTATGTTTGAACGCGCCGATTTCCGCTTCTATAAGAGCTAGAGAAATTTTGTATGTATGTCCGTGTATAGCACGTCCAGAGCAAGTTTGTTTTAAAAAATCGATAATTATCCCCAATTGTTATCGATTAAAAACAAAATCGATAAAATTATATCTCGACCATCTTTTAAGCTAAAGACACCAAGTTTTATATTTAGCTTTATATGTATTTTATGCAATTTTGAATTTACTTACATTTTCGATGCCGGCCCCAAATTCCCCCAAATTCTATGAAAAACATAGATTCGACGGGGCTCAGGGTATCCCCTAGTTGGTCACGCCCGACTAAAATTTTCTTACTTGTTTATATTATAGGTGATCCATATAATATATAATATACTTATAAGTTATATATTCTGTCCGACTTTTCAAATTTGTAAGTTGTTTTATGACATCTAGCGGATCTATGAGCGAATATATATTGCCTTGATTGTCGCTTGGAGGCTCTAACCTCACCGCCAGAAGTGCTTCCATTGCACAAAGGCAATAATCTCACTTGATGTGCGACAACAAAGGCTTTCCAGCTATGTACCGAGACCTTTTCCCCCGCTCACCTATGTGCTTAGATTGAGCATACGCCGCATTGCCAGTGAGACATCATTTCCTATTGCAGATTACATTGGTGTGAGTGTGTGGGTGTGAGAAGATGCGGTTGCTGCAGATGTGGTTGGTGCAGTGCTTGGGCTTTGTTTGCCGTTGCTTGGCGCCCACTGGAATGTGTGTGGGGGCGCCAATGAAATGCATTTTAATCAAATTTGCTGTGCTGGCGACAAACTAATCATGGCGCACAGACAATTTGCATGAGAATTGGGGAGCTGTGCCCCATCTCAATGACTATGGAGCCAAGCAAAAAGCCCGAGCGGCAGTTGTCATTCAAGTTTTTTCTCCTATCTACAACGGAAAATCCATTAAATTGCACTTCTAGTGGCGTATCAGGAATCGCGGAAGCTGAAAAGCAGCAAAAAAATAGGAGGAAACCCCGAAAACGCCTGGCCATAGACAAACAGTGCGAATGCGAGCTATAACTGGCAGCACCAGCAGCAGCAGCAGCAAAACTGAACTGATTTAGTGGGCCATTAGTCCAGCTTGGAGCGTGGACGGCGCCGTAGCGGCGAACTGAAGGACCCAGAAAACGGAAATCACTGAATTCAATTTAAGCAATTTCCTGCTTTTGAAAGGTGCTCAGCCAGGCCGCGTCACCCTGCGACGCCTCCTCCGCCAGCCAAGCAGCCGAGCAGCCAGGCTGCTGTACAAATTAAATGTGCTAAGCATACCAAAAATGGAAATGAAATGAACGCAGCTCAGATTCAGTTAAGGGTGCACACACACACACACACCATAGAGAGAGAAGGAAAAAACAGAAGGGAAGACGAAAACAAAATGGCAAAAGCACTGCCCTTGGGTCAGAGGGCGTCAGAGGCGGTCCCTGTGGGTTAGGTGCGACACTTTAAGGCTTTTTTGCATTTGCAATTGAAAACGAAATCTCAATTCGAATTCGAATTGAAATTAATATTCACTTTGAGGATATCAATATATTTTGTTACACAATTTGCAATGGCGTCGACGGCCACGCATGTTCGGCTCTGGCCGGGATTAGGCTGACGAGCACTGATGGCGACGCCAGTTACGATGATTATTATGATGACAACAACAACAACAACAACAATGGCAGCAGCAGCGGCAGTAACAACAGCATAATCAACAACAAAGTTACTGCTGCTGCTGCCTTTGGCGGTAACTCAGCAAAAATCAATAAAAGGAGCAGCCACAAAAATGGCTTAGGGACCTACATTTCTATATATACGAATGTCCATATATAGACATGTATATGGCAGATATATATATATGTGTGTGTGTGCGCCCGTATGTTAAAATATATTTACATAAGCATTTAGCATGTGGAATCTGCGGGCATTACACGACGGGCAGATGCCCTACCCAAGCCTATGCAACAGAGCCGATTGAGCTCAGATTACAGAGAATTAATTTACACTGTAAATAAAGGGGTGTATTTAGAGACCATTGCTTGGATTATATAAGGATAAACAATGAGGCTTATTTCACTTAATTTATTTACTAATGTCACTTGAGGCATTTGTTTAAGTGACTTCATATTGCTCAAAGGTTTCATATTCATTTCATGCAATTGATATTGAAGTGTTGCTTGACTGATCAATACCTCTCCATACTCTATCGATCATCTCGCATTACTCTCACAAGAATCTCTCAATAATCTCAATACTCTCTCAATGCATTTTCAATACTCTCTCAAAAATCTCTAAACACTCTCAATACTTTTTTGATTAAACTTGATCCTCTTAGCCTACAATCCACATTTTCCCTTTTATTTCGATTTAGTTATGCACAACTAATACGCTCTCTTTCGCACTGCGTACAGTGTATGCTAAATGCCTACCTTCATGCACGCTGACTTCCTAGCCCGAGTTGTCAACGTGACCGATTCAATATCGCATGTGAACAAAGAGCTTTTGGGGCCCGCATCGGAGGCTTAGCTCGCAGTCTTCATTATACGCGAAATGCCCTTGGAGAGGCTGACGTCCTTTTGTCACGCACCTCGCAACGCACAGATCAATCAATATCAATCAATCTGGCAGTTAATAAGACATTAAATTTGATTTTCAATCTTAGCCAGATATAGTTTCCATAAAAGGCAAAGACTTGATAGGAATCTATATAGGAATATGTAAATCTACTTTTTTGGAGTACTTTCTTTCCTTCTAAAACTTTCCTAGACGTTTTGCATCACTTCTTCTGCAATTTTCTCTCAGTGTACACAACCCCTTCGATTGATTCGACTAGCTTCGAGTGACTACTGTACCTGTTGCAGTGATAAGCCGAAGTACAACAAATCCGCTTTCGCTCTGCTATGCAGGAAACTTATAGATAGCTGGTGTCCTCGGGCGATGACAGCTGCGCGCACGGCGAGACGAGGCGGAAGGAAGGCGAGGCGAGGCGAAGCGTGTTTATCCACACGAATTGCGAGTCAAATTGAAGGCGCAATTTGCAGTCACGATATTTTATGACCCGTGGAGGGACACGAAAGCTGCGCCCTTTTTTCTTCAGCTTCTTCTTCTTCTAGCCGGCTTAGCACAATATAACACTTAAAGCCGGAGCGGTGCTGGGGGTTCCGCTAGCCGGGCCATGCAATCCGTCAGGGCCAAAAGCTGTGCGCTCCAAATGACAGTCGGATTATTTTGGCATTAGGTAAATTAAGACAAGCAAATAAGATTTATATGGGTAGCAAAAACGAGAAAGACCCAAAAAAATAGATATAGAGAAATGGAGGCAACTACTGGGGAGGTGTTGCCTGCGAGATACCCTGCCACCAGGGCACATCAACACAAGTTGTAAAACTTTGCTCAACTGTCTAACGTGCAACATGTTGCATGAGCTGTGGCATGTGCCACGCGCAGTGAGCGTATGCGGCAATGTTGCGCTATTTACGAGCTGATTTGATTTACCCAAATGGAACTCGAGTCAAAGTCGACGGCAGCACACGAATTGTAAAACTGCCAGCGCCAGCAAAACAAATAAACTCAAATGCTTAACCCAAAAATAGAATCACATTTTCTACGAGAAGCAGAAGCAGAAGCAGCAGCAGCAGCAGCAATCGTCATAATAATAATATTACCATGATGAGTTTAGGGCAAATCAGTTTCAATGCAGATTAGACAAAACTTGTCAAATCACTCCGAATGCGCCCGCAGATGGGGCCCAGACACAGACAAACAGTTTGTCTATTCGCAAATTGATTAAAGTCTCTTGCGCCTTTCAATCAGCTTCGGCTAACCTCCTTGCTCGCTCCAAGGACTTTGCTTGTCTGGGCACAATTTAAGTTTTCAGCCAACTCATTGAAGCCAGCTGAGCGCGTTGTCTAAATAGTTTAATATATTCGACTAACGCCAAATCGATTCAATTGCAAAGTTAGTCTATTCATTTATTCAACTTATTGATTAGCAGCTGATATAGAAAAGGACTTCGTTCTCTTTCGTCCTGCTGAATTTTTCTTAATGAGTTTTATTTTGCTCGAACAACTTTAACAAACTAAAGCTGCAGCTGTCAGCAGCCCTGTCTCGCCCTCTCCCTCTCTCTCCGTCTCTATCTCTGTCTCTGCCGCACCGTTAACATAATTAAAAGCAACAATAGTAACAATAACAATGCCTGGCACAATAACAACAATGGCAACAGCTGCAACAACAGCAACAAAGAGCTGCACCCGGCACTGGGAGATAAATGAAAAACTTTGAGCACTCGGAGCGTTAAGCTTGCAGTCATAAAACGAGTCGGGCCAGCCAGTCAGCCAGTCAGCCAGCCAGCCAGTCACTCAATCAATCTGTTATTCAGTCCGGCCGCCAGTGATTGAGCAGGAGTTGCCTCTCAACTCATTACCGACGCTCACACAACGAGAAAGTTTGACTAATCTATGGTTTAAAATGGAGCGTCGGGCTAGGCGGGCGTACGATACAAAGCCCATTAGACGTGCTAACCCTTGCTACCGCACCCCCTCTCTTTGCCAGCCTACCCCTACCCCGCCGGATGTGCACGCTTGGGCGGACAACGTCCGGTCCCAACTAGTCGCCCGACAGCTGCCGACAGGTTGAGCTCTGGCTCTAAGCTGGCGAGCTGCGATTGGCTCGCTCCTTAGTTGCGTCCCCTCTCCCACCAAGCTCGACTTTACGACGAGCAAAGCACTTCCGGACCGGCACGGACCGATTGAGCACCGAGGGGTCTCCACTTGATGTGGTTGCCGTTTTCCTCCTTGATGACTTTCAAATTGCCAATGTCCCAACTTATTTATTGCGCCCACTCAATTCGAGTTCGTTTTTGGAAAACATTTGACATTTTCCAGCGACGACTGCAATTCGAATCAATAAAGTTTCAGCTCAACAGATTTTCTACTCCATGCACCCTGCAAAGCTCTGTGAACTGAAAGCCCTCTTCCGTGCCCTCGTGCGAAGTATTTTCATTATTCGCACAAAAGGAAAACTCCATAAAGGCATCAACTTTATATGGACTTTGTACTGATCTGGGTGAATAGGGTAGGGTCTGTTAGTTCATCAACTCGTCGGCTCAGACCACAATAATATTGAGATATATAGCTAGCATAAGCATCATCATTCGATCAAGATATCCTGACCAAGAGGTCATTCTGCACTGTTTCCTTTTTAGTATCCTTTTTGGTACCCTCCCTCAGGCAGCAATGAAACTGTCTGCCAAATATAGACGTACTTGATGTTGAGTGCAGGATATCACTTAGTCAGTCAACGCCTACTTTTTATCGGCTTTGTCACAGCACATTTGCTGACAGCGCACTTGAAAAGGGACCCTCAGTTGACCTCGACAAATGTGTGATGAATATGTCTCCTTGCGCCGCTTATCGAGGCCCATAACGAATAAACCAAATACATACGCACACTTGTATATATTTATATATATATAATATTATATATACTCATATGTTTATCTTGCCACTCAACTCTGGAGCCATTTGTAGCTCAATCACGTGCCAACAATCACGCAGAATCATTGCGCCATCACTTATTTACAAACACACACACACACCTACACATAAGTACACACACCCACACATCCGTGGACTCTCTTGACGTAATTCCCAAATGTTGCCAACCAGGAAACAAGACGTGACAAATGTTGTTGCATTTAGCGCAAGATCAGCAAATTACGGAATTTCTATTAATAGTCATTCGATGTGGCTAAGTAGATGCTAATTATTTGTAGTCCTTCAAGCGGAAAAGCCAAAGAGTAAACGAAGATGCGCCTGAGAGGAAGGCAGAGATGGAGAGAAGGAAGGGTAAAGAAAAAGAAGTAAGTCAATACAAACCAGAAATAAGAGGAGCGAAATAAAGAGAGAGGGGTACATATATATAGAGAAAGGGAGAACAAGATATTAGAGAAATATAGTGACAGAGGAAGTCAAAGAGAGACGGAGTGAACAGAAATGGGCAACACATCAAGAAAGAGATAAAGACAAAGACAAAGCGAGAGAAAGTAAAAAGAAAAGAGAGAAAGAATGGCGAGACAGAGATACAAAAGCGAGAAAGGCAGAGATAGAAAGAGTGAGCAAAGCGAGACCTAGCAACAAAGACAGAAATGAGGTACAAAAAGAGAAATAGGAGAGAGAGAGAGAGAGAGAGAGAGAGAGAGAGAGAAATATGAGAGACAAAGAGAGTTGTAAGGGCAGAACAGAGAGAGAGGAAGAGACAAAGAGCGAACTCACTTAGAGATAGAGAACCCCCATTGGGCAAGCCTATAATAGCAAATGAAGCGGATGGACCGAAGGCATTTAGAGAAGCTGTTATAGTAAGAACAAAAGGAAGAGAGAGACTGCGCAAATAGTCCAACAATTCAAATTTATATTGGAAACCAAAAGAAATTCAATAAGTCTATGTAAATCTAAAAGATATCCCAGACTCAAACAATACTATACTATATACCAGACTTTTCACTACTATACTTTATATAATACATCCATCATTCAAAAGAATAAGTCATTATTATATATTATATATGATGATAATAATATATATTAATTCACATCTTCCATATGAAGTAATAAGAAAATATCTTAATAATATATAATATATAATGATAATAATATTATAATAAAATAATAATAGACGTAGTCTAAGTAAACAATATAAACATAAAGTCTATATTCATATACATCATCTCATACAATCATCTCATTAATAAGAATAAATGTCTCAAATGTTATCTAAAATATTGTGTTTATCACTAAATTGTGATGTGCAACATTCAGTGCTCAGTCGCACTTCGTTTTAGCTCTACATATCAATTGTATACATGTGTATATTATTTATTTAAGTTTCTCTTTGGAGATCTTATTAGCCAAGTACGAATTAAAATTGAATCGAGTCGCACTTACTCGAATTGCTGTAGATAAAACTTGTTGGGAGCAATGCGAGGGGCGTTTACCTTTACCTTTATCTGTTTCAGAGGACGAGCCACAAATAATTCTCGATTTGAGACTGTCATTCAATTTGGATTTATAGTCAAATTCATGGCCTTGTTTATGTCATGTATTTACAAACATTTCTCTTGTTCGTCTTGCTTGTTGCACACACACACTTACACACACACACAGCCTTATACACACACATACTACAATTCTTTTTACTGTCCTTGGCCGTTTGTTTATGCGTCGACTACAGCGCGTCTGCTGTCATTGCCTACATTTGGGCTTTCATTATTTATTTGGAGCAAAATTTGTCATTTATCTCAATAATGTTGAAATCCTTAACTTTATTGTTATTGTTGTTGTTGTGGATGCTGCTTCTTCTGCTGTTGTTGTTGCTGCTGTTGCTTCTGCTCATATTACTTGATGTTCAATACTGTTCACAGTTTCACATTAGTTATGGCTACGCATTTGCGGCCTGGCTCGACTGGCCGAGCTGATTCAAGAGAATGAAATGCTCTATAACAGCCACCATTTATCACAGGCCAAATATTGAAGACTCCTCTCTAAGTTATTACAACAAATATGGCTAGAAATTGCCTCACGATGAATATAAATAACTCGAATCACACCAATGGCCACGCACTGAGAAGCGCTTAACGAAATGCTAGAGATAACGGATTCCACTTTTCGATGAAGGATGAAAGGGAGATAAGGGCAGAGAGAGAGAGAAAGAGATAGAGAAGGAGGAGAAAAAAATGATAAGCAGACAGAAAGTGAGAGAATGAGAGAAAGAAAGAGAGGGTTAAACAGTAAAAAATAAAGACAGAGAGAGAGAGAGAAAAAGAAACCAGGAATATGGAATCTTAAAGGCGAGAGGGTCTGGGAGAAACAGATGCAGACACAGAATATAAGAGAAAGTAAGTAGAAGAGAGTGAGACGGAGAAGAAAGAGAGAAAAAATGGAGATAGAGAATAGTGAGAGAGTATGACAGGAGAAAGATAGATGGAGAGAAGGGTGAGAGAATATGACAGGAGAAAGATAGATGGAGAGAAGGGTGAGAGAACAGATAGAGAGTGGGGGAAAAGAGGTGACAGAGAGCGAGAGAGGCAAAAAAAGATCAGAGCAGGGTGATAGATATGGGTATAGGGGAGGGATGAGAGATGGAGAGAGAAAGAGAGAAAGAGAGTGAGAGAAAGAGCGAGATAAAGAGAGTGAGTGTGAGAGAGAAGATGGAAACATAAAAAGTACAAGAAAATTTCAGGTGAAGGAAAAGTAAATGAGAGAATTAGAGAGCGAAAGAAAGAGAGGTTATGAAGATGACGAAGAAGAGAAATGGAGAAATATATATATAACTAAAGAGAGCGAGATATGACAGCAAAAGCAAGAAAAGGATAAATATAAATAGGTATTGTGAGACATATTCGTAAACAAAAAAAGATGCTAAAAGATTAACTCGAAACACAGAAAAAGAGGGGGCGACAACTAGAGAGAGAGAGAGAGGTAGAGAAAGAAAATGAGAGAGTTTAAAAAAGTGAGAAGAGCAAGCAGAGAGAGAGAGAGAGTATGAGAGCTTACAAAAGATAATTATAAATAGAGAGAGAGAAAAAAATAAAGCAATTTCCTTGTGGAATTCAAGCAAAAAGCTTTCATCATGGAAATTTTTACAGTTGGTGAAATGCGTCCGATGCCCATGCTGGCCAGTATAACCATGTGTTACTAACGGGTTTTTTCTGCCTTTGTTTGTCTTCTTTATTACTTTTCATGTAGGTGGACTAATGGATTAATGTAAATAATAAATATTAATTATTTACTTTGAATTATTCTCCTATTTCGCACGTTGTTGCTGATGAGAAAAAAAAAAACAATTTTTTTTTGTCATTAACAAGTTTGTTTACTGAGCTTTAACACACTCGCGCTACTTTGTTTGCAGTTCAATTGAAAATAAATAGACGAATGTAATAATACATTTAATTGATATACATTTGGACACAGAATGGCCAGAGCGAGAGAGAGAGGGAGAGAGAGAGAGAGAGCGAGTGGGGGAGGGAGAGTCAACATAGACTAGCTGACGAGTAGATAAATAGACTGGCTGCGGCATGGCTGATTGACCCTATTGCCCGGAGGCCCCATCGTCGTGCCACTTATTTGCAAAAAAAAGAGAGAGAGAGAGGGAGGCAGGGAGGGAGGGAACGACGAGGAAGGTGCTTCCGACACGCCTTTATATGGGCACATTTTGGGGTTTTGCGTGGGACCGTTGTTTAATTAAACCATTTGGAAGCTGATTGCGTTTGCATTCGTTGTTGTTGCTATTGTTACTGCCGAGCTGTTGTTGTTGTTGTCGTGCGTGTTGTTCTCTCGTTTTCAGATAAATCAAATTTAAATGTTAGAGTGAAATTCAAATGGCGCCGCTGCCGCTGCCGCTGCCGCTGCCGCTGCCAGTGCCGCCAGCCCGTCAAATAAACATGCCGTCGACAGTCGCCGGTGCGGTATGGGATTAAAGAAAAGAACTGGGCGTATCAGGGCGGCGTGGGGGCGTGGCAGCTCGGGGAGTGTTGTCTCAAGCCGCAAACATAAACTGGAAAAAAAGAGGAAAAAACTGAAATCGGCCGCACGGCGGCATTTTGTTTGGTTAAATTTCAGGCGCTTTCGGCTCTCGTGTCTGGCTTGTGTATATTTGAATGTCATTTAAATGCATAAAAAAGACTTTATATAAATAAATATATAAAGTCTTTTTTCCTCAGCCGTATTTAAATGACATTGAAATAAACAAATATATATAGAGCTGCACGAGTATAAATACATTTACATTTATTTATATATTTCAAGTACATTGCGCGATTCAACATCAAAGCCGCGAATTACAGCCACTAATTTGCTTTGTTCATGCATAATTTAATAGCAGAACTGCGCTACACATACTCTAACAGATGAATTATGAACTCCCCAACGTAATGAGCGATGAATTTTACAATTTTATTATAACTATTATATAAAAAATTGAATACCTTCTATATTGAGTATACGCCACGAACTCACTTTGCGTGCTTGCATTAGTTGATCTTTTCTTTTGGTGGAATTTTAATTATAGTCTTAAAATATTATTTTAAATATAATTCAAATTTAATAAAATTTCATTCTCCCAATTAAATATTTTTTATATTAAGTATACGCCATGTGTCGAACTCTGGATTAGTTGGTTTTTTCTTTTGGTGTTATTTTAATTCTTATATTTACATAGTAAGGTTTGGGGGCAAATGGGAAATTGTATGAGCTGGCTTGATATAATGTCCTCCAAGGGGATATTGATTTTCCACTCTTTTTTTCTCTATTAATACTCTGAACCCATTGAAAATCTGAAACAAGGGTATAATGGTTTCGCTTAAATGTGAAGGAAGGAGGCATAGATTCTTGATCAGGGCAGACCGTCTTTCGATCTAAGCTCCTCTAATAGCTATATATTTTTTCGTACGTCGGGCTATACTACGCGCAGATCTATTTATTTTCAAATAATCTATAACTATTCTAGTTTCTTTGTTGTCGATTTAAAACATGATCAAAATTCAACTTTAGAACAAAATTGTTTAAATTTTGATTTTATTTCTATTTTGAATACGGGCTCCAAGTTTCCCCATATTAAAGTTCAGTTGCAAATAAATATACTAAATATACATCGAAATAATAATATTCCGAAGTTTACTTAAACTTCTTTCAAAATACTTATATATCACTGAACAAATTTGTTTTGAATTGGGACATAGTTGGCCAAAGGGCAAGGAAAATACTTCTAGCGTGTTGGTGCTCTAATTATTATTATTATATCTGTTTTAGTTTTTTTTCATGGTTGGTACAAGTCAAATAAGTAGTACAAAAAATATTGATAAATAAATAGACAAACAAAAAAAAATGGGAAAAAAGAATAAATAAATATACTCAGCTTCTGTTAGGACCAACCAGCCTACTTCTGCTCTAGACCATTCTGGTATAATTTGGAAACTTTTCAGAAACTAATAATAACATTATTAGACGAGCTTATCTATTTATTTATTTATGGAAAAACTTTATTTGAATAAATTGAGCTAGTTCTCAAGTGCCGTTTCTTGACCTTTCCTTCAGGGACATATACTATATATACTATAAAAGAAAAGTAATTTGCAAATGACATAATACATAAGGCGAAAAAATGAATATACAAAAGAACTTTAACAAACTAAAAAGCTGTTACCCAAAAAAACAAAGCTAATGACTAATGCTATGGTATTAAGTGCCTTATAAGTGTGATTAATTACATCTATTTATAAAATCGGTGTGAGGCTTAGCCTTTGTGCATAATATTTTTTTGTGATATTATATATTCTATTCATTATTGATGGTAGATTGTTTAATTTTTAGTATTGTTGGGTTATTGTGCGAAGTCTACTGAAAGGAGTTGTTGTAGATAGTGCTAATTTGGTCTTCTTGTGACTTTTTTTTAATATGTCAATTATAGGGATTGAATGAAATGAGTTTTTAATGCTGAATAGTGTCCATGATGCGCTTAAGTATGTCTTCATTCATGGCAAAGACGCATTCCGTAAATTGTAGTTCTTAGAGAAGGTTTAAATCAGCTGTGATAGTTAAGATGTTTTATTCTAGGACTCTAAGTACTCTAAGTTTAGGCTCGAATATAATTCCCAAATATTTTATTCAGAATTTACCGCTCTCAAGAGCTGTCCATCAAGTGTGATGCTAATTCCTAACATTAGTTGGGACATGTGTTACATCATTCTGTATTATCCTCATTGTGCTGTTCCTCCATGAGATATGGTAATGTTCCGTATACAACTGTTATGGTCATACTTAAGCATTAACAATTGCTTGGCTCGTTTGGGATAGAAGTTGTTATCCATTTACTCTGCGCTTATCCAGCTGAAGCTTCAATGATTTCATCTTGTGCAATGGCCTTCAAATTAATTGCGGTCTCCGAGAGGCTTGCGGCTGCAGCCGTTGAAGCTAATGGGATTGTAATTGCTTAAATGGCCCAAAGGGACTCGGCACATATGAAAGCAATGTTTTGCTATTAGTCTCCCACTAAACACACATACATGTGTACGTGTTTGTATGTTTGTATGTGCTGCGCCTGCATAGATAAGGCTGTCGAGGGTCCAGGGGCCAGCAGGCCTAATGATGGCCTTAATTGTTTAAAGTAGGCTAATATAGTTGGAAAATTACATTCCGCATTTGGAATTCGGCAATGCAGAGCCTGAAGAGTAAATAGGAAGATCGAAATGTTGCTGTCAGCAGTGGAAGCTGTCGAAGTGGAAATATTTATTTTTGTTTATCTATTTATTGTGTTTTCTTTCCCTTAAACATTTTCCATAATTGATACAAATTTTATTTTTTTATAGAGGTATTGCTTCATCTGAGATATTCATAACTTTTGCTATTTATGGATTTTCTGTGTGCTTTTACAAATTTTTTATTTGCAAGGAAAGTATGGCACGAAAACCTTAATTCAAACTGATTACCGACTAATTACTAGCCAATTATAGGAATTTTATGGGCATATATATTGCTGGACTGCTCGAACTCCAGCTATTTTATGTATATATTAGATACTTATATAATATGGCAAGCTCATCATTAATTTTAAAAGCTTATTTTCGGTAGCTTGGACTTCTTTTAATATGTATAGGAGTATAAATATTTATATATAAATTCACATTGAATAAATTAATTAAAATATGTTTTGGGTGTGCACTTTAAATTTTTACATATTTTGAGCTCAGGCAATATTGTCTTTCCTGTTATGATAATTAATATTGTGTAATATGTATTGGAGTTTCGAAAAAACAAATTTTTGTTGACAGAAATAAAACCTTACATGAAACTATTCTTATGCCTAAGTCTAGTTAAAGAGCATTATATATGCAAATATGTTGAGAACATATATCTATCTCTCTAAATTCTTTTTAAACAAGTAACAGTGCTCTAATCGAGACGGCTCGATTAAGAGATACCCTGAACCCTGTGGGAGCTGTTACTAAAATCATTGTACGCTTCTTTTATATATACATTGCATATAAGGCAGGCACATATAAATACACAGTTATGAGCAGGCATAGGGGTGGGAATGTTACATATTTTTGGTACCTGCTGACCCTTTTAGAAATCTGAAGTTGGTAGAGAAAAAAGGGCATAATTGGAATTTCCTAGTGTTTATTCGCATAGCGGATATCGCACACAAATACATAAATGAACTATGCACTTTACAAAGCGCCATATACATATAATATTAGTCAATTTGCGGCTGGCTCCCGCTCCCGCCGCTGCTGCTGCTGCTCTTGGTCCGGCAATGGGTATGGTTCGGGATTGGGATCGGGATCGGGAGCGGGCCTGTTGGTAACTTCTTTGCAGCGGATGTCTCCGCTTTTGGCGGCTCATCTGCGGCACGCTTCAGTCCGCGAATCTTGTCCATTAGTGCCATAACCGCCGGCTCCCGCAGCATTTCGGGGATACTCTTGGTGATGCGCCGCTTCTCAATAGATCTTCTTGCCCTTGGGTGCCCAGCCGTGACATCAACGGGACCTGTGGCTGTGGCTGCAGCTGGGGCTTTGTCTGCTGCAGCTGGGGCTTCGACTGTAGCTGAGTCTTTGTTCGGTGTCTTTGGCGTTGGTAGCGCCTGGCAAACATTAAACCGTAAGTCATCACTTATTTTCAATGCATTTCTGACCACTTTTGCTATTGGTAATGGCTGCATTTTAATTTTTAATTTTAATTCTTTATCCATTTTTAGGCATTGAGGCAACTGAGTGCCTCTGCACTCGCCAGATGGTAATATGTGGAGGTTGATGAAAAAATCGATCAGCTACACATTATCATTAAAATAATAACAATATTAAATTTAAAGTTTATATTATAACTTAAAAACCTAAACACATTCACAAATTTGAGTTAACAAAAGTCACCGTGCTCTGCCTTGCGCTGAGCTGTCTGGCGCCAGCGTTCTTCTTAGAAGTAACGGGGATCTTTGAATTTGTATATGCGCCTATGTACATAGGCAGGCGCTCTGCTTGCTGCGCAGTTTGCGATCGACTGCGCTTGGGCTGCAATATGAGCATTACTATGGGAAATTGATTGTTGAATAACTTTTTTTCTGGAACGACTTTTTAAATTAAACTTTCAGAGTATAGTTAGACATATAGTCCGTTCGTATTTGCCAAAGCACAAGTCTCTAATATTTGATATACATCTTTTGGGGAAATTGGCAAATTTTGGGGAAAGGGGAGCCGGTATCCAAAATTGAAAAAAGACAAAATGTGCGCATTCATTACAGTAATATACACCTCAAATCTGAAGTGTCTAGCTTTTACGGTTACAGAGTTACGTTTGAAAAACAAAGTCAAATTATCGATTTTTATCGATAACAAGAAAATGGGATGACTTTTCGATAATTTATGATAAACTTGTTCAGCGTATGGTATACACGAGTATTCATGTTAAATTTCAAGTCTCTAGCTTTTGTAGTTTAGGAAATCGGTGCGTTCATACGGACGGACGGGCGGACGGACGGACGGACAGGGCTTAAACAATTTCTCTTGTCGTCCTGATCAAGAATATATATACTTTATGGGGTCTGCCACGCCTCCTTCTGCCTGTTACATACATTTTCACAAAACCATTTTCAATGGGTTCAGGGTATAAACATTGAGCCTGTCAGCTAGTAGTCTAATATTTGCATTTAAATGAAGATCGACTGTGGAATGGTACCAGGGAAGATTGTATAAAATCTTTTCTAATTTGCTTTGTTAAACTTGTTTAAGTGACATCTGGCAGGATCTTAATCAAATTAGAACCTTTCGCTCATTTCTATTCATATAAGTGTACTCAAATAGTCAGTATCGCTTTTGCAGCAAGTACAGGGTATTCCATGTGCCAGCACTTCCTCTTCATTCAGCTGCCATTGTCTCTCGCTTTTGCGCTCGTTGGCGCTTTGGTAATAAAGCCAAAGTCTATGAGAGACGCACACACACACATAAAAAGCAATACATTTGCAGCTTTGTCTATCCGTGTGTGTGTGTGTGTGTGTGTGTGTGTAGACACACACACACGTAAGCGTACTCTGCGGATTTCCATTTTTGTGTGCACCAAAAAGAAATTTAAATGAGATTTACGTGAGACTCACGTTTTCATTTGTTGATTCCGATGCGTGTGTAGGCGTGTGTGTGTGTGTGTGTGTGTATGTGCGTGTGTGTGCGCCTGAGCTTCTTAGCTAATTATATAGCTGCGCTCTTTAATGCTGATTAAGTGACACGTTTTTCACGTGCTCTAGCAGCCTGTTGTTCCGGCTTCGCATTGAATGGGTCGCAGCAGCCAATCGTCAGGCGGATGCTATTAATAGTGTTCATTATTTTCATTTTGGCAATGGATAAGTCAGCACTAAATACACAACTGCTGTACACAGCAAACAGTGTAGGTGTGAAGGCGTGTGTGTGTGTGTGTGTGAGGAACGTCAATTGAGTTGACGGCCTGTTGGCGCCAGCAGTGAAAAAGACAACGCAACACAACAGCAAAGCCCAGTTGACACATTAAGCTGGCATCGTCATCCAAGCACATACACACAGCGAAAGAGCGAGAAATAGATAAAGAGAAAGAGAGAGAGGGAGAGATAGACGCACTAGTAGGGAATCACTACACGTGTCACTCGTTTTCGAGCACCCTATACGTATGAGCGTAGGCCGGGCGTGCTCGTATACTAATGAAAAGTGCAGCACTTGCAAAGTTCTTCTCGCATCGAATCGTCTTCCAATCGATTTCCTACCCAAATTCCATTTCAAGGTAGCACAATGAATCCCAGGACGTTACTTAATAAAAGCAATCTTAATAAAATGTATTTTTATCGCTCTCTCCTTCTCTCTCTCTCTTAGAAATTATTATATATATTGTATATATATATTTAGCTCTAATCACTTCTCTTTACATATGGGACTTCTCTGCGTATGCGTAATATTTGTGAGGTTTTATTTCATTCAGCACCTAAAAGTATGCAAATATTTTTTTGTGCTCACGCTGGCCCATTTAATTATGCTTGCATTGCGTTGTCATTGTGGCCAAAAGGTGTTCGAGCCTTGTATTCATTTGGCTAATTGAAAACGAATCAGGCTCAGCCAATTGAGGTCGTGTTAGCAGCTCAACGTGCGACGAGAAAAATGTAAAAATAAAAATGGGATAATGTTTAATGAGCTAGGGTCATCTAGGGTCATCTTTTTGTTTAGCTCAGCTTTAAGTACTCCCGTGTACCCTTAGGCTCACGTAATGCACAGACTCTTCACAGACATTTCCGATGGCATGACAATGTATGACAGCATGATTCGAATTGTCTGTTCCGACCACTCAATGGGAGCGATGCACGCTGATTGATGGCTTGAATAATTGTTTGAGTGAGCACCTAATTGACAGCTTGGCTCATCGGCCATTTTACAAATTGCCCGAGAAAATTAGTGACTAATCATTTGATAGCGATTTGATGGCCAAGAAGTGGAGCTTACAGTGCCCGGCTCATTTCAGGGCGGAGCAGGCTCAATCAGTATTCCCCCCAAAAAAAGAAAACTTTATAAACTAGTTACAAAATAAACTTTCTGCGCACGCTTTGCATACGCCAAGTTCTGTCAAGGAATTCGTGTGTGTGTGTGTTAAAAATCAATAAAGGAAATCAACAGCAATTGATTGTTGAAGCTTATTATAAAAACGGAAAGTTGTGCAAACTCGTTTAATTGCAAAACTTTCAATGAGCCACGAACTCAAAGTATTTGCATATTCATAGCCGAACAAACGCCCACAAATTTCGCCGATATTACATAACAAATTGCAGGCGCCCATCTCTCCGCTTGACATATTACATAATGCACACAATCAATTCATATGTCTGACGATACGTATGTGTGTGCTTTGGCCTATGTATTGAATAAAAAGTGGACAAAGTTTGTGCACGCGCAGCTCGGACAGGGAGGAAGGACGGAAGGGCGGAAGGACGGAAGGGCGAGAGCTCAGCTGGGCGAGAGCTCATTTTAATTTGTTGGAAAGTTCTGGGGCTGCTGATTGAGCTGATGATGATTCTGATTGTGAATTGTTATGTCGTTGCAGAGACGTAGTCGGAGTCCAGGCCAGCCAAGATGCGTCGCTCCTCATTCACGCCCGTGTTCAACCTGAGCACCCAAGAGCCGCTGATAGTGGTCGAGGAGTCGCAAGCCGTCGAGGACGGCGAGGAGCTGGAGGGCGCCGCCGGCGGCTTCGATCCCAGCACCACCAAGCGCAGCAACAGCGACGACTCGGAGCCGGACTCGCCGGTCAATCCGTACCTGCTGTGCCCCTTTCCCGACATGCAGCAGCGGCGCAAGCACTCGTTGCCGTCGCTGCAAATCACCGAGGGCATCACCGCCAGCCAGGTGCGCCGCCTCTCCGAGGTGGGCGGCGAGACGGGCGGCCTCAGCCCCAAGGAGGTGGAGTTCCTGGCCACGCTCTCGCAGAAGACCAACCCAACCGCAGGAGGACGCCGCCACTCCGTGGTCACCATATCGGCTGTGCCGCCCACGCTTTTCGGACGCAATCGGCGCGAGTCCATTTCCGCCGTCTCCTTCAGGTAAATGACATTTTTATTTCCCCCAACCGAGCCCAGCTCGGCCACTTTATGCAGTAATTGGGAGTTTTGTGCGCCATTAGCGATGCCAGCGAGTGCAAGGGCAGCCCGCATCGCCGACAGATGCCAAGCGGCGAGAAGGACAGGGACGGCGGGACGGCGGGACGGGGCCTCTTTGAGCCACGCCTAATTGAATTGTGCCGCCGGCTGCCCAATGCTTTTGTGCTGCGCCAGCAACAATTTTACTGATTTCCTGGCTGCCTTAACCTTTTCAGCTCTCAGCGGCCGAATGTAGCCAACCATAAGCCTGCCTGCCCAAGGACTCGCCCCGATGTCCGATAACGATGCTATAAGCATTAAATAATGCTACCTTTTCATGCACTATCCCAAGTGCTATAGCTGCTTACCAAAAATGACATAATTCAGAAATCAATATGGGCTGAAGGCAGAAACATATGTGATTTGAGTGTAAGCTTTATTTATACTCGCATAGTTTCCCCTAAAGATGCAATAAGTTCCCTTGAATGGCAAAGGGAAACGCTGCTTTCCCTCGCTCTTCAGCGAATTCTCTTACAATTCTCAACTGGTTGAAGCTTGCAAAGCATAACAAGACAATTGAGTACTCAAAGAGTGGAAATAATTAAGTGTTACAGTAAAAGTAAATCTAGATTGTTTTTTTTTTTTAGCCAAATATACAGATTTAAAGACTTGTGAGGAATTGTGAGGAAGCATTTCCAAATCTAAACTGATGAAGGATAGTTTGTACTGCAATATATCCATTGATGTCATTTTAGCTTTTTCCACGTAAAATCTAGCTGTTTTTGAAATGCGACTGAGGGATAAATTTGTTAGTAGCGGGCAGCGGGAATTCTAACATTTTTGGCAAATTCAAAATTTTTTTTTTACTTTTTCTCAACATTTTGAGCTGTTTTTAACGCGTTTGACAGTTGAAATGTTATTCTACTGCTAAAGTTCGATATTTATATATATCGAATAATTTTCCTCAAAAAGAATAATTTGGAGTCGATAGGATTTTTTTTTTATGAGCAGCACAATGTGTAATTTTTTCACTAAATTGAACATTTATGAAAATGAGGAACTTTTTCTTAACCCACTTATGCTTTTATTGTCTTTTTAATATGATTTATCAACTTTGAAGTCGGAGATCAAGGGCACTGCCATTTTGGCACACACAGCTTTATGTCCTTATTAATATAAGAAAAAACATTAATTTATAAAAATAAACTTTTTTCCCATGGATTCAGCCTCTTTAGTCCTTTTTTTATCGATCTAGCTTTATTGGTTTAAAAAAAATGACATCACTGTATATATCATATCAAATATTTAACAATTAGTATTTAAAAAAAAAAAATATTTTAGCAACAGCTCCCTCAGGGTTCAGTGTATCTCTTAGTCGAGCCGTCTAGACTAAAGCACTTGATATTTTAAGATAAGATAAGATAATTAAATAGAAATTACATATAAAGCTGAATGTTTCCTTAAATAGAGAGATTCCAGCTCATAAATTATATATGTTAGCATAGTTATGTATCATATGGTTATATCAGTAGTTCATGCACCTGAAAGTTAGATGCGATTCAAGCTGATCAAAAACTGTCTCTGATGCTTGGCTGATCCGTTTATCTTATGCCCAGAGAACTACTTCCTCTTCTTATCCATCAAGCTAACTAATTTGATTGTCTTTATCCTTTACAGCGGCAGTCGTCGGGGCAGCGGCATTGGCGGCATCGGCGGCCCACCGCTGACCGATCATCGCGGCAGCATACACAACTTGCAGCTGGACATCATGGACGGGATTGTGCAGCAGCGCAAGACGCGCAGCGGCAGCGGCGTCTGGACAGCACCCGTGCTCCAGGAGGCCGACAGCAACGTGCCCGTCCAGACATAAGCGGCGCGCGCGCTCACCACGTGCGAATCACGAATTCACGGGCAACTGGACAATTGGCATGAGCGCAGGCTATTTAATAATTCGTTTTTATCGACGCTTCCCACACACCGAACCTGAAACCATTCCCACACAGCGCACAGCCAGAGCTTTGCTCGGCTCCAACTCCCCTCCATCTGTCTCTGTCACCGAAGTGGGGAAAAAAACCAAATTTCTATTTTTTGCTTCCTTTTTTTTTTTCTCTTCTTGCTGCTGCGACAACGCATAGAAAAATCAACAAACAAACCGCAATTGTCAAAATGAAAATGAAAATGGAAGCCGCATCACGTAAATGTTGAAAATGAAACTGCGGACAGGGAGCGAAAATGACACAAACAGCGCCAGAGAGAGAGGGGGAGGGGGGAGGAGAAAGGTAGTGAAGGAGAGAGAGAGAGCAGTTTGAAGGACAGAGCCAGAGGGAACACGGCAACAGCTGCAGCTATGAATGCTGCAAGCGAGCACACCCGACTATAAAATACCCAGCTAATTAGCCTCGATTACCTGTAAATTTTAACTTGGTAGAATGAGTCTCAGCCAAATTCAATTCTAAATTTACATACATTAGCTCTAAAAGTAAACCTGCATTTATGTAATCAAAGATGAGTTGGGCAATATCCGACTGGCAAACACCCGAACCGACACAGTCGCTGATATCCGATATGATTCCACCCACTTAGACATTCACAGCTAATATACACGATATGATTCCACCCACTTACACACTCACAGCTAATATATACGATATGAATCCACCCACTTACACACTCACAGCCAATATACCCTGCCTCAAGCATTCGCAATGAGTGCTGGCAATTTCAAACGTTTGCCATATCAATGAAAACAACTGCAGCAATTAGCGATTCCCATTAAAAAAACACCATATCGCGAGTGGTTCCATGTAGTTGGCGTTGCATAGGATGTTTGGCAGTTTTTATGAACAGAACAGAAACTCTTCCACCTATAGAGGTTGCATTCGAGCAGACGCTGATGTTCATTTGAGGCTGCTGGTGACACTAATTGCATGCGCTCGGCTGCCCGCGCCGTCCCATGAATGCCAACTGAAGTCGTTTAATGGGGGCTCGGAATTTGTAACATGAATTCGCAACTTAACATAAAATGTGCACCGAATGAATGCAGCCTCGACGCAGCATACTTCAAGGACGGAACAGGTCAAGGACATCTATATATAAACACTCGCACACACACACACTGTTGAACACATTGTAAGACACACGCAGTTGCATTTCATGGTTTGGTGCTGCGCGTGGCCCACATGGCGCTTAAGTTGCATGGGACATGGCCTCAATGCCAATGCCAATGCCGAATGCGAATGCGAATGTCGCTTTTAATGGCCATCGTTGTTCGCGCTGATAAACCACTCAACCACTCAGCCACCCGGCCAGCCAGCCAGCCAGCCCAACTCATCCATCAGCATGCAACAAAGCCAGCCTCATTTTCAGCCCAATGAAGCTAATTTCATGTGGGCGAACGGCCATTAATTGAAATATGTGTTAGCTCCCATCGCTCGTCTGACTAATTACGACAATCAAAATGCAATTCCAGCTGGCAAATGTCACTCTCTCTCCCACTATCTATCTCTCCCTCTCTCTCTCGCTCTGTTTGTGTCAGCGAATTGCACTCAACAACAATTTCTTTTTGACAATTGGAAAAGCCTCTCGATGTATTCATAAATTGCAAACATTTGACAAATATTTGCCATTTATAAATAACCATTAAGGCTTAGCCCCCACATGATTTGAATAACATTTGATTACTCTAATAACTATATAATGCTAAAATAATATTGCTAAATGATTGAAGTTTTGATTAGGATGAAGTGAGAGTGACCGACTGCACCATACCCGGTAACATGTGCACAATATTATTAGAGCCTTGCCCATACCCGAAAACCAATAGACTCGCCTCACTTGTCTGTGAGCGAGCACGCGTCAGTTGAGTTTGAATTCGAATCCAAGCATATAGACTAGTAAATATTCAGGAATTGAGCAGTTAGTATGTGTGAACCGTCGCATTTATTGGTTGTGTTGTTGACGCTTAGTAACCAGACAGCCCAGAGGAACCACAGTTGAAATAACCACCGCCTACGAACCCACCAGGTAAACTTAAACAAGTACCTTGCGACTGCTCGCTGACATCAGTCGAGGAAAGCCTCTCCACTCTCTCAGTCTCAGTCTCACTCGCTGTCGCAGGCGCTTTTGAAACGGGTCCCTACACACATACGCACACCCATACACACCTACAGCAGTCATTTGTAGCCTCAGGTGTTTGTTTCAATTCCGAAACGATACGCCGAATATATAATAAGAATAAAATCGAGTTGGCAGAAGGCAAGTTTGAGGAGCATTGTAATAATTTAATGAAAATCCAAATCCAAAAACAAATTTAAATGAAAAATGAAAAATGTAAAATGGAATGCGAGATTAAGTAGCAGTTCCGTTTGGCATTTCACATACTTGCAAATTGAAATCGATCGGTGTATTTTCCAATAATACTAATAATTATAATCGTAATACTAATACTAATACTAATAGTAGCGAAGCGGGAGAAGGAGAACTTTAAAGTGTGTTATTGACGTTTTATTAGAGCGTAGATTGTGAGTCTTGTCACAAGCATCAGATACAAAAAAAAAGGAAAAAAAAACGAGAGTTAAATGTACCATGTACCTAAAAACTTTACACCTATGTACAACTAATAGCGGAATCTAATTTACCTACGTGTACTTTATATTATATATTGTTAGACTCTAAGCGATTGGCAGGCGACAAGCACTGCAAGCGTAACAATCAAATCGAATTGAAGAAGTCAAGTCAAGTCTAGTCCAGTCCAGTCAAGTCAATCACTCCGGTAATTACGATCATTGAACTCGGCTTGCTGTCTGCCCAGCCCAGCAGGTCAGCAGGCAGGTAGTTCGATGCACGCCTCCAAAGCACCCGCCCACCTGCCCACCTGACCGACCGCCCACCCGCGCCACCTTGAGATGTTGCAAGTGCGTAAGCCGACAAAGTTCGACAAAGATTTTTCTCTAATTAGTCTCGATGTTGTGTCAGCCAAGCATACATATAAACTTATATACACAAACATGAACATTAAATATATATAAATATATAAATTTATATATATATGGATGTATGTGAAACGAGTCTAAACACATGTCTAGTATTAGGGCATATGGGTATGTCAACTCGTTGTCAATTCGTTTAAGTTGCATGCAACATTAGCTTAGTTTGTACATAATGCTACTTATGCTACTTCTCCTCGCATCTCGTCTCTTCTCTACTCTTCCGATAATCAATATACACTAATTCGATGCAATATTCTAGAGCAGCGCTTGCTGCACCTTCGAGTGGAGCCTGAGCCTCTCAAATGTTTGAATTGACAAAATGTCGCTGGACGACGAAAAACTAAAAAAAAAAAAAGAAAAATAAAATAGAAAATATAAAACAATATTCTAATTAAAAAAAAATAAATAAAAAAAAAAAATATATATATATATACACACCACACACACACAAGTGCAAAAGGCGAACATGAATACCTTAAAGCGTGTTAAAGGATAATCACATGGAAAGAGCGCTTAATATTAGAAGCTATATATATATACATATATATTATCTAGATGTTGTAGAGAGTATATATGTGTGTATATATACACATATACATACATACATATATATAGAAGCTATTATCATAACGCAAGAGCAATCAATGTTTAAATTTATTAAATGTTACAAAAGTGTTTTAAATAATAATAATAAAAACTACAAATTATATATATACACGTATATACAATATATAACTATATATATACATATATGTAGACACATATACATGTATACATGCGCGCACATATGTCCCCTGTATATGCATATGTGGGCGGGAACTAATTCTCGAACTATTATTTATAATCAACTATGCTAGACTTTTGCGTAGCTGTCAAATATTACAACAACAAAAATATATATTTAAAACAAAAAAAAAAGAAGCGAAACTAACCCGAAAACAATCAGAAATCAGAAGTCAACTAACGGATTATATAGTATTGTATAAATCACGATAGAAACGAGACGCTTTTTGTTGTTCCACGATTTTTGTGTTTCGTTTGTTCCCTTTGTTGTTGTTGTGTTTCGACAGGTCTTTTAGATAATCGTGTGTGTGTTTTTTGTCTTTAGCGTATGGTTAACAAATGTATATCAATATTACGTTTGAGAATACTCGTATTTTAATTATATATTTATTATTGATAACAGGCGAATACACATTTAATTACTAATTATAACGATTACTTACATTAACTTTAAGCGAGTGCCCGCACAAGGCGTCAGCATACACATAAATAAAGAAAACGATTTCCTTATATTAACAAATCCGCGTTTCCATTTATATATCCGTACTACTCTGCGTATGGGTAATGTTAACAGAGCTCTAACAGTGGGTGGGAGCTTTTATGTACGCTAAAGCTGCGCGTCCTTAAAGCGTAGAGTAAAAGCTCAAGTCGCTACGAGTGGAAAAGCCCTCAGTCTGCAGCTTTGCATGCAAGAGCTTTGCAGTTGACACATAGATGGCGCTACGGTGCGCGAGTGGAAATTAACTTGCAATACCCAAGCTCACATGGCAGATGGCATCCACATGCAAGTGGCATGTAGTGTAGATAGCTAACTGTAATGTCAATATTGTCATGCTCCAGAACTTTACAACTATTTGACCGCATGCAATGGCTGCCGAAGAGCCGAACAGCAATAATTGATGAGATAAGCGACACGACATCTGATTTCGAATCTATTTCACTTTGCATGCGACCAACAGGTGTACGAATCGACCTTGGAAAACTACCTTTGCACCGCAAGTTCGTCTCATGCAGCAGCCAGGAAAAAGCTCGCAGAACTTGCCTTAAGGTTGCAAGTCTCGATAGGAAATGGGGGAAGTCAACTTTTCCTGTGCTGCGATACAATCATTCGGAAAACAAACTGCATGCGTGTGAGACTTGCTGTGCAGCTCTCAAAGTTTCCGAGACATCCAGGGACAGCTGTCAAGAAAGTACAGTTGAGCTCCCCTACTTCTATGACAGGAATAGCAACTTGAACAGATTGTCAAGATCGAAAATAAATAAATATGTGCACACGTCCGTTGCAGAGACACACTCGAATCACTTGAGTAAAATTGTTAATCATTCGAAAAAGCTGACTTAGGTTTGTCCAAAACTTTGTTTACTTGGAACTTATTCGATGGGTAAACAATGACTTGTTTATGAGGGTGCGCTCAAATTACTTGCAATTCGATCTTTGGATTTGATTGTCATTGCATATATACAGTAATGCATATAAGTATATGTATATAAATTCATGTTTACAAATGTGTGTGCTTACCCGTTGATATCAAAAGTCCAGATCAAATATTTACTCTAAAGAAATATAATCTCTTTCATTGGGTATTTATAAATAATGCAGGGGTACGTGTTCAGTTTGGAGAAGTACGATTTTGGGTGCACACTCAGATATATGTATGTAAACTTGTTGTTCATAAAAATAGCAGTGCTGCACTACACACAACTCAAAGCAAATAAATGCTAATTTTCTGTTTAACAATAAAAAAAAAACTACCTACCTTGGTTTCAGCAAAGAATGCAATTAACAGAATTACGACTACCCTTGTTACTATTATTATTTTATTATTTTACTTACCCTTGTTACTTTCGATCTGCATTCATTTGTTTTTGACTATTTCAGAGGAATGCATTGAAAATCGTTTGTTCATAGAAATAGTAGTGCCATTATAAATGTTTTAGGTTGAACAGGAAAAAAAGAATAACAATAGATAACTTTAAAGAATATATATGAACGGTGAGGTGTTTAGAAATAACACGTTTAATCTTATTTTGGTGGGTAGAGAGTGGCTCGGCAGAAAAAATAAGTTCAATTGTTTGACTTAATAGTCAGGCAAAACTTTTAAATAAATTGAAAATATTGTCAGATGCACAGAGCCTCTGAAATTGAATGCAATTCACTATAAGAGCCTCAAAAGCCTCTAAAACGTGGTGGTAAATTTAAAATGAACTTGTAGCGGATTGACGACTTGTACGAGATGTGAATATTAATCCGTTAGCTTATACTTAACGGCCAGATCTGTCTTTTAATCTAAATCCGCTCGAAAACATATGAGACGACGATAAAACAGAGCTGTGGCAATTTCAAAGTCACCGATTAGAGTAGATACGTGCAAGTAGTTCAGGAGGTATGGAACCCAATTCCTCTGAAGCGATAAGAACGATTCCATGCCACGCAATAATCTGTTTACAACTGAGTATTATACCGAAACTACATGCAGATATGCTTAGACTAATGCTAAAAAAAATTGTATCCCTTTTTATACTCTAAACATATTTTAAATGGAAATTCAGGGTATAAGGGTTTTGTGAAAATGCAGAAGGAGGCGTGTGATCTGTTTTTTCGTGATCAGGAAGACAAACTGAGTTGATATAGCCCTGTCCCTCTGTCCGTCCGTCTGTCCGTCCGTCCGTCCGTGTGAACGCAGCGATCGCGTAAACCACAAAAGCTAGGGAGTTAAAATTTGACGAATACTCGTGTATGCCATACGCTGAAGGAGTTTATCTTTTTTTTCGATAGCTCATACCATTTCCTTATTATCGATAACAATCGATAATTTGACTCAGTTTTTTAACCACAGCTTAGACTGGAGACTTCAGATTCGCGATGTATGTTCTGTAATGAATGCGCACATTTTGTATTTTTTTTGGACTTTGGCAAAAACCGTATATCAATTACTAGAGACTTGTGCTTTAGCAAAAGCAAATATGCAATCTTAATTGACATTGCAAGTTTCATCAAGAAAGTCCATCTAGAAGAAAAGTTATGCAACAATCGATATCCCAGAGTAATGCCCATAATGCAGTCCAAGCAGAGCGCGGCCCACGAATAACTATGAATGTATGTATGCATGCGTTATATGTAATGTATATATAAAAGAAATGTAAAATAATATTAATATCTGCTCCCTCAGGATTCAGGGTATCTCCTAGTCGAGCCGTCTCGACTAGAGCTCTCCTACTTGTTACTAAGCATTCTAAATTTTTCTTTCTCACCCACCGAACTGCACATGTTCCTAAGTCTGCTACAGAAATCATCTAAATTATTAAGAAATATTATTATTCGCTCAGTCACACTGCTATTTTCTAGAAAACACAGCTGTAAATATTTGTGGAGATGAATCGATGATGGTATGTGAGTGGATCGATCGTTGGCCTTGACACAATTGATCGCTCCGAAAGGCCTGTTGGCAGAATTACGTATAGTCAAAAGCAGGCAGAGATTGTCGTCTGGCAAAGCAGCGTGCTGGGGCGGGGGAGGGCGGGCAGGCGGAGTGGGACAGGAATGTGAACGTGAAAAAGTCTGTCTCGGGAACACCTTCTGTTTTAATTGCTCGCTAAATATTTAAATGGAAAAGCGCCGGTAATACCTGATTCAATTGTTGAATGCGACAAATTGTTTATTTTGCTTCTAAATAACTCGTAGCCGTCGGTGATGTCACTGCGCAATCACTGCAACTGGATAGTACAACACACGCATACCCTATAGCAAAACAGCCCCATTCGATTTCGCCCCAAGTGTTTGCCAATGCACGCCGACTTTCGACGAAAGTATGGGAAGTAAGTGTATTTGCCTGCGAGGGGGGCTTTATCAGGCTCGAGTGCTCGCATGTTTTCCAAAGGCGCCTCTTGCCGGAACCAGTGTGCGTCTGCAGCACGGCGACTCCAGTTAGGTGGAAATAGTCAAAACAGCTGTGCTAAGTCGCCGCTGACAGAATACCGCCATTTGCTGGCGCAGCCCCGCCGCAGGCCTACCCCAGCCCGCTCCCAGTCGTCGCGGCCAGGCAACCTGTTGCAGTCGTGTCAAAGTTCAGGCCAACATGCTGCCACGGCGCGTCCAACATGTTGCGAGCTGCCGAGCCGAGCCGGCGATTCGATCGAGCTAGATGTAAGGAAAGAGACAGAGAGAGAGAGAGGGAGAATTATTTCATTGTCCTCTTTCGCTACGAATCTTGTCATGTGACTGAAAGATGATCTTGATCTTAACTTAGTGCTTGATCTTTATGCGATCAATTGACTCGATTCGATTCGAGTCGAATGTGTTTATTGAGTGCATCTACTAGTAGATAGACTGACTATCTCTCTCTCTCTCTCTCTCTCTCTCTCTCTTTCTTTATTCAAATATCTATCTATACATATATCTATCTATAAATCAGGTTTACATCATACGTCTCTTTCTCTATCTCTCCTCTCTCTCTCTCCATCTCACATAGTCCGATTCATCTGCCCAAGAGAATGATCTTCATCAGAAATATTCTAGATATCTCCCAGATAGTCGTATCTGCAGACTCTCTATATTGCTCTGTACTATTCTAGAACTATTTCAAGGCAATCATCAAATTCTGCGCTTATTAATGTAAGTTGCTCTAAACAAAAATTAACTCAATTGTGATCAAGGCAGGGGGAACTTGTTTATGTAAATATCAGTCGTAGCTGTGTGGGGGCAGGGGGGGGGGAGGGGCAGTGGGCGGGTGGTGAGTTGGAGGGGGAGGTGAGCGGCGGCAGGGATGGCTTCGGCTAGAGAATCAGCGTAAATAAGTATTACATTAAGATGACAATAAACTCAACAAGTTGAACTCAAATGTGTCAATTAGAGTCGCACTGCAACCCCAACCAACCAACCAGACATCCAACCAGACAGGCAACCAACCAACCAGCAGCAGCAGCAGCAGCAAAGCAACAATTGTCAAAAATAATAACACAACACCCAACATGTTGCATGCAACACAACTGCGGCAAAGACGGCCGCAAAGTAATGAAAGGGGATTCGAAAAGGGAATTTCAAGATTTTTACATTATGATGAAGCAAATATATATAGATAGATAGATAGATAGATAGATAGATTGATAGATAGATAGATAGATAGATAGATAGATAGATAGATAGATAGATAGATAGATAGATAGATAGATAGATAGATAGATAGATAGATAGATAGATAGATAGATAGATAGATAGATAGATAGATAGATAGATAGATAGATAGATAGATAGATAGATAAATAGATAAATGGATGGTAAAATATATAGATATAAAGAGATATTGATGGAGACAGATAAATAAAAAGATAGAAAGAAATGTGTATAGATATAGATTGATGGATAGATATAAAGAGTTATACATGGGGAAATTATAGTGAAATGATGGATAGAGACATTTATATAGATAGATATATAGATGGATATAAGATAGAGGCTTAAATACTTCTCGGAGATTTTCATTTGATACACAATTTCAAAAAATATTATTTTTAATATTAATAACAATAATATTAATATTACTATGAATAACAGAAGTTAAGCTAAATCAAATATATATAATATATATGTATAGATCTGTCTATATAATAATACTTAATATTAATTGCAATACCAACATTTATTTTAATACACTGAAGCATTTTATAATAAAAAAAAATGATAACTTGAATTTTATATTTATAAAAAAATTTAAAATAAACTAAGCTCAAATCATGTGCACAGAATGAAGTCGCATGTGTCTCAACAAACTTTAACTACATATATAATATAATATATTTAATCGTTCAGTTATATGAATACTAGTAATAAAACTTCAGAATGAATAAAGTTTATTTCAATTCATTGTTTTTAAGTGTGCTTATTTTTAATTTAGTTTTATTTCATTTAAATCAATTGATTAGTTGAATTTATTTTATTTTAGTTAATACATTGTATTTTATTTTTTATTTTTTTTAATTTATTTATTTTTTTTAATTTCTATTTTATAAACATGTTTGGCGTTTGTTTTTCACGGGAGAACTTACAGTTTTATTCAAGAGATTTACCCAAATAAAGTTATATTTTCTTTTGTGAATATACCTTGTATCTTTCCAATTATCACCATTAAGCAACGTGTATATATACTACACATAAATATAATATTATTATATATAATTTCCACTAATTTATAATAAAAGTCAAAGAACCTACACAATATTTAAACATCTAAATAATCTTATCAATAACTTCAGTCAACGCTGCTACACGCTCATCGCTAAAAGTCTGACACTCTTTGGCTTTGGTCAGCAGCTGCGTCATGCAGTTCGGCTTAGGGCCCCCCGTTGTCGACGCCTCTGGCAGCGAGCGCAACCGGCGAGCCAGAGCCAACGGCTTTGGGTTGGCTGCCGCCGTCGCAGCGCGTGTTGTTGTTGCCGTCGGCAACGTGTTGCGAGGCCGTCGCTGGCGCTGAGCTGCTGCGTCGGAGGTTCCACTTGGCTGGCGCTGTGGCCAGCGCATCAGTCGCTCTCGGAGCGTTGTCGTGAACGGTCAAGCAGCGCGGCAGAGCAAAGCCAGCAACGCCAGCAACGTGTGCCCATTCGTCGCCGTCTCCACTCTTGGCAGACAAACTCAAAACTCGAACTCCAATTGCGAAACAGCAACAACAAAGTATTGAGATCCATTCCAAAGCCCCCAAGTAAATGCCAATTATCCAAAGTTTGCAATGCGCCCACAAGCCGGCAAATCAAATTCAAATTCTTTTGTTGCTCATAATTAATTAATTAATTTTTTTGTTTTTTTTTTTTACGTTGTGCTGGAGTGTGCTCCTCTTAAAGTAATTCCAATTTTTTTTGCTGTGAAAATAGTTTTTGCCAAATTTTCGAAATATTTTTGCAAGTGTTACAAAGTGAAATTATACGAAAGAAAAAAAGAAAAGAAAATTTATATTAAATATAAACAGGATTACAATTAACTCGACTAATTTATATATGTGTATATATGTGTGTGTGTGTGTGTGTGTGTGTGTGTAAAACTTGGCTTAAAAGACGGCAGCAGCTCAAGGCGGCAGCAAAGGGCCAAGCGAGGCTCCAAAAACTGAAAAACCAAAAACCAAATTTGACTTCGAGGCGAAATTAAGCATAGAAAGAAAGCGTCGCAGAATTTGCTAGCAAACATTGTTGTTGTTGTTGTTGTTGTTGTTGCTCATGTTGTTGTTGTTGTTGTTGTTGCTGGCGGCTTTCGCCACTTTACGAGCAACTTCCTTTTTAGCCACGGGGCCAACGTGGAAAACCAGTCTTTACTTGATTTTTTTTTTCTTTTTTTTCATTTTGATTTTTTAAGCGCTCGTAGAGACCCAGACCCAGACCCAGACCCAGACCTAGAGCGTTAACTGCCAGCTCGGACTGAACTGGAACCAATAAAAAAAAGAGAGAGGGGGGGAGGGAGTGGGAGAGAGGTGAAGAAGTGGTTTTGCATTTGACCAAAGCGTCGCCAAAAAACGTAAACAAAACATTGTGGAGCGAAGAGAGAGAATTCTAGGCAGGATAAACAGGAGGCGAGGCGAGCGAGCGAGCGGAAGCGAATGATTTGCAAATCTGCAGCCATTTGCAGCCGCCAAGGTGAAAGCTGACAAACATACAAACAGTTAGAGAGAGAGGGAGGGAGAGGGGGAGAGAGTGAGAGGGCGACAAACAAATCGCAAGCCCAATCGCTGCTGCTGCTGCTGGAGAATGCGGCTTAGAATGCCTCTTGGCTTATGATAAATGAGGCTGTAGGCCAGCGGGCCGTAAATCATCTTGGCAGTGCCATGACAATTTCACAAAGAATTATTCCACAAATGCGAAAGCTTTTCACAATTTATGTGTGTGCAACACGACCGCAGCAGCAGCAGCGACGGCAGCAGCAGCAGCGGCGGCAGCAATCGCTGCACAGCTCGTCAAATTTCTTTAAAATTGTTATCCATTTTTATAAAGTTTACAGATTTGTTTCTTCTCCTTCTCCTTCTCTTCTCCCCTTCTTTCTTAACTGTTGTTTCACAAGTTGAAAATCAGGTAGAGCTTGAAGTCGAGCCGTTGTCGCTGCGGCTCCAGAACTTGCCAGTGCCAACTCTCCCAGCTGTCAGTTTATCATATTCCTCTCTCTCTCTCTCTCTCACTCTCTCTCCATGTGTGTGTGTGTGTGTGTACATATGCAGATGTCGCGTCTCTCCTCCACTCAACTCGACGCGGTTAGAAAGCCAATAAACAAGTTTTGTAGACTCTGCAACTAATTTTCTAATTTGACGTCGTCAAACGACGACGACGACGACGACGGCGACGGCGACGCTGTCGTTGCCGTTGATCGTTGAGCGTGGCAAAAAAAAAAACAAAAATCAACTCTGGCCTGGCTGCAGCTGATCCCACGCGACGCCCTGCCTACCTCCCTCTCTCCACGCCCAGCGAAAGAAAAGCGCAAAGAACTGAAGGAAGCTGCGCTGCTCGAGTGTATGTGTGTGTGTGTGTGTGTGTGTGGGTGGGGCAGCAGAAGTTGCGAGCAGATTCGGCGTGTGATTAATTGATGTGGCTCGAAGTTAGCCTTTAGCCGGTTAACTGCGTCGTCATCTAGCAGTCAATGCAAAGAGAGTGAGAGAGAGAGAGAGAGAGAAGGGAAGGGTGGCCGACAGCAGCCTGCCTACAGAGAAGACGATCAGCTAGATAATTACGATAATATTCAGCACGATAATGATAATGGTAATGATGTTTTTTCCTCTTCTGCCTCTCTCTCTCTCTCTTTCTCTGTGTGTCTATGAAATGAAACGAACGAGCGCGCAAAGCAAAAGCCTCGAGACACAGGCAGGCAGCGCGGCGCGCAGGCAGACCGAAAGAAAGAAAGGTGAAAAGAGGCAGAGAGAGAGAGAGAGAGACGGACAGGTTGGTTGGACACACAGCCGTAGTATATACATAGATGAGCATTATGATGATCTCTCTCTCTCCCACTCTCTATCTCTGTCTATTTACATACATATTTATGTATGATACCTGTTTGTCCACACACACACACACACTCGCACACACACACGCACGCCTTTGAGCGGTGTATAGAATAACTAAGCAGCGACTGCGACGCTGTCGACCCGATTTCAAGCAACAACAACAACAACAGCGAGAAAAGAATGCGGCTTACAAAAGCAACGTCAAAAGTTGATCGTAAGAATCACAGTCGAATTTCATGCGCCTACAAATCGTACGAATGTGTGTGTGTTACACAAATTTATAAATAACAAGTAGCATAAGAAGGGAATTATGATAAACAAAGTGAGAGAAGAAGAAGAAAAATGCAAGCAGATGAAGTAGAAAGCAGAAGCAAAGGCGGAGGCAAAGGCAAAGGCAATCGCAATCACAACAAAAAGCAGAACAACGAAACGCGGCGGTTTTTTGCGCAGCAATCGAAACTGGTTCTGTATCGAAAGCACACGAAATACAGACAGACAGACAGAGAGACAAACACACACACACACATACACATACATGCGTGTGTGTCTGTGTGCGTCTGAAGAAATTTTGAAACAAGCTTCAAAGTGTGCGAGTGTGTGCATATTTTTGTTTAAATTTAGCATAAGTCTGTTGCCGGCAGAGCCACACCTGTGCCGCGCCAGTGTTTTCCAACACTGTGCGCGCACGGCAAAAACAACAAATAAATAAAAAAAAAAAACAAAAGACTTCAACGTCAGGCAGCATACTTGCTCGCTCGCTCGCACACTCGCCCGCCTGTACTTACGTGTCGCTTGCGTCGACTGCGACGCCGGCGCACAATCAGAGCTGGCAAGACGCGACGCCCGCCGCAGTTGCTTTTCAAAGGCGCGCCGTCGCAGTCGCACGCTATTGAGCAGCAGCAGCAACAACAACAACACGCTCTCTCTCTCCTTCGCTCTCGCGCGAATCGCGCGCGCAAGTTTCAATTTTCGTTTCGCGCTGTTTTCATTTTTCTTTTATTTTTTTGGTTTTTGTTTTTTTGTTTTACCGTAGTTCGTTCTTGCAGTAATTGTGCGTTGTCTTTCGTCAAGTTTGCTGTGTGTGTGTGAGTGGAGTCTCTTCATACGTTTTTTTTCTGTTTTTGGTTTGGGTATTTTAATTGTACATGCGCGCATGCGTGTGTGTGTGTGTGTGTATTTGCCTGCGCAGTTTGCCTACCTGTTGCCGCCGTTGCCACTGATGCTGCCTTAGCCACCGACTGCCTGTGCTCCTAATCCTATTCCAACACTGACCCGAAGCACCGCAGCACTGACCTGTCCTGGCCCGCGACTCGTTGCGGCAGGCCGTCAATTTGAACCAATTTGCAACCTCTGCAGGACTCTCGCTCGGTCGCCGCTGCGCCGGCGCAACTAGCACACGGATTACACGGACTAGCAGCAGTCGAGGCGAGAGGCTGTCGCAGCTGCCGCACTCGGATCTTGACAGGTAAGCGAAAATCGAAAAACCCATTTTGTCGCCCTTTTGCGTTCTGCAATTTCCGCCCCCAAATTGAATGCGCAGCGCGCACAAAGGGCTGCCCCCCCCTCCCCCCCTCCCACTCCCATCTAGCGGCAAATCCCCTTAAGTTGCCCAATTGCCGTTAAGCGAGCGAAATATAGCAAAGGATTTACATGCTCGCATGTCGCCTGCGCGAGCGAGCGAGCACTTTGCCCAATTTGCACAATTTCTGGCATCCATCCGCCAGGCAGCCAGCTCCCACCTCGCCCCCCACCCGGCTCAGCCACTTGCCGTTCACTTTACCGGTCGAGCGCACCCAAGGCCCGCCCACAGCGAAGATGCCGCGCGCCTCACGACTTACAGCTGCGAGAAATTGCAACTTTTTTAATTCAACTCAAAAGTTTTCATTTTATTGTTATTGATTCGCTCGACGAGCTGCAGCGAATTTGATCTGTGTTTACAACGCTTAGACTCCGCCGCACGCCCCCCAGCCCCCCAGTAAACAAGGATATAATCCGTAGTTAGAGCAGGTCTACGACAGAGCCTTAAGTATTCCACATCTCCTTGAGGCATCAGCTGCAAAAGGTGGAATGGATCTAACTTATATAAGCCAACAAATATATGTTGTCTAGTTGGGTCTATAATTACGGACGGACGGCACTGAGTTAAAACCCATTTAGACAACCCGTAAACAAGGATATAATCCGTAATTAGAGTAGGTCTACGACAGAGCCATAAATATTCAATTTCTCCTTAAGGCAGCTGCTGCAAAAAGTGGAATGGATCCTACTTATATAAGCTAAGCGAACTGTTGTCTAGTTGGGTCTATAATCACGGACTAATGGAGCCAAGCTCGAACCCATTTAGACAAGGATATAATCCGGAGTTAGAGTAGGTTTAAATATATAATTTCTCCTTAGGGAGCAACTGCAAAAGGCTTTACCAGTTCTCCAACAATCGAATGGACCTTACATATATTAGCCAAGTTAACTGTTGTCATCCGCAGTTAGTTGGGTCTGTAACCACGGACGGACGGAGCCAAGTTCGAGATTCGGTTCGAACCCATTTCGACAAGCCGTAAACAAGAATATATTAGGTCCACATCCAATGGATCTTACAGATATTAGCCAAGTTAACTGTTGTCATACGCAGCTAGTCGGGTCTATCATCTCGGGCGGACGGAGCCAAGTTCGAGCTTGGGCTCGAACCCATTTCGATATGCTGTAAACAAGGATATAAAGCTTAGTTAGAGTAGGCTAAACATTCCATTTCTCTGCAAAAGGCTCTCCCAGTTCCCCTACATTCGAATGGATCTTACCGATAGTGTCCAAGTTATCTGTTCCCATGCGCAGCTAGTGGGGTTTTTAATTACGGACGGACGGAGTCAAGTTCGAATTTGAGTTCAAACCTATTCCGATATGTCGTAAATAAGGATATAATGCGTAGCTAGATTAGCTCTACATATTCCATTTCTCCTTTAGGGAGCAACTACAAAAGACTTTCCAGGTTCTTCGACATTCGACTAGATCTTACATATATTAGCCAAGTTAACTGTTGTCATCCGCAGCTAGTTAGATCTGTAACCACGGACGGGCGGACGGAGGCAAGTTCGAACCCATTTCGACTGTGTTTACTCAGCGCGTGTACAGTATTGGAAAGTCGTACAAATTGAGCATTGTTGTGCGTGTGTGTGTGCGAGTGTGTGTGTGCGCTTACTTTGCTCTTTTTGTGTGTGTTTTTTACTTCACTTTTTTCCCATCTCTTCGGCTGCTTCGTCTTTTGTTTTTGTGTCTTGGTAACAAGTTTCCCCAATGCCAATCACAGTGGCTCCAGCGCTGCGGCTGAGGCTGTGGCTGCGACTGTTTCTGTGGCTCTGGCTCTGGCTCTGGCATCGACTTCGGATTCAGCTGCTTCCACTGCGTCTCCCTTTGCGCTCATCAGCAGCAACTCGTTGTTGTTGTTGTTGCTGCTGATGCAGTTTGTGCGCTTTTCAGTTTTCCACTTTAGCCATCTAAACGATTTTCCGACAGTGTTTGCGTCTCCATCTTCGTCATTCGTTTCGTACGGTTTTATTCGGCTCTTGTTCTGTTTTGTTCTTTTCTATTCTCTGGTGTTTTTTCTCTCTCTCTCTCTCCCGCTCCCGCTCTCTCTCTCTCTATATCTTTTCTTTTGTTTTGTTCCCCCCTGTTCCGTTCCGTTTCGTTCCATCGCCCGTGGCTGGGTGGCAAGGAATTTTTGAAAGATCTAACAAGATTTTTCTTTGAGCAACGTTAAGAGGCAGCTTCAGCTAACGCGGCTGCCATCTCAGACTGTGTCTTTTGTTGCCTTCAATCCACACACACTCCACGCCCCACGCCCCACGCCCCCCACGCTCCACGCCCCACGCCCACCGCCCCTTCTGGTATCCCCTCAGCAGTCATTTGCCCGCTGTCTGGTGTGTTCGGTGTGTTGTGCGCCGCTGATTAAATTGTTTGGGAACTTTCGTTTATAATTTGATGTGGTATCTCTCTGTGGTGTCATCCGTCCGACGTCCACCGTCCGACGTCCGTCGTCCGTCGTACGCTGTCCGCCAGCTCAGTCTTCATCTGCTCATATATCAGTCTCCCTTTGTCTACGCTCTAGGAGCGAGTTGGCTCAGCGCTCGCTGCTCAGCAATTAAGCGGCATTTATCTTGTTCAAATTTGCTCCGAATCCGCTTATCACAAAGCCAACAGAAGCCACACAAAGCGAGGCCAATGCCTCAAACATAACTATAATCGCACGTCAAATATATTTTCCTTAGTTTCAGCTCAATTAGGGCTTGAGCAATGTCTTCATTGTTTTCCTATGGCGTCTCGAAGTTTTCAATAAACTTTTTAAGCTCGAAATAAAACAGCTATGTCTGATTGATTGATTGATGGACTTATTGTTCGCGTGAATGAATGTCGGTGACCGATTAACTAGCTAACTAAGTGAGTGATTGACCAAGTAATTGAGTAACACGTTGATGAACAGATTGATTGATTGAGAAACTTTCTAACTGCGCGACTGAGTGAATGACTGAGAGATTTATTTTGGATGTGCTTGATAGATGAACAAGCTAATCATTTTTTGACTCGCTCACTGCTGGAGTAAGTGATTGATTCCGTGATTGATAGAGATTGACTGATTAATTTTTCACTGAGTGATTTCTTGATTGAGGGATTGAGTTGTTGATTAAGAGATTGAGGAACCAATTGATTGATTGACAAAATTATTAAGTGATCGACTGATTGACTGACTGACCATCTGTTCAACTGAGTGATAAATTTTGATCTGATTGATAGACGATTGACCTTGAGATAAGCTGACTGATGGACAAGGTGATTCGTATCGTGATTGATCCAAGTAGACTAACTGATGTATTGAATTGCTGAATGATTGAGTACTAGTATAACATTCGTTTGTAGATACATTGACGGAAAGATTGATTGACTGATTGACACAATAAACGTATGCTTAAAGAACTACTTTATAAAGTTTTTCGGAAGTTCCATGAAAATGGCTAGTAAAAAGAAACAATTTTATTAATCTTCATGCTAACTGTTATCTTTTATGCCATCCAATTGATTTCGAGAGGTTTTGGTGAAAATTCACGTAGCTTATACCTTTCGAAATGTGCATTCCACTAGGTTAGTGTCTGGCTCAAGCAACTGGCGACAATCTAGAGTGGGAAAGCAAAAAACTATTTCGAATATCGTCTTTCGTAGTTTCATAATCGGGAACTGTAACGTCGCGGATAGGGCGTTCGCAATTGGCAGAGTGCGAATCGCGAATTCGACACGTTTCGCTGTACAAAGTGTTGAGAATGGACTTGTTTAATCACAAACATCATGCACAGCTCAAACTGGTGATTAACCAAGCCATTGACAGTGCTCGAAATCAACTGCGGAAGCCGAAATACAAAATACGGAATATCGAATGCTACACATTTTGACGAACTATTCGGACGAAACGATTTGCACGCACAGCAATTAAATTTCAATTTCTGAGGGCCGCACTTCTAATGCAGCTCGCGAAATTGGGCCGGAGCGAAAAAAAAAAACACAGAAACAAACTACAACAAAAAGAATCGAGCCCAATGTAAAAATTGACAAGAATGGATGCGCGCGAGGTGAGAGTGCCCGACGAGCTCATACCCTATGCAGAAACCAAAAAATTGCATAATGTTGTTAATAATAATATGTGATAATAGTTGATCAATTAGAACAACACGTGTTGAATTCGCATTATTTATATTATTATAATTGGAATTTTCATCATATAGCTGATGATCTGTTATATAATATCGTATATACACATTTCTTCATAAAAATAGTAGTGCGACTAGTCAGCAGATATCATCCAATACAATCTAGTGATGAAGTCAATATTTTAAACACAATTTGTAAGGGGTATTTGGTATAATATATATTGTTATTATTATTGTTATCGCTTAAGGTTTCAAGCTTGGAAACATGTGCACTTAAGGGCCGGAAATGGAAAAATTTTAAAAATGTAGTTGCTCATTAAAATAGCAGTGGAGAAAATGTGTTTTTAAAATTGTGTAATGAAATATGTAAATATATTTAAACTGGAGTTAAGCTATGGATTGTCATTAAAATCAGGAAACTTTTTCTTAACACCTGAGTTAGAGTTACTCAGTTTAGTTAGACTCCAAAGATCAATTAAAACTAGTTAGATTGCACGAGAAAAAGAGAGAGAGCGAGGAGTCTTTGTCTTGACATATATTAACACATTTTAATACCAGGAAATATTATCATCCAAATGAATCAATACATCAATATATATTCAATTGTTAATCAGTCATGCAGGGAGACGTGCAACACATGGCTTGATAGCCCCCATGTGCATGCGGCATTACAGGGTATTGCGACGGCTGTCAAGACACTCAGCGAGACAGGCATGCAGCTGAAGTGGTTCGTCGCCTGATTGGCGCAACGCTGCTAAATGTATGCATGAAAAATGCATTAGAGCCGCCGATGAGGATGCCAGATCAAGCTGAGAGACAGAGTCTATAGTGCGCTTGTTTTCTGACAACATCCTAATGATGACACGCCACATGCAACAACAGCAGCAGCAACAACCGCAGCAGCAGCAGCGAGTGTATCGAGCATCGGGAGATGCGCATCTCAATTGCCGGTGCTCGATAAGCACTGATGCATGGCAAGGCTGAGAATGTGTCCTTGCGGTTGTCGCCGTCTCCGGGGAATGCAAATGCATTAGAACTAAGCTGGCAAGCAAAGAGATTCCCCCTATATCTCTGCACGTCACTGGCTCTGCTCTGTGTGCGAGTGCCTCGAAATTCCGAAATACAATTCAATTTTGAAATTACTCAATGCGAGAGCTTTAACCCAGCACTCAGGCCGAGAAGTGCTATATTAGGCACGTCTGCGACCTGGACTTGTTCTGAGCACACTTTTTTATCATCGCACTTCACAATGAAAGTTTATGCATGCCGCCTCAGCTCTAATTGAACTTAAATGTTAAATGATTCATAAGCATTTCCAAAGGCCTTGGCCTCCGTCTGTCCACCAGTCAGTCTATCACTCCGTAAGAATCGTGTCTGATGATGATGACTAAGGAATATCAATATCCTGCCATATAATCGAGGGTGTTAAGTATTCCTCGCGCCTTTCTCTTTCACTCAGTTCCCTCTATTTCAGCTCTAATATTTCTTTTTGGCATCTTCGTGATTCGTCTATTAAGGTGTCAATCATACTTAAGGCGGCACAGATTTGTTATTTCGATCAATTGCATTTTTTCTCTTTATTGGTTTCCGAGAATTCCGCGGCAATTAAACTTTAGCCACAGCAACTGTACCTGCACAGACCTTGAAGCGAAAAACTCTACGTAACTTTTCTAGGAATCGTTCTGGGCAGTAAAACAAAAATACAAAAATACACAAATACAAAAAGAAAAGAAATTCTGCTTCTGCTTGAAAATCATTCATTTGCTAATTATTTAAAAACACAATTTGCCAATGCATGCAAATTATATACACACCGACAGACCTACATACGATATATACGATGTATACGCCATATATATGTGCGCCATAAACCACAGAGATGTGTGTACGGTAAATCCCAAGTCCCCAAGAGCTCAATCGGTCCCACTCGCGGTCGCAGTCGCAGTCGCAGTTGGAGTCTCCGTCCCTAGTCGAGCTCTGATCACTCTTAGGTCTGCAGCTGAGGCCTGCCACAAAAAAATAATAATAAAAAATACTTAGATACAAATATACAGAAAACAGGTCTCGAGTCGTATACGTGTTTTGCGCGCCGGTCTCTAAAAAAATAAATAAAATAAAAACAAAAACGAAAAAAAAAAAACTTAATTAGAAGCAACAACAGCGCTGCGCACAATGATGATGATGATGATGATGATGATGATGGTGGGCAGCGTCGAGGTAAATAAAAATTAGAAATCTTACGATGCTTCGATTTCTGTCGATGTTCTTCTCGTACCTGGCGCGCTGCTCTTCCTCTTACTGCGGTTTTTTTTATTGACAGTGCCAAAATATCGCATTGGGCGTTTTTTGGTCGACGATTTGACGGGCCATCAGAAGTTGAGTCTCGGGCCTGTCATGTGCATACGTAATGCTAATTTTTAGCCTTTTTTAATTGTAGCTTTCGGCTGGAAATTGGCGAAAATAAACAAGGTCCAAAATGCAAAAGACCTGGGGGTAATTACAAATTTGCAACGGCTTTGCGCGACTAGGAACAATACAAAAGCAATAAAAATCATTGAAAATAGCGTAAACAAAGGGGGTTATTCTGTAATTATATAACTATTTATTTTACCTACACATTTGCCCATTAGAGATGCATCATTTTCCACTATAAATACGTAAGCGTTGTGGAAATTGAGTGAAAAATAATATGTGAGCTAAGAAAATAATAGTAATGATAATAATAATTAGATATATGGCAATTCTGATAATGATGATAATAGCAAAAATGGATACCGATAATACTAATTGTAATTGAAGTGAAAATAATGACAATGATAATGATAATTAAAATAAAAACGACAATGAAAACTACAATACTAATGACAATGATAGTGACACTGATAATGGCAATGAGAACGACAACGATATTGGCAATAGCAATGACAATGATGTGCACAATGACAATGACAATGATATGCACAATGCCAATGACAATGAGAGTGATAAAAGTAATGAAAATGAGAATGACAATGATAATGACAATGAGAATGACATTAGGAATGACATTGATCATGACAATGTTTATGACAATGATTATGACAATGAAATGACATTAGTGAACGATAAAGAACGACAATGATATTGGCAACTGCAATGATAATGATATTGGCAGTAGCAATGATAATGATATGCACAATGACAATAACAATGAAAATGACATTAGTAATGACATTAGTAATAACAATGATAATGACATTGATCAAGGCAATTATGATTATTTTTGCCTAATGAAAATTAAAAAAATGTAATGATAATGAATATCATTAATGATAATGATAATGATAATGGTAATGAATATCATTACATTAAAAAATGTAATGATAATGAATAATGATGATAGTATTAATTATAATACTATTCAAGATTACAATGATAATAAAACGAAATTGAGCTAATGATAATAATATTCAGGGAAATACTGAGAATGATAAGTAGCATAATAATTATAATAATAATAATAATACTAATAATAATAGTTCAATGGAAACTTCCAATCGATTTACCAATAAGACTTTGCTCCCCAATCCCCTTGCCAACCTTTATTGGAGTTACTTCGGAATAGAAGTTGTTGAGTCTGAAACTTAAAGCCGAGTCCAAATCGCAGAGCCTAATGCAAGTTAATATCAATTTCCTGTGCTTAAAGAGCACTCGAATGCTTTGTTTTCGGTCCGTTTTATTTTTCATTTTGGCAATTTGTAATTGAATCTTCACATGGTCAGGTAATTGCTATTGCCAAAAAAACAGCTAAACTGAACTGTGGCCCGCTGTGGAGTCGGGTTGCCCGAAACCCGAAATCCCAAAGGCAAAAAACAAAAGCAGAAAACAAAGCCAACCGAAACCTTTGCGCAAGTTTTTAATGAATGAGCTGACATTTTGTTGGCCAGCTATTGCAAAGTTCAATATTGGTTTGCATCAGTTTACACACAAATTAAAAGCGCAAACTTACCCCAAAACGGCCAAATCAAAGGTGAGCTGACTGCAAAGTTAGTTAACAACAAATATCTGGCTCGGCCTCCGATTTCCAACGTGCACACGCACACACACGGAAAGAATGAGAAACATGCTCGTATTTACGAACTTTTATATGCATTCGGAGTTCACATATCTCGACTGCATTGAACCGCACCGAACTCGGCTGAACTACTTAGTGCAACTTGCAAAAATGCAAAATATCTAAAGTTCAAGTATATAACTAGAATGCCCAGTGGCCAATTGCCAGTTGCCAGTTGCCAGTTGCCCCTCCCCCACGCCCTACGTCCCATGCCAGTCCATATTCCTTTCGTCTCTGGACTTGCATGGAGCTAGCTGCCGGTCGCCAAATAAAAGTCAATCATAAATATTTGGCTAACAACAAAGCGCAGCAAACTTAAATTAGAAGCGAAAAAAAGAAGAAGCAGAAAATAATAAAAAAAAAACCAAAGGACAAACAGCAGTGCACAGTGGGCCACACAGCGAATGTGGCGGGCAAAAAGAGAGAGATTATTATTGACTACAAGTGTGGAGGCAATAACATCATTATTCATTAGACGTTTCATTGCCGAGGCGTGTTTGCCATATCAGGGCGAAGTAAGTGCTGTCTGTGCCGCCACGGGCTCCACTGTGCGATGCCCAGAGTCGAGCCATAAAATGCAAATAACGAGAAAACAGCAGCAGCAGCCAGACAAGACCATCTTCGTTCTCAAGATGCTGGAGCTGGGCATGGACATGGGCATGGGAACGCGAACGGGTACGAGTACGAACCACAGCTTCAGTGTGAGTGTGCGAGTGTGTGTGTCTGGCTGTGTGTGTAAAAGTTTAATAAAGATATTTGTTACAGTCAGTGCACCTTGAAATTGTTCTGTGGCAAGCAATGGTCACACTGGTGTTCTGCCAGAGGACTTCGAGTCGAGTCAAGTGCCAACGGCTCGAGCAGACTATGCAAATGTCCTTCACATCCCAAACACATAGGTATATATATATATAATATAAATCTGATATATATATGCATAAGATTTCTAATAGGCAATAAAGTCAGTCGAAAGCCTTTCTGTCTGCCCAGCACTTAATTGCTCCGATTGTAGGGTATGCGCCGGCTAAGCACTTGTCACTTGCCTTGCTTTTTTCAGCGTTTCCCAGATATCTTTTATAGCCACATCCTGCTGCTGGCCTGCATGTAAGCTCGCCTGCCTCGGCGGGCTGAGTGCCAGAGACAGATTATCATCAGCGGGCCAACTTTATTAGTGTCATTAGATGCAGTCAAAGCGCACAGCAAGGAGCACAAAACATTCGCAATTCGTCTAGCTCGGGCCTGTCAGTCGACTAACTAACCTCTCTCTCTCCCCCTCTCTCTCGCCCCCTTGCTCCCCCACTCTCGCCCTCTCTTTCTGCCATCTGGCATCTGCCATCTGACTTCTCTCTGTTTATTGCTTTGTATCTGTTTGAGTGTCTCTGCTATTTATACCATACCCTGTAGCCATTGCGCGTGCTGGGGTATATATGACGACTGAGTTTGCCTCGAGATGTCTTTGAGCTTTAGTCAATATCGATAATAATCGATTTGTTTATCGATTCAGCAGACTCTTTTAAGAGACGTGAAACTCTTGGGCATCCTTAGGTGCTTTCTTTTCTTTTCTCTTTTCTTCTTTGCCACGCAGTGTATCTAGTGGCCGTGCAGTGCCGTCTGCACTTCTCTTTTTAGTTTTTGAATTACTTTAATATCGATAATAATCGATTTATTTATCGATTGCTAACAAAGTCATTCAAGAGACATGATACCCCGTGGGATTCTCTTCTTTTTGTGTCATGTAGTGTATCTGGTGGCCGTGCACTGCTGTCTGCACTTCTCTATCTTGTTTTTTGAATGACATTAATATCGATAATTATCGATTTATTTATAATAGCTATCGTTTGCTTACAGAATCTTATAAGAGACATTTGACTCTGTGATATGCTTAGGCACTTTCTTCTTTCTTTGCCATGCAGTGTATCTATTGGCCGTGCATTGCCGTCCGCACTTCTCTTTCTTGTTTTTGAATGACTAACTGCAAATTAGTAGCTACTTCTGGCAATTTATCGTGCATTGTATTGCGGCCTGTTGGCCGGCTCATTATGAATAGTCGCTGGGCCGCTTGCGGCTCTTTGGTGCGAGGGAGAGCCATCTCAAGAGAGAGAGAGAGAGGGAGAGAGAGAGAGCGCGAAAGGGAATTGAAGCTTCATTCACTGCAAAACAAAAAGAAAAAAAAAAGAAACAGAAACAGAGAAAAAGAAAAGAAACATTCGCTCCGGCAGCGCGTTGCATGGCTTCGACTTGGTGTGTTTTGTGTTTCTCTGCGAGTATTTCATAAATTTTGTACGCTCGTTATTTTTGGCTATGAAATGGCAAAGGTATGAGCCACAAAAGCGCCATTATTACAATTTTTTGTTGCATTGTTGTTGCTGTTGTTGCTGTCGTTGTTGTTGTCGTTGTTGTTGGTGCTGATGGAGTGCAGCTTCGGATGCGAGTCAAAGTTTGCAATACTAAGTAGTAATATGGAGTGTGTGTGTGTGTGTGAGAGTGTAAGAGTGTGTGTGTGCGTCAACTGGCAACCTAATTTTTCGGTTTACGTTCAGTTTTAATGGGCTTCAGAGCAGACGTCGTTGTCGTTGTCGTTGTCGAAGTCAACAGCAGCAGCATCCCCATCAAGAGCAACGTATATCGTATATATGTATTTGTATATATACACACATATTCATAAATATATATTTATGTCTAGCGAGGTAGCTAAATTATAGCTAAAGCAAGCGCCGCTCAAGCTCATCAACATCATCAGCAGCGGCAACAACAACAACCACTAGAACCGCCAACTAGTTTGAATGCCTCCGCTGCCGCTGCCTCTGCCGCTGCCCCAGCGCCGCCTGCACCCACACCCGCTTGGCCACGACACACAGCGACGCTTCCTAGCTGAGCGGCTCCCTGGCAAACGCTCTCGAAACAATTGTTTCTTGTTTACAGCCGGAGGCGAAATTTTTAAATTTAGCTCTTTTGCGTTTCGGTTCCACGATGCTCTTTTAGTTTTGCCTCGTTTCTATAAACTATATATACATATATATATTTAAACATATATATATATTGTATATATATATATATGTATATAGTTATATACATTTATGTATGTATATGTTCTCACATAGGTATCTAGTTAAAAGTTGATTTTCTCATTGTTCTCGCATTTCTATGCTCAGCCTGAAAAGACACAAATGCAACGGTCAAAAAGGTCTGCACATATATATATATATATATATATATATATATATATATATATATATATATATATATATATATATATATATATATATATATATATATATATATATATATATATATATATATATATCTAATACAAGAATATAACATACATACATACAGCATGTACAGCTATGGTCATAATAATAGGTACACGACCAAAACATTTGCCAATCGCTTGAAATATTTGACATTTAACTGCATAACAAATACCAGAGGAAAATTTTGCTTCTTCTGCTGAAGTGTGAAGCTGAATTGTATGAGAAGAGGAAGATAAGAAAAGATATATATGACGATGAAAATATATATACAAAACTCAGAAAAAAAAACTATACAGTGTGATTTTTATGGATGTTTTTAGGGGTCAGTTAACAACACTGCTCTATTTGACCATAAATTGAAACACCTATAGCTTTTTTTTTAGTTTCACATTTCATGTCATACATTTATATTCTTATATATTTATAAATTACATATATACACCAGAAAAATGCTTCCAATTGAAAATTCAAATTGAAATTCTTATCAAAATAATAGTTTTGTTCTTCAAATTTATCATAATATTGGTTTTACTCAAATACATTTTTTATGGGAGAATAATTTCAAGCAATGATCTAATTCATTAGGCACAAAGACTGTGTTATTCAAGCCAATTGGATTAGGTACTTGAAGTTGTGTCAAGTCAGAAGTCTAAGTCCATAAGCCAGGCAACATTTTTAAAATTTTGAAAATTGGTCTTCCATATAACGCTTTGTGTCAGTAAAAAATTTTATGACATTTCTGTTTAATATTGATGATTATTAAACATAAATCTATTTAAATTATCTTTCAATCAAGCTAAATTTATGGATAATTTTATTATATTTTTGTTATATATAATTATGTAAACTTATGACACTCTAAAAAAAAACACAATATTTTATTTGTAAAATGAACAATTTCTTTTAATACAACTTTGATTCCATTGGATGGCAGGGTATCCACTAGTCATTCATACTTTCACAACTCTCTAATTGATAGATCTTTTCATTTCTATTTTAAATACGCTTAAATTCCTATAAAACTTTTATACGCAATTAACTCAATGAGTTAGTTATACAACTAAGATACCCTAAAATTGATATACCCTAACTTTACAGCTTTTTTGTTGAACTTTGTTGGAATAGGAAACTTTTTTATTTTTATTTTTTTCTATGCAATGAAATCCAATATAAATCGAATTTCCCAGAAGTCTACTTTAGAGTAAGCTGTGTGAATCTCTCCGCCCCTCCCCCTCTCTCTCTCTCTCCCTCTCTCTCTCTCTCCCTCTCTCTACTTACAACAATTTCGTATTTAGTTAAATGTTCGTCGAGTATTTTATTGTTGCTGTTTGCCCCCATATGCAACGTTAAATTTACTATTTGCAGTTATTGTTATTGTTATTATTGTTGTCGCCGTAGCCGTTGCTGTTGTTGTTGTTGTTGTTTCTCTCCCCATTGTTAATGTGGCAGTTGCCGCTGGCTGTGCGCATTAATAGTACATTTAGTATTCACAGTAAACGCTCGCGGTGCCCAAAATGAAATTAACGCCAAACAAAATGCTTCACGTCGAACTTTTATGATGTACCAAATAGTTGCCGTGCCGCGCGACTCTAAAAAGTCGCACGCGGGGTATATTAGCTGCCCGACTTGACTCGATCCAGTTGCATATTCTCTATCATTCAGCTGAGTTGAGAGTCTACAGGGTATTCTTCGCCGTGCAGGTGTGCAGCGCGAATCAAAGACCTTTGCAAGCAGATTCTGCTTGGGGTCTGCCCCTGCTAGTTGGGGTCGCACTTGTCGCTCTTCGCTTGACATTTGATTAAATTGTTTTTGTTTTTTCTTCTTCTCGTCTCCTTCTTTTGCTTATTACCCACTGCCATGCAATGTGTGCAAGATGGGGCACGGAGGGGGCGTGCAGCGCTTCACCTATGAAGCAATTTGAGCGTTGATCACAAAAATTCTATGACAACAACAAAAAACATAAATTGCTCAGATAGTGCTTAGCAACGTACATACATAGTCTATAGTATATAAATATAGAGAGATATAAAAAGAGAGAAGCGCCACACGGTGATTCGAGCGCACACACTCACACACACATACGAGCGAGAGTGTGTGAGACAGTGTCGAGTAAAAATGATTTCCGTTTCCTGTTCATTAAACTGCCCAAAAAGAAAGCGCAAGGGCAACACACACTTACACACACTCACACACATTCACTTAAAGACTCACTCATCAGTCTAAGCACTGAATACTGAATAGTGAATACTAAAAAGCAAATACTGTGCACTCATCCCTGGCCCCAAGCGAGAGCCAACTAGCAGAGACTGAGAGAGTGAGAGGGAGAGACGTCTCACATTTGCTTAGTTAGCAATCGTTACACAATTTACTACACTCTCTCTCTCTCTCTCTTCCCCACTCTCCCCATCTCTCTCCCTCTCTCTCTGTTAAACTTTGGCCGCTAATGTATTCAAAAGATATCGCAGATACAGCTAAAGATACAGCTCGCTAGCTGTTGCCTGTTGCTTTTGCATTTTGCCAGCTAACTGTTTGCTGTTTTGGCCACACACTGACGTCGCCGTCGTCCCCCCCCCGCTCCCCCCACATACCAATCACCGTCAACTCACTTCCCCATCACGCACACCACAATGTGAATGACCCTTTTGTCGTCGTCGTCGTCGTCTCCATCGTCGTCGTTGTCATAGTCATTCGCGTTTTGTGCTTATGTTTCTTTTTGCTTTTCAGCGCTGATATGTGAAGATTTCTCGACTTGAAATAATATTAGTAATATCCGTCTGCATTTATGTGTAATTGGAACTCTTTAAGGTTTTGCTTTTCTATTCAAATAATTAAGCCACGAAAAAAGCAGACGAAAATCTTTTGTTTGCCCGCCTCGAATTTCGCTTTCGATTGGCAGAAATATCAGAGCTCCCATGTCTCGCCATGAAGCCTCAATTCCAAATCTATTTAATAATAAACACGGGCGAAGCTTTTGAAGCAATATTTGTGCAAATTTGAGATTAAATTTGATGAATTTGATTAGGGCATAATTTGATAGCTTTTTCCTTCATTTGAAACTCAGGTTAAGCTGAGCATATTTAGATTCTTTATGATTGTTATTTTTATTGCAATTAATTTTTTTTTTAATATTTATTATATTATTGTGAATGGCAAAGAATACTTTTTGAGATATATGAAAATGTGATTCATTAAACAAATGAAGATCTTTAGGTTTCAGTTAAAGTTTTCCTTAAAGAAACTTTAGTAATCATAGAATATGTTTATTAATTCGTTTTGATCTAACTTTGAAGAAATATAGATATATGTAATTTGATATCGTATCTTTATGAGATTGTGACGTTAAATTGAGAAATTTATAGCAGAATTTGTTAGCTTCTCTGTGGTGATTTCAGAGAGATTGACAGCCAGAATTATTGAAATGAGTTTGCGTTTGAGTTTCATCCTTTATTTGACACTACGAGAACTATAGATGTTGCTGAGTGGGAACAAGATGGCTAGTTAGGCCATTTAGACAGGGTTGTTATGATTGTCAGTGAACGTGAAAACGAGGAGAAGTTGTGATTCCAAAAAGCACATGGAAGAGTACAGCCGGAATTCGTTTATGGAGTTTATCTTAATAAGTAGAGAACCATAATGTCACATACTTACGCCTCAAAGTGGATAGAAAAAGACTACGAGATGCTCTGAACCGTGTCTGATCTGAGTTTTTAAGTAGTTTACATCTGCCATTAAAAGCAGAAGAAAAGTCGACTTTAGGACACCTGGACTCGAGTTAACATTAACTACGTCCCGCGAATCACTGCCTTTTTGTGCTTGTCGGCTTATTAAATATACAACGTCTTTTAAGCATTGGCTTTGTAGGCAACTATACTTAAATAAATAGAAAAATATTAAAAACCAATATTGTTTAAAAAAATATGAAACTTAATGTAAAACTTTGACACTCTTGCTTCAAAAACGAGATAAAAATAATTAACTGAATTTTGATAATGTTTTTAATCGATAATAATGAAATGAAAAGCTGTAGATCATTTAAAATAAACTTGATGAAACTCTATAAAGGACCTACAGATCTTCTAAGTTACGAGGTTCATTCATACGGACGGATGGGTAGGGCTAGAGCAACTCAGCTTGACATCCTGATCAAGAATATATTAGTTTAATAAGTCTGTCATGCCTCTTTCTGCCTGTTACATAGATTTTAGCAAAAACATTTTCCATTTCCAATGAGGTGTAAAGTAGAAAACAGTTTGACAAACCTGATTTGTCTTTGATTTATCAACGTTAGCTATGTTCTAGAGTGGAATAAATGAAGTTCTAAATTATGAATATATGGTTATAATATTTGGGAATATGTTGAAGCAACTTAAAAGCCCAGAACGTTCTTCAAACTGAAATCAACTTTGCTAGTCATATTATCTCGGACATATAAACCAACTGATAGATCAAAGTTTATGTGATTCGCATATTAAATTTCAACTTGAAATATGCTCAAATTGCAATACTTCCGACTTATGGCGACTCATCTGTTGATGATATTTATACGTTATATAAATATTTAAATATTTATCCTATTTTAAATAAATTGCACACACAATATCACAGAAGTAGCTTTCAAAGAACAGCAAAAAGAGTTTTGTATATCAAGCACTTTTGCATAATTGCAATTTTTTTTGCTGTGTCTCCTCTTTGGTCAGCCTGTGGATTCTATAGATGCACGAGCTAAATGAGCCAAGCCATTAATTAGGTGCCATATCATTTGCCTTTAATTTTTTAACTGTTTTTTGTCATTCGTTTTGTTGAAAAAACGTCGTACAAATACAGATACATATATACAGATATATCTGCATCTGTAGATCTGGGTAGCCGCTGCCCTCCCTCCCTCCCTCCCCGCTCTCCTGGCCCTCGTTCAAACGTTGAAGATAAACCAAATAAACGAAACGTGTCTGGAAATTATAAAACGTACACGAATTTTGTGCATGTTTATTCGGGCTTTCCGAATTTTATTATAAATTAGTCTGGCAATACTCGAACATTTTTTCTCATTCATTTGAGAGCAAAAAAGCAAAGCAACAAAAACAAAAAGCAAATCAAAGCAACAATGGCAAAGTCCACAGAAAGGAAAAAAACAACAACAACAACACAAAGCTCGGGACACATCAAATTTTCTATAAGCTGTTTGAGCACAAATAAAAACACACACACACACACACACACACACTATACACACATGTGTGTGTGCGTACAACTAAGCAAACTGTGAGCACACACAGAGATAGAGATAGAGAGATAAAGAGAGAGAGAGAGAAATGCAATGAAATATATGTGGAATACGTATTTGAATATGTGAACGTGAAATATGACAAAAATTGAAATCACATTTTAATAACTGAGTGTGAACGTGCAGCTAGAGTATACCCCTAACCAGCATACCCGTCTGCACACACTACTCTCTCTCTCTCTCACTCTCTCTGCGTGTGTGTCCACATCAAACATAGAAAATATTTATATTGAATGAAAGCTTTAAATGTGTATTAAAATTATTATATTTATAATTAATTAAAAGTGAAACAAAGCCAGCTAAAGATTAAATATAAATTTAAATAAATAAATACTTTAATTATTATTAAGGGGCAATGAAGTGAGAGAGAGAGAAAATTGAATTTTCACATACAAATAACGTTTATTTTATTGACAGAAGCTTAAAAATGGTTTTAAGTTGAACCGGTTCAAGCTAGAGACACGCTTTTTCACTCAAATTTATATGCTGGATTAGATATTTATATATAGAGAGAGCTCTATTGAGTTCTATCTGGATATTGCAGACTTGAATCGAAAGCTTAGCTTAGCGAATCGCTTGCAAATTGAAGCCGAACCGGTTTAACTATTTATTATGTCATCTGAGAAATCAAGGCAGAATCATATTCATATCAGCCGTACAAAAAACTCTATTGTTTATTAAATATTAATGAGTAATGGGACTATAATTTGCTGAAGCACACATATACAAATATCTATATCTATATATATAGGATTTATTAGTATATATATATATATATATTATATATATATGTACATGTATCTATATAGATATATATATTTGTCTATATATATAAGATCATGAGATGTTATTTAAATTATTTTTTATTACCTTCTTTTCTCGTGACTTGGATGATGATATGAGATACTCTACAAATATGACAGGGTATATCAGTTAGATCAAGCATCTAATGACATTCGACTGAAGCGATTAAGTATAGGAATTATTAGTATAACTAGGAGTATATATTATAGTAAATCATTCAAATCAGTCAAATTCTAACCCTCCTAAGGGTAAGGGTATCTGTCTTTCAGCTCGGCATTCGTTGCCAATGCGACTCTAGGTAGATTTCTATTGAACACGATTAAAGCGAGGACAAATTGAATTTTTTACTTTTTTCTCTCTTTTTTTTTAATTTTATTTTTAAGCGAAACACGATGATTAATTAAATGCCTTGTCACATGATGCCAACGTAAGCTCAAGGGGGCGTGGCAGCAACCCTAAATGTAAATATGTATATGCTGTACATATATTAAATATGTATAGGTATATATATATATATATATATATATATATATATATGTATATAAATGAAGCGTATAAAGCATTTGCTGGAGCAACGGGCATTACTAATTTCATTCAAACGATATATTTATGCCCCTGTCAAATGGCTAAAAGGATATATTGGCTTTGTCAAGATGCCTGCAACAGCCACCAGGTGGCATTGGAAGCCTCGTGGAGTAAATATTCGTAATTAGGAGCCGACTGAACTGAGTTACCTCAATCCATACGTCTTAATGACTGATGTCCTTTTGTGTAAGCGCCCAATTCTCAGAATCTATAGGAGATGGATGCTGAAATAGAGAGGAGATGGATGCAGATGGAGAGATAGATGTAGAGAGAGAGAGAGGGAGAGAAAGAGACTACACCTACGCATACTACACCTACTCCCTCAACTCTACTTAAATAATCGATAACGTTTCCATTTTCATACAATCGAGGCAAAATATAATTATGTGAGTGTTTTTAAGAGTTGGAATTACCAAAGGTGTTTAAGCATACAATTCAATGGACAGCATTCACTCTTGTTCTGCTCCCACCTTTCACACGCTCCAATGCGCTCAAAAATCCAGAAAAGTCTAAATGTTGCCTAAGGAAAGTTTTGCCTGAGGTGGAAGTACACATTTGCTAGGCCTCAAACAAAATTGAATCAATAACAAGGCATTTTCATTTGAGTTTGAGCATAAGAGCCGACTGAGTGTGTGTGCGGGTGTGCGTGTGTAAATATAGGCTTGTTGTAGTCAGGGTATTTGCTAGTCAAACACTCCCCACTGAAGCTTGCTCTAAATCGTTGATCAAACTTCAATTGCAGTTGCAAATCCAAAATTTGATTGATTTTTTAGCAAAAATAAGCATGCCTATAGAAATTTATATTTATATACGGATAGTTCTTTATTGTCTGTCCAGTGTGTGTTTGCATTTTGAATATTCCATATGGATTATTTGCAATCTACTGCGTTTTGCCAGCAAAAATTGCATTTGGCTAACGCTCGAAACAGTAGCATCAATAAGTATTCGCACAACTTTTTCATTTGTATTTTTAAACACACATCTACCGATATATCTAAATATATATAGATGCATGCTAATATTGGTGTAGACCGGAACAGTTGATGCGGCTACGACTCGAAGCAAAACAATTTATCAAAAGTTTCCATTGCAAAACCTACTTGGACTGTTGACTTGTCGCTACCTATGGGGGGAGATATCTCTATAGAGAATATTTCTTATACTCTATAAATAATTATATTAAAATATATATATATTTAAAAAATTATTTTAGAAATTTTATAGATTAGATTAGATATTTTTATAGATTAGAATATTTTTATAGATTAGATATTTTTATAGATTAGAATATTTTGATATAGATCCAGTTTCAATTCCTACTTTTTCACTATTCATTCCCCCACTTTGTCGTCCAGTGTAATTGGAGAAATGTGCCGAGTAAATATATTGTTTTTCTTAAGTCATTTTTCATACGATTTCTCACACTTTATTAGCTTTTAATATCCATGCCATTCCTTTCGTCGCCTTCGGCCACGCAGCGTGAAAAACATGCACAAATATATTAGACACGACTTTGGTGGAGAATAATTCGATTAGGAGCTAAAGCAATTAATATCTGGCGAACGTGAGAAATGACTTTGAGGAGGCCTAGAAATGCAAATATAATAATTGACAGCTGAAGTGTCTTTGAGATGCAAATTGGAGGCGCGCTGGATGCTTGGATGGAGCTCGCTTCGTTTTTTGGGTGCGCTGGTTCCACTTGGCGGCCAGATTTATCGCGTTTCCTTCGGGGTGTGTCTGCTGTCGCACCTCGGAAGACAGAAGCAGCAGCAGCAGCAGCTACAATAGCAACAATAGCAACAGCCATGGACACTTCATTTGAGCTGCTGTCAGTCCATCAGTTCGTCGTTTCCCTTGCCTGGCTTTCACTCTGACGCGCTTTTCCTCACGCCTCACTCACGCCCCGGATGCAGCTCGTTCTGCTCTTGTTTATATACGTATATTTGGGTGTTTTTCCTCTTGTTTTCGACTGCCCGCATCTTGGCAACTTCCTTGTTAGCGACCTTTTGGGCAACACCAGCTCCAGCTCCTGCTGCAGCTCGCTTGACCGCGTGAGAGAGAGGGAGAGAGGAGGAGAGACTCATTAAGTGGCATTCAAATGATTACTATTATTACTATTATTGTTTGACTAGCATTATTATTTGCTTCGATATTGACATTTGGAATCGCCTGCGCTGCCCGCCGGCCCGCCGGCCCGTGGCTCTACTAATCTGCTAGCTGTTCCACTGATTTGATTGTGATTAATGGCCTGACCCAATGCCTCCGGTCCCCAGTGACGACGATCCACTCGTTTTCTCACCCAACCCACTTCGAGCTGACTGCCATAGCATTTGAATCTATTATTTCGATTTCCTGCAGCATATCAAATGCTTTTTCCTCGCTCCACCACCAGCCCCAGTCAGCAGTCGCCGTCCCCCAGTGCCCGACCTCCTGCTCGCTCTGCATTCCCTTGGCTGGCTTTTAATTTATAGCCTGCCGTCACATATCACATGACATATGCCATACACTAAGTGTGTGTGTATTCTCGGCCCGGCTGCGTCCAGCTGGGCATCGCTGCAGCTAGCTGGCATTTCTGGCTAACGGTGTTAAAACAAAGCTCGCTTAAAGGCACTCTCTATCGGCCCGAAAGGGTGCGGCTAACAGCCCTTCTATCTAGCTGTCTGTCCGTCCGTCTGTCGGTGGGTCGGTGGGTCAGTCAGTCAATCTGTCCATCACTCTGCTGGCGGGGCCCGAGTTCAAAGGGTCGCGCGCACCTGATGAACTTAGCCCACTCACACACAGCCCAAATTGAGTTCTCCAAAAAGAAAGGATAATCGCGCCGAGGAGTCCCAAACGGTTTTGCATGTCTAAGCAACAGCAACAACAATTGACGAACAAATCGAAGATTTAGTTGGGCTCGAAAGGCAGACTTAATCCAGAGAGAGAGAGAGAGAGAACTTTGTGAGTTGCCAACTACAATCAATATACTCGCAGCGAGCGACAAACTGGTTATGTCCGACTCTCGCGTCCTATGAATCAGATCTGACCACAGAAACTGGAATGATTCGTGCAAATAATTTACGCAACAGACAATTTCTACTTAGATATTATTTCAGAGTCCGAATTGAATTCACATCTCTGAAACAAATTTGTTAGACGAAGATTAATTGAAGCTGACTTTTGAATATTAAAGGGGAGAGAAAAAATATATTATGCATTTATATCGCAGGACGAATCCTTTTCTCTGCTCAAGTATTAGGGAACTTGTCTCTAAAAATAAAAGAAAAATGGATTTGTACTAAAAGCTATTTACATGGAAGAGAAAATAATCTTAAGCAGGCCTTTGCCCTAGGCCAGCGAAGCTGTCCATTAACGGGGATTTCACTGTACATAATGTATACACGTCCTCACATGTGCTCCTGCGAGCGTCCTTTCAATTGACCCGAATTGGGCCGAAAAGGGATTTCTCCGCTGCTGTTGGCCTTGGGCATGAAAATTGAAATCGAAGCCGCACACACAAGGCACACACAAACACCTGTAACAAGTACAAATACAAGGCGAAACAACAACAGCAACAACAACAAAAAGAGCAGCAACAAAGGAAGCCCAAATAACACGATGAAATATAATAAAATGTTTGCCATTGTCGCCGCATTTCGCATTTGGTAGACTGCGGGCGGCCGAGTGAGTGGCTGAGTGGCTGGGTGGGAGGGCGTCCGCCCTTGTCCGTAACGGTATCAGCGTATCCGTATCCGAAACGTTCCCTGTTTACCCCCATATCAGTATTCAATTGGCCTTGTCAAGGCGAGGGGCTGGGCCGCTGTGTGGGATATTTACCTACAATGTGATTTGCTGCCTTTGCAAACGTAATAAATAAATAAATAAATGAAAATGTTACCCAATTGATTTATGATGCCTCTGATTGTATTTGTTGCCGCTGCCACTGCCACTGCCGCCGTACATATGTCGAGCCGTACATGCGCGTGCATCACACACACGGCTTGTACACTCATTTGTTAATACGCTGGCCCGCTCTGTCGGGCGACTCTGCTCGAAATTTCACAAGTTCATCATTTGCAAAAAGCCGGAGCGAAGTAACGCAGCAAAAAGCCAAGAAAAAACAAAAAAATAAATGCTGCACAATGCGAAAATCATATAAACTTCACCTATTAACACAGTTTTTAACACACACACAGACAGAGAGAAAGAGAGGGAAAGAGAGAGAGGGAGCTAGAGGGAGAGACGGAGAGAGAGAGAGAGACAGACTGTAGTTGTTGCTGATGCGAGTCTTTAACCTAAATAGAGAAAAACCCACACACACACACACACACGCTCTGAAAAGCTGTGTAAAAAGCCCAAAAGCGAGCGAATAGAACGCAGCAAAAGTCGCGAGAGTGGAAAAAAACGAAGCTGAGCCTAAGCGGAGCAGAAGCCGCATAGAAACAGAAGGAAAGTCAACAGAAGATGAGAAAGCGCAGCCGAAGAGCAGATGCATTGATGCCCTTTAAATGTTTAGTAGATGTAGTGAGAGCGACAGAGTGAGGAATACAGAGATGGAGAGAGATAGGGGGATAGATAGATAGATGATAGAGCGAAAGGGTAGAAGAAGAGATAGATTGAGTGAAAAACAGAGAAAAAGGAGAAAGAGAGAGAGAGAGAGACAGAGAAAAAAGAGATAGATAAAAAGGAGAAAAAATAGATAAAGAGAAGAATATATAGATAGATAGAAAGAGAGAGAGAGAGGGAGAGAGAATCAGGAAAAAAGATATTTATAGAGATATAGATATAGAGAAAATAATAAAAATAATATCTATATCTCGATCGACATCTCCTATCCTATTATACAGATCCTATCTTTATAGATAGAGATAAAATAGATATATAGATAGAGAGAAAAAGAGAGAGAGTAATGTTGGCTTCAGAGTAAAACTTGATCAAGAAACGTTGGCAACAGAAGAAATATCTTAACTCTTCTAAAGATTCTTTTTCTATAGAAACATATCGAATGAAAGATCTTAGTAATTGCTTAATTTATTATGAAATATTATATAATTTTTAGTATGACAAAGAATTATTTTGATTTTCTTTTTAAGTTCTCACGCCACCCTTGGACTATCGGAATGTCGTCTCTATTCTAACAAAGGTCGATTTTCTAACACAAATAATATAAATTAGAGAATACTTATACAGAAGATGGTCTGTGGAAGTATTTCCTAATTTATATTGACATTACAACAAGCAGCTCTAGGTACATGACTATCCATCATGATATTTCAGAGAATCAGTAATATGTAGATACAATGTGCGTTACATACTTCAATAGATTCTCATAATGCTCTTTCTAAGGGTATTCAAAAAAATAATAAACTTCTCACCAGCTATAAAAAGTTGAATGCGGCAACCCCAAAAAGTAATTTTACCTCCATATTCATATACAAACACGCATACACTCATGCATATGTGTGTGTGTGTGTGTGTGTATTTGAGCCATTGAATTTTTAGTACAATTTGTCACACGCAAATGGCGAAGCCCGCAATGAAAGCACGTTAAAGTTGGCTAAAGCAAAGCCGGTCAAAAGAAGAAGCACTCGATTCTGCTGACTGGTCAGACAGCTGCTGGCCCAGTCGCCACTCGTCGTTGGCCATGTTGATGAGTAAGCCCAAACGCGACCTCATCAGCCAGCCAGCCAGCGAGCCAGCTCGCTGTGCCACAGAGATCGCAAGTATATATACAATATATATATAAATATATATATGAGCAGATATATATAGACAGTGGAGTTTAAGCTCAATTGCCATCAAATGCAGCTAAGTGAATACCCTGCAATTAATATGATGAAGAGAGCTCATTAATGATCGTTAGATATAGAAGAAATCAACTCTGATTCCTTAAGGTATATCATTATGGAATAAGTTCAGCTCCCTCTCTCTCTCTCTCTCTCTCTCTCTCTCTGTCTCTCTCTCTCTCTCTCTCTCTCTCTCTCTGGTATGATTTCTTGAGCTTAGATTAATAGATTATAGACTTATATAGCCGTCTGCTATGATATGATTCCTTACTTCTATCGATAGGAAGTCGTATCTCTCTTATATAATATATTAAGCTTTTCTTCGACTTTAACGAGTTATCAGCTCTGATACGACAATAACCTTGCACATAAGCTGGCAGATAGACTGATATTTAAAGAATATCTCATACTATATAATAAAACGTGCAGAATGCCTGTCGAACCAATTTGCTGTAAATACTTTCGCCATGATGCCGCAAATTCAAATTTCATGCTTTTAAATATATTTTATGTTATTATTTCTATTCACTTTTTTCCGTTTTGTTTATTATAATTCACATTCTGACATAATGCGCACCTGATGCCGTCAACGGCAGCTTGGCAAATTGGCCGACACTTTGGATGCTGTTTTGGCATAAAAGAAAAAGAAAACACCACCAGCACCAGCGCCAGCAGCAGCACCACCACCACCACCACCACCAGCACCACCACCGGCAAGCAACCCGCCTTGAAGATGGCGGTGAATGTGCGCCTCTGCCACTCCCCTCGCTTTTCAGCGCGCACATTAGCGCGGCTTTGGGAGGTGCACAATAAATCCAGCTCGAAATTATTTTTAGGGGGGCGAATCGAGAGGGGGGCGGGCTAGCATCTAAGACCGGCATAAAGATAGGCGCGTGATTGGCCCGCCGCACACCCCCGGCTTGAAATTTCAATTTCCAGCTGTGATGACATCCAAAACGGCGGGCGATACCAATTTTGATGCGCGCTCTCCCGCCCCCTAATGGAAACGGACAGGTGCGTCAGGCGAGCGCCCGTAACAAGCCACGGCTCTCTCTTTTCGCACGTTCTCGCATATCCCCGCGTCGGCACTGACTAGGCATGCTCTGGATATTAGAATTATGCTAGATCAAACACTCACAGGTCCATGCAGATTTCTGACAGCAGTAATACCCACTTGAAATATGGGAGCACGCGAGACTGACTAACTCAACTTGTTTAGAATTTGAACTTTTAGGGAATTTGTATTTAGTTGGGTTGCTCGAGGTACTAGATGGTTGTAGATATTAAGTTTGCTAGGTGCGTGCACAAAAATAGCAGTGCCGGGTATCTGCGCGTCGGGCACTCCCCACTAGAACACTCTTACTTGTTACTGCTCGCTGTCGGACGCCCCGAAAGCTAACGGCTGCGTGCGTGTTGATTTTACGTGTGCGAAAACAGGTTTCACTGATTTTCAATTTCAATTGTCTTTTAAGCTGAAGGCGCAAGAAAAAGAGCAATGGCGGCAGGGAAGCGCTGCCGCCGCCGCAGCTGCCGCCGGTGCGAGCGAGAGAGCCGCCGCAAGTGATGCGTGTGTGTGCGTGCGTGCTTCTATTTGCGCCATTTGCCGTTATTTGCGCACATTAGCAATTTCTTTTGTGTTGCTGCTGGGCTGGGTGCTGTTGACGACATCGTCGACATTCGCTCGGGTCGGTCGGTCGCTCCGTTGCTCGGCCTGCCCGACATCCGCCTCCCATGCCTCCCATGCCTCCCCCGCCCTATGCCCACTGCATTTCGCCCTCCTTTCGCCCATCGCTGTCGCCGCTGCTGTTGCTGTTGCTCACCGCAGTCTACAGTTGAAAGTTGATTCTCTTGCTGTTATTTTGTGGCTTCTTTTGTGGGCCTATTTTCCACTTGAAGGTGCTGTGCACAAGACCCAGAGACGACCTCCCCCCCACTCGAGTGCCGCCATTTATTATGATCTTTGCTGCTTTTGTATCTTATTGTAGCTCATTTTTTTAATACATTATTATTTTGATTTTCGCTTTCGTTGCGTTCGCTGCGTGCATTTCATTTGTGCTTTAATTTAACGGAATCTTTACAATGTTCTACTCTCTCTCTTTCTCTTTCTGTCGCTCTCTCTCTCTCTCTCTCTCTCGCTTTTTTTCGATGATTGCGCTTACGCTCAATGTTTGCGATGCGGTAATTCCTAAGCGGAGGCACTTTTGTTAAATAAATACGTCATTTATTACTGCCCATTGTGTTATGCCTAATGCTGAGATAATAGACAAGAATGAACATGAATTTCGACATGCATGTGAGGATGTACGCATGTACGTATGTACATTCGAATGTATGTAAAGGTATAGCAAACAAACCAATGATCGACTCTGATATACTCTACGTATGAAGGCAGAGAATTGTAATTGCAATTCTGATCAGATATGCATAATTGAATATGTACATATATGTGTGTATATATGCATGTATGAATGTATGCATGTATGTATGTATGTATGTATATATGTATGTATGTATGTATGTATATATGCATGTATGTATATGTATGCAAATTTATATGTATATCAAGTCATTGAAAGTCTTCTCTTCCCAATTCAGTTTCTCGTCAATTTCCCTTAATATGAATCTCATCTCCACCTTTCTCACCCTCGTCAGTCTACCTAATTAGCATTTTACAGGGTATTAATCGTTAGCCTAATCTCCACAGTTGACTAACACTAGTTGAGCACGTGAACATAAATCAAATGATTTGAATGAATCTCGTTTTCCACGGCTCGAAAGGTCGAAAGTTCGCTTTTTTTTATCCATTTCTATGGCAACTTACGGATACGTAAAAAAAACACACGCATATTAAATACATTATAATACACAGCTTAGCCGCACTTAATTTGAGCTTTAATTAATCTAAGTATGATTTTAATTTTCTCATTGCAGATATTGCGGACAAACTTAAATTGTAATGGAATTACAGCCACAACAATAATGCAACGCATAATCTTTTTGCCTTTGCGTTCACTCTCTCCCTCACTCCCTCCCACTCTCTCTTGCTCTCTCTGTCTGCCTTACGCATATACATATACATAAAGTGCAATATTAATTTTAATTTTTGAGTGCTGATAAAAAAAAGTTGAGGACGCTGCCGCCCGCAAAGTCGACGGCAAAAGTTCACATAAAACGGCAAAAAGTTTTTCAATTATTGTAAAAAGTGTTAAAAACGACAAAAGAGAGCGGGTGGCAGGAGCAAGAGCGAGAGAGAGAGAGCAAGAGTGAGAGAGAGGGCGAACTAGCATAAGAATTTGCGAGAAAGTGAGAGAGCGCAAGGGCACGGTGGGGACTCTAGGGAGGAGCACAGGCAGTTGCAGCAGAGCACAAAGATATATATATATATATATCTGCATAAAAGAGAAAACTGATTGAATTGCTTTAATTCAATTTATATCCACACTTACACATACACACACACACATATACATATATATAAACTGTATTTAAGCATCGTTAATTGTTTTTTAATTGATCGTCGTCGCGGCGGCAGCATAATCGACAATATTTACATATATATTGTTTTCAATAGAAAGAGTGCAGCGACAGCCGGAGCGAGTGCAGTGTTAGAAAGTGCGCACGACAGCTGAACTCGGCGAGAGAGCAAAGTTAATATATCAAACAAAGGAAGTGCGAAAACAAATATATATATCAAGAACAAAGTCTGAACAAATTGTGAACACAACTGACAAGTGGCCAAAGACAGCGCCAAAATGAATCCGACGCCCGTGGGCATTGGATTCGGATGCGGCCGCAAACCTCCCAACAATGCCAAGAAGCGCTCTCGGTGGCCGCCACCAACACTGCTAACAGCAGATGCTGCTGCACCAACGCCAGCGACAACACCAGCAACAACGAAAGCGACAACAACACTAAACAGAAAACATCATCAACAACACACACAACAGCATCGACAAGCACAGCAGCAGCTGAGCACATACAGATGCAGCAGCAGCGGCAGCAGCAGCAGCAGCCGCCGCGGCACCCAAATGATCCTGATCCTTACACTGGCCATCGTGGCCCTAAACAACTTGGATAGCTTCCTGCCAGCACCAGCAGCCGCCTCGCTGCTAGGCGAGTCGCGACTACGCCACAATCCATCAGGTAAGTCGTCAAATATTTTACAATTAAATAATCTATGAGAAGATGAACAAAAAATGAAGAGGAGCTTGAGATCAAGGCTCCAAATTATTGCTTAAATGTTTAAGCCAAGATTAGGCACGTTTATTACAAGAGTAATATTCTTTGGTATATCAAACTTTTGTGGTTTATCGATTAAATTAATTTGTCTTTCATTTAGTATATATCAATCTTTATCGATAACAATGTAATATAAAGAGTTATCGATAGAATATGCATTTGTCTTTTAATTTCAACGTATCGTTATATTTATCACTAATTAGGCAATGGGATGAGTTATGGATATAAGAGGAATTTGTCCTCCAACATCAACTTATTAATATTTATCGCAAGCAAAGTATTAGAATGAGTTATATATATGTTTCGATAACACTGTAGTGGAATGTGTTATCGATATAACTTGAATTTGTCTTTCAGCTTCACTACATCGATATTTATCTAAAGCAAGCTAATATTAAAAATTATCCATATACAAATAAAGTGGCCATACCGTTTCAGCATACCAATTAATATTTATCGATAATGTACTATCGATAAATATCGATATGCTGCAACCATTGAAATACTATACTAATTTATGGATTGACGAGATATAGTTGAAAGATATAGCAATTTTACGAGCTCAAGCGTATCTAGATTAGTTACTGCTCCGGATCCATTATATACAATCATATATACGTGTATATACATGTATGTGTGTGTGTATGTCATGGACTGTGCTACGCCTCCATCTACACGCATTCGTACACTCACATTATGCATGCATTCATCCATTGTCAGTGACTTGGAGGCATAGAGAAAACTTCGCTGTTCCGGCTTTCGCAGACTTACTAATATCGGACTTATCAGTTAGATATGCTTGGTGAATTCGTATTTGACTCTTAGCAATTTTTCCAATTAGGAGTTCTTTTAGTGCATAAATTGCTCGGCGAATCCAATTTAGCTGTCTTTCTGGCAATTTGTATGCAAATTATTCCTTGCATAACTTAGAAAAGATTGCTGGCAATGGTATTGGCAAGGGCCACGCCTACTACTGTGAACTGTTAACCGTAATTGATTCTTGGCTACAAAGTTGGCTAAATGCGATCGAAGGTTTCCCTCTCACTATCCAATGATCAAGCTGAGATGAAGTTGTTAACTTGATTTAATGTGGAGGCAGCACATAAAAGCCCTAAATGCCTGAGGGTAAAGGGAACTTTATGCCATGCTAATGCGAAACAGCTACTACAATGTATATACATATGCATAGCAGCACATATTTAAATGCGTTTTAATAATATTAAGAAGTTATGGAGCAAAGTGATGACTACATGGCAGAGACCATAAAGCCCGCTTGGCAGAGGGAGTCGGTCGTGTCTCTAAAAATCTGCACCCGCAGCATGACCACCGGCAAGTCGCACACTTTAACTTATACATATGCATATATACATATATATATAGGAAAAGTCAGTGAAACTGAGTGAGAGATAATGAGAGTGAGAGAGAGAGAGAGATATGTATAATGACTAGTGAAGAGAAAGAGAGAAAGTTGAAAATTGAGGGTGGGATAAAGTAAGCCGCATGAAGTTTTGCTGCGGGCGCAAACTTTGATAAAATGCTGAAAGACAAAAAACTAAAGAAATTATGTCAAACGTCAAGGGCAAAGCAGTAAAACTCGATATATATATAAATATATGTGCAATGGTGTTAAAAAAAATAGAAGTGCTGCACTACACAACACATAAACCAAATAAAAAGATACTTTTATCGATGGACAGTAAAGAGATGTTTAGAACGGGCTGCGAAGAAGAGAACTACGAATAAATCTTATCACATTAGACAATCCATTTGTTTTTAAAGATTTTAGATGTATTTAATATCTACTGTTCATAAAAATAATAGTGCTGGATGAAAAAAGTTGAAAAAAAAAAATAAATAATAATATTCAATTTAAGAATAAATATATCCATATGTACACTTGCTGGTAATATTTTTTGATAAGTTTTAGGTATTGAAATTAGTTGAAGATGCAATCTATTTTATTTTATTTGGTAGAGGAAAGCATTGAACTGAAAGAAGAGTTTTACCTAGAATAGAAAACAGAGAATAGAGAATACAGAATACAGAATAGAGAATAAAGTTTTACCTAGTTAGAATTTAGAAATCAGATATCAAAGAAAAAGGTATAAAATATGAAATTTGCTTATATTGTTGGATGCATAGCTCCTACGACATGAAAAGCCATTCACTATAAAAAGAAGCCTGAAACTTCTGGTGATATATTTGATATGCGTAAAAATATATGTGTACACGTAATACATGTGATTAAATAAGTTTATTTTATTTTTTGAAGTAGCCATTTGATAAGACAATATTTTTTTGAACGACTATATTTTGAGAATTTTTCTCAGCCAAGTTCTAAAGTGCAAACTTAAAAAAAAAAAAGAAATTAAATTAATAACAATATATTCATTTCAAATTATTTTCAAAATATTGTGTTTATCACTCAATTTTGTTGTGCAATATTTAGTACTGCGTCGCACTGCTATTTTTTTTAAACAAATTTAAATTATAAAATAAAGAATTTGTTTAGCTAAACAATTTTAACTCGACCATAGAAATATATATTAATATTTTAAAATATATTTTTATATTGAATATATTTTCAATTTAGTACAACATTGATCAAATCTTGTAAGAAACTACAAGAATCGTAATATGAAACGCAAACACCCGTATGCTTACACACTCAAACACACACACTCACACACACACTCAGTCACCCACTTAGGAGCGTTGTGATTGCTGCCTTTGGTACAATTTTTTGGTGCTGCTCGCTGGCTCGCCCTTAAAATAATTCTTGTAAATGTATGTGAGTGTGTATACATATATATGTGTGTGTGTGTGTGTATGTGTGTGTGCACTAGTTGTTGTTGCTGCCCGAAATTATGAATCAGGAAGTCTTAATAAGCGCAATTTCGAGTCATTATTCACATAGAGAGAGAGAGAGAGAGAGAGAGAGAGAGAGGAGCCTGGTACGGCACGTCTTCTGGCGAGAGCGGGAGAATGACGACAACAAAAATGTTATAGATGCTCGCTGTATGTGTGTAGTGGTTCCTGTTAACTATACGTAGAGACTATTAGTGTCCAGACACATGAGATGGCGAAAAACTGCTGTCTGTGTGTGTGTGTGTGAAATACAGGGGCGTCGTGCTGCAGTTGTTGTTGCAGTTGTCGTTGCCGTTGCTGTTGCCGTTGCCTTTGCCGTTGATTTTAATTAAGTGAAACGTTTAATGTGCGCGCCACAGATTTGTGTTTCGCGCCCTTGATGCAGGCAGGCAGCCAGACAGTCAGACAGTCAGGCAGTCAGACAGTCGGGAGTGGCGGACGTACGTATATCGTTAGCTGTGGCCTGAGTCAGGGGCAAGAACTTTATAGCGACGATGATCAAATTGTTTTAAGTGGATCTCTAAAACAGAAGGCAGTTATATTAATGTGCACACACACACACACAAAGTTGTGTATGTGTGCGTGTGAGTGTGTGCATGTAAATTGAGAATCTGTCCATGCGGTAAGCGACTGATTTGAATGGCCGTCATAATCGCTTATCTAGTTATTAAAAGCTCGCATTGCTCAGCTTAGCTCAGCTCATGAGTGCCCCGTCTCCATCTCTCTCTCTCTCTCCCTCTCTATCACTCCTTTATATATGTCTCTCTCTCTCGCACTCTGCTGGCCAAGTGCAAGTTTAGTGCAGTCATGTGACAAACAGCGTGACAAACAGCCAGTCAATGTGCAGTTTCTCTCACTTCCCATTTCGCTTTGGTTTCTTTATTTCATTTTTTCTCCTTTTCTGCAACTGACAGCTGTTGTTGTTGTTGCTGTTGTTGTTGTTGCTGTTGCTGCTGTTGTTGTTGCTGTTGTTGTCGCTGAAGTTTCTGCAGCTACTACAGCAACAATCAAACAGCAACACAAAGTCATTTAATGCAATTTGTTGATTGCGCTCCATGCTGTTATTATTGTGCTCCTCTTATATATGTCTGACTGAGTGTGTGTGTGTGTGTGTGTGTATGTGTGTGTATGATATGTGTGTGTGTGTGTGTTGTTTGTACCTTTTGACATTTGAGCAGAGCTTTGGCGCAAACCTGACAACACACTCTTCACTATGCACTAGCCCCAGCCCTACACCTCTCGCTCTCTCCACCCATCTCCCTCTCACTCCCTCTCTCTCTCTCTCTCTCTGCTTTACTTTGTCTGTTTATCGCTTACACCGATGCATGGGTGGCTGGCGCCAAGAGAGGCAAAAGGAAAGAAATGGCTTTAATGGCATTTAATAAATAGCATACAACAAAATTTGCCAAAGTGGAGAGACAGCGAGGCAAATCTGACGACAAAAGCCAAACGGACGGACGGACGGATGGTCGGAGGGACGGACAGATGGAGGGACGGACGGACGGACAGGCTAACGCAACCGGATTCAAATTCCAGTTTCCATATGACAGACAGTAGCGAGAATGCAACTGCTGCTGCGCTGTTCGCATCAATATCAATGTGCTAGTTACAGACTGACACCCATTCAGCCCGGCAACAGCCAGCCAGCCAGCCAGGCAGCACCTGAAGCTGCATCTGCGAGTGTCTGACTGTCAGTCCGACTGACTGACTGGCTGGCTGGCTGGCTGGCTTTGGCTCCGCGGATACGTTTTGTTTATGACGCGCACAGTCGTCATGTTTCTAACGTGCCTTACATAATCCGTCGAGAAAGACCGAAATATGCATTCCCATGAATCGCTTTTGTTATATTGTTGTTCAAGCAGTTAATAACCGGCGTTCCCCGGCTCTAATATATGGCTGTGAGCATACCGCTCGCAGCTTGTTTAATTTGCGCCAGCTTCAGCATGTTTTCCTCTCCTTTTCTTTGCGGCAAGGCGTCACGCGACTTTTCTTTCTTTTCTTTATCTGCCGTTTTTTCTCTTTTGGCCCCACCTCTATTTATTTAACATTTCGAAAAACCACAATCAAAAGCCGCAAAGGGAAAAGAAGAAAAGAACAACAAAACGTTTCCATTTGAATATTACATCTTTTTGCCTCATTTGAATGCATTCAATTAACTAAGTAATACTTTTTGAACTCAAACTTAATATATTCTAGGTCTGCGAAGGCAGACGAGTCCTTTACCAAAGTTTGAGACTAAGATTGGTTCGTTTATTAAATAGATTAACAGAACTTGACACATTTAGAACATAGAACAGAGAATATCAGTAAGAGTATCAGTCAGTCTGATAATCAATCAACAATCAGCCAATTAGTCATTCAGCTAGACAATCAGCTAACCAACTCGATAATCAGTCAATCATTCAATCAATCTAGGGCAGATATTCCTTAAATATACTGTACATTCATCAGTTAGTCATTTCTATACTCAATCAACTAACTATTATAGTTAATCAATCAGTCTCTTAGTTAGTCACATACTGATCACAGTCTACTGATTATCTGTCAAGCAGTCAGCAAAGCAAGACATTTGCTAACGATCAATCCAAATTGAAGTCAGTCAATCAGTAAAAGTGGGAATAAATAAAAGACATATAAATACATAAGTCAGTCAATCATTGAAGTGGCCAGACAAGCCTTCAATCAGTAAGCTCGTTAGTCACATTGACTTTCCAGAAGATTATCTCTCAGCTAATTGGTCTATCAATCAGATTGTAAGTCGGCCAAACAGTATGACACGAAGTCCACAAATTATCTGTCAGTCAGCTTGTCAGTCAATCTTTAGATTAGCCAGTCAATCTTACATTTTATCAGCTAACCAGTTGGCTAATTTATCAATCACTCAGTAATTAAATGAGATTGTTAGTCACAGAGGCTATCCAACAGATTATACGTCAATCAGGCTGACTGAAAGTCAGTTAAAAAATAAGAGAATCAGTCAACAGTTAGTCTGTCAGTCAGTCAGTCAGTCAGTCAGTCAGTCAGTCAGTCAATCATTGAATTAGTCAACCGACCCCACTCAATCATTTACCCAGTTAGCAAATTAATCAATCAGTAAATTCACATTGTAACTCAAATATTAAAACAATCAGTCAACCGTTTGCTTGTCAATCTGTGAATTAGCCACTCCTTGATCCAGCGAGTCAGGCAGTTAGATCGATCTATCAATCAGTCAATTCGTTCAGCCCATCAATCAGATATCTTTTCGGCGGCTCAGTCCAACAATCCGTCAGTCAGCCTGTCAGTCAGTCACTCAGTCAATGTGGCAGTCAGCTTATCTGGCGAGTCTTCAGCTGTAAGAAAGTTCGACATGCTTCGATGAAGTGAGAAAGACGACTCAATTGTGGGTGGGGAGCAATGACACGCAACACTTGCACACACACACTCTCGCACACACACACACTGAGGTATGAATGATGTATGCATACGTTGCTCACAGATCTAGGTAAAACTCGACTGCTCTTTTGGCTGTCGTTTGGCCTTTAATCGCAGTCGCAGCGGCTGCAATTGCAATTGCAGTTGCCGTTGCAGTTGCAACCGCAGCAGCTGCAGGCAGCGGCCGCATTGCTGCTGCTTTGGCAGCTTCTTCTTTGCAGCAGAAGCACGAATGCAAAGACACAAAGGCAATGGCCAGTGGGTGGTGGTTGGTGGTCGGACTCTTCGTCTGGTGACCGCAAAGTTAATTGCAGTATTTGTGTGTATGGGTGTGTGTGTGTGTGTATGTGTGTGTGTGTGCATGCTGCTGCTGCTTTTGCGGCTGCCCGTTGCGGGCAAATAACTTTGCTAATACTTTGACCGAGCCAACAACTTTTATGAGAGCTTTGAGCTCGGCTTTCGCTGCGGTTGCATGCTACTCAAACACACACAGACACACAGAGGCCCCTTGTTGGGCCCGTATTCATGCAAAAGTCACATGCAGCAGTTCTTTAAGACTCCGTGAAGCGAGTGGGCGAAATTAGTTAGAAGTGCCTTGGCTCGGTCCATGTCAGAGCCGAAGGCGGACCTGCGCCGTTGTCAACCGAAGGCAGTCGCCCGAGTAGCTGCAATGCATACGCCTCTGGCAAACGGAATATACCACATATTAATCAACTTCTCCACGGAGTGGGCTCAGAGTAAACGGCAGTTGGCTTAGTCTAGGCGAGAGATAAACAAAATGTGCTCAGAAGTCTCTAATGTGATGCATGCAGAAATATTTCGAATGAGATGGTAGACTATGCTAAAGGTAATTCGAGCTTAAGAGTTCAAGTGTAATGAGCTGTAAGACCAACCTAGATAGATCACTCTATAAAATTGGCTAGCCCAGCTCTCACAGTGTTCGGAGAGCATGGGTAAGGTCACTGCAGAGGAAGTCAGGACTGTGGCATACAAACAGATCTCTCACATCGCATGCCGCGTGACGTAATCTCGGTAAAGATGATCATAAATCTACATCGAAAACGAGTTTACTGCGAGCTCCGAAAGAGTATGACCTTTCCGGCACACAATCAATTTTGTGGCTGGAGCAGAGAGCCAATCTGCGATCGACCAAGCCCAGCTGGGTGAGTCGGGCAAGACAATTATCGATTGCTCATGGGATAAGACGACTTGGATCAAATATAGGAAAGATCAATGGGGATATAGGTTCGGTTCTTCCGATGGCATCGTCGGGGAGACAATGAGTTAGCCAGGCCAAATAGCTGCGGTCGGTGCGAGTGAAACTGCAATCGCAGCCAAAACTTGGCTGTGGGCAGATCGGCAACTGCAACTGCAACTGCAACAGTTGCCGTGGCCTGGCCTGGCCGAGAGCCAGGGGCAGAGCCTGTGTCTCCGTTCGAGTCTGAGTGGCTTTGCCTATTAGATTACCTGTATCAACAGCGTCGCAAATTACAATGCGACGAGGCGACCGAAACCAGTTTCAACTGCATTTCCAGTAACAGCAGCAACAGCAACTTGTAGCAAGTTCCACACTCATACACACACACACTCGCACACACACACACACACTCTCATAACAAGTTGGCATCCACTTTGCCGCTCACTTTGGGGCAGCGCTGCTTTGGTGCTGCAGCCGCAGTTGGCGTCGTAGCTGCTGCTGCTGCTGACATCACTGCTAACGTCAGCAGCGCCGCTGCGCTTTGCGCTTGGTTGGCTCCCTGCTCTGCCCGCTGCTCCCTCCCCCACCCCTATTCGAATACTTGACTCGGGCTAGCCGGCCGGTTGTTGTTGTTGTTGTTGTTTGTTTGTTTGTTTCGTCTCCATTTGCGTTGCGTATCGTTAGTCGCTGTTTGTAGCGACGATTCGGTTCGTTGATGATACGTTTGTGGGAGTGCGGGGGCAAGGGCGGCTGTAAGCTGAGGGGGTGGCGGAGGGCTAGGGGGTGGCTGCTCGGAAGGCGTGTGATGCCGGTAATAACAGCCATAGGTCGACTGGTCTCTGTCGGTTTTTTTCAACCACAGCGTCGTCGCCTCGCTCGGTCACATGGCACGTCTCTCTCTCTCTCTCGCTCTCTCTCAGTTTCTCGCTCTCTCTCTCTCTGTTTCTCTGTGACTCGCTCTGCTCCCTTGCGCTGTCTCGTGCTTGATCGGCAAGGTATTTTCTTGCTTTAGTTCGCCTCATTGTTGCTGCTGCTGCTGCTCGCTTGCTATAAACAATATTTTCTCGTTGTTGTTGTCGGCGTTTCTTTATTGCCTCTTTGTGTGCGCGCTGTGTGTGTGTGTGCGTGTGTGTGCAGTTGTTGTTGTTGTTGCTGCTTTTCGTTATTTTTTCCCTCTTTCTGTTATTGTTGTGTTTTATTTTTTATTTTTATTTTTTTTCGCTTCTCGTTCAGCACTCGGTGCCTGGCACCGGCGATCACCGTTTTAAGCTGCGACAGCCGCCAGCCAACAGCAGCAGCAACAACAACAGCAACAACATCAAAACAACAATAATCACAGTGCATGTGCACCACCAGATCAACACACACACACACTCGCACACACACACATGCAGCAAGAGAAAACGAGTACGAATGCCGTAGGAATGCGCTAGGCAGCATTCGACAGGGAGATACCCTGTAGGCACTGCCTCGAGGGGTCTGTTGTCAGGCGAAAGGTGCTCGAGTCTCTTTCTCTAGAATTGTGATTTGGGTTACCTGCTGACTTGGGGCAGTTTGTAGTTGCTCGTGTTGTTGTTGTTGCTGTTGCACCTGTTGACATTACCTGGGGCGATGGCATGACTTTGCTATAATCAGCTAGTCAGCTTAGCTCTAATCAATGAGTTTTATGGCTGTTAGCTCTGGCTAAGCTCTAATCAATGAGTTTTGCCAGTGACTAATATGCCTCGCTTAAGGTCGCAGAGCTGAGGCTTAAGTCGGCTCTCAAGTGCACTTGGAGGCAGCAGCAGCAGCAGCAGCTGACTACAGACTCGGTTAGCTATTCAGACGGCTTAATTCGGAAAATATCAAAAGTGCTTGAGCTGCTGCGCCTAGCGGGCCTTAGCGTAAGCAGTTCTTATTAGGCTAAAAGTCTTAAGCCTTCTGATATTCCCTCCCCCCTCTCTCTCTCTCTCCCTCTCTCTTGGCAAATCGTTGCGTCTCTCTTAAGCATTGTTAATTAAATCATTAAGCAGAAGCCGAGGAACTTGGGAAATTCTTTTGATGTCGATGCCAGCGATTCGTCTGCGAACATGGGAAAGTGCGTATTAAGTGATTTAATTACTTATTCCCATTGTGTGCGCGTCTTTTAAAGTAAACAACATTTGAAGCCAATTGGCATTAATTGAGCCGCGGACTATGTGGCGTATACGCAACGCGCGACAATCGTCGTTTCAATTGTTTTTGGCAACATCATTTACGATTCTGCTTCAGCTGCCAACGAGCTAATTATGAGATTCCATTCGATATGCACACACACCATTTACACACACACACAACCCCTTCCACACTCGCACAACCCCTTCCACACTCGCACTTCTTCAGCGTATTTATTGTTTATTTATACGCGAATATATTGGCGAGTGTGTGTGTGCGGACGGACAATAATATGATTTCCTGCTCGAAAGCTGAGCAACAATCAGGCCTTATAAATGTTTAAGTGGCGACAAGCGACCTTACCTACAAATTACACACACTTACACACACTCGCACACACACGCACATATATTTATTTATATTTATTCATATGTCTGGATGCGTCATGTCATGTGCTCAATGCAAAATCACATTTCATGGACTCAGGTGATGGTGTTTTTTATTTAAACTTGTAATTGCATTGAGCGCAGTCAATAAAACTGTCATGTGACCAAGTGCGATGACAGGAGAGGAGGGGTGGGGGAGGGAGGTCCGCGACACCTAGGCGTGGCAGCGCAGAGATCAGGCCGACAAGGAGACAGTCTGGCTTGCTTTGCGCATATTCCTGTCACGTTTAATGCTGCGTATACGTAATATGCGCTCTCATGATGCATTCTAACGGTGCTCTACAGCGCCTGTCGCCACTTGCGAGTAACAGTTAATTGTTTGCTGAATAATTAATTACACTCGCCCAGACCCCGAGAGACGACAGCTGTCTAGCAAGACATCGCCAACAACCATCTAGTAACGACCTTTTGATTGGGGAACTAACAAAGGGTTTATAAAGGAGATGTATGTATATGAAATATATATGAAATATATATAAAAAATATAAATATATATAGAAAATTTAAATAATATATATAATATTTAAAATATATATTCTACAAAGGCAATTGGAGAGAAGCTTAGTCAAAACTTAGTAGTAGACTTATATGAATATATGGTTAGGCTAAGGCGATACGATTTCAGTTTGGAAGAGAAACTCAGCGAGCGAGATATGATTACTATATCAGCAATACACCTCAGTGTGTGTGTGTGTGTTAGCATTACATGACCATCACATACACACACACATCGACTCGCCCAAATCTAATATATTAGAGTGAAGAAATTGAAAGAGTTGAATAAGGATGCCTCAGAGCTTTTCAGCTAAAATGTAAATAGAAATAAGCAAACATATTTATATATATTATATACATATATATATTATATATATATTCATAAAATATATATCCAAGTTCGGTAAAATTCAATTTTTGATATATGTTTATTTTGAAGGAACTTTTTCAATTTTGTAGAAATATCCATAAAGCGCTTACATTTTTTATGCCATGCTGCATGTGTCTATTCAGCTTGCAGTCCACAGGTTTGACATGTGTTACACACACACACACACATGCATACATATATATAGCACATATATTATACAAATATAATCCGGCATTGCCCGACACTACGCGCACCACATTTAGCTACAATAATTTATTAATAAATCATAAAAAGAGATTGATTGAATGAATTTGATGGCAGCTATTAGTTCACTCTCACTCGCTCAACCTCCCTCCCTCTCTCTCGCCCTCACTCTTGCTCTTGAGTTAATATAATATTGTTATGGTTGCCGCTGGACGACTGCGGGCTTAAAGAGCGGGTTTCCCTTGATGCACGATTATTGCACGAGGCCCTACTTCGTTGCCATTTCGCACACAATAGAATTGCCCCACAATTGCGATGCAATAAGCTGCTTGCCGCTTGCCGCATGCCGCTTGCCGCATGCCGCATGCAACAAATATAAAGTTTTATATTATTCCCTTTGGCCGAGCAAATATTTGTGCCAAACGGAATTAAATCGATTTTGCTAGCTGGCATGTTAATTTTTTTATTGCACCTTTTCTTGCGGCCCTTTGAGCCGGCGTCGGCACTGGAAAAAACTGCATTTGGCATTATTGTCGCATCGCCTGAATATGCAATGGCCCAGCCAGCCAAATCTAATAGGAGATTCTGTTTTTGTCGCCCACGCACCTGCCACACCCCTCCTGCCATACGCACAGTGGGCAGCGAGTGTTTGTCTGTGAGGCTCTGGCATTGATGACATTTCATTTGCAGTTCATAATGCATTTATTTATCGGGCATAGCCGAGCCCAGCACCGAGCGGCAAATTAATTGAATCGCGCAGTTTTCTCTGTGAAATTCGGAAATTCCTCCTCCAATGGCGCTCGGGCTTTGGCCAACTTTTACAGTGCGCGCTTTGTGCGAGTCGAAAGAAAGAAAGAAAAACGAAGAACAGAAAAATTATTATGAAATGGCACAACAAAATGGCGACGCCTGCCAGCTGAACCGTTATTTTGGCCTCTGGCTGTGCGAGTGTGCGTGTGCGAGGCATTTGCATGAGCCACCAGGTGCAGTTGCAGTCGCAGTTGCAGTTGCAATGCAGCTACTGCGAATTTGCAAATTTATATATTTTATCGAATTTTTTATGGCGCAGGAAGCGCATTAAACGCGTGTAATTAAGTTGGACCAGAATTTATGGGAGAGGAGTCGACCTCGGCCTCAGCCTGGGTCGGCCTCGACGGCGGCTCTCGCATCGCATTTCATGCATTGCGCTGGCATTTAACACTTGGCATTTCAAACTTTTGAAAAAGGCTTCAAAGGCAAAGTTGAATTAGCCTCGCCGCCGTGGCATGCAGCATGGCAGACATTCCAGCCCGATGCCGACTCCACTGTTGTCATATCAGTTCGAAATTTGTTAAAAATTTTAACGACCATTCAAGTCAACAAGTCAGCCAGTGTGTGTGCATGTGTGTGTGTGTTTGTATATCAGCTAAAGTCAATTTACTCTACTTAATATTTTATGAAAATATGCTGAAGCTGGAGGCAATGACTCCGATGGCATTCAATGGCTTTCCAGTTGTTAAATATATTATACATAATATATAATATTTATAAATATTTAATAATATATAATATATATATATATGATATGGATATTTATAATGTATAACAAGATGTCCTTAACTTTATAGAGATTTACTTGACTTACATTTTTTTTTTTTTTTATTTATTGTGATTTATTTCCCTTACACATTTTTTTCACATTCATATAAAGCTTTTGATAAAATTGTTAATATTTACAGGTGCTTTTCCACTGAGATATTTACAATTTTATGAGTTGAGAATTTTCTGTGTGTTCTGACAACATTTTTGTTTACAAGGAAAGTGTGAAATGATTTATATTAAATGTTAGTACAATATTTGTTTCAAGAAGTGTTAAGTCGTTAGGTAATTAAAGACGACGTTCTAAAGGTGTAACCAATGACAGCTGCATATGAAAGTATTCTAGTTGTTATCTTTATTATTCTTTGTTATTCGAAATTCGAGTAAAGAATTTGGCTTGACAGCGAGAGAAACGCTTCGAATTCATTTGGCGTTGTAAAGGAAACCGAACCTGAGACAATAGGATATGCAGAGAGTAAGGCAAGAGACGAAGTATGAAAAGAGGACAGAGAGAGAGAGAGAGAGAGAGAGAGAGAGAGAGAGAGAGAGAGAGAGAGAGAGAGAGAGAGAGAGAGAGAGTGATACGCTCTATGTGTGATTAAATAATAGAAAATAGGGTTAATCTGAATAATCTTTTATGAATGCATCAAAATATCCTTCCCACACTCTGGTATATATTTGTTTCAAATAAAAGGCATTTTGAAGTTTTTCCTACTCTCAGGGAAGCAGAAAAGCTTGAAATACTAAATTGGTAATAATTAGTTTATATTTATAAATTTTCCCCTAACTCAAACTTATTTAATACCAATTTAGTAAAGGCATTAAGGCTCTCCGACTAGTTAAGTCTTAGAGCTAAATATGCTTGAGTCTGAGAACTAAAAAGTTTTATTTTGCTCTATCTGTCATTAGTGGGCCGTAGTTGCCAGAAGAATTTAGGATTTTGTTTGTCAAATTGTATATTGTTCAATAGAAATTCTAACATATCGAAACTCAGCTTTCTTTTTTTATTTCAAAATTTTCTTATACAAGTTTTTATTCATAAAACATTAAACTTGACTTTAAGATTGATCAAAGTCAGCTAAAACGCTCGCATGGATAGTGTTTCCATCTCCATTCAGTTGCTGAGCAGGCGCTTAGTCTTATGCATATATAGAATCTATTTCTCCATAACTAGTCATAGGTTAAATACTCACAGCTCCCGACAATTCCTTTCACTTCAATTAGCATTTTGTGTATGCGAGAAATGAGTTGGGGAAAAAGTAAATACTTTGAGAATGGGTCAGGGCTACTTATTGACAGACAATATTAGCTGTTCACCCATCCCAGCGCAACAAACATGTAAAGCATGTTGTGTGTGAGTGTGTGCATGTGTGTGCCACATATATTATGATACACATTAGTATATTTGGCCAGCAGAGACAACGTGTGCAATGGCTTGGCTTATTTTGTCGGCATTCAAGATTCTGACTCGCACCTATACATATATTTATATATATATATATATATATATATAAATATATATGTGTGTGTCTGAATATGCATGTCGTTAGGCCCATATAATGTCTCTGGTGTATTTGGAGCTGCATTGGCTCTGGCTTTGAGCCCGGCATAAATAAATGTATGTATGCATATACGGCTCTTAAGCTGCTTAAGTTTGTCCGACTGTCTAACGGGGCAATTATAGATTTGGCCAATTGTCTATTGCATAGGTGTGGATGGGCCATTGTTCCACAGCAGCTCGCAAAGTATTTCTGAGATGGCATTTAATCGAAATTAATTGCAGAATGCACACACATGCACACACATGTCGCAATAATATGGCTTAGTGTGTAACGTTGTGTTGCGCTTATTGCATTGCAGCCATTTCATTTTCAACGTTATTTACAAAGTGCGACAACCCTTGTGCGTACTAGAGTTGACAGGCAAGAAAACAATGCGCACTCTTCCTCGAGCAATTGTTGTTGCTGTCGTTGCCGTTGCCGTTGCTGCTGCTGTTGACACAAGCTTAAAATTTGCTGGCAGATGAGAGCCTGTCCGTTGACTGTAAGCTGCTGAAGGTTCAGCTCCAGCTAAAGCTAAAACTCCAGCTACAGCAACAGCTCCAGTCCAGCTCCAGCTCCAGCTACAGCAACATTTCCGCTATTCGCCAGTGTCCCTTTGAAAAGCGAAATGAAAGAGAAAATTGAGTTTCGCACAAAAGTTTTTAATTACTCGCATTCATTGTGAACCCATTTTCCAGTTGATCATAAAAACTGCCAACGTCCTGCACAAATACGAGCAAACAGTTGCCCACTTCCCAATACTCTAGCTCAGCTCTGATTTCCAAAGGAGCCCAGCCTTACTGGAGACTCTATCGTGTCGAGTTGCCTCTGCAAATTTAATACAATTTCCATGTGCTATGCTTGTCAACGTCGCAACAAAATTTTACTTTCATTTCGCCTCATATATTTCAAATATAAATGTGATTCGAGCTCGGCGTCTCTTTGTGCCTGTGACAAAAGCTAATATACCAAATATTTCTTTAATAAGTGAATGCGAATGGAAGAAACTCTGATTGAACCTGAAAGAATCTCAGCAGTAAGTTATGGATGTGATTTTGTAGTTTGATATTTTTTATTTAATTTTTTTTATCGAATATTCGAAAAACTATGTAAGCAAATATCAAGTCCCTTGCTGCATTCGCAATTAGAATATATAAGCAATATTCTGAAGAGAATAAAGTAGTGTCATAATTAGACTACATCACCTTATTGATTAGATAAAGCAGTCAATATATTTGAAAAAATATTTTTAAAATAATTTGCTAAGCAATAAACTAAGAAACTAATGCTAGTTCATATAGTGTTCTTCCTTAATTGTAACCAATAAGTATCAGGAAGATTTTATAAGAGTAACGTGTGAATATTGTAAGTCTTATGCAGACTGACTTTATACTAAAGCCTATATACTCTTTTTCATTTCATGAATGAGAAGTGGAAATACAAAGGGTTAAGTTTCACATAAAGCATAATAATATTGTCCTTTTGTTCAAAAATTGGAAATTAGTTTTGAAAATATTCCAAGGGAAATTGCAAAGAAATAAAAAATGAAAATCTGATTTAAGTTGAGCCTGGTCAAGAAGTTTTGCTTAATAATAATCAAAAGAACTTCGGGTTACATGTTTAGGATATGTTATCAAAAATACTCTTCAGATAATATCAAAGTATGAAGCTGACCCATACTATATACCATATAGTCTTAAGTGCAAGCTACTCGTTAGATTGTGGATTCTATGAGCAAGAAAGTTAGCTAAAGAGGGATTGTTTTTGAAGACAAGATATGTTATCGAAAACATCTTTCGGAGAATGCTCAAATTAGATTATTAATTGAAAATGCTCTAGAAAAAATAGATAAAGAAGGAATCCGCCCTTGACAGATGTATACTAATATATGTGTTATATAAAACATATAGTACAGACCATTGCTTCTACTGGGTGCTGTTAGATTTAGTGTCTAAGAAAATTATTTTGGACAACATGTTTTGGTACTGAAAATATCCTTGAAATAAAACATTAAGAAAAAGCTTACTATTGACAGGCCTTTGCTATATACCATAGAGTGCCTAACTCAAAACCACTCGCCCTATTAAATTCCAAGCACAAGAAATTAAGCGCGAACAAAGTTATTTTTGATTACATGTTTAGGTTATTGTTCAAGAAATACCCTTGAAAAAAGGACTCTGCCCTTTAAAGATCACTATTTGGATTACAAACAAAGTCCATCTGCAGTCCCTAGTAGATTGTAAATTCATCAATCGAGATAAAACTTCAAGATCTTAGATCTGATCCAATGAAGATCTGCACTCAGACCCGACCACTCCAGTCCAGAGTCCACTCTCTTCATATAGTAAATTTAGAGTTCATAGACTTTCGCTGCTCCATTTCATTAAAGAATGAAAATTTGCTATGACGGCTCATCAATCGTAATAAAGTATTCTTGGGGCCAGCCACACCCGAGTGGAGCACCCTTTAACTGTTTTCTGTTTTCAGATTTTTTTTTTTTTGTTTTTTGTTTTTTTGGTGTTTGGTTTGGAATGCGCTTTTATAAGGCATTCGCCGCTTGCGCCACAGTTGCTTAAACGAACAACCAATTTTTATTTTTCCTTGCTGGAAAACACTTATAAATTAACTTTTTTCGCTGCTGTTGCTGTTGGTGTTGCTGTTGTTGTTGCGACAATTGTTGTTGCCGAGATTTTTATGGCACTGGCACTGGCAGAGGCAGTGGCAGCGGTCGTGGCAGCGGCAGCGGCCGTGGCAGCTGCAGCTGCTGACCAGCTGGATGCCGGACTCCTCATTAAGGTCCCGAGCACACAAAAATGTCCAATGGCGTTTAGTGCGCAATTATGAGTACTCTTAGCCGTTGTTGTCGTTGTTGCTGCTTTTCTTTTGCAACTGGCCGCTTTGTTGCCAAATTATTTTGCTCCATTATGGCCCACTGATGAAAAAACGAAAGAGACAGAGCGAGTGCGAGTGCGAGAGAGAGAATGAGAAATGAAGAAGAAGATTTCAACTTAAACGTGGCTCAGTTTTTATTTAATTGTTGCCACCCGCACAACTTTAAAAGAGCCAGAGAGGGAGCGGGAGTGGGAGCTGGTGAGAGAGAGAGAGAGGGAGAGAGTTGGGCAGGGGTAGCTGGCCGGGAAGGTGGGGCGCGCTGTCTGCTGCGCCGTAGGCATTGAGGCGTAACAAAGCTGACTTAATGACTCCAAATCCGACTATGGTATAGGAAAAAAAGTACCGACGCCAAAATACACAATACACACAGAGCGGGAGAGCGAGAGAGAGAGAGAGAGAGAGAGAGAGCTGGCGAGCGAGTGAGATAAAAAGTGAAACAAATTAAAAATGGCTTTTAAACGTAAATGAAATTTAAGTTGGGGCTGGCGCTTAAAGGGCTGGACGCCAGGTCGGCCCGGCTCGCGCGTACTTATGCAACGGCAAAGCGCTGTGGCAATGCGGCTAGTCCTTAAATTTTAATGACGCCGCTCGCTTTTCGCTTTTCCCGTTTCGCTTTTCACTTTCCACTTTTCACACTCTGCCAAACGTCAACGAGGAGAAGGAGGAGGAGGAGCCGCCATCATTTCTCATTGGCCGCGGCGCTGAAAAATTATTTACTGACATTGACGAAGATGCGAAGTGCTCACGCCCGGGCCGGGCCGGGCCTATTGTGGACTCGACCGACTGCCATTGTCATTAGACGCGAAGTGGCTTTGGCCAAGTGTAATCAGGCATTACACCTAGCATTTCGGCCCGATTCGACCTGACTGCGTCACATCCTTCGCCCTGCGAATCTAGCTTCCGATTCAGTTCTCTAAAGTCGCATTGATTTGCAATATATTTATCAGGTTCGTCATGCAGCAAGCCTGACTGTAATCTGTCCCTGGCAAAATCGAGTTATGCTCATAAATCACCGTTTGATCAATCAAGCTAAAACACTCTTCTCTACCAAAAGCGACGTTTTTCATTAAGCAGATTCAGTCAGCGAGAGAGAGAGAGAGGGAGTGAGAGGGAGTTGGGTGTATATTCTAATGCCAATTTGGTATTTAGTGTAACTGCGAGGGCTGGCCGAAAACAATAACAACAATTACGCAGCATAAATTTTCAATTAGCGCGCAACAAGCAAACAGCAGCAGCAACAGCAGCAGCAGCTGGTGCTGCCGCGGCCAACGCTGCGTATACGTAATCATTTGTGACCAACCGATTGTCCGTTGTTGTGGATGGCATTTGGAGTTTGCTGATTGACTGCCCGACCAACTGACTGTGACACGGCCACTGTCAGCAGTGGCCATTTAATTAAACGCCAACTGCAGCAGCAGCAGCAGCAACTGCAACTGCAGCAGCAGCCGCAAATCTGCCATCGAAATAAAATCAAATCGGCCATGCGGAGGAGGTGAGCCTGGGCGGGCGTGACAGCTGCAGAGAAATATGTTTCGCTCTCGCATTGTGCATGCATACGGTTAAATGGCCCATTAATTAGTCCAGCCAAATGAGTTGAGGGACCCGACCCCTGACCATAGCCATGGCCGTAGCCATAGCCGTGGCCATGGCCGTAGGCCTAGGCCTAGGCGCAGGCAGTTTAAATTGAAATTAGAAAAGCAGCAAAAAATAGAAATAGAAATTAAATAAATGATTTTTGATTTTGGTTTTACGTAAATAGCACTTGCAATTTGGGGCTCTGTTCGATGCCATTGGCCACTCATTGGAATCGCTCTAGCATGACATTGGGGCAGGGCAGGGCAGGGCATTTGCCCGCCAGCAACAACTACAGCGCAGTCCACACAAATATTCCCCGAGTGGCATTTAGCTGATTCGCATCGATCAAAGTGCATTGGACACGCGTGATCCTGCCAAATTGACGCCAAACACCTGAAGCGGGCCGGGCCAATTAACTCCAATTCTGCCTGCAATTATCATTTGGCGAGTGTTTCGTCGTATCAGCGCGCGTGTGAACCATTAATTAAATGCCTAAACGAATTAATTAGCCACAGCTAAGTCCTTCAAGCCATTTCTATCTCTTGCCCAGTCATAAAGCATTGCATATCTGCACGAGGCTCTGCTGCAAGCGATATCTGATGCATGTTGAATGTGACCTTATCAAGTTGACATATCATGTATCATGTAAAGGGAAGAAGTCTATGAATTATAGAAACAAATAAGGCTCTAAACTCATTTAGCGGAATCCATCTCTACTCTGCCAAGCAGAAGGCAAGCCACAACAATATTTAATGAATTTACAGCTGAGTATGACCAAAAATATATGATAAACTTCAAAAATTATGCTAGACAAATTGGAAATACTTTGTTTTCCTTGTTTAGTAGCCACTACTATATTTATGAATGACTCAATTTTGAGATTTATTTCTTTCTAAAGCCCTGAGAAAAAAAAAAAATCTAAGTGAATAACAATATTTGTTCATCTTAAAATACATTTAAAAGCATTTTCAAAATATAGAGCTCATCACAAAATGGTTTTGTCCAATATTTAGTGGTTAGTCGCACTACTATCTTTATGAACACATCTGTAGAGACAGAACGATGTCAACGATGACTCCGATTTGAGTGAGCAAACAAAAGATTGAAATAAACACAAATATTTAAATATTGTTCAAGAGAAAAGCTGAAATATAAGTGTAATATATATCTAACCTATTCAATTAAATGGCACATATTATAGAAATGTCATATGTAATGTAATATGCAATATATGAATATATAAATGTATACATAGATGTGGTATACACATGTATAAATAGATACGAAAATCGATTTTGATTTGAAAATCTTTGATTTTTCCCTTACAAATTAAAGTATATTTCTTCCTAAATTAAATTTTGTCTTGACCTAAAAAAAATGGTTAAATGTGATTGCCAAATTGGGCAAGATATCAACAATTACAATTGGATGCGCTATCCTGATGACCAACTAAAAAGTGTTTCTTGTAAACTTTTTTTCAAAGAATTTTCAAAAATATTTCCCAGAGCTTTCGAGAGCTTAAACTTATTTCATTTCAAAGAGAATAAAACAAAGTGCAATAGGAAAAAAAATGTAGAACAATATCTCGAACGATATAAAAAATATTCAACATTAAAGTATCTATATCAACCTATTATGCCATATCATATAACATCCCCAAGAGCAATTGCTTGTGTAAGGGTATACGTGCTTCGACAATTAAGGCTATTCATAGCTTTACATTCGACTATTTGTGTGTTTGTTTGTTTGTGTGTGTCTGTGTTTGTGTTTGTTGTGTGGCGAAAGTGTGTGTGTGCGTGTGTGTGTGTGTGTGACTGTATATGCGCTTTTCATGTTAATAAATTTTTGACATTATCGCTGGCTGCAGATGTCATATCAGCTGCTGCTGCTGTTGCTGCTGTTGTTGTTTGGTCGGTGTGCTGCATTTCATTTGGGTTCGTTTCGCTTCGTTTCGTTAACCAGAGCTCGCAGCACCCGTTGACCACTTTATTTGTTTTTATGTGCACAAATATGCGAATCAAAGTTTATTAATTTACAAATTGCCAACTTAGCGGATGCCAAAGAGAGAGAAAGCAACATCGAGCGAGAGAGAGAGGCGATTGCATCGCTGTCGGGCACAATATGCATGCCATTGAATATTTGGTAGAATTATATTTGATTGGCGCCCAGAGCGCCGGCACAAAGGAAACTCATTTAAGTGCGGCTAATTAATAAAAATGTTGGTAGATTTTCATCAAATGCGCTCGACTCCGGCCGCTCCGCATGTCAATGGGACTAATTTACATTCCGCTCTAAGTGGTTGCCATTAATGAATTGATGGCCTGGCCAGGACTGTTCGCCCGGCGTGCGGAGGTTTTTGGCAATGCTGTCGATCCCTGGCGCACCGAATGCGTAACTCAATTACTCGATGGCACCTCAAAAATTGAATCGCCCGTCGACGTCCCAGCCCCGGGGCCCCCCCCTCCAGGCCAGCCGCCCACAGCAGTCGACATTGGCGCCTAACTGAGCTCCCGCTGACCGTTTTAATGGAAGCAGCTCAACAATTGAGTTATCAAAGTCCAATGGCAATGCCTCGTCCTTCTGGTATGGAAATACAATTAAAATCAAAGAAGTGTATGTGCCTCTGTGTGTGTGGGCCGACATCGTAAAATGAATTGAAATATGCAGTCAGCAGTCAGCAGGCAGCTCGGAGGCGACAGGCAGTAAAAAGGAAACAAAACACTTACTTGACAATACGAAAATTGAAAAGTCATAGTTGAAAAGCTGAAAAGCTGCAAAGCAGGCCGTCGTGTGAGCAGGGTCTGCTGGGTCTGGAGCTGGCTCAATTCGATTCGGCATGTCCATTAGGAGCTCCAGTCGGCTCGGCGCATGCCGAACGAAACTAGCAAAAACTAATAGAAATAAAATGCAAAATGCCAAACTGGACATTGATTGGCCAACCACTCAATTGGCCTAATTAGCCCGGCCATAAGACACGACAAAGCGAGCTCTCGTAGTGTGAAAATATCAATATTGATGTTAATATTCTGAGCTCGAGCTGTGGAACATGTTAATTAATGTGAATTTGATTTCCCACTCTATATGGCATGAACTACCATCATATTTGAGCAATACTCTTAATAACATGTATCGTTAATCGATATATATCGATTATCGTTTTAAATTATTTAAATTGTGTTGTCTGTAGAGTTACCTGATCATATGACTTATGTTGAGTGACTTAATTAAGGACCTAAATTGAGTTCTTTTTGGCATGAGCTGCAAGAATAGAATTATCGATAATCGTACTATATGTTATCTTTTTAGTTTTAAGTCGGCTTAGTTGACAACTTCAGTCAATTTATATTTGTCATGAGGTATGAGAAACACTATTAAAATGATGATTATACATAAATTCGATAAAAATCGATAAATACGAAATTTTATATGAATGAATAAAGACTTAGCTGACTTCATGTCTCACAAGAAGAAGACTTAGTTAACATTCTTAACTTTCTTTTTTTAATTTGACATGAGCAGTGATGAGTGATATTTCAGTAAGACTGTCTATAACAAATATCGATAGTCAACATTTCGATATATATGAAATAATATTTAGTTGTCTACAAAATTAGGTGGCTATTCTCATTGGTTTAAGCTTGTAACATATATCGATAATCTTTGTATCGATAACTATGAAATTGTATATGGTATCTTCCTAGTTGCCTGAAGCCATAGCTGACTTTGTGGCTTACATCGAACGAATTAATCTAAAATTTTTCATGTTTTCAATATGGCATACATTTAAAGGAATGATGATATCGAAAAGTAATCGATATACATGAAATTTCTAAGTTCCCTGTTGAATTAGCTGCCTTCATGTTTTACAAAGAATAGCTTAGCTTACAGTTTTTGTTGATTTAAATTTCCATTTCATGAGCTATAGGCAATCATAATTCCTAAATACTTTCTCTATCATCTATCGATAATCGAGATATCGATTTTCAAATTGCTCATATTATCTCCCTAGTTGCCTTAAGACTTATCTTACTTTATGGATTACACTAAATGGCTTAGTTGACAGCTTTAATTAGTTTTCTAGTTGGCCTGACCTCTAATGAGTGATAATATCGATAAGTAATCGATATATATATATATATATATATGAAATTATGTGCATTGGCTTCTTAGCTAGCTAAAGAGTTGGCCGACTTGATGGCTTACCCTGAATGGCTTAATTGACAACTTTAATTGGATCTGTGTGGAGTTTGAAATGTCGGTGATAAGTAGTGAGCGTCGTCAGCTTGGGTTGGTGCTCGGTGCTTAGTGCCCTGTGATGTTGTTGTGTTTGTCCAGGTGTGCGTAAATATTTGAGTGTCGTCTATATGTCAAACCGCTCCTAGACTGATGGCTATCAACAACTTGCGGCCTCAGCTCGATAAACAGAGTGCTTGCTGGGTAAAGAGCGTACGCTAATCAGGCTGCGGGGCAGTCGAGTGTGCAGCTGTTGGCTTTGCGGTTTCCATTCGCCCATTTAAATGCCGGATAAATAGTTGATGGGGTCGAGGCGGCGGGTCGGCGGGTCGGGCGGCGCAGCCAGGCCGAGGGTGGCGACGGAGGCGTGTGGCATGCGGCGTGTGGGGGTCCATAAAATAAATCTGGCCAAACGAAACCGCAGACGAGCTTAAATGAGCCATTCGATTTGTAGAAGGGCTTCAAAACAAAACTCAATCTTTATTTCACTTGCTTTTTTGTCCAGCCGCGAGCCGCAGTCAAAAGTTGACCGAAAGCTGCTACGCAAGATTAATGCGAGCCCCAATTGTGCTCCACACACACACACACACACACACATAGACAAGTTTATGAAGGAAATGCAAAGTCCTCTGTTTGCCAGATGGCTTTGAAATTAATTGCAATTTTAAGTCAAATGCTCGCCAAGTTGTTGAATAAAAATAGATTAGTAAATGAGTAAATGAGCTAAATAAACATAATTAACAACAACAGACAACAGCAGCAGCAACAGCAGCAGCATCAGAGCAGCAACAGACAACAGAGAACAGCAAGCAATTTACATAGTCAGAGCATCATTTCAATTAACAAAATCATTGCGGCCAATTAGAGAAAGCAAACAACAGCAACAATCTGCCAAGCGACAAGAGCAGCAGAAACAACAAGTTGAGTAATTTAAGAAAATGTTCGTGCTTATTGACAACGCTCTGTAAGCTATCTAACCTAGCCCCCCACGCCCTGCCTCCTGCCACCCACCGCCCACAGCCCATCGCCCACGGCCCACGGGCAGCGACCCGCAGCAAGCCCGCAATCGCAAACTCTTTCAACAATTTCATTAATGAAGCCGACTGCGCCGCTTCGGAGGCGACGAAGCTGAATTAAATTATGCTAAATGCAAAATTATTTTGTTGCCTTGTTTATGCGTCAGCGAACAAGTTCACTTTTTCCCGAACACTGAACTGCATCAATAGCTGCACTATCTGCAAAAACAACAGATATGCACGCAGTCGTCAATGTATCTGCATCAGCTGCACGACTAACTGTTGCTCTCTGTGGATGTATCGATAGCTAGATATCCATATAGATGGATATGTAACTAGATCGAGATATTCATATAGATGGATATATATCTAGATTTAGATATCTGCAGCTTCTTCTGTATCTGCATTGACTTGTATCTGTATCTGCTTACCTTTTTCTATGTCGTCTATCTGTATTTTCATTTATATATATATCTCTGTCTTTCCACAGCTGTATATGTTTTATTATCTTCTTTTTGATTTTGATCTATTAGCATATCTGTATCATCCTCAATCTCAAATTTTTTATGTATCTTTTATCTCTATCAGTATATCTATAATATTTACCTATCTTCATAAGCACACAATTGTATCTGTATCTATATCTTTTTCTATTGTGCGATCTGTATGCCTATCTACAGTAGTATCTATATATCAATCTGTATCTTATTCATGTTTTGTATCTTTCTGTACACTGTATATCTAGCTATCGATTTATATCTTACATATATCTTTATCTATATCAGTGCATCTGTATATTTAAATGTATCTTTTTTCTATGTATTTATCTATTTACCTATCTTCATATAACTACCATTGTAATTGTATCTGTATCTCTTTTTATATTGCGATTAGTATCTTCTTTTCTATCTGTATCTTTCTCCTGTTTTTGTATCCTTTTCTCTATCTATCTCTTTCATTATCTAGCTATCTAGCTATATCTAATATATATATCTATATTTTTATTCTCTTGTCTTTTCTCTATTTGTATCTAAATGTTCTTCCTAGTCTGTATCTCTATTTGTATCTTTTTCTTCATTAAAATTGTCATCTGTAACTTTATCTCAATCACTTTCTCTGGCCCTTACTGCATGTTTTTCTCGACTTTGATTGATTCACCTCGCTATCGTTGTATTAATCTTTATCTATGTTTTGTTCCATGTAATGTATCTTCACCATTATCTTTCTGTATATCTATCCATCTACCTTCATTTAACTTCTGCATCTGTCTCCATTTCTCAAGCCTTGCCTGCATCTCCATCTCAATTAGTATTTGTATCTTTGCCTCAGTCGCTCTCTATCTCTCTCTGTCTTTATAGGCATCTTCACCTGTCTCTATGCCTGCATCGTTAGCTGTAATTATTCATTTCCCTCATCTGTATCTTTTACTTTATCTGTATTGATATCCCTCAGTCTCTGCTTATATTTCCATATGCATCTCTTCGCCGAATACATTCAAGTGCATTCACACTTCGAGGTGATTTTTTCGTAGTGATTCCCGGCAGCTGAGCGTAAATGCTGTAGCTTAATCCAATTACCACGCTCAAGTTGAGCTGCCACAGTAAATTTGACCGCCGCGAGTTGGGACTTCGCCTTGCATTTCACATTGACCTACGACGGCAGCTGAATCGAGCAGTTGAGCAGCATGAAATATGTTAAAATGCAGCAACAACAGTGAACAACAGTGAAGAAAGTGAGCAGAAAATGCGAGCTGCGATTCGTTCTGCCCGCAACTTTTCCCAGCCGTCCGTCAGAGCGCTTCGTCTCGCCCACAGCGGCCGCGGCCACACGCTCAATCTCTGTGCTCAACGGCAAACAAAATGAAGCTGTGAAGCCCCAATGCAACGCATCTCTTTATCCGATTAAGAGAGACTTTGCTTATTTCTATACGCGGCTGGTCCCACTGTGCGATGCACTTCAAGTGCGCGAAGAGCGCTGGGAAAAGCCCAGCTCGGCGCAGCTAAATTAAAATAGCTTCACGCCCCTGCCCCGCCCCCTTGCTCCCACACTTGTTTCTTACATACGGCTAAAGGAAAGGCCCGTTCTGACTTATCGCCGGCATTGCATTGGGCCAAACAGCAGCTAAGCCCGTAATTGAATCGCAAAAAAACGACAAACAGTTGTTGCTCCTCCAGCTCGCAGAAGCTAACAAGTTCACACAAATTATATTCCGAGCCGGGCAGCTCTGCGCCGTAAGAGTCGAGCCGACAGCTCCGAGTGTTGCCGGTGACATTGCCTGCCTGCCTGCCTGCCCAGTCGGCAGACGAGAGCGACGGATGACAACTGAGGCTGGCGGCCAATGCGGTTGTGAGGCATTGAAACCAATTAACGAACAATCAACTCCGGGCAACCGCAAAATTCAAAATGCACAGCCAGTGGCCGGTGGCCAGTGCCCTGTCACACATATATGTGGGCAGCGCGTGTGTGTGTGAGTGTGTGTGTGTGTGCGAGGGTGTGTGCGAGCAAGAGAGCGACAAAGTATATATGCTTATATATAGATGGACACACTAAATATATAATTTTGAATAAAGCGACAGTTGAATTGAAGCGAAAGTTCCTCAAGTATGACAGCTCGAGCTAAAGAAGACCTGGAGCTTAGTGAACTTGATATGTGAATTGCAATGGGAGATATCTGTAAATATAAATGGGAAATATCTAATGAGCAGTCATGTCTGGCAGCTGAGAGGAAGGGTTAATGAGAGGAAAGGGTTAATATATGACATGTCTATCATTGTAAGACTTGAAAGTAAATCCTATTAGACTTGATGGATGCATTTTATAGCTGTAAATATACTATATAAATTCGATATATCTGATGAGCAGTCAGAGTCAGTCAGAGGAAAGGGTTAACTTGACTTGAAAGTAAAGCCTACAAGACTTGATATGTGAATTATATATCTGTAAATGAACTAAATAAATGGGATATATCTGCGGAGCAGTCATGTCTGACTGTTGAGAGGAAAGGGCTAATATATGACATCTCTATCTTTGTAGGACTTGAAAGTAAATCCTATTAAACGTGAAAGATTAATTTTATAGCTTTAAATAGACTATTTAAATAGGAAGCATCTAAGTGGAAGGCCTAATGAGAGGAAAGGTTTGAGTTGATATATGACATCTCTATCTATTTAAAATTTGAAAGATGAATATCTGTATATACAATACAATACAGCTAGAAACAATTTAAGCCTATCGATATCTATCGATATATCCCGATAGGCTTAAATGATTTCTAGCTGTTGAGTGGAAGACTTAATGAGCGCTATTTATATATGACATCTCTATATAAGACTTGAGAGTTAACTTGATATATAATTTATATATCTAAATAAAAGCTCTATATCTATATGACTTATCCGATTAGCAGTCATGTCTAGCAGCAGCTGTCTACCACCTGAGTGGAAGAGCTAATGAGCGACATTTATGCATGACACTTAAAGTGGGGAAAGTTGCTCGAGTATCTATAGAAGTCTCAAGAGTTAAGCCTATTAAACTTATTACTATAATTATTAAATATGTATAAATATATATATACATTTTAGCTTTCTCTTAATCAGCCATATCGCGCAGCACCTGTGGCACCTGTGGCACCTGCGTGGCCGGCGAGTTAATCGATACGGAATGACTTCTGACAAGAGGGCATCCATAGTTCGTCATTTTAATTGGCGCAGTTCGGTTGCTTTATTATTATTTTTATTCATTTCATTTCATTTCATTTCATTTCAATTCATTTCATTTCGGTTCGGCTCGCCATGGCAATTCGTTCAAACGATTTAACATAATTTTAATAATGCACACTGCAATTTCCGAGCAAATAGGCGACGACTGAAAAAAGAAACATTTTAATTAAAATATAATAACAATTGGCCAGTCAGCGCTGTGGCCGCACGCCGAATGCCCTGCGACTGCCGGCGGGGGGAGCTGTCGTCCGGGCGACCTATGCAGCCAATGGACCCGCCGGCACTCGCAGCGGACATCTATGGAAAAAGTGTTCATTAAGAAATAAATCATTTAATAGCTGTGCAAAATGAAATTAAATTTAATTGTGCCTGAATTGAGTAAACAGAGGCATATCGAAATGGGCAGGAAAAAAGGCGAGTCCAATGAAAACATAAACATAAACTGCAATTAACCGTAAGCGGTATCATCTGCCATAGCTAAACAAATAGGAAAAGCAAACCCGAGGCCCCACAATCAACAAAATCAAAATTTAATTTGACAGCCAAGTGAACAGTTGACAAAAGAAATGAGATTTTAATTGATTTGCAAATCGATTAAGAATTCATTTCGCCCAGCCACGTGACAAGGATGCGTTTCATTGTTTATTTATTCCGCTCTTCTACAATAACTATTATGCAACTATATATAGATACAAGTGTGTGTGTGTGTGTGTGTGTGTGTATTCGTGTGTGTGTGTCTGGCAATTAAATAAGTCATGTTGCAGTCAGCTGAAGTCAGTCAAACTCCTTGATTATTGTGACTTTCAACTCGATTTAGTAGCCCAGCTAAAATCGATTTTTGGCCATGCAAGGCGGCTGTATGTGTAAGTGGGCGTGGCTGAAGCTGACTCATAGGCCAAACTGTCCAAAGAGACGAGACGCCGTTTATCGCGGCTCTTCACGCGTGCAAGCTGCAGCTGCTGACGGCTGAGGTGAGCCAAAATGCTCTATGCGCCGTCAGTCAATTCGTCATTCTGAGGGTGAGCATCGACTAAAAAACTTTCTTCCCTCCAGGAACTGTGAGCTATTCTGTCTTAACACTCCACGTAAAGTGCTCTAGTCGATCTCTCCTTCTTTTCTCTCTCTTTTTTTTCCCCTGCTATACCTCGTGACGAAGTCACAGAATTTGCTTGCTCTATTGTAGAATCCTCCTTGTCTTCTGTCAGGTCACTTCATTCTTCCGTCCACCTTGAAAGTAAATCCGCAGTTAAAGACAGTTTGCTGTGCATCGCAGTTAATGCAGTTAGATTTTGCACTTTGCCGCCTTCTTCTCTAGGTACTTTAGAAAGTAGCCACGACCAGAGATCATTTGTGTCGGATAAAAAAAGATAAAGATGACGATTTTGTTAGTGGGACTAGCAAAATGTAGTTAATATATGCATATTATATAATGTCAATACATTGGGTAGTATACTAAGAAGTTTCGTTTTTTTTAGCAGTTAAACAATATAAGCAATTTAAACACAATTTTTTTAATATGCAAACTATTTTTTAAAAAATGTATTGTATGTAGATTATGATCTAACACTTTTTGTCATCTTCCTGGTAAGAGATTAATTCCACGCTAATAAAACTTTTAATCCTTGCTGACAAAAAACTGATCTTACTCGTTTTTGACGTCCTGATGCATCCAAAAACTTTTGCAGAGACCGGAACAAGTACTGGTATGAAGGTGCTAAGTCTGTAGAATACGGTGGGTGTGATAGCACATCCCATTCGAGCTGCAAACGCTTTTGGCGAGTCACAAAACTTGTATAAGGTCTCGCATTATCTTGGTGCAGCACTTCTCTTTTTATATTTATTAATTTAATGCCTGTTCAGTTTCAATGCAAACAGCTAATACGTCTAGTATATATAGTTTAAAATTACACTTGAAAGAGTTCCATAGAATATGGAGATATAGAATTGCTTGCGATGCAACACTTATATTTTAACTCACATGATTGAGATACAATTAAACTGATTGTAGCTGCGGAGAGCAACACCTTTTATTTAAAACTCTTATCTGTTGATCTGATGTTTCTTTACTCGATACTCTATTCCTCAATATTCTCCCGTAATCCACTTGTTGGCATCAGAAGCTGTCCATAGATGCCATGATCATGCTAGCTGGAGAAGTCCCGCAAAGATTGCTTCCTTAACGATCACTAGAGCCATCCTCATGCTCAAGCTTAAATATTATAGTTAGCTTATGATTGGCCTTAAGAATAGAAATTTCGTTCCACAATTAATCCATGATTCGCTTCAAATTCAAAAAGAATGTTCGGCAAGTGCTTCATATATTATACACAATATCTAAGCTCTCGCCTAGACCTTGAACTTGACCTCAGATAAGAGCATAAGTAAAAGCATTTAATCTAGTAGACTTATTCACAGTAAGTGCTTTGCCAGCGCTAAGTCCGCTCACAGTTGCATCCTTTTGATCGACAAAATTACACAAAAATCAACATAATCAAGCTGGATTGCAGGTGGTTAAAAATTAATTGTAAATAATTGATAAATGAAATGAAATAAATGCTTTGCCAGTCCATCAAAAGCTTAAGCCAAGCAATCAAGCCAGGCGAAAGCAAACAAACAAAAAATACATGCAAAACTATTCACAGATATACTAATGTGTGTGTGTGGGTGTGTGTGTGTGTGTGTGTGTGTGTATGGGCAATATGTAAATCGTGCGCTCTGTTTAAAACACTGAGCCATGACGTTTTAAATTGCACACACAGCGCTTTAAGCTCAGATGATTGAAAGAGACTCATATCGGATCCCATTCAAGTGCAGGTCACAAATTTCAGTTGCAAAAAATACAACAGCAACAACAGCAGCAGCAACAACAACAACAAAAAGAAGAAGAGGCAAAATACAACAGCAAACAAAATAGAAAACAAAAAACTAAGCACAGAAAAAGTAATTCAAGCTTTCAAATGGATACAACAAAAAATGTGTGAATGAACCGCGACGCGGGCGTTGCCAACAACTGAGGCAGTCACCGCGGCAGAGCCCGCAGCAGCAGCAGCAGCTGCAGCAGCGGCAGCGGCAGAGGCAGCGACGGCGACGGCGGCAGCACTTGGCGGTCATTGTTCCAATTTCTAACCTTTTTTTTTATTTTTCATTTTTTTTATATATTTCTTTTTTTTTTGTTCAACTCTGTCTCTCTCCTGGTCTATGCACGTATGTTTATGTGTGTTGAGGAGATTTTTTCAAGTGTTGTTGTTAATTTGTTTGGCAGTGGCGCGCATTTTTCACACACACACACACATGGCTAAGAGAAATGCCAACTGTGTGTGTGTGTGTGTGGTTAGTAAAATAATAAAAAGAAGAAGAAGAGGGGGGGAAAAAAACCGGCTACAACGGCGAGCGGCTACCCTCTGTTGCCTGGCCGCCCTCCTGGCTGCTAAATGTCTAACCAGTTGTGTCTATGAGCAAAGTTGTTGTTGTTGCTGTTGCTATTTTATGACTCTGGATTGGTGTTGTGCATAGAAGCCTGAAGCAGCCGCAACGCCAACACCAACACCAACAGCAACAGCAACAGCAACAATCACTGCCACAAAGTACAGCAGTTTAAACATTTGTATTCGTGCCTGTGGCTCACATGTCAGGTTGACCAGCCAACAACAACAGCCTCGCTCGCTCGTCTGTGTGTGTGTGTGTGTGCCAGTAAAAAGGGTTTTAAGTGGTAAACACGTTAAAGAAATGCACAAAACGAGAGAAATGGCAACGTACTCAACCCACATGACTTATGCAGCAGAAGCAAATGCCAGCGCGCTGCAAAAAGCAACCCGAAAATTAAAATTTCCGCAAAAATAAAAGCCAAAAGCGAATTAACTGAGACCTAGGCAAAAAAATAACAAAAATAGATGAACAAGCCAAAGAGCAGAAGTCAAGCTGAAAATGTGTTTTAGCTCGAGCGAAAATAAAAATCGCAAAATTCCATTTGGAATAACAATAAATAGCGGGTGTTTATTTAAGAGATGCAGAAGTTTGAACTGCAAAAAATATTATATTTTATTTTCAATATGAAATGAAATGGAGTTAGTTACATAAAACATTTTATGACATTTATGTTTAAATAAGATTTTTAGCTAAAGTGCAATTGGCAATGCTCATAACTTTCAATGTTTTGGAAGACTTGTAGACCAATGTCCCCACCAGCTCTTAAAGCGCAGAGAACACTCAAAATCAGAATAACTAATTTTACTACAATTTTTAATAATTTACAAAAATATATCTAATGCTATAAAATGTCAAGCCAAGCTTAACTAAAAAACATATACGAGTCTTCAAATTTATTACTAAATAACTCGGGTTTTTTAAGTCAAAGTTGTATGGCTCTAAAAAAGACACCCTTTATATAATAGAAACTCCAGCAAATGTTCCAGCTAATAAGCTAATTATATACTCATCTGAGACTAAATATATGCATATATAAAACACGACACAATATAGACCATGTTAATGCGTAGAATACTAATGTAATTAGAATATTTTCAAGGCCTCCGAATGGACGCCTCGCAAGTGGCGCTAGCTCGGGCTTAATGCTGTTGATGCAATTGAATTGAGAGTCCGATTGAATTAAGGTAAAAAGTTGCTGGGAAAAATCAGGTAGATAAACGAGCGCGCCGATATGTTGCTACATATGGCGAGTCATGTTGCTGAAAAATACAGTTAAGTTCATATCACACACACACTCGAACACACACTCGAACACCCGTGTATTGACAGGCGGAGTGGGTTGAGCTGGCGCAAAAACTGAAATTTACAATGCCCGCCAGCAGCAGAGGGAAACGAAAATAGAGGGTTTCACATAAAACTAAGTGGTAGAAAATGCGCCAAACATGCTTGTCCAACAACAACAACAATGAGAGACTTCTCTCTCTCTCTTTTTTTTTGGGTAGATAAAAGTGATATGGAAACGTGCGAGAGTGCGAGCAAATGAAATGAAATGAAATTAAGCTGGCGCATAATTGAGCGCGAAAATTGTTTTCGCATAAAACTAAAGTGAATTTAATTACGCGCAGCCATAAAACATAATGAGAGTCGGACAAAAGGTAGAAGAAAGGGCTCTACTTAATCATATTTACGACCAAATACGCCCCGAGTGTTAGAATCAATTTGCTTAGCCGCGCGTATTTGACTTCTGTTGCCGGGCCGCAACAATGAAGCGGAGCCGAGACACGTGTTGAGTCGTGTTTGCCCAAGCCACTGTGTGGAGGTAGAGCTCCATCTCCATCCAGCAGCCGAGGCGAGCTCTAATGATGCATGGCATACGGCCTGTGAAGAGTGGAGAGTGGAGAGTGTGGGGCATGTGACATGATCTGGCATCTGGGGGGTATCACAATGCATGTGATATTTATTCAAAACAGAACGAATTATTTAACATTGCAGATATCTTTGGCAGCTGCTTCTCTTTTTCTCTTCAAATATTTGGCTTAAAAATCAAATGAATTTCAAAGGCCGAGCTCTGGGCCCTCGTGCAATCTGCATATATTGAATTGGAAATAGTTGCGTCGCCCCACACATGGAGAGAGAATGTAATGCAAATATTTGTGCAAATTATTTTGGGCACAAGTTTCGAGTTTCGTCTTAGCCAAGTCCACGTCATGGCCCCATCATTGCGTGCCGTTTGCCGTATTGCATTCAGTTTAACACACACACACACACACACACACGCACACACTCGCACACGCACACAGACATTATCTCCATCGCATCGCAAGTTCGTTCAACTCTCGTTCACACCATAGCGCCAAACGCGTTGCCGTCGACCGCCGTCGCCTCGCCTCGCCCGCTTCGCCTCGCCTCGTCTCGCCTTCGCCTCGCGTCTGACTTTGAAGTGTAAATTTTTGTTTCAGCTACTTTAGCAGCTACCCCAACGCCGGGCCGAACCCTCGCTGGGGCTATTCGCAGTCTCCTGACGGACATACGCGCAGTTTTCGACTTGATGCCCGTACGCTAATTCAATTAGATTTATATGCGGCATTTGACATGTGCCCGCTCCCTGCCCGCTCCCCCCCCCCACTGGCTTTGTGTGTTGGTTTATTTATTCCTGGACATGTCGCTAAATGGGTTTTCTTGTTTTCTCAAAATCAGATCATGGCCAATAAATCAACACTCGATTCGATTTGTGTGCACCGGGCAAATTGATTTGCCAGCGAAAACAGCGCCGAGCGACACTTTTCCTTCGACCACCGCCACTGGCAGCCTGTTGGGGTAACTCCCCCCTCTCCCCCTCCCCCCCTCTGTGTGTGTGTGTATTCAGTTTCCGCTGTTGTCCATACCAATTGATGATAATTTATAGAAAAAGAGTCAATGACAGCGGCAGCAAACAAGGCGAACATCATGTAAATAACTAATCGAAAACAGGCTCTGGAATGGGCTGGCGAACGGGTTGCAGCGGAAATTGTTAATTTCTGCACAGCCTCAATTACAGTGCAGCTCAGTGCAGTCCGGGAGCAGGAGTCAGGCGACAACTGTGTCACAGCTGCAGCGAGTCCCCAACCTGACTGTCCAGCTAGCTAGCTGTAGGCATCACGTATGCGCCCTGTCGGCCGCATTCCAAACACGCCCAGCCCGACGAGCTGCGCTGCATCAACTAATGCGGCGACGGCAGCAGCAGCAGCAGCAACTGAATGTCAAGCGGCACATGAACTGCCAATTCAAATGAGCCGGCGACAGAGCTTCACTCGGCACTTGACTCGGCTGACTTGCTCCACTTGCTCTCAAAGCTTCCCTGGCCTTGAACGTGGCAATAGGCGCAGCGTGACTCTCCCTCTCTCTCACACACTCTCTCTCTCTCTCTGTCTCTGTCTCTTTTTTTATTTTATTCTAATTTCATTAAGATTCAGAGTCACAGTCAGAGTCGAGACAGTTAGGGCTGTCGATTGCTCGCTTGTGATTCGCCTTTTTGCACATTGCGTATTTTGGCGCATTTAATTGAAATTGACATTTGTCGATCATAATTCTGTTTCTTTGACACTTGGCTTGCTTATTGCTTATTGGAGTAATTGAATTTCCATCGATGCAATCGACCTTCTACGGCCGTATCGTCGTCAGCGTCGTGATGATCATCGCCGTCAACGTATAATTCACCAAATGCACAAAAGGCGACTCTGGCAACAGACGCAACAATGTTGACTTAATTAGACGTGCACAGCAAGTCAAATTGATATCGAAAATTCGTCAACGTTGTCGCATTTTCTAACACGTATTACGAGGCGAAAAACAGCGACAACAACAACAGAAACAACGACTGTAACCATACAGAAAAAGACACTGACAGCCATGATGACAACGACAATGACTCTGACAGTCGTTGCAAGTGCCAGGCAATGCCAAATGATAGACTAGAGAATACCCCACATCTATTTGTCAATGAGTAGTTAAAGTCTTTGGCAACTGAGTTGCTTTGAGGAATATAAATTGAGACCTCAAGCACAACAAAAGCTTGCATGGATTAATGTGAAAACATTTGAAATGAGGCTGAATAAGATACATTTTCGTTTTCTAGATCGTTATACTACTATCTAGTTATTTTTATAGTATATATTAATATTTAAACAAATTCATTTTTAATAATTGTTCACCTTTTTTCATTTAGTCACAAAATTTGGAGCTAAAACAATTGAGGCAAAAATAGTTTGACCGTGAATCCACATCAATTAAGCCTTGAAATCGAGACTATTAAATATAATACAAATGTAAATGTAGATGAATAATGATAATAATCACAATGCTAACAATGTGAATGAATACAGCAATGATTATCTATTTCAATAACAAACAAAATAATCCAATAAAAAGTAATAAATAATAATACTTATAAAATTAAAAAAAAAAACACAAATTTAAAATAATTATTAAAAATAAAAATAAATATATTTAAATAATTCGTAAATATTATAAATGAAAATAAAAAATACTTATGATATTAATATTCATTTATAATATTTAAAAAAAAAATTAAAATTTTTTTTTTAAAATTAATAAATAAAATACCAAAATATTAGAACAATAATAAATAATATTTATAATAATCAATAATTATATACAATAATGACAATAAATAATATTAGCAAAAATAAAATAATATAATAATAAATAATTATATTAATGAATTAAAAGCAAAAAAATAAAAAAAAAGTATACAAATTAAAAATATGATTATAATAATCATAAACAATAATATTAAAATTAAAAAAAAAAATAAATAAAAAATATGATTACGATAATTATTAAAATTAAAAATAAATAATAATTATGTGAAAACAAATTTTAATTTTTGTAAATAAATAATTAACAATGGTTAGCAATTTATAGTTCAGGGAGGTGCAATTGCCATAGGCATCCTCAGTCTGGTTACCGCTTTGATCATTGTATCGCCTAAAGAAACTCCTTCTACATGAGCTTCCTCGCGCCTGCAGCTGCCAAGGCCTTATCTCGCTTTAGCCTTCAAGCTGAATCCCTACTATGCGCTCTAGCTGATCATTGTCCTCACTATTCCAGCAACTGGTATTTGTAATGATAGATCACAAAAATAGTGGCAATAATAATTATTATCTGTAGGTTGTAAGTCCAGTTACTCTGCTTAAGCCACTATTTGCAGTCAATCAGAAAAATGCAACTTTCATTTCAACTCGTGTGATAAGTCCACTGCAGATGAAACTAGCTGCTCGCTTTACTCGATGGCAACTAAGTTAGCAGCTGCTAAGCCCAGCCTCAATTTCCACTCGAGTGTGCCAGCGCAACTAATACACCCGTTTCTGCTGGCATCTCTCAAGAGCAGCTGACGTCGAACTGCTGAAGTGTCGGCGGCGTCTGCAGCGTCTGCAGAGCGTCGCCAGCTCCATTTACCGTCGTGGCAGTCTCTGCTGATTCGGGTTTGGGTTTGAATTTGGATAGAGAACTGGCTCTGGTCATTCACATCGTTGCAAGCACCATGCAAGTGTGTGTATGTGTGTGTGCTGCTGTGTGTGTGTGTGTATTTCGTTCATCTTTATATGTTGTGCGTGCAGAAATTTAACAATTGCAGAAATTGAAACTTTGCTCGGCGCTGTAAAAGTCTCGCAAGCACAAGTCATAAATATGAAAATAAAATGTGCACACGTTGCGCTCCTCTTTTGTTGCCGTTGCTGCAGACATTTCGATGCTTAATATGGCAATGCATTTGGGTTGCTTAATGCGCCCGCCCTGGGCCTGGGTGCGCCAGCTGCGAGGCATTCAACTCGCGCCTCGCTGTTTCACTCAATTCCATTTCGATACATTTATATAGAAATTAATCAATTTCACTCTTAGTATGCTTGAGCGAGAATCTCGTGGGTCTGAAGTGCACCTCGGGTCTGCTCAAGTTTTTGCTGCTCTTCTCCGTTTAATTGCAATTTCCTATGACCATTTGCTGCTGAGCTACTTTCGAGCAGCGACGATTGCGCTCGCTTTCACAAATAATTATCGGAATGTAAGTTGCGGCGATTAACGTATCACTCTTTGCTTTTGCTCTTGCTTTTGCTTGGCTCGACTCTTTGTTTGACTTAATCCACGGTTGACATGCAATTTCATTCAATTACCGTGATTTAGTGCGCCGCCTTTGGCCGCGCGGAGACCTTTGCATTACGTCGAGCGCCCACATTCTGCCCGCGCCCTGCGCCCTGCCACCCTGCTCTGCATACTGTGCCCACTCGCCGCCCCCCGTGGCGCTGCCAAGACTTGCCACAGCAGCAGCAGCAGCGTGGGAAAACTAGCAAGCCGTATTCGTTGAAAAAACCCATGCAATTATTCAATTTGCGGCCGCATCGCAACACAATCAAACGATACATCACTTATACGCCCCGTAAAGCGGAGAGCAGCAATAGAGCTGTGCGCTAGCCGAACGGCTAATACCCTTCATTAAGAGCAGTCAGACTCAACGTTTCCTAATTGAACTCCATATATCACGTTGGACTCAAGGACAATGCTCCTTCCCCCACTGAGCTTGGCCCCATCTTGTTGTTCTTTCGCTCGTCTTGACTGAAACTTCCATTTGACAATTTCTCCGTCAAGCGACATCAACTTGCCGCAAGGGCAGACCCTGTCAGGGCAACACAATATATATATTGTATATATATAAATATATATATATATATCAAATTATTTTTGCACGTGTTGAAGCTAATGAATTTGCTGCGCAATATCACTTAAATAAAGCACGAGAGTCATGCGACTGCTGCCCGCCTGACTGCCTGACTGCCTGGCTGACTGCCTGTCGTGCAGCTCGTGGATTAAAAACTAAGCGATGCGTAATGCGAAATTAAAACCAAATTTGCTGGCTAAAGAATCGTTCAGCCGCAATTTGCCAAGCTCGTAATAATCGTTAGCTCGCTCGCTCACCCCGGTCCACCTTGATTAACGCATAGTGCTGACGCTGCGTATACGCAATTCGCCGCCTGCAACGCATTATTTGCATTTGCAATAACCGAAAAGCATAATGAAAACAACAACAAGCAGATGTACGCCAACATTAAATCCATTTGCAGCTTATGTTTTTTATGCCTTTTATGTGTATATATCTATATATATATATGTGTGGATGGGATGCTCGAGAGTGCAGTGAATTGCTAGGGCAGAATGTCCTGCCATGGCAGAAATATGCAGCAGGAAATAAACGACAAAATGACACTTTTGGGGGTGACCATATTTATGATGTGTGTTTGTCTGGACTAAAAAATAATTTGGTTGACAAAATAAATGCACGCAGACAAAGCTGAAAGGACACTGTAAAGAAGTCCAAGTCAAAGGCAGAGGCCAGAGCAAAATAGTTAAGCACATTTGCGAAACCAGGGCGCCAGCCTCAGCGCCAGCAGAATGTAAATGGCGAGCTGAGCATAGCTGAGCGAAACGAAACGAAATGTAAATGGAGCGCCGAGAATAGCCGAGAGAAACTCTCGAAAAGAACTTGGCTTTGAGCTAGAAAAATAGAAATTCAGGTCCTCTTCATCTGATAGATAAGAGATCTGAGGTGTGTGAGCCGAAAATGCTAAAAGCTTTGCCTCTTTGGAGAGAGGATATACAGCGCAGCTCAGCTGAATAGGTCTGACTCTTTTCAAAAGTCTCGATTTAAGCGACATAAATTTTGTTAGATAAAAAATGTATCAGCTCGCATGAAGATGAAGTTTCTGCTCTGTAAATATTCATTTTACTTATGATTTATTTATTGTGCGTCTGGTAAAGAGTCGTTATTTACTGGGGCCAGCAATTAGCTAGCAAAAGCAATTGCTTTTTAAGAGAAATATTTCTTGTTATAATAACAAAATCATATATATAGGATAAACAAATTTAGAAATTAATTTTTCGTACACTATAAATCTTCTCCACGATTTGCACAGATTCCGCTATTAGTTCTGTTCTTTATTATGGATAAAAACAGCTCCTCCTAAAATTCATGGAATAGCAACGAAAATTAGAAGCAAATATTTAACCGACTCAGTGTGAGCTGAACAGATTTCAAATTCTCATCCACTTATTTTAAGAATAAACAATGATTTGTCTAAAAATAACTTAGATCTTATTCATGCTTTCTTAAGTATTATGTGTTCTTGTGTATGCTCTGTCTTTTGTCTATACTCGATCATTCATTAGATCAATATTAGATTATTCGTTAGTAAAGCTTGTAAATTCCATGTTCATGTTAGAGATTAGACTTAATCCTTGTTATAGTACTCTAAGCCTTGTTTCGTAGAGCTTAGAAGTCAATATTCAATCAGGTCCCAAGCCCACACATAACATTTGCAGTCTTTTCGATCATGAATAATAAAATACAACCAGCCTCAACATGCCTTTGCGATCGATATTGGGACATGATCAAAAGGCCTCTGCTCCAATTGTCATGTACTGGGAGATCACAGCATACAGATTATGTGTCTTTGCAGCAAAGATAATATTGGTTTATGAAAAGACTATTTTGCTTAAATAAGAATATCCACTTCGATGAGCATGGGATAATTTCAGCAAAGATCTCTGTAGCTCACACAGCAGACATAATAAAAATATTTTTAAATATATGTTATCAAATAATTTTATATAAGTCCCAAAAGTTCCTTTTTCTTATCAAAATTAAAATTATTTCAAATATATTTCGTATTTGGAAACATTCCCTATTCCGATTCAACTTCATCAAGTCAACGTATAAAAAAGATATTCCAAGTCTTGTCTACCAAATTCATTTGTTTACCCGCCGTGATCATTTTCCGTTTGATTTGATATCCACTAACTCGTGCCTTGACATGTTTTCCCCCACATAGAGAGAGAGATCCTTGTTGGGGCAGGTTCATCGCAGTGGCGTGCTGCAGCCCTGAGCTGGAGCTCGTACGCAACGATGTGCGATGCACATTTGGGAGATTTAGTAGCGTATAAAAATTGCACACAAACACAAGCGCTTGGCAAAGAGCAGCGCATTGAGTGGGTGCGGGTGGTGTGGGTGGTTGGGTGGCTGGCAAGAGAGCAAGTGCGACTGCGAATGGCCAGCAGTGGTGCTATGTGGTGTCGTGCGATGTGGAGACTGCTGCAAATTTGAAAAAGCAACATGGCAAAACATTGAAGCCATCTCTTGACCACTTTCAACAAATGCAACATGACCAGCCATTTGCCTCTGTGTGGGTGTGTGTGTGTGTGTGCTTCGGGTGTGAGTGGGCAGCTGCCTCTGTGTCAGTGTGTGTGTGTGTGTGTGTGTGTTTGTATTTGCGCTCCGGCAGATAGTGCGCCGAAAGCAGCTTAACAACTCAAACTTCCTTCCCACTTGGCACACGGCTCCACTGACTCAATAACATGCCTTTGCTCTGTCGCTGTCGCTGCTGCCGTCGCTGCCGCTGCCGCTGCCAATTGACAGCGCTGCGATGTCGACGCCAATCGAATTTGTGTGTCAATCGGCAAATAAGTCGCACCAACAGTCGTCGACAAGATCTCGATGGGAGTGTGTGGGGTGTGGGGCTGTGAGGGTGGGCAACACCTAGCCACAAGCATGGCGCAAATGAAGTAAAAGACCTACGGGAGCTGCGAGTGAGCAGCTGGGGAGGACTCCTAACTCCTAACTCCATTGGTCTCTAATCTAATGCATTCAATGCAAAGTGTTGGATTTATTTTCATTTGAATGCGGAATGCATCGATTTCGGTCAGTGTTGCTTTCGTTGCGAGCTCCATAATCTCGCATTAAACATTTATGGCGAGTCGTAAATAAAGTATTTGCTCCAGCTTGGCCGGACAACTGCTGAAGAGCAGGCGGGGCGGGGCGGGGCGGAGGCAGCGGCAGCGGCTGCGGCTGAGACTGCAAATTAAATGGATATAAAATGCAGCCAGTCGGGCCATGAAAAGTGCTAGAAAAACTGAAGAAACTCGGCTAGCCTGCGAATGATGTTGCAGTGCCACATAAAAGCGTTCACACACGTGCAAGACACACACACACACATGCACACTCACATGCACACACATGCACACGCACTGGCAGACACAAAGACGTAAGAAGAAGATAAGTTATGAGCAATTCTTTTTAAACGTTTTCCTAGTTTGTGTATATTTACCTTTAGGATTTATGAGATTAGTTGCCGACATGCACAGCGCTCACACACACACACACACGTATCAGAGAGTCTCTGTGTGTGTGCGTGTGTGCGTGAGTCTCTGTATTATCCATAAGTTGAGGAAAGCTTGCAACGAATGCGACTGCAAATGAAAGCAACTCGCAATTGCATGAAATGCAAGTGGAACAAGTGCGACAGTGAGCCGGGAGTAGTCGACTAGCAGATACCGCACACACACCCATAAAATAGATATGCAAACTCTTTAACCTCACGTTCCTTCCCACCCATCTGAGCCACGACCTTCATCAGTTGCAACACAATCAGCAGCCGAATCGACCTCATCGCCTCTGAAGTGCGTGCAGGGTATGTGTATACTTAATGCAGCTCATAGCGTCACACACACTGATTGTGGAGCAAAGGGAATTGACGAGAGAGAGAGAGGCAGAAAGAGAGGGAGCGCAGATATAAAGAAAAGATGCTCCACAGCTGTATTAAGCTGCAGCGCACAAAAGACAGTCATCGATGCTGTCGTGGACCGAGCGAGCGCACACAATTTTATTTTAAGTGCAGCCACGCGATGTGCACCACTGAACCACCAATGGCAACGGCAACCACACACTGCCGTAATTCTCCGCTCCTTTTTCAATTGCAAGCGCTCCTGCTCGATATTGTCAGTGAGCGCATTGTTTAACCTTGGATTTGAATTGGAATTTGCATTCGGATTTAGAATTTCCACCAGCTGCGAGGCATAATGAGAGCTAGCCTGAGATGGAAGACATTAAGAAGGCTTTCTAAGAGCATTCTCTTTGCTATATTACTGCACTACAGATATATAGAGGTGTAATAAAATAGGAATTAAAATATATATCTGTAACTAATCCAGGCTCTGGCTAAAGTGCGCAGAGTTGTTTTAGTTTATGTGATCAGATATTTGCGGATTAATGCAGACCAATCAGATAGTAGTTTATTATTTTTTTTTGGATAATAAAAGATAAGGAAAATAAGAAAGAGCTATAGTGTGTATCTAAGCAATCAATTAGCTAAGTTTGAGGGTATATTTGTTGGTTCGTAGGTCAGCATTCTGTTCACTGAGTTTGAGTCTTTTCCTAGCTCTAGTGCAGATGCTAGTCAAGATTTATATTCAAGGCTATGGAAGAAAGCGAACATAGGACCCATGGGTTACTTATTTATTTTATAGTTTATATATAGCATATACCCTTTGATAATAGCTAGATTTTAAAGGGATATTATATAGATTCTAAGTCAAGAACCAGTCCAGTAGGCCATAGTCTATTGCTATCTCTAGAGAAAGCGCTGGCAGCCTTTTTCCCGTCAAATCTAGCTGTTTTGAAATGAAATATGTTCTTCACTTACATTGGTTAGTGTACTATTACCATTTAGGCAGCTTAACCTAATCAGAATTGTATTATTAACAGTGAGATGTGTAAGGGAATAGTTGACCCTGTTATGTAGTGGACCTACAGTAGTAATACGTGTTGATATTTGCAGAGATATACAAATAAAATTTGGTGCTGGTAATGCTGTAATTATAATTCCAATATCAGCAGTTGGTCTGTCAGAAAACAGCTGAGTCATCGTCATGTATTTTGTCTCGCTGTCCAATAGGATTTCTACAAAAATCTGGCTAAAGCACCAGGCGAACAGCAGCGACAGAAAGTCGAATCGAAAATATTAATGCATACGCGCCAGGGACAGCGTGCAGCAATGTTATGCTGGCTGCTAAGTTACAGGCGACTGTTAAGCAGCAGCGCTGCTCGTGTAAAGGCAGCCGCTTAACAGTTGCAAGTCTCTGATGTCGTTTCAGCCTTTTTCCCGTCAAATCAGGCTGTTTTGAAATGAAATGTGCTCTTTATTTTAGTTGGTTACTATTAGCATATAGGCAACTTAACCTAATTAGAATTGTATTATTAACAGTGAGATGTGTAAGGGAATGGTTGACCCTGTTAGGTAGTGGACTTACAGTAGTAATACGTGTTAATATTTGCAGAGATAAACAATTATAATTTGGTGCTGGTAATGCCGTAGTTATAATTCCAATAGCAGCAGTTGGTTTGTCAGAAAACAGCTGAGTCGTCGTCATGTATTTTGTCTCGCTGTCCAATAGGATTTTTACAAAAATCTGGCTAAAGTACCAGGCGAACAGCAGCGACAGAAAGTCGAATCGCAAATATTAATGCATACGCGCCAGGGACAGCGAGCAACAATGTTAGGCTGGCTGCTAAGTTACCGGTGACTGTTAACCTGTAGGGCTGCACGTGTAAGGGCAGCCGCTTAACAGCTGCAAATAGCTGATGTCATTTCAGCCTTTTTCCCGTCAAATCTGGCTGTTTTGAAATTAAACACTATTACACTGTAAATATCTTGTTCCAATAACACACTACTCCAATTAATACACAATTCTGATTAGGTTAAGTTGCCTAAATGGTAACAGCACACTAACCATTGTAAATAAAGAACACACATTTCCAATTAAAAAAAAAAAAAAAAAAGAACTTTGAACTACAATAGTTAGCCTAGACTAGTCAGTCTGCTTGGAGGATCCCTCCACGTATTTGGGGGCCACCTCTTGAATTCTGTCTGCAACCTTGCGACCTCCCTGAATGAAACGAAATGCAACACTTTGTACTCGACTTATTATCCGAAGACTGACATCTTTTATTATAAGTTCTTATCTAATAGTTGATGTCTCTTGCTCATTGTGTCTAATTTGAGCATAGGTCACAAGCATACATACATTCCCACACTCGAAACTCTTTCCTCAATGCTCTCCCTCAATCTACTTGAAGGCGGCATTCAATATCAGTCGCTTTTCCTGATTCTCCTCTACCAATCGACTTCAGTGATCTGCCTCAACATTTTCACCTGAAGACACTTAGTTTATTTGAGCGCATTCTATTCATCTGGTTGGCAGAGTCCAGAGTCCAGCTGCTAAGTGTATTACAATAAACTTACCGCAGGCCGTCTATAAATCTATTTCTTCATCATTAGCCGTCGGCGGGCGGGCGAGGCGCTGGCTGGCCGCAGTCTAGGCGAACGTAAACAAAATATATAAATAATTTAGTCTAACCACTGGCAAATGGTGTTTGCCTTAGTTATAGCTCTGCTTATGCTAATTATTATGCTCGCTATGCTAAGAATGTTATTGCAATTAGCTCATGTGTGCATCCATTACAGGCGCCAACCGCTGCGCCTCCCCTCGCTGCTAGCACTGAAATATTTTGATTAAACCATGTTCATGCGTGCCTGTGTGTGCGTGAGTGCCCGTGTGTGTGTGTGTGTGTGTGTGTCTGTGTGTGTAAGCTCATAAATAGAACATGTTGAGCTGCAGCTACAAAATGCAAATTTCGTTATTTGTTCTGCTGAGTTTGGAGAGCAATGGAAATTAATTTGGAGAACAGCGCTGGGTGGGCGAGCCAAATGCTCAATAATTATTGCAAATTGCATTTAATTTCAAAAATATGTTTTATAAATCTAACCACCTTCTCTCTCTCTCTCTTGTCTTGCAGGTAAATACCAAATCCAACTCTGACTATGAATACGAATGTGAGCCAAATCTGCATGAGGTAAGCTGGCCTCGCATCAGTCTGGCCAGTCGCTCGGGCGACGGCACTGACTATCAATAAAACACGCGAAGCCCGTAGATTGCAGCCTTCATTTTAATTAGGCGTTTGTGCTGCAAAATCGAATAACAGCGCGCCGAGCCCCACAGAGAAACAACAACAGCAACGCGGCTGCTTTGACTCGACTGCTAATTCGGTTGGCACTCGCAGCGCGTTGACGTTCGACCTCGCGCAGTGTCAGCGTCAAAGGGCAACTACGTGGCGCAACGAGCTACCTGCCCCGCCCCGCCCCGCCCCGTCCTCTCCTCTTCGTCATCGTCATCGTCCGCCGCCCTTTGCCGAATTATGGCGAACGTACCACACGCCACACGTTGCAGCGAGCGGGACTTTGGGTCTGACAGGGTTATTAGCAGACGTCAAATCCACCAATTTGGGCCGACGACAGGCAGAAATTATTTTTACCTTGCTCATAATTGGAGCGCTTACGCTTGCGCCAATCACCCAGCCACCCACTCAACCACCCAGCCGGACTTTGCAATTAAAAACGCAAATTTATTCGCTTGCTGTAGGCCGTAGGCTCAAGTCACGGGTGAAGGGTATTCCATTGTTCGGCATGCCCCATTCTTTCGAATTGTTTCAATTTACACACACACACACACACACACACACAGATACACATACACACACACATGGGCGACCACACACATGCATGCATTTGCCGATCTATAGCCAAACTTTATCCTCGCCGTCGAGGTTTATTTTGTGTTTGGTTTTTGCCTTTGCGGCTGCCCCGGCCCCTTTTTTGTGCTATTTGTTTAGAAAAATCAAAGTGCACTTTGGCTGGCCGGCAGCGGGATGTGCGGCTGCTGGTTGAGGGGACCTCGAGTGGGGCCAAACAAAACACAAGCAGCAGCAGCAGCATCAGCAGCAGAGAGCGAGTGCCATAAGTTGCAATCGAGTTTCGTATCTTAATAGTTGGGCCAGGCCCGACAAACTTTCGCTTCGTTTCGTCTGAAAGTCGCTTTAAGCGCTGCTGCAATTGGTAATTAATATGAGCAAAACGGTCAACAGAGAGAGAGGGAGAGAGAGAGAGAGGTCTGCCACAAAATTCATAGCATACTTATGTGCGTCGGAGTAAAGGTAAAGTGTATTCCGGTTGACAGCTGACAGGCTGTTTGTAGCCATTGTTGCTGCTGCTGCTGTCGTTGTTGTTGCTATTAGTTGTGTGTTGTTGACAGCTCAGACTGTAGTCATCTCTGGCTAGAAGTGTGTGCGTGCAGCTGCCGTCGTTGCCGTTGTCGTTGATGACGAACGAGTAAATTAAAATTCAAAACAATTTTGCTATGACAAATTCCATTTTATGGCATCAAAATTATGCAATAAATATAAACCGAAATCCGTAACTAACAATCTGACAGAGCTGCAGATGAGCTTCAGTCAGAGCGAAAGAGAGAGAGAGAGAGCGGGAGAGAGAGGGAGGGGGGTAGCTGTAGAATAGGATTTTGAGTTATAACAACAAAGCGGCGCAAACAAAATGTTGCAAAACAACAGCAAAGCTACAGCTACAGCTACAGCATATGCAAAGCCCGCCTGCATCTCTGCACGCTCCACGCCCCACGTCCCACGCCCTCTTCTTCTCTCAGTCATCCTCTTACTTCCTGTGCGCGCTCGCGTCTGTGTGTGTGTGTGTGAGTGTGTGGCATGGCGGTGTGTGTGGACGCAGATAACGTTGGCATTACGTCAGGATAACGTTGAAATTACATTTTTCACACAGACTGGCAATGTAGTTCGTTGCGGAGAAATGGCGGCAGGGCGGCAGGGCGCGTGGGGAGTGGCATAAGGGTCGTCTGACACTGACCGGCACACACATGCAAATTTAGTTGAGGCAACGCACACACATGCAGAGCAGCCAAAGTTAAGCCTCGCCAAGCCTGCTGACAACGGCGGCCACAAAACAGGGCGACTGGGAGCGGGTGGACGAATCCAAGTTTCCCAGCATGTCCATGGCCACATCAGAATATGCTGGCATTCACTGGCAGCCAGGCAGTCAGGCAGCCAGACAGCCAGACAGCTCCTTGCCGAGGAAAAGTCCTTTGCCAGGCAGCCGTCGCCTTTGGCTCGACCTGCCACTGACACATAAGGTGCATATTATTTCTATTATATTTTTGCATGCATTTGGAAGCGAGGATGCAGTTGCACATCCAGCACCAGCACCTGCCCGTGCGTCCTGCTAGCTGCGTCTCTCTATTTTCCTCTGCACGCCAAAATCCTTAATGTGCGAATTAAAATAATATATACGTCTACATTCGTGGCTTTGCATTTGCTTAAAAGCTGCCGCTACCGCTGCGTATGCTCACTCTGGCCTCCGCTTCCCTCCATTTGACCGTTGGGCGCATAAAAAATAATGCTTAAAGAGCGACAACAGCTTACGATGCCAGGACGGACGGACGGTCGGGCAGTCGGAAGCAATTTAATTTGTCAAGTAATCCTAAAAGTATGCAACATTTTGTTTGCAAAGCTCGAGCTAAGCCGAATTGCTTCAATTCATAATCTCCATTCTCTAATTATATATATACACACACTTCGGCCCACTTTGCAGCTCTGTCATTCTCGGACATTTCATTCGATTTCCAATTCGTTTCTGCTCCGCTGGCCCCAACAGAAGCCACTCAGATGCGAAGAGTCAATGACTCATGTCGAATTATTTTTTGGCATTAAACAATGCCGGCACTCGGCATGGCTTCAATTAGCTTAAAGTAAAAATATAAATGCATAAATGCTGTTAACGTGCGCATTTAATGGATGCCATGTTTGATTGATGGGCATTGTCAGTTCGCAGATCGGAGCGCTGCATGTGTCTGTGTCGGCCTTAAGCCTTCGGTCCGGGTCAAGACTTCAACGATATGTGGCAAAGAGCTCAGAGCTCCGAGCTCCCAGCTCAGAGCATAATGAAAACCATTTAAGTGCAATTTCAATTCTGAGCTGAAAGACTTTGAAAGCCATTTTGCGTATGCCTTTGCGTCTGCCGAGGCGAAGGCCAAGGCTCAGGCGAAGGCTCAGCCGGATGGACCACCCATCGCATTTCGGTCTCTTCGGTCTTCTGCGTGCCTTCTATGTGTGTGTGTGTACGTATTGAGACATTCAGCAGAAACTTAAGAGTTTTATGCAATTAATTCGATTAAAAGGTTACCACAGCAGCCGGCCAGCACGCAGTCAAGTGGGAAAGGACCGTCCAGAGCAGCTCTCTCGGCCAGCTGGCCCAGTGGCCCGTTGCTCCAGCTTTTTGTTTGCCCAACTTTTTGAGCTGGCTGAATGACTTTCCGGTCGCTTGCTGTCTCCTGCACAATGGCTCAATGCTGGATCAAATTATGGTACATCAGCAGTTTGCATTTGAGGTGTGGTCGGAGTTTGCTCATTTGCAAAGCGCCAGCCCGCCGTCGTCACGCCAGTGGTTAAAGTTCAGTCAGTGCCGGGTCAAAGTTAAGGGCGCCGTAGGCGCAACGCCCAACAGGCGCCAACCGCACAACAGCATTAACAGCAGCTGTGTCAGCGAACCTTTTGCCAGAGGCCCCAGGGCTTGGGGTAGCGCCCTGCCCGCACCCGCACCCGACACATCCCAGTTCCGGCCCGGACAGACCCGTTCGGGTCTGTGCCAACACGAAAACCGATTATCTACCGCAAATATGCCCACTTCCGTAATAGCATGAATAGGAATTCCGCTCATCTGGACACACAACAAGACGCAGCATGCGAGCTGAATTCGTTTTTAATACTCGATTCACAGGCTGCACCAAAGGACATCGATTTCGTCCGTCTGTCCGCAGTGCAATGCATCGCAAAACTGTCCTAGACGAACGAGACTTGCGAGACTTGTTCGACTGTGTAGCTCTGCATTATTTGTAGATCTCACTCGGACTCCTCCGCAGACCCTTCTTATGCCCGTCACATACTGCTGACGCGTTATCTTCATTAATCAAGGCTCTAGTAGCTGAAGCGACTTCCCTTGCTCTACCTGCTTGAAATCTCTGTTAACATCTCATGGATTCCCGTGCCTACAGTGAGTGGACGGGGCAGTGTGGCTTAACGCGTCATGTCCTTAACCATTTGTCAACGCCAGGGCTCGGGCGATGAGGTTGCTCTTATTCCACATCCAGTTGTCAGCGCGCAATCATTCTTCGATTGGCTTGCATTAGGGATAACTTGCATTAATTTAACTTGAGCTCGAGGGGTCGAGCTGTACGGGTCTCTCTAGTTACTATGCAGTTTTATGGCAGAATTGAAACTTTGTACTGGCAAATCGTAAACGTTTTTTTGCACGATTTCGTCGGGAGAAGGGCGCCAGTGGAGCTCATATGAATGGAGCCAAAGGCAAACAGAAAGTAAATAAAAGTCCAGGCTCAACCTAGATACCAATGTCATTTCGTATCAATTACCCTTTAGCCAGTTGCTTGCTCTCAAGCGTAGGAATACAATATTTTGGAGGGACACTCGCCAAACGAGAAAGGAGAGAGGGTAGAGGGAGAGGCAGAGGCAGAGGGAGTTGATAGAGAGTGGGTGCCAGACCTTTTCGTCGAATTTTGCACGCACATTTCAAATATTTTAGTGCATTTTTACGGCGAACGGAAACGGCAGCAACTTTTATCACGTATTGACGGTTGAGTGCCCAGAGCCCGGAACGCCGCCTCCTCCTCCCTCCCTTCCTCTCTGCACCTCTGTCTATCTCTGGGCCACTCTCTCTCTCTCTCTCTATTGCTCTGCCTAGTTACTATCCTGTTGCCACCTTTGCTCTAACCAGTTGCAGCAGCTGCCGTTTTAAGCTGTTTGCAAAAGGTGCACAGGAGCAGGAGTCCTCAGCTCTCTGAATCGTTCAATTGCAGCGCACAAAGTTTTCATTGGAAGAAAAAAGGACAAGAAAAGAAGTCGGAAAAATTCTTGCCGTTTGCGAGTTGAGTGGCAAAACGTCCTGAGAAGACGTTACTATTCGCTCCTGCCCACACCCCATCCTTATATCAGCCCCCTTTACAGCTGCCGGGGGGATGGAGGGTGCTCAGTTTGCCGGTGCTTAGAGTGCCAAGCGTCCATTAAATGTTGTTACCGTTTGTTTTTCTTGTTGTTGTCGCATCTCGGCCATTGCGTGCATTTAGCCTATTATGCTCGATGCTCCGACTCAGCAGTTAGTTGGGCCAAAGGGAAAAAAGAGCAGAGAATGTTTAATTGAAATGAATTTCAAGTGGGCGGCAACAGACGTTGACGACGACGACGACGACGGCCAGGACAACGACTAGGACGACCGAGGCGACCCGTCCACGCCTCCGCACTGCACGGTGAAAGTTGCGTTAACAAGCTTGTCCAGTCCGCACGGAGCCGATCCGGGCTGAACTTTCAAAGCCAATGTCAGCCACGCAGCTGGCTCTGTTTATGTATCTCAACTGTGCAGCTGGCAATTATTTCAATTAGTTCAGAACGCAATGCTCGGCCGCAGTCAATCGATGACTACTTGAACGCAAGTTCAACTTATCCTTGTGAAAACTCAAGGCATCAGCGTCGATAGCTGCGGCTTACCCTCTCTCTCTCCCACTCTCCCTTTCTCTCTCTGTCTCACTCTGTCTGTCTGTGGGTCCCTCTGCATTTGCTGATTGGTTTGCACAGCCTGAAGAGTCCTTCGGGCTCTTGCAGCTGCTCGACTCCTACTGGACCTTATTTTTGTTTAATCTTTCCATTGGATTGAAGTGCTTCAAGATGCCAACGGGCCAGACAGACCGACCAGCGAGAGTGTTGAGGTCATTTTCGAGCAAGCCTAAAAGTAGGCAACACTTTGCGCCTTGCCCTCATCGAGGTGCGGAAAAGGTGATTTATGAGCCTTTGCTCTGCTTTAAATATTATCATAGAGCTAAGTGCATTCAAGGGCCATGCAAGGGGTTTTTTAATGCGATAAGAAAATATTTATAGGCCGTGCGAGCCTTTAATAATGTCAAAGGGTGCGGGCGCTAAATTACGAGTCGCATTACAGCAGCGCCAACAATAACAATAACAACACGACCGTAAAGCTGTCCTGGCTGTCCTGGCTGGCCGCACACAGGCCGTCCCATAAAACATGCATGTCCACATGTTGTTGTTGTTGTTGGTCTCTGTGTTTTCCTTTATTTTTGCTATTTTTTTAATGTTTATTGTTGCCAGCTGATTAAGTTATTATTATTATAGTTTATGTGCGCGCGCGGTCGCAGCTGACCGCCGGCCAGTGACAGTCGCGCCCTTCACTCGATTCCGCTTAATGGCAACGCGTACGCATTACGGATAATACACTCAAGTGTGCGCTGGCCGTGCGCCTATGGGCGTCTGTGTTTATTGATGTACATACATCAATGCCGACTATAATGCATGTTCTAGTCACACACACACACACTCGTTCGCTCACATATCCCTGGCCAAATGTTATGCTGCAGTTCAAAGTGCATTTCAATGCGATATGCATGTCTTGTGTGAATGATATGTGACCCGTACATGCACACACACACACAGGCACACACACAAGCACACACATAGTCGGACAATCCCACAGTATCTGCTACAATGCCAGTCGCATTGGCAACGCGAGGACGCGTGAGCCCTGAAATTTATGCTGTAAGCGCGGCATGCAAATAATGTTAATTTAAATGCGAGTATCATCGGTAGCAGCGGCTATAAACCAACACCAGTGCCACCACGAGCACCACTATCAGCACCACTATTACCAACGAAACAACAACAGTAAACAAACACACGCACACACACACACACATACACACACACACGCACACACACACACATACATATAGTGACAGAGCCACAGCGACATAGGCAGGCACCGCACAGTGGGGCAAAGCCAAAGGCTCATTTTCCCTTGAACCAATCAGGAAATTTGCTAAATTTTAATTGCATATGAAAGAGAATTCTTAAGCTTTTTTTGGCAATCCTGAAAAATATCACTTTCATCTTTATTAGTTTTTATTATTATTAGTTATTATTATTATATAATATGTGTTTTTATAGTAAGACATGAAAAACTATTTTTATTTTTAAATAAGACTTAATATTTATTGCAAAAATATTGTCGCTGTTTCTTCATAATATTTACCCATATTGTGAGTCTTTCTTGTAATGTTATATTGGTTTATTTGCCTTAAAAATTGTTATATTGTTATATATCTTATAGTGGAAACATTTAGTCTTAACTTCCTTATAAGTCTTAGAACAATGCAAAGTAATCCTTGTTATAGTCTACTTAAGTTTAAACAAAAACCACCTTAATATAAAGAAGTAGACCAAAGTCAAACTAGCTGCTAACTCTATAAGTGAAGAATCATAATTTTCGTGTTTCATTTCGGTTCAAATAAACACATATTTGCGATGAAACCAAAATATTAACGATTTGCTCAAAAGATTTCCTGCAATGCAATGCGAAAATTAAATATTTTTAACAATCTTTCTGCTGTATTATTCATTCTACTACAAATAATATTCTCCAATTTAAATACTTTTTATTACCCCTTAATTTCGGGCCCTCTGGTCAATGCTCTATCAGATTCATTAATTCAATTTCTCCATTTGTACCACTGTGCGTCGGCTGATGCTTTACAATGGCTAGGCGCATACCCTGTAGCTGGCGTGCGGCAAAGGCTTGCTTGATGCGTTTACCAAATATTTGTTATGAAATATGCTCAAAGACTTGAATCAATATTTTTGCAAACTATTTGAGCTCAAATTTGCATGCATTCTCTCAAAAATTCAATAATATTTTTTTAGTCTCAAAGAGAGAGAAGGAGGTAGAGAGAGAGAGAGAGAGGGAGAGATGTATTCTGGCAACTATTTCTGGCATTCTTTTCATTTCATTTCTCATTTGTTGTTTATTTTTGGGCAGAGTAAAGGCTTGGATATCATAGCCGCTTCTGCTGCTGTTTGGCATTCGGGTTGGTTGGGGCTGATGAAGTGGGGCTCGTTTGCTTTAAAGTGTTTGTCGTGTCACACACGAAATTTAAAGCGCAATTAAATTTTGTGGCATAGACAGCAGCCATAATAAACTGCAGCCATAGCTAGAGGCATCAGGTGTGCTGCTCTCTCTCTCTCTCCCTCTCTCTCTCTCTGTTGCTCTCTCTCTTTGCTCCCTCTCGCTTTGCACATGTGACAAATAATTTGGTTCGTGCCGCTGCTGAGGCTTGTGATTAAGCTAGGTTATAATAATGATAATGATGTCGATCCCAGCAACGTGGCGATAATGCTCTTGTTAATGCTCATAATGTACCCAAGCGAAGTGGCCACGCCCACACCCGCACCCACCCTCACACCCAGGGGCACAGCCCCATTTATTTGGGAGCTAAATATGCTGGCAAGCAAATTGATGCGACGCCGTAGCTTCTACTTAAGCGGCTTAGTTTGGCATGCACAGGGATAATATGTGGCGCTCCGTGGAGAGTATTTCCTTTTATTTACGCACTCTTGGAGGAGCAGCGTCTAATTAGCTATTTGCTTATTATGCAGAGCAACTGTAACCATAGCCAAACCCAAACACACACACACACACACGCACACACACTCGCTCAGCCAATTAATTGTATCAAAATGGAAAAACCATTTAGCAAAATCCTTGAACAAAAGGCCTTGACAGAGCAACGAAATGAATGAACTTCGAATGGAGTTGGTTTTTTATAAAATAACAATATGTGAGTGTATATGTATGCATGTATGCATGTGTGTATGTATGTATGTATTCATGAGTTCATCTTCATCAATATATGTAAACGATTCAATTTGAAATCGATTCAAAAATCATCTAATATCTCTGACTCCATTTGCAACAGCAACTCAATCTGACTTGAAAATCATGTAAGACACTCACACAGGCTCTCACACACTCGCGCACACTTACACAAATGTTAATTAAGCACAAATAAGTTTTTTCATACATTTTTGCTGGCAAAGCTGTAATCGAAGTCGAACGTTGATTAATATTACGTATACGGCGCGTTGACCATCGACCACATCTATGGCTTAATAGCCCACGCTACGCCACGCCGCGCTGCATAGCCGCTGCAAATATGTGTGCAAACACTCGTGCCCGACTCTATGCAGCAGCAACAGATAGATAGATAGTAAATTCTGCATGCGGTCGGCCTGCGCTGCTGCGGCGGCGCCGTAGATTCAATTACCACCTGCTAATTAAATTCAATTGATTAAAGGATAATCTGCACTTTTTGTTGCGACTCCATTTTGTGACACTTTTTGCGTCGCTTGACTGATGCGTCTTAAGCCTTTACTTTTGAGCCGGCTAATGTTCAATCTGTGGCCTGACAGCCAAAGCCCGACATGACAGCTCGGCATTATAACTTAAGCACACTCCGCTCTGTGTGTGCGTGTGTGTGTGCGTGTGTGTGTGTGCGTGTGCGTATTGTTTGTGTGTCCTTAGAGCATAGCAGCAGCCACCACAATGCTGTGACCGCAACGGCTAACGATTGAACAAGCCGCAAACTGCCATTTAAAACATTTGCAAAATGGTCAATAGAGCAAACACACACACAGACAGAGATAGAGATAGATATATAGAGAGAGAGAGAGAGGTTGTAGATGTAGTCAGCGAGTGGCAATAATCGATCGGCTGTTTAGTATTTTGTTGAAATTCTCTGTCCGTGTCTGGGGCTGCTGCAAAAGAAGTTGGCTCATTCATGTCTCAGAGCCGAGGCCTTGCGTTATTCATATCCAATGCGAGTCCACCTGGCCGCACGCTCCAAATGCTGCCTGAATATGCAAAACGAATTTGATCGCATCGGTGGGCGTGGTCGGCTCTCTAGAGAGCAGCAGCAATGGCAGCAACGGCAGCTGCTGCAGCCGCTATTCAAATGCAGCTAAGAAATGCACGACAATATGAAGCAGGCGCCCAAAAAAGTAGGCAACACAAAACTGAATGTGTGCGAGTGTATGTGTGTGTGCTAGTGTGTGTGTGTGTGTCTGTGTGTGTTTTGTGCATTTGTTAGTTGTCATGTTCCAACAGGCATTTGTGCCAACATCGGACGGCTGGCCGTATCGCTCGTTCGTGGCCAGCCTGCCGCTGCTCGCGCCGCTTGTTTTGGCTGATTTGACGGCGCCTGCGGTGCACTGGCAGTCAAATTACCAAAAATGCCAAACGTGAGCAGCAGGCCAGCAGGCCGGCAGGCCAACAGGCGAGCAGCAGTTGGCGGCCCAAAGAACATGACAGACAGCATAAGGTCTCTGGGAAATGGAATGTGGCTAATTACTTTGGAAAGTCAAGTTATTAGCGTGATTACAAAGGCAATATATGCACAACTTGCTAACAACAGCAGCAGCAGCAACAGCAGCGGCGTCGGCGGCAGCAACAACTAGCCAAGCCAGCTGCCGCAAAACCAGCAACAACATAACAAGAAAAAGGCTTACATGGAAATTACCGGATCAGATTCGTGGCAACAGAACACGGAGCGTTGCTTGGCGAAGCGCCCATGCGGTTGAGGCCACAGCCACAGCAGCAGTTGCAACAGCGAGAGAGAGAGGGAGAAAGAGAGAGAGAGAGAGGGCGAGAGGGAGAGAGAGATGCTGGCTCTGTTATAATAATAATAATAATAATAATAATCATAAAGCGGCAACAGGAACAAGCACGGTTAGCAGACGCAGTTGGCAGACTCAAGCGCGAATTGGCTGGGAGCTCGTATTATAAGATACTCAGCGATTTATGAGTGAGCAGCGGGTAGCAGCGGCCGTGAGAGGATGAGCAAACTTTTCCCATTAATTAACAGACTCACTGATTGACTTGGTAACTAATGGAATGTCAAATAGTTGATGTGATTTGATAGGAAGTGCTTTAGACTCGACTTTTTTATGTGGCTCAATTTAGCAGCAACTTGATTAAGTTTTATCTTTTATGGGAAAGAACAAGGAATCGCATACAGATTATGTTTCATATATGGAAAAGGTATATAATTTACAATAATTACGTTTCTCATGTTCCATGGAGCCTAGTTCAATCCGTTGCAGTTTCTACTCTTAGAGTAGCAAAAATATCTTGAATTTTGATCTATCTCTTTATTTATTCTTTATTTTATTCTCTTGTCTTCAGCTGTATTTCATATTAATTTATTTCTTGGCTGTACAGAGAATGTTCTTTTTAGTCTGTTGTTATTGGTAACCAGATATCTAGCTATGATACCAATGACCTACCAATGCAGCTGTGTCTACCAATCGAAATCGAGAGAGCTCGAATCGCTATATAGCTCAGAATATCCCTATGTGACCAGACCTTTTCATAAAACATCTAGCTACTGTCCACCCTCGTTGTAGCATATAGAAGAGTTAACACGAACTTAGCCTCCATAAATAATGACTTAGCTACGATTGTTTACTGAGGGCTCTCAACATACAATCCAGTTTTCTCAAAATAATTTTGCGTTGGTCACCTCACTTATGTTTGCCTTAAAAGTTCAGCCATCTCTCAAGAGTCTTTCGTCCTTGAAATATTTGTCATGTTCGTCTGTTGCCTCAGGTGCGACAGCTGACCAGATTGTATGAAAACTTGGTTTGGACTTAATTAATTTTCCATTTCTTTTCTTTTTCCTGGATTACTCCTAGTCTCTTTCTGCATCTGTTTTAAAGTTATTCAATTTCAATTCTTGCTTTGCTGTTAGTATTTCCTATTATTTTGTTAAATGCATCTCTCTATGCTCTCCTGTCAAATTGATTTTGCTTTACTCTATGATATGACTGGGCGTGCATATCGCTTAGCTAACAAGTCTTTAAGCTACTCTTTTCCCCGCAGGGTATTTGCTAGTCGGGCAGTGTGTGTCAGTCTGGCTGGTTGGCTGGCTGCAGCACAGTTCTTGGCTGTTTGTTTGATGTAATTGCTGCGGCAGCTACTGGGGCTAACTGTTGTTGTTTTTAGCTGCTTGCACTTTCAGCTGGCAAGGCGGCTGTCGGATGTCGGCGGGAGGATGGCAATTGCTAGTTTAATGCCCGTAATGCGCGTCAACAGCAGCAGCAGCAGCAGCAATGTAATCACCGAGCACAGCCTAATAACTCCGCCACTTTTGGGCTTGTATCGCGTAGGAGCCAAAGATGCGGTTTTTAGCAAGCGCAATTATCCCGGCCAGCAGTCGGCGGTCGGCGGTAGGCGAGGCGTGGAGCAGTCGAGCACTCCCTGCCAGGAAGGAAGGAAACGGGCTGACGACAGTAATCTCGCAGCGGACAGTGGCAGCGGCAGCGGACAGCGGCTGCAGATAACCGCAAATAGTTGAATTGCATAATAGTTGCAAACATTTTATTTGCATTTGGCTGCTGGCTGCTGGCGCGCGGGACGTTGTCGCGCTTTATCTGGCCGGCTCGTTCGTCTCGCGCGCTGCCGTCCCAGCCCCGCCCCGCCGCTCCGGCTGTCTGTGTTAATGTTTGTTAATTTTTAACGCCACATTACAGCGGGGCCAGCCCACAAAAATATGCAAATTTCCTCAATGGAGCCAGAGTTGACTTCATTTTCGTTTGCTGTTGTTGCTGCTATTGTTGTTGTTGCTATTGTTGCTATTGTTGTTGCTGTTGAGCATGGCATTTGTAATTGCAACATTTGATTGCAACAATTTGGCAATTTCACATTCGATTGCATACTTTGCGGGGGCCGTGTTTACGTTATGATTTCGCATTTGCGCCACGCTTGACGATGTGCCAAATGGACTGCGCCACGCCCCGCCCCCTCCTCTGCGGCCCACATATTAATTGGCATGCAAATTAATTGCCGGCAATTAAGTGCGAATTAAAATGCATAATTGCAGCATAAAAACTTTATGCGCATTAAAACTAAATTTCAATTAAATCTAAACGCTTCGGCAGAGAAATGCTCCGCACCCCCCGCCCCCCTCCCCACCTACTGGATCAGTGCGTGAAGCACAACGCGATTGGCCAGGCGTAAGGAATGCCAAGCCGATTTCGGCTAGCTGGAGCGACATGTAATTACATGTGTGCATGTGAGCATGCACAGACATGCGCCAACCTGCAGTCATATATTTCCTTATTGAAAAATATGCAAACTCGGCAAATGCAGCTGGCTCCGACTGTGGCTGTGGCTCCGACTGTGGCTACACTTTAACGCATCGCCTGAAGTGCGGGAGGAGCAACCAGGATGTGGCATAGCAGATCCGACGGGCTCAAGTTGAGTTTACCTTTGCCGTTGCCGTTGAATCTACCTTTGCCAAGCCAAGCGCTGCTCGTTGGCTCTTCAAGCAAATACCCTGCATAATAAACAATGGGGCATGCCAGACGGCATAACTTACTTTGAAAAAAAAGGGAACTCAAAGAGGAGTTAAGGCAACTTTAAAGAAGATCCTCCCCCATGGGACCTCAATGAGCAGCTCAAGCAACTCCGGGTAGGGTATTTTCGAGTCGTTCACGCCACTTGCAGACTCCTTAGTTAGTTTTCTCGTTTAGTTTTGCTGGCAATTGCAATTCGCCTGTTTGCAATGCTCAAGCGCGCCTGCGGCTATGCCAATTCAAGTCTTGGCAGAGCGCACAAAGGCGAGTTCCTTAGATTGGCTTTGCTGCGACCAGCCTGGGCCAGCCTCGCCTCGCTTGACTTGGCTTGACATGCCTTTGGCGCACCGCGTAGCCGCATGTTGAACCAGTGCGTCACTACCAACTGGACGGCCGACGGCCAACGGCCAGCTGCGAAATGGCTGTGGCTGGCCAAAACGAAGGAATGCGCTCGCTGCCAAAGGAATATTCTTGGCAGCGATTTGGCCACAATTACAACATCTTAATGTGGACAACACACAATGAGCTCCAGAGATATAAAGAGAGAGAGAGAGAAGAGAGAGAGAAATGCTGATTGGGATTGGCCTGTGGCTTTCGCTTGATTAGTTGCGAATGAATCCGTTGGAATTGTTGGCATCGTTTCAAGATTTCCTCCACTGCTTTTTGGCAGCATCATCAATCGCTGCATTGCGAAAATATTCAAAGTATAATTTCTATATAAATACATGACAGACTATTTGCAGTTGTTGTTGCTGTTGTGTTGTTGTTGCTGCTGGTCTTGGCCCATTGTATTAAATTTGTGCTCGCCGCCTGCCCTTGGCGCATTTGCTGCCAAAGCAGCGCGAGAAGTTTGAAAGTATTCCCTGTTTGAATTTCCTTAACACCTCAAGGCCTGCACAGCATCCAGACCTAGACGCATGCACAAACACAGACAGAGAGAGAGAGAGAGAGGGAGAAAGGGAGAGCGAGAGAGCGTGAGGGCGAATCGAGTTTGGTGAACTTTTCAAAAAGCGCTTTAGCGTAAAAACGACGGCTCCGGTGGGCACCGCAGCGAAAGTGTGCGAAAGATGGTTGCAAAGAGCTGCTGGATGGCTGTTTGCCTGGCTGGCTGGCTGGCTGGCTGGCGGGTTAGTTGGTTGGGGGGGGGGGGGGGGGGCAAAGTTTTTGGTTGGCCAAATTTAAATACGCAAACTTTACCTGGCCGCGACGTGGGGCGGCTTGTAATTTTCTTTTAGTCAACTTTGAACGCGCTCGAAATGATTTGCATGCGTCCCGTGCGCCCGGCCAGCGCGGCGTATGCGTGCTATTAGTTTGCTGCGCCCCCAAACGAGGCGCATAAAGTGCAAGGGCTCGCTCGCACAAAAGATACACAAAAATTCTAAAACACAAAAAGAAACCAACACACACACGCCCACACACACACACTCATGCATATATATGTAAATGTGTATATGGCAAATGAAATCTGCATTGGAAAACCTCAACAAGCGAATGGCTGCTTGGGCGCAGTCAAGTCAAGCAGGCGCCGTGCTTAGGATGCGGGCGGACCCCGAAAAAAAAACACCAACTGAGAGCAGAGATGTAATTTTTTTAACCAAAAAGGCTAGATCGATAGGAAAATAAGCTTTAAAAAAGCTGAATCCCCGGGGAAAAGGTTGAACAAAGGCTGATTGTTATATATTAATTGCTTTTTTATCAATAAAGCCATACAGTGAGCTTGAGCTTTGACTTTAAAGTTGATAAATCATATTCAAAAGACTATAATTGCGCCAATGTTTTATAATTTTGGAATTTATATTTATATTTAACAAAATTAACACCATTTCAGGTTGAAAAAAAAAAGATTCCCCATATTTAGAAATAACCAATTTAGTCAAAAAATTACATTTTGTGCTGCTCATAAGAATAGCAGTTATTCCTTAATTCGGGAAATTATTCGATATGTGTTCTAATAGATACTTCAACAGAAGAATAACATTTCAACCGATAAACTCACTAAAAACAGCTCAAAAAAGTGTTTTCAAATTTATCCCGCTGTCACTGTTCCAAAACAGCCAGATTTGACGGGAAAAAGGCTGAAACGACATCAGAGATTTGCAGCTGTTAAGCGGCTGCCTTAACACGTGCAGCGCTGCAGGTTAACAGTCGCCTGTAACTTAGCAGCAAGCCTAATTAATATTTTCACTTCTACTTTCTGTCGCTGCTGTTCGCCTGGTACTTTAACCAGATTTTTGTAAAAATCCTATTGGACAGCGAGACGATGACCGAGCTGTTTTCTAACAGACCAACTGCTGATATTGGAATTATAATTACAGCATTACCAGCACCAAATTGTATTTGTATATCTCTGCACAAACGCACACTCATGCATATATGTATACGTAAATGTGTATATGGCAAATGAAATCTGCATTGGAAAACCTCAACAAGAGAATGGCTGCTTGGGCGCAGTCAAGTCAAGCAGGCGCCGTGCGTAGAATGCGGGCAAACCCAAAAAAATAACATCAGCTGAAAGCAGTGATATCATTTTTTTAAACCAAAAGATCGATAGAAAAAAAGCTGATGCTCGGGAAAAAAGGTTGAAAAAAAGGCTGATTGTTATAAATTTTATCAATTAAAGTATAGTGAGCATGAGCTTTGACTTTAAAGTTGATAAATCATATTCAAAAGACTATAATTGCGCCAATCTTTTATAATTTTAGAATTTATATTTATATATAACAAAATGAATACCATTTTGGTATTTTGTGCTGCTCATGAGAATAGCAGTGATTGCTTAATTGGGGAAATTATTCGATAGGCTTATAATCGATACTTTAAAATCAAAATAACATTTCAACCGTCAAACGCGTTAAAAACAGCTCATACAATTCAGAAAAAGTAAAATAAAAAAAAATGTTGAATATGTTAAAAGGGCTAGAATCCCGGCTGCGCGCTGTTTTCAAATTCATCCCACAATCACATTTCCATAACAGTCTGATTTGACGGGAAAAAGGCTGAAACGACATCAGAGATTTGCAGCTGTTAAGCGGCTGCCTTGACACGAGCAGCGCTGCAGGTTAACAGTCGCCTGTAACTTAGCAGCCAGCCTAACATTGTTGCTCGCTGTCCCTGGCGCGTATGCATTAATATTTTCGATTCGACTTTCTGTCGCTGCTGTTCGCCTGGTATTTCAGTCAGATTTTTGTACAAATCCTATTGGACAGCGAGACAACATGCATGACGATGACCCAGCTGTTTTCTGACAGACCAACTGCTGATATTGGAATTATAATTACGGCATTACCAGCACCAAATTATATTTGTTTATCTCTGCAAATATTAACACGTATTACTACTTTTGAAATGTGTATTCTTATTTTACATTGATTAGTGGCTGTTAACATTTAGGCAATTCAACCTAATCAGAATTGATTATTAATTGGAGTAGTGTGTTATTGGAACAAGATATTTACAGTGTAATAGTGAGATGTGTAAGGTAATAATTGACTTGTTTTCATGTAAGACCCGGTTAGGTAGGTCTTGAAGTTGGTGTCGTTTGAGTCTTCTTCTGATCCTCGTTCGTGGGTTGGCAGATCTTAGCGCCGTAGTACTTAATCTCCTAGCATGGCTGTTAGGGTGACGCTCTAACCTTTCATAATATTTTATAGCGATCTCCTGGATTTTGTCTCCGATTTTAGTGACTTTAAGGTCACGCTCAATGTCTCTGGTTCTCATGTACCACGGGGCCCCAGTGATCTTTCTCAGTGTCTTTGCTTGTAGAACACGCAGTTTGTTCAGATGCGTTTTGGCAGCAATTCCGTATACCGGGATGGCATAGAAGAGCCCAGGAGCTAGGATACACTTGTAAATTTTAATCTTTTTGTCAAGAGACAGTTTGTTACGTGCTGCAAACAGCCAGGACATTTTAGACAACTACTATAGGTCCACTACCTAACCGGGTCTTGACTTGACTCAAATCAACCATTCCGTTACACATCTCCCTGCTACACTGTAAATATCTTGTCCCAAAGACATACAACTCAAATTAATAATACAATTCTGATTAGGTTAAGTTGCCTAAATGGTAATAGTACACTAACCAATGTAAGTAAAGAATACATTTCATTTCAAAACAGCCAGATTTGACGGGAAAAAGGCTGAAACGACATCAGAGATTTGCAGCTGTTAAGCGGCTGCCTTTACACGTGCAGCCCTACAGGTTAACAGTCGCCTGTAACTTAGCAGCCAGCCTAACATTGCTGCACGCTGTCCCTGGCGCGTATGCATTAATATTTTCACTTCGACTTTCTGTCGCTGCTGTTCGCCTGGTATTTTAGCCAGATTATTGTACAAATCCAATTGGACAGCAAGACAAAATGCATGACGATGACCCAGCTGTTTTCCAACAGACCAACTGCTGATATTGGAATTATAATTACGGCATTACCAGCACCAAATTATATTTGTTTATCTCTGCAAATATTAACACGTATTACTACTGTGGGCCACTAACTAACAGGGTCTTAACCATTCCCTTACACATTTCACTGTTAATAATACACTTCTGATTAGGTTAAGTTGCCTAAATGGTAACATTTCATTTGAAAAACAGCCAGATTTGACGGGAAAAAGTCTGAAACGACATCAGTGCTTTCAGTCTGAGAGCAGCGATAGGTGGCGGAGGCGGCGGCAGCCCCACCCACATTGCCAGTGGACAGTGGCAAACAAAGTAACAAATGAAAGTCTCTGGCAAACAGTTAGCCAGCACACACAATAAATATATATATGTATATATTTTTTATACACATGTTGAACAATGAAATAACATTGCTGGCAAATGGCATTTCGCATGCTGCTCGCTGTCTAAACAATTTATACTTTTTGCACAAAACAATTTGAATTTGAGTTTTGAAACTTTTCTATTTGCGCGCCGATCAAAATTTGTGTGAATCAATTCAATTTGAGTGCGGAGCAAGTGAAGTGCATGTGAGTGCTCCAGGTGTGTATTTACCTTTGATTAGAAAGAGAGGAACATAGAGAGAGAGAGAGAGAGGAGTAAGAGGTAATTCAAAATCGATTCGAAATCTGGTTATTCTGAGAGACTTTTGTGCGAGGCAGCTGCAAATGAGAAATGATAAGCAGCAGAAAAATAGTAAATACAATTCGACTGATAGAAAAGCCTTGGTTATATTCGAGACTTGTATTGCTTTTCGGCTTTTATGTAGAAATCGCATTTGATTTTACTCTTGTTTATTATGCTTTGAATGCACAAGTAGCAGCCTAACAACGAATCTATGCAGACTTTGTACAATACCAAACATCGTGCCTAACATTAATTAAAGGCAAAACAAATAAGAATGTTTCAGTCGAGCAATACGCAATGCATAATACTCATTCACTCATTGAGCTCAAAGAGATTAGAAAGATTTGATTTTTTCTTTTCTTGTATAATAAGTTTTATATTATTATACAAGAAAAGAAAAATTCAAATCTATAATAATATTATAATATAATAAAATATTGATATAATAATATAATGAAATATTATAAAAATAGTTTCCCTCGATTTGACACAGCCGTAGTAAATATAGACATAACATTTTTGGACAATCCTTAGAAGAATTCTACAGTAACTGTTTTTGGTACAAGTTCTAAAAAAGTAAAAAGGACAATAAATCTCTAGAGGGGGCCAACCGGAACATAGTAAGTGGTTTTGTGTTGCTAGTTCTAAAACCTCATTAGATAAAAGATCTCGCCATTGCCACGTCTTCTATTCCCATAAGTTTATAATCTATATATTTTTATATGCGGCGTTTGCTCCCATGTCTCAAGCACCAAAAGTCTTCAAAATATATATCAATTTCTGAAAAAGACTATTTCATATTTTATTATATCTTAGTCAAACACTAGAATATCGTAACAGTACTCATTTGTTGAATTTTAAGGTTCCAGTTCCATAAATGTGGAAGATGTAGCCATGCCCCAATAGGCAATAAGACAATAAAGAATTACAATCAGAATATTTTGGAGACTTTGGGCTTTGGCTAAATCCATTCTTTTCAAGGGCCTCAAGGGCCTTGCGTGTAGTAAGCATATTGCGTGCATAATACGAGGTCTTATCAGCCTGTCACAGTACCTACCAGTTCGTCCTTCAATCTGCCCCTCCACTATATATTTCCCTTCATAGTTCGTCGCACGACGCGATTCAGTCTCACCTGTATCTGCATCTGTGATTCGATTTGGCAGCTATGCCCAAAGTCTAGACAACAGAATCACAGCGAATCGCATCTGCTTTGCCCAAGTTATGAGTGAAGCTTATTGCCAATTGACTCGCTGACAATATCAAAGGAAATTCATTATTGAAATATTCCGTCGCCTTCCCACTCTCGCCCCGGCGCAGACACATTACGAGTATATCAATCTAATAAGAGACTAGGCATATTTCTTGTGTGAGGCTGGAAAGTGGGGAATAATTTGGCAAATCTATTTACTATAATTGAATAGAGGACGTAATATATTAACTGAGAGATGCTCTGCCAACTCACGGCCTGTTTATTATTGTGTCTAGCTCAGTATTGGCACGGGACGAGCAGTCGAGCGTTCGACATGCGATGCCAAAAACTCGGCTAACTCAATATAACTACATATACAGAGTGGAAGTGGGAGTGGGAGGGAGAGAGAGTGGGAGGGTTGTATATCGCTGGCGAAGTGGAAAAATGTTTTGTAATTATTTGGCATGGATAATTACGCAGCGCATGCAAATCGCAGCGAATGATGTGGCATATTCAGGGCATTTTTATTTTAACAATTCATTTAGTTTGAAGAACGAAGCTTAAAGCTGGAAGTATTCCGCATAATTTTGCGGTTTTCTGCTCCTCTTTTTTTTGGTCTGGCTTGGTTTGGTTTGGCTCTCCTCTTTTTGGAGCAGTTGCCGCTTCATCTGCCGCCCATTCATCCAATTACAGCCCCCCAACTTAGCTCACATTTCGATTGCACCGTTGCCCGCTGCCAGTTACCAGTTAGCAGTTGCTATATGCGGTTTAAGCCTCATTTCCTTGCACTTCCGCATTTGGCATAGAAGCAGAGAGCGAGGGGGAGCGAGGCGGGAGCGAGGGGCGAGGCAGAGACACGCATGCACACATGGATAGACAATGGCAAATGCTTTTTGGGAGCTCGGCTACTGAAAAATGCAAAACTTTCATTTGCACTCGGTGCTCGTTATGAAGAGGGGGCCAAGGAAATTGCCGGCAAGGGGTCGGGTGGGGGCTGGGGCTGGGGCTGTGCGGCCTTTAACTCGGTTATCCCCTGTTAGCAGAGCTATACAATTTATTAGAGTTTCGTTTTGCTTAGTTCGCCTGCCGACTGCCTACTGCCTGCTGTGTGCTTTGTTTCTTTTCCTCTTTCAACTGCATAAGTAAATAACGCACGTAAATGCAGTTTTTGTGCAAAACTTCCAGCTGCAAATTAAACAGCAACAATAACCGAGAGCTAAATGCATGGCAACCAAAGCTTAAGTGCTCTATAATTGATAGCTAATAGTGGATATGCGTATCCGAATGCTTCACTCTCTCTGTGGAGGGATATACTTCAAGACGGATCATAGCATATATATATATATATACATATGTGGCTTCAGTATGATATGAAGAGTATTGAAGTTGCGGTTAGGGTCAGAGACGTGGGCTGGCCGCAAAACAATTGTGCTACATATATTTAATAAACAAGTTGTTTGTGTCGGTGAGGAATAAACTAATAGAAGCAACAAATACACAAATGGCAACGACATAAACGACAGCTGCAAATGAAAATGCAAATGCAAATGGAAATGCGAATGCGAGTGGAAATGGCAATGGCAATGGCAGCTGAAGCTGAAAACTCGAACTCTAAACAGGCAATCGCAAGAAAAGTTTTGAGCCCTCTTTTTGTGACTTTCAAGTTTCAAATTCTCTCTCTCCCTCAATGTGTGTGGGTGTGTGTGTGTGTGTCGGCTGACCACACCCCCTAAAAACAAAGTGAGCACGCCCAGCAACTTCTTTGCTTTGACTACATGCGATATTTTCGTGTTGGGAGCAAAGGAAAAACAAAAAGGCAAAAACAAGAAGAAACAAGAAAAAAAAACCTATCGACGAGGACATTTTCATTTACAAGGACCAAATCAACTGAAGCGACTGAGGACATGAAGTCGAACATGCAGCCAGCTCCCCACTATCGTCGGACGGCATACTTTTAGGCGGAAGAGAGCACTTAATTGATTTGCAAAGTGGAACGAAGCGTTCAAAGGCGCACAAAACAAAAGACAACAACATAAAAAATTACAGCAAAAAATGTATAAAAAAAAACAAGTGGGAAAAGCAAACAATACTTAACAAAAAAAAAGAGAGAGAGAGGAAGCAGAAGAAGCAGCTCACATACAAAAAATTGTGCAAATTTTTACAAGCATCAAAACGATAATGCCGAGCGAATTCAATTTTTTCTCTCTTTTCTGTGTTGTTGCGCCACTGACAATGCAAAGTGACCAGGCGAGAGCAGACCGGAGCAGCAATCGATAAGGAAATATGCGGCCGCTGGGTAAGGCAAAAGGAAAATCCTTCTCGCTCTCCCTCTCTCTCTCTCTGTCTGTCTCTGTCCCTCTCGGGCAATCGCGCTACAGCAGCTGTGCATCCTGCTGCTGTGGCATAATTTTTTGGCGCGGCATACGAAATGCAAAAACGATGTCAACGAGTGGAAGGAAGGCGAGTCTGGCGCTACGCTCCGATCCGATAGCGCATCAATGGAAAGCAATCTGCAAATGTTTTGTTGGCAAAGCATTATTAAACTGGCATTTTCATTTGCAGACTAACACACACACCCAGACACACACACACACATAGCCAGAGCTAGCATATTTGGCTGCTGGCGAAACAGAACGAAGCAGCTGCAACAACTAGCAGGGATCTAAGGGAACGCTCGAGTGCTTCAATGTGAGGCAAATCCTGCTTTTCACATTTGTATTTAGAGCAGCGGCAGCTAGAGAGACACCCAGCCGACTCCGCTTGGCAAGGGAAGCAGCGCGCTTTGCACGCTGCGGCCAAGAGGCGTTTAGTCGGTTAGGTTTTTGGTCGGGGCCGGCGCTCGGCGCTCGGCTTTCCACCTGCCGGCTCTCAGGTAAAGCCCTTGCAACAATTTTGTTTCGTTTCGTTTCGTTTGGCTTGGCTGGGCACAACAAAAAAAGTCGAGTCACACAATTTAAGCCACTGCAAACGACAACAACAGGCAACAGGCAAGAGCCAGCAGCAGCAACAGCAGCAGCAGCAACAGACAACAAGAACAACAACGACGACAACAAAGGCGAATCCACATCATTATGATTATGCAGCTTTTCATCATTTCGCTCAGCCCTTGCCATACCTAACACACACTCACACACACTCACGTGTGTCCCTAGGTATATCTATATATACATGTATTTATATATATTTGCATGTATTGGTTCGCATACGTGTGGCTAAACCTACATTCGAATGACAATGTAAAAGCAAAGGAAATTCTACTTTGTTGCTGGCACGTTTTCCACTCGAGCGCATTATTATTATTATTATTATTTTTATTATTATTATTATTATTATTATTTTTATTATTTTGCTAGGCTGACTGTCTTTTGTCTGTTGCTGCACATAGAATTGCTTTCTTTTGAATGCTGCCGGCTGAAGTGGAGCCCAAGAGGTAGCTTGGCTTGCAGAGAGGGAGACAGAAAAAGAGATAGAGAGAGAGAGTTGGTTATATTATATTTATTGAATATTATTTTATATATGTTTTCTATATCATTAGAGATAAGAAAGGGCGACATAGAAATATATATTATACTTATTACTTAATATAATATATATTTATTTTCCAGATTATTAAACTACGAAGGGAGATAGAGAGAGAGAGAGAGAGAGAGAGAGAGAGAAAGAAATTGATGTACATATTATATTTATTAAATATTATTTTAAATATGTTTTCTTATCATTTAGACTAGAAAGAGGACGACATAAAAATTATTATTATATATATTAATTGACATATTAATATATTATATCTATTTTCAACATCATTAGACTACTGAGGGAGACAGACAGAGAGAGATGTATATATAAAATATATTTAAATTTATGATATATTTTCCAAATCATTAGGCTTCAGAATGAAATAGATAGATTTTTGTTATGTTTATTAATTATTTTATTATATTATATTTGCTTTCTACATCATTGGGCTGCAAAGGGAGAGAGAGAGAAAAATAATGTCTTGTTCATAAAAATAATAGTGCTGCATTACACAAAGCACAAATCAAATTAAAAGTTAATTTTTACTATAGAAATTACAAAAAAAAATATCCACTTTATGTTTAGAGTAAGATGTAGAGTAGAGAATTACGAAAAAACCCTCTTACTTTCGTTCAGCATCAATGAGCTTTTGGCGCTTCTAGAGAGATGAATTGAAAGTCTGCTGTTCATAAAAATAATAGTGCTGGAAGAAATGCAAACATTTAAATATTAGTAGTAACTTTCAAGATTAAATATATTACATATAACTAAATTACATTATAGTGCATTGAAGAGAGAGATATATATCTTATAGATATATACTTTCCTTATATATTCATTCAGATAAACTAAAAAGTTTCCCACTGCGCCGCACAGTCTTAGCCATTGGCCTTAGCTCCAGTTTCTCTGGAATGCAGATTCATTGCAACTTTGCAAGAGTAGGAATTTCTCAGTCGTACAGCGTATGCTCTAGTTGAGTATTTCTGCTTTGCTGCTGCTCTTTGTTTTGCCTCTTGCTGCTTGCTGCTGGTGCATGTTGGCATTTTATCTGGCTGGCAGCATCCTTTCGTGCATCTTCGACTCCCACCGTCCATTTACTTACTGCTTACCATGTATATATATCCTTATACACACACAGATATATATATATATATATATATGCCTGACTGCGTGTGTGTGTGTGTGTGTATGCTTTGATGAACGCTATTGATAATCGTGCCTGCATATCGCCCTTGTTGCTGCACTCGCTGTCTTTTTTTTCGCTTTTATTGTTAGTTCCAGGGCTGCTGGCGCACTGCGACATGTAAATTGTGAGCCAGGGATGAGAGCATAATGCCAGTTGCAGTTACAGCGGCAGTGGGGCAGCAGTGGGGCGGCGGTGGCAGTGGCGCAGCTAAACACATTATCAAAAGCAGCTTAGACGGCGGGGGCAACTCGTGGTTAATGAAAAAAACATTGCCTAGCTCCGGGCGCCGCAGCTGAATTTAATGCGCATCAGCAGCAGCAGCAGCAGCGGCAGCCGCTTTAAGATATCGTTTAAGCACATTTCGATTAAGCCACATAAACCGCTGCAGCCGTAGCTTCCATTGGCCATCGCTGCGCTGTGCATTCTTCTTGCTCTTGTTGCCGCCGGGCAGCATCATTTTGTATTTTGTATTCCCTGGCGCTTGACTCTCTCTGTGTGTGTGTGTGTGTGTGTGTGGGGCAGACAGCGGACGAGCGAAGGGTTTGGGGTGTTGGCATAATTCGCTCGATCAAACTGCTAACGGGAGCGGAAATATGCGGCTCGCATTGAAGCTGCAACTGCTGCTGCTGCTGCTGCTGCCGGACTACAACTCTGAGAGTTTCGCTTGAATGGCGAGCAAGACTTTGAGCGGGCCCCCTGGGCGCTGCCTGACAGACAGCTAGTCACTCAGTCAGTTAGTCAGTGAGTGCGTCCACGAGCGGATTTAAACTATATATACATATATATATATATGTATGCAGATGTGTGTGCTTACGCCATGTTGTCCACAATCTCCGTTCGATGAAGGGACACTTAGCGCATGTCGGAAGCAAAGTAATGCAAATGCTGCATTCTCCTTTTAATTGGCTCGTCGAGCAGCTCGTGGCTCGTGGCGCGGACATGTCGCTGGCTGGCTGACAGGACACGGCACCATTTCAATTAAGCCGCGCAATGCCATCGCAGCGAAGTGCCTCAAAAAATCAGCAGCAGTCACTGGCTGCCACGCCCCTGCGCTAATATGCCAAAGGGAAAACTTGATGTCCGCAGCGCTGCTCAGCTCACTAATTATGGATGCTTCCTCGCAAGCATTTGCCCCGCTCGCTCGCGCTAAGGACCCTACTCAATTTCAATTTTCGATTTGAATATGCGAACTGTCAGTGGCCGGGCCCGGCTAGTGCTAGTGGCGGAGGACAAATATTGTGGCCACATTGTTGCCAGGTTGCCACGTTGCCAGGTCGCCTCCTGGTGGGTTGTGGCGTCATCTAAATATTCATTTAAAATGCGTAGTTGGCCGTCGGCTGCGTTAAGACCGTTTTACGTTTGGCGCGGAGCAAAAACGTATTACGCTCAACGCGAATTGATATTTTCAGCAAACGAATTTTTGAATGTTGTCCTTGTTGTTGCCTCCATCATCATTGACAACAACAACAACAGCAACAGCAGCAGCAGCATCCACGGCAGCAGCATCAGCATCCACAGCATGGCAGTTGGCTCTGCCTCAATACCCTGCGGCGGCTGACGCACCTGCAACGTTTCTCGATTGAATTTCGCCGAGCTGCGGCCGCTGGGCGCGGAGGCGCGGAGGCGGGCGAAGACGGAAACGGCGCTACATGTCGCTTGGCAGCAGCTGTGTCACATTTTTTCATTTAAGTACTCGCACTCGCACTCGTACTCGGCGGGACTTAAAGAGCAGCTCGAACCCTTTAAAGCGGAGCCTACTTTTCATGCTGAAGCGTGTCACTCGTTCCACTTTACGCTCTCTCTCTCTCTCTCTCTCTCTGTCTCGCTCTCGCTCTGTATATACACGTCTCTGTCCTTTCTGGGTAAATATTGGCTGCGTTCGCAAATATTTGAGCTACGCTCGCCTTCGTGCAACTACTTGGGACCTCTCCACTTGTGCGTCAACGCACCAACCACTGGGCATTTCTTTTGATGTGCCAGGCACTCGCTCCGCAGGCAGCCGCCGTCTGCCGCCTGCTGCCTGCCGCAGTCCCGTCCCGACTAGACGCTGCTTTATTATTTTATAAATATTTAACAACAATATGTGGGGCCAGTGAATTCCTCATTGATTCGCTGACTCGCTGCTTTGCAGATCAGCCCAAAATCCATTGAATGCCAGATTAAGTCTCCAACTGAGTCTTGGCCAAACTCTCCTTAAAGCAACTTCCAGCACGTTAGTCGGAGGGAGGCGAGACGAGGCGAGGCGGGCGTGGGCACTGTGACCCACATCCAACTCTTGTTTGTGAGTGCATGAAAAGCCTGCAAATTGCACAGAAAATGGACACTGCGTGCAGGCAGAGGGCAAGCGAGTGTCACAGACGAGTGCCCAACTGGGCGATATCGAGTCGACAACGCCCTGGCCCAACGAGACAATATATTTCTGCTGCAGCTTCATATTTCACTGCTGTGTGCTAGAGCTGCAAGGCCATCGATACTATCGTTGGCTAAATCCATCGATTCCTCAGTTTTTATGCTGATTTATAAAAAAAAAAGAATTTTTTGGTTTGTTTTTTTATAAGAAATGAAAAAGTAAAAACAAATTAGAAATTTTATTTATTAAAAATATTTAGATAAAGCTAAACTTGGCTAATAAAATCTTATTAAAATCTTTGACTTGGGCTTTACTGATTGACTCATTTTGAATAAAACCCAATATAATGATTAGCAAGGCAGGGAAAATTAATCACGGAAAATTGGAATAAATAGATTTGCTTAAACTTAAAACTAGATAGCAGTAAAAGGCGCTGATAATCTCATGTAAGATCATCAAACGTTGATTTGAGTTTAAGAATAATATATTTATTCCAATTTTCTTTGCTATATTTTTCCTGCCTTTGTAAATAGTTTATTTGATTCCATTCATAAATGAGTGAGAAAGCCAAATTATTTGTAATTAATCTCTATCAAACTGGAATAAGAGGACGTCCTATAACTTCTTCCCGCAGATTAGTTTATTCAAGTTGTTTCAATTATTCGCTTAGTGATACTGGTATCATCTCCACTGATATATCATTCGAGTTGTTTCAACTATCCTTTTAGTTATACTGATATCATCTCAACTGATATATCAACATAAAAAAGATCCATCGATCTATATCTCAAATAAATGTCCATCGATACTATCGAAGGCCTGAACAGACATGATTTATTGAAAGCTAATATGCCCGTTATGGGCAATGGTCGTTGAGCATGGTGTAAGGTGGCTTATGAGCAACGTGTGACACAAAGTGTAAAACTTGCTGTCCCACACACACACACACCCTAACACACACATACACACTAAATGCGGGGGGCTGGCTTGCGGTTAGTTGTTTGGGTCTGGATAACATGTGTTGCACTTTGCGGAACGTGTAAGTGTCGAATTCGATTGGAGGCGAGAGCCGGCGTTTTTGCTCGGCTGTCAAAAGTTTCCTTTGAATTTTAAGATGTTTAGTGCAGAGCAAATAAAAGTTTGTAAGTGGCACAGCTGCAGAGGCAGCTCTGCACCTGCGGCTGCCACATGATTTACACACATTTGGAGACACTTGTTACGTAGCAACAGCAGCAACGGCGGCAGCAGCAGCGGCAGCAGCAAGGACAACAGCAGCAGCAGCAACACAGGTTAGCTACGTGTTAAACGCATTTGTTGCACTTGAAAGTTTTGTGCTGGCCCCGACGTGGGGCCGGGCGGGACAAAGCGGATTGCTTGCTAGCCCAGTGCATGCGGGAGCTGAACTTTGGCACTGTGATGCGGTGATTGCAGCTTTTATTGAGTGGAAACCCGCACGCAGCCCGCACGCAGCCCGGGCGCAGGCACAAGCCGCCCTGGGTCCCTAACGGGACAAGCTAAGTGTCAGTTAAGACCGACAACTTAAGATTTTACTTGCTGATATAAGCGAGCATTTCTTGCCAGCTTTTAGGCGCACGCACACACACAAAGAGAGAGGGAGAAAGAGAGCGAGAGAGTGGGAGAGAGAGAGGGAGAATGTGCTGCGAGAATAACATATGAACATAATAAAGTTACGCACAATAACACGAAAATTATCATAAACATGGCTTGGGGACAATGGTAACAGCAGCAACAGCCGCAGCCACAGCAGCAGCAACAGCAGCAGCAATAATAATAACAGCTCAAGTGTTGCATACAGACAGCAGCAACAACAACAACAACAACAACAATAGCAGCAGCAACAATAAAGTAACAAAAATACAAAATGTCTCCGCTGTCAGCTACGTCGCACAGTGGCACAATATCACAAGTTTAACGGCGACAATTGACTAAATGAATGAAAGAGAATCTACCAGGTTGCCAGGGTGTCAGTCTATCAAGAGATGTTTAAAGAGAGATGAAAACAAAGGCAATATATAAACATTAAAATTTGAGTAAATTAGTGAATGAGAAAGAAAATTGACAAGATTCGAAAAATATTCAATTTTTCTATTGAGTAGCAACAATTTAAAAAATGTTTAACATTTTTTTTCATTTATTTTATTTTTTTTAACATTTATTTTATATAGTCAATAATATAAAAACCAATGCTGTTCATCCCCTAATTGAATAGCTAAAGAATTAGTCTGATTTTAGTCAACTTCCATATTTAAAAGGCTTATTCAACTTTAGTAGTCTCCAACTCGCAATAATTGCCTATGAATATGAGGAAATTTATTTGGAAATCATAAACAATATATGTTTATTCACTTTATACGTTAAAATTTTTATAAATTTGGTGTATACATAAATGAGTTAAATTTAAACATTATTGTCTTTCTGCTCTGATAAATTATTAATAATGACGTGGAGTTAAAAAAAAACTAATATATGAAAAATTATCATTGGCCAAAATCCTTGAATAAAATAATACTAGATAAAAGACTAGATAATGAGCGTTATATTAGTAATGTGCGAATATGTTGAGTTCTATACTCATCTGCCTCTTAACTTTTTTTAAGCAAATGAGCCTGTCAGCCTCTAGCTCAATATTTGCATTTAGATGAGGATCAACTGTGAGATGGTACATGGAAAGGTTTATTTTTTTATCATTTTTATAAATTTCTTTTGCCTTACTTGTAATTTGATTAAGTGATATTGAGATCCTCTATCAGTGGTATTATATATAAATTTGCTAGTTTTTGCCAGTTTGCTTTTATGGTTTATGCCTAACTTGTTTCAAGATCTGTAATTTCTGCAACGCAAAATGAGCAAAGATCCCACTGTGAGCTGTCTTTTTTGCTTTTGTCATTTAACTCGGCCGCAAAGATATGAAAAGCACGTAGGACGCTAACCAGATCCACAGCTTCACATGTCTCAAGATGTCTTTACATATCTCGAAATATATACATAAAAGGTATATATATACAGTTTATTCGATAGACCAACTAATTTGATGCTCATGCACACAGGGCTTCAGTTCAGTTCAGCTTTTTGCCTGCGCTCGTCGTTCAATCAATTATTGGAAGATTCACTCCTTAATTATGACATCCTGTCATCGCTTACCGAAATCCGTTGCCAATTTACGGTGCTTACGGCTGCCTTTTGTGCGCGGAATGCGCAGCAAAAAAAGGAAAAGGGAGCGCCATGCACATGCCTTTTGGCGGGGACGGAGATTACGCATCAGCCGCTGGCTTGCATGCAACTTTGTTGCATATCTATTTATATCTATAGACATAACATATATATACACATGCATATATGCATGCATGCATGCATGTATATATGTAGCTGGGCTAGTTCGGCTGTGTGAGTATATCAATTTGAGTATATAAACTTGAGCGTCTTTTGTGCGTGACCGCAAACAAACTGCGAAAGCTGCGCAGCATCCTGCCCAGCAAACAAACATGCAACAGCACAACGGCACAGAATCAATATTTGCTGCCATTAATACGCCCTGGCAGACAAACTGCGCTGCGGTTAACTGTTCACTGCTCACTGCTTACTGCTCAGTGCTCACTGCTCAGTGCTCAGCGATGACTGCTGACTGCTCTCAGGCAATGTTCAGTTTGCAGTTTGCAGTTTTTGGCTTGACAGTGCTCAGTCTGCTTGGCGCTGTCACTGCTGACGCGAGTTAACCGAGCCACGCCGCTGCCCTGACCACTGCTGACATGCGGATGGCGAATTGTAAATGGTATATATATATGCCACGCCCACAGGCCGCCGCCACTGGGCGAGCGCGTGGTCGGCGCACTTAAATCAGCATATATTTCGCAAATTTAAGTTGCCTGCTGCACGGCTGCCCGGCAATTATACAATAAGGAAGAAGGCACAAGAGAACACTCAACTCGACTAGCAGATACCCTGCCCCACAGTGTCGCCACGTGCGCGGCCAGCCGGGCAGCTCTAATTCTGCACTGCAATCCCTATCATGCCCGCTTTGTACGTGTTAAATGTAGTATTAATATAGATATATATACAGGGATATATATATATTTATATATATTTGTATGTTGAATGCAGCGAAACATAAAAATGCAGACGCCGTCGGCAATTTTTCTCACTTTGCTGAGTTGAGTATATATGCTGGCAGACGGGGCGTATGCGCGACGTATTCTTGCCACATTTGCCAGCCATCGATTGGGCGTATTACGCCCTTCGCTTTTGCTTTAATCGACGCTATTGTTGGCAATTTAAAAATTATGACTTGTTACAGAGATACCCAACATGCTGGGGTTATAGGGTCTATGAAGAGAGAATGCCGCAATTCTTGATAAATAAATGCAGAAATGCTGAAATACGTTTCCTGATTGGATTTTCTCTTTATAATTATTAATAAATAAATGGAATTATGCATAAATGAAAGCAAAAATGTCGAAATACTTTTCCTGATTGGATTTCCTTGTAATAACTACACTCGGACTGGATTCTAATTGGCAGCGGAACTAATGAAGGAAACCAAATCATGTGCCGTTTCTCTGGCTGTACATAGGCAGCAGCTCTCTCTATATATATGTATATGTATATGTATGTGTATATATATGTAGTGTCCAGGCTTGGGCATAATGTTCATGCTGTTCAGGTCTTTAATATTCACAGTCATCGTTTAACGGCGATTCAGGAGTGCTTATGCTGCTGCTGAAGTTGTTGTTGTTGTGCTAGCGCCGCTGGGTGGAAAAGTGATTAAACAATTTCATTAATTTGACGTCAATGCCACGCCCGCCGATGGCAGCGCCGCCCACTCGGGGCAGCGCTTGAGAAGCCAGCGGCCACTTCAGCCCACCTCCGAGTCAAATATTATTAAAATTTACGAGAGACTTTGCAAATGCCTTTCTTACAAAGTCCTTTCTACTTGTTTTTTTTTATCGTGGCGCCCAGAAAAGCCAATAGCTGCAGTGGAGTGGATAGGTTGATAGATAAAGGGCGGGCGCGAAAGGGGTGGGGCGGAAGGGGTGGGGCGGAGCCTAAGCACGGCTGCGCTGGGCTGGTCTGGGCTGGGCTGGAGAGTGGCTCTCGAGACGCACCGTTTGCATTAATGGCTCAAAGTCGAAAAATAAAAGCCATTTTTGCGAGAGAAGAGGCAGCGCCAGCTGCGATTCAAGTGCACTCTGAACCTAAAAGCATAAGCCTCGCTCGCAGCCTCTATCACCTGGCGGCGCCCGGGCCGCCTCCACTCGCCGGCTATGGGTGCAAGTGCCTGGGAAGGAACAAAGGGAAATTGTTAAATGAAGTGCTTGCTGGGCGGAACAAATGGAGATGGTGTCGTCCCCTGGCCAGGCCAAAGTTGAAGTGCAAGGCCCTGCTGCCGCAAAGGTAGTGAAAGTTTTTAATTTACTGTCCCACACACACAGAGAGAGACACACCCACACACACACGCAGTAAGCGGCTGTGCAGCTGCGACAAGTTCGGTGATTGCCTACTTTTTGGCGCGCCGCTGCTTGTAATCAACGCGCGGCAAGTCTTGGCTCGGATTTAGGCCACAGGAGCTGCCTTCGCAACGGCTTCAGCTCCGCTGGCCACGCCCACCCCCGTCCCTAGCACATCTGCTGCTCTTGCGCCGTTTTCGATTTCGCTTTCGCCCGTGCACGGCGCATTCGAGTGGAAAATTAAATTCGCTGACTGCCGACGGTCGACTGTCGTCTGTCGTCTGTCGGGCTGCAATATCCGTCCGACCGTTCAAAATTCCAAAACACAAAGTCCGCCTCGGGCACCGCGACTCGGCTATGCCCTGCATGGCCTATTGTCACTCCGACTCAATCCGAATCCGAATCCTAATTAGCCTCATCCACCCTCCACTCCAACTTAATCACTCGCCGAGTGATGCGAATGACTTATGAAATATTATATCGCTTAGTAACTGTGTTTAAACTTCGACAGCCCGCGGCAGTCGCTGCTAACTTGTTTTTTACTGTCACACCTATTAGCGTAGTAAGCCAGTTACAGTTGCCGTTGCAGTTGCAGCTGAAGCTCTGCAGCTCTGCGCTCTCATTCAATTTTTAGCGAGTGCCGCCTGCCACTTAATTTCCGCCAAAGTTGGTAATTTGCCGTGAACGGAAGGGGCTGGGGACTGGCTGGCGCCAGGTGTGGCGCACAGTGGGCTTAACGAACTCTTTGGCTGAGGTAAAATCAAATGGCAGAATTGCTATAAATTCATTTGCCCCTCAAGCGCTGAGCGAGCGAGTGAGTAACTCGATTAAGTTGCCCAAGTTCATTATCAGATTTGGCTCCACTGTGCGGCGCGGTGTTTAGGCCAACAACACAAAAGTATTGTCGCCGGCAGAGCACACTCTTTCGTAGACAAACGTGGAGCTGACGTCGGCCAAATTGAATTGTAATCTCGGTGCACACACACACATACAGCCACACAGGCACACACACACATTGTCAGGGCGGAAGCGGAAGTTTGTAAGAATGCTGCATCGCGTAGGCACACCACAAAGCGACTCGCTCAGCATCAGACCCAATTATTGACGATTTATTCTAGGGCAAACCGAACGAACGGAGCTGAGCCGATCAGCGATGCGCACAAAATCACTTCCGAAGAGATTTCAATTTTGCGATTACCTAATTGACACTCAAAGTAATGGAAGCTGCCTGCCAGCCAGCCCGGCCAACCGCCCGACTGCCTGCCACGGAGCAGCCAGATTAAATGTCTTAAAGTTGTCTAAGAAACACTTTTATAGCAAAGCAAAGTCAGCTGAATGAGATATAAAATATAGGTCGCTCCAGGCACTAACTTACTAAAATCGGATTAATAATTTCATTTTTATGACTGGGCTTGGAAGCGAGTAGAGTAGAGTCAAGCTAAAGTAGAGTTTCATGTTTAATAAGCCCTGGAAGAGGTGAGCAAACAGACACTTGACTTTGCCTAGAATGAGCAGGCTTTTAATGTAATTCAAGAAACTAATAAAAAAATTAATAAAAGTGCAATGGAAACATAGATGTTACTATTGACGTCTATATATTTAGCTGTCATATTGATTGCCTTCGACTATTGCAATAGTATTTAATAGAAACTGACAGCTAGTGCCGTTTTAGTAGTATCCTTTTAATGCCACTACGAGAGAGAGGGAGAGACAACTATAGCTGTGGCAGAGCTGAGTCCTGATTGTTGCTGAGTAAGACTGAGACCATTTGAACAGAGTCATTACGATTGTCAGTCGACGACTAGAGACTATAGAGATTCAATGGGAATTTGTTTCGGGACGCACTTTAAAAGGTGTAAAACTCTAATGGAGAAAACTCTAAAGCTGACCTGGCATATTTATATATTTTAAATTATATAATTTCTATATATATATTCAATTCGTGTTGTTAGTTTAGTAGTTGTTGCATTCGCTGCTTTTACGTTTTTTTAAAAGCAAAAGAGAAACACTCATAAAACGCTGTCAAGCCGTAAAGCTCGACGCCAGGCGCATCAACAAATTTCCATCCATAAAATAATGTTTATGACAGGGCACGAGCAGGGCGAGCAGGTCGTTCTATATTCTGCATATATATAAATTAAATTTAATGCTTAAAAACGTGCATTAAATATGAAGCGATTGAAGGTTCACGCGATGTCACTCAAAGGTCGAGCATAAAAGTCATCCGTAGCAGAAAAGTAGCCCAAAGTTTGGGGCTTCTTCGGCCTATTGTGAGGCGAAGGTGTTATCGACCCGGTTAAATTGACTGCAAAATGTAAAGGCAACAATTTGTAATAACAATGATGGCAACCAGAGCAGAAGTAAAACGGGAGTGAGCGACGATGAGATACCCTGCACTCTACCCAGCCGACACACAGTTCGAGCAATCGCAGCTGCTGGCTGTTTTCAGACATTTTCTTATGGCCCATAGCCCAACTGTAGTCATTCACTTTTCATAATTGTACAGGGTATGCCGAAACTGAATAATAAAAACAATAATGTGTCGCAAATTGTTCGCGAATGAATAAAACAAAACGGATGTGGGGCCATAAAAACTGCGTTTAAAACTCGCCAAAACTCTCGCATCCCACGCACAACTCACAAATATAGAAGCACACACACACACACACACTCGAGCACACTCATACACTCTCGACACACACACAGACACATAGAAGCTGTTGAAAATATGCAGGCTGGCTGCCGGCTGCCGGTTACTGGGCTGGCTGTCAGGCTGCCCAGGATGTATAACATTTTATGGTACAACGGAAAACTCAGCGACTTCCTTCCGGCACAGTTTCAACTTGTTGTTGGTCAGCGATTCCCCAGCGGCCTAACGAGGGCTGCTCATTAAGATATCGTTTATTGCAAATAAAATAATCAGCATTTCACAGCTCTCCTAATGCCCAAAGCAGCCAAACTTGCGTTGTCAAAGCATTGCACTGAAGTCGAAGTACTTTTACATATTTCAATTGCCCACTTTGAAAATTCCCTTATCTGTTAGGTATTTGCTTAAAGATTAGCCTCAAAATGAAAATTCAAGACGGTAGCGTAGCTGCCTTTACAAGGTATACACGCGTATATAATTACATATTCACAATACTTAAGAAGATATACATAGATGTATGTAGATGAGAAGAAATATAAAAGACTAACATTTATTTTTCGTTTCACATAATATTATATTTGTTATATATTATAGATACATATATATTCTTAAGCTAGACGATACTTTTCATCTCTCTGCACATCCATCTGTCTGCATGTCGACTTGATCGATATTGATCGATAATAAGGATATGTGATGAGGTATCGAAAACAAATGATAAATTCGTACTGCACGTGATATACAGGAATATATATTTCAAAACTTCCAGTCTCTAGCTTTTGTGGTTTACAGCCGTCTGTCTGTGAAATCACTGAGTTTATAATGATTGGCAGATAGTCAGAAGGACATAGGAACTGGCAGACAGGACGGACAGACATGGTTAGATCAACTAAGTTTATTCATATTCAATGTGGGGTCAGCCAAGCCTTCTGATGCCTGTTACTGTTATTTTCACAAAACCATTCTTATCTGAATTCTAATTTCCAATATTATTAGGGAATACAAAATTACGGTCTATAATTAAAAGTTTGTAGTATAAAATTATCAAATTGCAATGCCTCAAATGAGCGTATGTCAAAAGTCCAAATATTTTATAAGACCTCAGATCCCTCAACACCTTTAATCAAAATATCAAATCTCTTGCTTTGATAACTCAACCAATATACTCAACTTATCACTACGCGAGCGAGTATGATGCGCATAAGACGTGCGATGAAAAGCTACACCTAATTATCGTCGTGGATACAATCAATTATTTAGTTGAATATTATGCGGGGTTGGCGGAGATTTGCGTGACCCCCGGGCGGGATTGGAGCCATGGCAAATGGCTTGACTTGGGGCACTTGACCCTGTTTTTGGCGCCTAATTTGTTGTAATTGATATGGGAAGATAGTTGAGCACAACTGCTGATTGATGTCGTGACAATAATAGCTCGTGACAGGTTCTGGGCATCTTGACAGATGTGACTTTGGCCGACAGGACGCACTTGGCCGAGCGGAAATACCTGTGAGCCCGACACAGCGCTGCCCTGAAAGCTATTTATATTTCACAGCTGACAGCCGGGCTGACAACGAGCGAATGCTAATTATACGCGATACAAACAGCGGATTGCAATTAAAGCAATTGCAATTAGTATTTAAGAGAACAGAGCCGGCCCAGATTAGACTGTTTGTTGCTGGCAATTGGCAGCTGACGTTGGCAGTTGCCAGTTGGCAGTTGGCAGTCGGATGTACGCATTTCTGGCTCGTTTCGAGTTTCGTTTTAGGCCAAATCGCTTGCGAGCCGCATTGATGAAATTGTCTATTTATTCACACGTCGTTTATTTTCACGTCGAAAATGACTGTGGCGAGCAAGGGGCACTCGCACTCGCACTCGCACTCGCAGCGAAATGGCTGCCGCTGCACTCGATGGCGATAGCGACAGCACTGATGTAACAGGCCTGATGATTATGATGGTGATGGTGATGGCGATGATGTTGTTGTTGACAGTGGCTTACTGATAGGCCAACACAATGACAGCGGCAGCAGAACACTGGGCAATAACAATAACAGAGCGTTTACCATTCAAACGGAATGAGACAATCTAGTAGCCAATTTAGTCGTAATGGCAACAAAATGTCACTTGAGTCTCGCTGCTGCAACATTGCAAACAGCAATAAGAGCTTAATGCCACAGGCCAGGCAGTCAGAGCAGGACAGCCACACACACACACTGACAGAAAAAGGGAGAGGGAGAGGCATTGCAAACATTTTTTTCCAGCTCGTTGCTATTTCATTCTGTGCCATCTCGTTCTCCCTCTCTCTCTCTCTGTGTCCAAGCTTTTTTTGTGACATGCCTAAACACTGATGGCAACAACAACAACAGCAACAACAATGGCAACGGCAACGGCAACAACCTCAAAATACGGAACACGTTTGATGTGCGTGTTGACATAAAGTTTTCGCCTTTTATCATCCTTGTCCCGGCGCTGCGCAAAACCTTGGCTGCCTGGCTGCCTGGCGGCCTGTCAACAAATTTCGCCAATGCCCCCACGATTCTGGTCATTAGCAGACAGACGAAGCGGAGCGGAGCTGGGCAAGGCAGGCCGAGAATTGAGTTCGGTTTTGATTGAAAAAACGATGCAAAAATAAAACTTATGCAAACAAAAATCCGATGTCGGGGCCAACCGACTCGTAGCTTTCATTACACTAATCAACAAGTTGGGCACGGCTCGACATGCGAATGCCTGACAACACGATACCCTGTGGCCAGGTAAAGCCCAATCTGTTTACATGGTCTACTGGGAATCCTTTGACCCCCTCCCCTCAGGAGGTCACACAGTCTTCGTCGAGCCACTGCGGCTGTCCGTGTGCGTGGTATCACAATATGGTTAACCTGTTAAGGCGTAAAGCTTGTTCCGACAAATTGAAGGTCGGACCCAAAACTAACTTCAACAACTTGAACTCGGGCAAAAAAGTAATTCGTTATGGCCACTGCGGCGGCGTCGGCCACGGTGCGTATGAATAATGACAATTGCAAGTTGAAATGGTGTCCAACTATTGCGGACAGCCACTTGGAACAGACGCTCTCTAGCTCCATAGCCTCTGCTCCGGCCAGCAATCCATTTTGGCAGCAGCGCGCTTTATGGCCCAGTGGCCTAGGTGCAGTAATTGCTGCTGTGAGCGAGCCAGACAGAGTCCTTTGTGTCGCCCTTCTATTTGTGTCCCCTGAGCCCATTGACAATGGGAATTCAGGGTATTTGGGCTATGTGAAAATGTATGTAACAGCTAGAAGGAGGTATGTTAGAGCCCATAAGGAATATATATTCTTGATCAGCTTTATCCATCCAATCATTCGTCCATCCATCCGCCATAGCGTCAGCCGATCCATTATATCATCAATACATTGTCCTCTTTATCGATTATTTAAGTCCGTCCATTTGTCCGTCCGTCTATTCGTCTATCCGATATCCGATCAGTCCATCCGTCTATTCGACAGTCCGCCTGTACGTCCGTTTGTCTAGCTGTCCGTCCGTCTGTCCGTCCGTCCAAGCAAAGAATGATTAGAATTTTCATTCGTTTCAATCTGTCCGTCCATCCGACCGTCTGTCCGTCCATCCGGCCGCCCTTCTGTCCGTTCGCCCGTGCGTCCATGCATAGCATGATTTAGCATCTCGCAAAGTTCAGGGTATCTCCTAGTCGACCTGTCTCGTCTAGGGCACTCTTTACCTTTATGCCTGGACACTGCCTCAAAGAGCTATGCCTGACACTAATGTCTAGTGACAGAAATGTCTATGACAAAGATTGAGCTGCAGATGTCTACGATCTGTAAGGCACTATAATATCTACTTCGTTAGCTAACTTGGCATTGGAACATCCAGACGTACTTTCAAGAGTATTTAAGCTTCGGTTAGACCTGTCGACAAAGTCACTTGGCAAAGATGACAGCACGCATATGTGTGCATATTTCGATTTCTGCCTTTTGCTTTGTTTTTTTGTGGATCCTTTTGCTTTGGCCCTGGCTGCCTAGCTGTGGCTCTGTCTGCTGTGATGAGTGCATGTGTTGATGATGACGTTGAGACAACCATACATTGTCACGCTCGCATCAACTGTCGGGCTGTTATTCCACACACGCACACACAGAGACACCCATGAAAGCCAGGCAATTGCGCCAAAGGCAACGGTCATAAGTACCGAACGATGTGTCAAGCCCCATGCCCGTTTGTCCGCTTGCCCGCTTGCCCGCTTGCCTTGTTATCGGTCAGGCGTTTAATTTGGAGCCAGAGAGACGCCTTTAAAGAGTATCTTTGCAAGAGGTGAATCGAGCTGCCTAAGCACTGATTGGGCCGGCGCCTTGCCAGCTTTAAGCGGATGACAGCCAGTTTAATTGGCAGCTGACAGAAGCTGGCCAGGTGCACAGACAAAAGGATGTGGCATTTGTGATTACACAACAAAGGCGAGCATTTCGCATCACAATAACGCAGAGTCAGCAGGGCCAGGGGCATGGCTTGCCCTGGCTTAGCGCCGCAGCGAATGAAAATCGGATTCGGAGTCAGCCAATGCCAATGCCAATGACAATGACAAGGCCCCACTCGCTCCACAACATGCTAAAACATTGGTCAGCTGCCACACACCACACACTCAGCAGTCAATGGGCAGCTGACCGCAGTCCCGACAATAACAACTAACGCGGCGAAAAAGAAACCAGTGCAAGGTGCGACCAAAAATGGCTTTTATAGCTGCCAACTGCGCGCAGTAAATTCCATGCAGCAGCAGCGGCAGCAACTGCAAAAATAGCGAAACGAGAAATGAAACAATGAAATTTATTGTACAGCGCAGCTCGTTTTGTCGCATTTCATGCTCGCTCTTGCTGCTGCTGTTACTGCGACTGCTGCACTCTATTTGAAATGTCAAATTTTTTGTGACTTTGCTCCAGGCAGCAGCAGCAGCAGCGATTGACATTATTGACAAGCGGCTAACGGCAGCGGGCCAACTTTTGTGCTCATCAACGTTGGGCAATGCGGACCCTAAACGCAACTCTCGTTACCCTGCCGAATCCTGCCCTCGCCCACGCTCCGCTTGACAGTAAATTTCAAATTGAATTTATAGCTGTGGGGCTGGCGGCGCGGCCCAGATGAATCGCTCAACCCCCCACGCCTGGTGGCTTTATGTATTTATGTTTATTTCCATTTTATGATATGCACTGGCGCCTTTTTTATGAACCGCACGTGGTTCATTGAACCAGCAGCAGCCGCAACAGCAGCCACAGCCGCAGCCGCAGCCGCAGCCACTGCCAGCTGGCACGGTCCGCTCGGTAGTTGCGGCGCAGCGGCTTTGATTAGCGCTCAACTTGATTACCGGGCTTTAGTTTTTAGTGTCGGTTCGGGCCTAATATTATATTACTTGCCGGGCCCCGCCTCTGCGCTATCCCCTGCTGCCGCGAAACATTCAAATTTTTCATTTACTTTTTGTGGCGCATCAAATATGAGATTTGACTACAGTTCGAGAACTTGTAGAGGGTGAGTGGGAAGGGGTGAATATTACGTATACGCAACAGCTGCCTTGCTTACCTGCGGCCGCTTGCAGGATATGCGCGCAGCCGTTGCCCGCCTCATTTAGATTAGTTCCTGCCTTTGCATATTTGAAGTAAAGCTTTGGCAACCCAACTAACGCTCGCTTTATTCTCTCTCTCTCTCTCTCTCTCTTTGCAGGTAAATATTAACTGAACGAGTGGACAGAGCGGCCGCATGGCTATCTGAGACTGGGGGGCCACGACCGTGTGGCTGTGGCTGTGACTGTGGCTCTGGCTGCGGCTAAGCCTGCGCCTAAATAAGCCATTTGTCAGGCTCACCCGTGCCCGGCGCTATCTGGCCCAGTCCCCGCTCGGCTGGGCCTGTTAATTACACAGGCAGGCGCGCAATTTGGCCATCTGCACTTCAGTTCACTAGTCCGCGCGGCAAATGCATCGCCATGTTCATGTCCCTGCGATATCACACACACAAAAAATCACAGCCTTTAACACGACAAACATTCATTTCAATTGCCCCGAGTGGCACCCGTTTCCACTGCCCCGCCCCCTCCACACATCGGCTGCCTTTGTCGACGAAGCGTGCCTCGCAGCACAAAAATGAAATTGTAAAATATTTCACAACATATTTTTGTTGGCGCAGCGTCTCCACTTGCAGCAATCCGCCCGAACATAAATCCTCGCCACAGCGCTCGTAAAAGCCGGCCCAGAACCGCACCCCCCCCCCCCACCCGCCTCTCGGTCAGCTCTTTAAATGCAGAATGCCTCGTCTTGCCGCACCCTCGCCCCCGCCCCCCCTCCGCTTATGCTACACATTTTTTTGCAACGCCTGGGCCTTTTTTGCGCCATGCACTTTTATGACGCGCCGCTCAACTTTTGACCACTTGGCCGACCGCTACATTTTAATATCCACACCGCGCCAAGCACCCGCCCAGCCAGTCAACCAGCCAGCCAACCAGGCTGTGCCGGCACGTCCAGGCCTGGGCCATGTGTCGCATTTTTGCAAACGCCTACAAATATGGCCAGATTTCGCACAGTGCATAGCTTCGCCTGGCGCCGCATGTACAGTAAACACTGGGTAACGACGTTTAGGCTGTGACAGGCAAATACCTACAATTTGCTAATTGCCGGCATAAATACGCAGCCTTGCCCAGCTTGGCTCTGAGTAGCATATTAATATTGCCTCAGCCCCAACATCATATTACAGTAGAGATTGCCATTGCGAGCTGGGGCTGGCCTAGTGCAAACTGAAACTGAAAATATAGTTACTCCAGAAGCCAGAGGTCAGCTCGCTGTGGGTCGCACAAGTTTGGAAATTTATGGCCAATGTTCTATAGATTTGGCAGAGTTAGACGGGCACACGGAGTCACACTTTAACATTATCCTGTGCCAATAATTTCCATTAGAAAAAAAAAGACAAGAAATTCCCATAAATTGCCTGTTGTTGTAGCTGCCACACTCTATTGAACAATGTACATGCAGCGCGGACAATGTGCGCGCCCCTCGCCCCTCGGCCCGCGCTGGCCCGCCTCGGCTGCGTAAAATATGCAAATCGAGGAACTATGCGGGCTCAAATTTCCATTGCAGTTGGTCAGCCCAAAAACAGCGGCGCTGGCCCGCGCGTCGTGGCTCAACTTTGTGACCATATTGTTTTGTTGCATGTTGCACGACCAGCAGCCAGCCGCCAGCCGCCAGCCACTAGCCGCCTTGAGCTATGCGGCCAAAATGTGGCGGACAGCGAGCCTGCGGCAACATTTTTCGGGCTCCGTTTCTCGCTAGACTTAGCTCGAATTCCATCCAGCCCCGGGCCGCCTGCCTTTGAATACCTATGAGCCTAAGCAGTCCATTGTGTGTTCCCAAATGGGTTGAGCCCCATCGCTGCCAGAGCTAAAATATTCAACATCAGATAGCTTTCTCTCCAACTAGGGAAAGCTCTTTGAAGCCCTTTGAAATCTTTTAATGAAGAAATATTTAAATTCACTAAGAAATCCAAAACTCATTTTATGATCAATTTTTATACCCTGAACCCATTGAAAATAGAAATTCATGATATTTTGGTTTTGTACAACTGTTTGTAAGAAGCAGAAGGAGGCGTGGCAAACTTCATAAAAAAAAATTTTATACATATATGTATTCTTAATCAGAACGAGTAGAACTAACCAAGTGCACCTGTCCGTCCATCTGTCTTGTCTTCTATCCGTTTTTATGATCATTCGTCCGTCCATTTGTCCATCCTTCCATCCATCCGTCCGCCCTTCCATACATCCGTCCGTCCTTCTACCCATCTGTAATTCCTTGTGAACGCAGCGATTTCGGAAGACACAAAAGCTAAAAACTTGAAGTTTGTAAAGCATAATTCCTTTACCAAGCGCAGTACCAGACTCTCACGTGTTTTCGATTGCCCATATCCCTAATATCGATAAAAATCAATAATTTAATTTCGTTTTTTCGCATAGCTTTAATACCGTAAAAACTAGAGACTTCTGATTTACTGTTTAGGCTCCAGTAATGAATACTACGACTTTGAACATTTGGATGTCTCCCTCCCCCATCCTTATCTTCCAAATACTTTACACTTGTGCTTAGGCAAATGCGCACGTATGAATATTATATAATTAGGAGAGTGCATGTAGAAGAAGAGTTACTAAACAATTTTTTACTTCGGATGGTATCACCCATACTGCTGTCCGAGCGCAGACATAGAGTTGATTAAACTTTACTGCGTTAAGTTATTAGAACGCGAGCTTATGCAAACATTGTGTACGTATTTGTAGGAGTATGTTCACGTATTATTTATTATATACCTTATGTAAAAGATACGTCTAATCATTAAAATATGAAGTATTCAGAAGCTTTAGGGTATCTTCGAGTCGAAAAGTCCCGACGTTCATGATTTTGAGCTGAAAAGACGTATAGAATAGATTTGATAAAGAAATCTTAGATTATTCAGTATCTTAACTAAATAATTGCATATCACTATGAATGCCTGAGCATCATTTGTCACCATCTAAACGCTATATACAAATGTATATACAGCTAGCTTACACACGCATATCGATAGAGAAATGTTTGTGAAAGTATCTGGGAATGCTGGAATATTTGTGGAATTGAATAGCTTGAATGAAATTACAATTCGCTTCAATTGCATTTGCAGTTTTGGCTGGTTTGACCCGCGCTCGTCATAATTTTAATTTGACAGATTTCATGGGCCATTTGGCCTGTGCCGAAATTAAATTACGAGCAATTGAGGCGGGGCTGCGGCGCGGGTTGCACGAGGTCATGGCGGGGCTCGGCCGCCTCGATTGACGTTTATTTGCATTTAATTAATGTGACATTTTAAATGAACTGCAGTGCAGGCGACCGAGCGATGCCTTCTGATGCGTGTGGGCGTGGCTGTCTTGTTTAATTTTGATTTGTGACACATTAACGCCAGCCCCGGCCAGGCAATTGCATTCAATTGCACCTGCCAGCAGCGCCCGGACAACCGGACTGTCGGACAACCGGACTGTCGGACAATCGGACGGTCAGACAACCGGACGGCTGGGTGGCTGTCAGTCAAAGGACTTGTGGTTAGCAAACCGAAGGCCTAGCTACACATTGGCCCACCCATGTTTTGGCACATGTTTAATAAACTTAAATACATACTGGCAGGCCTCGTCCTGTGTGCCTGTGTGTGGGTGTGTCTGTCATGGCGAGACAAAGTAAACTTCGCTACGCAGAGACACGCGTAATTAAATGCAACAACAGCAACCAGCTGAGCGCCCGCAAACTTCAATATGCGTTACGCATGTGTGTGTGTGTGCGTCTGACAATTTGCAACAAATCGTTGCAACATGAATGCAACAGCCAACCAGATACGCAAACGAGCAACAGCAATGACCTAAGCGAAACGATGCGCCACGCCCACAGGGCAGCCGCACACCTAATGCGCCTTTGTTGCGCATTGTTAGCATGGGCCACAGCCAGTTCGTCCCCATCGTTGTCGAGGTCTCTCCCACCTCCTCCTGCTCCTCCTTCTACTCCTCATCATCCACATCATCATCATCAACGCTGTCAACACGTTGACAGGCGGCACAGGTGAGGGCTCCACCCGGCCATGGCCAGCCGGGCAGACACATTGACAAAGTTGTTAGTCAAAGCAGCTGGAGGCGTGTGGCTGGAGGCAGCATCGCTGCACACTTCAAGAAATCGGGCATCAGCATCAGCAATATGTTGGCATTGTCGTAATGGATCTGTAGCTCGGGCATGACTGATTATGCCGAGCAGGTCAGCTCGTTTTTCTCTCAGTGCCGGGCGTGGGGCGGCGGCGGCTCCTCCTTATGCCGGGCGCTGTTGTAGCAAATGTGTTGCTTCCGTCAATTTGCAACGTTATCTGCATACAGCTAACCAGATCGAGGGGCTGCATTCAAGCAGCAGCCGGGAGTGGCAGCTAGGAGCAGCAGCCAGGAGCCATACTGGAGCACGCACGTGTGCGCCTTTCGTGTCGGCGCATTCGTGTCGGGGTTTTGTACAATTTCATGTTTAATTTCCATAATTTATTTATGTGTGAGCGCTGCTTGCGAGCATCCAGCTGAGTCACAGAGCGACAGGCAGAGAAAGAGAGACGGGGAGAGAGAGTGAGAGCGAGATAGCATCACACACTCTTGCCAATTATTGGCATCAACGTCGCATTGATTGGGAGATTGGTTAAAAGCTCATTACCAAAAATTTACCAAAGTCATGGCAGGACGAGCTGCTAAGTGCACGACAGTGAGCACGCCCTACGACGAACACTCAGTGGCATTTGCATAGATTAAAGCCCTCCTATGCGAGTCTCAGTCTCCTTAAAGTCGTAACTAAATTTGGTATTTATTTTTCATTTTTATTGGGAAAATGTCAAAAAGCTCTTGACGCAACACCCCCAACTGGGCATGGGACTTGGACTCATTTAGTTTGTCAGCTTCTGGCATGTCATGCTGAGAATTCCGTCTCAGGATGTGTCGTCAATAAATTCCTGCAAGTCTCTCGTAACAATTTTACAATTTGGCCCAGAAGAGGCCATTGGCAGTGGGGGTAATCAGCTATGCATCTTTTAAGGACCCAAAGCAGCTGCTGCAATCTGATTGCGAGTGGGCGGGAGAGATTGATTTGGGCATGAGCTGAGCTGGGAATTGCGCGCTAATCGCAGCGGCTGATGAGTGGGGTTAGCACTCGCGAGCAGATGAAATAAAATACTCGCAAATTTGTATTAGCAGCATCAGCAGCTGCTCGGCTTCATTTCGCATTTCTTTCTGCTCTGCCGAGGCGTCAATTTGCATGCATAAATATTTCAAAAAGGCGCGCGCAATCTGCACAATCTGCCCGACCTCGGCAGGACCCTCGACTCATCAGCCGACTGACTGACACAGACAGACACGAGTCTCAGTCCAAGTGCCACAAGGTTTTGCAGGTGTTGCTCTGTAAGCTGATACCTAGCGTTGCCAGCGGGCGGTGGCGGGCGGGCGCCACCAAATGCCAGCAAATAAAATGTAATGAAAGCCTCAGCCAAATGAAATTTTCACACACAGACAAGCTCACACGAACACTCTCTCTCCAACACACGGCATGTGCTTTTTGTTGTGCAACTTTTCAATTACACGACTATGCAAAGGCTAAAATCACACGCAGCGCATAAACAGGACGACGCTGCGAGAGACGGGGCGTGGCAGCATGGCAGCACGGCAGCACGGCTGCAGCCGAAGCGCGGCAGCCAAGTGCAGCCGTAACAGTAAAAGTAAATGTTAATTGGCTTTTGTATTTGGCGCGCTTCAAATCACAGCGCAGCAAAACGTCCTGTCTCGCACGCTGATTGAGAATCACACACACAGCTGCGACTTGCCACAGCGAGACTTAATTATCCTGCACTAATAGTGAAGCAGCAGGAGCACGATGCGTTTGTCAACCGCTTCCATGTGCAGACAGACTGCAAATTGTCGGGATGTGCGATGAAAGATAGCTCCTCAAGGCATCAGCTTGTATAATTAATACAGAGCCAGACCAGTGGGAGGGCGCTCGTCGGGACTGCTCGACTATGAAATACTCTGAACTCAATGCTTTCTCTTATATTATTATAAATCGGAAGTCTTCAGCTGTTGACGCTTAAGAAACTTGGTAAAATTATATATTTTTATGGATGAAAAGGAAATGGGATTATGATAATGATAATTTCGCACTTCGTATGGTATACCAGAGTATGCACTTCAAGTGTAAACTAGCTAGCTTTTGTGGTTTACGAGAGTGCTGTGTTCGGACGGACGGACCATAGGAAGGATGGAAGGACAGATGAACGGAAGAACGGACAATCGGAAGGACGGAAGGGTGGTCGACGGAAAGAACGGACTGACATAGGTAGTTCGACTCAGCTTGTAATCCTGTTCATACATATCTAGATTATGCGTTCTATATATATATTAGCTTTCTTTAAGTAGTACACATTTATATATACTTTAGTAGCCTCCTTTTGCCTGTTTCCTTAATTTTCACAAAACCAATATACCCTATATTTCCATTTTCAATGGGTTCAGTTTAATAAGATGTCTTTATATTAGAATTTGTCTAAGCATGACTGTTGTAGGCCTGCTGGCAAAGGCTTGAGTTGTCCTTACAACACGAAGCTTGTTTCTGCAAATGAATGTGACCTGAGGGCATCAAAGTTTCTTAGACACTTGTACACCGACTAACATATTCGCCCCTCCTCTCGTCGCTAGAGTGACTAAATATTCCTTATCGACATCAACGTAGTCCCCATTATATATTTGAGTCAACCTTCGCGGTTTCGCCTTGTTAGGGGAGGCTAACGAGTAGCTGCCTTCGGGTGCTCTTCGAGGGGTCGTAAAACGAGCTGAGATTGGCTGTGCCCAAAAATATTTGTGTATGCAGAAAGTTAAGCGAGCTGCAGTTATTTGCAAGCGGCATGCGACCTGGGCAAGAGCATACTTTTTGAAATTTTCGACGCGTTTCGCCCGGGCGTCAAAAAATGCGCTATTTGCGACACTATTTAATGCAGGAGCAGCAGTACGGCAGCCAAGCGAGGGGACTCCGGCACGAATAGCGACAAGAACAATTCCATTTGGCCGTGCCTCTCGCCCATTCTCATGAACAAAATTGAATTCAATTTTTATGGGTTTTTTTCCTCGTCGCTTAATGCGTTCGGCGTTCGGCGCTGGAAACTGTGCTATTAACTTTTCTGGTTTACGCTGCCTCCGCGCCCTGCACAGCAGCAGAAGCAGCAGCAGCAGCAACACGAAATGGAACAGCAACAAGAAACTCATTTGGTTCGCACACTTCACACGGATGGAGGAGCGCAGGAGCAGCTCCCTCGGCAGTTGCCTCGCAATTTTTAGGTACGTCGCCTGCAGTCTCTGCCAAGGATCTGGCTGCTGCTCCATTTTTGTGTCTTCCTCACTCCCGCCGCCCCCGCCGCCTCCGCCGTCGCCTCATCTGCGGCAATGTTTGGCCAACCTGTGCCCCTCTTGCTACTTGCTGCTTGTTTGCATTTAAAGTAAAAGTCGCAACATTCATTTTGCTGTTTGTTGTGGAATAGAAAGTACGAAGGGGAAGTAGGGGGAGGGGGGGCAACAGCTGGGCACTAAAATTTAACAGTGCCACCCACAGTCGCGTCTGTCAATATTATATACAGCGGTCGCAACCTGCCCCTCTCCGTGTGTGTGTGTGTGTGCAACCCCGTTTGCAGCACATGCAGCAGTCAAGTCGAGTCGCCTGCAACAGTCGAGCATAAATATGCATAAAAATGTCGCCTCATTCAAGCTTTTATTGCATTTTATGTTGGGGTCACTGCCTGTGTACACGACGCAGCGCCCTCTATCGTCGTCTAACTCGCAACTCTCCTCCCTCCCTCTCTCCCACTGTGTGTTTATTACATTTGCATCACGCCTTGGTGGCACAGTATATGAACTATATTTTTATTGTCCACCCCCCCCCTCCTCCGCCCACCCAGTGGGCGGGGCATGCGTGGCCTCTGCTAATGCTCTATTTAGCTGCACAATTTGTGAGCATCGCATTTCCCAGATAGCATCGGCACAATATTATGATATCATATGATGGCGCTATGCATGCGAAATGGAGATATGCCCACTTAAGGTATTGTCATTTAAAGTGCCACTTGCCCTGCCGCCGTCAGGCATCCAAAGTTGCAATTGGACTTGGCGCACGGGCGGTCGGGTGCGAGGCGGTCGGGCGGGCGGCATTGCATGACAAACGTGGCCACAGACAGGCCGCACATAAGAAAACTAGCTGCTAGACACACTTACGGGTGGAAAATGCCAGCCATATGGCAAAGAGCACGGCGATCGAAGGGGGCGGAGGCGGGCTGGGGCCGAGACACCCAAGTACCGAGCACCTTTGCATGCCAACGAAACATTTTAGCTGCCGGGCTGATAGCCAGCAAAGGGGTAAACTCTCTCAGTGTGTGTGTGTGTGTGTGTGCACAACTTTGAAGAGCCTGCAAGTGGAGGAGAACAGCTTGAGTCAAGTGCATTAGTTTGCAGTTTATGAACTGCCTCGGGCCGAGGTAATATGCATTATTTTGGCGCTAGCTGTGTGACCAAACCGTAAATACTTGCGACATTATTGATTTTGGCGAAGCGAGCGCATTAGCCCCGCTCGGCACGGAACAGAACAATGGAAATAAATGGCTCCACTTATTACTTTTGTAAGCCCATCTCGGGCAAACTTCGCCAATATACAAATTGGGTAAGCTGAACTGGCTTATCAAGATTGAATTTATAAACTCATTTCTTGGAGGGGTATAGCCATACGAAGGCATTTGGCCTTTTCAATTTAGAGAGTTTTTCGATTATGGAAATGCCGAATTGACTCAAATACATATATATCTCTGACATCAGGAAAGTTTGGAATTACAAATTCAATAATAAAATAAGATAAATAAGATATGAAGATATGCAAGGGAGACAGATACAAGTAGAGCAGATAGATCACACAAGAGTGGGTTCCTAATCTCTTCTTCATGTTTCTCTTTCTATCCTCTTTGTCGATCTCTAACTCTCCCTCTTGTCCTTTCTCTCTTTCCCCTCTAGTTATCTTCCTATTTCTCTCTCATTCACTATGTGTGTTCCTCTCTCTCTCTCTCTACATGTTGTTCCTCTTTATGTATTCCTGTCTCTCACTCCTCCGCCTCCCTCTCTTTGTCTTCTTTTCTCTCTCTCTCTCTCTCTGTATGTCTCCCACTTTTTTCTCTTTCTCTCCATTTGTCTCTATCCGAATCATTTTTCTTTCTCATTATCTCTCTTTTTGCTTATTTAATGCTCTTTATCTCTCTTTAACTAATCATCTATCTCTCTTTACCCTCCTTTTCCCTCTTTCTTTGTTTCTCTCTTTAACTTTCATTCTCTTATTTCTTTGTCTTCCTGTACCTCACTTTTCTTCACCTTTCCTTCTTTTCTTTTCTTTCCTTCCTTTCCTTCCTTTCTCTATCGTCCTATCGTCCTATCTATATTCATCTCACTCTCCCTTTTTGTATTCCTTTTTCTTTCACTTTCTCTCTTTGTCGCCGTCCATCTCAATATCCTTCCCTCGGTTTTCTTCTCTCTATATATATATATATATATATATATATATATATATATTCACTCCCCCCCCTCTCCCTCTCTCTCTGTCCCACCTCGAATTGTTTAAATTGATGTTGCGAAATGATTTGTTGTACATGCTCGACAAAAGCTCATTAACTATTTAGCGAGTTTTATTGAATATGCGAGTCGATCGATTGGATATCCAGTAAACAGTGAAATCCGCACTCATGGCTAGTTTTTGGCATTGCGGGCAAAAGGCCAACGAAATTGTTGCGCGGGGCGGGACGGGGCGTTGCGGGGCGGGGCTGGGACTTTGAATTTGAAATGTTTATTTGACTGCACATTTTGGCTTTTATGGATGTCGGCTTTTGGCTGCTCGGTACTCAGTCCTCGGTGCTCGGTGTTCAGTACTCGCTGCTCGGTGCTCGATGCTTTATTGTCATGCATATTTCGGGCAATCATTGGGAAATAGTATTCAAGCTCAAAGCGCAACTGTTTTGCTATTGTTAATAACCATACGAGGAATGTATTTGTATTTGTTGTGATTTGCGCAGTGACTGGCGCTGCCGGTCGGCCATTGGCATCAGGGCAGCCGGAATTCCTTAAGCGTTTTGCATATTTCATAAACCGAAAAGTGCTCGCTTAGAGCAAGACAAAAACAATTGTCGCTGTCATCTGTGCCAGATCCAATCTTAATCCTTTATCCCGCCGGCTGCCGCTGTCGTTGCCATTTTATTTTGCATCACAAAATATTCATAACAATAATTTGGTTTTAATTAAAACTGTCCCGGCTTTTTGTTATTTATTTATTTGGGTCAACGCAATTGACAATTTTACAGTTCGGGCAAAAAGGCAGCAACTTGCCAGCGTTGCCTTTTGTTCAAACACACACACGCACACACACACTCACACTAACGAGTGAATGTAGGCAATACGCATACATAATTCATTTTACAAGTAAGTAAACAGTTTATTGTATACTTTTACACTCCTGTATATAATATGTATATAAATATGTATTTATATACGAGTATTATAGTTGCAAGCTCTGTCGGCAAAGCTCATAACAATTTAATTAATTTTCCTCTTTGGCCATAAACTCTCCCTCTGTGTGAACGATCAGCCCTTATCTGACCGCCTCTTAAAGGTAAAATATTTTCAACACCAAAAATATGTTATGTGGGACACAAGCCCAGAGGACATATTGATTGCCCGCCAGCACTGAGTGAGTGAATTGTAACCAATTACACTGCACAACAAGGCTTGCAGCTGACTAAGTGACTCAGACACCTTTGTCCAGAGTCAATGGAGATGTCTAGCTATATAGAACAAGTAAGAACACTCTCTTCGGGCGTGACCGACTAAGAGATACCCTGAACCCTGCGAGAGCTGATATTAAAATCATTTAATGTATCTTTTATATTTTCGTGTATGCTGTGTATGCAGAGTATATTCAGAGTTGCAATATGCAAATTTAAAGTCTCTATCTTTTACGGTTATTAAGTTACGCTTAATAACTAAGTTATCGATGTTTATCGATAATAAGAAAATAGGATAAGTTATCGAGAAAAAAAGATAAGCTCGTACTGCGTATGGTATACATGAGTATTCATGCTAAATTTCAAGTCTCTAGCTTTTGTGATTTACGAGATCGCTGCCTTCAAACGGATGGACGGACGGGCAGGCGGACAGACGGACAGGCTTACATCAGCTCAGGTCGTCGTCCTGATCAATAACATATATACTTTAGTGAATGGGGCACGCCTGCTTCTGTCTGTTACATACACTTCACATTTTAACAAAATCATTATACCCTGATTTACCATTTCAATGAGTTCAGGGTATATAGATATGTCTTAGTTGACAGCAGTCGTTAAAGATAACCCTCAACTAAGTATCACAACTCAAGCACATCAACTTAGCTAGTTGGTTAGAGTTTTATTGGAATAGAAAATAGAAATAGTTCACTTCTCGGGCATTGTTTTAGGTCGCGTCGAGTTGGGGACACCTTTAAGTAGGGGAGGAGAGTGCAGAGGGCAGATTAATGTCTTACAGTTGCGAGTGCTGCGAAGACTGATCGAGGGAGCGGCGCTTGAATTACCGACGCCGTCGAAGCGGAAGTGAAAAATAACACTTTGTGCGCCAAAGTGGCGAATTTAATATTTCCGGTCCACTGCCCACGCTCACAATTTGGTCCCAGCCCCCAACTCCCTCTTGGCTGACCACGGGCCATCATCGTCGTTGTTGGTGCCGTTGGCGCCGTTACCGTTGCTACCACTGCCAGCGCGCTCCCAGCTGACCTCCTTTGCCGGGCATCGGCTTTGCATTCCATACTCTAGCTGAGCGCCGAGCATAGCGCTGCAGTGGTGCAGCATGGAAGGCACGAGCTTAGCGACTCCACTGCCAGCTGTTTCCACGACTTTCCGCAATTCTAATTGCTAACTAAATAAGAATTTACATTAGCGGCAACTCTCCAACTCTCGCTGACTGAACTAAACTATAATAACTCATCCTACGACCCGACCTACTCTCTCTCTCTCTCTCTAGGAGTAGGGCACCTGGGCCACGCTGCAGCGCCATTGACAGTTTTTTTGTTTGCTGTTGCCGTTGCTGTTGTTGCTCTAGTAATTGTTGGTTACCCCCTTCCAGTGGCGTCGTCTACGTGGCGGCGCGGCGCGTTTTACATTTTGCGGTCGAGTGCATTGAAATTTGGCCGTGTGGCCTGACCCTAAATCACTGGCCAGCGTTGCCAGCGTACGTCGCCTCGCTGCGACGGCAACAGTTGCCCCGCGGCACTGCAGCCATCGATTATTAACACAGCACAGCAGCGGAATGCAGGGCACGGACCGAGGGCCGAGAGCCGCGGGCCGGGGGCCAGCCGCCTCATGTCCCTGCTAGCCGTTGTGTGCCGTGATTTACGCGGTGTGGAGTGTCGCGCAACGACACACAAGGGGCCCACACGGCCGCGCCGAGTTGAGGCTTTAAGCTCGGCCAATGCATTTCATCAATTGCTGGCAATTAAAACGCAAAACGCAGCAATTTCCAATAATGTGCAGCCGGCGCAGTGCCAAACAATTTATTGCCACGCCCCCCAGCGAAGGGCGGCCATGTTTGGCGGGCGGCTAATGCTAATTTCGCGGCGCCACAAAGAAGCGCGACCAGCCGATACCCAACAGCAGCTGCAGATTCAAGCTCTGCTTTAAATATTCAGATTGAATATAAAATATATCTTTGAATCAATTTATTGATCTGACAGAGCTCAAGCAATATGATGCAACATTTCGGGGGAGCCAAAGCGTTACATAGTTCGCATAGGTCTTGAGTATACCTTCACTTCGGCTCTGCACAGGCTGGGTATAACGGGGCGTGATTTCATTTTGAATGCGCTTCAAAAATTTGAAATTAATGCGACAAATGTTGCGCGGAGCAGAAGGACACAGTCGCCCGGCATCGCAGGCCTAATTGATTCGATACGGCTCTAATGCCGCGCAGCACTGCCGCAATTGGCCAACGACAATGGCCACACAGCAGACAACAAAAGGCGCGCGATGCGAGCGTCATAAAACGGCAGCAACAAAAGGCGCCTTTAAAGACGTTGTCCTTTTTCCCCTTTCTTCCTTTTTTTTTGCCTAGCTGCAGCAGCAAAACTTTGCGGTGTCGCGTTGGCTAATGGCGCTGTCTCCGAGCATACGTACACACACGCACCGACACACACACACACACACATGCACACACTCGCTCACACACAGCATGCAATACATGCTCTTGGATAATGGCAGACGACGCGACCGGAAATGCTTAGCTGGGATTTCTCGCTGCGACAACCAAAAAGGCAGGCGCTGACAATGTCATTTGTTTCCGGCTACGTGCACTTTGCACGTGCCTCGCTGGCGCACTGGCGCACTGGCAGTGGCGCTGGCTCTGGCGCTGGCTGTTGCTACTGTAGCAGCTGTCAGGCAAGTTTTTGGAGGGCCAGCGCTTGTCACCTGCTGCGGCATGAGCACAAGCCCAACTTCAATTAAACATAATTTGTTGAGTTTATAAGCGCCAGCCACAAACATTTATTGTCTGTCTCTCCTCCCTCTCTGTGTCTCTCTGTGTCTCTGCGTGTGTGTCTGTCAGAAATTTTAGCTTTTAGCTGCAGCTGCCCCGCCCACAGTCGCCCACAACCGCACGACGCCGCGTCTAATTATGCATCTAATTAGTGACTGTGGATGCTGACGCAATTCTCGCCAAATTAATTTTGCAGCTTGTGCCATAATAAAGCCAGCCCACAAAAGATGCACAAAGCCAACCGAAACTCACACACACAAAAACTCACCCGCACCCGCACCCACACCCACACACATATGAGATGAAAACTCGTTTTTCACATCACATTCTATTGAAAAACCCTAACACGCACTCCTTGGCATTAAATGCACAAACCACAATCACAGGGAATTCAAAATAAAACTTTGCTTTCTGCTCGTCCTTTTGGCTGGGGAATTTTATTTATTATTTATGTATGTAAATCAATTTAATCATATCTGTGACAAGCACAGCAAATACGTGCATAGCGTGTGTGTTTACACTTAGCTTGATTAAGCCTTAAATCAATATAAAAACTTCGTTTCTGACGTGGCATCCTCATCAAAGGAATCTCTTGATATTCAAATTTACAAACACTTTAACACAAATTCTTCATAATTCCAATTTATACAAATTAAAATCATTTTTATACTCGTCCACAAAGTGACTAGAGAATATTGGGTTTGTTAAATGTCAACATTGCTATTCGTCTTTCCGGCTGTTCGTCTGCTCGGATGTCTCGTCTGTCCGTCCGTCAATTTGTCCTTTCGTCCGTCCATCTGTCCTTCCGTCCGACCATCCCTCCGTCCTTCATCCTTCTGTTCGTCCTCCCATCTGTCCGTACAAGTGCAAACCATTTCGCAGCTATTGAAGCTGAGGACCTGTACCTTCGCCCTTTGCAGTGTTTAGACTTCCCCGATTGCATAGGTCTTTGACTCAAACTTTGACTGCTGCGTGAGCTTCGACTTTTAAGGATTGACTAATAATTATATGTCTCTGGGGGAAAGACGATATATTCTATAATTTAACAGAATTTAACGACTTACTTGCTGCTTCACAAAACTAAATATATGTGCCTTGGGGACGTGGCAAATCGGACCAAAACTTTGTCTTTCAAGGCTCCAAAAAAGAACAGTTAAATCACTGCAGATTCCCTCTTGAGGTTTGACAAAAGTAACTTAACTGCTTTAGACCTTGAACAAGTATTATGCAGTCGGTAGTGCTCGACTGCAACATTCTTTCTCGTATTAAGCTTGATTTATTTAATTTCATGACATTTTAAAGAGTTTAAATTCAATGAAACGGCCATTTTAGATGCACATTTAAAGCTCTGCCTAGGTCAGTCCCCCGTAGGTAGATAAAATGTTTATAGACCGGACAAAGCTGCTGCCTGGAACTTTCTAATTAGCTATCACGCTCCGCTCGCACTACGATAGCTCAAATATGCTTATTCAATCAATTCAGGTATTAATTATTGTATCTGCACCTCGGCTATAATGGACTTTACCATCCACCATCTAATTTGCATAGCTGTGCCAGCGCGCTATCTAGGAGCATCGAGCAAGTGTCTTGTGAATGGTACAATTAATGATATGTATTGTTCAATGGGCTCATAAATAAATGGTGGATGGATCGTAACCTTTTATGGGCCAGACGACCCACACGAAAAGTTTCGTTTAAAATTTGGAAACTTTTACTTTGTTACCTTATGGCCAGAAACTTGGAATAGTTGCGCCTTTAACTGCCGGCCCATAAGAGTGTTTAGTTTCAAACTATTTTCATGTTTGGCCACTTGGTGAATCTTTGATGTCCTGGCCGAAAGTTGCCAGCGGCCGCTATCCTCAACTCGATAAATGAATCAGGAAATAGGGGAATTCAGGTCGTGAGGGGATGTGGGGATTTCGGGGCTGTGGGGATATTGGGATGTGGGGATGTAGGGTGCTGCCCTGTTACCCTTGCACGCTTCCATTTTCGCCACGACATTATCAAAATGCACGTTATTAGGTATTATGTTGTTGTGTTTGTTTTTGTTATTAGTATTGTTGTAGTTGTTGTTGCTGCTGGTGCTGGTGCTTCTATTTGTTTTTATTGTTATGGGCAATGTTATGGTTGTTGTTCGTGCTGCTGCAGTATCAACGGTTTTAAAAGCTTACGAAATATTTGTAATTTTGTCACGTTTTAACTTTGGCGACGTCACTTAAAATTACATTTAAAAAAAACTCACACACACACAGACGCAAAACAACAAGAAAAAGCGAAACGGAAGCAAAAATAAAAACCAAAAAACGAGAATAAAACAGGCGTTCATCAATCGAGAGTGCTCGACCAACTAGATACGCTACACTACAGTCGAAGTTTTCATGGCCTCATTGATTTACTCTTACTGGAAATCAGAGATATATCTATTACGTATACGCTTAATGGGTTTGAGTACCAGCTTTTGCTTAGAGTAAATGCGGAGCAGAGCAATTATACCTTTCTGGTCGCTCGCCATGCGTACAGGGTATGGGGAGGAGCAGAAATAACGTTTGTCTGTCATGTCTAGTTGTTGCTGCTTTTTGTCAGACTGGCAAAAATCAAAAGTAGATGGATGGGCCCCGAGTCGCTTGTTGGCATCCTGCCTAACATCCTATTCGGCTCCTGCAACTGGTTTGCCTGGCAGTCTATGTGCCTGACTGCAAAGTTGCACACGTGCTGTGCCTTTCCGAGTAGGTTATCAGCAGTACCCTCACACACACACACACACATAGAGAGACAACATTTAATGAAAATCATGCCGACCAGCCGATTGACAAACAAAGAAAGCAATGAGTGCGGATACAAATGCTCAACATGTGACTGGAAATGCTTATGTGATATGCAAAGCAGCTGAGCAACAAATCCCAACTGGGTGTGTCCCAGACTCAAGCCCTAAACACCTTAGAATGCAAAGGAAAAAAGACGGAAGTCTGTTAGTTTAAGCAAAAACTTGTCATATTTTTGCAGGCCAGCTGATTTGCAATGCTCGACACGCATTCAAATCGAAGCTGACAAATATTTAAAAGCCATGTAGACACGGCCAGAAAAAAAAGTTAAAGTCTTCAAGGGAAGCAAAGGTCTTAATGAAAAACTAAAGACTAAAGCCCTGGCAACTGGGCTGATCAGCTGAGATAAGACCTTCTATACAGCGACTTACAAGCTCAACAAGCTAAATATTGCGTATACGACTCGTACATAAATCAGTGTTTGTGCCCCACAGCACAATCGAAGCAGACTGAGGCAAGCCAAAAAAATGGTTGCCCCGCTCCAAGTATGTCATGGATAGATGGTATTCCATGCGAAGATGCCCATTACTGAATATTTAACTCCATAAAATCACAGATTCTGTCAACGGCAAGAGGTAAGCGGCAAACGGCAGACAGCAACTGCCAACTGCCAACCGCCAACTGCCAACTGGCAAGTGGCAAGTGGAAAGTGGCAAGTCGCAAGTGGCATGCAACTGCCTTGCATTTAAAGTCTGCACTTTATTTCTCTATCCGCTGGCAAGGCTCGTCCTAGTCGCTCGCACTGCTTTGTACATTACCGTCATGAATTTCAGCCACCGCACGAGGAGGCGAGGCGGCAACGGCTCTGGACTCAAATGTGAGATACGAAGCGCCATAACGCGCCGAGTTTCCAGATTCATCAATGAATTTATCAGTTTTTATAGGCAATTTATTATTTATTGATGGCAATGCCCGTCCTCCCGCCCATTCGCCGCAGCATGCCAACGTCTGCATAAAGTCTATCCATCTCCAGCCATATATATCTAGCATACTTTGCGGAGGGCGGGCGTACGTCGTGGCGTACGAAGCAAATGGGCAAGTTACTGGCAACAGATTTCGGACGCTGCGATGCGATGCGCTGCGCTTGTTTATGGCACTTTTCGATTCGCTTTTTATGAATGATGTTCCCAAAAAGTACGCATGACATATGTACCCATACAACCCATATACATAAACGACTATCTGCGTGCCAGTGCACTGCGGTCGGAGCGCAAAGAAATGAAATAGCGCAAGAAAACGTGCACAAAAAATAGATACAATGTGACAGAGAGAGAGAGGCAGAGAAAAAGGGAGAGAGCTTCAAGACGACAACGATGAATGTAATCCAAACTTGGACTAGAGTTATGCGAAAATAATGAAGCAACATAATGCTCTGCCCAGCCACGCCCCACACCCCTACAGCCCTACAGCCCACCCTCTCATGTGGCGCAAATTATTGCAGTTGCCTTTTGCCCCCGGCCAGTATCACGTATACGCCGCCTGGCCCAGCCTGAAAACGGCAACAATTTGTGTGGCGCTGGCATTTAGCTCGATCGAATGTTAATGCCATTTGCGTGTAGCCATGCCATATTAATTATTTATAATGGCGCATTGATTATTGAAAAGCATAAAATAACTTATGAATATAACAATCTGCGCTCGGCCCACTAAATTACCAAATGACAAATGTGACCACTGCGAAAAGTATTAAATACAATAAATTACAAGACGCAAGCACAAAAAATAAAAAAGAAAGCAAGACTATTTGTACTGACTGCACGATACTCTGTTTGCTGGCCAAACTGAAACATGAATTCCATTATATTGAAGCTCTTATTGGAGCTTTAGGTTTTCCTATACACATACGGCAGTGTTCAAAAAAATAGTAGTGCGACTGAACACAACGAAATGGGGTGATTAAGGGTGATAGAATAGGGTGATAAATAATTTAAAAACCATTTGAAATGAATTGAAATTAATCTTAATATATTAACATATATTAATATTAAATTAAATGATTTTTTATTACAAACTTAAGACATGTGTGGTTCAGCGACAAAAAAAAAATTCTCAAGATTCAGTTGTTCAAAAAAATAGTAGTGGCTATTAAAAAAATAAAATAAAAACAATACATGTTATATCTATTGACTCTAGCTTAATATGTTATGTTTAACACATTTCTTCTGGTCTAATACTTTGGAAATGCATTACAAATGGCCACATGCTTGGCATGGTGTGGAAACTCCTTATTCGAATCTTCAATATACTTTCTTTCTTATTATATATTATATATTAAAGTCGGACTAAATATGGTATACCAAACAAGTCACATTACAAATTGCCTGAACTCCTCAATTGAAGTATCATGATTAAGTTGTCTGATGCTTTCAAACTGTTGTTACACATTCACCAGGCTATATACATATACGAAGCATATTACGAAATGCATAAATTAAAAAAATTAAATGTAATATTGTAAATATTTATGCCGCATAGCCCATCGGGCAAAAAATATAGCAGCAATGAAATCGCATCAGCGTCTGCAAAAAACACTTTTAAGTAATAACAAACAATAAATAAAGGCAAAAGTATTTTGTGCTTTTAGCAAAAAGCAGTTGGCCCAGCCACACGTCGTTTCGAGTCGCCCCATCGGAAGTCTTTGACTGCACCAGCCTAGGCCACCCAGCGCGCGGTCGCTGCAGGGTATATGAATATAAATAAATAAAAATTAATACACAATATTAAAGTTTGCTGCGAAACCAAAGGCAACAAGCAAACAAATGCACTCACGCACGGCACAAAAGGAGAAAGAAGTTAAATAAATAAATATATATGGTCCCAAAAAGGCATTCACTGAGTAAGCTGAAGAGCTCGGGGCCCGCTCGCCTCTGTGCATTGTGCAGCTCAAGCAAATTCGTTGCACAACCACATTCAAGTGCAGGGTATACTGCCTCGCTGCATGCTCGCCTATCGACTTCGACTTCGACTGAAGATGCTCATCGCACTTGCCATTAAAGTAGTTAATAAACTAGCATTAGCTCTGAAATGTTATGGATCGGCGTAACTTTCATTGCAAATGATTGGCTAAAAGCTCCCAGTCAGGAGATGGAACACATGGACTCCGTGTGAGCCTTTCATGCACGAAACCAATGCAATAAAAAGTCAGCGCGCAGCAGACAACGCGGCGACAGAGCGTTGCCCGAGCCGAGCCGCGCCGAGCCGCGCCGCGGACAGACAACTGGCATAATTGCATGCTCACACGACAGCCAGACAGCCAGACAGCCCAGCAGACAGCCGGGACGGGCGGACAGACGTGGTTGGCGGACGTAGGGGCCACTTCGTTCGGGGACTCATTATTATGCACACAGGCGGCCTATTATTTTTAGCGTCGATGCGGGCGTCGACCAGCTCTATCTATGTGTGTGTGTGTGTGAGGGGGTGTGGGCGGGTGGAGTGTGTGGGGGGGTAACGCGTGACCGTTGCTTTCTTTTTTGCTGCAGAAATGCAAACATTTTTTAAATGTATATTTGATGACTTTTTGGGTTCGATGAGCGAAACGACAGTGACAAGGTGTGGGGCGGGGGAGCAAGGGGAGCGGGGGCTCAAAATACCATTGCATACTTCAAAGGGCCATCGGCACTTATTAATAACAATGCACGGCGCCTGCTGCCTGGCGCATGCCACGCGCTGCACGTACTCAAAAGCGCCTATAATTAATGACAAAAAGCAATTTAAATGCAAATAATACACATGAGTTGCCAATTTACTCGCAGCCGGCACGGCACGGCCATGGCACGGCCACGGCACGGCATGGCACGGCAGAGCCGACCTGCTAATTATACTGTTGTGACACCCACAATGTATCTGCTGGCGCTGCTGCTGCCGAGGAGCTGCATCTCTGCATCTTTCAGCGCTGCCAAGTGCTAAACAATTGTGGCCTAATTTGTTTGTCAGCGCCGGCAAAATGGCAAATGCCGGCGGGAAGGAGATAGATTGAGATAAAGCGAAGCCGGAGCACGGCACGGCACGGCACGACGCGGACGGAGGCAGCGGCAGCGGCGAGTCGCGGCTTGATTACGTGCCACTGCATCCAACTGGGAAGTGACTCCATAAACACGTCTAACAGCGACGGCGGCAACTGGGCGAACGTTATGTGACACACGGGAGAAATTAATGCTGCCAAAATGCGCCGGCTGCGCTCATTTCTGCTCTGTCGCCGTGGCACGTTCCCCAAACAGCCGCAACAACAATAACGCCAGCAACAAGGAGCTGCGACGACAGCCCCAACACAGCCAGCTAAAAAGAAGTTGCTACCGAGATTTAGCCACAAACTTGCCAGCTTTAATGCCAGCAAAACAAGCTGCCCTGGCCTGGACTGGGCTGGGTTGGGCTGGTCTGGTCTGGCCTGGCCTGGCCTGGCCTGTCTGCGGCAAGCAGCGTTGCTCCTTAAGCTCTTGCTCAGCCCTTTGGCCGCCACGCTAATACCCTCGCCCAGGTTATTAAAGCTTAGCCATGAAATGTGTAACACATTGATATATTGACACATTTATAGTAGGCATTACAATTCGGGATATAATAACAATGCCATAAGCCTAGCCATATATATGATATTTGCATTATCTATTTCCTTGGTCAGACAACAATGGGAAAGAGCAGCACTTGGCAGTCCCATCAAATCAGCCGAGTCTTATTAAAGCATCTCGGAAATAAAGTTATTTCTGCTGCGGCGACACTGCCGAGTCACAAGGGTATTCGGCTCTCGCTGCGTCGCAGACTGCGCTCGCTCCTTGTTTTCTTTTAATTTAAAGAAAGCCGCAGCAGCAGCGAAAGTCCCAATAGCTGAGACCAAGACGGCACCAATTCCATTCACAGCAGTAATCGTAATATCAATATGACAGCCATTTGCACTCCCCGCCAATGGGCACGTTGCTGTTGCCTTGGCATCAACAGCTACGCACAAGAAATGGCATAAGTTCGAGTAACTCAACTGAGCTTTACGTACTTTAACTTAACTTGGAGCAGATGGGTTACCTGAAAGTTTATATCGATTCGTAAATCTATAAAGCATCAAATTTTTCTTGCTTAAGCTGGATTTTCCCTCGCTCGAAAAACTCAACTAAGCTGGATTCAAGTAACTTAACTGACCTTACTCACCTTCAGCTTTGTTAGTCACTTTCATGTATAATACAATTAAATAGATTCGATTTATGTATTTAAAAAAGAATGGCAAATCGATAAAACACAATTTCCTTGCTATAAGATGAATTTTTCCTCATTTGAGTAACTTAACTAAACTGGATTCGAGTAACTTAACTGACCTTACCTTCAACTTTTTTAGTTACTTTCATGTAAAATAATAATTAAAAAACGATAGAGCTCACAATTTCTTGCTTTAAGGTGGATTTCCCATCGTTTAAGCTACTGAGCTAAGCTTGATTCAAGTAACAGAACTGGCCTTGCCCACAGTCCTTTTTTGGTGTTTTCATTTATAATGAAATAGCTTTAATTCCGGAATATGTATATCAAACCAAAAAATTGTCCATCGTTTAAGATTATTTTCCATCATTTGAGTAACTCAACTGAGCCCGATTTGCTCTTTAGTTGCTTTCATGTGAAATGAAATAGATTCCCTTATTTAAGTAACTCAGGTGAATTTGAGTAACTTAACTGACCTTACCCAACGTTTTTTTTTTTTTAGGTATTTTCATTTATAAAGAAATAGCTTTAATTCCGGAATATGTATTTCAAATCTTAAATTACTAAAAAAACACAAAATTGTTCATAGTTAAAGAGAGTTTCCCATACTTTAAGTAACTCAACTGAGCCCGATTCGCCTAACACAGCTGACCTTACCCTAAAGTTCCTTAGTTACTTTCATGTAAAGTGAATTGAGTTCGTTGCCCGAAAGTGTTTTTCAGTTTTCCTTAACTTAAGATGCATTTACTATCATTCGAGTAACTGCACTGAGCTTTCTCAAAAATTTTTAAGGTTCTATCATGTAACTCGAACTAGATTTGATGCCCAAAGCTTTATTTCGCATCGTAAAACTATAGAGCTCAACATTATTCCTAGCTTAAGATTGATTTTCCTGCGCCCGCGACCTGACCTTTCCCTAGGTTATTTGGCCACTTTGATGTAACTTCAAATAGATTCGCTGCCCGAGAGTGTACAGTAAATCCTTTTCCCTACTTTACGATTGATTTTCCATCCAGGCCGTAGTAAAGAGTGTAGCCGAGTGGGATACCATGGGGCTGCGTTCCCTCCTTGCTCTGCACTATTCATCAACATTGTTTGCCATTTTGTTTTTATTATTGTATCCCAAAGCCTTTAAAGTCCGGCACAGGCGCCTATAGAAAATCTCTCTATAATAACAGTGGGTGTAGCCAGTGGGTTTATTATGTTCAATGTTTATTTTCGTCCCTTTCTGTGTAAAAGTTACGGCTGCTACTCCGGCCACTGCTGCTGCTGCCGCTGTTGTTATTGTTGTGCGGTAAAATGCACAATATAAGAGTCTTTGGGCAGTTGAAGTCTGAATTAAAGCGCTCTTTACCTTCAATAGCGGGCACAAAGTTCAAATTAAGTGAATTAAACTGCAGGCGAGTTACAACTGTGATTTTTAGTCAATTTCATTTACAACTTTTGCTCGACACTTCGAGAATCGATCGGCTGGCGATGCCCAAGGGATATTGTAGATATTGTAGTATAGAAATTGCCGGCTGATTGCCGCTTCGTAGAAGTGCTGCTGATTGTCCCGCTGCGACTTCGGTGGGACAAGTCTAAACTCGGCCGGCTCAATAGGACTTGAGCCGCAGTGACAACGGCCAGCTCTGTAAATACTGTAATTTTCGTGCTTTTTTCTTCTTTGCAGGCGTACGACTGGGCGAGGGCGTGGGCGGCAGCTCGATAGCCGCTTCGAATGCGCCCTGCCCACCGGAAATGTTTCGCTGCAACAATGGCAAATGCATAACGTCGCACTGGGTCTGTAATTACCAGAAGGACTGTGACGATGGCGAGGATGAGATGCAATCGTGTCGTAAGTAGAGTCCACTCACTTGCCTTCCCTAACACAGAGTGGCCACCCGGCCAATTACTGATGTTCCTTACTTTTTTTTCCTCCCTTCTCTTGCCGTATTGCAGCGCCGCCCGAGTGCGAGTCGCCCCAGCTGAACTGCGGCCAATATGTCTTCAACAAGACGTACTGCATTCCCCAGCACTACCGCTGCGATATGATCGAGGACTGCGAGGATAAGTCGGACGAGGCGGAGTGCCGTAAGTAAACCGCATACATATTTAAACAAATTGCCACGCCCCCCTAGCCCCCATGTCACCACTCCCCCACTCTCCCGTGTTGGCATGCCGTTCGTGTGCCACGGACTGTCTTCTCCTTTTCAATGCAAATTTGCTGAGTCAGCAAATATTTGTGAGCATCAGCTACAGCTACAGTGCAGCTTCAGCTACACCTAAAACGTGTACTTCCACCTACGCAATCAGCCCCCTACCCCTAACCCAACCCGAGCCCTCTCTCCTTTAGCAGTCCGATTAAATTTACAGTTCATTTCAGTTCAGTTGGGCTCAGAGTTTCCTTCGGTTCATGTGTGCGCGCCAACAATTTGCTTAGCAAAATGTTTACATTTTATTATACCAATTTTATTTATGCAAATTTTGCCAAATTCACACACACACTCACACACACACGCACACCCACAGACAGACCGCATTTTGTTGAAAGTTAGCTTTTGGCAATTGCAGATTCCCCCAAAAGTTGGCAAATTCCAAAGTTAAGTGTGTGTAACCAAGGTGCGCCACGCAAAGCAAAGCCAGAGCCATTTGGTCCTGCTTATATAAGGATAGAGGATTGGGAGATTGGGGGGTTAGATGTGGGCAGCTTACACGACGGGAGCCCCACCAAGCAGCCATTTTTTTTTATTTTTCGTTAGATGTTGAATGCTCGAAATCAGCAATTTATGAATTCAATTTGAAATAAGCTTTTCAATGTAACTGAAACGAAGCTCCGCCCACACTTCGCGCACGTCAATTCCCCCAATAGTTTCCTCAGAACTCATGCATCAAACAGAATTTGTCTTCGCTGACTAATCGACCTATTGACTGACTAATACTCGTGTATTGATGCTCATTCAGCAGGGAGAAATATTGCCAGGACCCTCATTTTTACATTTAAAAAACGCTTTGACAAGTGTCATATGAATATGAAATAGACTATAATATTAAAGTGGACTCTACTGTGGGGAGAAAGGACCTTGTGAGCTAATTAAGACTAGCACTCTAGCTCACACCTCAGCATAATCATATATAAGCACAGACATACATATACATGAACAAGATGTTGTGATAAACACAATATTTTAATAAAATTATGAAACGAATACAAAGAATAAAATATATTGTGATTAACTAAGATGCTTTTTTTTCTTAAGCCCTGAAGTATATATATTCAAAGCTTGTACTTCAGGGCTCCAGACAAAAGAATTCTTATAGTATCCACTAAAATCAGATTGCAATTAAATTGATTTCAATCCGTAAAATAATAAATAATAAATTACAATTCCACATATTTTTATAAATTCACTATTGCTATTTCTTTTTTTTCAATATCTTACGTCGAGCACTATGATTTTTATGAACGTCAAATTTGCCATGTATCTCCCTAAGACTGTCAAAAACAAACAAATTCTGGCAAAAAATAAAGAGTTTTCTTATAACTCTCTCATTCGTATTCTATTTTTTAAAAAAGTGGCAGCAATTTTATTTTACCGCTGTACATACACATACATACATACATACACATATGTGTACAAAATTCTTTATCTTCTCAAAGAGGATTATCTAATTGTATAGATAGAAATAGAGGCAAAGAAATTTCGTTACACACTTTTTTCCTATAACTTTAGTACCGAGTCTTAGTACTTTAACTTCTTTGGTATATGCTCAGATAATATATATATTAAAGGTAAATTATCAAACTTAATCAATTTCATAGAAATTACCCAAGTAGAGAACAAAGACAATATCAAATGTTCTTTCAGTCACTTAAAGAGATGCCTCTCGACAATTACTTGATGGCACTCTTCCCAATCTATACACAAGAGCTATACAAGAACTATACAAGATCTAATTGCAGTTGCCTTTTATAAATCAGTCACATTGATAATCGATAGTTACCTCGCCTAATTGAGAGCTACCCAATGGTCACTTGACTCAGTTTATTTCGAAGATGCTGTGCTTGTGCGGGCTGTGGATTGACTTTAACGTTTCACTTGCTGCTTCAACCAGACTCGATGCGTCTTCATCTGAAACTAGTAAGGAGATCTCAACTGCTCTCAGACGGCGAGCCATGTACGGCGCATTTTGATTAAAACTTTGGCCCACACACACACAGCGAGGGGGGCTAAGCAAGTGCGAGAGCGGGAGCAGCTGGGAAGCTAGCAGCTGGGTGTGGGGCAAAGGCCAGCTGCATTTATTGCTTGTTATTTAAGATTTATAAATTTAAATATCTTTGAGCGACCAACTCCTAAGTACTCCGTTGCCTTTACAACTTTGCTTAAGCTTTGACTGACGCTAGACAAACGCGCACAACTTTGTCCTCGATGTGCCGTCCCTGCGCTCTGTCCCGCTCCCGCTCCCGCTTCCGCTCCCGTCCTTGTCCTCGTGCTCGTCGCCCGAGCGGCTCTCTCATGTTGCTCCTTGTTATAGTTGTTGCTTACTCAGTTATTGTTGCTGTTGTTTTGGCTGCTGCAAGATGGCCAATTTGTTGGAAAGCAACGTTTTGCTCGTTCCGCATCTCGCGCCGCTCTCGCCTCTCTATAGGCATTGACTGGCGCAAGATCAAGTTTAAATTTTGTTTTAATTTAATAAGATGCAAGCAAAACTCTTGCTCGGTTTTGATATCCTTTACCCATTGAACATCCCTCTGACAGTGGGCATATTGACTACACTTGGAATTTCCCCCAGCCGGTTGAAGGAGACTTCTCTGGCTACGGAATTGATCTAGCCTATGCCTATTTATGGTCGTTTTTTCCTCCATTTCATATGTATCTCTCACTCTCTATGTTTACATATATTTATTCTCTATGTCGCTTCTCTCCTTTTCCCACTCTATTTGTCTCTCTCGCTCTTTCTCAGTTTTTACTATCTTTCTCTCCTTTCCCATAAATCACTATCTTCCTATCTCTATCTCTCTCTTTTTCTATGTCTCTCTCTCTCTCTCTCTCTCTGTGACTCTACCGCTCTATACTTCTCTCTATCCTTATCTGTTCTCTTGTACTATCTTCCCCTCTCTCTCTATCTCTCACTCTTTCTATTTCTGTCCTTCAATCTGCCTCTGTATGTATCTTTCTATACCACTCTTCCTGTCTCGCTATCTCTCTCTTTCAGTCCATCCCTCTTATCTCTCTTTCATTTTCTCTCGATATATATTTTTCACTCCCTGTCTCTCGCCTTTTCTCCATTTGCCTCCGTCTCTATCGCTCTCACTCTATTTGATTGCATATCATTACGCATATCATGCTATTCGTTTTGCAGGGTATCTCCCAAGCGATCAGTCGCTCGTTCGCCTCTCGACTTTGTGTGCGTCTGTCTCTTACAATAATTTATCGCGCTTAAATGGCGACAAAATGTTCGCTCTTATTGCGTTCTTAACTTATTTATTTTGCGTACGTGTCAACGCGTCGTCTCTGAATGCTTTCCCCGTCTGTTAGTTGTCTGTCCTCAATTTCCATGCTGGTGTCAGGGGCTGATTTGTGTGTGCTTATATATATTTGTGTGTTGTGTGTGTGTGTGTGTGTCTATCTCTGTATGTGTGTGTGTATCTGTTGATATGTGTGTTTGCTTTGCGGGTGTTTGTCTGCGTCTCCATCACCGTTGGCATCGCCGTCACCGTCTCCGTCGCCATTGCCATCGTCATCTCCATTTCCATTTGCGAGCACCTTTGTTTATTTAATTTATGGCATATAAATATTAGAGCGAGCTTATTTCAACTATTTAATTACTTCAGGTGTGCGTTAAGTTGTTTGTTTTGCCCCAGGAAATTAAACGTGAGCTTTTCTCACCGCCGCTTTGCATGCGACGCACTGCACAGCCATCTGAGCTACCACAGCCTGAGGATCTAAGGCTCTGCGAACTAATAGTTTTACAGCAGCCCAAGCAGAGCATTAAAAATAAATAAAAGAAAAATCCTTTCGACGAGGTCAAAGGGTGCTTACCTGCCCTACCGGGCAGGAAGCAGGACCATTGAGTGTTTAATTAAATGTCCTTATGCAGCAGAAGCGGGTTTGGGGGTGCGGACTAGATGGCTCGGTTGCTGTAAGTAGAGTAACTCGACACGCGAGTGTTTTGCAGCTTTACTCCTGCGGATAGGAACTCGAAAGCATGGCAGTGGGCTCTACCCCCACCTTGAACAACCTGAAAGAAGCTGTACTTCAGCAAAAGAGACAGGCAAACTGCTTTTAATTGCAAACTGGGTTCGCCATCCAAACGCGCACAAGGGCGACGGGGCGGTGGGCTGTGGGGCAACTAATGAGGCAGCTGCCGCACCAAATGGAAGAAGCGTAAAAAGTGCGTAAAAGCAGGCAGCCAACAGACCCGCCCCCTCTAAAAGGTGAACAACAAAAATGATCAACTCGACTTGTTGTCCGTTAGCCAGAAGTGGGTACATTTGGCATTCCATCCACTACACTTTCACTAAACGTTGCTTCCACACTTTCCTCCTTCGCTCTCTCCCCCTGCCCTCTTTCTCTGGCTTTTTCTCCCTATTGCAGGCAAAGCTGTCGTAAACTGTCGTTGAACCCGGCGAAAGTTGCCAACAACTGACGTTTATTTGACTGCAGCTGTCAGGCCAGTTAGACGTGCAGAAAAGCTCTGAGCCATGTAGCCCAGAGGAGATGGACAGTGGACGAGTGGACGAGTGGCTTGCCGGTTGGCTGGTTGGGTGCTTGGGCACTTGGATGGTTGGGTGGTTGGGCTGCAACTTGTCGCGCGTAATTACACAAGCCAATTCAACGCACACTCACCCATACACACACGCATAGGAATCACAACTTTTGCACAGCGCGAATCGTTTGCCGCCTGCGATAAATGTTAATGCACACATCCCGACCAAGAGACCCCTCCTTCTGGCCCCTGTCGCGCTGTCCCCCTCGAATACGCCCACACTTACCAATTAGAAAGTGTTGCACGGCATGGCTGGCCTCATATCGTGATGTAAGGGAGGCAAGTGGCAAGCAAAAGCCAGTGGCCACAGGGCACTTCAAAGTTCTCCACTCCCAAGGCCGCCCTGCCATCGCTCCTCCCTGTGTTTATAAAGTGCCAACAACAGTGCTGCCCTCGCAGCCAGTTAAAGTTTTGCGTTAAACTTTGTGCGAACTGAACAAAATGTGAAAAATGAAGCAGCAGTCGAGCAGAGGACCCGAAACCCAGTGCCATGCAGCAGCCCACAGCTAACGGCCTGGCCCACAATCCTCACTCCTCACTCCTCAGTCCTCAACCCACAGCCCACAACCCAACATTCAGCATTCAGCATTCAACATTTTTATGACCTTGCACAAAAGTTGCAGTCAACCGTCCAGCCACCCGGCCAGCCAGGCGACCAGCCACCCACTCGTTTGTCATTATGATTTGTTTTTAATGTAATGCAACAGCAGCGAAAGCGAATTTGCAACAAATTGTGCGCGTTAATCTTGTCAATGGCCAAGTGCGAGCCAGCCAGCTGTAACTGCAACTTTAACTTCTGGCTCGACTGCAGCCCGACTGCAGCAGCCCTCGGTGCGAGTGTCTTGCCACTTTGCATGTAGCACCCCACGGCTGCCCCAGCAGGGCCAGCAGCTTAACGCTAAAGTGCGTGACACATTCTTTATGCCTCTGCTGGGAGGGTATTCTAGATTTATCACTCATTGTGTGACACTGCGCCGTATATACGAATATGACAGTGTAAAGCAATGTCTAAGGCTCGCCCGAGCAGTGTCTGATAATGAGACTGACAATGATCGGGTGTTTCCAAGTCATGTATTCCCTATATAACTATATAACTATTACACTTGCAATGACAATAAGAATAGAAGAATATATTAATCCAAAAGATTAAAATTAAAATAGTAATGACAATACTAAATATATCAAATCTAATGTCTAGTATATACTAGTCGTGTACTCCCGGCTTATTTGCTTAGCTAAAGCTTCAGCGCTATTATCGCTAATAATGATATTGAATTGCATCAGTCATTGTCGCTCGCCTGCTAGGGTATATGATCCTCAAATTTGTAACAAAGACATCTTCTCTATCTTGTTTATGATTACTTACCACTCCACAGATGCTTGAGCTCATTCCGGGCAGCGCGTCTGCGTCGCAGCTTGTCTCAGCTTTAGCCTCTATAAAGTTGGACTAGGCGCTCACATTGTCAATAGAGAAGGGATGGTAGGTGGGTGGCTGCAGATAGGAATGCTGTAGCTAGGGGGGAGGCGGTGGGCAGGCAGTAACGACTACAGGAATCGTGGCTACCTGCACGCGCACACACACCCACCCACACATACACACATTTTATTGTTGTGCTACAAAAGTTTGTGCTGCCGGGGAATATTTATACAACTTGGCTTGTTTAACTTGCACTAATTAAGTTTGCTCTGCTACACTTGGCTACCCCAGTACGCCGTTAATGTGAAGCAGCAGCAGCAGCTACAACAACTGAGTCTAACAACAGGAATAACAGAAGCAACAGCAGTCAAGACGGACTCTTTATGAGTGGCGGATGGCGGTAGATGGTGGGCGGTAGGTGGTGGATGGTAGGTGGAAAGAAAAAACCTTTGCAAACTTTATTATGCCTACACCGAAAGTAGCTTGAAAGTGGCATAGATCATCATGTCCCGCTAGCTATCTCTATCCCTATTGCGCCTCCGCAAGTATCAGTGGTTGTCTCTGATGGCAAGACGTTTAATTCGGGCGGCCCATTGCCCATTGCCCGTTGCCCATTGCCAGCACATGGCGTATTATCTGGGCATTCCCATTTAAGCCCGAGCCTGAATCAAGCAGCAATAATTTTGCCACAACTTTCGCTCAGCTGAGCTGTGAGCTGAGCTGAGCTATGGCCACCTCTTTCTTGTAGCCAGCTTGATGGACTATGCCCCCGGCCGTGCCCCGTTGCGGCCCGGCGCTGCAACCAACTACTCGATAATTTATAGCACTTTGCCTGCCAACTCACAGCTCAAGTGCGCAATGCGAGTACAGTGAGCACCCGCTGAATGGAATCCCTTTCCGAATTACGTAAGCAACAGTGCACTGAATCTTAAATTCCTAGCCAGAAGTGTGATCCTTCGTCGCTGAGCTGTCTTAGAGGTGCAGCCGGCTGCAAACAACATTTCTATATCTGAATATTGAATTGTCTGTGAGACAAAGGCATTTTTGCTTCTCGACAAACCACTGTGCAGCGAGAGTCTGTGTGAGCTAGAAGCGGGCGGAGCGAGCCTGGGTAAGACAGAAGTAGACCGAGCAACGACAGCTGGACGGCCAGCTACGCCCGACGTATCTACAGCTGTGTGCATTACGTATACGCCATGCGTGCCCAACCGTTCTCTTTGTATATGTGTGGGAACATGCCACTGACAGGGGTCGGTCGCTCTTGCGCCATGTTGCCAACCAGACAACGCCACATCGCCCAATGTCTGGCATCAAAATTTAATGTCTTTGGCAGCAATAGTTGAGCGCATGTATTTTGCAGGCATTTTTAAGTTCCCAGGCGCCTGTGGTGTGTCGAATCTACTCCCTGGCGGTCTTCACACTCCACATCAGAGTGTTGTTTGAACAATAGCAATGAATGGAGGCGTCAGGTCATGCGCGTCCATTCTGGAAACTTGCTTTAGGCACGGGTCTGGGCACCCTGCCCCAGACCGGTACCCACCCGGCCCCTGCCCCGGTCATCGCCTGCTGTGCGTCCATTTTCTTGGAGCCGAGCTAAATTATTGCCCAATAGCAGCCCGAAGGCAGCGGAACAAGCAGGTCACACGCTTAATTGGCAGGCTCGTCTTTGAAGTGGACAACTGCCAACTGCCGACTGCCGTTTGCCGAACGTGTTGACATAATGTAAATTTGATTAATTTGTCGTCGATGCCTCACACACGGCTAAGCAGACTGCCTACGCCTACGCCTACGCCTACGCCAACGCAATCCCATTACCCGGAAAGCAGACTTCACACTGTGTACGGGTCCAATAACAACAATCAACGTCAATATCACACCTCTGGGCCAGTAGTCGTATGTGTGCCCGTGTGAGTGTGTGCGTGTCTACATGTCAGATGAAGGCTAGTTGCTCTATAATTAAGTGTAGTGACAGGGACACATCCCAATCACCTCAACTGCCAGCCACCCAACCTCCCAGCCACCGTACAGCCAATTAATTTATGTGTCTGCCTGGAACTAGTTGCAAGACAAGGACAACACAAAGCTACCTAAACTGTAGCAGCCACTAAAATACAATGGAATAAGCTGAGCACTTTTGTCTTTACATTTTGACTCGAGCTTGAGCTGTTTGTTTTCAAGTGCTCTAACTATGTATGTCGACAAAATGTATTCAAGACTTTTTGAATTTGAGGGAGCGTAAAATAACAAAGGAGATATGCCTCCATAGAGTATATATATTCTTGACCAAAGCGACGAACTGAGTTCATCTAGCTATGTAATTCTGTCCGTTAGTGTTAGCGCAGCGATCTCGTAAAACACAAAATCTAGAGACTATAAATATTATATGAGTACTTTCTGTTTTCTATACACAGTCCGAGCTCACCCTTTTTCCGATATCTCATTCCATTTCTTAATTATCGAGAAAAAAAACCCTCGCAGGATTAGGGAATTTCCTAGCCGAGCAGTCTCGGCTAGAATACTCTCACTTGTTATACCCTGAGCCCATTGAAAATGGGAAATCAGGGTATATAATCGATAACTATACCCAATTAATTGTTATCGATTAAAAACAAAATCAAAATTCAGTTAAAAAATTATATCTCGCCCATCTTTTAAGCTAGAGACACCAAATTTTATATTTAGTTTTATATTTATTTTATGCAATTTTGAATTTTGTTATATTTTGGATACCGACCCCAAATTCTCCCACATTCTATGAAAAACACAGATTCGACGGAGCTCAGGTTATCCCCTAGTCGGTCACACCCGACTAGAGTTTTCTTACTTGTTTTACTTTGCATCTTTCATCATAACTTTGGCTGACTCTTCCATCATAAACGACATCCGTCGTTGAGTACATATATCATATATTGATATGATTATTGATACCCTAAAAAACGTGTTTAATTTCGTTTGCGGTATCTCTACTCATATTATGTGTATATTTATAAGAGTACACCTGCTCTTCAATAGCTGTTGTACTATTCTCTAATCGATTTTTTGTCAATACAAGTGCCAATTGTGTCCACAGTGCAAGCAAACAAAAAAGGATTTGCACTTCTGCAAATTGTGCTACAATTTGATTTGATTTGGCTTGCAAATTGTTAGGAGCTTTGTGTGTTTTTGTTGTTCTTTTGAGCAGTATTTAAGCTGAAAGCCCGCTTTTGTTGTAGCCACTATTTGGCCTGATTTCATGCCATTTCAATTCGTTTCATTCCGTTTCGTTTCTCACAGCTTATCGCAAGTGCCTGCATACGGACGTGTTTTGCAATGCGCCGGTTGGGTCAGCTCCGACGGAGGGCAGCCGCTTGACTGGACCGTGTGTGCCGAAGGAGAAGCGCTGCAACGGCTACTTGGACTGTCGTACCGGACGCGATGAGGAAGGCTGCAGTGGTGTCCCCTGTCGCTTGGATCAATTTCGCTGCGCCAACGGGCAGAAGTGTATTGACGCGGCGCTGAAGTGCAACCATCGCAACGACTGCGACGACAACTCGGACGAGCAGGGCTGCAGTGAGTACAAGGCTGACAAAATGCCTAACATTGGGTAACAAGTGCTACTTTCGAATCGCCCCCACAGACTTCCCCCCTTGCCATCACGCGCAATTCCGTTGCTCGAATGCGCTCTGCATTCCGTACAACTTCCACTGCGACGGCTACAACGACTGTGCCGACGAAAGCGACGAGGCGAACTGCACGGCCATCGCCTGTCCCGACAACAAGTTCCTGTGTCCACGTGGCGGCATCAATGGTGCACCCAAGTGTATACTCAAATCGCAGCTGTGCGACGGCAAGCGCGACTGCGAGGATGGCAGCGACGAGGAGACAGCCTGCTGTAAGTATTACGCCCTGCCCCCTCACTCCTGCCGGCACCACTGACCGACCACTATCCCTCTAGCCATTGACTCCTGTCCAGCGCTCAGCTGCGAGTTCAAGTGCGGCCCCTCGCTGACTGGCGGCGTCTGCTACTGTCGCCAGGGTCAGAGTCTGGCGCCAGACAATCGCACCTGCATCGACCTGGATGAGTGCGCCGAGTGGGGCCACTGCGACCAACTGTGTACCAACACGCCCGGCAGCTATACCTGCCAGTGCGCCCAAGGCTACATGCTCATCAATTCGTCAAAGTGCATTGCTCCGGATGCCAACAATCTGCAGCTGATCTTTGCCCACGATCGCGCCATCATGCGCATGAACGCGCACGACAGCGAGCCCAAGATCCTGGCCAATGCCACTGCCGCCGCTGGCGTGGCCTTCCACTATGCCCGCAATACGCTCTACTGGTCGGACATAAAGACGCGCAAGGTGCAGTCGCTGCCACTGGACGTATTGAACAGCGCTGTGGCACCTTTGGATCAAACCCTGCCTGGCACTTGGGCACCCGTGGCCCTGGCCGTCGACTGGGTGGGCGATAAGATCTACGTGGCTGACCTCGTGGGCCAGAAGATTGATGTCTTTGAGCTAAGCGGTCACTGGCACGCCGTCGTGCTCGGCTCCAACCTGACCAGTCCCGCCGACTTGGCACTGGATCCCACGGCTGGACTCATGTTTGTTGCCGACGGCGGCCAGGTGCTGCGCGCTCACATGGATGGCACTCACGCCCGTTCCATTGTCTCCGAGGCGGCCTACAAGGCCAGCGGTGTCACTGTCGACATAATTGGTAAGCGCGTCTTCTGGTGTGACTCCCTGTTGGACTACATCGAATCGGTGGACTACGAGGGTGCCCAGCGCGTCATGGTGCTGCGTGGCCAGCAGGTGCCCAGCCCCTCGCGACTGGCGCTATTTGAGAATCGCATCTACTGGACGGACGCCACCAAAAAGGGCATAATGTCCGTCGACAAGTTCGAGGGAACCAGCTCCATACAGGTGACATACAAGGCCAAGGATATACGCGAGCCGAAGGGCATCATTGCAGTGCACGCGCTGAGTCAGCCGCATGTGTCGAACCCTTGCGGCAACAACAATGGCGGCTGCAATCACATGTGCATCGTGACAGCCGTAAAGGGCGCTCCCACAGGACTCGGCTTCCGTTGTGCTTGCCACACTGGCTATCAGCTGCAGACGGATCTGAAGAATTGCAAGCTCGTCCGCGAGTTCCTAATGTACTCGCAGCAACGCTTCATCAAGGGCAAGGTGCTGGAGCCTGTTATCGAGGGCTTCAGCGATGCCATACTACCGGTTGTCTCCCGCCGCGCTCGCTTTGTTGGTCTCGATTTTGATGCGCGCGACGAGTTCATTTACTACTCCGACGTGCTGCAGGACGTCATTTATCGCGTACATCGCAATGGCACAGGCCGTGAAATCGTTTTGGCCTCGCAAAATGAGGGCGTCGAGGGCTTGGCAGTGGATTGGGCATCGAAGAATCTCTACTACATCGATTCGCGCAAGGGCACACTCAATGTGCTCTCCACACGCAACGTGACTCATCGACGCACTTTGCTCAAAAATCTTAAGCGCCCGCGCGCCATTGTCGTGCACCCGAATCGCGGCTACATATTCTTCTCGGAATGGGATCGCCCCGCTAACATCACCCGTGCAAATACCGATGGCAGCGGACTATTGGTGTTCCGCAATGTAACCCTGGGCTGGCCCAATGGCCTGTCCATTGACTTCAAGGAGGATCGTGTCTATTGGTGTGACGCTCTACTCGATCATGTGCAGCATGCCAACCTCGATGGCACGGACATCAAGACCGTCAACTCACGCCTGGTGCGCCATCCCTTCTCCATTGTGATCCACAACGATTGGATGTACATTACCGACTGGCGCCTGGATGCAATAATTCGACTGCATAAGCTCACCGGCGAACAGGAGGAGATGATGGTGCGCGAGCCGCAAACTAACCGGCTCTACGGTGTCAAGGTCTACAGCCGCGAGGTGCAACAGATTGCCGAGACCCAGCCCTGTCATCTCAATAACGGTGGCTGCCAGAAGATATGCTTTGCCATTCCCATTTCACAGAATGAGTCGACTGCCGTGGCTAGCCGCTTGCAATCTCGCTGCTCTTGTCCATATGGCGAGCGATTGGCTGAAGATCAAGTCAACTGCATTCCCGATCCCAGCGCTGAGCCACCGGTTCAGCCCTGCCCCAATCAATGGGACTTTACCTGCAACAATCAACGCTGCATACCCAAGTCCTGGCTCTGTGATGGCGACGACGATTGCTTGGATAACAGCGACGAGGAACAGAACTGCACAAGTAAGTATCCATCGTCTAGCTATCATCCTGAAGTCAGCTTCTCTGACGGTTCCTTGTATTCAAGGAGTATGGGTAGAATGATATAGTATTATAGGTTAGCTGAAAGAAGAACAAAGTTAGATCCTTACAGTTAAAGGCAATCAAATATATAATTAGTTTTCACAAAACATCGTAATTTGATAGGATATGATAAAAGGAGGTAAACATTATTTATAGCCTTATCAGTAGATAAGTGATCTATCATAAACATGCTTGTGATTCAACTCAAGGGGCGTATATATAAGCATTAGTGTCTAGCATTAATATTGCCTTAAGAAGCTAAATGATTTGCATTCATATAGACAACCCGACTGATAAGTCACACTACTTCAACAAGTTGTAAAAATCATCTTTCTCTCTTTTACTTGTCAACAGAACCCACCTGTGGCTCGAATGAGTTCCAGTGCAAGTCAGGACGGTGCATTCCACTTAACTTCCGCTGCGATCAGGAGAACGACTGTGGCGACAATTCGGATGAGGTGGAGTGCGGCAATGTCACCTGTGCCACATCCCAATTCGCCTGTACCAATGGACGCTGCATACCCAGCATGTGGAAGTGCGACAGTGAGAACGATTGCGGCGACAGCAGTGATGAGGGCGACTTCTGTGCGGAGAAGACCTGCGCCTATTTCCAGTTCACTTGCCCGAGAACGGGCCATTGTATACCGCAGAGTTGGGTGTGCGATGGCGACGACGATTGCTTTGATAAGCAGGACGAAAAAGACTGTCCACCGATTAACTGTCTGGCCAATCAGTTTAAGTGCGCCGACCTGCGCCAGTGTGTTGAGGAATCGTATAAGTGCGACGGCATACCCGACTGCAATGACGGCAGCGATGAGCTGGGCTGCCCCTCAATGGGACCCAACCAATGCAACGTGGAGAAGCAGTTCCGCTGCAAGTCGAGTGGCTCCTGCATACCCATTGCGTGGCACTGTGACGGCACCAATGATTGTCCGGACAACTCGGATGAGGAGGACTGCGGACAGATAACTTGCGCCCAGAACTTTTTCAAGTGCAACAACACCAACTGCGTGTTCAAGGCGTACATCTGCGACGGCAAGGACGATTGCGGCGACAACTCGGACGAGGGTACAGAGCACGCATGCGTGCCGCCGCCCTTCAAGTGTCCCCATGGTCAGTGGCAGTGCCCAGGCGTGACGGAGCGCTGTGTGAACATAACATCCGTGTGCGATGATACGCCCGACTGTCCCAACGGTGCCGATGAGGGTGAGGGCTGCGATCTGGCCGAATGCGAACATCGAGCGGGTCAATGCTCTACCCTGTGTCAGAAGACTCCTAATGGAGCGCTCTGCGTATGCCCGCCCGGCTCAGAGATAGGCGAAGACGGATTCACCTGTGTCGATACCAACGAATGTGACCCACCAGGACTCTGCTCTCAGCAATGCACGAATACCAAGGGCTCCTATTTCTGTTCATGTACCCAAGGCTACGTCCTCGGTCCCAACAAACATACCTGCAAAGCAGTGAATCACACGGCTGCTTTCCTGATTATATCCAATCGACATTCCATATTGGTTGCCGATCTGAAGGAACAGGGCCTGGAGCGTGTGCCAATCATCGTTGAGAATGTGGTGGCCACCGCCTCGAATATGCACACCGGCACCATTTTCTGGAGCGATATGAAGCTTAAGAAGATATCGCGACTTGATCACGGCATGGAGCCACAAGAGATTATTACCACCGGCTTAGATTTAGTGGAAGGCTTGGCCTACGACTGGATTGCGCAGAACCTTTACTGGCTGGACAGCAAGCTGAATACAATTGAGGTGTCCGCAGAGAACGGTTCCAATCGCTTGGTACTCGTACGTGAGAGCATCACACAGCCGAGAGGCATGTGCATCGATCCCAGCCCTGATGCACGTTTCATATTCTGGACTGACTGGGGCGAGAATCCACGAGTCGAACGCATCGGCATGGACGGCACCATGCGCAAGACAATAATAAATACAAAGATCTACTGGCCCAACGGTCTGACTCTGGATATTGCAACAAAGCGAGTCTACTTTGCCGACTCAAAACTTGACTTTATTGACTTCTGCTACTATAATGGCACAGGACGTCAACAGGTATTGGCCAGCAGTCACTATCTGCTGCATCCTCACTCGCTCTCCCTGTTCGAGGACACGCTCTACTGGACGGATCGACAGCTGAACCGTGTGCTATCGGCCAATAAGTTCCGCGGCAAAAACCAAACAGTCGTCTCACATTTGATTAGCCAGCCGCTCTCCATACACGTGCACCACGCCTCGCTTCAGCCCATGTATCCGAATCCATGTGCCCAAGCCCGTTGTCAACATCTCTGCCTGCTCAGTCCGAGCGCACAGGAGGGTTACTCTTGTAAATGCAAGCCGGGCTTTAGGCTACACAGTGAGGGTCGCTGCATTGAGGAGGAGAATCCCTATCTGATGGTTGTCAAGGGAACTCAAATTGTTGATCTGCCCCTGAATGGTGGCGATGCTCGTGCCGGTGCCTTGGCGCCCGTAATTGGAATCGAGAGCAGCACAGGACTGGACTTTGATCGGAAAGGCGAAACACTATATTGGGTGCAGGGCCGAGAAGATGATGACGAAAACTGTACCATCTATACGACGCCTTACGGTGGAGGCAACAAGACGCTCTTCCTTGGTGTGGAAAATGGCATTGTGGGCGCACCCTACACCATCGCTTTCGACTGGCTGGGCCGCAATCTCTACATTGGCAATCGCGTTGCCAGCAACATTGAGGCAGTTCGTGTGGATGGAAAGCAAAAGTATCGCACTGTCATTCTGGCCAATAATGGCAGCGAGAACTCCGTTTCGAAGCCAAAGCAGCTGGTGCTGGATCCGAGTGAGGGAAAGCTGTTCTGGATAGACGAGGGAGTGCTCGAAATAAAGATTGCCCGTGTCGATATGAACGGTCAGGATGCACGGGTATTGCGCAAGGACCTCAAGCACCCGGAGAGCATCACATTGGACACTGAAAAGAAGATGATATACTACAGCACCAGCTCGACGGCATCGATCTGCTCCATGGACTACAACGGTGATGATCACAGGATCATACTGGACGATAAGCAGGCCATTTCACGAGTACGCAGCCTGGGTGTTTTGGATCACCGCCTATACTATCTGGATCCCACGTACGAGAAGATTGTACGCGTCGATTTGCCGAACGGCAATAATCCCAAGACGATTGTGGACAACGAGCCCGAACTGCGCAGCATGATGATCTACAAGAAGCGCGCATTCATGCAACACCCCTGCCAGACGTCAAATGGCGGATGCAAACAGCTCTGCATACCAGGTCCATCTGCAACAAGAACCTGCGCGTGCGGCATTGGCTATCGCAAGGAGAACGAAATCAATTGTGTGGCCTACAAGACATTCGCTGTCGTCTCGCAAGTGGACATGATACGCGGCTACAGCTTGGAAGGCAGCTCCGAGGCCATGGTGCCAATCAGCGGACCTGGCCACTACATCCGGCATGTGGACGTTCTCTTCCGCGAGCAATGGATTTATTGGGCCGAGTTCCATCGCGGCTACTGGAACGGCATATTCCGCTCAAGGCCCAACGGCACCGACTTGCAGCATGTGATCAAGGATGGCATTGGCAGCAATGGCATACATGGCCTCACCATCGACTGGGTGGCTGGCAATATGTATTTCGCGAACGTGTATCCGCACGAGAACTATGTAGAGGTGTGCTGGCTGGATGGAACCAATCGCAAGGTCCTGGTCAAAAAGACTAATGATGCGCCACGCGAGCTGGCGGTGAATCCCATCAAGCGACTGTTGTACTGGATTGACCATGGCCAGCATCCTCGCATTGGCAAAGCCCTGCTGGATGGCAGTGACTGGATACCACTGGTCACCTCGGGCATTTCGCAGCCACGCGACTTGACCATCGATATGCAAACGCACGATGTGTACTGGGTGGACTCTAAGCTGGATACGATTCAGAAGATTTCGTACAATGGGGTCAATGCAAAGGTCATACGCCGTGATCTGCCCAATCCTGTGGGCATTGCCATTTTCTTGAACGATGTTTACTGGGTCGATGGCAACCTCATGACGGTCTTTAAGGCCTCCAAGCTGTATGGCAACAACAGCAGTGTCACGCACGTGCGCACAAATTTGGAGAAACTGAGCGACATTGCCATCTACGATATCAACAATCAGCCAACCGATGATAATAATCCCTGCGCTAAGCTTGGCAACGGCGGCTGTGACCAGCTCTGCTTCAGCTTCCCGCAAGGAACCACGAGTCGCAACTATCGCTGCGATTGCGCCACAGGCAAGCTGGCTGCCGATGGACGTAAGTGCGAGACGGTCAATGAGTATTTGGTGTTCGCTACGCGCACTGAGATTCGCGCCGTTAACTTGGATCCGCACTCGACCGAGGTGCCGTTTACACCACTGACCAACCTGACCAATGTTGTGGGCCTGGACTTCGATTTTGCCGATAATCATATGCTGTACACCCAGATCCGTCCCTGGGCCAAGATCGCCTACACCCCGGCGAACAAGCCGAGCCACAGTGACATCACTGTGGTACTGAGCAAGGGAATCAATCCGGAAGGCATTGCATATGACTGGACCCAGAACAAGATTTACTGGACTGACAGCTCCAACAACTCAATCTATGCCATGAATCTGGCCGGCACCGAGCTGGTCATGATAGCGCGCGTTGAACGCCCTCGTGCCATTGTCTTGGATCCATGCAACGGCACGCTCTTCTTTACGGACTGGGGTCGCTTCGGCACCTCTGGCAAGATCTTCCGCACGACCATGGCGGGCTCATTGAAGCGCGCCATCGTTGACAAGGAACTGTCGCAGCCGAGTGGCTTGGCCATTGACTACGATGACCGCAAGCTCTATTGGACGGACGCCGTGCGCGAGAAGATCGAGCGAGCTGACTTGGACGGACGCAACAGAGAGTTGCTGGTGGCCGCCACGATTTATCCATTCGCCATAACCGTTTTCCGGGACTACATCTACTGGACGGATCTGCAGCTGCGCGGTGTTTATCGTGCTGAAAAGCATACGGGCGCCAATATGGTTGAAATGGTTAAGCGCCTAGAGGACTCGCCCCGTGATATACGCATATTCAGCTCCGATCGACAGAAGTGTAGCGTCAATCCGTGCAATATCAACAATGGCGGCTGTGCGCAAAGCTGTCATCCGGCCCCGAATGGCAAGGCCGAGTGCAAGTGCGATGATAACTCCAAGGTGGTCAACGAGGGACGGATGTGCGCACCCAGAAATAATACGTGCGAGGCCACTAAATTCTACTGCAGGAACGGCAAGTGTATTTCGCGAATGTGGTCATGCGACGGCGATGATGACTGCGGCGATAGCTCCGACGAGGATCCCACCTACTGTGCCTATCATTCCTGCTCGCCCAACGAGTTCCGCTGCAACAATGGACGCTGCATCTTTAAGTCGTGGAAGTGTGATCATGAGAACGATTGCAAGGACGGATCCGATGAACTGGGCTGCATCTATCCACCTTGTGTGGATGGCGAATTCACCTGTGCCAATGGACGCTGCATTCCACAGGCGCAGGTCTGCAATGGCGTCAACGATTGCAAGGACAACGCCACCTCGGACGAAACGCACGAGCGCTGCCCCATGAACACCACCTGCCCGCACAACCATCTCAAGTGCGAGAAGACGAACATCTGCGTGGAGCCCTACTGGCTGTGCGATGGCGACAACGACTGCGGTGACAACTCGGACGAAGATCCGCTGCACTGCGGCCAGCGCACGTGTCCATCGAATAGCTTCCGTTGTCCGAACCATCGCTGCATTCCAGCCACTTGGTACTGTGACGGCGATGATGATTGTGGTGATGGTGCCGATGAGCCGCCAGACTACTGCAAGTCCGAGGGTCGCACCTGCTTCGGCGATCTATTCACCTGCGACAATGGCAACTGCATACCGCGCATCTACATCTGTGATGGCGACAACGATTGCTTGGACAACAGTGACGAGGACAACAGACACCAATGCAGTAAGTTGACTAAGCACTTTTAGCCTGTTTACTGAAGTAGGTTCGGATGTCGGAAGTTTTCTCTTCTAGTCGCAGACTTCCGACAAGAACACCCTGTATGAACTTGAGCTAACTATAATTATTTGTTGTTACGTTGCAGACGATCGCAAGTGTGACGAGGAAACGGAGTTCACATGCGTGGAGAACAAGTCGTGGCAGCGCGCCCAATGCATACCCAAAAAGTGGATCTGTGACGGCGATCCAGACTGCGTGGATGGCGCCGACGAGAATACAACGCTGCACAATTGCGCTACCCAACAGCCCTGCGGAGAGGATATGTTCACCTGTGGCAACGGACGCTGCATCAATAAGGTACAGACCTAATTACCTAAGGTAACGACAGTTGAGTCTAAGAAAAACTAATATAATTCCAGGGCTGGACTTGCGATCACGACAATGATTGCGGCGACGGTACCGATGAGGGCAAGTTCTGCAACTCCAAGTACAAGACGTGTTCCACACTAGAGTTCACGTGCCAGAACTTCAAGTGTATACGCAATCAGTATAGATGCGACGGCGAAGACGACTGTGGTGATCACTCGGACGAGGTGGACTGCAAGAAGGACAACGTCACCTGCGCCCAAGGCCAATTCGCCTGCACCAACGGCCAGTGCATCGACTATGGTCTTGTGTGTAACAAGGTGCCTGACTGCTCAGACGAAAGCGATGAGCCGGCCCACTGCAATGTGGATGAGTGCGCCAAGGTGGAAATCAATCAATGCGGCCACAAGTGCGTCGACACACTCACCGGCTACTACTGTGATTGCAATGAGGGCTACAAGTAAGATCACTCTGCCTTTGTCCGATTCGATTCGATTCGTAACTAACTAACCCTTATTTGTATCTCTCGCAGACTATTGGCCGATGGCAAGGCATGTGCGGATGTGGATGAGTGTCTGGAACAGCCAGGTGCCTGCTCGCAGCACTGCTCCAACACACCGGGCAGCTTCTACTGTAAATGCGACGAGAACTATTATGAGCGCCAGAACGATGAGCACACGTGCAAGCGCAAGGACAATATTCCGCCCTGGTTGATCTTCACCAACAAGTACTACGTTCGCAATATGTCTGTGGATGGCCACCAGTATAACCTCATGCACCAGGATCTGATGAATGTGGTCGCTCTAGACTTTGATATCAAGGAACAGTATATGTACTTCTGCGACGTGACGGCCAAGACCATATTCCGTGCCAAATACTCAGATGGCAACGATGGTCTACCGACGGAGCGGGAGGCTGTCATAAGACACGACTCACACGGTCTGGAGGGCATTGCCATTGACTGGGTGGGACGGAAGCTCTATTGGTTGGACAGGCATTCAAAGAACCTGGATGTCTCCGAGCTGGACGGCACCAAGCGTAAGACACTGCGCAGCGGCGTTGTCGATCCTCGTGCCATTGTCGTGCATCCGGGCATCGGCTACTTGTACTTCACATCTTGGCATCTACAAGCATACATTGCCAAAATGGGCATGGATGGCTCGAACTTCACACGCATCCTGAACTGGAATGACGGCATCGCCTGGCCCAATGCACTGTCCATTGACTACTTCACGGATCGCATCTACTGGGCCGATGCGCACTTGGATTACATTGCGTACACCGACCTGGAGGGCCGACATCGTCATATAGTGCTCTCAGGCAACAGTGTTCCCCACGTATTTGCCCTTAGCCTGTTCGACGACTTCATTTACTGGAGCGACTGGAATCTCAAGGCAATCGTGCGCGCCAATAAGTTCCATGGCGCCAACTACACAGTGCTGCGCAACACCACGCATCGTCCCTACGACTTGCACATCAACCATCCGCTGCGCCAACTGCCCTATCACAATCCGTGCGGCACCAACAACGGTGGCTGCTCGCACCTCTGCCTGATCGCCCCACCGCCGGAGTCCACCTATCTGAACATCGAGGGCTACATTGAGGAGGGCGCACCCATTTACAAATGCGCCTGTCCCAACCAGTTCTACTTGGCGCGCGACTCAAAGACCTGCATAGCCAACTGCACGTCGGGACAGCACCTGTGCGGCGGCAGCGATGAGAAGTGCATACCCTGGTTCTGGAAGTGCGACGGCGAAAAGGACTGCAAGGACGGCTCCGATGAGCCAACCACGTGTGGACCACGCCACTGCCGTGCCGGCACCTTCCAGTGCAAGAACACCAACTGCACCCCATCGGCCACAATATGCGACGGCATCGACGACTGCGGCGACGGCAGCGACGAGCAGAACTGCGATCTGCCCTGTCCGCTCTCCGACTTCAAGTGCAAGACGAGCGGACGCTGTATCCTCGACAGTTGGCGCTGCGACGGCGATGCCGACTGCAAGGATGGCAGCGACGAGGATCCACTGGTCTGCCGTAAGTATCCCCAAAGCCCAAGCCTTTAGCAAGTAAGATCACGATCCAAGAACGACTTACAATAAATTCAATCTAAATTCAGATAAGCGCACCTGCGACCCCGAAACGGAGTATTCCTGCAAGAACGGACGCTGCATTCCGCAGCTGTGGATGTGCGACTTTGACAACGATTGCGGCGATGACTCCGATGAGCCTGCTTACATGTGCCGCCAGCGCAACTGCACCACAGGCTGGCAGCGCTGCCCTGGTCAGTCCAACTATCGTTGCATACCCAAATGGCTGTTCTGCGATGGCAAGGACGACTGCCGCGACAACAGCGACGAGCTGCCAGAGAACTGCCCCAAGTGCTCATCGGAGACGGACTTCAAGTGTGGCAACAATCGCTGCATACCTAAGTAAGTGGCAGAAGCTCTAGGGTACAGACGAGCCGATCTAACCGGAATCTCCTTATTTTCCTCCCTGCAGGCAATGGATGTGCGACTTTGCGGATGACTGCGGCGATGCCAGCGATGAGAACGATGCGATCTGCAAGGGTCGCTATCGCGAGTGCTCCGAATCAGAGTTCCGATGCGGCAATGGCAAGTGCATCTCCTCGCGCTGGCAGTGCGACCATGAGGACGACTGCGGCGACAACTCCGATGAGATGAGCTGCGAGGGATATCAGTGCAAGAACGGCACCTTCCAGTGCAGCTCCGGCCATTGCATCGCCAGCTATTTCCGCTGCGACGGCGACCGCGACTGTCGCGACATGTCCGACGAGATCGACTGCCCGCCACGATTCCCGGGCGGCCGCTTCTGTCCGGAGTCACGCTTCCAGTGCACCAACAACCTGTGCGTCTCCCTGACCGATCTGTGCGACGGCACCGACGACTGCGGCGACGGCAGCGACGAGGACCCCAAGGTCTGCAGCGACTTCAACTGCGACACACTGCGACGCTTCCAGTGCGCCAACCACCGTTGCGTCGCCCGCTACCAAATCTGTGACGGCATCGACAACTGCGGCGACGGCAGTGACGAGAACAACATGACCCTCTGCGCCAGCAAGCAGAAGCCCTGCGACTTGTACACGCAGTACCAGTGCGCCAACAACCATTGCATCGAACGTGCCCAGGTCTGTGACTTCGCCGACGATTGCGGCGATGCCAGCGATGAGCTGGGCTGCCATCATGCGAGCAGCTGCTCCGAGCAGAACCGCGGCGGCTGCCAGCACCACTGTCACAATCTGACGGAGGGCGGCTACATTTGCACCTGCTATCCGGGCTACATCATTGCGCCGGACAATAAGAAGAAGTGCGCCGACGTGGACGAGTGCGCCACGCGGCAGCATACGTGCTCGCATCAGTGTCACAACATGAATGGCACCTACTCCTGCAGCTGCCGCGAAGGCTTCCACCTGTCGGACGGTGCGAGCGGCGTGTGCAAGGCCGAGAAGGATGATGTGGTGCTGGTGTTTGCCAATGGACCCGAGATACGTGGCCTGGACCTGCAAAAGAAGGAGGAGTTCGATGTGATTGCGTCGGAAAAACGCATCGAAGCGCTGGACTATGATGCCCAGCAACAGATCGTGTTCTGGGCGGACAGCTATGACAAGACCATCAAGCGATCCTACATGGTGAACGCACTGGACGGACAGGCGAAGATTGGCTTTGCCCAGGATCTCAATATGAAGGGCGGCTCCAAACCGACGGCTGTTGCCGTCGACTGGCTGGCGTCGAACCTTTATTGGGCTGAAGTGGATCGCACTGGCTCGAAGCCGCGCGGTCGCGTTATGGTGGCCAAAACCGATGGACGCTACCGCAGATCGATTGTGAATGCCGGCTTGGAAGTGCCCACTTCGATTGCAGTGAATCCGCAACTCGGACGCATCTACTGGGCCGATGCGGGCTCTGCACCCAAAATCGAGGTGTCCTGGATGGATGGCTCCAAGCGCCGACCGCTGATCACAGAGCAAATACGTCATCCCGCTGGCCTGACCATTGACTACTCGCAGGATCACATCATTTACTGGGTGGACACCAAGCTCAATACCATCGAGTCGATGCGTGCCGACGGCTCTCGCCGCAAGTCCATTGTGAAGGGCGACCAGTTGCGCCATCCCGTCTCACTGGATCTGTTCGAGTCGAACATGTTCTGGGTAACGCGCGACACGGGCGAGCTGCTGCGCCAGGATAAGTTCGGCCGCGGCGTTCAGGTGGTGGTGCATCGCAACCTCGTCAATCCGTCCGGCCTCAAGGTCTACCACGAGAAGCGCTACAATACCTCGCTGCGGAATCCGTGTTACGAGTCCAGCTGCTCGCACCTGTGTCTCCTGGTGCCTGGCGGTCATCGGTGCGCCTGCCCCGACACCTCTGGCCCGTTGCCCTCGCACCGCAGCACCGCTGAGGTCATTTGTGATGCGGCCGCCGAGCGACCACGTCCCGCTCCACGCATCTGCCCCTGCCAGAACGGCGGCCTCTGCAAGGAGGACGATCGCGGCGAGCTCTACTGCGAGTGTCTGCCGGACTACAAGGGCGATCACTGCGAGCGCAGCACAACGGGCGCCTTTGGTCATGGCGGTGCCAATGTAACCGCCGTCGTGGTGCCCATCATGGTCATACTGCTTGTCATGATGGCCGCCGTCGGCGCCTGGTATGTCATCCGCAAGCGTCCATTGTAAGTAGACCAAAATAGTATTTGCTTTACCCTGATTCATAATTTTATACCTCGAATACATATTCGGGTATCTCCTAGTCGGTCCCTCCCGACTACAGCGCTTTTCTTTCAATGCACACTTTAACCGTTTCTTTTCTGTTTATCGAAACAGCGGCAAGCTGGCGCGCATGCCCGCAATGACGTCCTCACAGAGCGTCACCTTCCGGCATGGTTCCAATGTGGAGTTCAGCGAGAGCGGCTTCCCGGGCGCCTCAGCACCCGGCGCCAACGACATGGCGCCCATTGAAGGCTACAACCTGCAGACCGTGAATGCCAACAAGGCGCGCGACTTTGCCAATCCCATGTACGACGCCGTACAGCTGGGCACCAGCTCCGATCCGGGCATGAGCAATGGCTCAGGTAACGTACGAACGACTCGCGGCTGTGATGATTGGACTAACACGTTCTCATTCTCGACAGGCATCTACGATGTGCCACAGGAACCGTCCAAGTCAAAGGCCATGGGCCACTCCGGCTCCTTCACGGAGCCCGCCTCGGCCATCATTGCGCCGAGCAGCATTACGCACAAGTCATCGCCGCAGCTGCAGCTGCGCACGCGCGAGCTGGACCCATCGGCAGATACCGGCAAGGATACCCAGTATCTGGTGGAGGAGGACAAGTCCGAGTGCTGATATAAAGCTAATCAGGCCGTGGTCTCGCTGCCGCTCAGCTGTCGACGTCAGCAGCGGACGCAGCCGCGGCCCAACAGTTATCCGCTGCACGCATAGCACCGACCCAATCAATACCAATACAAGCAACTACAACAACAACAGCAACAACAACAACATCAGCAAGATCAACAGAAACAACATCAACAGGGACAGAGCAAGCATCACAAATCTTGGCATGCCGCCTCCAGCGAGAGCAGCGCAAAACTAACCACAAAAGTGTAAAAGCCCCTACATATATATATGATATATATCCTATATATCAAACGGATATAGAAAACAACAACGTAGCGAAAGGATCATCGTCTGTCTCACTGAGGTCGCGTCAACCAGGCACTGTCCGTTGCCAAGTGCATACATATCCATATAAATAGATGTATAGAAACATATATATATATATATTCGTATAAATAGTATATGTGTATGCTTGTATGTATGTATACCTGCTGCAACCTTCGCTGCCTCTCCACTAACTCCCAGCCCTGTGCTTAAACCTACTTTACGCAAACGAACACTAGAACACATATCCCTCGATCCCTCGAGACGAGAACGAAAGGGCGAAAGATCCAACCAGCCAACACATAAGAGAAACAAAAAGAAAAACAAAACAAAAACTGTTGCAATTATTATTATATAAATTTATACACTATATATACAACATATATATATATATATATATATACATATACACACACTATGTACACTAAGACAAGGCGGCGCCCAATCGGTTCTAAGCTGAAGCGCCTCCGGCACATTCCGGCCGACAGAAAAGCCAGCGAATCTCTAAATTTTTAAGCGCCCCGGACAAAACCCCCAATTTTAAGAGTCCAATATTGAGGCACACACACACACACACACAGACACACACATACACAACAACAAACAAAAACTAAACTGTTTTTTTAAGCCATTTTTTGCGCCAGACTGCGCGAAAATAAAAAATAAAATATAAAAAATAAATTTCAAAATGAATTTTGTAAAAAGGCATAGAGTATATTTTCTGAACGCTAAATGACAATATTAACTATATATATATATATATATATATATATGTATGTATGTATATATCAATATATATATATATATATATATATATATGCATATATAGATTCAAAGCAAAAACCAACGCGACGATATGTTTAACTGTATGTATGTATGTATGTGAAATTTGTATTTGTTTAAACAAAGAAAAAAAGAAAAGAAAAAACATTTATGAGCAAAACAAAAACTAGGCCACAACACAGAAAAAACAATATATGAAAAACTCTTCAAGCGAAAGATTTATATTTTTCTAGAAAACAAAACGAAAAAAAAAGTTAAAAAAAAGGCAAGCTTAAAAAATATATAAAAAATAATTAAATGAAAATGAAAAGAGAAACTTTTGTGCTAGCGAGTTTTGAAACGAAAAGTATGTAGTTAAATGCGTATAATTTAATATATATATACATATCTTATATATATATATATATCTGTTCACGTTAAATTTAAAAAAGAAAAAGAATATGAAGTAACTTTTGTCTGTGCTACATTTGCATTTCTCCTCTGTGGTTAAGTTTTATGCGTTAAAGAGACACATTCCAAGACATTCCAGCAACAATAGACATTCCCATGATCCAAGCCTCTCTAAAATTTCGGTCTTTAAATTTACTTATTGTATTTTATTTTACTTTACTTTACTTTATCTTAACTTTTTTTTTTTTTTATTTGTAGTAGAAGAAAAGCGAAGCTTACATTATTTTATTTCAATTATTTCTATTATTTTTTTCACTTTTTTTAATCTTAAATGTCTTAACTGTCGTGTCAATCAATGGTCATTGATTTCTTTGGTTATTTGTTTGGTCGATCGAACGTGCAAATCCGTGCTTCCTTTCAGTTAAGCGTGTTTTTTTATAGCATAAATTTTTAGTGAAAGACGAACTAAATATGTATGTATGTATATGTACGCTTCTCCAACCAAGTTGACGTCTGGCAACCTGGCTGGCCCTACATCTATATAAATATCTATATCTATATATGTATATCTATATGTGTATATGTATATCCATATACTACGACGATGATAATGTGAGAGAAAGAAAGAGAGAGAGAGAGAGAGTATGTATGTATATTTAATGTCAAGTGAAAAAGAAACTATTTGTTGAAAGAAATTAATTTTTTTTTATTATACAAAAGAAAAACTAAGAAAAAACTAAAATAAAAAATAATAAAAGAAAAATGTAAAAAAAAACCACACTCAACCGACTCGTTTCAGTTTCTTTGTTTGTTTGTTTATTGTTTGTGCAAATAAATAAATTGATATAGTTACTTGAGCTAAACGCCTAAAGGGGGAGCCTAAACATAGAGGGGACAACTCGCTCAATCGCGACGACGTACAGTAAGTATACAGTATACAAAACGAGACTGGCTTAAGGTTAACTACAATCTGCATAGCGCGTGGAGCACTGCGTGTATCATTATCTATATGCTATTATCTAAATGTTTACATTCTCGAGTTATGCGTAGTTAGTTAAGTTTATGTGTTTAGGTATCTCATTCACTTATGGTTAGACTTGTTAGGAGAATTGCTTAAGTCTTGGTGAGGCAGATGATTATCGTCTTACTTATACTTCAATTGTATATTCTTAGGGCTCTATAAAAAAAATTAAAATAACTCCGAACGATTCACCCGCACACCCACAGCCACACGTGTGTGTGTGGGCTTAGCTGATAAATGTGTGGTGAATGTGGACGGCTAGCTAATCACTCGCTTTGAGGCGCTTCACCGGCCCATCGCTGCCCTGCGAATTGGAGTCCTCGGAGAAAGGCATGCTAGACACGAAATCAGCTCCCTGACTGTCGCTCACCACGGAGAAACCTGCACGGAATAAGGCATATGTTTAGTAAGACTGCGAGCTGCACAAGAAGCAATTGGTGGGATTCCTGGTTCATTGCACTACACACTCACAAGTATTGGAGTCCTCGGCCGTGAGGCCGTAGCTGGGCGTTATTTGGGGCGGCGTGGGCGTGCCCTTCTGCGAGTTCTCCTTGTCGCTGATTTTGTTGTTCAGCTGCAGCTTGGACTTCTTCTCGCTGTTGGACGATATGGGCACCCATTTGTAGATCTTCATGGTCGTGTCGCTGATGGTCACCCACTTCTTCTCCCAGTGGCGCACCTTGTCGACGGCCTGCATAACGCGCTTGATGTCATCCTTCGCACGGCTGCGAGTCTCGGCGCGCACACTACGTGACATATTGTGTAGAGCCTAGGAGCAGGGCAGGGAGATGGCGTCTGAGGGACGACGGCTGCGTCTGCAATGTGGGCAAGCTTTTTAGGCGCGGTTATTGCTCAACTCCCGAACGTAGCGATCCACTGCTCTCCTGCAATGTTGCTCTGCTGCTTATTCCAAACGTTATTATAAGCTCCTCTTTTCAATGTTTGCAAAAATTTAATCTTTTAGGAAGTCTGAATCAAAGCGACAAGCGAAAATACATTTATGGGCTAGTGTTGAAAAGTCAGCGTAGACTGAGTATGTTGATAAATATTGCAAAATGCCTAGGTATCGATAGTCAAGTATCGAGTCACATTCGATATTGTACGATACTTTACTAATATTTTTAATCTTACATTTCATTTTATAAGCTAACACTATAAATGTTCTTTATTAAAATTATGTTCATATGCTTAACAAATCTGCAATTACTTAATTCATATAACTGTATAATACAGAAAACGATAGTCACACCATCATAGCAACCAGCTTCTGTACGTGTGCACATCACAAGTAAACGACGTGTTCAATTATAATACGATACTTTTCATTTCTCTGAACACATTTCAATGAAAATGTATCATTGTTTCGCTCTAAATTTGTGTAAAATTTAATTTTTATTGAAAATAGTTTAATGAAAAAAAGTATCGATACTTTTCCATTAGGTACACCGCCCTAATCTGACTTTAGCATGTGATCGATGCTCTACCTTCGATAGTGATAGTCCATGTATTCAGCTTTTTTGTTTTATTAATGAAACACAACCAAAAAGTTATTATCTTTACTGCTTATATGCATAGTTAATATTTACAAGTCATAATATTCAGATCTAATTTACTCATTATATTCTGTTATTACATATCGCATGCTTAGCATACAGGGTTGCAAGCTGATAATATATCGATAAGCATAACAGACTGCAAAATGTGTCGGACATGCATTAGCTTGTTCTGCCACTAACATTTCCTTAACAGAAACCAATTTTTTCGACAGACGACGGGCGAGGAAATTATGCGCAGCGCGTTGTTGTGGTTATTTTTTTTATTTATTTTTTCGTAAATATATATACACCCAAAAGTGCATAATTGGAATGAAAGGCAAACATAAAGTGCTCCATTCACAAGTGTATGTGCATTTGGCATTAACTTTCCACTGAAAGTTGAGCGCACGATATTGCAGGCAACGCCACCATCATCGTTGTCGTCGTTTGTGTGCGGAGCGGTGTGGTGTGCCTAGGAACGAGAGGAGAGAAGCGGACAAACGACGAGGAATATCGCAAAAAAAAAAAAAAAGTTGCAGCAAAGCAACAACGTGCGTGCACGCGCGCGTGTGTGTGTGTGTGTAGAAGGAAAAGCATTAAAAAGCCAGCATAAGAAGCAGCACAGCGGCCGCAGGAGAAAAAAGAACGCAAACGAAACGAAAGAGCGCAAGGTGGGAACCAAGAACAACGAACGACAGCAAAACGGGGGACAGGCGCGACAAGAAAGACAAGAAAAACAGGAGTACACTAACGGCGTACAAATATACTAAAAGGGCGAAGACAGCAGCAGCGCAGCAGCAGCAATAACACCAACAACAACAACAACACGAAGAAGAAAGACAACAAGAGCAACAGCGATAAAATGTTAGCCAGCGCCAAGAACAAACAATTCAAATAGTGTTCATTTGGATAAAGCAAAAAATCGCATTTGCCATTTGCCGCTTGCCCCGCCGACACGCTGTGTATATAAATGTGTGCACATGTGTGCGTGTGGGTGTGAGTGCCTGTGTGTGTGTAAGTGCGTGTGTGGTTGTGACGATGTGCTTTTATAACACCGCCTAATTCGCAAGCAGCAACAACAAACGCTAGCCAAATTATATCAGTGGGAATCTGAGGCTGGAAAATCAACAACAGCAGCAGCAGCAACAACAACAGCAGCAACATCAGCAGCATTCGCTCGATCCCATTTCACGCGTCGTCTCGCCTCGCCTCGTCTCGCCTCGCCGTCTCTTATGTTGTTTTCTGTCTGTCGCACTTGCAGTTCCATACGATCCGGCATCGCTACGTCATCGTCATCGTCATCGTCATCGAGCCACCACCAGGTTATCGGCGACGGTAATCATCCTCATAGCCAACATCCACACAGGTTCCAAGACGGCCATATCAACTGACGTTGCACCAGCAACCGACACAACAACAACCACAACAACACCAAAAACAACAACAATAGCAACAACAGCAACACAATGCCCAAATGCGATGTGAAAACCCGTTACATTCCGGCGACTTTCGCATGGATTGTGCTGCTACTCACAACATTTCTCTTCTTCTTCTATCCGTAAGTATCTAGATATACGAATCGAACAAATAGTTAAGTTTCCCTGGGGTCGATCAGAATATTGTTACCCCTATCTATGGACGGGCACTATTTGTTCCCAGGTCCGAACTTTCTCAACTTTGTTGTCAACTGAAACGAAAACCATTTCCCACCACACAGACGGAAAACTAATCTAAAATTGTTTAGTATCCAGATGGCGCATAGCCGTAAGACATAACAATTTCAATATGATTTATGGGGAATCATAGAAATTCCAAGATGCCGTCTAATAGTTCAATCTGGTACAGACTATAAGGCGTTTTACTTGCTTCTAGTGGCAAAGTACTTTGTATACCCTGCACTAATGTGCAGAGGAACGGGGTTACTAGCCTTTCTGTGAACGCGTGCTGCAGGTCAAATACTCTAGAGTTTAGACCAGACACCATTTATCCCCAAGCGTATCTCTCTCATTGTGTTACATATAAATATATCTCCCTTTTACCACAATTAAATATTCAAATTTAGTTTTTCATGGACGCCAAGTCGAGTGCAGGGTGTCTGTTAGCCTAACCCTCTGCACTGACTGGGCTGGGTCGCCATTTATTATCCGTTATTTACTTTGCGCTCATTTTCGTGGATTATAGCGAAGCTGCATCAGGACTTTTTCCTAAAGCACAGTGCAGCTTTTCTCCCCAAGCCAGTTTTTTTCCTCCTCCTTTTTCCTCGACAAGCAAATAGTTTTCCATAGAGTTGGTGGAGTTCGCTGTGGGTGGAGCGTGAGAGAGCGTGGAGCCTGGCGTAATTGCATAATTTGTATAGTTGTCAAGTTTGTAAAATGCGTCACTGGATCCTTAACGCATTTTCCACTTAATCGATTGGGGTATTAACCCGAACGAGGCGTGGCTGAGATGATGACGAGATGAGTGGATCCATGGCCGGTAAAACTACAAAAGCTGAAGACTTTAAATTTTAAATATATATTATATATTAGTATAAAATATATATTCTCTTGATAGCTCATTCTATTTTCTTATCGATAAAAATCAATCTATTTATGCCTCGATTAGGTTTAGATGCCAAAATTAAATATATATGTCTGATTTGAATACAGAGATTATTAATTTCGGCTTTGAATACCTAAGTAGTTCAGTCAGAATGAACTAAAATATATATTCAATGCTAGAGACTTGGGTTTACTAAGCTCAGAATATGTTCTCAGGATTGTACATCTGGATCAGAAATGATTCACATACTGGAACCCAAGCAAGATTACGGCTAGAGAATTATAACAGCTCAAAATAGAAGTTTTGTCTATCAAAATATCTTATATATATATTTATAATATATATATTCATATATAATATATCTATTAGTAATACAAACACATATCAATTTTTATAGCCGTTTTGCAATTGTTAATTTTTCGATTATCGCTTTCACCTCGCTCGTCGGCTCAGCTCAGTTCAGTTCAGCTCGGCTTGGCTCGGCTCTGAGTTGATTCATTTATTTATATTTAAGTTTATTGTTTTTGTTATTTTCCGGTTCTTATTTAATTGCCATTTGTTTACATATGTGGCGTCATATGATATGCCCCAATCGCGTATCACCCTATATATGGTGGTGTGTGACGTTCTGGCGCGCCGCCCTTAAGGCTGGAGATTCGCGCCTGAGTCGGACTTTAGTTTGGGCTCGGCTATTGTTGCGGCTTGAATACAGTGAGTTGTGTGCGTACTTTTGGTTTTTAATATATATTTCACTTCATATTATAACTATTATTATTATTGGACTGATAGAGCTCGCAGGGCGAAGAAGAAGGCTTTGAATTCCGAATGTGTGCTGGATCAATTGTAGCTGGCGGCAATGCTTTGCTTTGAGCTGCGAGCCGATTTATGGTTGTTGTTTGGCACGCGAATGCCACAGGTTGTGCTGTGGCCGTTGTCCAGCAAGCCCGAACTGTTCAAAATGATCGACTAGCAGATACCATACAATCAACTTTAAATATATTTGTAATGATGAACAATTCTGTAGCTGATTATCTCTTTTCCTGACATTACCTCTCAACTCTTCTTTGATATTCATTTTCCTTTTGCTTTTAATTGAAAGTAAAAGTGAGTGTAACTCGAATACTGTACAGTAATTTGTACAGGGTATAGCCAAACCATCAAACGAAATCAACCCCCGGCAACAATGGTGACGCGCCCCGAAAAATTGAAAAAATCAACAAAACGAAACGCGCAAAGCACGCGAAATTTGCGAGTAGAGCAACTAAAACAATAAAAAATGAAAACACAGCAACAGCAACTAACACACACACACATATATAAAAATATATATATACTTGTATATCTGTATATATGTATTTTATATATATATATAGCTCACATGTGTTGGGGCACACCGATAGCAGAGCTACAGCAACAAGAACCATTAAAGTGCGTCATTTTAACAATCGGCTTGCTCGTACCTCCGCCCTGCCCCCAGCGCACGCCCCGTCGCCACTTGCCACCCAAATGGTCACACCATTTGTTTTACCTTCGCTCAACCCCCTGCCTCTGCCCCTGCCCTTGCCCCAGCCCCCACCCTCAATGGCGTTCGCCAGGCAACCGTTGATATTGTAAAAGCCGCCGCTGAGCGATTTACCTTGCGACGGTGTCGAATTTTCCACCAGTTGCCCAAAGCTCGTTCACACACACACACACACACACCCAGACATACACACACACACACACACACACAGCTATGGAGCTTACTGTTGCTATCTATTTGATAATTCCATTCGAGGCAGCAATTCGCAGGCAAACCCAAATTTCAACTTTCTCAATTCAATTTTTAAATACATTAGCAAGACTTTTAGCACACGCCATAAAAATACTGAGCTATAACTATAGCAGGTCTGAAATAATCAATACTTTATAAACTATAAGCATAGGCCGCACAGTTAGCTATATATTTCTCATTAAATGTCGTTTGGTTTATTGAGAAATCTTTGTTACACACATTTTTTGTAATTTTAGATCGCGTCAAAAGAAAAAAATATAAATATATTTCATATATATATTTAACATAGTCAAGAGTCTTATAATTTACTGGACACGACTTTAAAAAGTCTAGACAAATATTAATTTACTTGACTTTCTGATATGCGCTTATCGCATCAAAGTTCGTATTCCAACAGATGGTCAAAGCGATCGATACTATAAATAAACGATATTGTGTCAGAACCTACGCCAAGAGTATAATGCGACAACTCATTCAGCTATGTATATATAATATTGATGAATTATATATATTCTATATACCATATAGTGAAGTGTGCAGTTGCTACTTGCAATTGACTAAAATCTCTTCTTAGAATCAGGCATTTTCCCCGTTGGAGTGTACTATATACTCTAACTAAGCACTATTCTCAGTATTTCCGCTTCCAGGTCCCACATTCACGGCGAACTCAAAGCAACTTTGCACATAAGTTTCATTATGGTCTCTACTTACTGCCAGGTCTATCCTTCTTTCTCTCGTTAGTTGCCATGGCCGGAGAACAAAGACGTCTTTACTGCTCTAGAGTGGAAATAACTTTCGTCCTCCATCTTGCGTCCCTGACCTCTGCTATAGTCCGCTCCGCCGTAGCACTATGCGGAGTGCAGCGAAAACTCTCCATTTTGTATACATATTTATTAATAAATAATAAATAATATATCGCGCTCAACGAGTAAATTGCGCCATTTAACTGATTTTCACGAGTTCCTTTGTTGGTCTGGCAGCTTTTGCCCGAAATGAAATGAAATTCAAATGAATTGTGACCAGCTTCAAAAGTAACTATAATTAAATAAACACCCTGGAAAATTGAACGAAAACATGGGGTATCTACAATACATTTGGTAGCTACTGAAAGACAGAACTTGATAAGACCCAAAGTCAAAGCTGTTTACGAGCCACAATATAATGTTTATAGATTCATATAATTTATTTGCCATTGACTGTAAGATACGACTTTTACTTAGATTCGTATAATCCACCAATAAAGACATTCAAAAATGCGTGTGAAAAAAAAAGAACAGAAAACTTTTCTTTTTAATTAAAACTCAAACTAAGCTGTTGATGACATCTATGACATGCCAAAGTCAAAGAGATTAATGTATTTAAAATTCGGAATAGACACTATCACCCATCTGTAGATGTAAGCGAAAGACCGAAAGACCCAAATTGTTAACAACAGCAGCGAAAATTCATGGATCAAAGGATGAAATAATATCAAAATTAGATAAGATATCAAGAGAGAGAGAGAGAGAGAGAGAAAGAAATGAGTAAGCCTGTAACTCAGCTCTATCAATCTTATAAACAATATATAATATATACATCGCCTTCGGCTTGCTCAGAACCAATATGCCCCATTTTCACCTTTGTAATGGGTATAAAAAGAAAAAAGAAGACGAGTCGGCGGGTGACAGCAGATGAAGCAGCAACAATTTTCAATTATTATTTTTACTTTTTCCGCTGAGCCGTTTCAATTAAAAGTTGTAATTTGTGTTAAAAGCATTTCAAGGATTTAATTTGATTTTTGGGCCGTCAACGACGAACCATAGAAACTGTTGCTGCTGCTGTCGCTGCTGCTGTTGATATTATTTGGCCTTTTGTTTTATCAGGCTGAGTTGTTATTGTTGGGCACCTTTGATGGACATGAACAGGCAAATATGTGTGTGTATGTGGGGTGCGTGTGTGTGCGCTCTTGAAGTGCTCCAAACCAAAACCATTTGACTAATTATATTAGAGCAAACTTTGCCTACGGCTTCAATTAAGCTACATTCTTGAGCGCAAAGCTCAAGTTAAAGAGCGACTGGAGGTTAGCTGTATATATATATGGACACATCTTAGCAGCTATATGTATATGTATGTATATGTAGTGTGCACATATGTGAAGTTGTGGATAGAATCGAATTACAACAAGAGCTGCGAATCAGGCGATTCTGATGGCCAAAACTTTGCTTTTAGGGCTGTTTGCCATGTCTCTGCTGTACTTAATCATCTTGTTGCTCAATGCTTGAGGGCCAGCAACGCCTACGCAGCGCCCACAACTGCGTAGCCTGCCAAGCAGAGACCGCTGCCAAATCCTATCGCTTCGCTGCTGACCAGCGCCTAGCCCCTCCACTCAATTCCTATGCGTATTTTACGTTCAACTGAAGTTTGTGCCTCAATGCGAGGTTTGTGCCTGCTGCAGGTCAGAGCAGCTGCGCCCACATGCCACACGCCACACGCAGCACACAGTTGGTATGCAGGTAGTTGCTGAAGTAAGTCAAAGAGAGCAAGTTTATTTGAATTTGTAAGTGGGAGATGTGCAGGGTATACGTAGTCAATCAACTTGCATAAGCTAGCGATGGAGATACAGATATAGGTACAGATGAAGATACAGGTACAGATACAGATACAGATACAGATATAGTACAGATATAGTACAGATACAGATACAGATACAGATACAGATACAGATACAGACACAGATAGAGATAGAGATAGAGATAGAGATAGAGATAGAGATAGATAAAGAGGTATGGAGGTAATGAAGTAAAGAGATAGAGATATAGAAGGATAAAGACATAGAGATATGGTTGTTGAATTGGGTATACAAATTCCTTCTAAAGCACTCAAATCCCAGCATTCAGTTTAGATACAGGGTATTTACAAGTCGAGCATATCAAACAAAGTAAATGCTTCAATTGTAATAGATACAATGTGAGTCCATTCGGTGGCCCCAATGATTCACAAAGTAGAATCGAATTTATTTTTCTTTCTGCTCTCTTCGATATATGAAGAGATCTTATCGATTTCTAGTGAAAGAAATCGAAAAATTCTTATCTCGAGCTTGACGGTTCGTAAAAATTCAAATTTGATTAAAATGGAAATTTGGCTAAGTTTTATTAGCTTCAGTAATGGGTGACTTAGAGTGGGTCAGACCCCACACAAGACAAAAAGCCGTTGACTAACATTTTATTATGCACTCTAAATTCAACCCGTCACCCACACACACACACACATACTCGCACACACTACGTACAATGTATGATGCACACCCACACACACTCACACACACACGACCCTCATGCTCACTACCTCCCCCGTTCCCTCTTCCCCCCTCTCTTTCTGTCTTCTGCTGTTGCCATACCTTTTGAGCTTTTCCCGTACGTTTTGTCAACTTGTTAATGAAAATAAATTTTTGACGCTGCCGTCGGCGCTGACGGCGAAGTCGACGTTGGCGTCGACGCCACTGACATTGCTCGGTCTCGAACTTTTGCTGATAATAATAACAAAAAGTGACTATAAAAAAGACATGTGCATGCTGTAGTTGTTGTTGCCATTGTTGCTGCTGCTGCTGTTCCTATCTCGTTGATAATATCCGCCGGTCATCGCCAACCTCAACAACAACACAAAGCGTAAAAACTGGCAATGAGAAACAATAAACAAAGCAAAAAAAAACCATAAACAACAGAGACACGCACACACACACGCACATATTTCATACAAAGATTTCAGAGCTGAAGCAATAGAGGCACAGATCAGACTAAAGGATACCCTGTAATGCAATAGACGTAGTGAAATAAATCGATTATATGGTGAAATATCGGATCTATATATTATAATTTAATATATTATCAAAAGTAGGCAAGGCAGGATAGATAATCTCTAGAGAGTTGCCTTTTACCTACTTTCTCTCTCACTCTCTCCCCCTCTCTTTCGGCTGGCATACATCTGCGCACATTTTGCCACATTTACAGGGTATTGGGTAGAACGTCAGTGGCAGCACAGCCGCCGTCATTGATTGTTAGGTAAATTAAGCCGCACCGAGTCGAGTCGAGTCGAAGTGAAGTATCATTTGCACGCCTATTGCTCGGCTTTGCCTTCTGCTCAGTTTGAGCTTTGACTTTGGCTTTGGCTGTGCCTTTGGGTGGGGGATTGTTCTTGTTCTTATTGTATTATTGGGGCGATGCTTCATCGAGCGATTTGCGATGTCTAATTTCAAAGTTTAGAAACCAGAGAACGACAGAGAGTGAAAAGGAAATAGAGAGAGAGCGCGATGGGAAGAAATGGGAAGCACCTTCCGTCCCGCCACGCCACGCCCAACGCCCACTTTCCATTTACACTTCGTTTGTCATTGCCATTTCCATTTCGATGCCCATTAACATTCGCATCACTTTGCCGTGTACTCAAATAGCAATTACGTTTACGTTTACGTCGACGTTGACGTTGACGTTGACGCTGCCATTGCCGCAGTCGCTTCGTTTTCCAATGACGTCGCCATTGAGCCAAGCGCCGCAGCAGTGACACCAACAATAACTAAGCCCGTGGCGCGGCTTTTTCTCATTTATGCATGTGCGATTCGATTTTCATTTTCATTCTGGTAATTAAGCAATTACTGGCTCGAACAAGAGCGGTGCGGTCCAGTCGGGTCCAAGCGACTGTTTAATACGGGCTGAGCGAGCAGCCTAATCGAATCTATAATGTTATATTGATTTCCATTGATATCGATTTTTAGGGAATTCCCTTAAAACTGTCGCAGTTGTTGATTATCTTTAAATAGATCTATATACACTAAATGTTGGACACCCCAATTTAGTGATAAACCCAATATTTAGACAAATACTACGATTTTTGTTCATTTAGATGTACTTCTTGTAACAAGTTGGGAAACTTGTGCACTTCAGAATCTTGAGAATGAACTGTAAACATTATCCACACATTCCAAGCCGTCGTAAGCCTGTGCAATTGCAAATGTAAACTAGCGTATGCCGTGACATTCGCATGCTTTGCATATATTATTTTAATAGCAGTCATAAATAGTCTAACGAATGATCAATTAATTGCAATTGCAATTCAGTTAATTTAAGTGCATGTCACGTTATTTGATTTCTCCTTCGATTCGATATGAATAAAAATGATGAAAATAATTGTCAAAATATAGCAGATGCCCATCTAATATAGAAACTATAGAAATCTCTCTGAAACTACAGAGAAATTATTGTCAGCTGTAGCTATAAAATGATAAGAGTGGACATATCTGATAGCGTTGTTCGACTATCCAATCATACATGGTGTGCACAACAATAGATGTAATAAAAGTAATGCAAGTTGCAGGCATTGTTTGCTTTTATTTGAAAATAATTGTTTTCCCATTCGACTGGCAACACACAGAGCCAGACCGCGCTTGTGTCGCAGAGCAATTTAAATGCAATCAAATTCCAATCAAACTCAATCTAATATTGATTTTTGCATATTGTGATATTTAAACTAGATAATCGCTCCACAAACTAAGTGGGCGGCCCTCGAGCGTAGATTGTTTACGATGGCGTGCACAAATCTGAGCTTTGTCATATATATATTGCATAATTCCTATTGTGGAATATTTAGTCTGGAGTTTGAAGTTTGAAAAGACTCGTGTGTGAGTGAGTCTGGCTAACGGCTTAGGTACTTTGGGCCAAGAAGAAAAATGACTTCCTGTTGCCGTTGTCGCCGACTGTCGACTGTCGACTGCCGACTGTTGATTGTTGGCTGCTCTGGGAATGAACTCGACTCGACTCGACTCGACTCGACTCGACGCGACTCGAGTTCATGCGAGAAAATTACAAATTTTAATTAGTACAAAATCTACGCATCAAATGCGAAATAAATGGAAAAAGCGTCACCAGACGGCGGCACAATGCAAAATGTTGCCCAAAAGTCTCGAAGTCGGGCGAGCGCACATCGAGTACTTGTTGTTGTCCCCACCATTTGGGGGCCACTGCCTCGGGCCCGCCGTGTGCCCCTTGGCCGTGTGTCCCGTGTGTCTCTTGGCTCCCCCAGCCGCACCGCTCGGTCGCCTGTTTTAGCGGCGGGTGGGTGGGTGGTTGCCTAGAGAAAATGGAATTGGAAATGGAAAAATGTTTCACGTCTCGACGCTGGCAACATTGAGCGAGATTATTTTTAGCGATAAACAAACACACTCGCAACACACACTCGCACACACACACTCGCACACACATATGCACGGACACACGCACATATTACGCATACGCCAGAGAGCACGTCGCAGTGCCTCCGAGTCACTCATCCAAATTCAAAGCGGGGCTAACCAAATTAATTTCGCCGGCTGTCATAACACATTAAAAAGCTAGCAAAAGCAAAAACCAAGACAACACGTAAAATATATATATATAAGTATAAAAAAGTTTAATAAAAAAAAAACACAGAGAAAAAGCGCGGTACAATCTGCTCTATCAACACTCGACTTTTTCTATCTTTAAGTTTTGGAAACGTTTTCCCCAATGTCCGGCCACATACGCAGAGAGACGACATACACATTTAGTTGGGAAGTTTTATGCTTGACAGCGGGGCAACAGCTCGTTTATTTAAGGCCACAAATTTGGGGCAGCTTGAACTAATTATATACTTAAACAAATCGCAGAAGCTGAAAGGAAGTCTTCTCTACGTGCCGTAATATAATACGAGTGTGTTTCAATATTTACATATCTCCAATTGTGGCATGCCTCGATAATCAGAGTAAACAACTGTTCGCAGAATAAATAATATGAAAAAAACCTCTGCGAAACGACAGTAGTCGCTCGAGAAGTGGAAAAATCAATTCAATTTGCTGAAGAGTCCCAGCCAAGCTGCTTATTGTATAATACGGTGATATAGAGCAATGTTTATCCAATACTAAAATTAAGAAATTCGTTCGATATTCTCCCATTTGGTAGTCTCAATTTTCAATTGGATTTCGCTTATTTTTCTTTCTTTCTTTCCTTTGGGGCAACAAACGTCTGCCAGAGTCAGCGACCGAGACTCTGCAAATCAGAGACTCCCCATGCTAATTCGATTCAATTATCATTAATGTTCGACTATATTGATAAAATATATATATATGCCTTGGCCATGTGCGCCTGTATAGCAAACTGAATTATCTACACAAAAGTGCGCAGAGGCTGATATAGCCTTATACAGCTTTATTAACTACTCAAATTAAAAGTATAAAAAAACTACAACAAATAAACATTTGGTACAACTTGTGTTGCCCTGTCTATAGCATATCTCGTTGTTGGGCAAACCTCGCTAGTTTCTCACACAGCGCGCACTACTTGTGGCATTGGATCTGTAATCCGAACACACACACACATATATATACAAGTGTGTGTGTGTACTATATACAGAGCGGCAGCGACGCCGCGTCCAATACTGACGCAATTGAAATAAACAAGAAATGAAATTTGGGTTATATATTGGCTAGAAAGATGTTTGCTATTTCTGCTAGTTTTAGTTGTTAGACACATTGCTGTGGCTTGGAGTGGGGTCGGGGCTGGGTCTGGGACTGGGGCTGGGGCTGGGCTCTGGGTCTGGTTAATCAACGACAAACTAAGAACTTTTTATGCTCTCAACAAAAAAAAAAAGTATGCCAGCAAAACGTGTCGAAAGAAAACTAACTTGTATACCCTAACTCACCTCGAAGTAACTTAGTCACGATGTGCATCATGTATTCTATATATGAATAATATTGTCAGCTGATAAGGCGCTATTGAGGCACTCTAATATAATAGTAAGAAACTCAACTCTTTAAGCATGTGAAATCTGTTTCATGTCATGCAGGGTATATTAACTGCCTTGTCTGCCCTTGCTTGCTTCATGCATAACTCAAATTTCTGCATTATAAATCTTGACTATGGCCAGTACACATAGAGATATACACTATAGCAGGTCAATTTGTGATATATGCACTATGTAAATTACAAGGCTTCCTCGTAATGCACAGGTCCATTTGCCAATTTGTTATGGTTGAGCTGCCGTAAAGAGCCAATAGGCCAGAAAGGGTCCATGTAGCTGACTGACCTTGCTGGGCAGCCAGTAACCCAGTTAGGGTGAACTTTATGGGCTTTAAGCATCGCTCTTCACAGCAGAAACAAAAAAGTGGAAAAAGGCTGAAAAAAGCTGAAAAAATCAATTTTCAGTCGCTTTCCCGCAACTCATAAATAAATATTTAACTTTATATATGGCGCATGACAACAGGCAGGGAGGACTCTTCATTTCGCTCTGCCTTTTTGGAGCATCAGCCTAAGCTATCATCATCGTCATCATCATCATTATTATCGACCCGAACTGAGTCACGCCCGTTCTATGCTCTGCTCCGCTCTGCTGCCTCTTGTTTGCCCTTCATGACTTTGTAAAGTTCTCATCCGGCGCAGCGAAATGTTTAAGCTGAAATAACTGAGAGTTTTTGTTTTTTTCTTCTTTTTTTTTACTTTTTGGTTTTTTTGCCTGTGCTCATTTCAAGTTTTCGTCAATTGCCCAATAACCGAGCAGCGAAACGGGCGAACAATGCATTGTAACACCTGTCGACGCTAATAAATTGGAGGAATATCAAATTCTCTAAACTAGATGTGCTTATACAACAGCAGCAGCTGATTAGCAAAGTGCTCTCAGACTGATTGATGCTGATTTGCTGATTAGCTGATTAGCTGATCAGCTGATCAGCTGAATAGTTGAGTAACCAGCTAACTAGCTGAGCTTTTACTACCAGAGATAATCTTGATTTTGTTGAGCTGAAAATGGCATATTAGCTATAGGCAATCTCTGCTTAACCTAGTATAATACCTGTTTCAATTACAAAGTTTAGAGTTACTTAAAAATATTACAAAATAATTCAACTTTGGATTGATGAGGCAATAAATAGCAAAAACCTGTTGATTGCCTCGTTCTTTTTTGTCTGAGGAAATCCTTTTTAAAGAACTCTCTATATAAGAAGGAGAGAGACAGAGTGATATACCTTTTCTAGTCTAGAGGATTGAGGTGATTTCGATATCGGTTACGATTTCGATTACTGACGCCATCCCCATCCCCCTCCGGGTTGAAGTGTCAGCTCTTGTGGCTCTAGCCACTCGCTGTGCGTGCCCCATTTCGGGCCAGCGACGAGCAGTCGGATGACGCTGGCTGGCTAGCCAGACGATGACTAATGCCCCCAGCTCTCTCGAGCTCTGTGATAGCAAATGATATTTTTGTATACGCGCCTGTATGTGTGTGCGTGAGTCTCGCTGCTGTTAAGCTCTCCACACACACAGAGAGAGGGAGAGGGGGCAGGGCAGAGTGTGACAACAGGGCATTAGCAGGCAATGAGAGGGAGCGAGCGAGCGAGCGAGCGGCGTCATCATTGTTCCCTCTTCTTCATACAGCTCAATTTCGAGCAACCTCCAAGTGCGGTGCGTGTGTGAGTGGCTGTTAGCTCCTTTTCCCATGCAGGCAGCTACTGCTTCAATTAATTGCACATAGCAGTTTAAAGGGTCTTCGCGCTCGCACTAGTCCTGCATGTCGTTTAAGCCTTGGCCATAAGCCGTGACTGCAATTGCGACTGCGACTGCGACTGCGAGTCGCGAGTGCAGCTGACATTGTGGCCTCTCGCTATGTCGCATTACACAAGAATTCAATTTCCTCAACAGAATTCCGACAGCTACGGATATCAGCTGAGGCTGCGTTCACCTAATGCACCGGATATGCCCCTGCCAAGGCTTTCAGTTTACAGTATCCACTTAGCTGCCCGCTGCGAACCTATTCACTTCAAATCTGGTTGTCAAGCTGGGGAATTGCTTTGCTTTCCAGGAAGCGGCGTCCTTGGCCCCCCCTGAGCACAGGAATATTTATCTGTTGTGCAGGCAGAATGTAAATCCCCCTGAAATCAATGCGGAACTACAACTTCTTGCTCTGCCTTGATTTGTATCAATATTGATGCTCCTGCAAGTGGCTTACCCAGAACTCAATCGATGTGGGAGGCGAAGAAAAATAGTCGAATTTACTATTACTTTAAGTTGTTTATATTTAGTTAAAGTCCAAGTCAACCCACCTAGCTGCCTCTGCTCCTGCTGCCGTCAAGTACGCTTCTAATTTGTCTCAATTTGATGGCCAACATTAATTGATGTCTGTTGTGTGGCTGTTGGGCTTCAGTTCTGGATGTTTTCCTTTGTTGATTGCATGGTGCACAGTTTGTTGTTATTGGTGTCGGTTGTTGGCTGCCCCGCTCCCACTCTCTGTATTCCTGTGTCGTTGAGGACCTGCAGCATATAGTCACGACCTACATTGGGCACACAGCCTCGCAGCTGCACGCTCTGGGTGCGGGTCCGGGTCCGGGTCTGAGTGGGCGTGGGCCGGGCTCGGGTTGTTACACTGGATAAATGAGTGCAAACGCCAGCAGAATCCGTGAGCAAACTTATATAGCAACCGATACCAAGCCAGCATCGTGCTCGTGCCTATGTACGTGGTGCTTATATATGAATATCTCTCTGCCCCTCGTCCTGTCCTGCTCGGTGTTCCATTTTGTAGTTGCCTCTTTAGTCAACATGACGCCGCTTTTAACTTCATGGCAGGAAGAGCTCACATCTCATATTTCCTAAATCTCCTTTTAAGCTGCCGCTGCCTGGATTTGGCTGAGAGTCGACTCGAGTCGAGTTGAGTCGAGTCGCCGAGCCGCTTATTTATTCGAAATTAAAATCTAAGCGTGTAATTAGAATTCTGTAAGACGAATCAGCTTTCCTTGCTTGCTCAGCTTAGCCCGTAAGCTGAACTCAAGGAGCATTTCGTTGTACATTCTATAGAGCTGAGTAAATCGATAAAAATCAGTGACAAAAAGTGTTGCATGTACAGAAATACTTCTACTACATGCTATTACCCAGAGCCCTGGGCGGTCTTTGTGTCCTCCTTTCCTAATGCAGGCATGGAATGTGTCTTCCAATAAAGTGTACATGAAAGCAAGTATATTTAGGGCATTTCTCCGTGCCCCAAGAGGGAATATCTGCAGTTAAATTTATGTGCAAGAATTAATCGAAATGCTGAAACAGTCTTGGCTAGTCAATTTTAATTTGGCAAGTTGGTAAAACTCTCGCCCAACGCATCCACAATTTGTGTTGCAGTTTCTGGCTGCCACTCAGCCAAAGTTGCACAAAAGTTTTAAGCAATTTGTTCAAAATGTGTCCTTGCACCTGCCAGTGCCAGTTGCCAGTCGCCCGTCGCCCGTAGCCCGTTGCTCGTTGCCCGTAGCCAGTTAGCAGTTATCCAAGGCTGCACGTGACCTTAACCGTAGTTGGAGCCCAAATACGTGTAAGGGCTGTAGAGCTGGCCTGGCATTTTAATTTCAATTGCGAGGGCTGTTCATGGGGTAGAACATTAATGAGATGTGTTTATTAGCCTCAACTCCTGGAAATCGAGAAACCATAAGAAATCTGATCAAATCATTGAAAGCTTCTACTAACTGTAGCATTAACTAGTTAAAGTATGCTTCTTGAGGACTCCAGGCATACGAATATTGCCTTTAAATGTCAATCGATGCTTAAAGTCGTAAATACAAATCGATTGGAGTGGCGAAATCCAGATGAAAATTCTTTCGTGCTGCTTGATTAAATCTCTAATTGGAGCTAATGAATAGCAGAAGTAATAGCTATTTAATTAAATCATGAAATTATTACAATTTCCATTACATTCAATTGGGGATGAAATTTTATCTTCACTCTTTTATTTGCGAGCAATAATTGCTTAAGTTGAATGCGAATGCTTCGACGCCAGCGAGAAAATCAAATTGGAATAAATATCTGGCGTTTGGCGTGCCAGAGAAAATCAATTCGAAACGAGAATGCTGATGTATTCGGGTTTAATTGGTAGTCGGATTAATTTACTGATTCTGGCTTACAAGTGTTGCGAAGCGGATTACATGTCACTTTGTCTATTCCTATGGCCATTGCTATCACAATTGCTGTTACCCCAATGTGGCATCAATGCCAAATGCGTTTGGAAAACTGCTAAGAGTTATGCACTTGCAGGATATGTTGGGGTATGTCGGTGTGTGTGTGTGTGACGGCTCGACAAACAGTTCCAGTTCACTGGACTCTAAAGTGATTACAGCATATGGAAAATGGGTTTGCATAAGAGTAAGGAATAGAGACAAAGAGAGAGAGAGAGAACTGAGAGGGGGAAAACGATTTGCTTGGATTGATATGGAATTCGAGGCGAAATTGCTGACGTGAATTAATGTAATTGATATCGCGTTTGCGTTTGTTTGCATCTTCTGTTGCAGCTGCCAATACTATGTGAAGAGCCACCCGTGGGTGCTGGCCTACCAGGGCGTCATCACGTTCTTTGTGCTGGCCAACTTCACGCTGGCCACATTTATGGATCCGGGCGTTATACCCAAAGGTATGTAGCGTGCTAAACGGTGCCCAGCGTCATCCGCACAGCCTAAATTTGACTGCATTCTAGCCTCGCCCGACGAAGACTGCGAGGAGGAGTTCCGCGCGCCGCTCTACAAGAATGCCGAGATAAATGGCATTACGGTCAAGATGAAATGGTGCGTTACGTGCAAGTTCTACCGCCCGCCCCGCTGTTCCCACTGCTCCGTGTGCAATCACTGCATAGAGGTAAGTTGGCACTGCATTTGACGCTGCTGACGTATTTCATTACACAACCGACTCCCCTTCGTTTGCAGACGTTCGATCATCACTGTCCCTGGGTGAACAATTGCATTGGCAGGCGCAATTATAGGTTCTTCTTCTTCTTCCTCGTCTCACTCTCCATCCACATGCTGAGCATCTTCTCGCTGTGCCTGTTCTACGTGCTCAAAATCATGCCCAACATCAAACAGACAGCGCCCATTGTCGCGTATCCTTTTTACCAATCATCATCATTCCAAATGTGACCTCAAGTTGCAAATTGGCCCAGAGGACGTTCAGTATATCGCCTCGAATTTCTCCGAGTGATGTCCTATACGGTTCAACTGTGAACTGTGAACTGTGTTCACACTCAGTTGGCCTTAAAGGGCATCAACTCATCATAATTAACTAACTTAACTAACTTCGCAATGAAGGCATTTACCTTTCAGCTTAAACGTTTCCCATCAAGTCAGATTGGTTTAGCTTAACTTAACCTTGTAGCATGATACTGATGGGCCTTGTCACGGTGCTGGCGATACCGATATTCGGGCTAACGGGCTTCCACATGGTGCTGGTGTCGCGGGGTCGCACCACCAACGAGCAGGTGACGGGCAAGTTCAAGGGCGGCTACAACCCGTTCTCGCGCGGCTGTTGGCACAACTGCTGCTACACGCAGTTCGGACCGCAGTATCCGAGGTAATGTGGTGCGAGGTAATGTGTTGCATTGCGAAATGAGTAACCCAGTTTTGTGTGTTAATCGAGCAGCCTGCTGAAGCCGAAGAAGTACGCCTCGCGACGGTCGCAGACGCAAAATCAAGCCATCAGCACCATATGCAACGATCGGACCAACCAACAGACCAACGCCGGCAGCGCTAGCGGGGCCGGAGCCGGTGGCAATGGCAGCACAGCCGGTGGTGTCGGCAGCGGCATGCGCGGCACCGCGGTACAATATTCACCCCGCTCCTACTACGAGCCGAGTCGGGAGAAGCGTGGAATTCAGGTAAAGACTTATATGGCCGAGGGCAATGGTTATAATCAACGGTCGGGCAGCACAACGCTTTATAGTAAGGTGGGTAACATTTTGCAAACCAAAACGAAACATTGCAGTAATTGCTATGCAAAACGATTATAATTCTCTCTCTATGAAACCTATACTCATGTATCTACTCTATCTCTGTACCTCAAGTATCTGTATCTTTGTTTGTGTATGTCTGTAACATTTGGACACCTGGGCGGACGACTGCCATAGGCAGCTCGACCAGTCCCAGCTGTTGTCGCCACTTGTTGTCTAACTTCTAACTTCTATTTTCATTTAATCTCTTTAATCGTTTGGTTGAGTTCCATTGGTTTCGACATTATTATATTATATTACGTTATAGTTTAGTGAGAGTTACTTGGCTTGTATCTAACACTTCCTGACTGCTAACTAACGCTTCTTTGTCGTATGTCGTTCTGTTTAACATGCGCATTCGAATTGTCAGCTGGCAATTGCTTCTGCTTCTGCTTCTACTTCATTTCAACTTTTCATCGTATTTATAAGTTAATCACGTCCTCACGCCCAACATCTAATGCATACATAACTCTTCCCCCATGGCTCTTCTCATAACTCTCTATATATACAACATATGTATTTAATGCACAGTTTGTTTGCCCGTCGACCCGTAATTATTGATTGGCTTTTAGATTAGAAACATCAACTTGAGCCAGGAACTGTCGTTGCCTCTGAAGTTTTAGTTTTATGTTTGACGCTTCTTTTCGCCGTGACCCGACCCGGGCTCTGTCCGTGCTTGTTGGACACGCTTGTAACATAGTTGTAGTCGCTTTTTGGTAACCGTAATTGCGCAATAGTTGACGCCCTAAGTCATACCCACCATAATAAATCACCGCTAACACGCACACGCACACCCACACCCACACACACACACACATACAGAATCAATCACAGTCGAATAAGCAGCAAACTCTTTAACACTTTTCGTTTTATCGTTTCAATTCCTTCTCTTTCTTCCTCTTGTATTTGCTTAAGCTTGGTTTATTTTCACCGTAGATTTTGTTTTTTTTAAGAAAAAAGTGTCCTCGACTAAAACAAAGCATGAATCGAAATATGTTCGATAAACCCGGAACATATGTGAGGCATAAGATATAAGTTGTCGAAATATGTTCAATAGGTCCAGAACATATGTGAGGCATAAGACATAAGTTGTTATGTCGCCTGGGGAGTTAGGTAAACCACAAAGAAAGATGTTCAAAGCTTATAATAGAATAAAAAAGGTTTTGATCAGAAGCCGACAACAACTTCAGATTGAATACTTAAGACTAAAGATCCTAAGATAAAGCTCCATTTGAAATATTTGCAGAGTTTGCCATAAATGTGAGGGAATGTCATAAACCAATATACTCGCTTTAACATACAACTGATTTAAATAGGCTATTAAACTTAATTTGATATATTTGGAGACTGTCAATAAAGGTTCAGGTATGGCAGAGCATAGCACACGATTTGTAAGATGGCAAACTTATATACTCGTTATTGAATTGAGAGGAGATACTATTATTTGCAGATTGATTGAGCTATAACATTTTATATAACATGGGTATATTTTGAGGACCCTGCCACTAAATGTGAAGGTTCGCCAGAACATAGAAAACAATTAGTAAAATAATATACTCGTTTTAATACTAAGAGTAAGGTATGCTGATTTATATAAGTTATCAAACTTCATTCGATATATTTAAAGACTTTGTCAATATTTGTTCAGGAATAGAAACCATAACCAGAAAGAGGCACATTGCACCAATGTATTATTAAAATATACTCGTTTTCACACTCAGAGTAAAGTATTGTATGCTGATTTATATGATCTATAACACTTCATTTGATTGAAGACTGCCAATTCAGGTATAGCAAACCATAGTAAGCAATCAGCAAAAAGAGAATTCGCACCAACGCGATATGCTCGTTTTTGAATTGAGAGTAGAGTATATGTAATCTATCAAGCTCTGTTTTATATATTTGGAGACTCTGCCAATAAATGTAACGAAGCGGCAGACCGTAGTAACGTTTAGCTAAGACACACATTGTACCTAACCAATATACTCGTTGTCACACTGAGAGTAGAGTATTATTTGCTGTTCCACAAGGACTATCTATATCAATGTACACTGCTGTATTGTTGTTGTTGTTTGGGGAACGTATTTAGAGCTTCAGTCACAGCCGCATATAAGGTAATTTGTTGCATTTTCATTTTGGTTTAGTTGCGTTGGCCTTAAGGCTTCGATTAGTTTGTTCCTTTTAGTTACTTGCTTCATATTCGGTTTCGTTTAATTTCAATTGTTGCATGCGGTTTCAAGTACTTTAGTTCGCTGTTTACCTAATTTGAAAGCTTTTGCAAAAGTTACTGCTCTGTTGTCCACACTAGTTTGGCTGCATTTGTGCTGTACATTCGCTCGCAGATTGTTGTGCAACTCTTCTTCAATTTAGTCTAGAAACTATATATGAACTAAAGATTGGTCAATAAACAAAACAAACAAAAACTCTACACTTTCTGCAAGCACCGAAAAAGGTAAAATCAAAAATAAAAAAAAAAAACTAAAGAATTCAATAAAATAAAATATATATGTTTGTAATTCAATAATTTAATTATTTAATTAATTTTTTAATACATATGATTGATTGACTTGAAATTTGTCACATGATTTCTTCCGTTGCTTCTCCTCACTAAAGATTGACTATAGAACTGAATTGAGATCTCCGAAATTTGAAATCACTTTCCCAATTTTTAATACTCTTCAATATCTTCCATATCTTTTGAACTCGATAACATATTTTCCTTTCTCTCTCGCTCTCTTTATTTCCCTCTCTTTGTGATCTGAATGCCCAGCGAGTCCGCTGACTTTCGTAGCTTTGCCCTATCAGCTCCTTGTGCAGTTCATATCATATACCTATATACCTATCTCATAGTACGAAATTTGTGTAACACTGTAAAAAGATTACAGTTGGCTGTATCTGGGACGTGGATACACGGGCATCATACATACTGTGCGTTATATCTATGCAGGAGATAAACTATTAGCATCGCTCACTTCTGGCCACGATTGGGCGTCCGGCAATCGACAGTCGACACTTGGCATTTGGCATATGGCATTTGGCATTCGATTCATTTGTCCAACCCACACAAAACACACACAAGTTTCGTTTTCATTTGGTTTCAAGTACAGATCGATCAATCGCAACTATTCTGTTTTATGTAGGCCTAAGGTTATCTGTGTTGAGAGCACTTGGTGTACACCCGTTACTAATCTGCCTAAGCAATGTGCGCTCTACCCTTTTCACAGCTGTCGCCGGGCCGCGAGTGCTCCGACACGGACCTGGAGCCGCCGCCCGCCTCACAGAGCCAAGACTGCGAGCCGACGCCGCCGCTGCAGCGCCACAACTCGACCAACTTCTACCTGCCACAGGTGAGCGACACGGCGCCTGGCATCAACATGAGCAACATGAACAACGGCAACATCGCTAGCGGCGCGGGTGGTGCGTCCAACTCGGCGCAGTCTGGCGGCGGCGGCGACTCCCCGCGTCACCTGCGCATGTACCATCCACGGCACAGTCCGCACGCGCGGACCAGGTGAGTAGCTGTGAAATATATCACATCTCGTGCTTGCCACTTACATATGTGTAATTGCTTCCCAGGGGCCTGGATCCTCAGCGCGGCTACACGAGCGATCCACTGTCGCCGGATCAGCCTGGCGGGGGCTACGTCGTCAACGGGCAGCAGGGCATATCAGTAGCACAAAGCCAGCGCGGTGGCACAACAACGGCCACGCCTACCATGCAACAACGAATTAAGCCACTGGGCGTCGCCACACCACTCGTCAGCGCCAGTCCAGTGAGAAGGTGAGTGGTGTCTGACTCGGCCCGCCCCTCGCTGCAGCGGTGCAGCGGCCCCAATCGATTCTCCAGCTAGCCGTCTATATAATATGTAGTATATATATATTCATGTGTTAAGCTGCTTTTGCATTGATTGATTGTTGTGAAATGCTTCAATATGTTGTTGCTGCTGTAATTGTTGTTGCCATTGCTATTGACGATCGGCTCGCTTATAACGAAATCCTCGCACATACCCATAGGTTGGCTATGCGTGTGTATGTGTGCGAGAGTTTCAGAGTAATCGCTGTCGCGAATCGCGCTCCTCAGTTGTTTATCGTTGACCTAATGTATTGGCTTGAAGAATACTGTAATCTAGGCCCGTCTCACACTCGCAGTGCTCACTGTACACTCATCGCGCGCGACAGTGAGCGAGTTGGCAATAGCTCGAAAGGTCACTGAACCCCGGCTCATCACTCGAAACGCGAACTATCTCTTTTGTATCTATGTATCTTTCTCTCTCTCTCTCTTTCACTCTGTCTCTCTTGCTCTCTCTCTGTATCTATCTATGTATCTCCCTCTATTTCGTTATACCACTCACATGCTTTGGTCGTAAATCCGAATACATTCCGCCCTCTATTTGGCTTCGTCCTTTACGCTTTCGTATCCCTATATCTCTCATCAACATATCGTGTATATATTTGGCACAAAGCTTTCTCCCCATGATTTGTTTTACACACTTTTCGACTAATTATTTTAAAACTTTTCTTTTTTTCCGTTTTCTTTGTTTATTTTATTTTCTCGATGTAGTCAATACTCAAATTCTGAGAACAGTACTAATTCCTAGGCTTAGCTTACCAAAAAAAAAACAAAGCAAAAACAAAAACAAAAATACCAAGAAAACCAAAAACAGAAAAAACCAGCAAGAAAACTCTAGAATTAATGTGAAAAGTGAGACGATATCAAATTATGATTACGATTACGATTACGACTAATCATATATGTCTATATGTATGTATATATAGATAGTTAAGAGCCTACATTGAGTAGAGTGTTTAATATTATACAAATTACACTGTGTCAAGCAGAAAGAGGCGCCCGAACCCGAGCCATATCCTGAACCAAACAGAAACCAGAAACAGATCCCCAGTCAAGTTCTCTTTGCAACTATTGTGTCCCAACGTTTCCCACATAACTGTCTACGTATTTATATGGATAGACGTCAGACGACGACACTCAACAGGCGACAGTTGTCTTTTTAACGTTTCCGTCCACACACACACACAAGCACACACATACACTCTGACACACTCCTAGAAAAAGTACCACAACAACTAGCGTCAACACCAAGCGCACCCAATCTATGTACTACTACTACCTTAGCTTTCATTCGATTGAAGGTGAGTGAATTCTTGATTTTGGTGCCGTTTCACTGTCTCTTTTTTTCATGATATACCCTTGCAGAGGGTCACCCAGTGTGTTCTAAATATATATATCTATATTGATTTGTATACTTCAGCTAGCCGTCTTGTCTGTCCGTCTGCATGGTCTCAAGCTCATTCACTTGGTAAGAGAGAGTAGATGCTGTCCGTATGCAAATAATGGGAAGCTTAGCTTAGAAGAGATCTCTCCGTAATGTAATAGGTTTGACCTATTGCAATGTGAATGACAGCACGATACGAGTGACCTTTGGCTGAGTGCATAGGCATTGCCGCAGGTCTGCAAGGGTATTTGAGCTTCGGCAGGCCGAGGATAGTTCTTAACTTGTTTTGTTATTTGCCGAGACTCACCTCATTCGAATCGATCAAATCAAACCAAACCAAACCAACCAAGGCACACACTCGACACTCAGCAGGCTTTGCCCCATTCTCAGTCACACTGCGGCCCCGGATCTGGGTATAACAACAACTCATTCATACAAAACGAATGTCAAGGCTCGCACTAGCTGTCAGCCTAGTATCGAAAATTGAGCCAACTAAACAAATTCTCGTACCTCGTTTTGTTGTATTCCTATTAAAAATTTTGTAATTCTTTCTTTCGGCAAATAAGTTGACTTTCGGCAAATCGCGGTACAATCGGGTGTTAATTTTAGAGAATCGCATTAAGCACCATGAATAGGAACAGACAACATACACAGCTGAACTCCAAGCGCAGGTCGCTGGGCCTGATGGACAAGATGCTGCCGTTGACAGTCGCAACGCCGCCACAGCTGCGCAACCGTCGCCAGTTCCAGTACAACGGGATGAGCTTCCAGACGAATCCGCTGGCGCTGCGGTCGTGCGGTGGCCTCGACGGCGACGCTGGCGATGGCCGGTTCGCAACCACGGATGACCGGCGCCACTCGTCCTATAACACGTACAAGGCAGCATCGCAGATTCCGGAGTCTAGCCGCCTGTGCATGCAGCGCAGGTGTCACAGTGACATATCCATCAGCAATGACGCTCAGAGCAACCCCACCAGCACGGTGGTGCCGCCACCGCTGCCGAAGACTGTCAACCATTCGAGTGTGGTGCAGCAGCCGGACGACGGCGCAGCTTGGCAGGCGAACGATGACAGTGCCAAGAACCTGGCAGGTGGCGAGGACACCTATAGCAACACCTACAACGGCAACTATGGCAACAGCGGTGCCAACAACAACGACAGCAACGCGAACAACAACAAAGGCGGCAGCAACAACACTGATCGGTTTCAACAAGTGTTGGCTAAGTACAGCAAGCAGCCTCCCAGCGAGGAGTGTAGCGGTAGCTACAACAGCAACAACAACAACACCACCACAACCACAAACAAGGGCAGTTACGACAGTGGCGCCAATGCCAACGGCAGGAGCTCCAAGAATTGGTCGTACAGCACGGACCGGAAGAACAACACGCAGGACGAGCCGAACAACGATCAGGGCTCGAGGGAGCCGCCCGTGTTCTCGCCAAGGATATATAATCGGTCGCACCTGAAGCTGAGTGGTTTTCGGTGCGGGCAGATGAGAGCGGGTGGTGGCTTCACTGCGGCTGGCATCAATCACTCCAAGATGGACTACATCACGCTGACGGGCTTCCTGCTCGGCTACCTGACGTCGAATATGCTGTTCTTCCTGTGCTGGTACTTCACCTGGCTGAAGGGGCAGGTGGTGAAGCTGCGCAACCACTTTCTGGGCCAGGCGAACCTGTGGGAGTTTTTCGACTTTGAGGACACCACACGCTACTCAATGCAGACCAAATTGCTTCTGGCACCAATAATACTTGGCTGCAGCATCCTCTACTGTGTCGTCAACGTACTCCATTTGCTGATCAAGCTGGTGCGTGCCGACGTGCCGCGCACCGTCGTCGACTTTGTGCAGCGCATCGCCCGAAACCACTGGCCGTAGGCGCCGCGTAACGTGCAACTCCCAAGACAATCGCTGGTCACCCATCCGCACACATACGCACACACTTCCAGTATCGCTCACTGATGTAACCTACATATCTATATAAATACACTCGCAACGCGGTGGGGCAAAATGGTATCGAATTGTATTTAGTAAATAAAAAAGGTTTCATTTCTAAATTGGTCTTTGCATAGACGATAACCGATAACCGATAAACGATAACCGATAACAGATCACTGATTACTGATTACTCTCCATCGATGGGTCCTTCTTTTTCTTCAGTCTAACCCCTTGTGCTCGTTCGCGCTCTCTGCAACGTGTTACTCCGTCACTAACTCTCAGTGTTTGCCCACCCTAACGACATTGTGGTCCCAGTTCGTAGCCTAACCCTCCACACACACACACAGCTACACGTGCATACACCCACCTCAACTCATGACTACTCCACACACACACACACACACAGACAGACCCGCATTCTGTTAATCTGCTGTCAAGTCCTAACATTAACATGGCGCGCGCTGTTAATGACCGCAGCCTCAGTGTGATTCGTTAACATAACTCGCTCTCTAACTTGCTAAGCTCGCGTTTGGCTGCGTCTCTCTCACACACACTCTCGACTGGTCCTCCTTCGCAGATCCAACCCGGGCACGCCCACGCAGCCACGTCGCCCCGACTTCATCGGGCTGAACGCGCAGGCGGCGGCGCAGCAGCAGCAGCAGCAACAGCAGCAGGCGGCCGCAGCGGCAGCTGCCTACTATGAATACACGACCGGCCTGCCGCCACAGCATCCGCAGGCGCCGACGATTCAGCACCAGCAGCAGCTGCTGCTGCAACAGCAGCGCGTCATGCTGCAGCACCAGCAACAGCAGCAGCAACAAGGTGAGTATTCCGTCATTTGGTGTCCCTCTAGATCCTCCTGCTAATGCTCTTCTCTTCCATGTCCAGCGCTGCAGCAGCAGCAGCAGTCGCTGGCGCAGGCTGCCTACGGCGGCAGCCCGCAGCGTCGCTTCCTGTCGGAGGGCGAGCTGGTGCGACAGGGCGCCGGGGAGCTGTCCTATGCGCGCTCCAACAACACCGTGGACAACATACGCGAGCTGGCGGGCAGTCCGCAGCGCGGCGTCTACATGTGGAAGGACACCTCGCCCGGCTTCGGCGGCGGCGGCGGACCGGCCACGGTCAGCATTGGCAGCAGTGCGGGCACACTGCCAAGCAGCAGTAATACGGGCGGCATGATGCAGCACGCGCAGTACATAACAGCCGGCGGGGGTGCTCACCCACTCATTATGACCCACTCGCGCCTGCAGGACTACGCCAACCAGCAGCAACAGCAACAGCAGCAGCAGGCGGCGCTAGCCAACGCTGCAGCAGCAGCTGCCGCCTCATATCACCGCTCCAATCCAACGAGCCCCACAACCTTGCCCCAAACCTCCGGCGCACAAACGTACATCCTGCGCTACGGTGGCGGCGGCGGCGGTGTCAGTGGTACCGCATCAGGAGCACAGTCGGGCAGCAGCGGCAGCATCGCCAATATGCCAACCAGCAATGCGGGCACTGGCTCTGGGGGCTACCAGCCTCAGCTGCGCGGCGGCGTGGCCGTCTTTCCGCCTAATGCGCTGGCCGGCGTCAGTGTGAGCAGTGCGGCCGGGGCGCTGCAGCCCCAGCCCTCGCCTCAGATCAAACGCAAGCAGACGCCCACGAGGCCAATGAGCTTTGTGCGCGCGCTGGAAATGACCGATTCCATGGAGATGCAGTCACTGGAGCAGCAGCAGCAGCAGGCAGCAGCGGCGGCGGCTACGATCGCGCGGAACAATGGAGGTCTGCCCAGCGGCATCCCGGCCAGCTTGGCCCAGCAGAATGCAGCAGCAGCCGCCGCCGCAGCTGCAGTCGGGCGCAATGCGGCGGCAGCAGCCGCAGCGGCTGCGTCGAACGCGACTGGCACTCCGGATCGTGCCAGCATCTATGATATGAACTATGAGATCTCCGTATAACCCGTGGTTGTGCCCGTCGTCGTAATGCCACCCGCCTCGACAGCCAGCAGTGCAGTTGTCACGGCAACGGCCACGGCCGCCTTCTACGCCCAGCAGCAGCAGCAGCAACAACAACAGCAACAACTGCTGCAGCACACCACAATGAGCCACGGGACAGAGCCGGCGGCCTACGCTTCGGTGCCCGTGCCCATGCCCGTGTCCGTGCTGGTGGCCAAGCACTGCAACGGGGTCAGCCAGAGCCCCCTCGGCGCCAGCAAGACGCCCAACAAGCGCAAGTTCTCCACGTTCTTCTGAAGCTACAGTCATATATATATATTATATATACATATATGTATATAGATAGATAGATAGATGTATATGTATGTGTAACGGGATATCGCAAAGCTGTTCGATTCTGCTTGGATTTTTTTTCCTCTTTCCTTTCTAATTTTAACGTATTGTTAAAATTTTATTTCGATTGATTTTTTTTTTAATAATTTATTTAAATTTTCTAAATAATTTACGTAAGAATTTAAAATGTTGGCAACACATTCGGATGTCGCAAGAACTGTAAATAGAGAAAACTATCTGTAACTATCAGTTTTTAACTAACGCATAAGACACAGGAATTTTTTGTTTGCTTTCACATCTGTCCACGGACCTTGGAAAGCTATGAGGTAGGATCCAAATTAGTTAAGTTACGACCCTCGACTCGCTCGCCATCGAGCAAAAGCGATTTGTTTTTAATCAAATTGTTCACGAAAGTGTTTAGCTATATATAGTTTCGTATATATTTATATATATATATCTCGTATAGATAATGGTATATATAAATCTTTGCATTGCAATCAAATTGAATATATATATATATATAGGCAGTCAGGTCAGATATAAATTGTGGAGCTCGAGTACGAGCTTACGTAGCAATCTACATATATAACTATGTACTACTACAACTATTGAAACTACACCTAATGAAACGCCAAAATTTGTAAACGAGTATCGAAGATAACTTATTATATATATATATATGTGCATATGTGTATGTGTGCGTGCGTGAGTGCAGTTCTGCATATATATATAGATGGAGATATGCATGTGCATGTAGAGTGGTCGCTAGTGAAGATTAACAATTAAACCTTTTTATAAGACCGACCTCCAAATACTTTTTACTATCGAAACGAAGTGAAATCCTGAATTTAGCAGCGATCACTGCATATGTATATGGGACATGCCTTGTATTACCCAAGTACGTCTTTGCAATATGTGTGTGTATTGTGTACATGTGTGACTGTGTGTGTGTATTCGCTTACAGCTCCAGCAGCTTTCAATAGTCCAGCCGACTTGGGCTGTCTCCAATTATGTCGTCCACTTTTAATTGTATGAATTCTGTACATACTGTAACTGTGTATATTCATGTGTGAAGTAATCTGTTCTATGTATTGTGTCGAGGCCAAGTTGTTACAGCCAAGCATTTAATAGTTGTTGTCGTTGATATTGTGCTGATCAGCTGAACTACAAATATACACAGAGAGCGAGAGAGGGATTAGGGAGGAGGGAGGAGGGAGAGCTGTAACAATCGTTGGCCCATGCTTATGTAATCTGTATATTTAGAACTTTGTTGTTATTTTTTTAAGTGCAATTAGTGTTTATGTTTATTTCGTGCTCTGCCGCTTGTTAGGAATCAATCAAGAGGACTTCAGAACAATCAAACTGCGACCACAATAGGGCTTCTTGTCATCCGCGAGTCTCGAGCCGCCTCCACTACCGACCCAGTTTAGAGAAATTGAGAAATTGAATGGGAAGCGATTTGCCAGAGAGATAACAAAAGCAAATGCGAATGCAAATGCAAATGCAAATGCAACAAATGAATAGAATTAATGTTTGTAATAAAGCTAGCTATATTTAATTGAGTGTTCAGACACACAAGGGCCCACACAACTTATTATCGAAAGAGTCAGCGGAGGGAGGGAGGGAGTGAGTGAGTGGCAAGGAGGAGAGACCCAAACACCCCCAGACTTGACTCCATATAATCGTAGGCGTGTGCAACACAGAAACCAGGCGTAACAAGAATTAATAGTCGAAGGCGAAGTATTCTAAGTGTTTTTTGCTAACAAATTAAAATAACAAATTGAAGAAATTATAGATATACCTACACAAAACGAGTACATATGAAAGTATATGTCTGCGAGTATATTTAAATATAAATATATGAAATTGTAACTGAAACTGAGAAAACAAACAAACAGAAACAAAACGAGAAAATGATAAGATGAAACATTGTTTTAGATTTTTATACCAAATTTAATTAATGTCAAATCATGTTGTTTAAGCATATACACATATATTTATATAACAAAATATATATATGTATATATACACTATTTTTTTTATGCCGCATTCAGTTAGGCAGACAGAGCAACTCCAAGAGTATCTGCCCCGTATGAAATGGAGAGAAATGAATGAGAGTCAGCAGACGAGACCGAGATTGCATAGTTGCAAACATCACACATGCGTTTTTTTATTGTTTTTTAATTTAAAGAAAAAGTTGTTTTTTTTTTTGTATACTGTGTGTACTTTGTAAAATATACAATAACAAATTTAATAGCAACATTAACAGCAAGGCAATTAATATATAATAAAGATAATGAAAAATAAACAAAATATCTGCGAGTTTTACTAAGAGCGAGTTGCCCAAGGACAATGATAATGTATTCCACTAGTCATTTGCTTGGAGTTAATGGAACATATGATGTGGAACATTTTATAATATCGTTAAAAATATCCATATTATTGGAAATATCTATTCAGTTAGCGCAAGGAGAGAATAGACGATTAAGAGGAACTCAAACTTTATTTTTAATTTGTAGCTTTCAGTGGTAATACTTTTGATTCATTTTGATATTTATATACTCTGAATGGGAAACTGAAACTGTCAGATGGAGGCATGGAAGACCACAATTACATCAAAGTTGATCTGAACTACAATTTGAGTCAATCTAGTCATGATCATCTGGCTATCTGTCCTATCGATAGTTAAAACTTGAAATAAATATTCCTGCGCAGCATACGCTGTATAAGCTTATAATTTTTCTAAACAATTCATCCCACTTCACTACTATCGATAGAAATCGATAATATGATCTGGTCTAAGAGAATCGATACTTTAAATGTGTGATGAAATTGTTGGAACAAACGTATTTTTGATTGTAAAGACTCAGGGTATGTCTTAATTGAATAGTACCGACTGTAGCTGTCTTATGAACCTGTTATAATAAATAATATTCTATTTGAGAAACTAAGTCAATGAGGCGTTTCGATATGACGCTCCCAAGGTATTTAATTGAATTGAGAAATTTATCTGTTGGGAAAATTAATTATCCTCGTCAGTCTTATACACACACTAAACAAAGCCATTCTCCAAAGCCTAAGATTTCTCACTAAAACTTTATTCAACTTTAACTCTCAAATTAGAATTTGAAAATATATGGAGTACGTTTACGAAGAACGAGAAGCTGAAGTAAAAAATACAATGCCTACTAAGAAGAAAACATTTGTAAGCTATGTTTTCTTCTTAGTAGGCATTGTATTTTTTACTTCAGCTTCGACGCTAAGGAAAATATTCAGTTGATTTAGTTTGGGCTACAGAGACAGTTCAACTTCAAAAAGTAACAAATTAAAAAAAATAATGTATCCGGACACGCGGAACGTGCCTGCGAAGACTTCTAATAGTGTTGTGTGCACTACGGTCGCCATGCACAGATTCAACATATTGACGTACAGTGACCACACTCAGACACGGATTACACCCATGGTGCTTCCACAGATAGTCAGGTCGGGAAACCTCTCCACACCCGTGGAGGGCCTGACGACCCTCTTCAATGACCTCAGTCTATTGCCAACTGGCAACCCCGACACATCGACCAACTCATCAACCTAACTATCTTTTTTGAAAACACAATACCAAAGCACAACAGGTAAGCGGCGTTTACTATTTGTTTTAAATTGATATACAAAACTAATCGTAATTATTTTAGGCATTATTACTTAATTACATACGCGGTGACAGCATAGACAAATATTTAATCTACAATACAAAAGAGTTACACAGAAATTACAACAGCAGCCAAGTTCTACAAAACACAGAAGCAACATGAATCGTTGCCACGTATCGTCATTTATCTACAATAAATTGAAGCTCAGGTAAGGTTATCCTCAATAAAATCAATCCGAAATTAAATTAATCTCATCTCAACTAAATGTAGGCTGTTAACGCAGACGCTGAATCGAAATGCAAGTCACTTGAGCTTCTCCAACATATAAATGCGCGGCACATAAAATAAACTTCTACAAATTTGATACACAGGAAATGCACAATAAACAAAGACATTTATTTCTTTATTTGTTAAATTAAGTTATTTGAAAAAGGTAGTAAGAGAGCTTGAATTGAGACTGCCCGACTAGGAAGTACCCTAAACTAGGGATTTAAATTGTTATTCCATTCATTCTACGTACAATGAAAACAAATCCGCTTGCACACATCCGTTAAGCAGAGCTTGTATAGAGCTCATATTGTCCGCTAGCTATAGTAAGTTAGCTTGAGACCATCTTAGACTACAGACAGAATTTAAATATAACCCAAGAAATTCTATTAATCCAATCAACAATCGCCTGATTGTAATGGCACAAACACGACTTGATAAGCCATCCTAGGATTCCTAGTACGTTGTATATAAAATCAAAAATATACCAAATCTTTGCATCCTGCAGAAAATGTACTACCTTCATTTTCTATGGTATTCAAGCTAAGCTTAAACAAGTAAGAAAACTCTAGTCGGGCGTAACCGACTAAGGGATACCCTGAACCCCGTCGAATCTGTGTTTTCATAGAATTTGGGGGAATTTGGGGCCGGTATCCAAAATATAACAAAATTCGAAAATGCATAAAGTACATATAAAACTAAATATAAAATTTGGTGTTTTTTAACTGAATTTCGATTTTGTTTTTAATCAATAACAATTATTTGGGGATAGTTATCGATTTTTTTGATCTGCGCGTGCTATACACGGACCCACATAAAAAATTTCAAGTCTCTAGCTCTTACGAGAGCTGATCATTCTTAACTTCTCTTTAGGCCGGTCCAAGCGTCTCCTTGCGTTCCTTCCAATCGAAGCATTCTTTAGAACATCCTAGACTCTCAGGTCTATATGTTCCTTCAGATCTGCAGGATTTATATGTACGAATTTGATACATAGGAAATGCACAATAAAACATGACACTAAATTTCATGGAAATTTTTTATACCCTGAACCCATTGAAAATGGGAATTCAGGGTATAATGGTTTTGTGAAAATGTATGTATTAAACTAAAAATGAATAAAATTATTAAAGTTTTAATTTATTTATTATTTACTTATTTAATTAAAGCGCCTCAAATTTTAGAATGATTCATGACCAACACAAGAAAGAAACAGCAAGAAAACAAATATTTTCAGTGTGAGAAGCGCATATAAAGGCGTTTATATATAGTTTATGTATTGATGTATTGTATAAGCCTATTTATGATTGATACAGAAGCTATATATAACACGTAGCAGTTGCTTTCTGATATGATTCTTATTTTCTCTTTAGATCAGTCGTAAACATCCCATATGACTCATGAGTGATCTATCTTAACTTCTCTTTAGATCAGTCATAAACATCCCATATGACTTATGACATGAGAGTGATCTATCTTAACTTCTCTTTAGATCAGTCATAAACATCCCAGATTAGATCAGTCTTAACTTCTTGTCAGATTAAGTCTCAAATTAGAATTTGAAAATATATGGAGTACGTTTACGAAAAACGGGAAAAAGCTTACAAATGTTTTCTTCTTAGTAGGCATTGTATTTTTTACTTCAGCTTCGACGCTAAGGAAAATATTCAGTTGATTTAGTTTGGGCTACAGAGACAGTTCAACTTCAAAAAGTAAAAAATTAAAAAAATAATGTATCCGGAAACGCGGAACGTGCCTGCGAAGACTTCTTATAGTGTTGTGTGTGCTACGGTCGCCATGCACAGATTCAAAATATTGAAATACAGTGACCACACTCAGACACGGATTACACCCATGGTGCTTCCACAGATAGTCAGGTCGGGAAACCTCTCCACACCCGTGGAGGGCCTGACGACCCTCTTCACCGACCTCAGTCTATTGCCAACTGGCAACCCCGACACATCGACCAACTCATCAAACTAACTATCTTTTTTGAAAACACAATACCAAAGCACAACAGGTAAGCGGCGTTTACTATTTGTTTTAAATTGATATACAAAACTAATCGTAATTATTTTAGGCATTACTTAATTACATACGCGGTGACAGCATAGACAAATATTTAATCTACAATACAAAAGAGTTACACAGAAATTACAACAGCATCCAAGTTCTACAAAACACAGAAGCAACATGAATCGTTGCCACTTATCGTCATTTATCTACAATAAATTGAAGCTCAGGTAAGGTTATCCTCAATAAAATCAATCCGAAATTAAATTAATCTCATCTCAACTAAATGTAGGCTGTCAACGCAGACGCTGAATCGAAATGCAAGTCACTTGAGCTTCTCCAACATATAAATGCGCGGCACATAAAATAAACTTCTACAAATTTGATACACAGGAAATGCACAATAAACAAAGACATTTATTTCTTTATTTGTTAAATTAAGTTATTTGAAAAAGGTAGTAAGAGAGCTTGAATTGAGACTGCCCGACTAGGAAGTACCCTAAACTAGGGATTTAAATTGTTATTCCATTCATTCTACGTACAATGAAAACAAATCCGCTTGCACACATCCGTTAAGCAGAGCTTGTATAGAGCTCATATTGTCCGCTAGCTATAGTAAGTTAGCTTGAGACCATCTTAGACTACAGACAGAATTTAAATATAACCCAAGAAATTCTATTAATCCAATCAACAATCGCCTGATTGTAATGGCACAAACACGACTTGATAAGCCATCCTAGGATTCCTAGTACGTTGTATATAAAATCAAAAATATACCAAATCTTTGCATCCTGCAGAAAATGTACTACCTTCATTTTCTATGGTATTCAAGCTAAGCTTAAACAAGTAAGAAAACTCTAGTCGGGCGTAACCGACTAGGGGATACCCTGAACCCCGTCGAATCTGTGTTTTCATAGAATTTGGGGGAATTTGGGGCCGGTATCCAAAATATAACAAAATCCGAAATTGCATAAAGTACATATAAAACTAAATATAAAATTTGGTGTCTGTAGCTTCAAAGATAGGCGAGATAATTATAATTATATAAAACATAATTAAATAAAAAATGATTTTTAACTGAATTTCGATTTTGATTAAAATCGATAACAATTAATTGGGGATAGTTGGGGATTTTTTAAAATAAACTTTATCTGCGCGTGCTATACACGGACCCACATAAAATTTTTCAAGTCTCTAGCTCTTACGAGAGCTGATCAGTCTTAACTTTTCTTTAGGCCGGCCCAAGCGTCTCCTTGCGTTCCTTACAATCGAAGCATTCTTTAGACCAGCCTCTCAGGTCTTTATGGTCCTTCAGATCTGCAGATAGTTACTGGTCATATTAAACAAAAAATATTTACAGATTTATATGTACGAATTTGATACATGGGAAATGCACAATAAAACATGTGAAAATGTATGTATTGAACTAAAAATGAATAAAATTATTAAAATTATTTTAATTTATTTATTATTTACTTATTTAAATAAAAGCAAAACAAGTTGCTTTCTAATATGATTCTTATTTTCTCTTTAGATCAGTCGTAAACATCCCATATAACTTATGACATGAGAGTGATCTATCTTAGCTTCTCTTTAGATCAGTCATAAACATCCCAGATTAGATCAGTCTTAACTTCTTGTCAGATTAACTCTCAAATTAGAATTTGAAAATATAAGGAGTACGTTTACGAAAAACGGGAAAAAGCTTACAAATGTTTTCTTCTTAGTAGGCATTGTATTTTTGACTTCAGCTTCGACGCTAAGGAAAATATTCAGTTGATTTAGTTTGGGCTACAGAGACAGTTCAACTTCAAAAAGTAAAAAATTAAAAAAATAATGTATCCGGAAACGCGGAACGTGCCTGCGAAGACTTCTTATAGTGTTGTGTGTGCTACGGTCGCCATGCACAGATTCAAAATATTGAAATACAGTGACCACACTCAGACACGGATTACACCCATGGTGCTTCCACAGATAGTCAGGTCGGGAAACCTCTCCACACCCGTGGAGGGCCTGACGACCCTCTTCACCGACCTCAGTCTATTGCCAACTGGCAACCCCGACACATCGACCAACTCATCAAACTAACTATCTTTTTTGAAAACACAATACCAAAGCACAACAGGTAAGCGGCGTTTACTATTTGTTTTAAATTGATATACAAAACTAATCGTAATTATTTTAGGCATTACTTAATTACATACGCGGTGACAGCATAGACAAATATTTAATCTACAATATAAAAGAGTTACACAGAAATTACAACAGCATCCAAGTTCTACAAAACACAGAAGCAACATGAATCGTTGCCACTTATCGTCATTTATCTACAATAAATTGAAGCTCAGGTAAGGTTATCCTCAATAAAATCAATCCGAAATTAAATTAATCTCATCTCAACTAAATGTAGGCTGTCAACGCAGACGCTGAATCGAAATGCAAGTCACTTGAGCTTCTCCAACATATAAATGCGCGGCACATAAAATAAACTTCTACAAATTTGATACACATTAAATGCACAATAAACAAAGACATTTATTTCTTTATTTGTTAAATTAAGTTATTTGAAAAAGGTAGTAAGAGAGCTTGAATTGAGACTGCCCGACTAGGAAGTACCCTAAACTAGGGATTTAAATTGTTATTCCATTCATTCTACGTACAATGAAAACAAATCCGCTTGCACACATCCGTTAAGCAGAGCTTGTATAGAGCTCATATTGTCCGCTAGCTATAGTAAGTTAGCTTGAGACCATCTTAGACTACAGACAGAATTTAAATATAACCCAAGAAATTCTATTAATCCAATCAACAATCGCCTGATTGTAATGGCACAAACACGACTTGATAAGCCATCCTAGGATTCCTAGTACGTTGTATATAAAATCAAAAATATACCAAATCTTTGCATCCTGCAGAAAATGTACTACCTTCATTTTCTATGGTATTCAAGCTAAGCTTAAACAAGTAAGAAAACTCTAGTCGGGCGTAACCGACTAAGGGATACCCTGAACCCCGTCGAATCTGTGTTTTCATAGAATTTGGGGGAATTTGGGGCCGGTATCCAAAATATAACAAAATTCGAAAATGCATAAAGTACATATAAAACTAAATATAAAATTTGGTGTTTTTTAACTGAATTTCGATTTTGTTTTTAATCAATAACAATTATTTGGGGATAGTTATCGATTTTTTTGATCTGCGCGTGCTATACACGGACCCACATAAAAAATTTCAAGTCTCTAGCTCTTACGAGAGCTGATCATTCTTAACTTCTCTTTAGGCCGGTCCAAGCGTCTCCTTGCGTTCCTTCCAATCGAAGCATTCTTTAGAACATCCTAGACTCTCAGGTCTATATGTTCCTTCAGATCTGCAGGATTTATATGTACGAATTTGATACATAGGAAATGCACAATAAAACATGACACTAAATTTCATGGAAATTTTTTATACCCTGAACCCATTGAAAATGGGAATTCAGGGTATAATGGTTTTGTGAAAATGTATGTATTAAACTAAAAATGAATAAAATTATTAAAGTTTTAATTTATTTATTATTTACTTATTTAATTAAAGCGCCTCAAATTTTAGAATGATTCATGACCAACACAAGAAAGAAACAGCAAGAAAACAAATATTTTCAGTGTGAGAAGCGCATATAAAGGCGTTTATATATAGTTTATGTATTGATGTATTGTATAAGCCTATTTATGATTGATACAGAAGCTATATATAACACGTAGCAGTTGCTTTCTGATATGATTCTTATTTTCTCTTTAGATCAGTCGTAAACATCCCATATGACTCATGAGTGATCTATCTTAACTTCTCTTTAGATCAGTCATAAACATCCCATATGACTTATGACATGAGAGTGATCTATCTTAACTTCTCTTTAGATCAGTCATAAACATCCCAGATTAGATCAGTCTTAACTTCTTGTCAGATTAAGTCTCAAATTAGAATTTGAAAATATATGGAGTACGTTTACGAAAAACGGGAAAAAGCTTACAAATGTTTTCTTCTTAGTAGGCATTGTATTTTTTACTTCAGCTTCGACGCTAAGGAAAATATTCAGTTGATTTAGTTTGGGCTACAGAGACAGTTCAACTTCAAAAAGTAAAAAATTAAAAAAATAATGTATCCGGAAACGCGGAACGTGCCTGCGAAGACTTCTTATAGTGTTGTGTGCGCTACGGTCGCCATGCACAGATTCAAAATATTGAAATACAGTGACCACACTCAGACACGGATTACACCCATGGTGCTTCCACAGATAGTCAGGTCGGGAAACCTCTCCACACCCGTGGAGGGCCTGACGACCCTCTTCACCGACCTCAGTCTATTGCCAACTGGCAACCCCGACACATCGACCAACTCATCAAACTAACTATCTTTTTTGAAAACACAATACCAAAGCACAACAGGTAAGCGGCGTTTACTATTTGTTTTAAATTGATATACAAAACTAATCGTAATTTTTTTAGGCATTACTTAATTACATACGCGGTGACAGCATAGACAAATATTTAATCTACAATACAAAAGAGTTACACAGAAATTACAACAGCATCCAAGTTCTACAAAACACAGAAGCAACATGAATCGTTGCCACTTATCGTCATTTATCTACAATAAATTGAAGCTCAGGTAAGGTTATCCTCAATAAAATCAATCCGAAATTAAATTAATCTCATCTCAACTAAATGTAGGCTGTCAACGCAGACGCTGAATCGAAATGCAAGTCACTTGAGCTTCTCCAACATATAAATGCGCGGCACATAAAATAAACTTCTACAAATTTGATACACAGGAAATGCACAATAAACAAAGACATTTATTTCTTTATTTGTTAAATTAAGTTATTTGAAAAAGGTAGTAAGAGAGCTTGAATTGAGACTGCCCGACTAGGAAGTACCCTAAACTAGGGATTTAAATTGTTATTCCATTCATTCTACGTACAATGAAAACAAATCCGCTTGCACACATCCGTTAAGCAGAGCTTGTATAGAGCTCATATTGTCCGCTAGCTATAGTAAGTTAGCTTGAGACCATCTTAGACTACAGACAGAATTTAAATATAACCCAAGAAATTCTATTAATCCAATCAACAATCGCCTGATTGTAATGGCACAAACACGACTTGATAAGCCATCCTAGGATTCCTAGTACGTTGTATATAAAATCAAAAATATACCAAATCTTTGCATCCTGCTTAAACAAGTAAGAAAACTCTAGTCGGGCGTAACCGACTAAGGGATACCCTGAACCCCGTCGAATCTGTGTTTTCATAGAATTTGGGGGAATTTGGGGCCGGTATCCAAAATATAACAAAATTCGAAAATGCATAAAGTACATATAAAACTAAATATAAAATTTGGTGTTTTTTAACTGAATTTCGATTTTGTTTTTAATCAATAACAATTATTTGGGGATAGTTATCGATTTTTTTGATCTGCGCGTGCTATACACGGACCCACATAAAAAATTTCAAGTCTCTAGCTCTTACGAGAGCTGATCATTCTTAACTTCTCTTTAGGCCGGTCCAAGCGTCTCCTTGCGTTCCTTCCAATCGAAGCATTCTTTAGAACATCCTAGACTCTCAGGTCTATATGTTCCTTCAGATCTGCAGGATTTATATGTACGAATTTGATACATAGGAAATGCACAATAAAACATGACACTAAATTTCATGGAAATTTTTTATACCCTGAACCCATTGAAAATGGGAATTCAGGGTATAATGGTTTTGTGAAAATGTATGTATTAAACTAAAAATGAATAAAATTATTAAAGTTTTAATTTATTTATTATTTACTTATTTAATTGAAGCGCCTCAAATTTAAGAATGATTCATGACCAACACAAGAAAGAAACAGCAAGAAAACAAATATTTTCAGTGTGAGAAGCGCATATAAAGGCGTTTATATATAGTTTATGTATTGATGTATTGTATAAGCCTATTTATGATTGATACAAGAGCTATATATAACACGTAGCAGTTGCTTTCTGATATGATTCTTATTTTCTCTTTAGATCAGTCGTAAACATCCCATATGACTCATGAGTGATCTATCTTAACTTCTCTTTAGATCAGTCATAAACATCCCATATTAGGTCAGTCTTAACTTCTCTTCAGATTAGTCAAACATCCCAGATTAGATCAGTCTTAACTTCGTCGGTTTAGTCAAACATCCCATGTTAGATCTGTCTTAACTTCTCTTAAGGCCGGTCCAAGCGTCTGCTTGCGTCCCTTCCAATCGAAGCATTCTTTAGACCAGCCTAGACTCTTCAGGTCTGCACATACTTACTGGTCATATTGAACAGCCTTGTCAGTTGACGCGATATAAAAAAAATATTTACAGATATATATGTAATATATATATAATATATATACATATAAATTTTAACTTATTTTTGTAACACGATTTAAAAAAAAATTCTATAATTTTGTATTTGAATTTTCAATTTACAAAATATATATAAAGCACGAAGACTTTTTTAGAGTTTTCAGAATTTGTTGTGTTTAGCTGTGTAACGCGACTGAGACTGAGGATTTCATGAACAGAGAGCTGGTGCCTCGAAAAATCCGACGAATTTCAAAGCGCCGCCTACTAAAAAAAAAATAAAATATGTCCATCTAGTAAAGGGGCGTGACAAACACTTAAAAATTTGACAACAATAGCTAAGAGCTAGAGAATAAAGAACTTTAAAATATTTCAAATACACAAATATACAAGCCAATTATCAAATATAGATTAAAAGTTCGTCTCCAAATAATTGGAAAATAATTATATTTTTTTGTACCCTGAACCCATTAAAAATGGGAATCCAGGTTGGTTTTGTGAAAATGTATGTAACAGGCAAAAGGAGGCGTGGCAGACCCCATAAAGTATATATATTCTTGATCAAGACGACAAGAGAAATTGTTTAAGCCCTGTCCGTCCGTCCATCCGTCCGCCCGTCCGTCCGTAGAAGCCCCAAGATCTCCTAAGCCACAAAAACTAGAGACTTGGAATTCAACATGAATGCTCGTGTATACCATACGCTTAACGAGTTTATCTTAAATTTTCGATAACTCATCCCGTTTTCTTATTATCGATAACAATCGATAATTTGACTTTGTTTTTCTAGCGTAACTCTGTAACCGTAAAAGCTAGATACTCAGATTTTGCTGCGTATGTTACTGTAATGAATGCGCACATTTTGTAATTTTTCGATTTTGGATACCGGCCCTCCTTTGCCCAAAATTTGCAAATTTCTCCAGAGGTCGTATATCAAATACTAAAGACTTGTTCTTTGGCAAATACAAATATATGTACCATCTTATTATACTCTGAAAGTTTCAATAAGTCCAAGCAGAAACAAAGTTATTCAACCATCAATTTCCCATGGTAATGCTCATAATGCAGCCCAAGCGCAGCCGCTGGGTAAACTGTGCAGTAAGCAGAGCGCGTGCCTACGCATTACTGTGTATTTACTCAATAAATTTATGTGTGCATGCGTTATATGCAATCTATATATAACAAGTAAGAGTGCTCTAATCGAGACGCCTCGATTAAGAGATACCCTGAACCCTGTGTGAGCTGTTACTAAAATCATTGTACGCTTCTTTTATATACACATTGCATATAACGCATGCACACATTAATACACAGTTATGCGTAGGCAGAGGGGTGGGAATCTTACATATTTTTGGTACCTGCTGACCCTTTTAGAAATCTGAAGTTGGTTGCGAAAAAAAAGGTCATAATTGGAATTTCCCAGTGTTTATGCGTATCGCGGATATCGCACACAAACACATAAATGAACTATGCACTTTACGTAGCGCCATATACATATACATTTTCACGAGACAACAATATTCAATTTAAGTTTTATATTATAACTTAAAAAACTAAACACATTCACAAATTTGAGTGAACAAAAGTCACCGTGCTCTGCCTAGCGCTGAGCTGCCTGGCGCCAGCGTTCTTCTTAGAAGTAACGGGGATCTTTGAATTTGTATTTGCGCCTATGTACATAGGCAGGCGCTCTGCTTGCTGCGCAGTTTGCGCAGCGACTGCGCTTGGGCTGCGATATGAGCATTACTATGGGAAATTGATTGTTGAATAAGTTTTTTTCTAGATGGACTTTTTAAATGAAACTTTCAGAGTATAGTTAGACGGACCATATGTTCGTATTTGCCAAAGCACAAGTCTCTAGTATTTGATATACAGCTTTTGGGGAAATTGGCAAATTTTGGGGAAATGGGGGCCGGTATCCAAAATCGAAAAATGCCAAAATTTGCGCATTCATTACAGTAACATACACTGCAAATCTGGAGTATCTAGCTTTTACGGTTACAGAGTTACGTTTGAAAAACAAAGTCAAATTATCGATTTTTATCGATAATAAGAAAATGGGATGACTTTTCGATAATTTATGATAAACTCGTTAAGCGTATGGCATACACGAGTATTCATGTTAAATTTCAAGTCTCTAGCTTTTGTAGTTTCGGAGATCTAGGAGCTTCTACGGACGGACGGACGGACGGACGGACGGACGGACGGACGGACGGACGGACAGACGGACAGGGCTCAAACAATTTCTCTTGTCGTCCTGATCAAGAATATATATACTTTATGGGGTCTGCCACGCCTCCTTCTGCCTGTTACATACATTTTCACAAAACCATTATACCCTGAATTCCCATTTTCAATGGGTTCAGGGTATAAAAAGCGTAAAATGAATTTAGTAACAGCTCCCACAGGGTTCATGGTATCTTTTAATCGAGCCGTCTCGATTAGAGCACTCTTGTTTAATATTTAACTTATAGATTAGAAAGTGAAAATAATAGGAGTTTACAAATGTTTTCTGCTTAGTAGGCATTGCATTTTTACTTTAGCTTCGACGCTAAGAAAAATATTCAGTTGATTTAGTTTGGGCTTCAGAGACAGGTCAACTTGAAAAAGGAAAAAATTAAAAAACAACAAAAAATAATAATGTATCCAGAAACGCACAACGTGTCTGCGAATACTTCTAATAGTGTTGTGTGCACTACGGTCGCCATGCACAGATTCAACATGTTGACGTACAGCGAGTGCACTCAGACACGAGTTACACCCATGGAAATTCCACAGATAGTTAGGTCGGGAAGCCTCTCCACACCCATACAGGGCTTGACGACCCTCTTCACCGACCTCAGTCTACTGCCAACTGGCAACGCGATCACATCGACCAACACGTCAACCTAACTACCTTTCTGGAAAACACGTCTGTCTTATAGGGAAGCAAATTCCAATTCCGAAACAGCAGGTGAGCAGCATTTACTATTTGATTTAAATTGATATACAAAACTAATCGTAATTATTTTAGGCATTATTACTTAATTACATACGCGGTGACAGCATAGACAAATATTTAATCTACAATACAAAAGAGTTACACAGAAATTACAACAGCAGCCAAGTTCTACAAAACACAGAAGCAACATGAATACAATAAATTGAAGCTCAGGTAAGGTTATCCTCAATAAAATCAATCCGAAATTAAATTAATCTCATCTCAACTAAATGTAGGCTGTCAACGCAGACGCTGAATCGAAATGCAAGTCACTTGAGCTTCCCCAACATATAAATGCGCGGCACATAAAATAAACTTGTACGAATTTGATACATAGGAAATGCACAATAAAACATGTGACACTAAATTGCATAGACATTTTTTATACCCTGAACCCATTGAAAATGGGAATTCAGGGTATAATGGTTTTGTGAAAATGTATGTAAGAGGCAGAAGGAGGCGTGTCAGACCCTATAAAGTATATATATATTCCTGATCAGAACGACACGAGAAATTGTTGAAGCCCAGTCCGTCCGTCCGTCGGTCCGTGTAAGCCCCTAGATCTGGTAAGCCACAAAAGCTAGAGACTTAAAACAAGAATACTCGTGTATACCATACGCTTAACGAGTGTATCTTTTTTTTCGAAAACGGGATTTCTTATTATCGATAACAATCGATAATTTGACTTCTTTTTCAAGCTTAACTCTGTGCCCGTAAGAGATAGATACTTTAGATTTGAGGTATATGTTACTGTATTGAACCGGCCCTCCTTTCCCCAAAATTTGCAAATTTCTCCAAAAGTCGTATATCAAATACTAGAGACTTGAGCTTTGGCAATTACAAACTACAATTACAAAAGAAGTAATAGCTCCCACAGGGATTCAATATCAACAATCGCTTGATTGTAAGGACACAAACACGATCAACCCTCCTTAGATTCCTGACACTCGCTTTGCTAACTGCGCTGCTTACGCTGAGGCTGCGCTTGGGCTCTGTATATGGGACACACCATACGAATTAATTATTGAATGACTCTTCTGGTCTTCCTTTATCAAATGACATTCATATGACTCAAGTACTTTGTATATAAAATCCAAAATACACAAAAGCTGCGCATCCTTGCATGAAATTAACTTCCTTTCTATATCATGCAAGTATAGCTGTACAGTATTTTTCCATTGCACTATATTATTTTTTTTTAAAGTTAAACAAAATTCAGTTTAGAAAAAACCTGACAAAAGGTTTGCCAAAAATGGGTCATCAGGATAGCGCACCCAATTTCATTTGTGAATATCTCGATCAATTCGGCTACCACAGCTACAAAATTGATTGTGTAAGCCATAACATTGATCTTTTTTAGGAAAATAATTACTTTGGCTTTGGAGAAGAAAAACATTAAAATTTACTTTCATTGTGGGCCAAAATCATTATAGATATAGAAATACTATTATTTATTTTCTTAGAAATGACGAGTTCTTTTAATATAATATGATATGATAAAAGATATATGTATACAATATAACTATATATCTTAATGCGAACTCGTAATCGAATGGATATTCTATTTGTATACCCTGAAAATGGGTAAATTGGTTCTGTGAACCATAAAAGCCAGAGACTTGAAACTTTAACTGAATACTCGTATATAACATACGCTGAATCGCTGATATCGATAATAATCGATACTTTGACTTGGGTTTTCAAGCGTAGCTTAATAGTTAAAGAGTTGAGATTTGCAATGTAGGTTGTTGTAATGAATGCGCACATTTAGTATTATTTTGGATTTTGATTGTCGACTCCTTACCCCGAGCTTTGCAAAAAACGGTATATCAAATACTAGAGACTTGTCAATTGCCTCAATGGCTTGCAATCATATGGACTGACGAATGGACATTGGCTAACTATAGGAAATACTTAAGCTATAGGCCTGTAAATAAACTCCAAAGAAGCGAACTACGAACTCAGATATAAGTAAACAATTAACATAAGGATTTATTTCAAAAAAAAAATTTATTGAGTTTTTATTTTAATACATACAATGCTTTATTTTACTTTTTTTTGTTTATCCACTGAAAATGTAAATATGTGTATGTGTATGCGTGTGTGTGGGTGTTTAAATTGTTGTTTTTTTCCCAGTGTCAATACGATGACGTTGATTATGTTATGTTATAGCGTATGCGTTTAGATATAGATATAGATATAGATAAATATGTCTGTATGTAAGTGTTACTATTTAAATGTAAATATGTGTGCACCCGCGCGCGAGCACGTGCTCGCCAGCGCTCCCGTGCACACGGTTACAAAAATTACATAATTTTATTATGCGTTCTATTTAACGTATAAAAACTTGATTAATTATTTTATAAATAATTTGCTATGCGTGTAAGTATGTATATATATATGAAATGTACTGCCCAATACATAATGTACGTGCAGCTGCACATAAGTATGTGTATTTATGTATCTCGAGTAAACATTTATCGCTTGTATATATGTATATATATGTTGTATCTAAGTCGTATATGTATATGCATAGAGATGTGCCTGGTCTCCCTTTGTGTTCTGTACTCTTGCCAAGTGCGTAACAACGTAACAAGAACGTAAGGCTCGCTGCGGCAGCACAGACCGAGTGTACGTTACACGGACAACATCCAGGTATTTACTTTATTTATTAATGGTACATAAGGAAATTGTTCAGCTGCTGATGGGCGCTCGGCGAGTAAAGAAATCGAGCCGCAGCTCCAAACAAATCAATGGCATATCCGCCAGTGGATCCAAGGCTTCTCCGCCTCCGCCTCTGCCTCCTCCTCCTAGAGTCGCTTCCGTTTAATCTAATACTTATTGTACACCTACAACATCGCTCCGTCGCTTGGCTTTGCCGATGTCTCCTCCTCTCCTCTGCTCTACCCGCTCCGTCTACTCATATCTTGTGTTGTGTGCATCTTAGGTGCTACAGCAAAAAATGCATATTTGGATATTAATTTTATATAATTATTGATATAAAAAAAACCAGTTACTTACATCTACCTTTTATATATCTAACACAAAAAAAAAAAAAAATTAAGAGCGACGCAAAAAATTGGTAAGGCGCAGTTCTTTGCTTTGTTCAAAGATTAGCCATATATATATATATATTGTATATATATGTATTCGATATTTGAAAATGAATAGACAAATATATGTATGCTTCAAGCTACCCATGGCATATACCCAGTCGTGCGGAGTTACATGCCCCAAGCCCCAAGCTCGCGTGCCTAGCCTAGCCTATACACTATAAAGTACACATGAGATGATTATTTATATACATTTGGCGTACGATGCTGTGTCGCAATCAGTTGAGTTGTGTCGAGGAGGCGATGATTAGAACTCCTTGAGGCTGCCGCCGCGCTTCAGCTTGGTGAGGCGCTTCAGGCTGGCGCTGAGCATGCCGCTGGAGCCGGTCGCCGCCAGACGCTCACCATCCGACCGCCAGTTGCCGTTGCCGTTGCTACTGTCCAGACCTTGGGCGCTGCGGTCGCGATCGCGCTGGGTAAACGTGCCGCGGAAGCGGACACGGCTACGGCGCTGCTCGGCGACGCGGCGCCAGAGGTCCGTCAGGGGCGGATGGTGCTGGTGCGGGTGCTGCTGCAGCGTGCAGCAGCACATCAACTCCTGAGATTATAACTTCTTCTCCCACACCACGATATGCGCATCGTTGGAGTTGGCCGTCAGCTGCGAGAAGCCGCCGGAGCTGCCGCCGGCCGCGCCGGAGCCAGCGCCGCCAGCCGCGCCACAAGCACCGGAGCCGCCCTTCTGGCCGGGCGAGCTGCCGCTGCTGTTGTACCACACATGCCGCCAATAGCCTCGGCCGCCCATCAGGGTGATGACTGTGCGTGGTCCGTCCGCGTTCTGCTGCTGCTGCTGCTTCGAGTTCTGCTTCTGCTTGCGCTTCAGCGTGGCCACTGCGGCGGGCGCCGCTTGCTTGTCGGAGGCGGCCGCCTGCATGTGCTTGAAGCCGTCCTCGGACTTGGGCGCGCTGTTCGACTGGTGCTGGTGGTGTATGTCGGCGGTGGTCATCAGGCCGTTCTCCGATATGTTGCCCAGGTCGCTGCCGGTGCCGGAGGTCTTGTGGCTGGCGCTGCTGCTGTTGCGCGACACGGAGCGTCCGCCGAAGAGGCGAATGCCCATGCTCTCCTCGCTGCCCGAGGACGTGTACAGGCTGGACGACTTCGAGTCCACCGACCAGTTGGACAGGTCCAGTGAGCGCGGCCGCGACGCCTTCATGCGCAGGCGCCGGTCCAGGGTGCACACCTTGCCGGGTATGGCGGCCAGCTCGGGGTCCGAGCGGCGCATGCCCTCGTACATCATGTCCATGAGGTTGCCCTGCGTGCCCTCCTCGGCGTCGTAGTTCTCCTTCACGAAGATCAGCTTGCCATACAGCCCGTAGACGTCGCAGTAGCCGTGCTCGCCGTGCTGCGACAGCGCGGCCGCGTTCGAATGCATCCCTGCGCCACCGTTGGCAGCAGCAGCCGCTGCCACTGCAGATCCCAGGCCGCGTGGCAGGGTCTTGGACATACGAGAGGTTGCATCACCGCTGCCACTGCCGCTGCCGCTGCCAGCGCCCAAGTCCCGGAACCGCTTGCGGTGGAATGCGGGCGAGTTGGCGAGCGAGGCGCGTATCTTGGCGGTGAAGCTTTGGTCCAGCGAGTGCTGCTTGTCCAGCTTGGAGCAGCGCGGCGAAGAGGCAGCCGAGACGTTGGTCGTTGCTGCGTTAGACTCTGTCGTTGCCTCGACAGCAGGAGTTGGCGGGCCTGAGGCAGAGGCAGAGGCAGCGCTAGCGCCAGCGCCAGGCTGAGAGCTGGCAGTAGATCCAGGCTCCTCTTTGGGCAGATCGCGACGCAAGATGACTGTGCTCTCTTCCAGATCCGTTTCGGTTAGCTTCTTGGGGTCCGCATCGATGGCGGGCAGCTGCAGGTCCTCGCCCATGCTGGGCACAGAGGGCACCAGCGGAGCGGACACGGTTGCGGTGGCCATGGGCTTGTACGTCGGATAGACTTTCGGGATGAGCGGCAGGAGGAACGTGATCGGGCCAAAGTGGGCGTGACAGGACATATTAATGCCGCCACTGATGATGGGCACGCCCTCCAGCCGGGGCAGTGGTATAGTCACAGCGATGCCCACGTTCGTGCCCACCCACAGCAGGCCCTTGCAGGCCATCAGAGCCGTCACATAGATGGAGCTGTTGTTGAGCGGCTGCTCCTTTTTGGCATCGTAGCGCAGCACGCTGGACGCAATGTTGATGTCCTGCAGATGCTTGAAGGTCTCCGTGTGGTACAGACACAGCATGGTCGAGTTCTTCAGCGATATCCAGAGGCCGATGCCCGAGTGCGCCATCAGATTGACCTGCTGGCTGGCGCCGTGCTGCACCTCGAAGCTGCGCTGCAGCTCCCCGTTGAGGGCGTTGAGCACGTAGACGCGATTGCTGCATGATGCATAGATGTTCATGTTGATGGGCAGCATGCTCGGCACGGACATGCCCGAGTCGCCGAGCGACACATGCTGCGGCTCGCGCAGCTGCCAGACCCCGTCGTGGGCACGCCTATAGATCAGGACGGTCGCGTTCGACAGCGACACGTAGACCGCATCGAAGTGGTAGAGAATGCGCTGCACTGCGCCCGGCACCGCATAGCTGCCCAGCTGCTCCTCCTGCTCGGGATTGCGCGCCGAGTAAATGAGCAGCTTGCGACTGTCCGTGCCCAGCCAGACGAGGTCGCCCAGCAGGCTGCTGTGCTCCTCGCGCGTGCGGCACTGGTCCAGACCCTTGACAAACTCCAATGCTGACACCTGTGTCTCCACCAGATCAAAGGATCCCGCCTCACGCAAATTGCCAGCCTGCTGTGGGTGCTGGGCCAGCACGGTGATATGCGACGATGTGCCATCGCTACTGCACATCCAAAGATAGTTCAACTGCTTGTGCCGGCGTCGCGCGTTTCCGCTCTGCTTAGTGTCATTGGCGATGCTGTAATAGCATCCACAGCGCACCTGGGAAAACGAAAAAGGGAAATATTTGTAGTTGACATTGGATGTGGAGCGATTCAGCCTAAGTCAATATTTGAACCAGACAACGATAGGAAGTGACTTGATCACAAATTGATCATACGGACGGAAAGGAAGACGGACAAAAGTGAGACTTAAGAGGATCTAACCAATCCTACACAGTTGAAGTGAGAGATCACTTAAACTATTTGCCTTTTTACAAAGAGTTGGGTTAAGAGGAGTGTAGTCCTTGCAGAAGGTGATTGCCAAAGAGTGTGCGTGTTGGTCTACCTAAGATCCCTGCAAGTTTCCTAAGGTGGAGTCAGTCTGAAGGACAAACTCGGGAAATTCGAATAAGGAAGCACTCATGACGGAACTATGGTGGATATGCAAATTCTATTCTATTCCTCGACTGCAGTTGACTTGTTGACTCACCTCCGTTTGATGCTGTGATCGGTAAACGGGCATCGCCTTGACAAATAGCGGCATCTTGCGCGACTGCTTCTGCTGGACAGCCTCCTGCAGCTGCTGCTGCTCGTAGGTGTGCAGCGTGGCCTGGGGACTGCCGGGTGACTGCGAGGCATGGGCATTGGGATGCTGGTGATGTGAATGCGAATGATGCGGCTGCGAGACTGAGCGCTCCCAGGCGGGCGAGTTGTTCGGATCGAGTGCCAGCTGAGCAAGTCTCAGCTCTGTGATCCACTCCTTTTTCACATTGGGCGTTTGCGTTTGAAAAGTGAAAGTCTCCTCCTTGCCGGACTTGTGGCGACCAATGAGCTGCAAGCAGCAGGAGTCCACCCAGGCCATCTCCTCGTCCTTGCGCTGGATGGAGCCCTGTATGGTGTTGAGCACGTTGCGTGTTGTGTTCAGGTTGAGTTCCTTGTAGCTGCCCTTGAGGGTGCCAACCAGGTCGTGTATGCGTGATATAACTTCGTAGTCGTACATCAGTGTGCTCATCTCGTTGCACAGATTGTCCGCGCCGTTCGTCAGCTGTGCGGCTGGCGAGCTGTGCGTATCCACGGCGGCGAACGGCGAGCCCAAGCCAGTTAGCCCAGCCTGGCCAAGGCCATGGCCATGACCGCCGAGCGTTGCATTGGTGTAGCCGCCGGCGCTGTTGGCGTTGCCAGTGCTGCCATTGGACTTGAGACTGCCGCCACGATTCAAGCCTGCAGAAGAGAAAAGTTGTTAGCTCGTTGTTAGTCGGGTCTGATTCATGTCAACCTACCTGCTGTCAGTATTCTTGACAATGTGGCGGATGCACTGTTGTCCACGATTTCGACATCGTTGACTGGGAACATCCATTTGAAGGTGAGCTTCTCGGTGGCACCGAAGTCGTGCGACTGCTTGGGCGCGACGGACACGCAGATGACCTTGTCGTTGAGCAACAGCAGGCGTCGCTGCTTGCACTTGACAATGAAGCCCGCCTGGTTGAACTCCATGTGGGTGACATTGTCCTCGCGCAGCAGATAGCGCGCCCGGTTTCCGCAGCTCTCGCTCACGCTGTTGAGAGCGCGCGTGTTGAATGTGCCGCTAATGTGGCCAAGCATCTCCTTGAAGGCCTGATACTGCTCCGCCACGCGCTTGCTCTCATTCAGCAGCTCGGCGAGCAGCTCCAGCTGCGACAGCGCCAGCTGCAGGGACATGCGGTCGTGGTGACCCTGCGGCGTGTACTTCAGCAGGTCCTGCAGAAAGAGTATGAACTGGGGAAAGCGCTGCACGGGCTTCACCATCAGCCCGAAGAAGGACAGGCGGTCGTGGGCGCTGATCTGTTTGACCTTGAAGAAATCAGCCAGCGCCGACTTGCGCTTCTCCTCCATTTTGGCCAGCTCCATGGCGGCGGAGAAGTTGTTGATGAAGCCCGAGTATATCTCCAGCAGTTGCGGCTTGCCAAATGCGCTCACAAAGCAATCGCCGATCTTCTCGTCCCGGTCCCAGTTGCGCACACATTCGGCCAACGAGATGCGGAACAGCTTGTGCGAGTGCAGGATGTCCGGCAAGCAGTGGAACAGCGTTGCGATCTTCACGGGATTCAGCACCGGTGGACTGCACTCCTCCAGCGGCTTCTTGTAATCCTGCCAAGCAAAGCGAAAAAAGAGAGATTAGTTGCGATATAAGTGAACCACTTGATGCCGCATTGCGCCTGCTGCAGATGTCGATGCTTTACCAAGGTTGAAAGATCTCTCTGTCTCTCTTTCTCTCTCTCTCTCTGTCTGCCGTTCGAAATGCTGGGTATTTTTTTTGGTACTTTTCAATGGGTGTTCAACTAATTTTGTAACTACTTTTTTTTTTGTTAAGGTGGTTTGAGATGGTTAAATGATTGATGCTTCGTGTAAATTGTGAAGTGTTGTGAGTATGAAATGAGTTACGGATACAATTTACAAAGATGTGTGTGTGTGTGTGTGCGTGCGTGTGTGTATTAGAAGTGGTGTTAGTTATGACGGAGAGTGGCGGCATATGACGGTGGGAATTGGATGGCATGTAAAGAAGAAAACAAATGAGTTGTCATGAGAGTTAACATCAACATAAGTCGGCGGATATTAAAGCCAAGACGTTTAAGGCTACAGGCTAAAATAATCTGTAGGGGGGAAAACAGGAAAGAACTGAATACGTATGCACATTTATATTCGGCTGGCCGAAGATCGAATACCCTGTACATGTTGTAGTCGATTCGTCACGTGGCATGAGGAGAATGATTCAAGTCTAAAGCATCTTCAAATTGATTAAAAACAAACTTCCTACGGACGGACACGCTGATATGACACTAAGTCTCCTTAATTTTGGAACGAAACTCGGCATCGGCATTCGATATAAAAGTCCAGGCACAAGGCTGCCATGAGATTTGACTGACATAAGTAGGAGCGACACAAGCCTGAGCTCAATATTTACAGTTTAACATTTGATTGTTTATATGAGAAAATTTATAAATCGTACGAAATATCAGAAAATTTATTTTTAACCATGATCAGTGATATGGAACTCAGTCCCATTTTGGAACACAAGATGACCCCGACTATAGATAAAAAATTGCTAAGTGATGGCCATGCCCAGGACGAAATTCTGGAACTTGACGCGAATAGGGTAGCATTGGTGGCCGATACATTCAAGAAGGCGCATGTGTACCTGCAATCCGACAAAAGGGAGGGCTACGTCACGCTTAATGCGCCTGGCCTCTACAGCTTTGAGGTGCCTCAGCAGCCTGACGGTGATCCGGAGAGCATCACATTAAACGAGGATGATTCAACCCTAATTGACGAGTGGACAAATCAGAACGTGGACGTGATCAATTTGGTACGGGGCGAGGACGAGACGCGCCTCGGCATCATCCAGAAAGACGAAATCACTGGCGAAATTTACATGCTGTTGCCCCTCGAGATAGACGTGCTGCTGCGAGCCGAGTTCCCATTTGATGTCAGCGATGAGCCCAACACCCTCAGTCCCTCCGAGTCCACAACGACCATAACCGACATTGAGGAGCATGTAGAGACTGCGTCGCAAACGACACTGACAGATGCTTCACTACCAGAAACTGAGCAGGAAGGCGAGAATGAAGGTATGGGCGAACCCTACGAATTTGAGCTGTGCAAATATTCGATGCCGAAGTTAAGCCTCAATTTCGAACTAACGCTTAAAAATGGGAATGATGTCGACAAAAACGAACGAGGTGAAGAGGACGAAGAGGATGGAACCAACCTGGACGAGGAGGACTACATCAACTACGACACCGAAGACGACCAAAACCACGAAGACGAGTACGACTACGACTATGACGACGCGGAACTCCACAAACACTTCGACGAGGTCGACGATCAAGCCGACGAGGAAGACTACAACAATGATCAAGCCGACGAGGAAGAATATATACCCGATCTCGCCGACGAGGAAGAGCATAGCCACGATCTCGCCGACGAGGAAGACTACAGCAACGATCAAACTGACGTCGACGACCACGAAACAACTGATAACGATAACAAAAATGAAAACGAAGAGGAGGAGGAATAATTCTGCTCTAGTCTCAGCCCAAAATCCGCAGTCAATGTCCCATATTTGATGCTAGCCCCAAGAGAAGACATGAGGCGACCCTATCTGAAATCAGCTGCGCGTGACACCAGCCCTGTATCGATGCCCCCAATCCAAAACTAACTTGTGCTAGTTTTAATTAATAAATTTAGCGTTCGGAGTACATGCGCTCTTCGCTCGTATTCAACACCGCACGCGTGGTTCGGCCCTTTGGTTTACTCTTTGCTTTACTCACATTGACTAGACGTTGCAGTGTGGCCACGTACGAGTTCTCGCTGTGCACGATGGCGGCCACGATGTGGCGTCGCTTGAGCTGCTGCTGCGAGAGGCCGGGCGGGGCCGGCGGCAGCATTGGCACAATGAGTCGGCTGTGGGTGGTGCGTGCGGTGCCGTTGGCTCGACTGCCCGGCGGTATCATCAGATCCATGTCGAAGCGACTGTTCTCCGGCGTCGAGTTCTCATCGTCCTCGTACTGCAAGACGGAACGTTATATATTTAGCATTTCAAGTGTGGGGGGGGGGGGGGACTGGGGGGCACTTACCTCGGGCACGCCTGGCATCATCTTGCTGGCGCCCAAATTGGCCAGCTTCTGTGGCGAGGCGGCGTCCAGCGTCGCATTCGCTGTCGCCGGCTTCGCTGTGGCAGCGCCGGCGGAGGCATCCGGCATGTCGAAACTGGAGCCCGCCAGCTGCCGGCCGTCGCGCCCGCCCACGTCGTATTGGTGTGAGGAGCCGCGACGTATGGAGAACCAGCGCGAGAGGCGTCCGCCCGGCGACTCACCGGGCGCCGTGTTATCCTCACGCTGAGCCGTGGCCCCCGAGCCGCTGGTGGGCATCGTGCAGGCGCTGGCCCGTCGCATAATCATGTTGCTGTCACGGCTGTTGGCCTGGCCGGCGCTCTGGCTGCACTGCGGCTGGCCGCTGAGTGAGTTCGGGTTGGCGCTAGAGGAGCTCGCCGAGGCAGCCGTGCGCCATTTGTCAAACGACAAATGCTGCTTGGCCTTGTTGAAGGTGGAACGCAATTGCGAATTGCGTTGGTTGCCGGCGCTTAACGAACTCACGCTGCTGCTGGTCTGCTCCTCCTCGGTGAAGTTCTCCTCGTCGGAGTGGCTCGCTTGTGGCGGCTCTCGGCGCTCGCGTCCCGGCGATTTCGTGTCCCGCTCGCTGCTGCTGCTCGCGCTGCTGCCCACACCGACACCAACACCAACGGCAGCCTGGCCACCGTTGGCGCTGAAGCTTCCGCCGGCAATTGTGGCGCTGTCTGCCTGCTGGCTGATCTGGCTCTGGCAGCCCTTTGCCCGCTGCTGCTGCTCCGCAATGCGCCGACTAAATGCGCTGTGCAGCTGTGCTGTCGTCACGCTGGCCTTGTGGCTGGCGACCCCTTGGCCTGGCGATGTGACGATGAACGACGACGTCTGATGCTGCGGCTGTGCCTGCCGCTGGTGCTGTTCCTCCGGCTCCGCCAAGGTATCCTCCCATGAGCTGGAGTCTAGTTTGTTTTCATCTGCAAGACACGAAGAGCAAGAGAAACACAGAGTGAGTGAGTGAGTGAATACGGATTTGACTGAGCGATAGCTGGATGACGCCATCCGCTAATGCTTGCAACGATTGCCAATTAAAAGGCGGCACTTCAACGCCCGTTGGATTAAGCCAAGTGGCTGGCTCCAGGCGCGCGCGCTCTAATGCTCCGCAACTGCCAGCAACATTTGGCCATGTGCAATGGCATGCGTGGGCTGCCCTCAGGGGCACAGCATCAAAGTCGATGCCGACGCCGTCGAAACGGAATTATGCCCGGCTACCAGATACCCTACTACTCAATAACCATGCAGGGCAATGGATACCAGAATATTTACTCTAGTTTAGTCTTCTGATTGAGCTTGGCAAATAATTGATTTGCTCTCAAGCAATGAGCACAGCTCGCCCCGACTTGTGTAGCGCATTCAATTCAAAGTTCTGGCCAAGCACAAGAACTGTCGTCGCCTCGGTCGTAACTCGTTAGCGCCGGCGGCTGGCTGTGTGGGCTGCTTTGAAGTGGCCATGGCCACAGGCGGTAGCAACGAGTTAGCAGCAACAAGCGGCTCGAGGCAGCAACAACAACTCCCACGCGCAGCTTTGGCAGATTTTGGCATTTGCCTTTCGGGCACTGGCTGAGTGACTGACTGACTGGGCGAGCATTTATCATCGAGCAACACTATCCGTGACAGACAATGTGGATAGAGCAACAAGAACATTGCGAACAATGCACGGCGACATAACAATTGCCGCTGAGATTGGTGCCAATTCACGTGGTCGTAATTAATCATGCGGCAAAGTATGCGATAACTCTTAGTGCTGCTGCTGCTGCTGCTTCGGACACAGTCCTTAGCCAAGAGGGGCGTGGCCGGGCTTGGCTCTAATGTAACGACACCAACAATGCCAACAGCATAGACACTTGCGCAAGAAAATGGCCGCCTGCTGGCTGCGTGGGCATCGAGCAAAAAATGTCGGCGGACAAATATTTGCCATTTTCAAGGCATCTTAAACTGCCAACATGTGTGTGTGCGTGTGTGTGTGTGTGTGGAGTGGCTGCCACTGGCAGACTTACCCACACCGACTTCACCCCCTCCTTCCCCTCAATTTCTCGCACTCGCCTTAACGAAATTGAGTTTGTGTAACTTTTATTTGGATCCCAACGCGCAGAGCCATACCCTGGCTCCACCCACCCAATGGAGCTTAGTCGCCTTCCGTTCCGCTTCCAGCTGCTGGGCATTTTATAGTCGCGCCGCAAATGCGAACGCCTAACCCATATTAGTACTAATGTTGTTATTTTTGGGCTTCATAATGTGCCGAAGTTTGGCATCTTTCCGAAAGGCATTCAATTGATTGGGGCTAGAGCTTAATTTGATTGCTCCCAGCCGTTTGCATATGTATTAGTGAATGTTTGCGTGTGTGTGCGAGTGCGAGTGCCCGCACGGATACAGCCCAAGAATATATTGATTAACATAAGCCAATGTTTCAGTACTCGCTGCTGAGCTCCTAATTAATATCGAATAACTCTTTCCAATACACTTGTATATAAATACACGCAGCTAATGAGAAAATGTGAGCATATCTTTAGGGAAATATGTACACACACACAGAGTATACGAAGCCCCTTTAAATGAATCCAGTGAAAACGAATAACTTGACTAGAAATACTCTGCTCAACAGGTTGCTGACAATGAAAATGCCAAATGCTTGGTGCCGCTAGCCCAAGGAAACTAACTAACACACAGTGGGGCAGTTGCTCATCTAACGTAGCAAAAACCTTTTGAGGTTAGATATTTTTTAAGTTTATATTGCATATGAACGCGAATATATAACTTGTGCATAGAGTCAATTTCGAGCTTTAAGACTTCAAAATAAATCTATGCACAAGGTACTATGCTCAAAGGTCGCTGGATATTTTTCTTTCAAGCGTGAAGAATGTGAGTTTATGGAAATATTAAGGGTTTCCATAACAAAAAAAAAAGTTTTTTAATGTAAATGAATAAATAAATAAATAAATGATAAAAAACTCTTTCAAATGTTTTTCAAATTGTTGCATTCAGTTTGAGTTTTTTTTGTGGCTTTATTTCGAGTATTTTTGGCTTCAAGCAAATAAGCAAAAACGACCTGTCAAATTCTTATATATACCTGAGGAAACAATCCTTAGGAATGTCTTTTAAATTAAATAAAAAAATTGTCTAAGCCCTTAAAATATAGAAATTTTCTACTTTTAAACTAGCTCCAAAATTAAGTAGTGGCAGAGCAAAATTTTTTTTCATTTATACTTTTTTTTCCCCATTTTGTTATAAGTAAACATATCTTTCCAACGTAATCAAAATATTATAAATGTGTTCAATCGATTTCTTGGAAACCGAAAATCGAATATTTTTCTTGGATGTTTTTTATTTTTATTATACCTATTACCCAACTTTGAATGTTTATATTTACTCTTGACTATTATATATTTTCAAACATCTTTTCAGTTTTGGCTCTCTGATAAATTCTCCTTTAAATTCTATAAATCTTTATAAATACCCTATAAATTCTATAAATCTATATAAATAATAAATTTGACCAATAACATTGATCAAAAGTTTGATTTTTGCCACGCCTGACCACCAAGAGAGGCTATCCTATATAACGCTTGGACTTGACATTACGCATACGCCCAGTCTGCGGCTGGAGCTGAACTGAGCTAGGCTTAACTGCGCTTGTGCTCTGCACCTTGGTTCTGTTCACTTGATGACATGATTTGTGCAGCTCCGTGGGCATTTCGCTGCCCTTGGCTAAGAGGCCGCCTCAGTGCATATGCAAAGAGACTTGACTTGACTTGACTTGTTTCTGGGCTGCCCACACGCGCCGTCTGCGGCTGAAGCTGCCTACAACTGCTGACCATCGGCTGTTGCCTTGTATTTCTTTTGATGCATTTTTATCTTATTGCTGCTTTCGGCTCGGTTGTGCAATGCGCACACAGATTACGTATACGCAGCGTTGCGCACGCGAAGATTGCACATTAATTATGGTTAAGTGCAACTCCTGAGACGCGCGCTGCACTATTGCTCTCCACGCCTTTTGCATTTCGCCTTTTGCAGAGTGCGTCTATTTGCACAAAAGCCAAAGACGTACAAATAAATATTAATCATACGCCACGCGAGCCGTGGAGGTGGCAAAAACGCACCATTTGCATAACAAGCCCAGTTAGCCGGCAGCCAGCCAGCCAGTCAATCAGTCAGTCAGTCAATCAGTCAGTCAGTCAGGCAGGCAGGCAGTCAATTAGTTATTCAGCTGAACGAACCGTTGAAGAAGTTGTGAGCTCGTCAGCCGAGTTGACAGTATTTTATTCATAACTTCGACCGAATTGCAATCGGTTGGCGTGATTAATGAGCTTCATTAAACGCGGCTACAGAATGCCCACAGAAGAAACGCGGACCGAAATGCTAATGACTTGCGCATTTACTTAAATTATACAAATTATATTTCATTGTTTGGCAGCTCCGCGGCGCAGCCCACACTGAGAGCCGAAAAGGAAAACGAATGCGAAATTCAAATAAACAAATCACTTAGCAGTGATTGACTAGCAGATACCCTCACCGCTGGCTAACTATAAATTAATTGGAAAGGAAAGACGCTTTCTAACCGACATTAGTTGAAGGTAAAGAAAGTTGGCTGCACAAAGGGAAAAGCCCACGACAACGAGGCCGTCTGCTGTAGGCCCTTTTTTTTGGCTACAGCAACTGCAGGGTATACAGAAAAAGTGCGCAACACGCTATGGTGTGCCTTGGACAAGTCTAAAAGCTGTGGCTAATTGAAATGACAGCGCAAAGTGGCCACAAAGTTGGCATCGAATTGGCTTTTAGCTTGGCTTAAGCAGTCCAAACAGAGTTGTCTGCCTTTGCTTTATTATTTCATTTGTCTTTGTGGCCCATGCGAAATCAGGTCAACAAAGAGAGGGAGGGCGAGAGATAGGATCTGGACGGAGAGAGGATTGCTCAGCCTTGGCCACTGTAATGCCAATGGCAATTGCAATTCTCGGCTTTGTCCCAGGCGAAAGTCACCTGCTGCGCTTTATGCAACATGCGGTCTAATGAGGCCACAAGGCAGCCAGCTACACGCCATTTGCCAGGTTGCCAGCTTTGCCATCTTGCGGCACGAGTTCCAAAGTAATTTCGTGTGTCTGAAATTGAGAAGTACGCAGCAAGCAGCACGCAGCACTGAGCACGGAGCGTGGAGCATGGAGCATGGAGCATGGAGCATGGAGCATGGAGCGCACATGCACTTTAGCCAGCGCATAAGCTCTCAAGCAACTTAGCCAAGTTTTCTAAAGGGGCGACACATAGTTGTAGTGGGCGTAAGAGCAGCTAGCCTGGTTAGCTGGATCTCATTACGTGCGGGCTCCTGCCACGCTCAGACCGTAACACGTGTGTATAATAAGTGTGGAAATTGCTTTCTATTTGCAATTTTGATGACGTTGCCAAAGCAGCGCGTGCCTCTGCCATAAACTAATTATTATAATGTAAATCACACACGCAACCCGAGATGAAGACGGCGAACTTGATTTGGGCTCGCGCTTGCCTCTGGGTTCAGGGGGCCGCCGCCCAGGAAGCTGTGCGCTCGCGGCAATAGAAACTTCATAAAATACCAACTGGCTTATCCACTCACATAATTATAAGCTCACATGTGCGTGAGTGCGTGTGACCGCGTGTGCGTGTATGGGTGCTCCAATCGGGGGATATGAGAAACGAAATACAGGCATCATCGCATGTATTTGCTGGCAAACTTATCGCGCTTATGGTGTCTGCCCTGTGCTACGCACTGCTCGACCCTGTGTGTGTGCGGCGCTCAAGAGCCTTAATTACCTGAATTTCATTAATGATTATTATGACAAGTGGTTTTAGTGCCCCCCTTTTAGCATAATATGATACTTGGCTTAATTTATTTAGTCCTTTTTATATCCAAAAAGTGTAAGCAGCAGCTGCTCATTAGTTTAAATCGGATTTAGAAACTGCGGCGAACTCAAAGTTTGTCTTCTACTGACTCGAACCTTACGTTTGCAGTGGATGCAGTGGTTTGCCATTTATATTTACATCGATCTAATAGAAAGCGCAATTGCAACATTATTGCAAACACAAATCAGATAATCAATTATGTTAGCTTACTTTTACGGATACCTATGGTACCTAGCTAAAGGTATACACAAAAGCTCGATTCTGAATGAATTTCCTGTTTCATGCGAAGAAGGAGAAGTATAAATAATCCAATATTTTTATAGTCTATCACCTTATAGACGATAATCACACATTTCATATTAACTCTCATGATATTTTGTTATGCATCATACATAATGTTCCAATATCAATGCAGCTCAATAATGTGATCCCTTCTTATTGATATTAATCAAGGAACTAATAAGGACTTCCCGACTATGAGATACCGTGAGCCATGAGAAGATCTGATATTCTAAACATTCTACGTTTCTTTTATACATACATTACAAAAATGGCATGCACCCACTTATACACACGAGCTCACACATACACACGCAGTCGTAAGCACATGTTCTGCTTACAGCGCAGCTCTCGCAGCGAATGCGCACAGACTGCGCTTTAGGATGCTTCATTTTTGAATACATTTTCTATTAGATTAAGTGTCTTAATCAAATGACATTCATGTGTCTCTAGTATTTGCAAGCGGAGAAGTAGTGGGGTGAGATATTCTAAATCCAAATTATATCAAATATGTATAATGTGATTACAACATGTTACTATCTTTTCAAGCTACGTAACGTATGAAAAATTAAATTAAATAACTAGTTTCTAATAAATCAAGAAAATGGAAAAAGTTATTGGATAAATTTATTATATGAACTCATTCTGTTCAAGTCTTAAGTCTCTAGCTTTTGTAGCTTACGAGAGATTGCTGCGGTCACGCGGACGGACCGACGGCAGGAAGAACAAACGGAAGGACGAACAGACAAAGTTAACTCAATCGACTAGCTCGTCGTCCTGGTCAAGAATATATATGCTCCTGAGGTCTGTCATGCCTCTTTCTGCCCATTACATACATTTTCACCGAGCCCTGGTCAAATTGTCTCTAGACCCTGTAGTGGTTCAGCTCAGTCCCTCCATTCAGATAGACGGACGAGCATGTTGGGCATGGCTAGATCGACTCAGCTCAGCACTGACACAATCTGCCTCAGGTGTTGCACACACAGATATTAAACATGTTAAACATATGTTTACACACATATACAACTATAATGTTATTCTACAGTCTTATGTAGCTGGTATTGTCCTTGGCGGCACAGCACACTTCGCCCGCAGCCCAAAATGTTATGTTATGCTTTACATGTGTAAACACGTGAATTATTGTTGGTAACACGGTTAACGTATTGGTCACACGATGGCGACACCGCAAGGGAAAGCCGAATCCAGAACACGTACATATGTGCATGTGCTCACAGCTACGTAGTCGCATGCATGTGCATGCGTGGCTGTGTGGCACACATGTGCTCCAATGTGCACTTAGTTGGCGGACCAGCGTCATCATGATCTTCATTATCGCGACGGGCTTGTGCAGTGGGAAAGTGCAGCCGAAACTGTGTCAGCCAGAACGAATGGAATGAAGATGCAGCAGCCACCTAATCCACGCGTCTAATAATAAATGGCATCCGAATTAGGTAGCCAAGCGATAAGTCAGTCAGTCGGACCGGACCCAGGCGAGTCGATTGGAAATTAGCGAGCTGCCGTGCGAAATGACTGCCGAGTGATAAACTCGTTCAGTCTAACGACTTCATTAATCAACCTGCAATCGAGAGGCGCAAGAGCAATAAATTTTGACACCTTTTGCTGGATAATTGGAAGTGCTGTGAGCTCCACTATGGAGTGGAGCTAGCTGATCTGATGTCTCCGATTAAGCCTTGACCTTAAAGACTTCTCCTCTATTAGCCGACATTTACTAGCATTGATTTTTCTCTGCTCTTGATAAAGAGCTGTAATAAATTCCGTAATTGACTGAGAATATTTTGAAAAAGTTTCGTGCAATCAAAGCAGAATCTGAAGCGCTCTTCTACCTTGCACTCTCTGTGCACTCTCTGATTGTTTGCTTGTTGCCTAATGTCGTCCGCACTTCTGCCACAATTGTCCTTAATTTGGCTGGCTTGACTCTCAGTCGTTGCGGCTGCTTCATGCATAAACTATGAGGCCAAAGTGGCCGACAACAGACAATGTGACCAACGTTGACCTTGGTAAGCAGTCACACACCGAGAGGGAGAGACACGCAAGCACACCTATACAGACGCACGCGACAACTCGCCCATTTACCAACTTTCTTCGGTGAATGGGGTTTAATTAGCAATAATTAACAATGGGCGGTTTTTTTTCAGCTTTTTTTTTTTGTTTTTTGTATCAAGTGCAGAGTTGTGGACTAGTTTGCATCCATATTGAGGAGAGCCACGTACCGTTAGCAACGTGCAACGTGCGGCGTGCAACGTGCAACGTGCCAGTTGCAATGTGTCCCACATGAATTATTTAGCTCTGCTCTGATTGGATACCTTGGCCATGTGAACATGTTGGAATCGAATCAAACTGTTTGCCTCGTCGCATGCGAGCCGAGGCGGCACTCGCGCTGACCCTCCCAGTCCGCCAGAGACCCTTGCGAGTCAATTGCTCTGCCAACTTGACGCAGCGCCAGTGCATCCACTCCATGCTGGATAGACACTTGCCTCTGCTGCAGCCACTGCAACTGCAAGTGCAAGTGCAGGGAATGCAAAGCACACGCACAGCGACATCGACATGCACAGCCTTTTGGCTTCTACCTATTTTAAGGAATTTTCTTGACGCTTTTTAAAAGGAAACTCGTCTCGAGCAAAAGAGAAAGAGAAATAGAGAGAAAGAGAGAGAGAGATGCCGATAGAGAGGAGTCAAGCGATGCTAGATGAATGTGAATGTGATGTGGGCCCTTAAATGCCACATGCCTTTGACTATTTATAGGCGGGCGCTGAGCTGCAAACAATGCGGCGACGTCAAGTGGCCCGACTGGCGCTGCCTCGCCCCTCACCCCTCGCCTCTTCCACTCGCCCCACTGCATCCACCGCAGCCGCAGCAATCTCGACTGTAAAACTTGAGCTCACGGCTTTGCTGCTTGCTGCTGCTGCTGCTCTCGTTGCTCTTGGCCACTAGCCTTAGCCCGGCTGAGGCGGAGGTAAAGTGCCAACGCCAGCGACAGGATGAGCGCTACAGGACTTGAAAAGGCTGCTGGCAGCTGACATTGCTGCTGCCACTGCTGCTGCCACTGCCACTGCCACTGCTGCTGCTGTTATTCATGAGTGCTCTGCCTTTGAGCCCTCTTTAAATTAAATTTACCGAGTGCAGCTAGCTGGGCGTGTGCTCTGCACACATCGAACCGAGGACAGGCAAATGCACACCTTTGTCAACAGTGCCCGAAAAGCCCGCATGCATCAGTTTCATTCAAATCATTTAGGTCGACTTTGCAGCATTCAAATCTATTCAAGGCTTATTAACTCAATTACAAAGAGAGCAGCAACAGAGTTCAGATTTTAGCCTCATCAATTTCTGGCACATTTTTTTGGCAAGACGCAACGCCGCGTTTCACTTTTGGATTTCCAGCTAGTCAGATGTGTGTGTGTTTGTTTAGTGAGTGAGTTTTCCGCTGGCTGTTGGGCCCCTCGTTCTCTTATCAAATGGAGTCGCCGCCCCGCCAGGCCCCACCCGCCTGACCGACTGACTCTACCCATGCCCAGCTGGCCTGCATTTGCCCTTTGATTGTTTGCCAACGCGTTTTTCTTCTTCTTCTTTTTTATTTATTTATGATATTTATACACACGCAGATATAAACTGTGCGTGTGTGTGTGTGTGTGACACGGTTTCACTTTCATTGGCGCTTATCAGAGATGATTTTTTTCCGTTTCAGCTAAAGAGCTGCGTTTGTTGTCGCCGCCGTCGCGCGTAAGCGCAGTGGCCCCATAAACGACTCGGACTTAGACTTGGCCAAGCTGCATTCGGGCTGGACTGGACTGGGACTGGGACTCGAGATCCGTCGCTTTCTTGCTCACATTTTCGGTAATTGCAATTTACATAAATTTTGTTGTCAGCTGTCGGCAGCCGGCAATTTGCGCACATTTATAAACATTTTGTTGCTGCTGTCGCTGCTGCTGCTGCTCATTCGGCTATTACGCTTAAAGACAAAGCAAAAGCACGGCGACGCTATAATTACGGCCAACAACATAATTTATGAGTCTGCCCGATGAGCCTGACTGGCCGCCAGCACAATTACTAAGCCTGCCTGGCTGCCTGCCCGGCTGTGACTCCAATAAAATAATAAGCAATAATAATAATTGATCATAAGCGAGTCGATCAAAACTATTCGAAAAATGCCACAACTAAACGACGGCCAAAGGCAGCTGCACAGAGCCAAGAATGCGCGCAGGTTCAGAGTGAAAGTCAACAACTTGGACAGGTGGTGCCACCGCCAAGCCGCCAGCGAGTGGACATTAAAAGCAAAAGTTGCTCCTCAGCCTGTCAGCTGCAAGAATTCAAAGTCAAGAGCAACTCGAGAGCTGCAAGAAAAACTACTGAAACTATAATAGAAGTAAATTATCTTCAATTTACCCTTACTCAAGGAATGTCTGCTGAAAAGCTGTCAGATAATAGAAGTAAAATATCCTTAATGAATCCTTACTTTTAAAAATCATCTAGGTTACACAATAAATAAAATAATTCACATAATGCACCCTATTATAAATCGGAAATCGAATTTATCAAACCTAAATACACTTATAAAATTCAAAATCATATTCGTATGGGTCCTCATGTATGGATGTACCATTTGGGGAAACTGTGGATTACACATATTAAAAAGGTTCAAATAACACAATATAAGCTTTTAAAACAAATGTGAAATTTGCCATATTATATATAAAAACCTTATATGAGCCCTTGATTTTGAAAGTGGTATAAGTAAAAAATTTGAAAAATCGAGTTTATCAGCTATTTCGTATCAACTCCTAGTAAAAAAGACTTAATTTGAAGAAATTATAAGTATTCCATGAAAATTACCTCGATAAAATTTTTGGTTCTTAAACAAAATATGGTGACAGTTTATTTAGATAGCTGGAGTTCGAACAGTCCAGCAATACATAGACTTAGTATCTGGTCAGTAAGTTATTCAAATCAAGGATTACATCCAACATTTTCCTTGAAAACGAAACACAGAAATCTCCTAACTAGCAACATTGTAAATATTTCGATTGAAAAGCGATAGCTAAACTCTGTAAAAACTAAATTTATATCAAAAACCTTATATGATTGTTAAAAATGTTTAGGGAAATAAAGCACAACAATAAAATAAAATATAATATATCCTTACTACAGTAACATTCTCTGAAAAGTTGTCACATAGACTAGAATACAAATAGTAATAATCAAGTCTGCATTTAAGACTTATAAGCTGACATATAAACTGACTGACTCTTTAATGGCTATAGGGTCTTAAGCAGCTGATAACATTTGCTGTCAACATTTGATAAATATCAGTTAAACACAACTTTCCCTCTTGGTCCGACAAAGTGTTGTTAATAACACTTGAGATCTTAATCTTTATTGAGATCCCAGGTTGACTTACAAGCTGAGTCTTGTCAATTGCTCACTTGCACTTGGGGTTTTGCGGCTGCTTTCGATTTCATTTGCTTCAATCGAAGCGCAACGGAAGTAGCTTTGATCTGCCATGAACAGTGCCTCCATGTGGGTGTGAAGGTGAGTGCCATTTCCCGTTATTACGTGCACCAATTGCAGCTCAATATCAAAGGCAAAATGCAACCAAATGTCAAAACTTTGCGGTTGACAGCATCAACCCCACAGCCACAGCCACAGTTGCAGCCGCAGCCCCACAGTCAGCCCACTCCCCCCTTGGAGTGCGTGCGTGCGTTCGTCTGCGTTGACTTTGAGGAAGTTGCCATGCGGCAGACACGCAGTGTGCGCCCAGTCCCAGCCGATGCTCGTCCAACTTCAGCTTCGGCTTCGCTCTAGGACAGAGCCAATGCCCTCCGCTGCGAAATGGAAATGGAAATGCAACTACAACGCAGCTTTGGCTTCATCTGTTGGGCTTTGTTTACGCGTTGTTTTTTCCCCCACCTTTCACCCCCCGCCCCATCTGTTTGTTATTGTCCACTGCTCGCCCCCTAGCCAACATATTGTTGCTCGGCTCAGCAACGTTCATCATTTTATCTTTGGAAAGTGCACACACAAACTACAGCCGCACACACCCACCCGGGCCCATCCCTCGGCGCTGTCCCCAACTTTTGCCCCCTCCCGGTTCAAACTCCAAAAACATCCATAGTCGCCGTTGTTGCTGTGTTTAATATTAAATTTCGTTCATGTTTGAATTGTTGTTGCTGCTGTTGTTGTTGTTGTTGTTGATGTTGCCGCCGTTGTTAATGTTAATGTTGATGTTGGTATTTCTTATTGTTGTCTTCTTTCATGTCTTACACGCATTTCCATTCCATATGCATTTTTCCCCGTCTTCGTTTTCGATTTGCATGTCAATTTTCGTGCGTTTATTTTGCTGTTGCTTATGTTGTTGTTGTTGGTTTTGGTTTTGGGATCGTTTTCTAACATTAATATTATTATTGTTGTTATTGTTGTTGGGCATTGTTGGCCATATGTTAAAGCTGGCGGCCCAAGCGGAAGTTCCACTGTATTCTCAACGTATTTTTAGCAAAAAGAAAACCTTATATGCCCATATCAAACACGTAAGAGTGTTGCAGTCGAGACTGATCGACTAGCAGATACCCCGAGCACTGCAGAGACCTGATATTACAGACATTCTATGTCTTTTTGAACATCATTTGTATGTAGGTTTATATGGGCTCTAATATGGAAACTTAATTGTTATTGAGAAACATGAAGAGAGACAGACAGAAGAAGATGGCTCTCCTATCCAAATCTATAAATTTATAATTTATTTATATAAAGTGAATGCTTCAATCTTCTATGGTATTCTATGGTATTCAAGCTAAAGACTAAGTTAAGTAATCAATTCTTATCGATATGATATGATAAACTCTTACTGCCTACGATATACATGGAATATATTACATTTGAAATTGCAAGTCTCTAGCCATTGGAGTTCACACGGACGGAAGGTCGGAAGAACGGGTAGACGGACGATCGTGTGTCGATCGTCTTGACTCGTCATCCTATTCAAGAATCATATACAATGTGTTCTGCCATGCCTTCTCCGGTCTTTTCAATAGGTGCAGGGTATAAAAAGCACTCATATGTGTGCCTTAACCCGAATGCATTTCAATAAAATTTATGATTTGGCCGCAATATAGCAATGTAGCACACATGTTTGTGCAGTCCTTGATCACATCATCGCTTCGTTTGAGAATCAATCTGATTATATTGTAAACACATTTATATATATATACAATATATTCGATCGGCATCAGCCTCGCTCACTTAATTGGCAGTCATGATCACATTTGTTTCACATTTCCGCCACACAGAAACGATGACTGAGCCGAGCGGCGGACTTAACTAATACTTAATTGAATATCTACTTGATTTGCCGAGCCGCGTGGAGCGGAGCTGGATGTGGCCGACTGCGGGGTCCCGCGTGTTGGGGGTGCCGTTCGCTCGCTAAATGAATGCCATTAATAGGTTTTGGCAACAGGTTAAGCGACTCTCGAGCAACGCGACTCTCGAGGCAACGCAAATGCTAAATGTCACACGGCAAAAGGTAATCGTAACACTCCACAGGTAAGCACAGGCACGCCTATGCTATACCCTGCACAATAGACTTCAGAATGTCTTCTAATTGAAGTGAATATTTGACAACTACAACAGCTAGATGCTAGATAAATGACTCGACTTTAAAACCCTCATGAATGCTCGGCCAGCCTTTCAGCTGTCTGTCTCTTCGCAGCGATAGAGTATTTTAATATCATAACAATAAGAACGACGACAACAAAAACAAAAAGCCCCGTCCAATCAAATAATAAATATAGTCAGTTAGGCAAACTCGTTTCTCTGTCGGCTATTTAAAGCTGTCGAGTAATGCCAAAATACACACACACACACACACAGAGGGTATTTTGCTAATATTCATTAATGGATTTGCGACACATCTTGCGATAGTTTGGCTGCTGCGCAGAAGCTGTCATAAGGCCGAATCGAGCCAAGACGGAGACAGAGACGGAGAGCTAAATATATATATTCGTCTGGCTCTATGATTGATTCTTTGGCGCTAGGTCAATGCGACATGTGGCGGCACGCAGCGCCCCATGTCGATTGCAACACGCGGCTGGCGTCCATAGGCGACAAACTTGACCTTAATTTGGCGACGCCAATGGCGCCATTGCGGCCACTGCGACCATTGCGTGCGGCCAGCCGACAGGCCTGGCCAAAATGCGTTGCCGCACAAGTGGGCCACTTAACCTTTCTGGTCAGTGGTGTGGATAGTGTGTGCCACCCAGTGGCCTGTCAACTGCCAGTGCAATTGCCACCTGCGAACCGAAGTCAATTGCCTCCAGCTCCAGCTTCAGAGCCGCCTCCGCCTCCGCCTGCGCCTCCGTCGTCGCCTGCACTCGCTGTGTGTGCGCTCAGCATGTGGCCAGCAGGCAAATGCAATAAATGTGTACAACAGCAGCGGCACGAACGGCAACAGCAACAGCAACAGCTATGTAAACAAGCCGAATGTGTAACACACAACCTTGAAGTTGTAAAGAGCCTCCAGTCGAGTGCATTGCGCAACTGGCCAACTGGCAAGTGGCCCAGACACGAGCGGCCGCGTTGTGCGTGGCTGTGGGCGGTTCTCTGCACTAATTTGTTAAGGAATTCAATTTCGCCGGAATTAAGTGTGAGTTGCGATAAAAAAAGGCGACGAGGCGCCACAAATCTTGATAAAGTATGCATAGGCGAACGAAAGTATTTAAGCATTTAAGCACACGCACGAAATGCGTGAGTAAATCGATTGTCCCACTGCGATACGTTGGGGCGAGACGAGGCGAGGCGGGCTGATGCGGGGGGAATTATCTTCAAGGTGCATCTACACCTGTTGCTCGATCCACGCAGCTATTTGTCTCCGTGAAAACACAAACAAAGCGAATGGTAACTGCTAACTGCACTCGCATACCTCGCAGCGCCGCTTACTTTCGATCAACAACATCAACATTAGCTGCCTGTTGTTGACAGAGCCAACTGGGAGGGATGGGTCAGTCACCAAGCGAACAGTTGCATTGGCCTTGCAGCTACCCTGCACTCAGTCGAAGGCACTCTCAAGTCTCTGGCGAGCTACCCCCTCACTTCGATTCAGTGCAGGGTATAAACATGCGTCGCATATCCATTATTCATTGACAAACAACAAACTAGCGAACAGGTGGCCGAGAAAGTGCGTGCGACTCGGTTGCACAAATCGAATTGCAGCTGCGCTTCGCATCGAATGCAAACACCAAATTGAAATCGCCGGACAGGCGGACAGACGGACATCTAGGCAAATAGTCGCACAACATACAAATAGAATTGCATCACTGCTGAGGCTGATGTCGGCTCTTAATTAACAGACAAACGTCAGACAAAGCCTAAGTAGAGCAGCTGCCAAAAGGCGACGACTGACAGATACCCTGCCTCAAAAAGAAGTTCACTTGATCTGCCGCAAGGTTTGAACAGTTGTGGTTGAGACTTTGTGGTTTAACATATTCTAATATATTCTATAGATAATACCGGGAGTGTAATTGAGCTGTTTGTAAATACTTCGTATTAATCGGCCACGATTTATTTTGTATCGCATTTCACGGGGTATATCTCCGGCCCGCGGCTATTTGCATCTGACTGGGAGGCTGTCGGCGCAAATTGAATCTGTAAGCGCTGCAATTACAACAACATTTGGGCGAGGGGCTGGCCGGCCGCTGTTATCGAGAAACGCAACAGGTTTCCATGGTGATTAGCATACTTTGATTTCGTTTTCTATGCTGCAACGGCTGGATGCGCTAAATGCCTGGACAAACCGTTCACAATTCGTTGGCTTAAACATGATGCAATTTTCGGGTAGCTTTAGACTACTAAATGATATGGCCAAGTTAACCAACTGGGCAGCTGCCTGATTGGCTCGGCTCATTCATAATTCATGGCACTGGGCGCCCACGCGATCTTCGATCTGGGGCCACGGACAGCTTCATTAGTCGCCGCCGCGGCGGCGTTAATGAAAATGCAAATGCGACATTTTCCACATCGTTAAAATATATGTCCGATCGGTTTCTCTGCACACGCCGCCAGCTGGCACAGTTGGTGCCTGCCCAGGAATGGCTGAATGATTAAATGTGTTGGCACACACACTCGCACACACACCCCGTTAAATTTAAACAAATTTCGTGCTAAGCTCTGGGCATGCCCACAAATTAACATAAGATCCAGTGACAGCTGCGCGGACATTTAATATCAAACTTATTCAAATACGCAAGAGGTGAGTGAGCATTACTCGGGCAGGCATACTCGGCATCGCAATGCCCGCGCAATTATACAAATATTTTCACAAATCCCCGCGCGAGTCGCACGAGTCGTGTTTAGATATTCGATAACTGCAATCAGTTAAACAATTGTCTGACATGCATTAGCCGCCACTGAGCCGCCGCAACTCGATAATAAATCATTCAAGTGGGTCGCAAATGCCCAGATTAAGGTATTTCCACAATATATACCATTTTGAAAGGTATTCATAATTATATACGTGTATATATAGGCATGATGAAACCGCCGCGGAGCTTGCGCGCTCGAGTCAACAGCAGGTAATTAAAGAGTTGGCACTGATAGCATCTGCAAATATAAGTCGCACTGATATGTGCCTTCAAGTCTTCAAGTCCATTAGCCGCTCGACCGACCGCAGCGGAACGAGCCCAGAGAACGGACAACTAAAGAGCTTTGAGCACTTAAGGCGACTGACGATTCTCTGAAGTGCCATCGATACGACTTGTCGCACTCCTAATGGCCATTTGAGAGCTGCCTGCTGGGGGCAGTGTCCACGACGACTTCGATCGCGACCAACTCTAGCAGAGATCAGCAAGCTCTCAATCAACCAAGCCTTTCATCTATAATAAATAATCTTCCTCTGCATTACTCATACGCCCAGTGGGCCGAGAGATTTTACTCTCTTAGCTGGCTGAAGGAATCACGGTCAGATTGGAGTCTACCCGTCTAATTACAAGTCAATATTTTAGCAATTTGGGCTTACAACTTTGGGCCGTCGCATTGCAAAATGCAAAATGATTTTGTATTAGACTTAATAGAGCTTTATAACGTGTTGGGCGCCCACCGCCTGGGAGTGTTGTAATTTTAGAAAATTATTTAAAATCCCTCAGACGCAGCAGATTATGCGTCTCACAGCGCCTGCTGGCAGGGCGTAGCGGGGCGGTGCGGGGCGGTTGGGGCAATAGCAAACACGTAAAAAAGCAAAGAATTTTATTATTATTAAATAAAGCCAAAAAGGGGCCGCAAGAGAATCCTTTAAGCTGTTCAGCTGTGAGCTGCCAGCTTCTGGGTTCTTATGAAAGGTAAATTTAGCTACAACTCGCTGCAAAGCCCGCCCGGGCCGGGCCAGTGAAAGCATTTACCCACTCGTTGAGCTCTTCTGGGGGCGTGGGGCCGTGGGGGTAGGCATACGAAAACATTAAGTCCTAGCTGAAGGCGGTTAATCTTGCGAAATGAATTTACTCCACTCTTGTTATATACCCTGTAACGCTTAAGCAATGGGGCCAACGAATCGGGTCTGATTAGAATATTTGGAAATTGAATTGGTTAATGTGAACTACCCAAAAGCAGATCAAACGTGAGAGGCCTGAAGTAATTGAGTCGGGGTAACCAGAGCTTGCGGCTTGTGCAGGGTATAATTACGTCGCCCACTCCCGACTAGGGCAATTTTACTTGCTGCTGCTGCTGCTGGCAGTTGGAAGTTGGAAATTAATTTGGTCGTACTCAAAATGTGCCTATAATTTACAGCACATTCTTCGAGTGGAGCGACAAGCAAATAAAACATTGTGCCAAACGCGCCCACAAAATGTTTTGACAACCGAGCGACAAGCGACAAAACGGCTAAATGACGATAGGGAAACATTGAGGAATGGTGTGTGTGTGTGTATTCCAAGTTGAAAACCTAAAAGCCAAATAGACCATGACGACAAGCGTTGTTTCGGGGGCCGCATCGCAGTCAGTTGTTGCTGCTGCTGCTGCTGCTGCTCCCGCTGCTGTTGTAATGGAAACTTACATTTGGGTGTGTTCTCTTGCTCTGCTCCTCACTTATGAGACAATACACACACACACACACACAGGGAAAAAGACATGGCAACAATAACAACTTTGTTATAGTCGAACGCAACGTGCGGGGCGACAGTAAACTAAAATGTGTCCATGTGTGTTTGCGCTCATGTACTTAGATTAACAGTTGCTGCGGGGCCATGGGCGGCGGTAGGGTGGTGGTAGGGTACGGACACTGGGCGGACATGTGTGTCACACGGCAGCCCAGAACGCTCGCCGGAGACGGAGACGGAGACGAAGACAAGCGCGACATTCATTCGACTGCGCTGGCATATCACATTTCAAATGCGCAAACATTTAAACGTGCCAAATGCCACGGGAGGCCTCTGGCCGGAGGCGGAGACGCTGTCGCTGCCGTTGCCGGAAAGTTGGAATAAGACATACCTGACGCAGGTGCGTGATGCACTTACTCGACAGCTGCGCTTATGTGTGACCTCTTCTGTGGGCCTTTGTATTTACTGTTTTTTGTTAGGGCTGCGGCTGCGGCTGCGGCTGCGACTGCGGCTGGAGGCTAAGAAAGCTTTGTATGCAACAAGTGGAAAACACGTTGTACGGGCTAATTAAGATACGGTAGCTGTTCTCCTCAGCTAGAATGCGCAGCTCGCAGTCCGCACTCAATGGGGTTTGGCTCAATCAATGGGCTCTGGCCGCACAATCGAAGCGTTTCGTTTGAATGCACGCGACATTGACTCACCTGAAAAGAAATGGAGGAAGCACAAAATTTGAGGTTAGCTTTAATGCGGCATTATCGAGGCTAATACTATCGACACACATATGTGTGTGCGTGCACGTATGCGCACAGACAAAGAACAAATATAATGGCTTGATTAGGAGCCAAGCGAGTGCCTAAACTAAATATAACACTTTTGATTACAGGCATAATTGAGCGGGGCTTGAGCCACAGCGAGAGCGGAACTTACTGAGTTACATTCAACTATATTGAGGTATTGTATTAATTCTTTATACTATATATATATTACGCACTACTATTTTCATGAACACAACATAAACAGTTATTCATATTTCGTAACTATCGGTACATCTACAATATTCTTTAGACATAACTACAGCTCATGAAACCTAGACACCCCAAATTGTCAATATTGAGCTCTCCGTTTATAAATACCTCAGCCGATTTCCAGTAAAATGTAAGACTCGAAATGCATTTCCCATAGAATAAACTTGAGCTCTCCTACAAACATCCATTGGAATGTTGATATTACTATTTACAAATTTCACTCCTATAACATATCTAGAGCGGATTGAAATAAGAACTTTCCACATTGATGCCCGGTATCTGCTAGTCAGGCACTTCCAACTAGAACACTTTAACATTTACCAACAATTTCGATTAATAAGAGTTATATATAGTCTCTCCTATAAACATCCATTTGTATGTTAATATTACTATCTACGAACTTCACTTCGATCATATGTCTAGAACGGATTGAAATAAGAATTTTCCACAGTGAGTGGTGCCAGGTATTTGTCAGTCAGCCACTTCCGACTAAAACACTCTGATATTTACCAACAAATTCGTTTGGCAAAGAGTTATCTACAACTATGAATTGATGTTTATAGCAGTCGGATTTACTTGAAAGTCTTTGAGATAGTTGATGCCAAGCTTGGATTTTAATGACAGGCAGAGCTTTATATATACAAATAATTGATAGTTGTTTGTATTCAGTTCCCATACCTTAAACAAATGCCATTAAATTCCATGAAAGTCTCCTATAAATATTTGTCTTTATTTTTAAAGCTAGATTAAGTCATTTAATTACTTATATTTAATAGTTATAAGCCTAAACGAAGCGGAAATAAGCTTCAAAATTCCTGACTGATCGCAACTGCCCAGATCTCTCGAATCAAAGTGCAATGCTGCTCTGTGGCATTGGGTATGCAGTTGCTGTTTCCGTTTCTAGTCGGATTTCTAATTATGAAGCTGCAGCGCGTCAGGTGGATGTGGGCGCAGGCGCCCACACGCCATAGACAACAGAGATACAACAACAACAACTGAGACGAAAATCAATGAAAAGCAGCCAAAACGCCGACAAACGAAAGTGAAAATTGCCGTTGCCGTTCAGGTTGTTGCTGTAGCTGTTGCTGTTGCTGTAGCTGGTTTCGCTTTTTAGTTAATAAGATAAATTTGCAGTCGCTGCCGGCTTAGGTTTCTGAGTTTTGAGGAGCTGCGTCAGCTGCGATGCGAGCGCCATTGTTTGTGTCTAAGGCGCTTAAAATACTTCACGCTTTTCTTCGCCCCGTGGGCGACATGCAAATTGAATGCGAGACAATGTATTAAGCATGCAGCGAACAACACACGGCCAGTTGTACGAGGGCAGTTCGATTGGTAATAAAACTGCATAATATATATGCAAATGGTCACCCAAAACCCAGCTGGAATGCGCAGCTCGCCACAAACGGAACCGACTTTTATGTTAACTCAAATGTTTCCAGCAAATTAATGTGTATATTAACTCGTTACGTGTAACTTGATGCATCATAGACCTATCCCATACCCCTCCCTACTATTGCACAGAAGTAGAAGAAACAATAGATCTGTGAGTCGAGTGAGGCAAGTGCCCAGTCATTGTTCCTTTTCTCATATCCTAAAATATCATTTCCGTTCGAGTCGTGCATGAATCGCACCGTTAGCTAACAGTTTCTCGCATTTGATTATAAATAAAACATGCTTACGAATCGAACGCTCCGGCATAAGACATATGGTATGACATTTGCATGTTTCAACAGTTTCCGTTTATGTTTGCATATTTTATAACGCGCCGCAATTTATGGCTCTCTTTTGAGCGCCCCTGTGAGAGATGGCGTCATAATAATCGACTGACTCTCAATGCATTTACACACATATACATATAAACCATATATATACCAAAGTTAAAAAAAAAAAAAAAGAAAAGAGGAAAGCCAGCAAACGAACGTTGACAAATTGCAATATTAATTTTTTATTGATGTTGAGTTTCAGCTTCAGCTTCAGCTTCGGTTGCAGTCGCAGTCGCAGTCGCATTGGCAGTCGCATTTGCATTTCAAATCATATATTCAGCCAGGGCCCCATAAAACGTTCATAAAAATCAATTATAAACTGCCCATAAGCTGTCATAAAAAACGATTTTAATACATGCTTTAAATAGTGTTTGCATGTTCAACTCCCACGACAGAAAAAACGCCCCCGACTTTGACATTGAAGTTGCCACAACAATGAAAAAGCAAACAAAAGCAAAAGTGTATGCACACACAGATACACACGCACACACACACACAGATACCCGGACAACGGCTGGCTTTGAATATCGTTTATCGACGACTCCGACGACAGATTCGTGATGACAGATTGCTATCAATGGAGCCAGCCAAGCCTCGATTGTCTCAGTGTCAATGCCAGGAAATACTCGTTACCAATTGTCGCGCAGCAACGTACAGTGTTCTCTCGGCTCTGTCAACTACAGTGTTCACTCAAAGAAAGCGGCCTCAACTATCTTGGAAGTAAGGCAACACAAACGTTGACCGAGAAGATTCTATGGACAGACCCGAACAGCTGCTCATCCATCTATGCAACAGGAGGAGGAATCATAACAGCCTCTCCTTCACCTGACGACACATTATTAGGCACAGATTCATGTTGGAGACACAGGAGACAGTGAGAGGTTGGAGCGGTTCGAGTTCAGGGCACTAAAAACAATTATACAAATTGGCGAGGAGAACAGACGAGAGAGACGAAGATAAAAACTTCTAAGAACGATATCTGAATAAAAGTCAGGCTAAGCAGCTACTAAGGCCGCTCAAGTTGAAAGTGAATGCGAAGCATTCACGCAGCAGCGACAGCAAATTAAATGCTCATTAGCATATTCCAAGGAGCCAACTGATACACCCAGCTAGACGACCGGGACAGACGGATGCGGCCACGCACGATTTCACAGGCAGCCAGGCTGGCAAGCTGGTAGGCTGCCTGCCTGGATGGCTGGCTGGCTGGATGGCAGGAAGTCGATTCCGGTGGCGATGACGACGCACCGTCAGCGATGAGAGCATGAGTTTGATGTTGACAACAAAGCGCTGGAGCCGCCTCAAAGCGGCGTGGCTTAGCCGAAAGCGGAGAGCCGAGAGCTGTGTGCATGGGGGATCGTCAGCGCGTGGAGTTGGGGTGAAATAAATTAATTTGCCTTACTTTACGTTGTATTTATGCCCCGTGTGAGTAGCTCTCGCCCCGACCAGCCCCGCCGCCCCTCCAGCCCCTCGGGCCCCTCCTACATCCAATGCCCGGCAACTTGGCTTCGCTGTGCCACATTGTTTGGCATATTTCATCGTCTGCGCTGCCGCCGCTCGACTGCTGGAATGGCCAGGGACTCGGAGTTCTATGCGGTTCCTTTGCGTGTCATTCAATTTACATTAATTTAGTTGATGTTCCAGTCGCGGCTGAAGGCGGCACTTTGGCAGGGGCGTGCCCTGGCAATTTGATTAGCCAGCCGAGCAGAGAGATAGCGAGAGAGAGACAGAGAGAAAACAAGGAAAATGAAAACGTTTTCACTCTCTCTCGTCTCTCTCTCTCCCGCTTCGACACTCTGTCAATCAATCAATCAATTGGTGGGCGTGGCAGACGCATCTCGGCCTGACTATGAACATGTTATAGGTGCTATCTGCATGCGCGGGTGCAGGCTGCGCACATCCCATTTGACCTTTGCGGGTTACACTACGCGAAAATGCGAAAATTCCGAGAGCGGGTCAATGGCCCCCTGGGCCGCGCTCTGCAGCACAGTGTGCGACCCAACCAACTGGCAAGGAAAGCTGCAGAGTCAGCACTAAAAATTCTGCGAATACGCTTAGGCGAAAGAAAGCCAGCGAGCGGTCGGACGGTCGGACGGACGGACGGACGGTGGGCCGCTCTTTCAATCCGACTGGATTGGGGGAACTGGGAGCGATTCGAGCGAACTCATCCAATTCGAACGAATCGCAAAATACACAAGCGACGGTTTCGTCAATGGACTGTGGTGCACACAGTGAGTCACACCTGGTTAACGGGAACGGGAACGCGAATGGGCCAAGGGTTCCGCCAAGCGCCCAGTCGAAGTCGAAGTCGAACGAAAGTGTGAGAAAAGAACCGCAAGCCGTGGACTGGGTTACCCCGAGTCATAAATTGCACACGTCAGCCGAAAGATACAAATGTATCTACAGGCTGCACTCTACAACAAAGTTGCTTCCATTGATGGTGTTGCCCCCGAAGATTTTAATTGGCTCGCCCGCTCGCCCCGTTCTGTTCTGTGTGAAGTTTGCCCGCGGCCTCCGCTCGGCTTTTCAACAAGTTTTCCACCTCGTTTTTACCTATATGCATATAAATATCTTGGAGCTTTTGCAAACTTTGTTTTTTCTGTTTGTTGCTTTTTTGTGTGTTGGGCCTTTGTTTAACACGAGTTTATCAAAATGTTTAATTTTATTTCTTTGTCGCTCGACGACGCGCACATATTCGAGTCAAGGACGTGACTTTTGTAGCAAGTTGTGCCCTTCGCCACTGCACGCACTGCGACTGCTGCTCTGGGCTCAGTTTTTTGCTCCGCTCTGCTCCGCCGGCCAGTTACAGTTTGTGACCATTAAACAAATATGTCTTTGATTTCAGTCAAATAGTTACTCATGTTTGTCACGCTGCTCACAGCAACAACACAACCTGAGCAGCATCTTAGCCTCGCATTTGTAATTTGATTAGGTATTAGAACCTCGCATGAATACATAAATCCGACTGTAAAGGCAGCCAGGACATTTTCCAGGCATTTGGCTCGCTGCTAAACAGATTCAGCGCACGCATTTTATTTCGGATATATAGGTATATATAAATCTATCTATATATATATAATACTATTTGCGCAGACCGACTGGCGGCCACGCTGATTGATTGCTGATCAGCGCAGCATGAGAGCTAACAGCAAATACACACACACACACACTCACACACACAGACATTCATTTATCTCTGATATATGTACATATTTGTCTGAGGACACACAGCCAGCCAATACAATCACGTTTATTAGATTGCCAACACAATTTGTGCGCATGCAACACGAAAATTAAATGCGATATCAAATGTGAAAACTTTCAGAGGAATCACAGGGCTTAAAACATCTATTGTATATATAAATAAATTTATATTATTTTTCATTTATTTATATATTATATACTGAAAAGTCAACTGACTATCTGTTGATAAATGAAAAGATGTCCATTTTTTGCTTAGAAAGTAATGCGAACTAGAGCAACTACATACAAATTTCCTGGGCTTAGAGAGCTGTTAATAAGAATAGCAGTGATGAATGTAGAAAGTTAAAAAAAAAAAAAAACAATATAAATTTATTAATAAATTAATCAGATAGAGTTTAGACCGCTGTTCATAAAAATAGTAGTGCTGAATACAAGAAGTTTTGCGATTTATATAAAAAAAAAAATAAATAAAAATAAAAAAAAAATTAAATAAAAAAAACAGGTATGAATTTAAATAAAAATTAAAATATATATTACTATACTATACAATATATTTAACTGCCTCACATTTATTGGAATTGCAGTCTTTTTCAAGCAAAAAGAAATTACATTTAATTTAACTGTTAAGTCTAAAAATCAATGCAAAACTTTAAAATAAATTGAAAATCTTAAAAAAAAAAAAAAAAAAAACAAATAAATAAATCTAAAAATCAATGCAAAACTTATAAATAAATTGAAAATATTCCATGCTCAGCTCGTATTATACCTAGTGCATTCACCGTAAGAATAAATATAGTTATATGTATTTCTGATCAATTAAACATATACTTTTATATATATATAATTAAAATATATAAAAATATAAATATAAAATGGTCTATATATATATAAATTGGTAAGCCCCCAACAAATGCCCATCACAATTTAGACAGAAGTTTGACTCTGCTCATAAAGCAACGACCTTTGACTTTTGAGAAAATTCCGTTTGCCACACATTAATTATTAAGGGGCTATTAGCTAATCGCACACGCCGCAGGATCTCTGAGCCAACGGCCAATCGCCTATTGGCCACTTTGGCTTGTCGTTAGCCGCTGCTAAGTTATTCATATTAATGGCCGGCAGTTATTGGCGCACATAATGCAGCCGAAATGGGGCCAGAGTGGTGTCAGAGAGGCGCCAACACCTCTGCCTGGGGCTGCTCGTTTGGCCAGCCGTGTTGACTAACGCCATTGTGCGACAGCTCCATTTGCTCAGCTGCATTCGAGCGGGGCCGAGAGTAAACAGCTAATTGGAAATTGGCACACCTGCTGTGTGCTGCTAGGGCGCAGCCCCGGACGCCCGGACAATGGGACTAGCTGGCCAGCTACTATTGCAATTCCCCAATGATTCAACAATTTCAATTAAATTCGAATTCGCATTCAGCGTGCGCCGTCAGCCGGCAGCCGTCAGCCGACAGCTTCCACAATCAAATTGTATTTCAGTTGCGTTCAGCATGCGATCACCGATATAGGTTCAGAAATGTTGCTATATCTACAGCTATAAAAAGCAAAGGCTATCCATGAAACTAGAACAACCTTCGCTAGTTGTCAAGTTACGCTCGAAGAACAAAGTCAAATTATCGATTGTTATCGATAATAAGTAAATGGGATGAGTTATGGAAAAAAAAAGATAAACTTGTTCATCGTATGGTATACACGAGTATTCATGTCAAATTTCAAGTCTTTAGCTTTTGTGGTTTACGAGATCGGTGCGTTCACACGGACGGACGAACCGACATGGTTATATAAACTCAGTTTGTCTTCCTGATCATGAATTCCCATTTGCAATAGGTTCAGGGTATAAAAAGCAAAGGCTATCCACGAAACTAGAACAACCTTCGCTAAATGGCAAATGCGCAAAGATAGAACGATATGAGATATATTGATATGGGCTTTCGCTATTTGAGAGATGACTTTGACTAGCAATTTGCATGTTCGCCTTGATTATTGAATACACAGGCTTTGCCCACATCTGAAGAGCGCTCATGCCATTGGCAAGCAGAAACACTAAAAGCATTTGGCCAGGCGGCAGTCAGCCTCGATTAGAAATGCCAAAAATTTATAATTGAAATGTTGTAAAAGCAGCAGCAACAACTGTAATACAGAAGCCAACACGTGCCATTGAAATATGCATTTTAATTTCCTGCTCGAAAATTCGTTGCATTCGGCTGATGTGACGGCGGTTGAATACCCTGCCAGAGGGCAATAGGGTCAGCTTTCCTGTTGCTGCTGTCGCTGCCGCTGCCGATGGCAATTAGCCGCTGCTCCGCCGCTCCGTCGGTCCGTCGTTGAGCTGATCAGCTGGGACAGGGCAATTTCACCGTCCGGGCAATCAATCAAAGAAAGTTTTCCAATGCATTTCAACACAATTCGGCGGCAATTAGATGTATTAATGACACTCGCTGCCGGCTGAAAGTCTGTTATTAATGAGCTCCGATCAGGCACGGCGCAACGAGGGAGCTTTGTTCTCTCCCAGAGAACAGCGAGCTTCGGCGATGCAAATGCGGATGACTCAAGCGATGTCAAGCGAGAACGCCTCGAATCGATGCGCTGCTGGGCGTGAACAGAGCTCGGCGGTGGCCAATGCAGCGACGCAGCGAAAAACCGACGCAGATCACGCAGATCTTGCTCACCCAGAGCGAACTCAAAAAGGGAACAACAACTGTCTATCAGCAGCAGCGCCAACAGCGCCAACAACAACAACAGCTACACACAAGCCGAACGCACAGCATTCAAGGCTAATTGTGCAATAATTTATGAAATGGCAACACAAACAAAGCAACCAATTTAAATACGAATATACATGTGTCTCTCATGCATACATGTGTGTACATATGTATATACACATATATATACTATATGTGGCTGCATATATAGTGCTTATTTCAAGAATACAACTGCCAAGGGGGGCAAAGGCCGCAAAGTTGGGGCGAAAAAATTAAGAATAACTCGAAGAGAAACGTTTAAAAACATTGAATTAAGTCATTAAGAAATATAAATAATAAATATATATACCCTTTTGTTTAATTGCTCAAGCAGAGGGTATGACAGGATGTGAGTTGACTTCGAGTGACTGTGAATATGTATAACTATGTGAACTGTTAACGATCTAACTACAGAAGATCTAGGGGATAAAAGAAGACTTGATTCCTATATGTCGCATATTCATATATATATATTAGACATAGGGATCAAGTTAAGGCACTGATCAGACTTCAAAATATATATGTTTATGATAAAGGAAAACATCATGGTAGACAGTTATATATAAATTGATCTGGACTCTTGTAAGACACATATTTACATATATAATGATCAAGTAAATGTATATATGTGAAATATTTAAACTGTATTAAGGCAGTTAATTTAAGTATCTATAAAAGATATCTGTGTTAAAAACAGGAATAAGTGCAGGCAGTTATATATAACTTGATATAGACTCATATAACTCTCATTTATACATGCACAATCTGAATAAGGATTAAGTATATATATGAACTGATTCAACTGTGCTAATGCATTTAATTCAAGTATCTTTAAAGATAACCTGATGTAGACTCCTAAAACTCGCATATTTATATATACAGCTTGCATAAGGATCAAGTATATATATATATATAAGCTGGTTAAACTTAATTTATATATTATATAATAATTAATATATATAATATATAATAATTAAGACAGAAGTGTATTCAGCTACAAATAAGTTGATCTTGACTCTTAGAAGACACATATAGGCTCCAAAAACTCTCATATTTATATAATATATATAATCTGCCTAAAGAGCAAGATGTTTATTTATCTCTCCATTAAAAAAAGATGTGTGTAATAAAAGATATAACTTGATCTTGACTTTTAAGAGAGACTTATAGACTTATAAAACTTTCATATTTATAAATAATATATAATCTGCCTAATTATCAACTTTTTAAAGTTTATTTATCTGTCTATTAAATAATTTAATTAAATTTATCTAATTTAATATATTTTTAAAAATTCTAATAAAAGATATAACTTGATCTTGACTCTTAGAAGACACACAAAACTCCTATAACTCTCTCACATTTACACACACACTCTGCATAAGAATCAAGCCTATATTCAGCTTCTCCAAGTCTTTGTCACTCTTGACTTGACTTGAAGTTGGTCGTCTGTCTGCCCATATGCCCGTTTCGTGCGCCGACAGTGTGCAAATCATAGCCGCAATTAAGAGTCGACAAATGCTGTGCAACTTACTTAAAAAGTCATCACATCAATTTTTTAATGTTTTCTTTTTCGTTTTATTTCTACTATTTTTTTATTTTCATTTTATTTCTCTTGCAAATACTTTTAACAGCACGCAAATGAATTAAAACTTGAGCACGTCCAACAACAACAACAACAAATTGCAAATGGCAAATTGAATGCAAAGTCTAGAAACTATATGAGCTTATGACACCGAAACGCCAAAGCAATTAAATTCAATGATCCAAATGAAATGCAGGCAAAATAAACGTAAATTCAATTTGGAAAATTATAAACAAAACGAAAACGCGAACGCAAACTGCTTAACAGCGCGCCAATTGAGCGGTGCCCGGGCGACTGCCGCACCACCGACTGCACCACCAACGTTCCAAATTGAGAAATGCTGAACTCTTGACGTTCGCACACTCACACATATGCGAATAAACAAATAAACGATCCGTTGTGTTGTGTGTGCCATTCAAATGAATTCAATATAAGAGCAAAAGCAGCTACAACAACAACAACAACAATTGGATAAGCTTCCGGAATTAAAGATTCAGCAACAACTCGAATTCAAATCCGTTTTTGGCAGCTGGCAACAAACTGTTGTAGGTTCAAGGCAACGAAAACAGCGTGGAACGCGTTTTGACCAAAAAAACAAAAATAAGAAAAAGCGAAAACAAAACAAAAGCGAAAAGTCATCAGTGACAAACGCAACGCGATGCGAAATCTGGTCAAGCGGTCAACTAGTCAACTGGTCAAGTGGCCATCCGATGCGGCTGGGCCTGGACGCCGGGTTCATGGCATGACAAACACCCAATTAGCACCACTGTGGTGCTGCTGGCTGCGCGTCCTGCCCATCAAATGAGCACTCTGACAAGACGAAAAACAACTCAAATCGATGCTCTTCATACTTAGGTAGGTTCGTTCGCATTCGTTCTATTTGCAGGCAGCAGCTGAGTGTCGGATGTCGAATGGCAATTGCTATATATAAAACAATTATCTATTATATAATTGAAGTAAAATGATATCCGAAAGACATTTGCCAACTCGAAGCAAGACGGATCTTTTTGCTGTCGCTTAGACTAGATTAAAGATTTTGCTCAATATTCATTGAAAAAAAAGTTAAGTTAATTTTCTTTGATTCGTTATGCATAGATTTTGAAGAGGAAATATAAATAAATTAAATATATATAAAAAATATATATATAAATTAAATATATATATAAATAAAATATATATAAAAAAAGAACTAAAGATTTTGCTAAATAATTAATAATAATTAAGGAAATATATATAATATATATAAATAAAATATAAATAAAAAATATAAAAATAATTATATATTATATAATTGAAGTAAAATGATATCCAAAACACATTTGCTAAATCGAAGGACAATGGATTTCGTGCAACTTTTTTTTTGCCGCTTAGACTAAAGATTAAAGATTTTGCTGAATATTTATTGAAAATTATTGGATCTTGAAGAGGAAACATAAATAAATAAAATATATTTAAGCCGTAAATTGAAATGTTTAGCTCACAGATAAAGCATGAGACATGAGCTAACAAACTACTTTATGTAGAATTTATTGATTTTATATTTGGCGACAAGCACAATATTTAAAAAAAAAATCGATTTTAAATGAATATCAAGATTGATCTTATATTTGGGGACAAGCACAATATTTGAAAAAAAAAACAATTATAAATGAATAATAAGATTAACATTACATTTTTTTTATGAGTTCATGAAAATAGTAGTAATTGTATTTAGTAATATTGTATTTATCACTAAATTATGTGGTCCAATATTTGATGTTCAGTCGAACTACTATTTTAGTGATCAATGCAAGACTTTGAGAACAACGAGAAATGAATATTAAGTCTATGATTTACTATTATTATTATGAACACGACTATATTCTGATATATCTATATACAGTCATGTTCATAAAAATAATATTATTGTAATAAAAAATATTAAGAATATTTATGTATGTATGTAAATATATACGGTCGTGTTCAAAAAAATAATAACAATACAATAATGAATTTTAAAACTAACATTTATTACTATTTTAATGAGAACGACTGTTTATATTGTACATATATTTATTCATAAAAATAGTAGTAATATTCTAATCAGTGTTAAAATTAAGATTACTACTATTTTTTATTGATATATCTATATATAGTCGTGTTCATAAAAATTGTATAGTAATGTAGTAATGAATAATAAAATTATACAGATATATTTGTTCATAAAAATAGTAGTACTTACAATTACTTTTATAAACACAACTATATACAATTATATACATGTAAATATGTATAAATGTTTGTTCATAAATATGGTATGAACATGACTATATTCTATTTACTTATAAATACGGTAGTCATGTTAATCGTAATATTCGCTTCAACATATTGTGTTTATCATTAAATTGTCATGTCCAACATTCAGTGTTCTGATATTTTCGTGAGTACAGCTGTATGTATATATATTTTATATATGTTAAAAGGTTTAACAATGCGTGAAAGTGATTGGTCAGGAAAAAAGCTAGGAAAAAGTTGTTAGAAAACAATTGAAGCAGACAAAGAGCTGCTAAGCCAGTTAAATATAGAAAACCTCTAATTCAATGCAATCAAAACAAAAAACTCTTTAAACTAAATCACACTCTTGATAGAGACCATTTAATGATTCACGTTCACCTCCCTCAGCTCAAATATATAGCAATAACAGTTAAGGCAGTCAGCGTGTGGCATTACAGGGTATGACTGGGTCGAGCACTGCAGACGAACTCGCTTTGAACTTGCCCGTCGCTGTCACTGTCCGCCGTCTTGTTTGACAAATTATGAACACGTTTTTGTATTTAAATAATGATTTCACGTTGCTGTTGGTCTTTCGATTTTTGGTGCGTCGAACTGCCCCTCGAACTGCTGATAAGATCGATTGCCGATGTCACCGATGACGACACTCGCAGATAGACCTTCGATGGAACACTCTGTCACTGTCCCGCTCTCCCTCTCTCCCCCCAAAATCAGTGGGCGGGGCGAGGCGAGGCTGTTGAAGAACGTTGCCATTGCAGAGTGTTGGCCAGACAGCAGCAACATGGGCCAAATTGAGATGCTGGCCAACGTCTGTGTGGGCTGCACCGAATGGTCAGCCGAGATCAGAGGCGATGCTGGGGCGCAATGAACCCCCCAGTCGCGAGTTGAAAAGTCGAAAGGCAAGCAAATTGAGCCGATGAACAGAGAGATTACACAACAAGTAATTCGCATTGCCATCGAAAATACAAATTGGGCTTTGACATTGCCGATTGCCACGACCACACACAGGGCTCCGATCAGCGATCAGCGATCAGAGATCTTAACACTTCACACTTGCCGACTGAGTGGTCAGCGGGTTGAGTGACCGAACAGCAGCTGCTTTACTTGTATCTACATCGCTTGCTTATTAATCGTTGGCAATTCTCGGATAATGCAAAAGTGAAAGGCAATTGCCGATTGAATACTTTTAGCAGCAACTGTTTTCGGTGTTTGCCAAATGCTTTGCGGGCTGTGACACACTGCGGTCAAGCCGCTGTCGCAGGCTGTCCCTGCCGACGATATACCCTGCGCAATCGGCGAACGGACAGGCAGTCTGTCCGTCCGTCCGTCCGTCCGTCCGTCCGTCAATTCGGCCATTCGTCATTCAGTTAGCCGTGTTAGCCGGCTCTTGCTGCATCCCTAGAGATGAGGATGAGTCAGTCGTGAGATGTTTGTGCGATAATTTTAGCTTGCCATGTTCTGCCGAGCAATAAATGCCAACACACACACACACTTTTACACACTCACACACACACATTTGCTAAGCAGCCGGTACAGTGAGTCATGGCGAGTGGCAAACAGCGAAGAGCGATGCAACGCAGTTAGTTTTGGCAGCCGCAGATAGAGACGGCGACAGAGACACATGCATATGCCGAGAGCAGACAGACCCAGAGACAGTTCTTGTTATTCTTATGGTCGCGGCTGATACACCACATTATGACTCACGCAGACAGATGGGGCGGGCTGGAGATCGTTGGCCAAGAGATAAGCTGACCGCCTAGCTCAAAGAGCTAGCTCATAATTGTCTGTCAAATGCTTACCTGCAAAGAGAAGAGGAGACGGAGAAATATGATTATTACAGTTGATAGATTCGATTATGAGATTAGATAAACGTACGTATGATTTGCCGACTCCACGAATAGCAAAAGAAGCGAAAGAGCAACTCGAGGGAGTCACTAAGCCTAGTCCCTTCCCACTCACTCCCTAAATCAATGAGATAGGCAAAGCTTAAGCTCAATTGGTCTAACGATTCTTATTGGACCTTTGCTCGGCCTGTTTTCTGGGCCGCGTAGAAAGTAAAAGTAAAAGGTAGGCGCCACAAGCTGCGTGTGGGCATGCCCAAAACTCGGCGGCTCATTGAAAAGTGAAAAGCATTTGGGAAAACAATACGAATAGAAATACGAAACACAAAATGCGAATGTTATTACGAGGCAGCGCAACAGACGGCGACTAACTAATTGTTAGACGGCGACTTAGTACCGACTTCAGACCGCGCCGAGCGACCAAAAAGAGGGCAGGGTGGCCGGCTAATAACTTAGTCGAAAGAAAAGTGAAAAGAGCAAAACGCTCATAAAAATAAAAATAGAAATAGAAATGGACATGACAATGACAATGGGAATAGAAATGGAAATGGACATGGACATGGACGTCGACGTGGATGTGGACGTGGACATGGGGAAGTGGGAGTGTGGAGCGTATGGAAAAAGCCAACATGAAATGAGGCCGACGCGTAAATTACAAATCAATATACGATACAATATGCATGGGCTAAACCTGCCCATTTGGCCGGACTCCGGATAGCCGCCCATGTGCTCCGCCAGCCAGCGCAATTGAGGCGCCTGCTGTGGGGCGTGGAATGCACTCGGAGAATGGGCATCAAAATGAAAATGAAAATGAGTTGTCGCTGTCGCTGCTGCTGCCGCCGCTGCTGCTGTCGTTGGGCTCAAGACTTTTCTTGTTAAATTGCAGCAATAGCGCCTAAATCCAAATGCCGGCGACAAAGCGACGACAACGACAACAACTTTAATGACGATGTGCCAGCAGCAGGAGCTGCCGTGCCCCAAGCAACGACATCCCAGTTCTATATTTCGCACACAGAACTGCAAATACCCTTGCCATCCCGTTGGCCTAGAGCTAAATCACAGAAAATCTGACTTTGCTTTAACTGAGATACGCATAGAGAGCAGGTGTTCATAAATATAGTAGTGTTCATAAATATAATAGTGCTCATAAAAATAGCAGTGCTCATAAGAATAGCAGTGCAACCGAGCACTGCATAATTTTATACATTTACATACATACACATACATATATGACATATACATACATACACTCATATACACACACATACATATACTCATATACACACCTATATACACACACCTATATACCCATCAGTCAGTCATATAAAAATCATCTTGGAAATCAGGCAAAGTTCTCATAGAAGAACTTCACTTTCGGCCCCTCCATAAGAGACAGACAGATCAAGATTTTATATACGCTCCATGGACTCTGTCAGTCGGTGGGTAATACCCTTTGCAGTCGCATCAAATGCAGCTGCAGCACCGCGTTAAGCAGGCGACTAGGAATGTGCAAGCATTTCATGTGTCAACAAGACACAAGCTGAACAGCAAATCCAGCGATGGATGTTGACTGCGGGCGCATGATAATGGGAGCCCAATGCCTGGCCGACTGCTTAATGCTCTCTCTCTCTCTCTCTTTCACCTCTCTCTCTCTGTTCACAAGTTCTTGAGCTATAATTTATGCGTAGCCAGAGGGCATAATAATGATAATGGCAGGCAGATTGGGCTCGAGCTGCGGATGAAGATGATGTCGATTCGCAGCCGAATGGAACTTGGCCAGGTTAAGACGACAGCAGCTTAGCGCAGCTGATAAGCCAAAGTCTTTGATGCGTGGGGGTGGGGGAGGGGAGGATGAGGGGTAGTCAGCTCGACAATTGTTGCTTCGCTGTTAATGCGAAACTCGAGAGTTGCAATCGCTAAAAACTGAACTTAGCCCGTCAAGCGGCTGACAGCTGCGTTGCTGCTGCTATCAGTTGGGTGTGCGTGTGTGTGAGTGTGCGAGTGTGTGTGTGTGTGTGTCGCTCAATCAAAGCAACAATAATTGTTCACAGCTCAACTGGATCAGCCAACTGGCCGCCTTTCGCGAGTGCCACCCAAGCGGCAGCAGTCGGGCAAAAACAAAGGCAAACAGCCAATTAATGAGACATTCGCAATGGGAGCGACGCTGCTGCTGCTGCTGCTGCTGATGTCGATGACGCTCTCGATGATGACGAGGATGTTGCGGCGCTGATTGGCATGAATGCAATGCATGAGCAACTGCCGCGCCGATAGCCAAATCTTTCGGCAATAATGGAAATTCACAAAGCGCATTGCTCATGGCAGTGATTTATCATCTCCATGCCCAGCTCCAGCTCCAGCTCCACATTGTCTACCCCAAGTGAAAACATAGAAAAGAATCTCGAAGAAAATGCCCCTCCTATCGCGCTCGATCTGAAAAGTCGTGAATTTGCAATCTGTTTGTTTGTTTGCCTTATCGTTTATTCACTGTACGTCTATTTGATTTGATAATTGGTATCAGCGCGCAGCTTCGCACTCTCCCCGCCGATATCGCCGAGCTGCCAGCCATTGCCTTTGACTCTGCACTTGTTTACCATGAACTCTGTCGTCGCCATTAATAATCCACGCGCTGTCTTATCGCGCATCATTACAAGTCATTACAAAGTCAAGCGCACAGCGAACACACCCACCCACACACACTCACACACACACACGCGTCGACTTGCACTTGCAATTTCTTCTTTGTCAATGCGAAACACAAATATTTTTGCTGTAAACAAATCGGCTGACGGCGCTTGAATTCTTTCTGCGATTCCGCAAACTAGTTTCAATTGAAATTTCGATAAACAGCAGGCGGGCGGCAGGCAGGTGCCAGGTACGCTGCGTGCCTGCAGCAACAGCTCTTACAATGAGCCACACACACACTCGCACACACACACCGACCCAGTTGGGCAAGTGAGAGAATGGCCCCGGCAAAACATTGTCAATATAAATTTAGATTAAATATCAGCGCAAAGCTTTTGACAGGTTTTGTTCTCCGTCGTCAACATTTGCACACACTCCAACACACGCACACACACACACACGCACGCATTCGCATTCACAGATTCACAATTGAAGCTCGACGCTGTTGATGCGTGTCAAGAAGAAGCGCGACTCGCTCTCTGCGCCGCCTCGATATTCAATTGTGCAGGCATTAGTATGATAAATGATATCAGGGCTTACAGCCCGGACGGCTATCTGCCCGCCGTATGTGTGTGCGTGTGTGTGAGTGTGTGTGAGTGTGTATTTGCTCTTTGCATTCGTTTTGTTGTGCGTTTAGCAGCGAAATTTATGTGCATACGCATTTTGTTTTTGCTGCCCAGGCACAGAGTTCTTCTCTGCCCAGTTTCAGCAGTTCCAGCTTCTGGCTATCGTTAGACACCAACAGCGAGGGTCACTCATGGAGTTGCCTATGCAAACTTTGCACAGATTTTTACTCGATACTCAGATTATTACTCGATACCCAGATTTTTACTCGAGATAAATTAAATTTGAAGTCTTACATATAAATATATATTAAATATAAATAAATATTAAATATAAATAAATATTAAATATACATAAATATTTAATATACATAAATATTTAATATAAATAAATATTAAATATTAAGTATTAAGTATAGTTTCTTTTCTCCTCTCCACAATTAATGATATTTTTTAAAATCATTTAAAAACATTTTTTTATATAAAAATTGTAAATAGAAATAAATATTATATATAAATATATATAAATAAATGAAAATATATATAATTAAATATTAAATAAAAGATTATTAAATGAATATTAAATAAAATAAGCAATAAATAAAAATAAATATTAACTACAGTTTCATTTCTCCTCTTCACAATTAAAGATATTTCTTAAGTAATTTAAAAACATTTTAATTTTTACCTATATCCATATTGGCCACAATTGAATACCTTTCTTGACTCTTTACTAAACTTGTCTCTAGATACTGTTCTCACTGGTCGATTATAGAAACAACTTGGTACCCTTTGCTTGCTTAAAGTATCTTATTCGAGCCGAGCACTGCCTGTCGCTGCTTTGCTCCACCATGAATGCATATATCTCTCTGTATATATTATGTATTTCTCGAGCGATCCACGGACCGACGCAGCAGCGTAAAATAAAACTCCCCACTGCGGCTCTATCATCAATTGTGTTATGGTATTCGAATTGATATAAATTACGAATCGCTCGCTCGGAGCGAGGCGTCGCTGGCTTCCGCATTGGACGGGTTTTCCAAACACAACGGCGAATCGCTGGACTTGAGCTAAGCACTATCTGGATATATGGCAGAAGGGGCTGCTATATCGATGCCATTTCCTGCATGGCAGAACCAAAAGCCAATATACTCGCAATAAATCGCTACAGCTTCCACTGATGATAAAATCGGAAATGCGGGGCTTATTAAAAATCAGTTAGGCTCGCACAGAAGGAAAAAAAAAAGGTTTATGCAAATGACATAATAAAGCCCGTTGTAGCAATTCAATTAGCAGATAAATTATTTTTACGGCCGTATAATTTATGTAAAGTTCCGGCAGTAGCCAGCGAGTGCCCCGCCCAGCGCTACCAAATATCAAAGGTTGCGAGCGCAGAAATCCAATAGATACAGCCCCAGAGATTTCGAATTCCAGCGAAGAGCAAGGCCCAGAAGCCATCACAGTGCTCGCCTCATCATCTATCTATCTATCTATATATTGTATTTGTATATATATAAATGTATATAAGGTAAAGTTCAAGGTAATTTACAAGAGGGAAGCACATGATAAGCTGAATGATTGAATACCCTGCAAAGCGAATGGAAGCGCGACTGTCGCAGACATCGTCTGTTCTATTATTCAGTAGACGACGATTGGGACAAGAAAAATGAAGCGAATCGAAGGCCGAAAATCATATAAATCAATAAAATCGAATAGAAAACAAAACAAATCGCGGCATTAAGCGTTGATTGAAAACTGTGGGAAATCGCAGTGGCAACGACAGCCGATGGAGCTATGGAGCGATGGAGCCGGCCAATCGATGTGCCCCACGGCCAGCAAACAACAAATTGATTTACAAAATTTCGTTAGAGATTGTCAAGTGAGGCGGCCACACCTGCTGGGCGGCAGTGGGCGGGCGCCAGGACGTGTATTGTATATCCCGATTACCACGCCTCATTTGCCACTCAATTAGGGGCATCAGCTGGAAACTGACTGAAAAGCAGCCAGCCCAATAGAGGAGAACTCGATTACGAGCGCGCGCGGCACAATACGATTAATAATCTGCTTTAATTAAGGGAAATTCGATAGGTCCAACGACCTAACGATGCAAACGTACGCCGAAAATACCCTGTAAAAGCTGTCCGATTACCATAAGGACGGAACGGCTTAGAGAGTTCATTAGAAACTTCCTCGACAGGCTCTATGCATTGGAAATTTGCAATCCAGGCCCACGCTGATGAGGCGCGGCACGGTATATTCACGTAACAATTCGGAGGCATCGTTCGGAGGTCGTCCGGTTGGGCCGTGGGTTGTTTTTGCGCCATATTTGCATGGGCCATCATTAGCATGGCTTGTGTAAACAGGCAACAGCCAACAGGTGAGATATAACAGGTTGCCGCCAGCTCGCCCAGCATGACATACAGCCGCACCACACGCAGCGCCCGTCCGAGCCCCACCGTTGTTGCCATAACGCAGGGGTGGCTAATTGGTAACATGATTTCTGCCCCGCCCCCCTCCGCCCTACCCTACTCTGGCACGCTGTCCAGAATCTAGTCTAATTTCCGCTGCTTGCTCGATGCTGTGGACGGGAGAGATCGAACCCAGCTCAGCGCATATGACAAAGGAAAACAAGTGAGAACGCTCTAGTCGGGAGTGCTCGACTAGGAAATACTGTGACCCCCATCGATTTGAGCCGACAGCTCCTCGCAGAGGAGACTCTTGCTCTGAAAAAAGTGCGAGATTTAATTGAATAACTTAATTTCGATCATGTTTTTAATCGATAACAATATTATCGATTATTTTAAATGTATATTTATCGATCATTTGATATGTGAGTGCTATATACGACAAAATAAAAAAACTAAGTGAAGTCTCTAGCTCAAATAGACTCTGAGTTCAATGCGGACGAACGGACGTACAGACAGATGGAAGGACAAACACATGGACAGAGCTCAGTCGACTCTTATCGTCGTCTGCCACGCCTCCCACTGCCTGTTACATACTTTTTCCCACAACCCGTATAGCCTCAACTCCCGTTTGCAAGCTGTTCAGGGTATACAAACTATTGCAACAAGCGAGGCCTGGCTAAACGTCAGTTTAATTAGCTGAACTAGGCCACGCGAAGCGTTTAAGCTATGGCAACATCTCTCAATATGTGACACACTGAACAGGAGACTGGCTCTGCTGGCAGCTGATGCATTCGAAAACATCAACAATTCAGCTGAAACCCTATTTTGGATTGAACTGAGAGGCAAGCGGCTTGCTCGGCCAGCAAATACCCTGCACAAATCGTGTGCCAATGCACATTTCACAGCTTACATAAGCCCAACTCGCGTTTATTAATTATGTTCACAAGGAATCGAATCAGCTAAACTTTGTTTCGTCGCCGCTGCAGGGTGAACAACAAAATATTGACAACTCTTAATGATGCTCGATGCGAAAGGTTAATGTTAACATTTGCTTAATATTTCGCAGCTGTCGAGTCGAGTCGAGTTCAGGCCGCCCGACAACCTCGGCGAAGGCGCCTCACATTTGTCAAACAAGTCAACTTTGACTTGCAGCGTTTGCGCCTGCGCAATTGCGACGCCGTCTGGCTTGAGCGCTATCCTGGCCAACAGGCAGAGGGGCGACAGGGGGCCGTACCTGTACCTGTATCTGGCAATGAGGCGCATGATTGATGATGAAAATGTTCACAGAAAAATAAAAATAAAAACGAAAAAACAACACGAATGTTGAAAGCCGTTGTGAGAGAGGCAAACGATGTCGACGGCAATTGCCGCAGCGTTGACAATGACGAAGACGATGACGATAACGATAGCGATAACAATAACGATGACGCTGACGATGACGCTGATGTCGGCTCTGGTCAAATGTCAACGCGGCAAAATAAATAATATTTGACTTTTTACTATTCCTAAAGCCGCACTTCCCAGCGCAGTTCCAGAAGACATAAATCAGTTGATTTCATGCCCTACTTTTCGGGCTGACAAACTCGAGGGGAATAGCCCACATATATATATATATATATATATATGTATATCAGCTCGAATGCTCACACTTGAATTGTAGCTAAATTTGATTTCTTTTTGAAAGTCCTGAATGGGTTGGCCGCCTCGTAAGGCTCTCATATATATCCTGTGGGCTGCCAATAAAATTCCAAATCGCTTTACGTGTGAGCCACAAAAAGCGCGATTCGACAAGCTGAGCATATTGGCATTGAAGTACTTAGATCTAATCCACTGGCTTATCGGGCAGGGCATTGCCTAGTCGTGTATTGCCGCTGGCAATGTTTTCTTTGCGACAATTCTGTGTTTTTGCTTTTGTTTTTAGGCGCATTTTCCCAAATGCAAAATCACGTAGCCGCCGTGTGTGCTACTGCTCTGCGTGTGTGCGAGTGTGTGTGAAACTGTCATAAAAGCGAGATAAACATCGCTCCAAACAAAGCAGGCAAGCAGGCAGACAGCAGCTACAACTCGAGCAGCGCGTCTGGAGGCGCACAAGCGTGCTCAAGATTTACGGCTTGTTCGGGGCCGGGCCATCAAAATAGTTGAAAACAATTTACTTGTGCACAAAGCCGACTGAAGCTGCTCCGCTTACAACTCACCGACCCCACCCCCACCTGCCTCCCCCCCCTCACCCTCTCTTAGGCAAATTAAACGAGTTAGCAGTGCAACCAACAGCAGCAAATCGCTGGTCAGGAGGAGACTTCATCGAGTTGTTGACACATTGCTCCAAAAAATGGGGGAAAAAAAAGCAAATTTTGTGGGCGAAGCGCTAAAAATTTGTTGACACAATGCCAATCTATGTGGCGACTCAGTGTGTGTGTGTGTGTGTGTAAAGTTGATTTAGTGATATTGCCTGTTGGGCTTCCTTTTCTTCATTTTTTTCGCTTTGCTCTGATACTCGTTTTTCCAGCCGCTTTTATTTCTATTTTCCTTTTCCGCCTAGAATTCTAATGCCCACAGCCCCGACTGCGTCGCCCCCACTGCCGATGCGCCGAACGTGGGAATCCAGCAGCGAGTTCAACTGGAGTTCAGCACTTAGCTTAGTCCCCCCCATCCCTACACACTCCCCCATCAACAAGTTCGCTCTCGGATCTCGTAAATAACAATTCGTTGGCCGCGCAAGATTAATCGCTATTGACATTAAACTTAAGCTATTTATTTATATATATATTTTTCGGCTTTAGCTGCCATTGCTCCATGGCCTGGCCTGAGAACGAGTCTCGCTAATATGTGTCACTTCTCCAGCCGGAGCTTTGATCATTTACGCAGCGTTTCGCGCTTCCTCTTTGCTCCTCTAATTGATTCGAAAACCCGTTTGGATATTTTGAAACAGAACGAGAATTAAAATATTTGTTGTCTTTGGTTTGGTTTGGGTTTGGGTTTGGGGTGGCTGCGCCGTTGTTTTTGGCATCAACGCGCACTTCGAGTGCCCGCAGCTTAGCAGCGCCTGCTAAATATACGTAAATTGCAAGTTAATGAGCTCAAGTGGAACATCGACAAGTCGCGCTGCTGGGGCCTCGCCCCCTAAGACAAATAAATATAAATTCAAATCAAACGAAAAATTATCTACTCGCCCGCATCGCTGGCGCGGCGAGGGTGACTGACTGAGTGGGTGGGTGGTCAGAGAGAGAGAAAGAGAGACAAAGAGTCCGACCACTGGGCTGGACCCATGCCCATCAATTAAACTGACAGCCAGTGCCCATTACGCGCTCATCAACGCACTTGGCCCGGAGCTAGGGAGCGCGAATCAGGGATGAAGCCTTCATCCGAGTGTGTGAGCTGGCGCATTAACTGCAGTGCCTGCAGTTCAATTAACTGCCAGTTGCAGTTACTGCAGTTGCTGCTGCAGCTGTTAACTGTTCCTCCAACTGACCTTTGAGTGAACATCCCCCTCCCCCCTCTCCCCACTTTAGTTCAAGTGTCAAAATATAGTGCTAACACGACATGCCATAAAAAGCTAAACTGTACTTTGTTTTCCAATTAACAGCTCGAGCTCTGCTCTCTCGGCTTGTTTACGCGGGCTGAAGCTCTTAACGAGATTTCTAAATATTACATCTATATAGTATATGCTATATATATATAGGCACTAAGAACTCGAATGGTATTAATAGAGTTTACTCAGCAAACAAGGCGAAGCCGAAGGCTTTTGAGCTGCTGATTCCGAAGCCGAAAATCGTTTAGCTCCATCAGATTGGTTAATTGACATTATCCAAAGTATTTGAATCAATACAAATAAATAGAAGCGATCAATAGAAGCTATGAATGTGTGCTATGGAGCTTACGAATGCGTTTTATACTCGTTCAGCAAGTGAAACGAGTATATTCGTTGTGTGCAATGTTCGTCTATTGAGCTAGGGGCTAGAGGAATATAAAACTCGTTGGTTCCCTTGGTTCGTCTAGATTGTTGAGATATTTTTACCTAGGGGACCTCCCTTTCATAAGGTAGTATATGATATGGTGGCAAAGACTTCGTATTTGGTATATATATTTGTTAGATAGCCCTAATTCAGCCGATAAAGATATAGTATAGGCAATTGTGCTCATAAAAATAGTAGTAGGACTAAAGCACAGTAAACAAATTTAGTGATAAACACAGTATTTGAATAACCCTTTGAAACGAATAATAAAATTGATATAATATATCATTTCAATGGGTTTTTGTTACAATCATGGAACTTGATTAAGAAAAAAATCCCAAAAATGTAGTTGTTCACAAAAAAAAGTAGTGGATACTAAACAAAGAAAAAGAAAAGGGGGAAAGCCCTCAAGTCGGAAAGTATTACTCATTGGATATCCAAGATCAAGAGCAAGAGCAAGAACAAAAGTTTATATATCTATAGTTGATACATTGAAGGCATTGCACATCGGCTAGCACTGTATATTTTCATAGTTTTAGAGCTCAAATTGATCATGGGAGTCGGGTTTATCGTGGGAAATATCGCTGAGATCTTCTACAATTAATATGCTCATATGTCCATGGCCCTTGGAGACGTCGCGAATCGGCGTTCATGAATGATGTAAGCAATTTCATATATACTTTGAGCACTGTTAGTGCTAGGGACTTGATATCTGTAATATGAACTGTATAAATAAAATATTTCGATTTTATATATACAATAAATTAGATATTTGTATATATAAATTGTTTATAAGACAAAATATTTTTGTATTTTATACAAAATATAAATTAGATATATGTGTTTATAAGACAAACAATTGACTTATAAAAATAAATATTTATCTATAAAAGAAAAATATCTTATATATAAATTTCTAGAGTTTATATATCTACGCCTATGATAGTCGTGTCCATACCTCCAAAGTTGGAGAACTAGGAACTTATGACTTATGAACTAATTCTTGCAATCGACCTTCCCTATTTTCCTTTCTATTCTATTCTTTATTTCACTATATTCTATTTCTATATTCTTAATTCATAACCTTTTGGGGTAAATGCAAATCGAACAAAAATCAATTTCCTCCGAAATTTCAAAGCTAAAACTCCATAATTGTGCATTGTTGAGCAACTGAGTTGATTTCGAGTTAATTTCATGTTCATGAATTTTTAAGAGTTGAAAAAATATATAATTATATTTAATTTGACATCTCGTTTGAACCGCTTAAATAATGACAAAGATCAACAAACAGATAAAAAAAATGGAAAAAAATGAAAATGTTGCTCGAGGTGCTAAGTCTGAAATAAGTTAATTGTGTTAAGATGTGCCTAAATGTTTCAGTCAACTGAGTGAGACACGGCGAAACAACGAAACAATAATTATAAGAGGCTTTAGGAATATTATTCATCTACTTCAAGGTAAGCTCGAGTCAGTTGTCGACTGTGAATCGAGTGTAATTAGGTATTCACAATGGGCGTTGGCAACTTCTGCGAGTGCGGGATCTGCAGCAAAGGATTTTCCCAGAAGAAAATTCCAAATATTCGTAAACTTTCTCCCTTTCGTGAGCGAAGGGTCTATGGGGGGGTGGGGCTGGGGTTGGTACGCACATTAACAGCAGCTGGCAAGACTTACATTTGTAATTAACTTGAAATATATAAAAATAAAAAGAGGACAGAATGGGGAGTGGGGGGAGAAGGGGTGTGGGGGAAGGGGGAGACAACAACGGTTATAGTCTAAATGCATTTCTACACGCAAATGAAATCGAAACCGAAAATCGGGTTAAAACAAAACATTACAAATGCAATGCGACGGGGCGTGACGTGCAAGACTGGGGACGCCGTCGAATGTGGGTTGGCTTGGGGTGGGGGAGGTCTGTGGCGGGGGAATGAGGTTCCACCGTGTGCCATGAAAATTGAAAATTGAAAATTGTCAAAAAAAGAAGAAGAAGAAGACGACGACGACGAGCGTCAAATTAATCAATGTAACTGCAACTGCGACGACTGCAGCAGCAGCAGCAGCAACAACAATAGCAGCAGCAGCAGCAACAGCAGCAACAGCAGCAGCTAGGTAAACTGCGCTCGCTGCAAATTGATTTTGGTGGGTGGGGCGCGGCGGGCGAGTTGGAGACTTGATGCAGTTATCTACGCACCGTTTCAATTTAATTTGCTGTGCAGTTATCTACCCCCCTTCCCCTCCTTCTCTCTCCCCTCCTCTCCAGCTGTCGCGTGTGCGTCTGTGTGTGGCCCAAGACTTTCGTTTTCATCTTAGTTGTTGTTTTAGTTAAAATCATTAAATCTTCTGCTTGTTGTGCTGCATGTGTGTGTGCGTGTGTGCCGCATGTTTCTATAGATGTTGTTGTGTTTTATTGTTTGCAGTTGCAGTTGGTAAATGGGCACAGAGTTATGATGTTAGTTCAGCAAGTTGGCGATTCGCTTTCACTGACTGCCTGCCACAGCCCGAGTCGGCGTCTAATGTGTGCTACCACCATACCCTGTACCTCATGGGAAAGCGGAGATAGAAGAATAAGCCTAAACAGATCCTCAATTGCCATCGACTTGATGTGATGTGGATAGCGTAGAGACTAGAGAGTCTAACAGCACGCCAGCTTCAATTTTATCCACTCTTTTGACTCACATAAATAATAAATGATTAACATTTAGTTAATTATCTAGAACGTAGGGTATTTTCTAGTCGAGAACTTCCACTATTTTCAGTTGTATTACAATTATTTTTGTTATTTATCCATTTATTTGACTAACTAAATTAATAAATGATAAACCTTTCGTTAATTATCTAGAACGCAGGGTATTTTCTAGTCGAGAACTTCCACTGCTTTCAACTGTATTATAGTTATTGCTGTTGTTTATCCACTTTTTGACTGACTAAATTAATGAATGATTAATCTTTAACTTATTAGCTAGAGCGTAGGGTATTTTCTAGTCGAGAACTTCCACTACTTTCAGCTATATTACAGTTATTGTTGTTGTAATTGCAGTGCTCTGCGCGTGTTTAGCTGCGTATCTAAAAGATATAAACAAGACACACACATAGACACACCAACACACACACACTACGCACACACACACTGACACACTCACGCTGGGCTAAAGTTTTCGATTTGATTTCTTCTTCTTATAATTTGGGATCTATGTCGTCGTCGTCGTCAAGTGACAACAGATGACGCAACTTTCCCAAACCCGAAAAAAATATAAAAACAAAAAAGAAGAAGAAGAAGAAGTAGAAGAAAAAAAACAACAACCGACGAAAACTTGGCTACGGTTTCTATTTATGTGTACATGCATGTCTCCCGACGCGTCGCCTGTTGCCTTGTTGCTGCTGCTTGTTGCTGCCGCTCAATTTCCATTTTGGAAATAACTCAGTTTGGTTTGCTGTCAACGTCAGGCAGGCCTTGCGTTGCGTTCGTATTCACTCACGTCTTGTGTGCTCCTGGCTCAGTTACGATGTCTCACTTCAAACCACGCCCCCACCTCCTCGCCCCTACCCCTACCCCTACCCCTAGCGCCTAGGACAAGAGAGCCGAAAGGAGTTTTGTTTGAATACAAAATACACACACACACATGGGCGCATGCAACTGTGTATGTGTATGTGTACGTGCGAGTGCATTTGTTGCATTCGTATTCAGGCAACAAATGGCCAACATGTGTTACCAACTTGGCGACATATGTAAATATGTGAATAGATATAGATATAGATACAGATTTACACATACACCCACACACACACACACACTTATACACATTTAATCAACTGTCATTTGCTATTATTATCCAGAATTGAAACCTTTTAGGATAATAATAAAAAAAAAGATTGCAAATTGCAGCACATTGAAAGAAAGATCAAAAATATTTCTGAAAATTCCCTATTTACACAGAGTGAAAAGACTACGCGAGCTGTCATCAGAGAGTGAAAAGTTTAAGTATTTGTATAAATTGCATATTATTATATTAATCTATTTCTATAAGTTTAAAACGCTAATAAAAATTTCTAAGAAAATTTACAAACAAAAATTGTTTATTATTAAACTTTTTTTGTTTTTAAATAATAAACTAATTCTTGTTTGTTAATTTATTGTTTTTTTAAATATATATTTCTTATGAAATTCATTTTCGCTTTGATTTTATTATTATTTTAATAATATTTTAAAGAAAGATTTCTAAGGAAATTTAAAAAGAAAAATTTGTATTTTAATAAGCTGATATTAGTCTTAAGTTTATTTAATCAATAAACTAATTTAATGGTTTTTAAGATATATTTTTTAATAAAACAAATGAAGCTGTTTATTTTTATTATTTTAATAATATTTTAAAGGACGATTTCTAAGAAAATTTAAAAACAAAAATTTGCATTTTAATAGTCTGGTCTAAAACTCATTTTAAAAAATTTCTAAAAATTGTCGAATTTCTATATATATTATTCTTGGATATATATTTCTAAATTAAATAAATCTATTTATTTATTTTGTATTATTTATAAAACTTAAAAGAAAATTTTTTTTTTTCGTTTATTTGTTTAATTGTAGTCTGTCGTACTTGACAATAAATAATTTTTATGATAAGATGGATTGACATTTATTCGGGTTGTGGGATAGGGTTTAAGAACTAAAACTTCAGTCCTATTAATTTGTTAATTATTTTTAGATAAATATAAAGAAATCAATTCTTTTTTAAATGTTTTTTATTTTGCTGTATTTATAATATATTTGTGCAAAAGATTTCTCAAAAAAAAAAAAACAAAAAAAAAAACAATTTTAATAAAAGTATATTTCATTTCAAAGAAACTATTAATCGCATTAAATTTATTTAGACATTTTAATGTGTATTAATCTAATTCATTTTTTAATATATATCACTTTCAATTAAAATTGTCTGTCTTTTATTTCATTTAAAGTTTTTTTTAATTCACTTTTTCTATGTCTTTTATCTCATTTGGGTAGTTAAAATAGTTTTTTACTATCAGTGGAGATCTCATTGGATGCCAATTGGCGCATCTACCCTTACTGCATCTGGCTGTCTGATAGTTCAGTTTTATAGCCTGGAGGCCGTATAAAATGGCATTGCAAGGAATTGGGGCGTTGTCCTGTTGGAAAATTCCTTTGGCAGACATAAAGGCGCAAAGCTCTCCCAGTTGGCATACATAACTGTGAAATTTTGCTTTAATTGGAACATAATTCTCAGAATGCGAGGCATATTTTAAATAAAAGAGGGAATTTTCAATGAAATGAAAGGCCAAGCTGCGGCTTCAGCTCTGGGCCAAGAAATGCTTTTCATTAAAAAAACAAAAACAAAGAAAAAGAAAAGATCGACGCACACACATACACATTTACTCATTGCAGACATACATACATATATATATCTGTATATCTGTATATATAATTATGAATATGCAGATCGGCGAGTTGGGCCTGGGTTTGGCTTTGGGTTTTGGGTTCGGTTCGGTTCGGCTCGGCTCGCTTTGCGTTTGTTTTGTAGGCGCTGGAGGCCAGAATTGTAACCGCACTTGATACGTCTTCGAATTTGAATCCGAATTCGGCGTGCTCGCAAAGGGTTGAGGGCCATCGCCAGTGCCTGGCTTGGTCTTGGTCTTGGCCTCTTCTTGGTACTGCCAACTGTGGCCCGGGGCCGCGTTTCGTGCTGCTGCCGCTGCTACGGTCGCCTTGCAAAGGCCGCGCCACGCCGGGGGCTAGCGGCAGCTCAAAAAGTCCAAACTCCAAATTGCAGTTTGATATGCAGAGCACACACACACAAACACATACATACACAACATTTCAATTTGGTATACAACGTTCTTGGTATAAAAGGGGTATATTTGGCCGCTATCCTGCGGCAGGTCTACTAAAAGAAAATAATTCTACATTTCTAATTTTTTTTAGATTTCTTTTGGTTTTCTCTCTCTGGCAATTTCAGTGCGAAAGGAACGAGGGGTATTGCGCAGTCGGGCAATTGTCAATCGCAGCACTTTTTACGTGCTGTTCTTATCGTCAATTGCTCCTTAACTGCACATTCTGCTCCGCCCGCCCGATTCCAAGCGTCACTTTATGGCCACCGATTGTCGCTTGGCTTGCGCCTTTTCATTTTCGGCCCTCGTTCTCAAACAGTTCCAGGAACCGCAAGGGCTGGCCGAAAACAAAAATTGATATGCAACAACTGCGTGTTGAGTTTGGTGTATGTAAATAAATATGCCGCACGCTTTGAATGCGGGACACCTCAGAGGCGAGTCACAAAAAAAAAAAAATACAAATGAAATGGAAATGCATGGCGTGTGGCACTCGAAAATGCGCGGAATGAACGGAATGAGCCCATAGAGCAGGCAGCACGCAACGCGGAATCGGGATAAGCAGATCTAGGGATGTCAACAAAAGGGAAATGCATTCCTCACTTTTGACAGTTACAATTCCACCTCCACTTCTGTTCCCATTCTAATACCCGTTTCACTCTCTCCCACTGTTTCACTATTCTCAATTTGCAATGCGCAAATATTAAGTGCAAAGGCAAATCACAATAATCTGCAATTGTTCTTTGTGTCGTTACCTTTTTTTTACGCCTTCTATTTGTCTCTTCCTCTTTCTCTCTCGCTGTCGCTCTGCCGATCTCGCTGATAATTGTAGTCAGCCTCTTCCTTTTTCGCTTATGTGTGTGTGTGTGTGTGTTTTGTGAAGGTGAAGTCACTGCACTTTTGTTTTTTGCTGTTTTGCTTTTGATATGACAGCTGCTGCTGCTGCTGTAGCTGTAGCTGGCACCGTTTGTTCTTTTATTTTTTTCTGTCGGTCAAATACCAATTGTTGTTGCTTCAGTTGCTTTCTTTTGCTTTTTCTTTCTTCTTCTTCTTCTCCTCTTTTTTTTTTTTTGTTAATTGCAGTTGTTTTTGTTACTGCTTAGAACCCATCTGTAAGCGCCGCACAGCTTTTCGATTGGTTTTTCTATTTTACTTGCATTCGCTTTCGTCCGTCGTTCAACTCATCTACACTTGTTGCTATTGGCGCGACTGCTTATGCTGTCGCCGGCGCTGGCTTCCGGCAGGCAGAAGCGACCGAATCAACAAAAAAATTCATAAAAAAAAACGCACAAACAACACTCGGTTGAGACACTCGCGTTGCGCACTTGATGGGATATTTTGTATTTGTCGCAAAACAAAAATAGTACAATCAATTCGTACTTGCATTAATTAATGGGCAATTGCAATAGCACTGTGAGCGAATGCATCATTGACGATTTTAATTCGAAATTTCTCACTGTCATTTGCGGCGAACACACGTCCTCAGACCTCGACTTCTGAAATAAGACTGTTCTGCGACTTAACAGGCGCTGTTAATCCAGAGAAACTGTAACATACTCACGCGAGCTGTTAAATACTCAAAAGAGCTGTAAGCATTCGCTCGCTGTTAGCTCCCCAACCTACTGTTAACAGAAAACATGCGCTCTCAGAGAGCGAGCACACAACATTGCCGCTGCGCGCACTGTAAATGTTGTAAATTCTTTCTCGCTTCGTTATTTCTAGCAGAATTTCTTGAGTGCAATTTTCAAACAATTGGCTCAGAGGCTCCGAAGTGTTGAGCATATGTATGTACATAACTGTTTATTTTATTTAAAATTTGTTATTATTTCTTTTAGCTATGGGGATGGGCAGAAGACGGATTTATTTATTTGGGTAAACATCAAATTATTATTATGATCATTATATATACAAATGTGTGTTACCCAAATACTTTTCCTTATTTTTTGGAAAAAGTAACATTCTGCCATCGTACGATAAACACAGAGCGAGCTGGAGATACTCTCCGGCTGCTCGCGAATCGCTGTTAACGTAGCGGTTCAATCGAAATTTATGAATGAAAACAGAAAATGAAGAGCTGCCAAATCGAAGAGCAGCTTGTGAGAGGGAGCGAGAGAGGCGATCAGAGAGTCGTGCAAATGCTTGTCCATTTTTCGCCTCATGTTAATGGAAATACCCAGTAGGAATTTCACGCATGCGTTTTGCAATACAATTTCACAGCTTCGTGATTTGTGCGTATGCGAAAAGGGAAAATGAGTGCAAGTTAGCACGCTATAATAAGGCTGAAGCGGAGCGAGATCAATTTTGTTTATCTAAACAGGTAATGTGGACATGGCCTGTGAAGAGTGCCAGGTTTTTTTTTAGGTTTCTTAGTTTCTCACTGTGCTCGGTTGACAAGAACCAACACAGCATAACACAATGGTCCTACTAGTTCACACACACACACGCACACTTGCACAGAGAGCCGAGTACACATTTCACAGAATTCTTCTTAGGCCGTGACGCAAAAAGTAAATAGCTCTGAGCTGTTCTGGACGCTGCGTTTTTTGCCCATTCAAATCGCAAATGGTAAATAACAACGATTGGGTATTGGCACTCAGGTCTTGGCCTGGAACCAGCGCCGATAAGTTCCGCGACGGTTCCGCTTTTTGATACTTCAGATCGGGCAGCGAGATCGAGGCAACGCATGACACACCCGCATACACACACACACACACATACGCAGAGCTCGACAAGCGATTCAGAAAGAATGAGTGAAGGGGAGAGGCCGAGAGAGAGAGGGAGCGGAGCGTAGCGTGCGAGAGCTGGAGCGAGAGAGCGGCATAGGGAGATGGCGTTAGCTGATTGAGAACAATAGTGGCACCGGAAATTATTGCATCTGTTGTTTTGTGTTTATTTCTGCGCTGCATCGCCGCTGCCGCCGCCACCGCCGCTGCCGCTGCCGCACTCCTTCAGTATCTTCTTCCAATGCAAACACACACACACACGCATAGGCTTGCATATGTATGTGAGCTCAAACATTTGTCTGTATGTACGTACGTATGTATGTCTGTCTGTTTATATATTACTTGTATTTTGTTTTGCGTTTACGTTTGCTTTTGTTTTTGTTTTTGTTTTTGCTTTGCTGGTCCGGCTACACTTGAATTGTTTTCGGCCTCTGCTGTCGTCCCTACAATACGACAAATTCTGCTGAAATTTTCAATTGCTGGCAAAAAGAACTAAAATAAGAAATATAAAAACAGAAAAGGAAAAAAAAACTAGCAGCCGCACGTACTCGAGCAACTGGGGACGCCTGCGCAGAGGCGTCTGCGGCGATGTTTGCCTCAAGTGCAAAGTGCAATTGTGACTGTGTATCCGCCCCCGCCCCCGCCTCTGTCGCTCTTCCTGTTGCACACACACACACACACACTCGCTTGCATACAGCTGTGCTTAACAGTGCAGATGTCTGTTAACTCTTTTACAGCGCAGTCATTTCGCAGGGCTTTTAACAGACTGCGCTTGCTGAGCGCCTGGTTAAACGGCGAATATCCAGCGAACGCGTCACTCTCACTCTCTCGCTCTCTCCCTATCTGTGTGTGTGTGTGCTTAACATCTGCCATTTCCACTTTGCTGATAAGCTGATTGGAGCTGCGTACGACAAGACAATGCACCTGCATTGAGAGTCGCCCCAATTCAGCAGCTCCACAACTTTACACTAGGCTAATAGACGTATTTGCTACAGGTAAGTGCTAAGCTAAACCACCTCACCCCCCCCCTCTCACCTCTCCGACTCCATGTAATTTCGCTTTTTATTTGCCTGCCTCCTCCTGTGCATGGGCAGAGCAGCAGCCGTTGCCTAGGAGGAGCATGTGAATCTTAAGCATTTCTCTCGAGTTGTTGTTTTTGTTGTTGTTCAAAATTAAAGATAATTATGATTGCCGACAAGAACAACAACAGCAACAGCGGCGCAGTCGCATTTACCTCAGTTGCCACACAGAAATCATTCATACCGCAAATGCGAACACAAGAAGCTGCATCAGTGTGTGCGAGAGAGAGAGAGAGACAGAGAGAGAGAGAGGGAGAGAGATACGCATCGTAGCCGGGGCAGCCAACAAATGATAATGATAAAGACAGAAAAAAAGTAAAAGAAAGAATACCGAAACAGGTAAGAACATCCAATGCTATGTTTTATGTTATGTTTTTTTTTTTACGTACAATACATAAATAAATTGAAAATAAGCACAAGACAAGCGAAATGCAGACAAAGGTAGATACAAAGAGAGAGAGAGAGGGAGAGGGAGAGAGGGCGAGAGTCGGAGGGGCGGACAGGCTCTCACATGAACTGATGAACTGGCGCTGATAACAATCCAGTCAAAGCGAAGCAGAACCTAAGGGCAGAGCCACAACATATGTATATCCACACACTCTCTCACACACACACACTCTCACACTCATACAAATTTCGGCTTGGTGAAAGAAATTAAGACAAATCAAACAGGTTTCTGCTCACTTGTCAGGCACAGCGCATTGCCAGTGCTTCAAAGACCGCCGTCTAAGCCCGCGCCGAGCGAGGCAAGAGGCAAGAAGAAGCAGCAGCAGCGAGAGAAAAAAACCCATCAAGGAAAACCCGGAGAAAACCCAAAAATTATAGAGGGAAACACATGTATTTCTTCCATTTATGTATATCCATGCAGGTAGGACAACACGAGGAGGAGGAGATGATTTCGTAATTGGAAAATTAACAAGTCACTTGGTCCAATTGAGTGTGAGGGTAGGGTAGAGCCATAGCCGGCTATGCCCGCGTGAAAAGCCAGCAACAACAACCACACACCCCTTCAGTGCGGACGGCTCCAACCCCTGGAAACCGCATATAAATCAAAGTGCCAAGCATAATAATGAATGAACGAACGAATGAATGATAAATGGAACGAGTGCGTCTGTTAGACCAGGTAGCTAAGTGGTTGCCAGGCCAGAAGCACACCACTTTCGTGCGTCTACTTAGTCGGTGGAGTCAGCCTTGTCGGCCGGCAGGAAAAACCAACCATTGATCCCTCGGACTGCCAGCGGAAAACTGGGCAAAGACTTGACTTGCTTGTGCCAAATGGATTCAGCTTGATTTAACTACTCTCTCTCACACACACACCTCTCTCTCTCTCTCTCTCTCTTTTACAGGGTATGCTGCTAGCTGGTCAGACACATGCATGTTGGGAATCATCCTGTTGACAGGCACAAGCGTTTTGCTTGTCAATTGCTGCGCTTTGATTCGATTCGATTTGATTTCATTTTTTAGACGACTTGTTACACAGGTAAACAAACACTCGAAACAAAGGCCAGACCCACACACACCCAACTGACATTTGTTGACCTGTTGCTGTGGGTCACGTGTGTGTGTGGCTGTGTGGTTATTTGGGGCTTGGTAAGTCGTGCTGCGCCCGCTCTCAAGACTGATTTCGACATGGCGCATAACTCGTATTCGATTGGTGACTTATCGCCCGAGAGAAGATTTCCCAGTGGATAGACCAATTTGTAGCCGGGCAACGGACGGATTCTAAAGCTGTCGGAAATCTAAGACTTACCTAACTAGACCTATCGATATTATCAGATATAGTTAAGCTTTCTCGGGTAGTTCCAACTTGATTGGTTGGTCAGCGATTCGAAAGTTCTTTCGCCACTGACTCACTCTGGCCGTGATTAATGAACTGGCTCAGGGCGCACACATTTCGCAGGCCTAGCTCGAGCGTCGAGCTCATCTTCGACTTGCACTGCTCTGCCATGGTCGCTTGTCAACCCATGTCAGCTGGAGTCGTCTTCTATGCCGCCTCTCTATAAATATGCATTAATTGCCGCAGAACGGAGAGCGGAGTGCGGAGTGGGGAGAGCGGAGCGCGCGATCTCAATCTTGGATCTAGATCGCGTTCTGTATCCACATTAATATGCGGCGAGTGCAGCGTAACAGATGCATAAAACATGACAAAGGGCGATGAGCCATTTGCATTGTTGCCTCCGGGCCGATCGTGTGGGTCAGGATGCAGTCCAGACCACACCACGAACACGGACTTGACCACACACACACACACACACACAGACACTTGAGCACTCACGCTCCGGGGCTGGTCAAAGGGTCATGCGGGCAGCTAGAGAGCAAATGATGGCTTTGGCTTTCAGCGCAACCATCAAACGGCTCGTAAAATGCTGGGGCCGCTTTTGTTGCCGTCGCAGACGACTTTCAATTAATTGGAGGGCAGGCGCGTCACCTTTTGGGGCCGCTAATTAAAACGCCATGAAAACTGTTCATGGATTTGTGATTCTATTGATGGAGCTGAATTCGAATTTGTGTCTTTCTAACGGATTGCAGTCGTATAAGCCAACTCATTATCGTCGGGAGGAGGGGCAGGGGGAGCATTCTGGGCGCAACATGTGCGCCTTGTCATAATTACTTATCAGCGCCACTTTGGGCCAATGATTGAAGTGCCTGCTGCCGCCTCTATTTGCATAATGAAGTCGTCTTCATCCATCTCATCTCGGCGGGCCTGGGCCGCCACTTACTCCACTTAAGTAGCAGCCACGCCGCCAAGATATTATCAAGCGTTCTCCCTCCCTCCCTTTTGCCTTTCCAATTTGTGTTTTGTTCTGCTTAGGGTAAGATCTTGGCCCAGACTCGCATTCCCATTCACTTCTAGCACGCCCAATGTTCCGTTCTGGCTGCCTGGGGCCCCTCTGATACATCAATATCGGAGCATTATTATTGTTATTATAGTCGAGTGCCTAATGCAGGGCCCCAGACGCCAGCCAGCAGCAGTGGATGCATCTCCTCATTTCTGTGAGCTTGGCTTTGTTTTATGCATCTTTAATGGAGTCTCCGAATAAATGTATCTTTGTTTTTACAATTCTCGCTTGGATAAGCAGCTCAATGAAAGTGTTATAAATATGCATGTAAGCTTTCCAAATGCCCAAGTCGTGACGGAAAGTGAAACTTCTGGCCCACATTGATAAGCGGACCGTTTCTAAACTAAGTCAAAACACACACAAATATGTCTATAATCGAACGATGTTTTCTTCGGGTCTAGCGGTTGTTCACGCTGCCCATCCATATGGTTCTAGTTGATGATTCTTTATAACCATGTGAAAGTCGTTGGGATTACCATCTGCTAATCACCTTGGGCATAAAGTAGTATACGCTTTTCTCTTGACTCACAAATATCGATAACTTCAAGGTTGAAGCAGTTATCGATCATTTGAAATGGGATCTATAGGAGGACTCTAGCTCTGCAAGGCTTAACGATCGGTGGTAGAGTTGCATTGACTTGCCTATTGAAAGTAATTTATTAGCCACGCCCATTACCGCCTGCGAGATCTTTTATAATTCCTAAATTCCCAATTACAATGAAAATTTTTATTAAGAGTTAAATTACTAAGTAGATATTGTATTGACTTGCCTAAAAGTATGCAGTGTTTGGGTAATTAGTCTTGTTACTGTCTTGATATCACAGTTGCTTGCAGCAATATCTAGATAATAAGATTGAAGAAGAATTGAGAGTATCTTAGCACCTGGGCTTATCTAGGCCATTCAGGTGTAAGGAATTGAAACAAAGATACAGCAAAAACAACTATGTGTTTTTCAGGCTATATCATTGAGGCTCCACCGAGAGAGACCTTAAGGCTCCAAAAAGTGCAGAACTAATTTAAGAAGTGGGGAAAAATACATAGAACGACTGGACTCCCAACCGAACAGCCTGGTTAGGCGTCTTGACACTGCAGCCAAAAGATCTGCTAGTTTCTGCAATAAAACTCGGAGATACCACCACCCTGAAGACGGTCCGGTAGGGCTGGACTTAAAATCTATCAAATGTCTGTGATTCCCTGTAATTATATCCTATCAGCAAAGAATATGTAATAGTTATTGTACAATCAAGCCCATATTTAAGACTTATATACTGTCATACAGGTCCTCTCATTAGTTAAGGCTCAAAGACAGAGGGTCTAAGATATAAAGCTGCAAAAGCTACTGTTCGTTATTGTCGATAGCTTTTAGAAATTTCTGCTTAGATTAAGTTGCCCAATATCTAGCCTGAGAAATTGTATATTCTATAAAGAAATAATAAATAATAGTCGGTAAATATTTCAGCAATAAAATAAAAATAAAGAAGATATTTAATAGGAAAACTATTTGAAGGGCTGAAGTTCACAAGCTTAAGCAATTTCTATGAAATCCACAGATTAAATATTATATATTATCTATTATATATAATGTATATATTATCTATATATATTATACATTTTTCCTCTGGATTCATAGACATAATGATATGCTTCTAGCGACATTTTGTCTATGGCTTTCAAAGTAAAGTTCTGAATACTGTAGTCTTGTGGCATGCCCACAGTTCAGAGTACCAAGTCATTCCAACTTGAAAGTCCTCAAAATGAGCTTTAAGATCTATTTAATTTACTCTACTAATTTCATTGATAAAGTTTCACATGCCGCAGAACGGAAGTTGGCTTGGTAAAGACTTATGAGACGTCTCAATGTTCTACAGCAGTGCAATGTCTATGAATATATATAGATGTGTGTATGGATGTACTTATGCCACGCCCCCGTCGTCTGCCCCTCAGACGCGCTGCCAGTAGGCTGCATCTGCCGTTGATGCAGTCGAGCCTCGGAACGAGTTTGGCTGCGTGGCCTGACCGTGTGTCGATGGCGAGATCTTAACCCATTTATTTACACCCATCAAATTGGTGGCGAGTGGCATGGGGAGTGGGGAGTGGGGTGAGTGGGGTGAGTGGAGCGGAGCGGAGTGACTGAGGCGCATTCATTGATAGCCGCTCGAAAGCGCATTTTTCTTAATGAAAATTCATTTGCTGGGGATTCGCCCTCCCGCCCGCCTCCTCGTAGACGAGCAGACAGTGACGGCGACTGAGCAGAGGCGACGGCAATCGGGGCGGGGCGGAGCGGGGCGGCAGCGCTACCTACAATGCGGGTCAGCGCAGTAATTCGATTTGGGGTCTATCAGCAGTGGCGCACGCCGGCTCGGCTCGAGGAATGAATCTGCCGCAATTCCCATTGGGGTCGCATTTTAATTTTATTAATTTATTAATTATTACTTGGCCTTCTTTCGCGCGCTTAGCCAGCCACCACCCGTTTCGCCCAGTGTACGCCGCATTAGCTTGTAGGTGTAAATTGAATGCAACGGGCAACGGCAAAGGGGCAACTGGAAGCTGCAACTGCAACTGGTTGCTTCATTAGCAGTCGCTTCAGCTGGCCATGGGCCGGCATGGGCATAGGTGTGTGTGACTCCTCTTCTTCTTCATCTGCTTCACACCTTTCTAGAGAATGGAGAGTCTAACAAACCGCGTGGTCGCCCAGCAGCAGCCCAGCACAATGACAACAAATGAAATCCATACATAATCATAATACATAATAATGAGCGAGGAGGAGGAGGAGTGGAGTGGAGTGGCAGCCCGTTGCAATGGAGAATATCAGCTGTCTACTGTCTGCGCCCCCATCCCCAACTCCACCACAAAGTTGTTCTGGCATTCATATTCTAATAGGCCACTTAAGATGCACAGAATGCAGACCCATTGCCCAGACAATGGGCCAGACAATGAGCGTGTGTAGGAGAGACAGATCCCAGTCGCATGCAGCTGCAGTCGCACAGCGCCAGCCGAGGCGCTGGCCCCAATCTATATTTCTTTCACATTAAGCTTAAGTAGCTTTGCTCATTAAGATAACAACACGCAGGGGGCGGGGGCGAGGGGGCGCGCGCGTACAGCTTTTAATTACTTCGGGGCCCCACGGATTATGCAATAGCATCAACTGTCTGACTGTGCCCCACTCCATTCCCCCCAAAGCATTCCCTTAACCCATTCCCATTCCTGCGTAAGGTGTGCGTTGCGCTCCATTTTTATATAGGTCAGACACAACAACAACAACAACAAGCGTAATATTCCCTCCAAATCCACAATTTTATGGAGTGTGCAGCATCTGATCAATATCAAAGCGGCCAGCCAATGCCAGGCCATTAAAAGCGCTTGCGAAATCGCTACCGAGCAGCACTGGGGATGGGGATAGGGCCACCACCAGACATTGGCCCGCTCCCGTCGCTCCCGTCCGTCTCACCCGTCTCGCCCGTCTCTGGCTGCAGAATCAACTTTCAAATGGGCGCCGCCTTGCTTTGCAATTCTCTGCGTTTGGTTGCCGTTCCCGTTGCTGTTGTTTATTGCAGCCAACTGCGGCAGTTGCCCAATAGCTGCAGCCAGGCAGCCAGGCTGACAGACACTGACCAAATCCCTGCAGCACAGGTCAGTGCAAGCCAAAGCCCTCCAGAAGTAAATATACAATGCAATGGGCATGCAATGCAGACGCCGATGCAGCGATGTCTGCAATGTCTGCACGCCGAACAGACTAATCGAATTGCCCAAAAGTTCTATCAATTCCTATTCCAGTTCACCTGGCCACATAGAGTATAACTGGCTTTCAATGCTTTTTATCTGCAAATTTTATTTTATCTGCTCGGTAAACCAAAGCTAGTAGCATGGGGCATCCTCATTGTGGGCGAGGATAACAACAATTTGATTTGGAATGCAGAGTACAAATTTTTCAATAATCATAATTTTCTTAAAGAACATCAATTGTGTCACCCACAAAACTAATTTGGTAACTGTGGTTGCTAAATTGGGCGAGAAATTTACAATCTCATTCGGATGCGCTATCTTCATGACCAATTTGTAGCTGACTTCAATTTCTAAGCCTGTTTTCAACAATTTTTTAAAAATATTTGCTAAAATGATACAGAACCTAATCTTATTTTATTTTAAGAATAATAGAGCAAACAAAATAGAAAACAAACTTTGTCACGATATATCAACGTGAATATAAACGTGAAAGGTGCGCAAACCTGATGACCAAATTTGTTTTTTTTTTTTTAATTTTTTATTTTAAATGGTTGCTGAAGTGATATAGAATCTAATTTAAATTTATTTTAAGAATAATGCACCAGACTCCATTCGAATATTTTTTAGAGCTGTAGCTTAGGTGATATAGAATACATTCGACATTAATGGCCAATGTGAATGATGCACTATACTGAACACTAAAAAAGGGGTTTTTTTTTTAATTTTTTTAAAAATATTTGCAGAATTCATTCTTATTTTATTTTAAGCATGAAATAATGTATATCAGAAAAAACATTGTAAATGATGGCAACAAATGATACAGCTAAAATGCAATAGTAATCATGAACGTGAATGATGCGCATCCAAGTGACCAAATATTAAGAAAATTTAGCAAATAATTGCTGAAACAATACAGACGCCAATTTTATTGTATTTTAAGATTTATAAAGCAATGTCTATTAGAAAAAGTTTATAGAGCTTTAGCTCTATGATGTACAAAATATTTAGCATTGACGGAAGGGATAAAGGGATAATAGGAGGCATGAAGGATAGCCTTCCTGATGATCAACGTCTTTTTTTAAGTTTTTTTTTTTATTTTAATATTTGCTGGAATCCAATCCTATTTAATTATTATTATTTGTAATTATTATTTTAAAAAGAACGGAATAGTGTCTATTAGAAACTATTTTTTAGGACGATAGCTTGAATGGCATATAAAACATTTAACATGAATTATACGCTATCCTAAGACCAAATGATTTTTGAAATTTCTCAAAAATATTTTCTTTAATGATATAGAGTCAAATTATATTTTATTTTAAGATTACTGAAACAAACTCTAATAGAAAATAATTGTGGAGCCATAGCGTGAAAGATATTGAAAATAAGAACATAAATGGGGAGCGTAAAGGCTGCGCTATCCTAACGACGCGCAGTGTACATAGCATAGCCTGAGGATTCTTGATTTTGCTATTTGTTTTAACTTTCTAACCTAAGCGATTTTAATTGCGTTTAAATGTAGCCAAGGTAGGTCTGTTAATGGTCTATGCAACTAGATAATACCCTGTAAGGGAAAACTGTTATGGAGTATAGTGAGTATAGGACAGTCAAAGACATTAATCTGCGGAGTCTGTTGTGGCTTGATCTAGATTAATCTTCTTATTATTCTAGAGTATCAACACTCCTAGTCATTTAAAGTGTATATCAGAGCTTGCCTGCCAATAATTGTAGGGTATACGAATGCTGTAAACAATAGGAAAAGTTTTTGCCGAAGTTTTCGGTAGAGTCAAAGGCACAAAGTACGGCCACAGCGTTCTGTGCGCTTGGCTGCCCAAGGACATGCACGCGCACACAAATATGTATGTATATATATATGTGGTATATATATATAGATTTATATATATGTATTCATATAGAGAAAAGCTATTTAAACATTGTTGCAGTTGTGTAGTTAATCCTGTAGACGGCAAATCTAGCATGTAACAAGGACGCAGGCAAAGTCTCGGCTGCAGCCCAGGCACCCAACGGGCTGCATGTGTGTATGTGTGTGAGGGTGTGTGAAAGTTGTTAAGTAAACTTTTACGACTCCACAGTCGATGTATTTATCATTGCATATTTATAGGTCTGACGCGCCGGCAAAGGCTTAAAGAGAGTCGAGCCAGCCAGCTGGCTCAGATTGCAAATTTATGCTCTTCCGTCTGCTGAAATTGATTGAGCTGGAAAGTGCGAATGCATATTGATTGAGACCGTTAAATGATTGTTTAAAGAAGCGTAAGGAGTCTGGGCAGATATTATGAAACATCCTTTATCCTAGTCTTGACCTTGTGGAGGTCTAAAGGCGCTCGGAACAGGTGGAGTCCACCTGGAACTAGTCGCAAGAGTTGGCCTTGAAAGGCTCATAGCAGCTGATGCTTTAAATTATGAAATCGTGCATCCTTTGGGGTGGATCTCAAGGATGACAAGTTGTCAGCTTGTCAGCTGAGCCGAGTGGCATTGGCGAGCTGATTGCTGTCTGGCTGCGAGCCGCACGGGCGGCTGTCTGCTAACTTAAATGGCAAAAGGCTTTAAGAGGCCCGGGGCACAGATTTGTGCTTGGCTGGCGCGTGGACTGCACGTGGCTGGAGACGGCCACGAGACGAGCAAAGCCAAGTTATCAGCCAATGCAGACGACGACGGGATTCACGTGGCGGTCAGTAATGCCAGCTATGGAACAATAATTTGATTCAATTAAAAGCTCGTGCTTTATTGTCTGTGCCGTGCTCGACTCTGCGGAGGTCCCGCCGAGACCCGAGCCAAATGTTGGCCAATGACGTCGGCTTTGACGTTGGCGCTCGCCAGCAACAATCCAGCGCAGGACCCATAAACAGCGCTGCAAACAACGACCAGTTGCTATTCCACCATATAATGAACAAGCTCCAGCCACTGCTGTCATATCGTTAGCCGTATCGGCATGAGACAATTGTTGATTTCATACCCAGCAATTCGAAACGCAACGGGTGAGCTTGGGTTCGGCTCGACTTTAAATGGCTAGCAACACTCTGAATCCTACTGATATCTTTAGGCGCAACTTGCTCTAAAGAGATGCAAAATTTTCTATTAATACAAATTTGATTAAAGTTGAAGAAATTACTTGAAAAAAAATTATAATTTATAAAAATAAATTGTATTTTTGTTAATACTAAACAATTATTCAATATGTACAAAAATGTTTTAAAATTGGATAGAAAACTTAAATTTGTTTTTAGTTTTAGTTTTTGATATATGTATGATATATATAAAAAAAAGTAATAAGTTAAACATATGAAAAACATGTTATTTAAGAATTATCAAAATAAAAAGGATTTAAAATTAAATTCATAACTAATACCAATTTGCTATTGTTTGTAATATATTATTTAATATATTAATAAATGGTGAAAATAAGTAAGTTTTTTATTTATATACCTATATTTTCTAAAATTTAAATAAACATGTTTTTTGTATTAAAGAAAAGAAAAGATTTTTAATAAATATTCAAAAAGCGAAAAGTTTTGAAATTAAACAAAAAATGTTAAAAAAACAATATTATTCTTCGCAATATTATTTAATATGTAAGGAAAATAGTAAAAAATAGTAAAAACTTTAATTTTTTTGTTTATTTATATTATATAAATAATGATAAATATTTAAGCATATTTAATTATATTCTAATATATATAAACATATATTATATATTATCATATATAATATATATTAAAGTTCAAAATTGAAAAAATATTGTTATTATTTGTAAGTTTAAAATATATTTTGTAATAAGTAAAAATTGGTGCAAAAAAAAAAATATAATTTCAATTTGTTTTTATTTATTAAATATGAATAAATAAAGGCTTCTTATTCCAAATTATAATTTATAAAACAATTTGTATTATATTATTTAATAGTTACAAATATAGAGACAATATTTCAACTTAATTTTGTTTTACGTGCATAATTTATAAATTGTATAACAAAATGATCAAAAAGTTGAATATCAACATATTTAAGGCGTATCTTGCATTCGATCATTCCAGGCTGGGGCACTTGCAACTGCCATTCTTGTTATCATTGTTATGTGCTACACGTTGCAATAACACGTTTCTAGTTGTTGATGTGTCACAGCCATTCGCAGCGCAAGACTCCTACGCACACCTGGCTTAATGCAGTCGCCGAGTTGAAGCTTTAAGCTACATTTTTTCAAAAGTAATTTAGCTGCATTTTAGAAAAATATGTCAGAGTCTTTGGCGTTGGGACTTGATGGAGACAAGTCCATTTCGACATAGTCGTAAGACCAGCTATAAGTCTTTAGAGCAGATTGAAATGAAGCAGTGGCATTTTTATACTCGTTCAGGGGGGAAAAGGAGTATGTAAGTTTGTCTGTCTTAATAAATTCAAAACATTTTGGAGTCATTAAAGCTAGAGAAATTCTTCAGTTTTTTTTACTATATCTATAATATCTTTTATATATGAAGAGTATTTTAATAGCTCCATACTTCAATTGAAATTAAGAGTAAGCAATGTCCTCTGTGGCTTAGCTAATCAACATCCTTCTGACTTTATTATCCTTCCCATTGCTTAGCAACCCACTGAAGTCACACAAAACTTTAGCGGAAGTATAGCTACTTCGATCGATATATATCGTTTTGTAATCGAACAAAGTTTGCTTTAGCATATTTTCGTATTCAATTGCAGTCAACTGCATCAGTCTGTTGCATCATCTGCGCGGAGGTCGTAAACACAGAATTCAGCTTACAAATGTGGTGGCCCGATAAACATCGATGTTTAGCACAGCATTTTATTACCTAGTATGCAGATATATGTAACGAATATATATGTATATATCGAGAAATACAACAGATGCGGCCAAGATTGATTTCTGGATAACTCTCTCTCTCTCTCTCTCTCTCTCTGCGATGCTGCTGGCGCAGCTTGTTTGTTTGCCTCCGCAAGTGCATGAATATAAGTTAGGGCAATATCTATCTATATACAAACAAATATGGTATGTATGTATGGCTTGCAGTCGTCGAGAGCACATATTTCTGTTTTAGTTAAGGTCTCGTTTGCGGCTGTCCATAGAGCACACAGCGTACATGCCCCCTTGGCATGATTCAGAGGCGCTGCAACGGACGACGCTGCTCCATACTAAGTATAAACTACATATAAGTAGAACGGAGACATGGGGCGGGCTGCTGGCAACACCAGGCTGCATTTGGCATTTGGCGACTGTCTATGGCTGTGGCAGTGACCGACCCGCAGCCAGTTGAGATTTCAGCTGAAGTTCAATGTGCGCTCTGCGGCATGCCACGTCGCACAGTTCCGCATATTTGTGGGCACAACTTTGGCAGCAGGTTGGTTGCTGCTGCTGCTGCTGCTTGGTTATCAGAGCAGAGTTCTGGCTGCTTTGATCTGGCTGCCATATGTCTCTGGCTGAGCGCGCGGGGAAACACTTGACCAATTCGAAAAGGGGGCGGCTTGCTGCAATCGTCTGACACGCCTTGCGGTAATTATGTAAATTACCTATCAACAACAGCAACATCAGCAGCTCGACAACAACAGCAACAAGTAAATCAACAACTTATCACAGAAAAAAAATATTTTTTTGAACTTGGTTGGCTGCTTTTCAATGCCCTGAGCGAAATATTGAAAATTAGATAAATCTCACTCTCGCATGATGCAAAATAAAAAATAACAAAAAATGAAGCAAACTAGAAGCAGCAATGCTGAGAGATACCCTGCACTTGAGCTACTGCAATTCGCTAAATATATATACCCATGAGCTCAAGAAGTATGTACCTTCCTTTCTCTTACTCTTTCAATTCTTCAAATTGTATAATATTCCTACCTATATCTATAACCATCTTCAATATATATACCACATCTTAAGCCTGGCATACCTGATTCTTAAGGCATTCCCTGGGCCTGCTTGCTAAAAGAAATATTGAGTCGGTTGAGCTGGAAGTGGATTGATGTTTATACGGATCTATACATAAATTCATTTGTTTCCGGGAACAATAGATGGAAATATAAATATTTATAGCTCGGGAGGCCGCCAGATTGACTTGAAGCCCCAGCATAGCCAGCCTCGGCGCGGACGGGCGCAATGGCTGCGGAGTATTAAAAAAGTAAAATTATGGCGTTGTTTTCTATGCCATGTCCATGTCTATCGACCATTGTAATCGGCAATTGGCAACAGTTCGGTACGCTCTAGCCCCACGGGCACATCCACATCTGCGAGTGGTAGTTGAAGCGCAAACTGGAAAACCTGCAATGCATATTTCTCCTTCGACTATAAGAAAATTCGCTGAAAAAGAGAAAAACAACAAAACAAAAACAAAAAAGAAAAAACATTGAAAAACGAAAACTAACAGACCTAGCTGGGCTCGAGTCATGTGAACAAAATACGTTTCTCGTTTATTTCGCGGAGGGATATTATTGAATTCAGATGGTGTTTGTGGCATTTATCAGAAATCGCCTGGCCATGAAGTAAACACACTCGCAAATACCTAAAGCGATCATACTTCGACTGCCAGCCGAATGCCATTTAGGGGCTTACTAATGATGGCCAATTTCTCAAATGGCCCACAAAAGCCTCAAATCGAGCTTCTCCCGAATGTTGGTAATAATAGTCATTAATTACATCGCAGATGAGCGCCCGAAGTCTTTAGCCTCGTGCACATTCTAGAGACATCTATATAGGTCTGGCCGTACGCCGCATGGGCTTGGGCAGTGCCAGATGGATTAAAGCTCTTGCAATGTTTTAAATGTATACTTTTTCCCTTAATACTTATATTAATTATATAAATAATCCTTTCTGGGCATTGGTACAGTGTATTTCATCTTCGGTGTGTTTAACTTTGTGCCATATGCAAAGGCTAAAGGCTCAGGCTATTTTTGGCTGGAATATAAAGGTTCCACTTTATATATCATATATAATATAAAATAAAAATATGTATTATATATATATATATTTATTTGTTTGTTATATGCAATCTCAGTCTCGTTATCTGAGTGTATCTGTTAGTTGGAATCACAAAAAGAATATTGCGAAGTCCGTTGTTTTTATTAATATTTGCATTCCATCAAAATATGCCTTTGTTTTATTATTTTCCTATAATTCCAATTATTTACAATATATATTAATAAGAACATATGCTAGCTAAGCTATACTATATTTAATTCACTATAAAAACAATAAAGACAATAATAAATAAATAGAAGGCAATGCCCGACCTGCGTATACCCTGAACCATCATCATTGTTAATCATTTCATCTATAATTGGGTTAATTCTGATTAAAACACATATAAGATTCTTAATTACAGAACTTTGAAGCTTATTTGAATCAATTTAATCGAAATGCAAATAGTTATAGCTGAGTTGGAGAAACAAATTTCATCTGCTCGACATATTGTAGATGATAGATCCTAAAGCTAAGGAAATTGGACGGTGAGACATATAACTAGATAGGCAGATAGATAGATAAAAAGATAGATGGATAAATGGATAGATAGACGGAAATATATATGGATAAATGGATAGATGAAGAGAAAGAGAAAAAAATAGATAGATAGAAAATGAATGGATAGATGGATATATGTATAGACATATAAATAGATAAAAAGAAATAGAGATAGATATCTATCTATAGATAGACAGATAAATAGACACAAATAGAAATCTATATAGATGGATAGATATATAGATAGATATATCTATATAGATAATGGTTAAATCCATTAAAGAAAATATATATATAAACAGGTAAACCATTATGTAGATGAATAGATAAATATAATATATGAATAGATATATAAATATATAAATGAATAGATATATAGATTATTAGATACAAAAATAAATAAATAAATTGATAAATAGAAAGCTAGAGGGATTAATAAATAGTAAGATAGATACATCGATGCATCGAAAGAGATAGATAGAAAGCCAGAGTTAGATCGAATCTGTTGACATATGATTGAATATATTTATAACGTAAGACATTGGCCACGCCTCCCTTTGTCTGTTAAACACTCTTAAACAAAATGCTGCTTCAGGTGCACATCCCCATCTCATTACCATTTATTTCATATAAATATTCGGAAAAGTGTTTTGCCAGCTGTAGAGGGCATTGCGTCTTCGTTGTGGTGCGCCGTACGAAATGTTGTTGATTTCAGAGTTCGCTTTGAATAGAAATCGAATAGCTGGCATAATCATAACAATGGCAAAATGGCAACAACAAAGCCGATTTGATTATCTGAGTGGAAAACCACATTGCCCGGCCGAATTCTGGAAGACACATTCTGTGCGAAAAACAAATCCCGCAAAGCCAAAAAATCATTGGGGCGCCGTGCAAAACAAACACTTTCACAAAGAAAGAGGGAGAGGGGGGGAGGGGGAGAGAGAGGGGGCGGGAGGCATAAAAGTTATGGCCAGCGCGATTTTTGCGCCGAAGCAATTGGCCATGCCTCATTTAGAGGCAGCTATGGCCCGCACTGCTCGAGAGCGATGCATTAATTAATCATCGTTTGACGGACAACTGGACAGCCGGTCAGCCGGACAGAGTCGAGTCGTAACGAGCAGCAGCAGCGCCGGCAGACACGCAACCGTGCGCACTGACCGCTGCCTGAGCCGAGCTCCCAACTTCCACTTGCCCAAGGCCCAGTCCCATTCCCCGCTCGACCGCTAATAAGTGAAGTAATTGATCCTAATGGGACAATACTGTCATTGAACTTGCCAAGTACGCGCTGCAACTGGGTCAGCCCCGCTGATGACTGGCCAGCTGACAGGTGACAGCTGACAGCTTGTAGCGGACAGAGTCCTGTGATAGCTTTTACTGTCAAGGATTCGTGTTGTCCCGGGATAGGCCACTTGAATTTGCCCTGAGACACAGCTCGGCTCACTAAGGCGATTTGGCCAATAACCAATAGCTGAATTGAACTGGGAAATGCGAACAGCTGTGCTGCGGATCAGTTGATAAGCTGATAAGCAAAAGTGGCAATGGCACAGTGTCGATGGAGTGGAGCGGGTCGGCGCTCTCTATCGAACAACATGGTGTTATTTTAATGGCTTGCAATGCCCTGTGATAGAAATGAATCTGGGTATGCTGATGTCTCTAAGAGAGGTTGACCTACTACAATATGCCGAATGAACCCTTTTCTATATAAACAATGGATATAGCTTCTTGGCTTATGGAAACTGTCATCAGATATACTCACCTACCTGCTTGGAGCTGTCTTTACGATTTATCTAATGATCTAAGCGGACATCTAATGAGTAACGTCCGACTGTTACGACGGTTGGGGTATTCGGTCGTCGGTCATTGCCGACTGAAACACGCTCGTGTTGGCTCGCCGCCAACTAAGGTGCGGGCAAGCAAGACTTTTGACACCTCTGACGAGCGCTGAGGGCGCGGTCAGCTGGAGGGGCGTGCTTAGGCTCGGAATGGGATTTGGGTACCCCGATCGGGGCCCAGCTCGGACGCCGTGTGTGGCGCACAACAACGGGCGAGACATCATTCAAGTGGTTGGCAGCGGCAACACACAAAAAAAATAAAATAAAAACGTAAAAGGAGACAATTAATATCAATGTTCAATCGAAAAGAAACTTCAATGCCACACACAATACCCACGGCAACAACAACAATGAAATGATAGAGATGCTCGGGCCGCACGCAGGCTGGGAAATGCGTTAAGCAGGAAAACGCTTGAAACCTGAGGCAGCGGCAATCTGTTCGATTTACACACACACACAGAGAGAGACATAAGTCTGAATGGGTCTGGTACAGTCTCAAGCTCAGGGTGCTTGGCTCTTCAATTGAGCTGCGCATATGTTGCAAGTTGCATGTGGCAAGCCGTACGCCAAACAGAAGTCAGCTCGTCGCCTCCGATGCACAATGAGCCTGATAGTGAAATATAATTTATGTGCAACAGCTGGGCCGGTGGGAGGGGTGGGCCGCTCATCGATGTTTGCATTGGGCATATCAATATTTATATGAGTATCGGGGTGTGACTCTATATATATATATATATATCTATTTCATTTTTTCTCGCCATTTGCCACCAAATTTGTCAGCTCGTTCGGCCCCCTCAATCGCAGAAAGTCAGCGGAATTGCGACGCACGGCCTAACCACGACGGCGGCCACAAAGAGCGGCTCGATAGTTCGAGTTGTTGTTACCCTTTTGACTTCTGCAACCCCTGCGGCCGGCCGCACAAACATCCTGTTTGCTCAACAATAAAATAATATCCTGTAATCCTGTGCGCGTGCTCTCAATTATGATGAAGCGCTTTGCTCAATTGCACTGCGCTGCACATGCACACACACTCACACACACACACAGGCGGGGATATATATACACACACACATGAGTGAATGGGAAAAACTGGTGAATGTCCTCGGGTGTCCTGTGCGTCAATCGCTGCGTGTGCAAGTCTTCACATCGCCAGCGCCAGATTGAGTTGAATACACTACACTTAGGGGAGGGTTGGCTACCGAGCATGGTTTCTCAGACTACTGCACTATATAGTTATAGATTCTATAAATATCTAGATATATAGAAGACAGAGGATAAGGAATAGAGGAAAGAGGATAGAGGCTAGAGGATAGAGGGTAGAGGACATAGGGTAGAGGATAGAGGATAGAGGATAGAGGATAGAGGATCATAGATCATAGATCATAGATCATAGATCATAGATCATAGATCATAGATCATAGATCATAGATCATAGATCATAGATCATAGATCATAGATCATAGATCATAGATCATAGATCATAGATCATAGATCATAGATCATAGATCATAGATCATAGATCATAGATCATAGATCATAGATCATAGATCATAGATCATAGATCATAGATCATAGATCATAGATCATAGATCATAGATCATAGATCATAGATCATAGATCATAGATCATAGATCATAGATTATATACAAGACAAAGAATAAAGGATCGAGGATATATCATATACAATAGAGGACAGACAAGAGAGGATAGAAAACACATATATACTATACATTTCTCTTAGGAATCACATATATCTAAGAATAAAGATTTGATTATCTTAAGATTCATATATTATACAGATATACTTTAAGTTCTCTATGCAAATTATTGCTTTACCGTTTCATGTTTACTTTCGTAGAGCATTAAAGAGTCGCCTACATTCTCGACTATTTCCCATTGATTTACTTGCTGCGACATTTCGTAAAAAAATGTACTCAACTCACGTAAAGGGAAATGCTGTGTAAATGGAATACAATGGAAAATTTTCCGTTTTTCCGTTTTTAATTACGACGTAGAATTTATTTTTGGACACAAGAGCCACGTTAATTGTGTTCAGCAACTGGCAGCTCCTTTTTGTCTTTCCTTTTCGTTTCGTTTCACTTTACTTCTCCTTTTTTTAAAGCCTCCTACCTTAAGTCGTATTTATTTATATATTATTAGCATTTCTTTCATTTCATTTTCTCGTCGACAGAATGCGACCTAAGCTCCAGCCCAGAGCGCATTTGAAATACCTAATTGCAATTAATTGGCTAAATCAAATAGCCTTTGCCCTAATTGCTCAACAATTTCAATAAGAAATGTAAATACAAACATATATATATATATATATATATATATATATATATATATGTAACTGGACTGGAGACTGGACAGGCTGGAGAGAACCTTGAGACAAAACAGCGAGTTGAAAGAAAACATCAAATGCAAAGTTACTAAGACTGGCATACAAAACATAGATAGATAAATGGGTCTGATACTGGTCCATTGACACGGCCCTTTGATGACCTTCAGCGGCTTTCACATTATTGCGGACATTAAATACCTTTGGACTTGAATACTTGAGAACTTTGTTAGCAGCTTTTACTCATACTCTATAATTATGACAACATTTTAATATTAACATATTTTATAAGATGAAACAAATTAAATTAAAAGAAAAGTTGCTTCAAATACAATGATATTTCTGGTTTTATTATGCACTGATCAAATTGAATATGGAAAGTTCTTTACTATCGATAACAGCCGACGATTTGAGATGCATAGGGTATAATTAACCTTGAAAAGCATAATCACTTAAGGCCTTTTTTTTTGTTCCCCTTATTTAATTTTTTTGTGTGTGACTAAATATCATTTTATCTTTTGATTTATTTTTTCAAACTTTCAACCTATTTATGAATGTGAATTCGTCTTTTATATTTGTGTTAATTACACTTATTCATTCCCATTGAAAATTGGAATTTGCGTACTATATTAAAATTATCGATAAAAATCGATAATTATATTTTCTTCTTTAAGCGTAGTTTGAACAAAATTATATAGTTTACTATTCTCTATTTCAGAATATTCGTATCTCCTTTTAATGTATTTCCTAGTCAGTATTTTGCGAGCGACTAGAACACTTTCAATTCTTTTGAAATTGTCTGCATCAAATAATATTTTGAACAGCAGAGCATGCGACTAATAGTGCCTCAAGCATAAAGCACTAATATTACATTATTCAGTTAGTAGTAGGTACATCAATAGGATCGACTTCTCTAACTCTGCTTCAATACTCCATCTAGATGTAAGCCAAAGATTAGAAAGTATGTACAAAAGCTAAAATACATGAAATATCAAACTAATTTTTTTCTATTATTATTTCACCTTCGGCAACTGCAGAAAGATTCATGATCAAAAATTTCAAATCTTTTTCAATATTCGTACATCCAAGTGTTGTCAACAACGTCAGCAACTTTTCAGCTACAGTTATCGAAAATAGCGTGACTCGTGCCTGGTCACCTAACAAGAACTTGTTATCATGTCATGCCGTGTTCGTGGAACTTGTCAGTGTCAAATAAGTTCGAAATACTTTGTAAAGTATTATATATATACGAGAGAGAGCTCAATTTGCATAGAAATAAATGGAAATGGGAAACTTTGAGAAACTTTGCCAAAAGCTGGCACGGGCAACCTCAACCAACTCCAGTTAGTTTAGGGCTGAGGCTCTTCAATCGAGGCGGCAAACGAGCTCTAGATGTGCTTACTGCATAAAGGCACACTTATGCATAGTTGAGTGTGTGTGTGTGTGGGTGTGTTGGTGTTAGTGCAGGCTTACTGTACTCAATGCTCTTTTGAAAGGCTCTACAGCTGCCTGGAACTGTCAGCTCGCCCAGTGAGCGATTCAGTCTGTAATTTCGCGAACCGCATATCGAATTTCAGACGTGCTTAACACGCGTTTCGCAAAGCTCTTTGTGCGCACAAAGCCCTCGGATGCACAAGGATATGCGAGCCTATACCTAATGAAGGGCAGGTAAATACATCCAGAGCGAGGCAGTTTATAATAAAGAAATCTTTGGGGTTCGCTGTGAAGTGTGCGAATGGGTTTGCTGCTGGTCACGAGCTGAGCGTCTGGCATCCGAGGGGATTAGTCGATAAGAGATAACATAGCATACTTTTCGGCCCAGCAATCGGGACAATGGGCATCGTTGGAGCCATCGGTGGTTGGGGAAAAGTATTAGGAGAAGCGCAGCACACGTCAATGGGCTCGTATGCAAATAACTGTGTTTGTTTTTGCATCGAATTTCGAGTGAACTTTGGCAATTGATGCTCCGCTGACTCCGGGTTCACGCCGGCCGAGAGCCGTGCAGTTGCCGGCCCCGGCTCCGGCTCCAGCTCCAGCTGCGCCAGACCGAAGAATAAATAAATACAGCGAGTTTCGAGTTCGGCAAACAAATGGCCAAAGGCAACGGCAACGGCACAGGCACAGCCAAAGGCAGTGGCAATTGTCAAAGCCGCAAGTCGAACGGCATCAGTTTCCATGGAAAACTGAAAATGAGTTTTCCATTGGGTTTGGCAAAATGCGCACGCGGCACGTGTTGTCGTCTCGACATGACGACCAACTGCTCCACTTTATTATAATTTACAATTTTTTTTCCTAGCTATTTCAGCTCTCCCAGCTGCTCAACTCGCTGCTATTCGCTGGCACTTTTTCCCCCAATACCCTATAGCTATGCAGCTAATGGGTATGACTCGTATAATTAGTATAGAAGCTGACTTTTGTGGTCTTTAATTGTTATAAATTAATATCAAATTTCTCTTCTCGAAACATTGAGTTAACTCTGCATAAAATTCAAAATAAATGATTGAAAAAATATTTATAAATCGAGTAAATAATTTTTATTGACTTTATAAACTTTTTCAGAATTTGCACACATTTTCATGCTAATCACATATGGAGTATTTACAAGTCGTGCATGATCCATCCGTTAGAGAACTTTTATTTTGTTTTTTCGGTTTATGCCTTGCATAAAAAGCGTTGCTGCATCTGGAGCTGATGCTACAGCTGAAACGGTCGCAGCTTTTTTGTGTTTTGCTGCTGCAGCTAATTCATGGAAATTTATGTTTAATGACAACAACAAAAGGCAGCAGCGACTAAAAAGTCGAAGTTCCTAAAGGGGCACTGCACGACTAGTAGATATGCTGTAAGCAGGCAATAATGATGGAACTAATGAATTTTGTCGCTGCTTGAATCTATAAGAAGGCCCGCCTATCAGCATCAAATTTAAAATAAACATTTTAAGCAACTTTGGAATAATAATTTGTTCGTGAATGAAGAAGATTTTTATATTCATATATATATAATGATATATATAATGATATATGATGATCTATCTTCCTGCAATTTTTCTTCTACTTTCTGTATCTTATTTTAGAATCTCTTTACATTTCTCTTCGTTTCTCGAGCTGCCTTTATCCCTAGCTTTCTCTTTAGTTCTCGTTTTCTCTTTATCTCTTATTCTGCCTATCTTCTTGGGTCTCTGTTGGGCTTAATTACTGTGCATTCGAGCCACTCTTTCTTTCTCTCTATTTACTCAAGTATCTCTCGCCTTTCCATCTTTTTTTTCATATCTCTCTTTCTCCATCGTGTCTCTCTCTCACTCATTCAAAACACCGATCTATCGATCTATCTAACTATAAATTTATCTATCTTTCTATTTCTCTTCTTATATTCTTTTAATCTCTATTTCCTTCATTCACCCTCTAAACGGCTCTCCCTTCAAACGCTTCTTCCCCTATCCGCAACCCCCTCTCTATATATATCTCTCGTTGTCTTTCTTTCTCCCTTTGTCTTTCTCTTTCTGTTTCTCCCTCTCTCTCTCTTTGTCTTTCTCTCTCTCATTCTCTTTCTCTCTTTCTGTCTTTCTCTCCCTTTCTGGCTTTCTCTCTCTCCCTCTTTGTCTTTCTCGTTCTCTCTCTCACTCTCCTTTCTCTCTCTTTCTGTCTTTCACTCCCTCACTATATCTCATCTGGCTGCCTCTATTTCTCTCTCTCTCTCTTTCTCTCTCTTTCTCTCTTTGTCTCTTCCTCTCTCGCTCTGTATTTCTTTATCTCTCCATCCGCATGTTTTCTTGTTTTCCTTCCACTCTCTTTCTCTCTCACCTCTTCTTTGCCTCTCCCTCCATCTTCTCCTTCTTTGCTCTTGCAGTGCTTTTCTGATGGATTAACTTATTAGCTTCGATAGCTCGATTTCAGACCATAATCGCAATGTGTACAGGGTATAGAGGAAAACAAAAAGAGGAGAACACATAAATAAACAACATGGGCGAACTGAGCGGTCTGTGACGGACGGTGCCTGCGCATTCTCGTTTCTCATTAAAAGCAAATTTGCCTGGGCGACAGCAACAGCAACAACAACAACAACGACGACGACGACGACAGCAACAATAACTGACCCACACTTAACTGTGTTAATAAGCCCCAACTCGCCGTTGCATGTGGACTTTGCGTTGTCTGAGAATGCGGGCGTTGCGTGGGCGTGTGCAACTGCAACAGCAACTGCAACTGCAACGGCAACGGCAACGGCAACTGAAACCGAAAGTGCAACTTGCATTTAGTTGTGGCCGAGTTGGTGGTGGCAATTGTCAGGCGGCTGGCAGCTTTATGACACCTGGCATGCAATTACGGCCATGACAGGCGACTGGCAGTGGAATTCTTGTGCCGCTCCATTATGCAACGCCATGCCAGACCGACAGAGGCAGAGACGGAGGCAGAGATAGACGTAGAAATAGGGAACGGAAATGGCAAACGAATTCTGTGCAGCCTGCGCCGGCTTTCTACAAACTTTCCTGTCTGCCCCCTCGGTGTCCAGCAGCTTCCGGCTGGCAGCTGTCTGCCGTCTGCCGTCTGTCGTCTGTCGGCTGTCGACTGTCTGCCCAAGATGCATAAATCATGTGCTGGCCAAATCAGGCGGCCCACTGGCACTGGCAACGGCAACGGCATCATCGCCCCAATCAAATCAAGAGCGACCACATTCGCCAGCCACACACGACACCAAAACGTTTTGTGCCACAAAATGCTGGCCATACGCTTTTTGGTAGCGTCGATTTGGCCAGCTCCGAGCCAGGCAACCAGTCGGCCGGTCGGCCGGTCGGCCACTCGGCTAAGTAAGTATTTCAAGTCAATCCAGTTGCAATCGCTGACAGCCTAACACAAAAACTTAATTAAAAGCCAGCCAGACCCCCAGAACGAGAGGGGGTAAAGAAGAGAGAGAGAGAGAGATAGCTGGAGTTAGGGAGAGACACTGAGGCGCGTATGACTCGAGTCGAGTCGGTTTCCCTTGCCAGTGGGCTAGCGTGGCACACATTCGCCTTGCGCTGCGATACTCTAGCCGAGGGTCTCTCGCTCGTGAAGAGAAGAGTTAATAAATAAGTCTCTAATAATTGTCTATATATATATAGATAGCTACATCCAATGGCCATCTAGGGAGCAGGCCTAGAGTAAGTCGCTTGCTCCGCTTCTGTTTCGCATTTAGATGCGGCTGCGGCGAAAGTAATGCGGTCGCCTCTACCTGGGTCAACGGTGCGTATGTGCAATGCGGACGGCAACAGGCAGCGGACTGGCAGCTGGCCAATTATCAGCTGTAGGTGGCTAGGTTCTAGAGGCCCAGCTGCAATCTGAGACGCCGATCGGCGCATGCAATGTGCCCGCTTGAACCCTGCAGCACGCCAAGTGGAGCAGCAGCGGTGCGACTCTCACGGCGAGTGATAGACGACGGCACTTAATTAGAAGAGCGACGCGGAAAATTTGCCAACTATTTTACAATGTGGCGGCTTTTTAATTGGCCGCAGCCAGATGTTGCATAATGTGCCGGGGATTGCCCCAAAATGATGCAGCAGCCACAGCAACAGCCAAAGCAACTGGCTAAAAGCAGAAACGTGTTGGCCATACAGAGAGAGAGAGAGACAGCGCCGCTTCGTCAGCTTCTAGGCCCCAACTTCGTTTCGCTGTGCGCCAAGGCGGCGTCTTAATGGTGTCAACACTGTCCGCCAACTGGCGGCAAGACTGGAAGCGGCAAGCGACAATTGTCCAAAAAATATATTGGCTTTCTTTGCCATCGACAGCGACAGATAATTGGCCGAATCGTGGCCAGAACCGTTTCGCCTGCACGGGGATGCGGCGCTGACAATTTGACAGCGCGCGGGCAGCACAAGTGGCCGCAACTGAACATATCATTTATCACTCGGCCGTGGCCTCAAATCCACAGCTCCCATTAAGACCCGGCCAGATATGCAAATCGCAGCCGGGCCTAGGCATGCGAGCATTAGCGTTCCAGATTAATTGATAATCCGATAATCAAAGTGTCACACAGCACATTTATTTGGCATCTGTTTCGAGTGTTCTCCACTTGATTAGAAACTCTCCTTTCCATCCAGTTGGGAGAAGGCAAAGAATAACTAAATGATAACCTAGCCACACAGTAGTGCCTTGAATATGAAAGCTACTCTTAATTGGGAGTTAGACTATAATAAAAGCTGAATCCATGAGCCAATTGACAGTTCATTTATGTATAAGCCATGAATCCATTGAAAATGGGAATCCAGCGTATATTGGTTTTCTAGAAATATATATGTGCTAAGCATGACAGAGGGATCGGAACGACGAACTAAGTTGATTTATTCCTGTTGGTCTGTCTATCCGACAGGCCGTCCTTCCGTCCGTGTGAACGCAGCGATCTCGTAACTTACAAAAGCTAGAGACTTTAAATTTGGAAATGAATACTCGTGTATACCACACGTTGAGTAAGTTTATCTTTTTCCTCGATAACTAATTCTCAAATTATTCATCAATCAATTTCCCATAGTAATTCTCATATTACTACCAGCCGCTGCGGAAACTGTGCAGTGAGCAGAGTATGTGTGTGTGTATATGTGCATGCGTTATAGGCAATGTATATATAAAAGAAGCGTATAATGATTGGAATATCAGCTCTTTGCAGGATTCAGGGTATCTCCTAGTCGAGCCGTCTCGACTAGAGCAGTCTTTCTTGCGTATGGCTTAGCTATGTTTTTAGCAACATTACTGACAACAAGTTAAGCTTGGATATTTTCTAATCGTTAGCTTCAAGCAGTCGTCGTAGCTTCATTATCTCCAGTCATAACTTTTAATCACAGGCAAGGTATATACCTATATATACGAATACTAAATTTTGCAGACAATTGCTATATCATGTAGTGAGCACCTTAAAATGTCAACTTTCATTGAATACCATCCCAGCCACTATAGCTATAGGAGATATATAATTAAAACAGGCGTAGATATATCCGACATATTGCTTTGATCTCGGGTGTTCAATTCGAGTGTTTATACCAAATTTCAAGTCTCTAGCATCAATAAATAGCAGAATTTGAAAAAAAGCTCTATATATTCAGATCTGATTTGCACGCCTACGCAAGTATAAATATTAATAGATTGCACATGGCGAATAAATGTTGGTGTAATTGTAAAGTGACTGCAAAGTACGTAAAATGCAATCAAAATAATATTTTATAACAGAAGAAGAACAAACTTTTGTTGACCTGGACAGTTCCATAACATTACTAGAAGTAGTTGGTAAGTAGTCAGTAATTAAATCAAATCAAGGTTTTCATTTCAAACTTTCTTTGTAAATAATATATTTGTAAGAACACACAGAAAATTGCTAGCTAACAAAATATTATGAATTTCTCAGTTCAAAAGCAACCTAAGGCTATCCTCTGTAAAAATCAAATTTGTATCAAAATATTTGAGGGATATAAAGTACAATAAATAAAATAAATAACGTTGCTTTATTCATAATACAAACAAAAGCTAACTCAAAAATCAAAGCCGCTTTTTGACTAGAGTTTAAAAAATTACCATCTTTAACAAGCTTTTTTGACTACTTTGTCTGGGTTTTCCAGACCCTAAAGAGCTGGCAACTCTATATAATTTGAATTATGTTTATATATGATTGTGTTTGATCTGCAGAGAAATTCTTACCAACAGGTCTGAGGCTTTAGCTCTCAGTCTGTATATAGTTTTACCCGAGTTCCTACGGACAGACAAACGAACGAGTATACTCTCCTCACTTCGTGAAAGAGTATAAAGGAAGGCAGAAGTCAGTCATCTTCACTTTTTATACCCTGAGCCCATTGAAAATGGGAAATCAGGGTATAATGTTTTTGTTACCTATTGATTTTAAGTATATATGAAGAGCTAGAGAGCCTGTGGTGTTGACTCATCGTGTGAGTTATAGAATTTTTTACTAACAGCGGATGGAGGTGTGGGAACAGATAAGTGAGCTTCAGCAATCTCTTTCTCTGAATATCTTACTACAGGTGGGGCGTATTCAATAATAATATCGAAGGATTAGCTGATTGAGCTCTATCTATATATCTATATATAATATATCCATTGCCTTCTGGTTGCCCACGGCGTGTAATGGGTGCATAGGACAGAAGTTCGAACTGGGGGGGATGGTGGTAAATTCCCAGAACGTGAAGGCTTCACTAGTTGCTCGTCAATAGCACTGCGATTACACAGCTATTCGAATAGGATTTCAGTAACTCTAAATAGCCCCTGCATTAGCTGTTGGCTTTCGTCTGTCGCTCCATTTGCCAGCAGGTGGGTTTATCGGGCGCGTGTGCATAGTCGGCTCATTATCAGTGATGGCATAGCTTATAAATGTCACCAATCTAGCGTGCTATCGCTCGCTCCCCTCTGGCGAGCCAGTTGCCGTTCCCGTTCCCGTTCCCGTTCCAGTTACAGTTTCGGCCCCCGCGCTGGGGGCGGGGTCAGCGCAATAAACCTGTCGGATCCGTGCCACAGCTGTTGGATATCATTGCCATATGCGTGATTACCAAACCCTAAAGCCGCAAAGCGAAACAATGCGCGATGGCAACAGCAACAACAACTGTGTTTGTAGCGACTTTTTGGGGTGTACAACGGGACGTATACGCGCTGCTGCTGTGCTGCCATTTGCCATTTTGCATGCCTTCACATTAGATAAGTTAAGATTGGCGATTGTCGGCCGCATTGTTGTCGCTGCGGCCGCTCTTGTGGCGGCTGTAATTATGCAAATTTGTTAACAACCTCTAAATACGGCAGCAGCAGCAACAGCAGCAACATGTTCATTTTCAGTTTCCATTTTTTTCGCTCTTGCGCTATTGTATTTTTGGCTTGAATTTTTAATTAACATTGCGCATACGCCGCATGCACCCAAAAAAAAAACATTGAACCAACTACCGAACGGGCCGAGTCTTGAGCCAAGCGGCACCTTGTTAGAGCTGTGTGTGTTAGCTTTTCGAAAATGTATGCCAAATAGTAAATGCAGCTAAAAATGAAATAATGAGAACACTTTTTATATGCAAACGTGGCCCAAACACTTTCACTGCAACAGCAGCAGCAACGGCAGCAAAAACCTCAACGAGCAGGCAACACGAATTTCGTGTCGCAAAGCTCTCGATGAGGACCGCGTCCGAGTGGGTGGCAGAGCGAGGCAACCGCAGTGGAGCAACGGAGTTGCTCGAGTGGTGCAATGCACTTACGAGTGCCGAGCCGCTGAGCCGCTGAGCCGCCGAGCAGCGCGAGATGCACATGAAATTGGATTTGGACGCGCGCCTCGGACATGCAAATGGGGAAATGAGCTGCGCCTGGGCCGGCTGCACTCGCCGCGGCTGTCACATTTGCAATTAACTCACGAGGCGACGACATTGATTAACGAGCCGTTTTTAAGCGGCACTCAAACACGCGCTAATGTCGCGACAGACAACAATAACAAACAGCAGCAGCAGCAGCCACAGCAGCAGCAACGTCAGCAACAATAGCAACAGCTGACGTTCGACAGGCCACATGCACAAAGAACCACACACACGCACACGCACACACACGCATACACACTCAATCACAATGGCGATAGCTGAGTGCAATGCATTCCATGTGCCACTGCTCGCATCTCATAGATACAGATACAAGCGGCAGCGGCTAGATGCTGCCTGAAAAGTGTTCAATTGCTGGCAATGTTTGCTAATTGAATTGAATGACCACTTGGCTGCTTAGGATAAGTCCAAAATTAGTTAACAATTGATGTGACCCATGCACATGCACGCACACACGCACACTCACATACACACATTTATCAGAATTCGCTATGAAGTTCATTTATTAATTACATTCCTTTAGATTGATTTCCTTTTTTTTGTTTATTTCTTTTTTTGTGCTTTGTGTCGCATGAAATGAATAAAAAGAACAAAAGCCAACTCAGTGCAGCGTCAAGTACTTGCACTTTAATACCCTGTAATTGTTGGCAATTTGCTTTAGGTACAGCTCCATGCCTCAAGGAATGCTGCAGGGTATATTCGAGTCTGTCACTTCCCCCTCACTCATTCATACTTGTTTAATTTATTATGTTCTCATATTATAGTATACGACTGTAGAGTTATTGCCCGTGACTTTTTCGAGGCATCCGCGAGGTGAACTCTAACTGAGTGATGACCCCTTTAAAATGCATCTGACTTTGCGAGTATATATTGACATACATACATACATGCATGCACATGCACATGCACATGCACAATAAGCACTGCAATGGCTCAGCATAGAAGCAATGACAATCAAGTTGGAGTACTTTAAGCAGAGGACTGCTCAGAGAGAGAGAGGCGCTGCACTTAGTTATTTTATAGAGCGAAGTAGAGCAAATGAAAAGCTGACAAAGTTTTCATATTAAGCAATTGAAATGAAAACGTCCAATCTAAATTAATCTATCTTTGATCTGATTATTGATGGAATACAATTTATATTTAGAATTTAGGTATAGAATTAAGATTTAATTCTTATGAATGAATCTCAAAGACATATTGTAATAATAAACATTTATTAAAAAAAAGTATATATGTATAAAGTGAATATTGGAAATTTTTTTATAGCATTAACTCTGGGATTACTCCCAGAGAAACAAGTATAAAACTGACTGACTGAGCAATTAATGTTGGACATCACAATATACTAATCAGCAGAACATTTTGAAAGAATTAAATACAAATATTAAGATTAATATCTCTTCCTATTCATTTACATGTTTCCTTGCTGCAATTACGAAACTTTCACTTCAGGCCTTCCGAAAGAGAAAATTCTCTGAGTGTATCTGTTCAAAAAAGGGATAGTGACTACTAAGAAATGAAAAGATTTAACATTACTTCGACTTCATATATTTTTATGTTATATGTTTTAAACATCTTTTTTAGTTTAATACTCAATTATAAATCCGTTTCATTTTATGGCGACTTTGCACCTGTGTGGCTTAATTTATTAATTAATTTTTATTAATTATTATTTTTATAAATTATTAATTTTTATTAATTGGATTAATTAATGCTGACCGGAAGTTATGGGAGTTTTTTGTAACTGTCTTCTTAACATTCTTTTTATTTTCGCTAGAAAAAAGTCTTGTACATTAAAATTTAGTTTATGTGTTCTGTAGTTCAGCACTAACGTTTTTTGAGCACAGCTGTATATCATTATATTTTATAAATTTAAAGATTAAAGAAGTCTATGTGGGCATGTGAGTATATATAGATGAGTAAGAGTTCATCCCACACTTTCCTTGTAAACAAAAATTTTGTAAAAACACTCTGAAAATTCCTAAAAGCGCACAGAAAATTGAAAAGCAATAGTTAGCCTATGTAAATATTAAAAATTGTATCAAAAGCTTTATAGGATTGTAAAAAAACGTTTAAGGAAAATGAAATAAATAAAATAAAAAAATATATAAAAAAAATAAAATTAAATATATAAATAAGATTATATTATAATATTATTATTTTATACCATTATTATATTAATTTATACCGCATTATATATACATTTTTTTAGCAATTCACGCCCCTTTTGGGTGAGGTCAGTGCCGCTACCTGAGCGGTTCGCATTCGCTTTCGATCTCGTTTACTGCTACTTAACATTTTTTCCCTCACTTCACGCTTCGTTTTCATATTGTGTGTGTGTGCAGCTGTGTGTGTGTGTATCTGGCTGTAGTATTATAGTTATTGTTATTATTATTGTTATTGGCATCGCCATTGTGGCTGATGCTGTTATTATAATAGCTGCAAGCTTTTAATTAATTTGTGTCTGCTCTTTCGTTGCTACGCTCTCGCCGAGGGTTTTATCATTGCCTCGCTGCATGTGTAACGCACTGCAAAGTACTTGACTTTCGACCTCATATAATTACCTACTATATATATGGATATATATTCATGATCAGAGTCACTATCGAGACGAGTGTGTGTGTATTCATGCCGAAACTTGGCAGCGATTCAAGTTTTAAATGCATTCGCCTCTGACGCCTGCAAGGGTATTTCATAAATTAATTCTCTCTTTATGAATGATATATATATATATATATATATATATATATATATATATATATATATATATATATATATATATATATATATATATATATATATATAATATAAATATTTATAAATATATATATATAAAATATATATATATATATATATATATATATATATATAATATATATATATATATATATATATATATATATATATTATATGTATATATATTTGAAAAGTTTGCCACGCACCAGCAACAACAAAACAATTACAAAATAACATTAGTCACTGCAAAGCCAAATTGAAGCAAAATATTAAAAAAAAAAAAACAAATCTCTCTATATATATACAGGTATTTGTAGCTATATATATATATATATATATATTATACATATATTGGAGCTGTGCGGGAAGGGCGCGCAGATCGAGCCATGTGAGTGCAAAAGAAATGTGAACGAAGGCGTTGCCCATAAACAAGTTAGCTGATTCATTTGGCCTGCAGCTGTTTTGGCTATGACCAAATGGTTACTGGTCCGCTAAATTGGCAAGAACCTGCCACAAATTGCGTTTTGCTTAGCCAAGCACCGAGCACCGGGCACCGAGCACCGAGCACCGAGCACCGGGCAATAAGCCCCATCCGAATGCCGCAAATAGCCTATTCAGAGTCTCCAGCAAACAGCAAACGGCAAACAGCAGAAACAACTGCAAGCCAGCAGCGAGAGGAAAACAAACCAAAATCAAGAATAAATATTTATGCACAATTCATTAGGCAATTTGCAATAAAAATCCATTTAACAATGAAAATAATTTGTTGTTCCAAAAACAAAAATCAATAAGAAAACTTCTTTGATTCTGATTGTGAGTACACAAATGCAGTTGATTTCGGATATAGTTTTGAGATTCTATATAATATTGTCAAATAAACATTATAATGTTGGACATAGTTATAAGATTTAATTTCTTCTTCACATAGTTTTCTCAAATAATTTAAGAGTTATTCACGAAGTGAATGCTAATGACTTGAAGCTTTGGTTGAAACTTGAAGTCTCTTAACGTTTTAAGATCGTCCCACTTGGAGCGTGGTAAATTAATTTATCTGGTATAAAAGAAACGATATTGTGGAAGGTGCTAGAGACTTGAAATGTGTAATACAATATGTAACTCGTACAGACAGTCCCAAAATAAATAGTAGATATAGAAATTGTATATTGGGGAACGCGTGGAAATTTGTGGAAATTCGGCTAAGACACAGTTTTAAAGCTAGAAACTTCAAATTTAATGTTGAGCTTACTTTTTGTGAAAGATAATGATAATGATAATATACATATTCATATAATATAATGAATCCCCATAATTAAAACTAGTAAGGCAATAAAATTGTTTACAATGATAAAACATTTAGAATTAAAAGCGATTTTATATTATAGATAATGTTTATATGTATATATATTTTCTTTTATTACATACATGTGTTATTGTTTTCTTTAAGATGTATAGATGTTGGAAGAGGAAAAAAATAAGACTAAAACATAAAAAAGATATCAATTTTTAATTGTTTGACTATTTTCTCTCCTATTTTGTCTAGTAAGATTTCTTACTGGTCCCGAATAATAAGAGCGGACAGTTCTTGAGACATACGGGCTACACAACAGTCTGCACAGACCTGTCATTAGTCTAACTAATTTGCTTTCGCAAATCATGCTTTATATTAAGAATTGTAAGAGTTTTCGAAAGCAAATTGCAATTCATTATGGGGTAAAATGATATTTGCTACGAATTAACGAGGCGACCAAAAAGTATAAAATTTTAACGAGGAAATATTTTAAAGGGGAATTAAGAATTATTAATGCGAATTTTTAATTAAAACCTGAATTATTGAGATTTTGAAATTAGTGAGAGACATTTTATCGTGATTCGACTGTAAGCATAATTAAAAAAAAATATTCCAGATTTGCAGCTCCATAATTTCAGACTTTTATTATCGCTCATAAGTATTTTGATTTATTGAAACCGCTGATCGCATTGAATTTTATCGCAGGTAACTTTGCACTTAACCGCTTTACCGTTACATTTTTGAACAGCTGATATAGTGAGACTAGTTTGTAAAAAATGTTGTTAAAGTTACTGGAATACTTTAAGTTTGGAGCCCTATCGAAGATGGAAGATATTGATGCAGGCCCCTCTTAAGACTTGCCAGAAATGAGTGGAAACAAATGGCTTTAAAATGTGAACGAGTATTATGCAGTTGGGGCGTCCGACTGCAGCATTCGCACTGTACAATAATTCAAATGTGCATAGGGATTAATATGTTCATCTTATATCATAACTTACATAAAAAGACAATTGAAATATATATATATATATAATGTAAATATTTATTACTTTTACTTTGATTAACATGCTATTAGCTATATCTTATATAGTATATTGTTAGTGCTGGAATTATGCGCCTCGGCACATTGAGGCTGAAGCTGAGCAATGCAAATTAGTCGAGATTAGAAATGGGAATTAATACGCACATTTTAGGAGAATAACGCCGTTGCCCTGCTGATCGCAGCTCAGGCCGAGATTATTACGCATTAGCGACTGATGCTGGTGCTGGTGGTGGCTGCCGTCCAGTGCGGATTTGATTAAGTGAAAAGCCATCATGGAGATGCATTACACGAATGCGTTCTACTTGTAAGATGCTGATTAGCTCTCTCTCTCTCACTCTGTATCTCTCTCTGTCTCTGTCTCTATAAATGTTCCGATCGCTATGCTATTGTCTTTAGCTCTGCAGAGGTGTGTGTCTGTGTCTGTCTGTGTGTGTGTTTGTTAAGTAATGGGAATATATATTAGAATGCTGCGGGTCATCGTCTGGCGATGATTATCAAGCATTGCAAAATCTGAGATCAGCCCCCGAAATATTGCCTTAAACATTTTTCCATTCCATTTGAATTGTTAATAAATCGACAGCTTCCATGCTCAGGGAAAGAAAACAAGTAAGCAAAGAGGGCATATTGGTGTCATGCAATGCACGCCCAGCGACTGCGAGCAACAGGTAAGAGCTGTAGAAGTCAGTCTATCATTGTCGGGTATTGGACAGTCGGGTGCAGCCGACTGCTTTGAATGTACTTAAAATGCGCTCGACTGATAATGCAAAGTTGTCGTCGTCGACGTCTGCGACTGCTAAGTTTGCAGCCGAAATTAATTAGTTGTCGATTTATTTTTGAATGCTTATGAGAGCATGTATGTGTGTTTGTGTGTGCGTGTGTGTGTGTGTGTGTGTGTACATATGCTGGCAGCGACAACGCAGCGTAAACGCCTCCCCCAGAGCGAGCAGTTGTCGCTATTGTGAATGGGTCGAGCGGGATCGAGCGGGTTCGGCCAGGTCGTGCTTGCAACAGTGACAACAACAACAACACACACATGCACACACACACACACATAGACATGCAAACTCAACACACACACAGACACATTAAGACTCACGGATTGCTCGGCTCTACGCGCGCATCCCTGCCGCAAAACACTTGCACTTTACTCGCTGAGAGTCAAAAAAGAAAAAAAAGAGACAAAGCGATGCACACTCTCTCACTCTCACACACTCACACTCTGTCTCTATTATTTGTGGAGATAAAAAACAGTACGAAAAAAACAAAAAAAAAAATAAATAAATATATTTGGGTGATGGCGCGGCGTGGCAAACATGCGGCAAGCACGACAAGATCGATTCTACTGAATCCACCATGCGCCGATAAATGGGCATGGAGCCCCAAAATGAGCCGCCAACAACAGCAGCAGCAGCGGCGGCAGCAACAACAATAGCGACTACTAAAAAACGGCAAAGCGAAACCAAAACGACGCTGACGAGGCGACGACGACGACGACGACGACGACGACTGCGACTGCGACGCGATTGTCCAACGACGAGCGAGCGAGCCAGCCAGCCAGCGGAGCATGTGCCACAAAAAAAAAAAAAAAACAAAAAATTATCACGCTGGCTGCTTGCATATGCAAGCGAATGTGCGTGTGTGTGTGTGTGTGGAGTCTGTGAGGGGGGCTTGTAGGTGCGCTGGTGGGATGAGACAGACTTGGCTTGATCGACTCAAGCCGCATTAAGGAGACAATGTTCCACCAGGATATGCCCTATATACCCAAGCAAAAGCCTTTTGCCTGCAAAGCAAAAGCTTTTGCATATTCAAATATTTTTCTTTTTTTGCATTTATTCAATTTTTTAATGTACATTAAAAAACAAAACATTTCATCAGGTGTAAATTCTGAATCTGAATTTAAGTTGTGAAATAAATTCAACCTAAAAGTATGCAACATAAAAAATAAACGCAATACAAAGCTAAGCATGGAGCAACACCTTTTTAGCCAAGACACAAACCACAAACGTGAGTTGCTTAAGTTTACATGTAGGTGGCGCTAACACGGCAGCTACAGTATCGAGCGACACCTAGTGGCCATATTGATGGGCAGTCAGTGCTGTCGACTCTTTGGGGCTAGATCAACTAGCCAAAAAAAGCTAGAAAAAGCTAAGCAACTATTTGAAAACTCCAGACAAAAAGCTAACTTGATTTTAGGCTTTTTTTATGTTTTACTAATCGAGAAGAGTTATGGAAAATTATGTTATGCGGCTTAACAACAGTTTTTTTTTCTCTGTTTTATAAGACTATTTTGATTACATTCAAGGTACTTTGAATCTTCATAATAATGATGGCGCATTTACTATGAGCACATTTATCCATATCGATAAATATGCAAATTAATATTTTTGAAATGCAATAAACAAATATTGAATATATAATATAATATAAAAATATAAAATAATTTAGTTTACTGTAGCAAACTTCGTAATGTTGACCGACCGATATTTATTTGACTAAATATGCATTCAACCTCTGTGCGCGATCATTCAACGATAAAAGACGCAGAGCAAATGATGTTGGAGTAAAAATCTGATTGATGTTTATCGCTCCTTGATGGAAATTCAATTGTATACTTCAAAGTTTTGACAACAAAGTTAAAATTTACAAGAGTATTCTAGCTCCTGGCCTCTTCTATGCCATCCCGGTATACGGATTTGCTGCCAAAACGCATCTGAACAAACTGCGTGTTCTACAAGCAAAGACGCTGAGAAAGATCACCGGGGCCCCGTGGCACATGAGAACCAGAGACATTGAGCGTGACCTTAAAGTCACTAAAATCGGAGACAAAATTCAAGAGATCGCTATAAAATATAATGAAAGGTTAGAGCGTCACCCTAACAGCCTTGTAGGAGATTAAGTACCACGGCGCTAAGATCTGCCAAGCCACGAACGAGGGTCAGAAGAAGACTCAAACGACACCACCTTCAAGACCTACCTAACCGGGTCTTGACATAAAAACAAGTCATTTATTACCTTACACATCTCACTATTACACTGTAAATATCTTGTTCCAAAAACACACAGCTCAAATTCATAATACAATTCTGATTAGGTTAAGTTGCCTAAATGGTAACAACTCACTAACCAATGTAAATAAAGAACACACATTTCTACAGTAGTAATACGTGTTAATATTTGCAAGGAGAAAGAAATATAATTTGGTGCTGGTAATGCCGTTATTATAATTCCAATATCAGCAGTTGGTCTGTCAAAAAAGAGCTGAGTCATCGTCATGCATTTTGTCCAATAGGATTTGTACAAAAATCTGGCTAAAGTACCAGGCGAACAGCAGCGACAGAAAGTCGAAGTGAAAATATTAATAATATTAATGTTAGGCTGGCTGCTAAGTTACAGGCGACTGTTAAGCTGTAGCGCTGCACGTGTAAAGGCAGCCGCTTAACAGCTGCAAATCACTGATGTCACTCCAGCCTTTTTTCCGTCAAATCTAGCTGTTTTGGAAATGTGATTGCGGCATAAAATTGAAAACAGCGCCCAACCGGATTGAATTTAACAAAATCAACATTTTTTTTTATTTTACTTTTTCTCAATTGTATGAGCTGTTTTTAACGCGTTTGACGGTTGAAATGTTATTTTAATTTTAAAGTATCGATTATAAACCTATCGCATAATTTCCACAATTAAGTAATCACTGCTATTCTTATGAGCAGCAAAAAATTTAATTTTTTCACTAAATTGATTTCTCACCATGAAGGTTCTTTTTTCTCAACCCAAAATGGTATTCATTTTGTTATATATAAATATAAATACTAAAATTATAAAAGATTGATGCACTACTGGCCGTTTTAATACGATTTATCAACTTTAAAGTCAATGGTCAAGGTCACTGCCTTTTTTTCAGAATTTTTTTCATCCTTTTTATCCGAGGACTCAGCTATTTTTTAGCCTATATTCCTATCGATCTAGCCTTTTTGGTTTAAAAAAATTATATCACTGCTTTCAGCTGATGTTATTTTTTTGGGTCTTCCCGCATCCTAAGCACGGCGCCTGCTTGAGTTGACTGCGCCCAAGCAGCCATTCGCTTGTTGAGGTTTTCCAATGTAGATTTTATTTTCCATGTACACATATATATGCATGAGTGTGTGTGTGTGCAGAGATATACAAATATAATTTGGTGCTGGTAATGCTGTAATTATAATTCCAATATCAGCAGTTGGTCTGTCAGAAAACAGCTGAGTCATCGTCATGCATTTTGTCTCGCTGTCCAATAGGATTTCTACAAAAATCTGGCTAAAGCACCAGGCGAACAGCAACGACAGAAAGTAGAAATGAATATAATAATGCATACGCGCCAGGGGCAGCAATGTTAGGCTTGCTGCTAAGTTACAGGCGACTGTTAAGCTGCAGTGCTGCTCCTGTAAGACAGCCGCTTAACAGCTGCAAATCTCTGATGTCGCTTCAGCCTTTTTCCCGTCAAATCTAGCTGTTTTAAAATTAAATGTATTCTTTATTTACATTGGTTAGTGTACTATTACCATTTAGGCAACTTAGCCTAATCAGAATTGTATTATTAACAGTGAGATGTGTAAGGGAATGGCTGACCCTGTTAGGTAGTGGCCTACAGTAGTAACACGTGATATTTGCGAGGAGAAAGAAATATAATTTGGTGCTGGTAATGCTGTAATTCCAATATCAGCAGTTGGTCTGTCAAAAAAGAGCTGAGTCATCGTCCTGCATTTTGTCCAATAGGATTTGTACAAAAATCTGGCTAAAGTACCAGGCGAACAGCAGCGACAGAAAGTCGAAGTGAAAATATTAATAATATTAATGTTAGGCTGGCTGCTAAGTTACAGGCGACTGTTAACCTGTAGGGCTGCACGTGTAAAGGCAGCCGCTTAACAGCTGCAAATCACTGATGTCACTCCAGCCTTTTTCCCGTCAAATCTAGCTGTTTTTAAATGAAATGTGTTCTTTACATAGGCTACTATTACCATTTAGGCTACTTAACCTAATCAGAATTGTATTATGAATTTGAGTTGTGTGTCTTTGGGACAAGATATTTACAGTGCAGCAGTGAGATGTGTAAAGGAATGGTTGATTTGAGTTAAGTCAAGACCCGGCTAGGTAGTGGACCTACAGTAGTAATCTAAAATGTCCTGGCTGCTTGCAGCACGTAACAAACTGTCTCTTGACAACAAGGTTAAAATTTACACGTGTATCCTAGCTTCTGGCCTCTTCTATGCCATCCCGGTATACGGAATTGCTGCCAAAACGCATCTGAACAAACTGCGTGTTCTACAAGCAAAGACGCTGAGAAAGATCACCGGGGCCCCGTGGTACATGAGAACCAGAGACATGAGCGTGACCTTAAAGTCACTAAAATCGGAGACAAAATCCAGGAGATCGCTATAAAATATTATGAAAGGTTAGAGCGTCACCCTAACAGCCTTGTAGGAGATTAAGTACCACGGCGCTAAGATCTGCCAAGCCACGAACGAGGGTCAGAAGAAGACTCAAACGACACCACCTTCAAGACCTACCTAACCGGGTCTTGACATAAAAACAAGTCATTTATTACCTTACACATCTCACTATTACACTGTAAATATCTTGTTCCAAAAACACACAGCTCAAATTCATAATACAATTCTGATTAGGTTAAGTTGCCTAAATGGTAACAACTCACTAACCAATGTAAATAAAGAACACACATTTCTACAGTAGTAATACGTGTTAATATTTGCAAGGAGAAAGAAATATAATTTGGTGCTGGTAATGCCGTTATTATAATTCCAATATCAGCAGTTGGTCTGTCAGAAAACAGCTGAGTCATCGTCATGCATTTTGTCCAATAGGATTTGTACAAAAATCTGGCTAAAGTACCAGGCGAACAGCAGCGACAGAAAGTCGAAGCGACAATATTTATGCATACATGCCAGGGACAGCGAGCAACAATGTTAGGCTTGCTGCTAAGTTACAGGCGACTGTTAAGCTGCAGCGCTGCTCATGTAAAGGCAGATGCTTAACAGCTGCAAATCTCTGATGTCGTTTCAGCCTTTTTCCAGCCAAATCTGGCTGTTTTGGAAATGTGATTGTGGGATAAATTTGAAAACAGCGCGCAGCCGGAATTCTAGCCTTTTTAGCAAATGCTAACATTTATTTTATTTCTCTTTTTCTCAATTTTAGGAGCTGTTTTTAACGCGTTTGACGGTTGAAATGTTATTTTACTGTTATAGTATCGATATTTACATCTATCGAATAAGTTCTCCATTAAGTAATTACTGCTATTTTTATGAGCAGCATAAAATGTCATTTCATTTTTTCAACCAAATCTTTTTATTATAAATACAAATTCTAAAATTATAAAATATTGATGACCTACTGGTCTTTTTAATACGATTTATCAACTTTAAAGTCAAAGCTCAAGCTCACTGTATGCTTTAATTGATAAAAAAAAAACAAGTAAGAAAACTCTAGTCGGGCGTAACCGACTAGGGGATACCCTGAGCCCCGTCGAACCTGTGTTTTTCAATACACTTATATTTTGCGTAAAATTATAAAAAAATTTCAAGTTTACTCTTTAACAGCTAAAAAACTTGTTTATTAAAAAACTGACATTGGCGAGGTTCGAACCTACGTCAATTACGCAACGTGCGTCGCTCCTACCAACGACGCCACTCCACCGTTTGTGAAAGTAGTGGCAAATGTAAACTAAAGCAGCAGCTGATAATTCAACAAAATTCAAACTTAATTTGCGATTCTTCGAATCGACTAGAATGCGAGCGTTTGCATGTGTGCGCTCGCTTGGCGCTGCTGCCACGTGTGTTTGTTAAGTAGCCAAACGTTTTGTTTAATAACTTTTTTGCTATTTAACGGATTTCAATGACATTTTCGGCATAAGACCAACATATTCTATGGGCATATTTGTCAGTTTAGTAAAAGTGCCAACTCATTCGCATTTTGGTTATATTTGAGACTGAAGTTCAATTGGGGGAAATTTGGGGCCGGTATCCAAAATATAACAAAATTCGAAATTGCATAAAATACATATAAAGCTAAATATAAAATTTGGTGACTCTAGCTTAAAAGATGGGCGAGATAGAATTTGATAACTGATTTTCGATAATGTTTTTATTCGATAACAAAAAAACGAATATATTAATCGATTATCGAAAATAAACTCGATATGCGCGCTGTATATAGGGATCTACAAAAAAAAAGAATTTCAAGTCTCTAGCTCTTCTGAGAGCTGAAATCGACGCGTTCATACATACGGACAGACGGACAGGGCCAAATCGATTTCTCTTGTCGTCCTGATCAAGAATATACATACTTTATGGGGTTTGCCACGCCTCCTTCTGCCTGTTACATACATCCAACAAAAACATTATACCCTGTTTTCCCATTTTCAATGGGCTCAGGGTACAAAAAAACAATTAAACTATAACAATCAGCCTTTTTTCGACTTTTTCCCGGGCATCCAGCCGTTCTTAGCCTCTTTTTCTATCGATCTAGCCTTTTTGGTTCAAAAGAAAAGACATCTCTGCTTTCTGTTGGTTTTTGCCCGCATCCTAAGCACGGCGCCTGCTTGAGTTGACTGCGCCCAAGCAGCCATTCGCTTGTTGAGGTTTTCCAATGCAGATTTCATTTGCCATATACACATTTACATATATATGCACGAGTGTGCGTGTGTGCAGAGATATACCAATACAATTGGTATATTATAATTCTAATATCAGCAGTTGGTCTGTCAGAAAACAGCTCGGTCATCGTCTCGCTGTCCAATAGGATTTCTACAAAAATCTGGCTAAAATACCAGGCGAACAGCAGCGACAGAAAGTCGAATCGAACATATTAATGCATCCGCGCCAGGGGCGGCGAGAATCAATGTTAGGCTGGCTGCTTAGTTACAGGCGACTGTTAACCTGTAGGGCTGCACGTGTAAAGGCAGCCGCTTAACAGCTGCAAATCACTGATGTCACTCCAGCCTTTTTTCCGTCAAATCTAGCTGTTTTGGAAATGTGATTGCGGCATAAAATTGAAAACAGCGCCCAACCGGATTGAATTTAACAAAATCAACATTTTTTTTTTATTTTACTTTTTCTCAATTGTATGAGCTGTTTTTAAAAATTTAATTTTTTCACTAAATTGATTTCTCACCATGAAAGTTCTTTTTTCTCAACCCAAAATGGTATTCATTTTGTTATATATAAATATAAATACTAAAATTATAAAAGATTGATGCACTACTGGCCTTTTTAATACGATTTATCAACTTTAAAGTCAATGGTCAAGCTCACTGCCTTTTTTCAGAATTTTTTCAACCTTTTTATCCGAGGACTCAGCTATTTTTAGCCTATATTCCTATCGATCTAGCCTTTTTGGTTTAAAAAAATTATATCACTGCTTTCAGTTGATGTTATTTCTTTGGGTCTGCCCGCATCCTAAGCACGGCGCCTGCTTGAGTTGACTGCGGCCAAGCAGCCATTCGCTTGTTGAGGTTTTCCAATGCAGATTTTATTTTCCATGTACACATATATATGCATGAGTGTGTGTGTGTGCAGAGATATACAAATATAATTTGGTGCTGGTAATGCTGTAATTATAATTCCAATATCAGCAGTTGGTCTGTCAGAAAACAGCTGAGTCATCGTTATGCATATTGTCTCGCTGTCCAATAGGATTTGTACAAAAATCTGGCTAAAGCACCAGGCGAACAGCAACGACAGAAAGTAGAAATGAATATAATAATGCATACGCGCCAGGGGCAGCAATGTTAGGCTTGCTGCTAAGTTACAGGCGACTGTTAAGCTGCAGTGCTGCTCCTGTAAGACAGCCGCTTAACAGCTGCCAATCTCTGATGTCGTTTCAGCCTTTTTCCCGTCAAATCTGGCTGTTTTAAAATTAAATGTATTCTTTATTTACATTGGTTAGTGTACTATTACCATTTAGGCAACTTAGCCTAATCAGAATTGTATTATTAACAGTGAGATGTGTAAGGGAATGGCTGACCCTGTTAGGTAGTGGCCTACAGTAGTAACACGTGATATTTGCGAGGAGAAAGAAATATAATTTGGTGCTGGTAATGCCGTTATTATAATTCCAATATCAGCAGTTGGTCTGTCAGAAAACAGCTGAGTCATCGTCATGCATTTTGTCCAATAGGATTTGTACAAAAATCTGGCTAAAGTACCAGGCGAACAGCAGCGACAGAAAGTCGAAGTGAAAATATTAATAATATGAATGTTAGGCTGGCTGCTAAGTTACAGGCGACTGTTAAGCTGCAGCGCTGCTCATGTAAAGGCAGATGCTTAACAGCTGCAAATCTCTGATGTCGTTTCAGCCTTTTTCCAGCCAAATCTGGCTGTTTTGGAAATGTGATTGTGGGATAAATTTGAAAACAGCGCGCAGCCGGAATTCTAGCCTTTTTAGCAAATGCTAACATTTATTTTATTTCTCTTTTTCTCAATTTTAGGAGCTGTTTTTAACGCGTTTGACGGTTGAAATGTTATTTTACTGTTATAGTATCGATATTTACATCTATCGAATAAGTTCTCCATTAAGTAATCACTGCTATTTTTATGAGCAGCATAAAATGTCATTTCATTTTTTCAACCAAATCTTTTTATTATAAATACAAATTCTAAAATTATAAAATATTGATGACAACTTTAAAGTCAAAGCTCAAGCTCACTGTATGCTTTAATTGATAAAAAAAACAAGTAAGAAAACTCTAGTCGGGCGTAACCGACTAGGGGATACCCTGAGCCCCGTCGAACCTGTGTTTTTCAATACACTTATATGTTGCGTAAAATTATAAAAAAATTTCAAGTTTACTCTTTAACAGCTAAAAAACTTGTTTATTAAACAAGTAAGAAAACTCTAGTCGGGCGTAACCGACTAGGGTATACCCTGAGCCTCGTCGAACCTGTGTTTTCCAATACATTTATACTTAGCGTAAAATTATACAAAAATTTCAAGTTTACAACATTTTTTTCAAAAATTGACATTGGCGAGGTTCGAACCTACGTTAATTACGTAACGTGCATCATCTCTACCAACAAAATTCTACCAACGATGCCACTCCACTGTCTTAGAAAGCGGTGGCAAATGTAAACTAAAGCAGCAGCTGATAATTTGCGATTCTTCGAATCGACTAGAATGCGAGCGTTTGTATGTGTGCGCTCATGAATAGAAAAAGTGCGTTCGCTTGGCGCTGCTGCCACGTGAGTTTGCAAAGTAGCCAAACGTTTTGTTTAATAACTTTTTTGCTATTTAACGGGTTTCAATGAAATTTTCGGCATATGATCAACATATTCTATGGGCATATTTGTCAGTTTAGTAAAAGTGCCAACTCATTCGCATTTTGGCTATATTTGAGACTGAACTTCAATTGGGGAAAATTTGGGGCCGGTATCCAAAATAAAACAAAATTCGAAATTGCATAAAATTCATATAAAGCTAAATATAAAATTTGGTGACTCTAGCTTAAAAGATGGGCGAGATAGAATTATTTAACTGAATTTCGATTTTGTTTTTAATCGATAACAATTAATTGGGGATAGTTATCGATTTTTTAAAACAAACTCGATCTGCGCGTGCTATACACGGACCTACAAAAAAAATTTCAAGTCTCTAGCTCTTATACGGGCTGAAATCGACGCGTTCAAACATACGGACAGACGGACAGTCGGACAGACGGACGGACGGACATGGCCCAATCGATTTCTCTTGTCGTCCTGATCAAGAATATATATACTTTATGGGGTTTGCCACGCCTCCTTCTGCCTGTTACATACATCCAACAAAAACATTATACCCTGTTTTCCCATTTTCAATGGGCTCAGGGTACAAAAAAACAATTAAACTATAACAATCAGCCTTTTTTCGACTTTTTCCCGGGCATCCAGCCGTTCTTAGCCTATTTTTCTATCGATCTAGCCTTTTTGGTTAAAAAGAAAAGACACCTCTGCTTTCAGTTGGTTTTTTTTTTTGGGGCCTGCCCGCATCCTAAGCACGGCGCCTGCTTGAGTTGACTGCGCCCAAGCAACCATTCGCTTGTTGAGGTTTTCCAATGCAGATTTCATTTGCCATATACACATTTACATATATATGCAAGAGTGTGCGTGTGTGCAGAGATATACCAATACAATTGGTATATTATAATTCTAATATCAGCAGTTGGTCTGTCAGAAAACAGCTCGGTCATCGTCTCGCTGTCCAATAGGATTTCTACAAAAATCTGGCTAAAATACCAGGCGAACAGCAGCGACAGAAAGTCGAATCGAACATATTAATGCATCCGCGCCAGGGGCGGCGAGAATCAATGTTAGGCTGGCTGCTAAGTTACATGCGACTGTTAAGCTGCAGTGCTGCTCATGTTAAGGCAGCCACTTAACAGCTGCAAAGCACTGAAGTCGTTTCAGCCTTTTTCCCGTCAAATCTGGCTGTTTTGAAATGAAATGTGTTCTTTATTCACATTGGTTAGAGTACTATTACCATTTAGGCAACTTAGCCTAATCAGAATTGTATTATTAACAGTGAGATGTGTAAGGGAATGGTTGATTTGAGTTACGTCAAGACCCGGTTAGGTAGTGGACCTACAGTAGTAACACGTGATAATATTTGCGAGGAGAAAGAAATATAATTTGGTGCTGGTAATGCTGTAATTATAATTCCAATATCAGCAGTTGGTCTGTCAAAAAAGAGCTGAGTCATCGTCATGCATTTTGTCCAATAGGATTTGTACAAAAATCTGGCTAAAGTACCAGGCGAACAGCAGCGACAGAAAGTCGAAGTGAAAATATTAATAATATTAATGTTAGGCTGGCTGCTAAGTTACAGGCGACTGTTAACCTGTAGGGCTGCACGTGTAAAGGCAGCCGCTTAACAGCTGCAAATCACTGATGTCACTCCAGCCTTTTTCCCGTCAAATCTGGATGTTTTAAAATTAAATGTATTCTTTATATACATTGGTTAGTGTACTATTACCATTTAGGCAATTTAACCTAATCAGAATTATATTATTAACAGTGAGATGTGTAAGGGAATGGTTGAGTAGTAGTAGTAATACGTGTTAATATTTGCAGAGATAAACAAATATAATTTGGTGCTGGTAATGCTGTAATTATAATTCTAATATCAGCAGTTGGTCTGACAGAAAACAGCTGAGTCATCGTCATGCATTTTGTCCAATAGGATTTGTACAAAAATCTGGCTAAAGTACCAGGCGAACAGCAGCGACAGAAAGTCGAAGCGACAATATTTATGCATACATGCCAGGGACAGCGAGCAACAATGTTAGGCTTGCTGCTAAGTTACAGGCGACTGTTAAGCTGCAGTGCTGCTCATGTAAAGGCAGATGCTTAACAGCTGCAAATCTCTGATGTCGTTTCAGCCTTTTTCCAGCCAAATCTGGCTGTTTTGGAAATGTGATTGTGGGATAAATTTGAAAACAGCGCGCAGCCGGAATTCTAGCCTTTTTAGCAAATGCTAACATTTATTTTATTTCTCTTTTTCTCAATTTTAGGAGCTGTTTTTAACGCGTTTGACGGTTGAAATGTTATTTTACTGTTATAGTATCGATATTTACATCTATCGAATAAGTTCTCCATTAAGTAATCACTGCTATTTTTATGAGCAGCATAAAATGTCATTTCATTTTTTCAACCAAATCTTTTTAATATAAATACAAATTCTAAAATTATAAAATATTGATGACCTACTGGTCTTTTTAATACGATTTATCAACTTTAAAGTCAAAGCTCAAGCTCACTGTATGCTTTAATTGATAAAAAAAAACAAGTAAGAAAACTCTAGTCGGGCGTAACCGACTAGGGGATACCCTGAGCCCCGTCGAACCTGTGTTTTTCAATACACTTATATTTTGCGTAAAATTATAAAAAAATTTCAAGTTTACTCTTTAACAGCTAAAAAACTTGTTTATTAAAAAACTGACATTGGCGAGGTTCGAACCTACGTCAATTACGCAACGTGCGTCGCTCCTACCAACGACGCCACTCCACCGTTTGTGAAAGTAGTGGCAAATGTAAACTAAAGCAGCAGCTGATAATTCAACAAAATTCAAACTTAATTTGCGATTCTTCGAATCGACTAGAATGCGAGCGTTTGCATGTGTGCGCTCGCTTGGCGCTGCTGCCACGTGTGTTTGTTAAGTAGCCAAACGTTTTGTTTAATAACTTTTTTGCTATTTAACGGATTTCAATGACATTTTCGGCATAAGACCAACATATTCTATGGGCATATTTGTCAGTTTAGTAAAAGTGCCAACTCATTCGCATTTTGGTTATATTTGAGACTGAAGTTCAATTGGGGGAAATTTGGGGCCGGTATCCAAAATATAACAAAATTCGAAATTGCATAAATTGATAGAATTTGATAACTGATTTTCGATAATGTTTTTATTCGATAACAAAAAAACGAATATATTAATCGATTATCGAAAATAAACTCGATATGCGCGCTGTATATAGGGATCTACAAAAAAAAAGAATTTCAAGTCTCTAGCTCTTCTGAGAGCTGAAATCGACGCGTTCATACATACGGACAGACGGACAGACGGACAGGGCCAAATCGATTTCTCTTGTCGTCCTGATCAAGAATATATATACTTTATGGGGTTTGCCACGCCTCCTTCTGCCTATTACATACATCCAACAAAAACATTATACCCTGTTTTCCCATTTTCAATGGGCTCAGGGTACAAAAAAACAATTAAACTATAACAATCAGCCTTAGCCTATTTTTTTATCGATCTAGCCTTTTTGGTTAAAAAGAAAAGACACCTCTGCTTTCAGTTGGTTTTTTTTTTTTTTGGGGTCTGCCCGCATCCTAAGCACGGCGCCTGCTTGAGTTGACTGCGCCCAAGCAGCCATTCGCTTGTTGAGGTTTTCCAATGCAGATTTCATTTGCCATATACACATTTACATATATATGCACGAGTGTGCGTGTGTGCAGAGATATACCAATACAATTGGTATATTATAATTCTAATATCAGCAGTTGGTCTGTCAGAAAACAGCTCGGTCATCGTCTCGCTGTCCAATAGGATTTCTACAAAAATCTGGCTAAAATACCAGGCGAACAGCAGCGACAGAAAGTCGAATCGAACATATTAATGCATCCGCGCCAGGGGCGGCGAGAATCAATGTTAGGCTGGCTGCTAAGTTACATGCGACTGTTAAGCTGCAGTGCTGCTCATGTTAAGGCAGCCACTTAACAGCTGCAAAGCACTGAAGTCGTTTCAGCCTTTTTCCCGTCAAATCTGGCTGTTTTGAAATGAAATGTGTTCTTTATTCACATTGGTTAGTGTACTATTACCATTTAGGCAACTTAGCCTAATCAGAATTGTATTATTAACAGTGAGATGTGTAAGGGAATGGTTGATTTGAGTTACGTCAAGACCCGGTTAGGTAGTGGACCTACAGTAGTAACACGTGATAATATTTGCGAGGAGAAAGAAATATAATTTGGTGCTGGTAATGCTGTAATTATAATTCCAATATCAGCAGTTGGTCTGTCAAAAAAGAGCTGAGTCATCGTCATGCATTTTGTCCCTTCAATAGGATTTGTACAAAAATCTTGCTAAAGTACCAGGCGAACAGCAACGACAGAAAGTCGAAATGAATAAATAATGTAATACGCCAGGGGCATCAATGTTAGGCTTGCTGCTAAGTTACAGGCGACTGTTAACCTGCAGGGCTGCTCCTGTAAAGGCAGCCGCTTAACAGCTGCAAATCTCTGATGTCGTTTCAGCCTTTTTCCCGTCAAATCTAGCTGTTTTAAAATTAAATGTATTCTTTATTTACATTGGTTAGTGTACTATTACCATTTAGGCAACTTAGCCTAATCAGAATTGTATTATTAACAGTGAGATGTGTAAGGGAATGGCTGACCCTGTTAGGTAGTGGCCTATAGTAGTAACACGTGATATTTGCGAGGAGAAAGAAATATAATTTGGTGCTGGTAATGCTGTAATTATAATTCTAATATCAGCAGTTGGTCTGTCAGAAAACAGCTGAGTCATCGTCATGCATTTTGTCTCGCTGTCCAATAGGATTTGTACAAAAATCTGGCTAAAGTACCAGGCGAACAGCAGCGACAGAAAGTCGAAGTGAAAATATTAATAATATTAATGTTAGGCTGGCTGCTAAGTTACAGGCGACTGTTAACCTGTAGGGCTGCACGTGTAAAGGCAGCCGCTTAACAGCTGCAAATCACTGATGTCACTCCAGCCTTTTTTCCGTCAAATCTAGCTGTTTTGGAAATGTGATTGCGGCATAAAATTGAAAACAGCGCCCAACCGGATTGAATTTAACAAAATCAACATTTTTTTTTTATTTTACTTTTTCTCAATTGTATGAGCTGTTTTTAACGCGTTTGACGGTTGAAATGTTATTTTAATTTTAAAGTATCGATTATAAACCTATCGCATAATTTCCACAATTAAGTAATCACTGCTATTCTTATGAGCAGCAAAAAATTTAATTTTTTCACTAAATTGATTTCTCACCATGAAGGTTCTTTTTTCTCAACCCAAAATGGTATTCATTTTGTTATATATAAATATAAATACTAAAATTATAAAAGATTGATGCACTACTGGCCTTTTTAATACGATTTATCAACTTTAAAGTCAATGGTCAAGCTCACTGCCTTTTTTCAGAATTTTTTTCAACCTTTTTATCCGAGGACTCAGCTATTTTTTAGCCTATATTCCTATCGATCTAGCCTTTTTGGTTTAAAAAAATTATATCACTGCTTTCAGCTGATGTTATTTTTTTGGGTCTGCCCGCATCCTAAGCACGGCGCCTGCTTGAGTTGACTGCGGCCAAGCAGCCATTCGCTTGTTGAGGTTTTCCAATGCAGATTTTATTTTCCATGTACACATATATATGCATGAGTGTGTGTGTGTGCAGAGATATACAAATATAATTTGGTGCTGGTAATGCTGTAATTATAATTCCAATATCAGCAGTTGGTCTGTCAGAAAACAGCTGAGTCATCGTCATGCATATTGTCTCGCTGTCCAATAGGATTTGTACAAAAATCTGGCTAAAGCACCAGGCGAACAGCAACGACAGAAAGTAGAAATGAATATAATAATGCATACGCGCCAGGGGCAGCAATGTTAGGCTTGCTGCTAAGTTACAGGCGACTGTTAAGCTGCAGTGCTGCTCCTGTAAGACAGCCGCTTAACAGCTGCAAATCTCTGATGTCGCTTCAGCCTTTTTCCCGTCAAATCTAGCTGTTTTAAAATTAAATGTATTCTTTATTTACATTGGTTAGTGTACTATTACCATTTAGGCAACTTAGCCTAATCAGAATTGTATTATTAACAGTGAGATGTGTAAGGGAATGGCTGACCCTGTTAGGTAGTGGCCTACAGTAGTAACACGTGATATTTGCGAGGAGAAAGAAATATAATTTGGTGCTGGTAATGCCGTTATTATAATTCCAATATCAGCAGTTGGTCTGTCAAAAAAGAGCTGAGTCATCGTCAATAGGATTTGTACAAAAATCTGGCTAAAGTACCAGGCGAACAGCAGCGACAGAAAGTCGAAGTGAAAATATTAATAATATTAATGTTAGGCTGGCTGCTAAGTTACAGGCGACTGTTAACCTGTAGGGCTGCACGTGTAAAGGCAGCCGCTTAACAGCTGCAAATCACTGATGTCACTCCAGCCTTTTTCCCGTCAAATCTAGCTGTTTTTAAATGAAATGTGTTCTTTACATAGGCTACTATTACCATTTAGGCTACTTAACCTAATCAGAATTGTATTATGAATTTGAGTTGTGTGTCTTTGGGACAAGATATTTACAGTGCAGCAGTGAGATGTGTAAAGGAATGGTTGATTTGAGTTAAGTCAAGACCCGGTTAGGTAGTGGACCTACAGTAGTAATCTAAAATGTCCTGGCTGCTTGCAGCACGTAACAAACTGTCTCTTGACAACAAGGTTAAAATTTACACGTGTATCCTAGCTTCTGGCCTCTTCTATGCCATCCCGGTATACGGAATTGCTGCCAAAACGCACCTGAGCAAACTGCGTGTTCTACAAGCAAAGACGCTGAGAAAGATCACTGGGGCCCCGTGGTACATGAGAACCAGAGACATTGAGCGTGACTAACCATTGTAAATAAAAAAAAACACACATTTCCAAAAAAAAAAATACTTCAAAGTTTTGCATTTTACTTATTGAATAGTTCTATATAAATTGAACACTTTTTCATTTTTGGAAGATCACATTTCAACCTGCTCACTATATGGTTTCTTGACACATATAGCGAGCCACTTCCAAAATAAAGGAACTCCGCAAACATTAAATATCTTAAAATACCTTAATTGTGCTGAGCAGCTCTGATTATATTGAAGATATTGAAGCTATCGACTAGGCAATGTGTAAGCTTGAGACTCACCTATTAATGTAGTTTAAAACAATGCAATGCCATTTAATGATTCAATATAAATATGTTAGCTATAATTCCCGCTAGCATAATTGCACACTTTTTACCACCAGAGCTGGCTGAAAAATAGCCAAATTGGCAACACTTGAGCCAGGCCGTAGCAAAGCTTTCGCAAGCTTCAATAGCGATGCAAGTAGGGGCATCGCCGTATTTGGCTTCCCGCTTATCGAAGTTAGGAAATTACTTCAAATGAGATCAGTATTGAGCTCATGAAAATTGAGTAACATTATTTGTTGTTGTTTTTTTTTTTTTGCTATATATTTTAGGTGTTTCTATATTTTTGTATATACATACATTAATCTCTCTGTTACACTGTATATATCCTTGCTCCATTAACATATAACTCTAATTGTAATTGCTAGGTCCCTAGCCATAAGAATGTAAATAACTCATTTCTGATTAGATTAAGTTGCCTAAAAGGTAGCACTACACTAATCTGTAAATAATAAATAACACATTTCACATGAACTCAATATATCCTATTCAATAGTTTCGCATTGAACAAAATTCGAAAAGTTGAATAAAAATCTCTTATTTCTTTTTACATCTAAAGTCAAAAAATGATTTTTTTTTCTCAGCGTGAAACGCGTTTCTTGACAAACTGTATATCGTTTAAAGAAATTTCGTCATAAATTTAATGATAAAATCGCGAAATATTATTAAGAATAATAAATTAGGGAAAAGTCCAAGTATTCATTTGAAATAAGGACTCAAAAGGAGTCTACTCATAGGGAAATGACTGTTTAAAATATGCACCAAAAATATTCGCGTATTATTTGGATATTCAAATGAGGATTACTGATATGAGTTGGACCCTAAGACTGAGCTGAACTGAAGAAAGATAATAATTTTAGAGTCATCTCTCAAAGAGACGTAGAGAGACGTGTTCTATTTAGTAGCAGTAAACCCCCCATTTCTTTCAGAGCTCTGCTTTGGATCAGTGGGAAGACAGTTGGGGGTAGCTGACTCACCTGAGAGGCCCGCGTCGTTGATGCTCGAGGTGGAGGTGGAGAAGCCGGGCAGCTTGCGCCAGCCCTTGCGGTTCCAGAAGCTGCGCGCCTTCGACTCGGTGGGCACGCTGGGTCCGGGGTCCTCGGCGGCGCGGATGCGCGCGCAGCTGAGGATGCGACGGCCGCAGGAGGCGCGCGCCAGGAAGCTGCAGTGGGTCGCGGCGCTGGCGTGGATCGTGGACTCGTCGTAGGCCGTGGCACGCTGGAAGGAGCGACAGCTCTGCGTGGCGTAGGCGGCGGAGGCGGTGGGCGTCTGGCGCGCGCACTTGATGTGGTGCGTCTTGCTCAGCCGCAGGCTGCCGATGTAGCTGGCGCCGCTGCTGCCGCTGAAGCCGCTGTCCAGGTCGCAGGCGGCCGCCAGGGCGGAGTGCGCATGCGCGCCCTTCAGGGTCGCCAGCAGCTGCTCGATGCCGCCCGCGTCGCTGCTATCACAGATATTGTCCGCCGAGGTGGAGGCCAGCCGCGCCAGCACCGCCGGCTGCCCGCTGGCTGCCGTCACGCAGACCGTCGGACTGGGACTGGGCTTGGGCGGCGTGCCGGCTGCACCTGCTCCTGCTACTGCAGGCGGACTGCACTTGGGCGGACTCTCGGGCATCAGCATGGCCTCCACGCTCAGGTTGAGCTCGCCGAGTATCTTGTGGTGGCGGTGCTGCACGCGGCGCAGCTCCTCCTCGACCAGCGTCTGGTTGAGCGAGCCCGCCGAGTGCGAGCCGACGGCGCAGCCCAGCGGCTGCTGATGCTGCGCCTGCTGCTGCTGCTGCGACGTCTTCTTGGCAGACGCCGACGCCGACGTCGACTGCAGGGCGGCGGCGTTGATCTCCTCGTAGAAGTTCTCGCTCTGGCCGCTGGGGCTGGGGGCCACCTTGTGGTAGCGCGTCTGGTAGGACTGCAGCGTGGCGGGCGAGACCAGCTGCTTGTTCTTCTTGCCCTTGGAGAGCAGCGCGCGGATGGAGTTGGGCGGCGGCGGGGGGCCGGCCGCGGCTGCGGCCTGGGCCGCCTGGGCGCTGCCGTCCACCGGCTTGGGCACGTTGGAGTGGCGCATGGCGGCGCCCGGCTCGTAGTAGGCGTAGGAGTAGTCGTGCTGCTGGTGGTGCATGTGGCTGAGGCTCGTCGCCTGCTGCAGCGCGCTCCACTTGGCCGCCGGCGCGTCGCTGCCCTCGCGGCCCAGCGTCCGGCTCTGGCGCGCCAGCTGGCCGAGCTGCTGCTGGTGGTGTTGGTGGTGGTGGTGCGGCGACGTCTCCTGCTGCTCGTTGCACACCTCGATGGCGTCGGGATCGGGATCGGGGTAGCGCGGCAGCAGCTGCCGTCGCCCGTTCCCATTCACCGCCACGCCCCCCGCCGCGCCGCTCGCCCCCGCGCCGCCGCCCAGGCTGCTGCTCACGATGGCCGCCACGGCGACGGGCGAGCTGCCGGCGGACTTGTGCAGCGGACTAGTGGCTGCGGGCGGCGGGTAGTCCGGCGGCGGCGGGAACTGCAGGCAGCCGGCGCTCTGCTTAGCCGCCGCCACGCCCACGACAGCGCCCACGCCCAGGCACAGCCCCTTGCGCAGTCCATGAATGCCCTCCAGCTGCTGCTGCTGTTGCTGTTGCTGCTGCAGCTTCTGCTGCTGCTTGAGCCGCTGCAGCTGCGTCTGCTGCTGCGTGTAATAGTTCTGATTGGCGGGCTGATGCGAGTGCGAATGCGAATGTTGATGCTGGTGCTGATGCTGGTGCTTCAGCTTGGTGTGGGGCGTGTGCGAGTGCACGTGCAGCTTGGCCAGATGGTGGGCATGGCTGCTGCTGCTCGAGCTGCTGTTGTCGCCGACGACGCTGCTGCTGGCGTTGTTGTTGTTGCTGCTGTTGCTGCTGCTGTTGCCGCCGCCGCTGCTGGTGTTGCTGGTGCTGTGATTGTTGCGTCTGCTGCCCAGGCCCAGGCTCTCCATGGCACATGTTGCCTGGTGCCGTCCGGTGCTCCCCTCGCTAGGCGCTGTAATGAGACGAGGTTAGCGACGATTAGCTAAATATTTCTGTAAACTAGCAGCTGCACGAATGCCCAAACAACTTCCTGAAACTTAGTCAGCTCCCAGTCAGCCCCACCCCTCTCCACTCGCTGGCACGCTCCAATGGCTGGAGCCAAAGCGCAGCGCATTCAAATGCAAGCCAAGCGCTGCAGAGCGAAGACTCGCATTCCGTTTAGCGCCCGGCCAGGCATCAGCTGCCAGCGGGCGCACACACACATGTCCACATGTCGAGTGTCTATGGACACCTTCTGCCCTCGCCGTCGCAGAGAGAGAGATTAATTGCTGCTAATTAAGTGAGTCTTTGCGGCCACAGGCCCCAGCCACGGCCCGCCACTGGGCTTTAGTTTTTCCAACAGCTTTTTATATGCGCCGAAGCGTAAATTAAAAACACGGGCTTAGCTGAAAGCTCGTAAACGATTCCGGATTCGAGAGCAGCTGCGCACCTGCACGACTCTGCGTTGCCCTGTGCAAAAATGTCGAGCGAAAAAAGGGAAATTCCACATAGTGGAAGCATCTAAATTGGGAAAGTGTTGAGTCTTTAATCGAATACTAAGACATATCTCTAAAGGGCAGCTATAGCATTAGATAAGAGAATCTTTCACAGAAAAGTACGCACTCATAGTGATTTCTATGAAGTTTAGTTAAAGGAATGGGAAATATACATATATATAGTTAGTTTGTCGGCAATATATTTAGCGATTTCTATGAAGTTATTACTCGCATTAACTAGGGGTGGAAATATTGAAAGTGATCCAATTGGAAGTATCCCTCAAGGAAGTACCCTTGCATAGTTGCTAAAATTTAAATTCAATTTTGAGGGAATTGTGGACGTATAAAAACTTTATTGTAGATAAATCAGCTATTATTATTCTTGAAACAGCTGATCAAATTGAATTTTTTCGCAATCAGCTTCGTACGTAACTGCTTTACCGTTACATTTTTGAACAGCTGATGCAGTTAGGCCAGCTTGTGAAAAATTTTGTTAAATTTATTGGAATAGTCTAAACTTAGAGCCCTATCGAAGATGAAAGATCGAAAACTGCATTTTCGGCATATAGATAAAGTTAAAAAGAAACTTATTGATAATAACCAAATATGTACTGGACAAAAGCCCAAGTCTCGACTATTTGAAATAAGCTTTTACCAATTGGGATAGGTATCCGAAAATGGAAGTATTCAAAGTCATAACCAATAAGTATAATTTATATGTAGTTTAAATAGTTAGTTTAGGTCATCAAATGCTTTGGATGCAGCGATTTTTCGGCAATATATTCGGGAATCTACCATTCAGCTTTTGATTTTTCCTCAAAAAAACCAAATTACTTATCTTTTCAAAGTAAATTTTTTTCTTAAAGAAGATTAATTTTGTAGTCTACAAAAAAAATTTGATAGCTGTACTTGCCAAACTAAGCGAGATATCCACAATTGAATTTGAACGCGCTAGCGATAGCGGAGGAGATGAACTCTGGACAACCATTTTTTTCAAGCTTTTTTCCTAAGAATTTTTAAAAATATTTCCTGGGATTTTTCAGAGCTACATTTTTCTTCATTTTAAAAAGAATAAAACATAGTTCAAAAGAAAAGAATTTGGAACGATATCTCTAACGATATAGAAAATATTCAACATTAACGGAGAAACCGAAGGGTGCGCTCTAGCTTTTATTGTCTTAATATCATGACATATAATAATATCGATTTTTATCGATAATAAATAAATATGGCGAGTTATCGAAAAAATATTGATCCTATAGTTATATTTTTCCAATATAAATGTTATTTATTTATTGTTTATATTTTTTTATAAATATATTTAAATATACACAGAATTGTTATTTATAAAATTATATAATTATATTATATATTTATTAATATATAAAAAATAAAACTAAGACTTAAAATATCAATATTCTAGATTTTGTCGTTTACTAAATCTGTGCTCAAACGGACAAACGAACATGGCCAAGTCAACTCGGCTGGTTGTCCCTAGTAACAATATCTTTAATGAATTATTATTATTATGAACATTTAAAAAGGCAAGAAATGTAATTTTAACAAGATTATCAAAAGTCTCTTTTTTATAGTCTCTGAAATTATTAAAGACATAGAGACCGTCAAGCGGACAGCCTCAGTTAGATCGACTCTAATTCTCAACATTTTCTCAACTTTATTAGGAACTTAACTACATTGGAAGCACAAGTATCTAATTTGTGTCAAGTCAAAAGACTCTCCATTCAATGTATTATATAGGTGCCAAATAAATTGTTGAGAAATGTATATATATATATATATATATATATATATATATATATATATATATATATATATATATATATATATATATAGATTTAGTTACACAGATCTATACACATCCATTGCTTTGCCTCCAAGATGCGTGTGCCCGGAACAAATCATCCTATTTACGTTCATTTCCAATGAGCTTGGGCCATAAAGAAGGCAGCAACAAAATGCGCCAACTTTGTGCATTCGCAATAATTTCAGCTATTTTAGTGCAGGTACAAGCGATCCGCAGCTAAATGATAATATCGGCTTGTGTGACAAGATTATGGAAGAGATAAAAGTCTGTGCTCGGAGCAGGCTCTGGAATATAATGAAGCTGGCGATGATAATGCCACCAAGTTATGACTGCATAGCAGGTTGATGTTCAGGACAGACGAAGAGAGAGAGAGAGAGCGAGAGAGAGAAGGGAATAGTGAGAGTGAGATAGAATAAAAGGGTAATTCGAGACACGCTCTCTTTCGCTCCTGCTTCTTGCTCTGACTCACTGCAGCATTGGCTTTGTTGCTATGTGTGTCCGTCCGTCCGTCCGTTCGTCCGTCCGACTGTCGGAGTAACATGAGACGAGTCTGAGAACACGAATGTTTGGCCACTGAGACACTGGGACAGCGGCGAGCTCCGGTTGGCACAGCGGGTCGCCAAATTAGCGTCTAAATTTAGCTACTCATCCATTGAATCAAGCTCAGCGGGCGTTGAAATTGAATCAAAGCAGCTCCGCCATAAAATGGAATTAAAGCACCGAGCCAATAATCCCAGCTTCAAGCCAGTCCTCGACCCGCCGCCTCGCCGACTCTCCGACTGCCGGCAATTGCATGCACTTAAAGCCACGCCCCTGATGCCATGACAGCATCGGGCGCCCCGAAAGCATTGTCAACAACAAACGCTTTCCACAAAAAACGGAAGATTCGTACGAATGAGCCAAACAGGAGCTGCAAACTGTGGCGACTCAGCCAGCTGTGGGCGAGCAGTCAGGAGGTGGCGGCAAAAACCACTCAAGCCCAATCTCTGCGGGAGCAGTCCTTGCCAGAACAATGTTTATGCAGCTGAAATGGGTGTGCGAGTGCGTGTGTGTGCGAGTGTGTGTGAGTGTGCGAGTGTGTGCGCTCGTTAGTTTGGCTCACTTTGTTTTTGTCTCTTCCGTTTTGTCAGTCGCATCTAACCGTGTTGAACCCACTCTCGACTCTCCTTTTTTTGTACCCTGTATACCCTGTAAAATGTGAATAGAAGAGCATGATCTAGCACCTATAAAAGGGCGAAATCGTATCTTAAATCTGGGCAAGCCATTCACTATCAATCTTCTATCTGTCAAGCTTCAATCCAGAAATAGTTTTTATATTCAGCGACTTTCAGTTGCAGGGTATCTGCAGGGCGAGTGTTTAGTGGCGGCAGCTGCTGCAGCGAAACTACAAAAGAAAGTGAAGTGAAAAACACACACGTTGGAAAAATCATCAACAGTTTCCCGGTCCGTGCACGGGGCGAGAGTTCAGCGACTGCCCAATTAGCCTGCGGTTGTGGTTCAAGACTTTCGCCGGGTAACCTAGGCGATTCCTGCCAATTAGAAACGCCGCGCAGAAGATGAGCGCATATGCAAATGTCTGCTCAAAGAGCAATTGGCAGCCGAAAGTAACCTGGCCGCGGATGTGTTAAAGTTCCCAGCCAGCGAAATATGGCATTGTTTGCTTTAAAGCACCAAGGACAGACCTCAGAGGGGACGGGGGAGGCAGACGCGTGTTCCCCAAGAACATGAATGAGTGAACGAACATAGAGTCGCGAGCGAGTGGCTGAAGAGGTGGCGTGCTCCGAAGAAGGCCCAACCAATCTACATACCATATATATATATATATATATATATATATATATGTAACCATTCGAGCACGCACACATAAGTCAGTTGGAGTCGATGCGTGCAGGGCACAAGCAACAACAAAACGCATTGCAATAATTATTCGCAAAACGAGAGGATGCAACAACAGCAGCAGCAGCGGCAGCAAGCATGTTTCTTTTATCATATTTACAATTTGTGTGTCGCCAATGCACTCAGGCCAACCCCAGGCGGAGAAAAGAAAAAAAGTTGCATCGTTGCAAAATGCAAATGGAGCTGGAACTGGGCCTGGAGGGGGCAGGCTGTGGCCGGTGCAGGGGCGGGGGCGGGGGCAGGGGCAAGGCGGCAACCTGATAGCATCATGCGAGCGCGAACAAGTAATTAGAAAATATATTTAAGATGTTGCCTGCTACTGCGCAGCCAACAGCCACGATTCCAACTTCCAACTTCGACTCCATCAGCAGCTGCAATTGCCGGCCGCGGATGATCATCAGCTTCGTCATCATCGCCGTCGTGATATTTATGCTTATGCATTCCGAGGATGCAACGTACAAGCAACTGCAACTGCAACTAAAGTGGCGGCAATGCCAAAGGCAACCCTCGGGGCTGCGCCCCTTATGTTTTCAATTGAAATGCTGCACTTACTACACTCACACTCGACCACATTGCGACTTTAAGCATTTCAAAATTTCATTTATAACCAAAACGCGCACGCCATCTACACGCTGCTGCCTGCCCGCCCGCATACCCTGTCGAGGGTCGTGCAAGCGAGTCGTCTCAGCTATAGCTGAGCATGAAAGGGTGTTGAAATTCAGAAATTATTGAAAAAAATCTAAAGTTTTGATACAATAACTGCAGAAAATTGAAATGTTTCAGATATATTTAAAATTCAATTTTTAATTCCAATTATAACTTTTCTATCGATAATCTATCGTAGAAGCAACATGTTCATGACCAACATGCTTTTGATCAAGCCTTTGCTTATCTTCTTTGATCTTATATTCATTTAATATTTTATTTAATAAGATCCCAAAGCTCGATATTTTATATAGAAAGCTGGTGAGCCTAATTCAGGCTCGATTGTTTTGGATTTTAAGATAATAAAACTTAATGCGAATTTATAAAATTTTTATTTTGTGAAGATTGTAATTTATTTCAAATTGCTCATTTCAAATTTGGTCGACTCTTTTGCTCACATTTTCTAATTTAATATTTATTTTCTTAGATCTAAAAGCTCGATATTTTATATAGAAAACTAATAATCCCAATATCAGGTTTGGGGATTAATTGTCTGGCTTGTAAGACAATAAAATCGCGTCGAATCTATTTATTTATTTTTTTTTTTTCAGTAGAAACAATTTGTTTTAGTCAAGACTGTAATATGTTTTATATGTGCTCATTCTAAAAGAACTTTGATCGAACTTTTCTTCATCTCTTCTTATATCATATTTATTTTCTAGGATCTTAAAGCTCGATATTTCATATAGAAAACTGATAAACTTAACTCCAGTTGGATGATTAATTGTCTGAATTGTAGGACAATAAAACTCAATTCGAATCTATTTTATTTTATTTTTCAATAAAAAAGTTTTTTTCACGAAGATGAAACTGAATTTAAATCTGTTTTATTTTATTTATCAATAGAAAATGTTTATTTTGTGAATATTATAATTTATTTTAAATGCGATCATTCTAAAAAAAACTTAAACATTTTTTCAGTTACATATAATTTGAGTTCCGAGCAACAACGTAGTTTTTAATTTTGATTTTTAGAAGTGCTTTAGTATTAGTTAGGGTAAGTGGAGGAGGGAGTATACGATTGGGTAGGTGTTCAAGTTGTGTCTGCATCTGGAGTGTTGTGATGCATTAAAGGTACGTGAATGAGCTAGTGTGTTTGGGCGATATGTGTGTTAGTTGTTCTGTTTAGTGGAATGTTATGTGTCTTGTATAATACGAATTATGTAATTTAACTTAAGGTCTCGTATTATGTCTTCATTTAATTTTTTAAATATTTTGTTTTCCACATTTGTAAGTTTGTGTTTAATATTATACAAATAATTCTTTTTATCAGTAAGAAGTCAATATTTAAATTTTTTTTTATTTAACTTAGCTAAAATTTCTATTTCTATTCATATTCATAATTTGGTTATTAACTTATGCCAACTAATTGGAATCTACTTTATTATAATTTTCGATATGCCCTCAAAGAAGGCATACCTCCAGCAACTACTCAACCCATTGCATCAAAAGTCGACTCGAACTTGGTGTATTAGAAGAGCAAAGTTTTTCAAGTCTCAGCTGCATCTATGCTCTGTCAATGCTCATATAGCACCTCAATGACAATCGAGCCGCTGTCTGAGCCACGCGTGTGCAAGGGTATTTAATGTGAGACGTGTCCGAGTCGCAGTCCGAGGCGATGTTTCTGATCTGCTTGCCGATAGAGTCGCTCGTTAATTTACGAATTAAATGAAACGCGCAATTGTCATGCTATATACATTTGTGTAAAACGTGGGAGGGAGACGAGTCGCAGAACGAGGGCTCGATGGCTAATTGGTGTTGGCAGATTGCCGACTGCAGCAGCAGCAGCAGCAGCAGTAGCCATAGTCGTAGCCGTAGCAGCAAAGTCTTTTGTGCAGTAGAGTTTTATAGTTGGCTATGCCACCCCTGTTGTCAGTCGCTTTCGCTTATTGTTGGGTGCATTGACTTGGACTGCACTCGGCGTGAGGCACATCTTTCTATCAAGCCGTTTATTCCTGTCATCATATCCCTACGGCAACGCGACGTATGCGTGATGCATTGTCAACAAGTGCGGCAATGACAGCCCCGCTCCTCCAGCACAGACAACAAAGAGCCAACAGCAGCAGCAGCCGCAGCAGCTGCAACGGACGGGGCAAGTAGGGCTTGCTGCTGCCACAGCTTCTAGTTTCAAGGCATGTGGCAACATAAAGCGTAACTAGATGGCTGCATATTTGGTTGACTTAATGCCAAGATTCTTTGGCTGCGATAGATGTAATGCTGTGTGCTCTATCTTCGCCCGCCGCTTTGTGCTGCCTTAGAAAACGCTGCCTCCGCAGCAACAGCAGGCAGCAGCAGTGCAATGTGTCTTTTTAGCACTTACTTACACCACCAGCCATGCCCACGCCCATGCCCACATCTACGTCCACGTCCACGTCCACGCCCACTCGCCCAGCTCTCATTGAGCCACTCAGCTGAAATATCAGTGCTCCCCTAGCTCCGATGCATGTGGATGTGTGTATATGCATGGACATAAGTAAGTTGTTTCTTTTATATTTTTATTTATACCCTATGCATCTTGCGGCGGGGAGACAAGGACTCAGTCCAACTGAACTAGGGTATTGGGGAATGCTCGGCATGTGCTGTGATGCCAGAAGCTGCATCAGTCGAGATGCTTTCCTATTTGCTGAAACTTTAATAAAAGCCAAAGCAATAAGCACGTCGAGTGCTTCAGTGGGAAGTGCCTGACTTGCAGATACCCTGAAGAGTCCTGTTCAAACATATTTTAAGGATTCTTGAGTATATTCCACTACGTATGTGGATTCTTCTTTTCGAATCATAAACTTAATTAAACTTAAATAAAATAAAATATAGAATTAAATTATATTTATTTATATGAATTTATCAGTACCTAGAATGTTTAGATACATGGTAACCACACAACTTTTCATGTTTTTACCTTCAATAAAAAAATGATAAGTTAACTAAATACGGATCTTTATCAATAGCATGAAAATGGAAGAAATGATACATCTCTTAAAGCAAGATTGACCTTGAACAGGCTTGGAAATATATATATTATATGGGTTGGGCTGAACAGTCTTCTGCCCGTACCAAATATGTGCGCAAAACCAATAGACCCTGAGGTCCACATTGCATTGGGTGCAGGGTATGACAAGGAGTATATCATTTACCACTCGTGTTGCCACTATGGCACTTAAGAATATTACATTTTTGCTTGAGTATCATTTTGTATATTGTGTAGCTCAATAAAGTGAGGAATATGAAGACAGACATAGAGCTAGCTCTACCGAGGTGCGAATTGGTAGAAGTTTAGCGTAGTTTGGTTTATGTTTACAGCGAAATATATAATACATATATATGATATTCTAAGCTAATTTGAGGGGTATCTTGAAGTCATGCACTCTCTAATAGTCTGTCTACTCTTATTGTGCTTATAAAAAGCATTGCAATTTCCTATGATAGAATGTTCCAGGGAAAAAGGAGTGTGAGGGCGGGAGAGCGGAGGCACAGAGAAAGGAAGTTGTTTAGAGAGAGAGTGAAAGATAAAAGAAATGGAATGAGTAGCTGTATATGCCCGTCTGTGTCTGTGTGTGTGTGTGTGCATCTATGCCTATGCAGAATCAGTGAACATGTTAAAGTGTCGTTTTCATTTCGCCCGTATCTATATAGGATGCTTTCACTTTTCGTAAGTAGGCTTTGGAATTGATTTTGTGCTCCTTAGCATTGTTTCAGATTTTTTATTCATTCTTCATTCGTAGTTCAATTGGAGCAGATGTTAGAATTGTTACTAAAAATTCAATTTCAGTTTATCGAATTTTTTCTACTTTTGTATGGATTTGGTACTTGAATTATCCACCCGCATGGCTGCCATGGTGGACTATGTGGTGCGGCTTGTACGCCGCATCAAAATGGACATAATGGAGGTGTTAAGATCGCGTCCACTAACAATGCCAATCGACGACGAAGACTTCGGGCAACAGGCCGTAATGCGTGAGCGCGAAATGGAAGAAGACATATATTCCTCGTCGAGCTCGAGCTCGGACTCGGACGATGACATCGAATGCTATATATATAATCGGGCCACTCAGCAGATAAATCGCAACGACAATACCGGGCCCTCGCCGTTTGTCTACCGCAATCAGTGAATGGCCCAACAACCAAGAGGAATCACATTTTGACGATCTATAGCTGTGTTCCAAAATGTGAATTACCTAAATAAAAACACCATGTGTGTTCCAGCAGCAACTTTCACTCGCTTGTTAATCTCATTGTTGTTGCTGTCGTCGGCTGCCTTTGCTGCTTGGCGAAGCTATTTTTAGACTGCTTGGAATTGTAGTGCCGCTCGTCGGCTCTTAGTCGCAACTGGACGCCACACGAGCAATCGGCTCGTTGGTCTAGGGGTATGATTTCCGCTTAGGGTGCGGGAGGTCCCGGGTTCAAATCCCGGACGAGCCCAATCTCGATCCATTTTTTTGTACATTTTCTAAAATTTCATTTACTTGAAGCAGAGTCTTCATCGTCTTCAATATATATACAATACATATACAAATAAAGCTTTAAAGCTTTAAGTTGCGAGGCCACAAGAAAAAATGCTTTTATAAAAGCCAAAACAGCTTTGTTGGTCAGTGACAGAAACCTATCAGAAATTGCTGTTGTGGCCATACCTCATTGATGAGATTATCTATTTGTATAGACAAATTAATTAGCTGATTGGGAAGAATTTTATACTAAAACATTTACAGCGGTAGATTACTGCTCCAGAGGGCATATTATGAGATTATATTTTTAGCTGCAGTGACAAGAGGGAGATGAATGAGTTTGAATTGTATAATAGCTGTTATTGAATTGTAGATACATATACTTAGATGTGATAGATATATACATATATATACAGCTGTGGGCGTACGATTCCATTTTACAAAAACAAAGTCAAAGAACTGAATCTGTAAAAAGAAATATGCTAAAATTCATGGAAACTCATCTATGGCACTGCTATTTTAGTGCACACATTTGTTTGTCGGCGATGCAATTAATATTGGAATGGAGAATGTCATATTGACAATAGTATCAGTGTTAGATATAGTGATGATTAATTCTATTTGAGTAAGATATTAGTGAGCACTGTGTCTGCCTTGATGACTTGTTAAAAAATAGGACCCGTGGTCGGTGTAATAAAAAAAAAAGGTCAATGGTGCAGACACTCGCTGTACTCAAACGAATTAACCCAAATTATAATTACAATAAACAGACAAGCCTACAGATTTCCGATATCAGAAATCGAATCAAATTCTCATCAGCCACATATGGATAATCAATTGAACATTCCGATGGAGCAATAGATTAAGATTTTTCTGGAATCGGCAAAGATATTTCGTCTTAATGGTGGCATAGTTATTTTGCCGCAGTTCAACGCAGACTACGGCAATGGAGCGCGACAGTGCATGTTGTTTTGAGTTAACAACCATTACAAGGCAATGCATTAATTATGCCATTAAGTAAGTAACTCGAAGGAAGTGGCTGTCCCAAATTCGCTATGCAGGAGTAACTTGGGTAGAATTTAAGCAGCAACAACGGCCACGTTTTGAAATTTGCTTAACAGCCGTCCCAGCAACGGCGAAAGTCTCGCACTATATGCCAGCCGAATGGTAACATTGCTTGTTACCAAATGGAAGGATTCTGGAATATGGCCAACATTGATCCTCGTGTGCAAAGGACTACCCACACTGCAGATATTCAAAGCGGACGTGAGTTACAGGCAGAGTTGCAGGGTTTTGCGTTTGACAAGAGAACTCATCAATTTGGGAACGAGGCATTCGAATCAAAGCGAACTGCGATATTTTTAATTAGATGTCATATTTGCGGTTAGACTAGGTACAAACTGGGTGAATGCTACCACAGGAGGCAAAGCAATGGTACAGGCTCACAGAGACAGGAGCAACGAGGAAGTCAACTCTATACAAAGGGCAAACATATCAATTACAATGCAAATTGAAAATGACGTTACGATTAATGAAAATAGCTTAAACGTAATATTATATGTAATCCCAGACGATGCATGCGAAATAATATTGTACTAGGTCGTAAAGTTCTGGCTCAAGGATATTCTGCTTTAGTATTTGCGATGGAGTAGAAATATTTAAATCTAAAACCGTTAACGTCATTGATGTAGAAACTAATTAAGCCTAACTCCAATTAGTGAGTCGGGAGCGGAAGTAAACCTAGCAGAGTTGGAGCACAAGCCTAAGCGAATATAACATGTGCAGGAAAATACAATTTGATAAGAATAAGGCTAAGGCTCGCTATTGCGAGAGGCAACAGACAACCCTAAATCTTCTTGAAAAACGATTTGAGCTACACGATGAAAATTTGAAAGTAAAGTCTTATCTCTATATGTGCTATCTATAACTCAACAATTCCACATTGTACCTCTCCATCAGGACTTATATATATATACACATGAGACACTAGAATTAGAGCTGGTCAATTTAACAGATTCAATAAGATCTCGTTACTCTAGAAGAATTACAAATATTTACAGGGTTTACATACAGTGCCGCTCAAGTGACTTCTGTCAAAAGTCATATCACAATATAGAGAGCTCTGACTTGAATGAAATCAATTTAATGTTATACAAAATTACTAATTTATAATAAAGAATAGTTTCTGGCCTGTAAATGTAAAAGTACTGGAAATAAGCAATAAAGCATACAAATTTTGTATATTTAAAGTAAATTTATAATTTTGTATGTGAGGGAGTATTCCAATAATATCAAGTATACACCATGGTAAGCAGGTGAAATATCTTTCAATTTCTCTAAACGAACTATGTATAATTATATTTATACATATATTAAATTAATTAAAAAACTATTAGTCTATCACATAAATAAGACTATATCGATTAATATATATTTATATATTCCAGAAATCTAACACATCTGTTAATAAAATGCCAATTCCTTCCAGCTTAACAGTGAGAGGACTGGCAGCTTTAGTGGAGAGGTCATGTTGGATTATGCGTTCAGGTTCAAAGTACTCTCCACGTGACGCGAGGGCGAGGGTTGCGCAATTCGTTGCAGGGCTTCTGGCATTTGACCGTTTGACATTTGGAGCGAATTCGAATGGCACGGGCAGCGCGCGGCTACGCAGCCTGCTGCTCGACGGGGGAGGCGTGGCCATGTTTCGTAATTATTTAAAAAGCAAACTACGCCCACACACACACACACACACACGCACACGCATACCCACTTGTACATAGGCGCATTTATAATTGTGTGTGCTTTCTATTGTTTAAGAATCCTTGCGGCAGTGGCAGCAGCAGCAACAACAACAACAGCAGCAACAATGGCAAGAGCGCAGCAGGCAGTCGTTGATGGAGCTTCCTTGACAACTTTGAAGGCTGTCGCCAGGAGTTTGGGGGCAGCGATTCGGGCATGGGTCACCTGCAGCACCGTCAACATCAACATCAACATCATCATCATTGCCATCTTCTTTATTTTGTGCACTTATGCGCCTTCACTTTGTGCATAATTTCTTGAGCAGAAGCAGCACTGACTGGCGCCCCAACGTGGGGCGTGCGGGAGCAATGCACTGAGCCCTTGCCATCGCCTTGCCATCGCCACGGCATCGCCGTAGGCAGTTGGCCACTGGCTTCGCCTGCTTCTGATTTGCTAAGGCTGCATTCTTGTTATTCATTTTCGCTCTGCAGGCGCAATCGAATGATCATTCGATACAATTCAGCTGCAGCAGCAGCAGCAGCAGCATGTTGCCCGAGCAAATCACGCCGAACCGCCCCCAGCCATGGCGAGCTGAATGTATTTGAATTCGCCCGGCTCTGTGTATTTACCAGCTTTGCTTGAACAGCCACCCTCTGCTTAACCATTCGCTACTCGTTTCTCGTCTCTCGCCTCTTTATTTTTTTTTTCCTTCTGCTGGCTGCTTGTCTATCTGGCTGCTTCTGTGTTCCATTAAGAGTAGCTCTTGGGCATGAATGTCATCATCAGGACAAGTGTTGCAGCGCGCTCACATGGGACAACAACAGCAGCAACACAAACGGCAGCAGCATTTGCTGGGGTGAAAGTAAAAATTACACTTGCAACAGCAGCTGCAGCAGCAACAGCAACAGCAGCAGCAGCGGCAGTAGCAGCAGCGGCAGCGGCGCAACAAAATTTTTGCAAACGTCAAAGGCGAAAACGTTGACGTTTCTGATCCTGGAGCTGAAAATTGTGCTGCTCCAGCTTCAGCGGCAGCGTCAGCTCCAGCGCTGGGGTTGGCCCAGCGCATGAGTTCGTTAAACCTTCAAGCATCGAAGCTTTTATTTCTTGACAAAACCCTCAACCAGAATAAACTACAGCATGCCAGTGGGGCGCGAATCTCAGCACAGCAGCAGCGGCACCACCAGCAGCAGCAGCAGTGGCAATGGGTGCAGCGGCTCCAGAACGTCAGGTCGGGCCAAGTCGCGATACTCACATCGCAGATACTTTGATGCCGTACGCTTGCTGGGGCTGGGCGCGCACTCCAAAAACTTAGCTGGCCGCCCTCGCCCTCGCCAAGTCGATGACTGGAAAGCGCCCAGAGTCAAGCATATTGCGTTAAATTTTAATTAAGCCAGCCACACGCACTTTCTATAAAGGCAGGTGGAATGGAATGCGATGTTGCTCCTTTGTTGGAGCTTAAGCCTCGCTGCGTGCTCTCTCGACTGATTAATTTCTTCTTGCCAGCCCAAGTCGCTCTATAATGATTATTATGTTCATTTTACTTTTATAAATTGCATAATTATTATAATTGTTTTCAGCATAATTATTATAATTATTATAATTGTTATAATTATAAATATAATTATTAACATTTTATATAATTTTATTATTTCAACAAGCATGAAAATTGGAAGCTCATTGTATAAAGGTGTTGTTGAAAGGTATGTAAAAGGCAGACGAAGGCGTGACAGACCCCAACAAGCTTAAACATGTTAGATCCGGGCTATATGCTGAATTAATCAGCTCATTGGCGTCGGTCTGTCTTAGCGTCTGTTCGAACTAGAGACATTTGAGTGCATATATATGTTTGTATAACATTAAAAATATAAGCTTATAATGTTTTTGTTATACCCAGAACCTACTGTAAATGAAATAAATAATAAAAGAAACGTAAATGATTTTAATATCAGCTCCTGCAGAGTTCAGGGTATATCTTAGTTGAGCCGTCTCGACTAGAGCACTCTTACTTTTTTTTTGCAATACCTCATACCGTTCGCTAATTATAGATAATAATCAATATTTTCAGTTGAGTTTTTAAGCGTAGCTCTACTTCCGAAAAACACTGGAGATTACAAATGTTCTGTGTAGATTTCAGAATGCAAATATTTTAGAATTTGCATTCAATCCTATCTCAAATTCCTTCAAAAATATTAAAGTCTAATAATTAATGCATTTAAAATAACTTACAGATATATATGTGTAATTAGTTTTAAAGTCATTTCGAAAAAGTCATTAAGAAATTGCATCTTGCATATTAGTTACTCAATAATTAATTTCCCACAGCAAAGTCCATAAAACATGCCAAGCTCACCCGCTGCGTCAACTAATCAGGAAGCGGAGCGTGTGTCTGTGTATGGGCATGCATTGTTAGCTATGTGTGTTTGCAAGCAGCGTAGAGTGCTTGGTCAGGGTAGCTGCTAGTCGGACACTCCCACTTTTCATTATCTATTGGCTTTAAACACTCATTACCAGACGCTGGCTCACCTATAATCACCTCAAGTGTTCATTAGCATTTGGGTAATAAAAGCTTTTATACCTTTCGAATAGACTCTAAGGCTGTTAGGCGTCGCTTCGCTTGGGCTGAATGAATTCAATTGTTCCGATTTCAATGATGATATCTATTTTTCTTAAAACATTTTTTATTAATTTTTTAGTGCTTTATTCGAACTTAAAGCGTTTTTACGATCCGACTACCCAGCACGGCGCGTCTGTGTATTCTATTAACGTGGAGAAACAGCCTTAGGACACATTCCAATTGACGGTTCGCCGAAGTAAAATCTCAGTGATGGGCATCACGATATCGCTCGTGGTACATTTTCCTCTCTAATGCTGGCGCAGCTGCTTATGCAACCAACCACAAGACTAGACCAGGCTCCTTGGACATGCCTTCGCTGAATTCCAGCTGAAATAAGCTGTTGCTTGGCAACACTCAAGGAGCGGGCAGATGTCGCTCGGTGCTCAGGTTTCCCTCGTGTCGTAAGCATTAATTTCTTAATGTAATTAGTTTTGGTTATATCATAAATAAGTTCGTGTGGAGCTCAACAGCGCCATACTTGGCAAGACTTGTTGACAAGTGCTACGAGTCTGCGGTAACTTCGCATTACTGGCACTGAACGATCCTACTTTGGCCTAAGCAGATAGCCAACTAGACCCTTCGCCCAAGTACTATATCAATTACTAATCGCTCATATCAAGGGTATACATATATATAGAGTTACATAGGTATCAAATCGTGTGCTCTGATGATTATGTTTGGCTAGATCTGCAGCTAGCAGCTCCAGTTGAAAGTGAGTTGACCACGTTGTTTTGCTGCCACTGACGATGATCCATGTATTTATATGCGAAGGAGGCGGGACAAGGAGCAGCAGAAGCTGGCCCGAGGGACCTGCTGGAACCAGCTTGGCCGGCCACTCGCTGCCTGGCCAGGCGTTGTGCTAATTGATTCTGCCGCTTAAGTTTACAAAGCGTAATTTTTATTGAAATGCGAGCAGGCAGGCAGACGAGAGGGACGCGCCAAGTTGACCTCAATGTGTCCGTGTCCGTGTCGGTGTCCGTGTCGGTGTCTACTCGGTGCGATGGTAATCGTCTGATGGGCACTGGACACTGCAACTGCCACTGCCACTGCCAGTGGCAATGCGGCTGCTGTGAGTGGCATTCGCGGCGTGTCCAGGCGGCGCGCTGCTCTGTTTTGATGTTCGGTGCATGTCGCAGCATTTGTAAATGATATGCGCCGCCTCGCCAAGTGACAGCGCTAATGGGCAGCGAGGCTGTGGCTCTGGCTGTGGCTGTGCTGCAACTGTCGCAGCGCCTGACGAGTTGCCCGGCCGCATTGCACGCTCAATCAGCTGTGCTCAATAAACTATGAAGCTGCTTGGCATTGTTCGAATGCCAGTTGCGGCTTGCAGTCATAGCGGTCACTGCTGCATACGATCCTCCAGCCAACATGCAGCAGCCAACGGCCAACAGGCAACAGCCTTCAGGCTGCGCTAAGTGCTCAAAGTGTGTCGTCGTCATCCTCGCACGTCCCACAAGTTGTTTGTCGGTTGATTGCTGTTATGTGCTGGTATGCAGCGCTTAACACGCCAAGTCAATTAAATGTTGCTTCCGCAACTTGGCCAAGGAAAGTGTAGCAGGCGAGCCAATCGAACTCGACTGCGGCGTATAACAATAACACGTTGTTTGCAGCCCATGTTTGATGTATCACACCCTCGAAAGCTGGCTCAGGGGGGCGAGCGTCGTACGAGCCTCGACGCACTCGGTTAAGTGTCGATGAAGTGTTTATGGCATAAACAGCAACAGCAACAACGGGCAACGTTCCACGAGTCTGTCTCGGACCTGCGAGCTGCTATCATATATGCTCAAAACTTTATGGCAAGCCATTGTTGCAGTTGCTGTTGCCGTTGCTGCTGGCATCGACATCGACATCCTAGTGTGGCATGCGTGCAATGTACCCCTGGCTGCTGGCTGCTATGTGTATCTGCAAAAACATGTTTATGGCTTTTTACACTTAACACCAATGAGCCCCCAACACCAGCGGCACCAGCGGCACCACGGCACCACCGGCAACCGCTTCGTGTGGGTTATCGTGGTCAAGTCAGTGGCACAGGCGACAACGCCGATGACGACGCTGCTCCGCTTGGTGAAAGTGAGTCGTCTTTTCGGCTGGCCAACTAACTTACTGCACACTTTAGCTGCTCTCCCAGTTGGCAAGAGCCGCACCACATGGATCTAGTGGCAATGAAGCTGTTGCTGTCGTGCCCTCGTCTAGCCCCCTGCTAAATAATCTGCCAAGAGCTACCAAATTTCTGCTTGGGTTGACGTGACATTGTTTCCAAGCATTTGATATACTATTTTCATTCTGTTGTTGGCATAATATTTAATTAGATTTTAGCTGGAATGTGGGACTTGGATCAAATTGTGACTCTAAGGAATAGTTACTTGGGAGGCGAACATGGGCGTGACTTCAATGGGCTTATGGGTGCTTTTAATAAGTAGTCGATCTTTAAGATACTGGATTAAAATTAGATAAATTATTAGATAGACCTTTATTTAATATGGAGTCGAAGTTAAATTCAAGTATTCACTATATTTGAGTTGACTGAGACTTTATTGCGTTATTATCGAGTGCTGTTTTTAGAGCAATACAACTTTAAATTGTAATAAAATATACTTATATATCTTTGTAGTCAATAAAATTAGCTTTATTGGATGGAAAATTGTGTGACATTTATATTTCATTATAATTGGCTATGTAACCATGATGGTTGGCGCCTACAAGCAGCAATTTCGAACACTAATTTCTAGAATCATAACAATTATGATCATCCTCGTTTTTAAAGACATGTGAAACAATGACTTCGCCCATCGCAAGCTCATAAATTTCTATGGATGTAATGGTATTTCGATAGATGCTAGTGGACTATTCTCACTCAAATAGCAAAAATTCTACTTTTTTACATAAAAATTCATTTAAAAATCTGCTTCATCATTTTGTATGCCATTAGACGGACAAAGTGCACGATAAATTTGACGAGCAGAATCAATATTTTTATACGAATTTCACTAATTTCCCAGCGTTCAAGTGTCAAATAAAACTCAACAAATATTAACTTTTTAGTTATTAAATAGGTTATCAATTAAAACAGAGTTTCAACTCAAAAAAAAAAGAAATATGCTTCATAATAAAAATTGTTTTTGAAAAGATCTTAAAAGTTTGTAATGTAACCTATGTAATTTCGATATGCAGACAAATCATATTCAATTTCTAGATCTACTGCAGATCCAAGAAATTGGAGTAAAGTATATACCTTTTTCCAAAAACATCCTTCAAAACCGAAAATATTTTTAAAAGAGTTTGAGTTGTAACCCAGGCAATTTATATACTAATTTTCCTCATCCCATATTCCTTGTTAATTCTATATCTATTCCTTAACAATCATTCAGCTTTCCCTTAAACATCTCTGTCAAATACAATTTTTATGGCTTATAATTTATGGTTTAATTTTTTAATTCCTTACTGAAATTGTCAAGAAGAGATTGATGTAGTGTGACTTTACTTCAAGGCCTGACTAAAACATCTCCGCTCCTCTCCATAGATGACATTCTTGCAGTCTGAATTTATTATTACTTGCATTATAAGAGCTGCCCCTCAGCTGGCTAACTGCTCGTATGCATCATAAAATGCGCTTGTGTAGCAGTCAAGTTAATAGCAGTTTGTCATTGTTGCTTTTGCTTTTTGCTTTTTGCTTTTTTCTTTTTCTAATGCACACGACTTGATTGCCGCCAGCATCAGCAGCAACAGCAGCAACAGCAGCAGCAGCAGTCAGGCTGCAATTGAAAATGTCAGAGAATGCAGCTCAAACGGCAGCCAAGCTGTGGCGTCATTCTCGAGCCTATGCGGCAGTGTCAAAGTCATCGCCAGGAGCGATCATTAAACATAAAGCTGAGAGGAGTCGAGATTGGCTCAATCTCAGTCCCCCTCGCTCTCTCCCCCTGTCTGCCTCTGTGTCTGTGTCGTCGAGGTGTTTAAGGCGGCAACAAAATTATGGTAATTGTACGGCAATTGCAAGACAATTGCGCATACGACGCGTTGCACGCTGCAATGACAATGACAAAATGTTTGGGCAGCCAGGCTGCCCAGCTGCTCAGCTGGCCAAGTTGACCCATTGCCAAAGAGCCAACATCCCAGCCAATATCGGCTGCATTGCTTTCCCACTGCCTGGCAATTGCTGCGGCAATTGCGCACGCCGTCGTTGCACAAGCCGCTCATATAAATTAGCAAACGCTAAGCGAGACAATTTCACTGCACATTATAGCCCAAATTATCAATGCCCATAAAGTATTTCCTCTCTGGCCGCAGGCGAACAAAAGGAAAACCCAAAAGAGAAAAAGCACCAAGCAGGCATGCGCAGATGCTCGACTGAGATATACCCTACACAACAGGTCAGGCAATCGAATCCTTTGTAATACCCGAACAACTTGCAGTATCCAATCACATCGCCTTCCACGTGGACGCAGATCATGCGAAATATAATTGAGAAATGCTTCGCATCGATTGCTAAATGGCTCTGGCCGATGCGCACTGGTTGCAGGGTATAATAAGATGCACAAGCGCTGGGGAGGCGCGCAAAATGCGTTCATCACGTTTCTGGCCATTTAGTACGAAATAAATTTAAAGCCAGTTTGAGGCAGACGTTGCCAAAGACCGCGATGGGCACAAATGCTTAAATAATAAAGAACGAGCTGCGCCGCTGTAGCCGCCAGACGCCCACAAAATGCTAACAAGTAACGAGGGGAACCACAAAGAAAGAGAGAGAGGGAGAGCAGGAGAGAGAGAGTGCGATTCATGTGAGCAAACGCATTCGAGGGCTCAAGTATTCGGAACTGGACTTGGACTCGGCGAGTGGAGGTGAAGGCTTTAGCTGCATGTTGCCATGTTGCAGTTGCATTGCGGCTCTGGCTAAATAAAATCCGTTATAAATAAATGCACGTATTGCCATTACATTTCATTGTCTGCCAGATCCCCACCCGCCCCTCTCTCTCTCTCTCTCACTCGCCTCTCTTTGTCTCTTTCTACTGTGGCATCGCTTACACAAAACGCCATCGGTCACCGCAGCAAACTTGGGATTTGGGACTAGAACTGAGACAGAGACAGAGACAGAGCCTGCGACTGCGAGTGGTACCTGGCACCGTGTAGCTGGTACGTGGTACGGAGAGTTTTTGGCATCCTGCTGCCTAAATGGCGTTAAATAAGGCGTTGATGATCATTATCAGTGGAACGACGGCCTGCAACTGAGACGCTGGTCGCGTCCAGCATGTCCACATCCCAGTCGACATCAACGCTTGAGCGTCCGCAACGAGCGCGTCTGTAATCCAATAGCCCCATCACGTCGTCATCGACGTCGCCGTCGCCGTCGCCGTCGTCGTCGCCGTTGCGAGGTGTTAAATTTGCCAGGCGCTAATGAAGTCGGCCCCGGCGTTCACAATTCAAATCGCAACAAACGGAAAAATTAAGTAACATTTTTTTTTTGTTTTTGCCAGATATCATCCTCACGAATTAATATTTGCAGTGGAGCGCTTTCCCCCCAGACATCGGGCGACGTGGCACTCACCGCAATCCACGCCAGCATCTCTCGCTTTGAGTCTAATGAATGCCTCCAACGCCTCCTCGTATTGCCGGCTGCTTCATTCGCCTCGATATTGGGCAACGCCTACCCAAAACTCATTTATAATTTTACGTGAATCGCCCCAGCCCCCATCCTTAGTGGCGGTCGCTCGGTCGCATCCTCCAACTGCCATGTGCGCTTGGTGCTGGTGCTGCTTGCCTGCCCTCGATCGTTCCCAGTTGCGAGTTGCAAGTTGCGAGTTGCCAGTTGCCAGTTGTCAGTTGGCTCTGCCAAGTTCACGATCGTGCTGCACGTTTTGCGGCATTATTTACGGGCACAGAGCCACAGAGCCGTTGCCTCTCGTCCCCAGCCTTTGGTGTCTCTCGCAGCAGCAGCAGAAGCAGCCACATCTGCCTGCTTGCGTCTCTGTCTCTGGAAGGCAGCCTAGCTCTTGGGCCCACTAACAAGTTACCGATTGGTCGCTGCCTGCTGCACGCCCCGCCCTGCCGCCCCCTTGCCGCATTCCTGCTGCACACTCACTCCTTTGCCAATAATCATAATAATTTACGACCACCCAACAGCGATTGGGGGCAGCGCTCGGATGTGGAAGCTGACAGCGTTTTGTAAGCATTTTGTATTGTTTTATAACACTGTTGTTCTTGTTGCTGCTCCCCTTGTTGTGGCTGTTGGGGCCACAAGTGCTCCGCCCCGTGCAGTTGAGCGTGCGTGAGCCCGGCCGGCCACTCACGCGCCCAGTGCCGCGTGAGCCTGGCCAAAAAACTAAAGCCAAACTTCACTACGTCTAGACGTGTTGCACACTGAGAGTTTGCCGACTGGAAGTTTTTGCCTATTTTTTGATTTACTCATAGTGAGCAATTCAAATTCAAATGCAATTCACAATATACCCTGTAAATGCTTGAGGGGGTATGAGAGAACAACCTTGGACTCTAGACCTGCAGCAGCTCTTCAATGAATCAGAAGTCACTTAAGTCTTCAGTTGACAGAGAGAAGTTCTTATTCATGATCTACTATCTCCATCACAGTCGAGTCAATCCAATTAGTATGTCGCTCTGCAGGGTATAGGCTAGTCAGGCTGCAAGTCAACTAGAGCAATCGCACTTGTGGTTTGTGCAATTGTTGTGGAATAAATCGCTTCATTGGCTCCGCAATCGTCTATGTTGTTAACGTTTAATGGTCTATTAACGTTTTTTGTTTTGTCCAAAAACAAAAAAAGGCCATATCGATAACATGCATAACATTTTTTCATAATGAATGAAATTATGAAATCCCTTGGGATGGTTCGATTGCCGCTTAACTGTTTTTGTTTTAACATTTTTTGCATTGTTTGCTCTCTGGCTTTGTTTTATGCACAGCGAACGCATTTATTTCTGAATAAATATTTGGATGTGTATCCATGCGATTGTGGAATAGATAGGGAAGTGCACGACTAGAGATACCCAGTAGACGGGAAAGGTGTTTTAATTGAAATGAAGACTTGGCTCGATCAGCCTTTCTATTTGATTCTCATTAGTATTTTGCCTTAAAAATGTAGTTTGAACGAGCAAAGCTAAATATAAAATGTAAAATGTTAAGTCTCCACCTCGACTCTTGAGACTTATTAGGATTTTATAAATTTCATATAAAGCTCCTCTCTCAGCGTATTACCTACATATTCACATAGCAATTATACCTTTTCGGGCAGGGTACCGCAAACCGGTCCTATCCGTTGCACAAAATTGATATACCCACTCGCTGCACATGGGTATGGGAAACAAAACCGCAAAATTAATTTCAATTTGTAATTGTCTGCGGTTAAAACTAACCAGAGTGCACAGCTCCCTTTGGAGACAGTGGCGCGGTAGCGCCAAGGCAGCAAGGTGCTTCTGATTTATCCACAACTTGCGGTTCATTTGGATGCCGTAATTAAACCCAATTGTGCGACGGCGCAAAGGAAACTTTATTGAATTTGCTGACGGATCACTGCGGATGATAGCTGATGCAGCTTCAAGCCGAAGAGGTAAAATTAATATACGCTTTAAGATGTTGCTAGTATTTACTTTTCTTTTGATTGAAATGGGAATGAATCAGTAAATTCGCTTTACATTTGCCCAAACTGGACGTAGAGCAAGGCGTAAATTTAATAGTCCTTATATACGTTAACGCTTAAAGCTCTCGGCCTTAAAAAGGGGCGTGACGGCTGATCAACTACAGCGACTGGGCGGGCAGTGTCGTCGCGATTCGCTCCGCAGCAGAATTCATTTCAAATGCAACATTGTGGAGCAGTCATTGAACTGTCAAAGGAACCAAAAGCCGCCAGCTTGTTTTGTTGCCAAAAGAGTTAAAAGGCTCGACCAGCAAAAACTACACCCGAATTGTGTTTACGTGTGCGTGTGCAAGTATGTGTGTGTGTGTGTGTGTGGGTGAATACATGTCGGGCCTACAATGAATTTTACATTTTAAGGCTTAAAATTCTCCGAGAAAATACTTAAAATAAAACACCAAGAATCCTAAAAATGTACCTCACATATATTAAAAATGTTACGAAAGGGACGAGACAGATTCACTATCCATATATTATATATGTGGATGATGGATATAAAGAATTCGTGGGGATATTACTAAGGTTGAACATAGAAATAAATAGTAATACAAAATATCGTGTAAAATAAATAATAATCAAAAATATCGGGGGAAATAAGAGTTTGCTTAAACTAACATAAAGGTTAAACTTTATTTTTCCAAAAATGAAGCATTTCTTTTAGTCATAATAACATGAAAAAATGTATTTCCTAATATCATTAAAATGAAATGGAAAATGTAATCTGAAAAACGAATTTTTGCAATCATCATAGTTTTTGAAGACATTTGCATCAATGATTCTGACAGCCCAAGCCCTAAAAATGGTGTTTCTACAAAAGCTTGTGGACTATCCTCACGCCAAAGGCGATTGTTCTATCTACTTACTAATCCAATGAACCAAAAATAGGATCCATCAAAATATGTGACATTAACTGCGGGAAGTGCCCCATAGGTTTTACAAATAGACATTATTTCGATAAATTTCCACAATTTTCATCCGTTGCTCTGATGCAATTTTATCTATATTAAAATACAACAAAAAGCAACTATCAGCTGGCGCTCAGTGGAATGTCAAAAAAGGTTGTTATGTAAAAATATTTTTAGAAATTTAAAATACAAAACTATAACTACTTTGACTTTCTATATATAACTCTTATTTTTTACAACAGAAAATAAACGTTTGCCTTATGAATGACATAAATACCAAAATATGTAATGAAGGCTTAAATCGCAGAAATTGGAGCTCTACATCCAATAAAATGTCCTATTTGGAACCCTTGACAACGTAAATCAAACCGGCGAGTGAAACGCAATTGGCGGTTCGGCTGATTCATAAACCGAACTTGGGCTGGACTTGCCCTGGCACTTGCCTATGCATGCTTGAGGACGCTTGTGCGATGGAGTGCGTGTATGTGGGCTATGCAAACGGAAAGTGTTGACAAACAGGCTGACGATCATGGGGACAAGGAGGACTCTGGACAGAGGCGCTACGCGTAACAAACAGATAACAATAACAACACGAGGAGAGAAAGCAAATAAAATACGAACTGCGAGCTGCGAACTGCGAGAGAAAAAAGAGTGGAAGAGGCGATTACATAAATTCATTAAAATGGTTGCAAAATGGAAGTCAGGCATCGGGCAGCAGCCGCAAACGGCACCCGACGGCGGGCGGCGGATGGCGGATGGCGGGCGGCAGGAGCCAGCAGTCGATATGGACTGTGACATGGTAGCAGCAGATAGACAGGACAGCTAGAGGCAAAGGCTAAAGCAAGCAGTAGAGGGCAAATACTCGAGGCTCTATATATAGCCTGGTCAAACGTTGCCATATGCCAGATGTCAGTTGTCAGCGCAGGACAAGGATGAACGGCAACGGCAACGCCAATAGCATTGACTGCGCACGCACACACAAAACGAATACAGCGTGCAAGCATACCCTGCACGTAGCGAAAGTGTGGCATGTAACTATAAATACCGTATAACTTGGTAGTGAATACATATTCTATAGATTACCCGAGCTACCCAAATATAAGCATAATTTGTATAGAAGATAGAAGATAGATGATAGAAGATAGAAGATAGAAGATAGAAGATAGAAGATAGAAGATAGAAGATAGAAGATGGAAGATAGAAGATAGAAGATAGAAGATAGAAGATAGAAGATAGAAGATAGAAGATAGAAGATAGAAGATAGAAGATAGAAGATAGAAGATAGAAGATAGAAGATAGAAGATAGAAGATAGAAGATAGAAGATAGAAGATAGAAGATAGAAGATAGAAGATAGAAGATAGAAGATAGAAGATAGAAGATAGAAGATAGAAGATAGAAGATAGAAGATAGAAGATAGAAGATAGAAGATAGAAGATAGAAGATAGAAGATAGAAGATAGAAGATAGAAGATAGAAGATAGAAGATAGAAGATAGAAGATAGAAGATAGAAGATAGAAGATAGAAGATAGAAGATAGAAGATAGAAGATAGAAGATAGAAGATAGAAGAAAGAAGAAAGAAGAAAGAAGAAAGAAGATAGAAGAAAGAAGAAAGAAGAAAGAAGAAAGAAGAAAGAAGAAAGAAGAAAGAAGAAAGATGAAAGAAGAAAGATGAAAGATGAAAGATGAAAGATGAAAGATGAAAGATGAAAGATGAAAGATGAAAGATGAAAGATGAAAGATGAAAGATGAAAGATGAAAGATGAAAGATGAAAGAATGTATAATATAGAAGATAGATGATAGAAGATATTTGCAGGGTATCTGCAGGTCGGGCACACTCGACTAGAGCACTCTTACTTGTTTTTACTACAAAGGTTGATCAAGCACACACATTGGACGTGCAACATGCACCATGTATGTCTCTCCTCTGCTCTACGTGTGTGTGTGTGTGTTTGTCTTTGGGTGTGTGCATGTGTGTGTAAATCTGCGTACGTGGCGGCATTCGGGCAGAAGATTGCTTAGCCAGTCATCGTCATTCAGAAGGCAGTCACACAATGGTCAGCCCGAGATTGAGGCTGTTTGCTCCTGCTGCCGCTGCCGCTGCTGCTGCCGTTGCTGCTAGTGATGGCTGACGATAATGTTGCATGACAATGCCAGCTAGGTCTAATGCCGCAACAGCAGCAGCGAAAGAAACGGCAACACAGCAACAATAATACACTGAGAATGACAGACGGAGAAGTTCACAAGTTCAAACGCAGACGCAACGGTTTGGACGTGGACCAAATTGCTATGCCATGCCCACAGCCCAACCACTGCCGCAGCTCCAACTTCAACTCCAACTCCTGCTCCGACTGCAACTTCCATTGCGACTTGAGCTGCAGTCGCCTCCGTTTCAAATGTTGCGTATAAAATGCGCATAAATAAAATGCTTCGTAGCAGGCGATTGGGCAATGCAAGCGCGCAAAATATGCAACGGACGTGGCAAAAAGCATTGAAAACGAGCCACATCACTAAACGGTACTTTTTCGCAGAGGCAAAAAGCGAAAAGCAAAGGCAAGAGGCAAGAGGCAAAAAGCTAAAAGACTGCACCTCATAATATATGTATACACGACCCCTCGCCATCCCATCACATCCCTTTTCAGGATTGCACGCTGCGCATGCGTGTCGGAGCTTAAATGCCTTTGGCATACGCCAAGTGCGAGTCGCGTCTCTGTCTATCTGTCTCTGTCCCTGTCTCTGTCCCTGTCTCTGTCTGTCGCGCTGTCTGTCTGTCTGTCAGGCTGCATCTACCTGACGAGCTGCAGTGACGTCTTCCGTTAGCATAGCAAAGAGCATCACAGCTATGTCGCTGCACTTGAATGCAGCAGGCATCAGCTCGAGCTTGAGCCACAAAGTTATCCTTATTACAATTCTTCATTCATGCCTAGAAAGACTCTGATCTAAGCTATAATTATTCGCTCTAGCAATTTATTCAAAAAGAGAAAGTGCCTTGACTTCATGAGAATCGCAGAGAGCGGCACTGCCTCAAAATAGACTTTCATCACATGCAAAGCCAACTATTTTCTTTCGGGAGCTGCGAGTCAATTCGCATCGTCAGCTTCTGCAACACTTTAGCTCGCCTATTTCACAGCTGGCTGTATTATTATTGACGCTTTGTCGTCCGTTGAAGTCCAACTGGCTGTACCTTGGCTATCTGTGCGCAGAGCTCAGAGCTCAGTGCTTGGCATTGTCTTGAGTGGCATTGCATGTGGCAAATGCATTAATTAAACAGACTTCATGGCAATGTGGCAGGCACAACACACAACGCTTGCTGTGGTATTATCTTTATTGTCAACATTATTAACCTCATCATCGTCATCATCATTATGAGTGAGTGCAGCATTTGAAATGAAGTCATTCCTGATGGCAATAATCATTTAGTCAGCCAGGCGACATCGTCAACGCAATTTGATGCTGATAATTTCATTAATTAAAACGCGCACATCAATTGACACCAGCAGCAGCAGCAACAGCAACAACAACAGCAGCAGCAGCAGATGCAGCAGCAACATAAACAAACGACTCGAATCTGTTTTGAAGTGTTGGAAATTGAGCGACGAATTGAAGTCCCATGGAGCTATCCATACGAGTTTTACGGACTCGACTTGTCCCGACTTGAATTAAGTAACTTATTCGACTGGCGGCTGCTGTTGCTGCTGCTGCTGCTGCTGCTGCCGCTGTCAATAAGCCGACTGCCAACAATAAAGCACCATTAAAATGCTGATGAAGTGGAAATGCAATCTGCCAGCCGCGCCTTTACGCCTCCTTGGCAAATGTGCCGGGAAGTTTTTATGGCGGAAATACGAGTAGTTGATTAATTTTGCATCCCCCGACCTCCACCACTATCCCAACTCCAGCAGTCAGGCCTCCAGCTAAACTCTTAAAAGTTATTAGCCTGGCTGCCAATGCCGGGATTAGATTGCCAGACGGCCCTCTGAAGTGCCAACAACAACAATGTTGTTACATAGCTCGTTCGGCATTAACAGAATTTGCAAATTGCCGGAGATGCTGCTGCCTCCGCCGCTGGCCCATGTAATGGGTTCTATAGCTGAAAGTACAAATTGATATTATCGATAGCTGCCATGACATAATCAGCTAGCTGACCCACAAAAGTCTGCGTGCGCTGCAAGGGAGCTGCCAATGCAAATGGTTATGGCCATTGAAACTGCACCACTTGTAGAGCAATTAAAAGAGAAGACTCCCAATTGATGTCGAATAACACATATCCATCCATCGAATACCCTAGAATTCAATTTATGCTACCAAATGTGCTTTCTTTTACTTAGAGTAGATCATGAGAATCGCAAAGAAGGGTGCTGAAAATGTAAGCTCTAGTATGACAGTTAAAGTAGAACTGAAAAGGTAACAAATCATAATTTTATATCCATGCACAACCCAATATATGTTATATACGGTGTTATTACTCCCACATATACCCTACAACTAGGTAAACACCCGAGGTAGAAGGACAAGTAAAACATACTCGCAAGTCGGCAGCGGGACATGCAGCAATGAAAAGCCATAGAATTTAGCAATTGTGAAAAGTCAAGAAACTACAGCAAAGAGCGACAGAAAACTTTTATTGCCGTTATTGCCGAGGCCGGAGGCGAAGTCCGTTGCCTGCGGCGCAGCGGCTAGCGAATTAAGAGAGAGAAAGGTGGATGCATTCCTTGGCGGCTCACCCCTCCACAAAGGAAGTGCAACAAGCAAACTTTTGTTGCACACATAAGTGGCACAAAGGAAGGCCGCAGGCATCGCTGAGCAACTGCATTCAAGCGGCTGGGCATCCTCCGATTTCCCAGCTACAAAAAGGTGAAAACGTTTATGGGCTTATTATTGCAGCGATAGGGGATCATCTGGGGGCAGCGGGGCAAGTATATAAGTGAATAGGGCAACCTACCATTGGCAAGCGAACCGCAACTTAACCGTTTATTTCTATGGGGCAATTTTCTCATATAATTTAATTGCTGAGGACTGCGGCAGGATGCAACATTTGGCATAATAGACTTCCCCAATAATGTTAATATACACATAAGGTTTCTAGGTATTTAAGTGAATTCGACAAATAAGATTTTTTTATGTAAAACAAAGAAAATGACAAACCGAAGCCGATTTTGACTAAAATGTGTTTTATTTTTTTTTTTTTTTGCATCATTAATTTTTAGTAGTTCCAAACATTAGGTAGCATTTAAATTTATAATGCAAGTCAAAATAGTATTTATTATTAATATTAAGGAAATCACATTTAGTTGAAGTCGTGAACACATCTTAAATTTTCATTTTATTTCATAGAAAGTCAACTTCAGGCTAATCAAAAATTAGATAAACCCAATTTTTACATATTTGTTTTCCTATTAAAACTAGAAGTTTCGGTTATAATATGTCATGGGCAGAAAGACGCATGGCAGACCCTATAAAGTACACATCTGAACAACGAGCTGAGTCTATGCCGCTATCTCAGTCTTTAAAGGCAACGATATCATATCGATTAAAATCTATTTGACTTGGCTTTTAATTTTAATTCAATTTTAAAGATTTTTAAGTCTCTATGGACTAGACATTTGCTATATATAATAATTGAAAAATTACAAAAAAAACTAGCTAGAGACCAAGAGAATTTAAGATTTTTTATTACCTTTTCTATGGCCCCAAAATTTAAAGAAAAAAAATGTATTATACATTTATTTTAATTAATTAATTTAGTAAATAGTTTAGCTTTGGCAAATATACAGACTTTGATGTCACTATGACGCTCTGAAAGTTTAACGAGGAAAATGCATCTAGAAAATTTATTCAACAACAAATTTCCTGCAGTCTACTGTCCTATATAGGTTGTTATAATAGTTACGTCTACTGCGGGTAGTCGTGATAGCGCACCCTTCACGTTCTCCTTTTATGTTGAAAGTTTTCTATGTCATGCTAACTGTCGGCCTATAATTACTTTTCTATTGTACTTTATTTTATGCCTCTTTAAAAAATCAAATTGTGTTCATTTCAGGAAATATTTTTAAAGTTTTTTATCAGTAATTTGAGCAATAATTTATTTAGAATGCTTGGAATAGCAGCTCCGATTCAGGCTTTCTCTTAGTCGGGCACACCCTACTACAGCTCTCTTAGTTGCTGGTACGCACTTCAGCTAACTCTAAACAATAAAGCTTAATTACTTTCTAGCAGCGTGTGCTGTGCGAATTAAATAGTTTTCTACACATAAGTGATGCTAAAGTCTAGAAGGCTCAACTCGTATGTTTCAGACTGGGAAACAGAAAGCGGCAATTGAAATTCTTAACGTCGCATGTAAATTACGGCCGAATGCCGTAGGTAATGGGCACCTGGCAAATGCATAAAAGGCGGAATTTAATTTAAGACTGCATTAAACTTACCAGAAATTAATAAAGCTCCGGCCCACAGCGAAGGCAAATTAGACGCTGTGGGAGTTCCAGGTGCCCGGCCGTCTATGGACTATATCCAAAGCAATTAAAATGCGTAATTAAATTGAATGCATTTAGGGATGTCAGCCGATCTCTCTTGGGTATTAAAAACTTGGCCTCTGCTGTGGCTGCCGCTGCATTTGATATTTTGACAGTTTGGCATTTGTTGTTCGTGTCGCAATCGTCGTCGATCTGTGAATGCCTGCGGTGTCACTGCTCAAACCCCAGCGGACTTTAGTTTGATTCCGATTTTACAATTTATATGATTAGTTTAGTTTTTTGCATTAAGCTTAACTTTTGCATAAGCTTATACTCTCTCTGTGTCTCTTACTCTTACTCGTTAAATGGCACTTTGAATATTATTAAATAACATATTTGAATTTTTGTCTTAATTACTTAGAAAGTATTGTCTATCTATAGTGTATATAATAGATTAATTAATGGCTTCATCCAATAATATCTGAAAGAAGAAAGACAATTGAAAAATGTATTAAGTGTATTTTTAGTATATATTAGTCAAAAGAAATCGGGCACAAAATAATGGAATAACAACAATAGAAAATAGGAGTTGAAATTGATTGTATTACTTAAAATTATAATTGCTTTATTTAAGGTTACATAATATGCAGAAAGAGATCCCGACAACGCCTCAAAATATTCATTTATTATATTTTTGATCTGGATCAATAGGCAACTTAAGATCTGTCCGTCAGTATCGTACTCGGTACCTATAAGAGCTAGTAACAAATTTGTTTTAAAAATACCTCAAAAACTATTTTCTTTTTGGTATTCGATAGATTTTTTCTGATAGCTATCAGAGATAGCTGAGTCCCATGTACAAATGCTCTTGGGGGATTCTTTAAATTAAATTGATTACTGAATCACTGGAAATACAAAGATTGTTCAAACAAATTTACATAAATAAAGAATAAATATCTAATAAAAGTATCTAATTGACAGTATTTTCATGTCGTTTACTTGGTCCAATGTGGTTGATGATTGCTAGTTTCAGGACTAACTTGAATAGATTAAGTAAAATAGATTCTTTGTACAGTCGTCGTAATCTGATCATCTGATCACAAATTGCTAGCTAATTTATTGGGGTATGCATCCCACTGAAAATTTCGGTCATATATTGGAATATAATCGACATTTTCAGCGAAGTGTATACCCCAGTTGATCAGATTGCGACGACTGTACAAACAAATTCTTAATTAAACACATTATTTATGAAACTTGCTGTTGATTAAACTATAATAATTGAATATGCATTTTGCATTTTCAGGAATGCATTAGCGAACTGAATTGCAGAATTGACCTCTCCTGATATATGAGTTCTATTATAATTCGTTTTGCTGCTAATCCTGGCATTACTCCTCCCCAATGCACTGTCCTCCGGGCGGTAGCCATGCTCATTTTCAATTGTGCTCTCATCAAAAGCGGAGGAGAATTCGTGTTCGTTATCAAACATTCTTTTTTTTGGTTTGAACTCAACTCAACCCCAATTGACACCAATGCAAAATTAACTAATAAAATAATAAAGCTGCATTCGCAAAGTCTATACAGATTTCGATTGGCCTTTGAGCTCGTAAATCCCTTATTCCTCTCAAAATTGAATGGAACTTAAAGTTATGCAGAAAGCAATTCGTCATGCGCTACACTGCATCATCTATGTTAGCCAGGTGAGGACAAGTCCAACAGAAGCATTCTTATTTTTTCTTATTTATAATTTTGTCATAGTGAAAACAGGCATGAAAACAGCATTATTTATATAGATTCCTGAGCAGCTCCAACAGCCACATCGACACTTTTTTGATCAGGAGTCAATTGTGAATATGTATATTGAAGCGGCAAACGGTTTGCGAATGGCTAGGCGAAAGATGCGATTGGGCTGCAGACGCGGCGGCGTGGATAGGCCACAAGTTGGGGCACTTAAGGGCCACTTAAGCGCTTGCGTTTGCAGCGTTACGCCCACCGATCAGCGCCCGAGCCGGCCCGAGTCGGCTTTTAACTAATCAACATTGTAATTTTTCTCAGCGCAAAGTTTACGGCTACAAAATTGCAGCGGCAGCAAACGACTACGGCTCGAGTCGGCCAGAGAGGAACTTTTATTACGGCCAGGCTGTGAGGATGTGGCTAAGCATCAGGACCCAAGTGCCAAAGAAAAGGCCTAAGCCCAAGCCAGTGCCTGTGCCCGTGCCCATGTCTGTGGCTGTGTGGGGGAGGAGGCGCTGGCAACGCCCGCAGCAGTGCCAAGCGCACTTCAACGCCGAGCAGCTGAAATAAAAAGCGGCAGAAATAACTATGTTGAAATCACTTAGCTTACAAAATGCAATAATATGCACAAGCCGAAGTCGGCGCTGGCGTCGACATCCAATGCAACTGCAACATTAGTAGATTTTACTGCTTTGTTGCGGCTCTTGTTGTGGCTGCTCCGTTCTTGTTGTTGCCGCTGCCAAGCCAGAGCCAAAGGGCATATATATGTATGTAAATGCACAGGCCAAAAGCAGCTCAGCCGCCCAACTTCTGCACGACTAGCAGCATAGCCTGTACGCGATTACACAAATATCCTATTAAATATTATAGAGATAATAACAATAAAGCTTAATCTGATAAGACTGCGAATGGGATGGCTTGGGACAGTTTTAATAATCATTTGAGTCACTTGGCTCTGCTTAAAAGTTATGCCTACCCTTTGCCGTATTTACATAACAGGGTATTAAGCTGACTGCCCGGGCAAAAGTAGCGGAAATACAAAGCCTTAGTTAATGTAAAAGCCAAAGCGGATTGCTATTACATGAGAGCGTTTTGTGCGCTTTACCCGCGCGCTTCAAGCTTCATTGAGCCCCCGTCTTACGGCGAGCTCCACGTCCCAGTGGGGCAACATAACGAATTTGCTACTCCAACTCTTAATTAGGCATTATAAATAGGGCGTATCAATGAGTCTTAGCTTTATCGCAGCAAATTGAATATTTGTAAATATTATTAGATTTAATGAAATAATAATATCATAAGCTTAAGGCTTGGCATATAAATGATAGTTTAGATTTATTGAAGAGCATCTGGCTGGCGACTTGGTAGCCTCACTCGATAGATTCACTGAGAATGCAATGTGGCACATTTGTATATATATTTTGGCCCTAAGTTGCCCCATGGCTGTAATAAGGCCTGTAAAGTGCGGTGTTGTACGTAACTCGGTTGGTGTCTTCTGCAGCTTTAGCCGTGTGTAAAAAAGTCAAATGCGCTTATAACACTACAAATACATGGCCAGAGCTAGAGCCAGAGACAAAATACCGATGACAGCGACGATGACAGCGACGGCAGTTGAATTCCTGCAATCGACTTGTTAGATACTCCTATTATATATATATTGTTGTAGTTGTTGCAGTTAGCTTAGTGGCGTTTGGAGCAGCAGCAACAACAAGGCGTGTGAGTCGTAGCGGCTGGCGACTAATTGGTTTATTTATGGCCGGCCTTTATGCTGGAGCTGTTGGAGCCAAAAGTCGCGACCGCGCTGCATAGCTGCCTGCCTGCCTGCATCGCATCGCCGTCAGCGCCTGCCAGTGACCTATGGAAGCTTTTCGGCCATAATTGCTGCCGGCCAGCTAATTAGAAGATAGTGTGCTCAGCGCATATGTACATAAGCCAGCCAATATTGGCCGACAACATTTTGCGAGCACACGAGTCAACAATCAATTATGTTGTCTGGCCCTTTCGGGCCAGTCCCTCTCATGCCCAGCAATTGCGATTTCGCCTTGGCCCATCTGGCCCATCCGAAATTCTTTGCCATTGCAGCGGCAGCAGCGGCAGCATCAACAATTGATTAGTTATTTAAAAACTCCATTTGAACATGCTCATTTGCATGGCTGGGCGCTGGACGGTGGACGCCGGACGCCGGACGCCGCACGATGTGGCGAGCCTGACTAACTCATTTCTCATTTTCCCATTAACTTGGACAAATACCATGTCATCATCAAACAAGCCATGGCCAAAGCCGCTGCCGAAGCCGTAGCTCAAAATGTATTTAGTCGAAAAAAAATATATATATATATATGTTATATGTATGTATGTATGTCTGTATGTAGACGAGATGAGCCCCATGCCAGCAGCAGGAGCTGGAGCTGGAGCTGGAGAAAATTTCACTCAACTTAGCTACATTTTGTAGCGCGGAAATTAATTTTCGTTCAAGGAAGCGAAGCGACGGCTTCGATGGCTTTGCCTCTCCCGCCGCCTTTGGTCAGCTGCAAAGGGTTTTCATATTGTTTCCCAGCTGGACAGATCGCTGTGCCGCTGATGGATGCAATTAGCGTGCCCTGTTTGCTCGTTGCCCAAGAGCGCCAGTAGCAGGCAGCATTTTCGGCGCCTGCCAAGCGCACATAAAGAGGATCCCCGACGACAATGACCTGTGCAGGCGCGGAACGGGCGCAATTGTGGCGCAGCTTATTAGCCAGACGGCAATTACCTACCAGGCATTGAGAATGCACGCCAGGGCCGAACACAGGCTTTCGCCCAGCCCGTGAAACGGGAACTGATAACAAATTTTGCTGATATAAGCATCGAAAATAACTGGAAAGGAACTCGTATTGCAACTCATATTATGTTGTCCCAAAACACACACAAGCAAACACTGATCAATAGCCAGCGAGAGTCTGTTCAAGTTGTTAAAAATACTTCCTTTGGTTTCTGAGAAGCGCATAGGAAGGTAACAAAAAGTATCGAATGCAAAGGTATAAGAATATGCGATGTAAGCTTATAATTCTGTTGGATTAATCGACTATTATTGATCAGGCTATATTCTTTGTTCCCTCTGTAAAAATACTACCTTTGGTTTCTGAGAAGCGCATAGGAAGGTGCTAAAGGAAGGTAACAAAAGGGGATAAGAATATGCGATGTAAGTTGGATTACTAAGTCGATTAATATTGATCCATATATATCCTTTGATCTCTCTGTATATGTATATAATGAAATACGTATTCGAGTTAAGTAAATCTCATTTAAAATGCGCAGCTATCAAATTCATTTACTTAGCCATCGAGCTTAATATTTCATGGGGTGGCCCAGTGACAGGGTATCTGTTTGTCAAGCATGCTCAATAGTTGATTACTATTTGCTTTTATTTGTGATTTGTTAGCTAGTCGGGCCCTAAGTGGGATCCGTGCAAGCGGCAACGGGAGGCGGCAGCAAACAGCTTTAGACACTTTAACACATTCCACTGGGAATCCACACACAGGGATACCAAAAGCTACACCAAAACACAACAGAGGAAGATGGAGAGAGCAAGAGAGAGAGAGAGAGAGAGAGAGAGAGAGAAGAAGGCACAGGCAACCAGTCAACAGACTGGGATAAGCATTTAGACGACTTTTGAGACCGGTTTTCGGCGCTATGAAGTCACCAGCACCATGAGCACTAACTAGAACTTGCGGCCGAAAAGTCCAAGCTGCAGCTGGAGCAGCAGCAGCGCGGCAGCCAGGCCGAGCGAGAGGGGCACCCAACAAGCTCTTCAATCCACATTGACAAGCATCAAACAGCAATGGCAGAGCAGCAGACCGAGCGCTGAGAAGCAAACGTTGCAGAGCTTGGGCAAGGGCGGTCCAGGCACCTCGAAAAAACTAAATAAAAAAAAAAAAACAAGGCAAACAGTGCGAGGCCTGGCCTTGGCCTGGCCAGCTCCATTCAACTATGTTGCTCCCTAATAGGCTAATTCGTTAATGGAGAGAGACAACATATTTGTTGGCTAATCATTGCTTGAGCTGCTATCGCTAACATATATTGTAGCAACTGCTGGCCGCAGGGCAACAACCTGGCCAATATGGTCAGCGGCGGCTAAAAACAAGAAGGAGCCTGCAGCTGTTGCTGCTGGGCAACTGACATCCTTGACATCGTCGTCCAAGTGACAGCCTCAAAATTGCAAGCAAACAGAGTTGGGCAACGGGGAAGGAGAGGCGGGGACAACGACGAAGAACGTTCACTCAGCTTTCTTACACACATGCTTACGGGGGATAATGTATTTGGGATGAAACCAGGCAACAAAATACATTTTATAGCGGATATTTGGTAACAAGAACCAAGGCAACGCCGAAGCCTAAGTCAAGTCCAAAGTCGGAGACTCAGTTTTGTGCCCATTGGCTTTTTGTCCTGGCCCAGCCGCAGCTTCAGCTTCAGTCCCAGTCCCAGCCCCAGTCCCTGCTCGTGCCATATGTGCTCACGTATGTCACATGATTACCCAGCCAACAATGGCTTTGACTTTGAGTGACGGTCATTCCGAAAAAAAAGGAAAATAAAACCAAAAAAAAAAAAGGAAATTATCAGCAACGTTAACGCCTCAGCCTCTATGCCTGGGATTTCGCATTGCAGCTCGACGTTAAAGCGGCTTTCACTTTGAATCAGTTCTTTGACAGCTACCTAACATTCGGTCATAGGAGTCGCACATCCCCGCACATGCAAAGTGGGCGGAGGCGAAAAAAGAACAAACTAAAGCGCCAAGGTATGTGTGACTGAGCCTGAGCTACGGAAAAAACTGGATTTAGGTTTCAGAATAGTTCACCTATTGTCAGCTGCCGCCACCGCTGCCAATTAAGGAGGGGATAAGCCACTAACGTAAAGTTTCCAATAGTTGAGTTACACTCAAATAACAACCAGTTCATCGTGTTATATATTATATATCACAGAAAAGCTTTGATAAGAGATAGAAATTTGAAACTTAAGCATAAAGCCTAAGCTGATTGCATCATCTTCGTCCTAAACACTTAAATCCTTTACTAGTTTTTTTGTTCAAAAAAGAGAGAGTTCAAATTTTAATTGTAAAATACATTAACTAAACATAAAGTAAATTTTTTAGAAGTGGAATAAAATAATAATTATATTCAGCATAAGATTTTTACTTATACTCGATCAAAAAGTGAGTAAATTGGCCTTGTGCAATGTCCGTCTTGGTGTTTGTCCGACCGTTTGTCCGGCTTTCCATTCGTACTTCAGTCCGTCCGTCCCTCTATCGGCGATATTGAAGCTAATGGTTTGAATTTAGATCATATATTATACTTTTTGGTAATTTCATGAAGATTTTCCAGCTGCGCCTAGGAGTGACAAATCGGTACTTTATCTAGTATCTCAAAGAAAATATAATAAAAAGTTCTTCAGACTAGAGACAAAATATGAAGTATCTTCCACAATTTTTGAGAGAGAGTTACTGTTATTGTTAAGATCATCAACAGATTATATATGCGCGCCTCGAAAGTGGCTATTCGGATTAAAAAAGCCTTTTGTTCAAATTGGAAACTGAGACTTAATATATGGAATATGGACATACAATCATAAAGATATAGCTTATAGATCTACGCCCATTGAAAACAAGTTTAATATATATATTCTGAAGTTTAAGAAATAGAAACTATAAAATTTCTTATACATAATTATACAATTTTGTAGCTAGAGTTGAAAAATTGGTTATTAGTTGGTTACTGCAAACTCGCTCTTGAGACTTACTAAAAGAGATTTAGAGTTTGAATTATGCTATTAAGGCACGGGAATCATCATCATATAGTCTATGAAATTATAAATAAGTGCATAGGCCAAGCTGGAACAGAAAATTTTTTCTAATTTTAAAGCTTAAGCTAATTGCGTTAGAGTCGTAATGCCAATTTCAAACAAGACAAATGCTAGAGTCAGAGCCAGGAACGGAGCGAGACAAACCACATTGGCTCTTGACCTCAGCTCTAAAAACAGAATCCGACGCATCCAGCGGCTGCAACGCCTACGCGCGGAAATCAAACAACAATGCATGGGAGCATGGGAGCATGGGAGCTGCATTCGGTGCAGTGCTAACCTAAACGGAATGCAGTTAGGGCATTCACTGGCTGACAGTTATTATTTTATGACGACACTTGGCGCGGAGGCTCCACCCAGGCAGACAGACAAAGGGACAGATAGTCAGTCAGGCAGGCGGACGGATGGACGGGGAGTCAGGCAGCTGTCGCCATGTTCATGTCGTCTGCCGCTTGCCGCAAAGTTTGCCCAAAAATTGTTATTCAAGTTTTGTTTGAGAATCTGCCACGCGGACACATCGTCGCACCGTCACACCGTCGCACGTCCTGCGGCTGTCAAACTGATAAGCGGCAGCAAAGCGACAGACTTGTTGGCCATCCCATTTTTATAAAAAGACCAAATGAACACAGTGAACGCTACCTGAGGAACTGCAAATTTGTCAACTTAGAAGCGTATTTAGTTATTGTATTGAAATATCAGCTTAGAATTACAAGAGCTGGCAAACCAATAATATATGTTTCAAATAATATAAATAAGGTCCGAAAAGATCGCGCTGTCATAGCTTAGATCAGTTTGCAATATTTCATAAGCTTCTTATAAATAGATATAGTAATTCTCCGAGTCAAGCAAATCAGCTTAATCGCCTTTCTATGCAATTCTCATGATACATGCAAGAACTTTTTGTCTAGACTTATCTGTCTCACCGGTTAAGAAGTATAAGGTAAAACAATTAAGGGTATAATTTATGCTTAAGCTTGTAAAAGATTCAATTAGACCCAACATATATCATGTAAATATTATGCCAACTATAACATTAACGCTAGTTAATATGGATATAGATTGTGTGCATTTTTGATCTCGTAACACTGGACTATAACTGAGAGCGCGCTTAAGGTTCAGCTGTCATAGCGCAATTCAGTTTGTAGTAGTTCCAAAGCTTCTTATGAATAAATCGAATATTTTTTTATCCAAGTCAAACTAATAGGCTTAAGCGCCTTTCTATGCAATTTTCATAGTAATCAATCTATATGCAGGAACTCTTTGCCAAGGCTAATGTGTCTAACTTGTTGAAAATAAGTATAAATCTGTTATTGTCATAATTTATGCATAAACCTGTCAAGAAAAGAAGGAGTATGTGTGGCACAACAGCTTACATCAAACCTTTCAAGGAATTAGTTAGACCCAACATCTATCATATAAATATTATGCTAACTATCTCCGATTCATGTTTATAAATTGAATACATTTCTGTTCCATTATCTTAATGGAAACATGAAACTATAAACTGAAGTTTCTGTTATGCTCGATGGCTATCCCTACTAAACTATTTATGTAGTACAAGCTCTCCTTAGGACCGAATAAATACATCTTCAGCTTACAGTTATCTTTGGACAATAGCCAAAATTCTGCTAGCTCAAAGATTTAGCATTTCTCTCTCTCTGCCATGGCTTCCATTTAATTCTAAATTTTTTATTCATGCTCTTTTGTCCTAGCTCTCAGAGTTCTTTCTTTCATTCATGCCGGAACGTCCGTCTTCACCCACACTGCTAATCTAGTTTTTGTTTCTTTCGGGCTTTGCAGAAACGTTTTTGTGCTCCATTCATTTACTTTGTTGTGCCTCGTTATGTCGACTGACTGTTTATAATAAATAAATAAATGATTTCTACTTACATTGGCCTTTCCGAATGTTTCTGGCTCTTGGTCTGTTGCTACTGCTGTTGCTGCTGCTGCTGCTGCTGCTGTTGGCGACTCTTGAGAACAAGAGGCGATTCTTAGTTGCAAGAGGCGATCAAACAGCATTTGCAAATTAGCTGCACCGTCGGCAAGGCAAAAAATTCAATTAACTCGAAACTAGTTTGGCACATAAACAAAAATCGGGGAAAAAGAACGAAAACAGCAACAGCATGGAAATATTGCCACGGATGGCGGGGCAGATGGGGATTCAGATGGTACACACACGCACACGTACGCCACCGATTGACGGGCGGGGCGGGGCGGGGAGGGGCGGTCAGAGGAGGGGGGGTAGAGCACAAAATTAAAATATAATATTTCACTTTATGCTAAGCTGAGGCCGAAAGGCAACGCAACGCAACGCAATGCAAACTGAAGAGAACGTTCGATGTTATTGGCGCTGCTGTCGCACGAAGATCGCGCCGATAGCGAAGCAGGCTCTGGCCCTACATAGATCTGGCCAAGCTATGGGGCCAAGAGCAGCACCAACGACGATGACGACGAAGACGACGAGAAACACCGAAGTACGAGTCTCGGACTATGAATACGACTGCGAATGCGAATGCGAATGCGATTGCGAATTTGATTGCGTTTTCCGATTAGTGTACGGCGGCTGTTATGGCACGTCCTCACGCGAGCAGCACACAAATCCAACTGACTCCAACGAGGACGCCAGCCAGCAGCAGCAGCAGCAGCACCAGCAGCAACAGCAGCAGCAGCAGCAACAGCAGTAGCAGCAAGAGCAACAGCAACAGCAACAGCATGCAATTCATTTGCCGCTGTGTGAGTGGCCAAGCATGCTCGGCGTGTGTGTGTGTGTGTACGAACAGAGTGCAAAGGCAACAAGAACAAGCAAACTAAAGCCAAAGCTGAAGCTAGCAAACAAACGAGCAAACGAACAAACGAACAAACAACATTAACGAGCTTGAAGAGAACCCATCTACTGAGCCAACTAGTCAGCTAGTGACGCGCGCGCGCTGCTCTCCTCGGCAAACAAAATGTGACAGCCACGAGCGACAGAAAGAGAGGGAAAGAGAAAGAGAGAGACAGAGAGAACGAGTGTGAGAGAGAGAGCGAGAGCGATAGGGAAAGAAATGGCAAGCAGCGGGGAGTGGGCGGCATATTACGTATACGTTTAACGCCGCCAAAATGCAACACAACGCAAAAGTTAAACCGGCATTTTGTTAGGCGCACATTTGAGCCGCTGCAAGCGCCCAGGAGCGGTTCAGCTCACCGCGGGTATAGGCGAGCGCATCCTTTAAAGTCAACTGTGCTTATACAGTTCATTGAAATGACAGTTAAAATAAATTTGAGCTGCAATCAATGCTTGGGTTATGTGAGCACTCCTACTGTATGAATGGATCTATATAATAAATATAGTCGTGGGAGAAATAGATATAGCATATATGCATATATGTATAATACATATGCATATACAGTTGTGTTCAAAAAAATAATAGTGCTGGACTACCCTAAATCTTAAGCAAATAAAAAGGAACTTTTACCAAGCTGTAATAAGAAATTACGGACTTACAACAGTTATATTAACATGCTCCAAAGCTTGAAACAAAAAATTAATAAAGGAAAGCTTTAAATCCAAAATGAATGAACTAAATTAAGAAATTAAAAGTAAAATATGTGCATCTTAATATTTATATAGAATTGTTTTCAAAATTTCATTTTCCATAATTCCGGTCTCAGTCACATTTCTCATTTATCTGAACACAGCTTCATGTGGGTGCACAATCTGCCCAGAATTCCACTACATAAAGCTAGCTTGCTAATTCTACTTGTCCCAAAATGTCAGTAAGTTACGCATACGCCTTTGCATGTGGAGGACCCGCATTAGGTCTAATGCAGCCCTGGACTTTAGACATGCTCACGTTTTGCTTTGGCCCGGCGAGGCGAGGCAGGGGATGTGCTAACGTTACGTTACAACAACCCCACTAAATGTAACGTCTGTGCGGCGAGGAGTGTAGGACAGAGCGAGAAAGAGAGCATGTGGGTGTGAGTGTGTGTGTGTATTGCAGCTGGCAACGCTTCCTACTTTATTACTGGTTTTCGACTTCATAAAATATGTTAAGCGTCGTCGTCGTCGTTGGCGTCGGACTCAATGCTGATGTCGCCTGCTTGATTTACTTAATGCAGAAAGCGCAGCAAACAGTGCATGTCTCTCTCGCTCTCTCTTGCTCTCTATCTGTCGCTCTCTCACTCACTCTCCCTCCCTCTCGCTCTCTCTTTAGTGCTGCCACTGCCAGCTGTTTGTGAAATTTTCGCGCCTTTTGTTGTTTCCCGCGGATTCGCCGGTTTTAGTCGTAGTTGCTTCTGCTCTCTCTTTCCCTCTTCCTCTCCCGCTCTCTCTCTCTCTCTCTCTCTCTCTCTCTCTCTCTCTCTCTCTACTCTACCTTGCGCTCCTGTTCGCTGAACTTTCTTCAAATTCAAAACAGTCTCTAAAGGATAGTATGCTAATTAGCCTCCGATCATGCTTAATGGATGCAAAAGAAAACAAACACAAAGCAGCAAAGCCTCACATGATGTATGCATAAGTAAATACCTGTTTATAATATATTTCATTTACAGTTAAGTTCAGCATACTTTGATCTGAAAGAAGTCATTGTGAAGCTTTTTTTATAAAATATTTATTACACATTTCAAAAACACATCAAATTCTCGAATTTTATTTGAGAAGTGACTTGAAGATGCATAAAAATAATATTATGAAGTTTCACAAAACGATGCTCCGAAATTTTTCCTATGGGTCAATTTAATAATTATACGCCTCATTTGCATATCTTTGCACTATTAGAATGATTGGACTATCAACAAAAGATCCAGAATGTATTTGACATCCTTGCTTCCTATTTCATTAAGTGGATCATATTAGTTAATCGATATAAGACCAAAAAACTCAAATAAATATTCCTTCCCAATAAATATATCCATACATTGGATCAACAGAAATCGAGTGAGAAACAAGTTTGAGATATTTAGAAGCAATACTGAATCAAAAACTGACCTTCATCAGCCTTACAAACAAGAATTAATAAAATAATTCTTTAATTAATACGAATTCATGATTTAATAAACATAATAAAAGTTTCGTGCTTAGATCTGTTCTTTTCAAGATATTTTTGTTATTCGTTATGGGGCCTTGAACAAGCAGATTTTAAAAAATGCCACTTAAATAAATAAAAAGTTAATAAAGCATATTATTTATATATATACTATGCAGTCTTTCCTGATCCACTCCACTTAATCGGCTTAATCGTCAAAAAGAACATTTTAGAAGAAGATGTCTATTTTCAAAATATTCGAACAATATTTATTACTCTTATAAAATGTTTCCATATTACATTTTTTTCGAAACTCTAAAATTGTAAAAAAAATATCAGAACACCTATATATGCATTATATAAAATAAATAAATAATTGTGCAGTAATATTTGTATTAATATAATTTCACTCTTAAATATAGTATTTTTTATTTTATTTCCAAATTAATATTATGCAAAGAATATTTTTATGATTTATAGCCATGAGCCTTTGTATTAACTAAAGTAAATACTAACAATAATACCTAACAGAAATAGATGACATTTAATTTGTGTTTATTTGGAGCTTGACCAACTTTTACTATCTCACGAGATGATGAACTTTTGGTTTTAATTCCAGCAAGTTGCCCAAAGACTTAGCCAGCGACACGATGCTCACAGTGGTGGCTGCTGCTGCTGCACTTGTAGTCGTAGCTATGCATGTAGATGCAGTTGTAGTTGTAGTTGCTGTTGCTGTTGCTGTTGTAGTTGTAGTTTATTGCAATTTCTTATTAATAAGCGCCTTTTATGTGGAGCTGGTAGTTGCTAGTTGCTAGTCTCGTTCGTCGGCCGTCGGGTGCCGGGAGCTGACAGCGGGCGTCAGAGCCGTCCCATGGGCGACATTAACGTTAATAATAATAAAATGTGTAATTGCATAGAACGAGACTGCGCAGCATGTCCAGCTCCCGAGATAGTCCAAGTCTGCCCAGCTCTGTGCCGGGCTCTGTGCAAGCCTTTCCAAGCCGACGCGACGCGACGCTCCGTGTCGTTGGCTCCCTGCCCCGCGTCGTTCGTGCGCCTCAACCCCAACCGCTGTCCCTGCTACTCCTGCAGTCAGCATACCAAAAGGTGTAAATCATTTTCTAATCGCAGCAAGCAGATCACATGCACGCACTCGAACACACACTCACACTCACACACACACGCACACACATACACAGAGGCAAACACACACACAACACACAAAGCATTTACTTTTGTTTTTAGCATTCGCATTCGGCTTTTGGCATTGCATTGCATTGACTCCTTGCAACGGTCAAAAAGACAATGTGAATCGCAGCCAATCAATGCATGAGCAGCAATAGAGAAGCATTGGTCACGTCCCCATCCTTCGCCACAGCTCCTTGGCCCCGGAACCAGTCCCACTCACACACAGCCGCCGCACTGCCAGCACCTCACTCTTTCAGCGGATGCGAAGCACTTGCCATATTGTCTGTTCCAAATGGATTTAGTTGCCATTGGCCTGCGAAGCTGTTTGCGGTTGCTGGCCGAAGCACGAGGTGCGCTCAAAGGTTGCTTTAAAAATATAAAGAACTTCTATACTTATATATGTGAGATCTATTGAAGAAGATCAAGTAATCAGTTGTAAATGCATTTACCAAGCAGGAGCTATTGCAAGGCGACTATCTTACTCAGTATGTGCTGCGCCTCTCTATGCAATTCTCAAAATCAGTTAACTTGTCCGGTCTATAGCCCATAACCATCATCTTTCACTATCTCTTAATTACTAATACAGATAAATTAGTTACATAAAGTTTTCGAGCAGCCATCGCCGTGGCAGCTTAATGTAATTCGCCTTTCTATGCGATTCTCAATATCAGTTCACTTGTCCGATCTATAGCCCATAACACAACTTCCACTATCTCTTAATTGCTAATACAGATAGATTAGTTACATAAAGTTTTCGAGCAACCGTCGCACTGCTGTTGCAGTGGCAGCTTAATGTAATTGTTCTTGTTGCCAATGAACTAACTTTAGATACGACAAGTGCCTCACTCTGCTGCTTACAAATTCAATTCAGTAAAATCAACGAAGAGTGTGTTCAGCTTTTGAGCTGCTGAAGCCGTAAAAAAGGGCAAAGGAAACACTAATACGACCAATAGTTCTGCCCTAAAAAAGCAGCGGGACTCAAGTTGGAGTTGAGATATAAAAAAGTTTTTAAAAACTTTTAAGCTTTCTTGCTTTAATGACGCTGCGTCTTAATTTGCGCATTATCCTTGTAATCTTAATTAAGCTGTCTTTCAGCTGCATCCCTCCAGCCCTTGCCCTTGGCCTCGCCATTGCCGTTGCCATTGCCGCTGCTCTCGCTGTTGCTCAACAGCAACAACTTCCGCCGCCGTGCGATTTGCTCATCTGCCGGCCTCAGTTTTCTTCGCTTGGATTTTCATTTTCTTGTTGCTATTGTGGTTGTTGTCGCTGCTCGCTTCACACAAGTGCAATTTTTTCACAGCCATTACACACTGTGCTCAACATCCGTTCCGTTTCCGCATCCGTTGGCACTCACGCCGCCACCGCAGTCGCCGTTGTTGCATATCGCGCATACGCCCCGTCGGCCGGCGCGAGAAAACAACGAAATGAAGTGAACACTGAAACTTCCTTGAGCCGTGCAGAAGCCAATGCATCTTACCATCGTCCTCGATACCCTTAACAAATTACATTTATTACCGATGTCGCAGGACTGTGTAAATACAATTGAATATAATTAACCTAGCTTTGTTTAAGTTATCCATTATTTTGCCAGGCAATAATGAGCGATAAATCAATTAACTAAGGCATAAGAGTTAATGCAGACAAGTCGTCCTTCTAATCAAGGATATGTGTATATAAAATGTGTTTATCGGTCTTATTTAATTATTTAACTTATTTCCATAAATTCATTACCATTTTTAGTGCCTAAAAAATTAACTTTGCCTTAACCCAAGGACATTCAGCTCTAGATGAATAAAAATATTCTTTAATATTATAATAATAAAATCAATAGATATAGATTTTAAATTCACTGTATTTAACTATTTACCACCAAAACCGGGTATTTCAATAGTCAAGACAACTCTTGACAAAGTGAAAAGGGTAAAGCCAATATATGAAATGCTTCTGACACCTGATCTTTACAGGACAAATCTTAGGCATTATCTCAAAACCTAATAAATGATTAAGTATACTATACAAACTGCTAGCTCAACTGAGCTCGGGTATTGGGCCGTCGGCTATGCCCCACGGTAATATGCCAACTCGCTTTTATTTGTTGTGCTCAGCCACAGACACGGAACTCGAAACAGCAATCCGAACCCAAACCAGAACCAAACGTAATTATTTCAATTAACTTTGCTAAATTTATTTATGCATGCGTGTGCCAATGCCCCTCCTCCGCCCCGTCCGCTGTCTGTGTGGGCGTGCGGCTGCCTGTGAGGGCAGGTCGTGTGCGCATTGTTGACATGCTGCCGCCCTCGCCCCCACTCCTGGCCCCGCCCTCACCTCCGCCCGTTAACATCCTTTCAGTGTCGTCGCTCGCAGGCGCAATCGCTCCATTGGCTTTTGTTTGTTTGCACTGTCAATGCTCTTAACTTTAAATTCGGGCTTGCTTGTTTTACTTTTTTGGACTCGAGCGGAGTAGAGATCAGCTCCTGGGGCAGCTGGCCTGTCGCCGCAGTCTGGCCGCGGCACGGCCCCGAGCTGAAGCACGCGGCACTAGGAAAATAAGCCGCCATTCATGCGCATATTAACAAATAAACTATGCGGCGACTTTGGCTTTCATTCATTTCCAGGCATGCGAATGCGACAGCAGCAGCAGTGGGCGAGGGCGAGGGCGGGGACGAGGGCGGGGGCGAGGGCGAGGGCGAGGGCGAGGGCGAGGGCGAGGGGTGGAAGGGAAGTAGGCGTGAATGGCAGGCTGGCGAGGTCGTACAGTACAGTGAGTACTACTACGCGACTTACAACTGCAATTACAACTACAACCGAGCGCTGCCCGCCGCCCGTGGCTCCTCCAACCTCCACCTGTTGGCGCCTGAAGTAAAGGGGTTGCACAGAGCGTGGGCTGGAAGATGGCGGCGCTTGTTGTTGGGGCTTGCGTACAATGAGCCAGCAGCGATGTTAACTGAAAAATGCTTTTCACTTCGGCTGTTGACGGGAAGTTGGGTTAGCATTTGTGTTTGGCTTTTGGGGTTGCCTCCGTAGGCAGCTCCGGTGGGGGGGCCGAGCGGCAGCCAGCGCTGTCGGTGGTGGTTAGTAACTGTTCTTGCCGCCAGCCCCTCGCCGTGGGGGCATAGTGCACTGAACTTGCCGCCGACTAAATATGCTCTGCGAAACTTCTTTAATTGGGAAAGCATATACGGCCGTAAGTACTTCATTGGGACAAAAAAAAAACGGTTTATTATTTATTATATTTTGGTGGTGCACGTAAGTATGTAGAACCCCTTAGGATATATATAGATATATGTATATCGATTACATGTAGCGGCTTGTAAATCGGTATATTCTTGAAGCAGTGCACAATATGACATAGTATTTATAGCTGTCAAATAAAATATTTTTGTATTCATTTTTGGATATCGTAATATCATTTGCTCGAAGTTCACATTCTCCTATTCAGATTCAGTTGCCTGTGATAAGTGTTCTCGTGGAGTCGTCTGGGGGGAGGAGGTAATCAATTGAAGTTTCAGGGCAGATATTGTCCGTGATCGAATTGCCATTTGTCCTTCTTGCTAGCGTAGCCGTGATCGGGCAGTACCTTGGGCGTGCGATACAAGCTCTTCGAGTAGTTCAAGTAGTCCTGAAAGAGGATCGAAAATACTTATAGCATCTCTTCAGTCTCTGTTTCTGTGTCTGTGTAGTCATGGGGAATACTCACTTTTTCGCTCTTCCGCTGGCGGGACATATTGTACAGATCCACATTCTGCGCATCCGCTGGCTGCACCTGCAGCACGGCCGAGGCGGTGGGGCTATTCGCTGGCTTGGAGTGAGATTTCAGCTTCAGCTGCAGGTCAATGGCTGGCGGTGGCTCATGCCTGATGCGCTGCTCGATTTCATACAGCTCTTGCTATATAGAGTTGACAGCTAAGCTTCAAGAAAACCCAAGGCAGACTAGGCAGCAGCTTACCCTATTCTTATAGACCATGCAGCAGGCGCGCAGCGTGAAGTAGTAAATGATCTCGACGCCGGAGAGCAGCGAGAAGCCCAGGAACAAGCTTGCAATGCCGCCGAAGGATACCAGCAGATCCACCCAACCGAAGAGCACTTCGCGCTTGTAGCGAATGATGGGCCACGTCAGGAACTCCACCAGCACGCCAGACGCTTCGGCGCGATCCATGCTTCGTGGTTAGAATAAGTGAAGTAAACATTAAAGAGCAGAACATGCAGTGACCTAAATGGAAACTTTACAATTTCATGAGCTTGTCTATGTTGAAAACCGTCTTGGAGCAGCTCAGCTCGCACTGCAGGCAGTCCTTAATGTTGGTTATATTCAGCTTGTATTCATTGAGGCAGGCGAAGTCCTTGACCGCGCACATGGGCACATTAGCTAATTGCGAAAGAACGATTAAAAGAAGCCCCCAAAAAGGGCGAGTCTTGAGACTTACTGATGGGCTTGTAGAAGGACGGGTTGCACTTGCACAGCTTTATGGCCTTGGTCATGCGGCACTGCTTCATGCAGGACGAAAAGGTGTAGTCATCTGGAAAGTAGTTCAGCTTCACCTCGTTGCTAAAGATGCACTTACGTTGGCCAATCGACAGCTGGCGGGCATCGTCTGTGGTGTAGGTGTTCTTCTTGGAGATGCGCACTTCCACCAGCTGGTCGTCCGTCCAATCGATTTGGGCATTGAAGTCCGAGCCGAAGTACTCTTCGTTCGAGAAGATAAATATCTGCAGGGCAACGGTCACTATCACACCGAGTCCACATCCAAACAGAGAGCGCACTTACCCGAGAGGTACTGTTGGGCAGAAAGAATAGGGCCCACTTCTTGTCCGTTTCATACAGGTCGTGGGGTGGGCCAGTCTTGGTGCTGAAACACAAGTCAACTGTCGATAGCTAAGGCATAATCAATGTGGCCGACTTACTCCTCGGTTGCCGATGACATGAAGCGACTGTTGAAGGCGTAGCAGAAGCCGTGCTCCGTGTAAATGGGCTGAAAGTGATCGCAGCAGACAATATCCTCGTCCCGATACTTGCAGGAAATCAGCGTGCTCTCGCACGGAATTTGCGCCCGGAAGGCCCACTCGCGTAAGGTGTGCTCCGCCAGCAGCTCCGGGGGTATGCCCTCTGCTAGCCCTTCCGCTTCCTTGATGTTGTCAAAGTTCAGCGAGGTGAGCTTATCCAAGAAGGGCGTAATCTGCTTAGCCTTGTTCGCGTCGTAGTTGCTGGAAAAGGAGTGGAGCGAAGGCCCATCACAGTGTGACTTCAGCTTAGATGATTTACAACTTACGCCAGTGACTTGTAGACCTCTTCATAGGACTTTTCATGGTCGAAAGCCGTCTCCGGACAGACCACTGTTGTGGGAAAGACCACGTTTTGGTTGTGGAAGTCCGTGTCGAGACCGGTGATGGTGGGATTAGTCTGAAACTTCTCCCACAGACTCATGATGATGACCAGGGCAGTGACAGCGCCAATCGAGGTGAAGCAGAACCACATGAACTTCTCGCCAATGGGCCGGCCCGTCTCCGCTATGTACCGCACGCCATGCAGTGTTGAGTTTTGGAAAAACTCCTTCGTTTGGTAAATGAGGCTGCGCCGAAAGATGACCAGGGTCTCGATCAGGCGCTCCCGCGTGGTCATCACAACCGCAAGATCCGTTTTCTCATACGGCATTTTCGTTTCAGGAACATAGCTCGTGAGCCAACCCCTGCAACGTGCCACGCTACTTTGCAACTAATCCACGGGGCCCCAGCACAGGCGCTTTTGAGTGGGGCTAGCCGGTTCTGTTGTGGTCATTTGGCCATTGTCACACTAAAAGCCTTTCATTGTTTATGCATTAGGCAACCGACTCTGATTGACCCCAAAAAGCATTGATGAAAAAAGATAATTAAACGCAAACGTATGTAGCTATTGCTTATCTTGATACCTCATTAACGTTTGCCGGACATTACGGTTGTCCTGCTGCCCGTTCGGGTCTGGATTGGCCTGGCCTAGTTGCATCTAATCACGGCATAGTGGTGCAAGGGTGGTTCAACGCGCTCCTTCAAAATGGCGCCAGCCACGATCATCCCAAGTGCTCGGGGTTGCGATTAGAGTGGGTCGGACGGCAGCAGCTGCCGGTCTAATTGGTCAGTAGTCTGCGCGATTTCCGGCGGCGCCGCAACCAAAAAGCAAACAACAAAAAACTGAAAGAACTAACTAACCCACTCACACACAAGCCGAGCCAAGAAGTTCACAAGTTTTGTGTGAACTCCTGACACGGCCATGGAGCGGACGGCGCTTTGTTTGTCTGGCCAAGTGGCTACAGCTACAGCTACAGCCAAAGAGCCAAAGCTCCGGCTCCAAGCACAAATGAAGTGGTTTCAAGTTTCAAGCGCAGCATCACAGACAGACGAGAGCCAACGTCGAGCCTCGAACCTCGTCGAACGGCGAACGGCGAACAAAAGGGCTGGCGATCACGAGATGACCCTGATTCCGTTCGCCAGATAAGTGCAGCGTAGCCTGCAGCCTGCGGAGGACCTCCGCATCTGCAGTCCTCTGTGCTCTGTCATCTAGAGTTTCAGTTTGGCGCCAGAGACCAGCCCGTCGTCTCTTTGTTAACGGTCTCTCGCTTGCCCACCATTTGCACACTCGGCTCCCACAAATGCAACCGCAGCCAATTAATCACTAATTTGCGACTTACAATTTGCAATTCTCCGATCTCTATTGCAGGTGCTGCTGCACTAGGACACTCTCACAAGGATTACCCCAGTAATCGGTAGAGTGAAGCGAACCACAGCTAACCGACTGCAATTACGCGACCCACTTAAGCCGAATGCCTCAACTCTCACAAATCCATATGCCCTTAAGCGGAGCATTATTCTTTTACTATCAAAAGCGTAATGCTTTGATGGAGAGAAAGCTGGTTCTTTAACTCTGATAAAGCTGAAAAGTTGGAAATATACTTCCGATTCAGATTTGATATAAATATGAAAACATAAAACGTTTCAAAGAGATGGCAGATTCAACTGAGCTGACGATATGTGTTAGGTATTCTTGAATGTATATAGGATGTATTATCATGCATATAGGAAAATTCTCTTTAAAGAGAGTCAGACTTTTTATACATCAGACATATGAAAGAACCTTAGAGTTCATCTATCAATAGATAAATCGAATATTTATAAACTAACTTGATTGCATTGGAAATGTAATTCAAAACCGATTAATCCAATCTCTTAATATATGAATAAAAGAATTTATGATCGATATCAATAATCTACATTCATATATATACGAACCGAGTGTATCGAATCTTCGGCTATGCGCTCATAAATTTTTTTATTTGCAATTTATTTTGTCCTTTTTTTTATTCAATGAGCGAACTTTTTCTTATCAACGATCATTTGTCAAACCGTTGCGAGAAGCTGCTCGCAAAACGTTCCACAAAACGAGAACCGAGCGGGAAAAAACGTCGCAGAGTCAGCGGATGGGGGATGGGGGATGGGGGGAAATGGGGCACAGGTAGGGGCAATTGCAACAATTTGTTGGCTCCAATGCCGCGCCGGTTGACAAAAATCAACGCCACCGCCATCTGCACGCTTATAAATAAGAAATCCAATAAGAAGTCCACGCAACTGAAACCGAATCCTGAGCCTTTTTTTTCTCTCTCCTTTCCTTGTGCCCAGCTCGAAGTCAAACCGAAGTCGAACCTGCCAACTGAAACTCGTTGTTGGCTCGGCCGGCCTGCTGGACGGACAACTGCATGGGTGTGTGTGCTGGTGTGTGTTGGGTGTGTGTTGGTGTGTGTGTAAAGTGAAGCAGCAAGAACAAGAAGACGCAGCTCGCAAGCCCAATTCTTTTTTTGTGAATGTTCTACACGATCTGCCAGAGAAGATGCTGTATATGTGTGTCTCTACGTACGTGTGTGCGTGAGTGCGTTTCTCTCTCTCTCTCTGTGTGTGTGTGATTAATGGTAATTGCTTTTATGGTTTTTTTTTTTGTGCTGTGCTGTGCTCGCCACGCTTTCTGCCAGCAATTTGTTGTTGTAATTTCGCTTTTAGTCGCAACAGCTGCCGCCAAGCCAGGGCCTTAGTCAGAGCCACCCAGCCACTCCACACCGATAGCTGCACTTAGTCAACAAGCAAACACACACACACACATACAGAATAGAAAAGCATTTTAAATCCATGAGCAAAGTTTATAATGTATTTCTATCTAAAATTGAGTTTACTTATTTACGAAGGCTATGCCCAGCTCGATGGACTGCTTCAATTGCTTCACAGCCTCTTTCAGGGCCTCCTCCTCGCTTTTGTCGAGGCAGGGAAGTCCGTGGTTCTTGTCGATGCCTTTGGGGCCAAAGCTGAGCGGCGTTGCGAAGAAGGTGGCCTCGGTCACAGTGGAGTCCACGTAGGCGCACTCCAACGGTGTCTTCTCGCCCTTGAGGCCTTTGAGCAGGACGTCCACGAAACGATTCGCTGCATAGGCCATGGACAGCGTGGCAGATCCTTTGCCGTCCTTGGCCTTGATAATCTCCTCGCCGCCGGTCTGGATGCGCTTGATAATGGACGCAATGCACTCCTTGGTGCCCTTTATAGGGGGCTGGCACTGCGACATGATGGGCAGAATCGTTGTCCCGGCGTGCCCACCAATGACCGGAATCTTCACCTTGGTGGGACTGATCTTCATGTAGTCGCCAATGAAGCGCTCGGCACGCACGCAGTCCAGTGTGGTTACGCCGAACAGTCGCTTCGGATCGTAGACCTTATTTTGCTTGAGAACCTCGGCGGCCATGGGCACTATGGCATTGACAGGATTCGTGACGATCACTACCATGGCACCCGGTGCCTTCTTGCAGATCGCACTCACAGTGCCACAGACGATGGTGGCATTCACCTCGAAAAGCTGTTCGCGGGTCATGCCTGGCTTGCGGGCCAGGCCGGCCGTGATCACTACCACGTCGCAGCACTCAACAGCCTTCTCTAGCTGCTCGGGTCCTTGCATGCCCTGCACTGCAGCCGCTGAGGACACGTGGGAAAGGTCTGCAGCCACTCCTTTCACATTGTGAACATCGTGCAGGTGTAGCTCCGTAATCCTGGTATCTCTCATCAGCAGCAATGACAGAGGCTGGCCAATGCCTCCGGAGGCGCCAATAACAGCTACCCTGAAGTTGCGGCGCTATAAGAATCGGACTCTATTACCAACACGCCGACCGATGCTCAGATAATATAGCTGATCTTACCAATTGGTGGTGGCAGCTCAACGGACTCAAGCAGCACCTGCAATTTTTAGCCAAGAACAGGCTCTTGGTTCTACCACCAAACATATTCACTGACTAAGCTGGTAGCAATTTTTCAAGAATAGTCCGATCCAAAAAAAACACACTAAAAATTCAAAAGTTCAGAAATGAGAATCATATTTTAGCTAGGTCTATTGTGAAACATTCGAATACTTGATGTATATTTACACAAGTACTCGATTCTCAATATAATCCCATAGCATCTGGGCAGATACTAAAAAGGGCCATTAAGTATAATCAATATTAAATAAAAATATAATATATTAAATAACAAGTAAAAAACTATCGTCGGGCGTGACCGACTAGAATTTGAAGCCGGTATCCAAAATATAACAAAATTCAAAATTGCATAAAATAAATATAAAGCTAAATACTAAATTTGGTGTCTCTAGCTTAAAAGATGGGCGAGATAGAATTTTTTTAACTAAATTTCGATTTTGTTTTTAATCGATAAAAATTAATTGGAGATAGTTATCGACAGACAGACGGACGGACGGACAGACAGACAGACAGGGCCAAGTCGATTTCTCTTGTCGTCCTGATCAAGAATATATATACTTTATGGGGTCTACCACGCCTCCTTCTGCCTGTTACATACATCCAACAAAAACATTATACCCTGATTTCCCATTTTATAAAAATATAATATGAAATATTAAATAAAAGAAATGCGGTTCTATATAAATATATACTATATAAAGCAACAAACGTGTTTGTCTTGATAGTCCCTTGACAATAAGTTAAGTTTACAGAAGTTAAGATTAACGTAACACAAAGAAAGGTAATTGTGGCAGTTAAAAATATTTAAAAAGAAAAAGGAAAATCATAATGAGAAGCTTAGGAATACATACAAGCAGAATAGAAGAATGGATTGAATAGATGAAGAAGATATAGAATAGAAGAATGGATTGCTAAAGCCCGCTGCAAAACCTTTTCGGCTGCCTAAAAGTTCTTGATCATCATCTGCGCTTCGCCAGTTACACAATTTTATGAATTAAATACTTCGCTTTATTCACACACAATATAAAAATTTGAATTACTTCAATTAGCTTCACTTTGTTTTGCTTAAGAAATTACGTTTAAAAAAAAAAAATTATTCAACTTGAATATTGCCTGCTTAAAGAGGTACGGAACAATGAAACGTTCAACGAACCAAACATGAAATGAAGAGCACTTAAAATTAGCAAATATAATGATTCTCTTTACTTTGTTTTATTGAATTTATAATTTTCCTCAAGACGGGCAACGTTCAAGACTAATAAGAAGAATAGGCAGTTCGACATGCAACTGCTGGGATCCTGTTTAAGTAGTTTATTCATATTCCAATGGTCAGTCGCTCTCTTCCAGGGAGAGTGAGCGGCTCAGTCGGCTATTGACATAGCCCGGCGACACTGGCATGGGACTGGCATCCTGGCTAACTTCGCGGTACTTGCTGAAAATGCCGCGCACCTTGTTTAGCGGCGTTTGGAATGACTGTGAGACTGAGGCCACAGTAAGTTTCTGGTGTACGGTAGCCATAGCAAGAGATGCAAACGAAGGTAATGGTGATGAGCTCTGTTTCGGCGATGAGGTTGCTAGCTGCCACGGTTTGTCTGGCCCGCGGTGCGGTCGTGCGGACTGCGGAGGCGTTGTTGGTGTTCCCGCCAGTCGACGCGTTGCCGCTGCATTTATCTTGGGCGTTGCGAACGCAAACAGACGTTTCGGCTGGGCCACCGTATCGCTGTCGTTGAGAATACTGCTGGATTTACTGTTTGATGCGTTGATTGGCGTATTGAGCGGGCTGCCAATGAAGTGCGATGGCTTATGCATCTTTTGCACGCTCTTCGGGGAGGGGAAGCTGCAAATGGATAAGACTCTGCATTAGCTATGTCCTTAATTGCAATCGCAAGCACCTGTTGCTACTCACAGATCCATCTCGGCAGTAGAGAAGCTTTCCATGGCTGCTTGCCAGGCATGAACAAATGGCAGCGACTCTTTGTCAATGTCTGCGTGGAAAATAGCGTTGAGCACATCTAAATCCCGCTTGGTTGGTTCCTTGCTGCGCAACGGTTTGAAGAGCACATTATAAACACAAATATTTCAAATGTGATTTTGTAAACTTACCCAAAAATAAACAGTTCGTAAGGGGGATCCGGATCACACGACAATATAGGCGAACGCCTTTCTGGTGGCGTCAAAAATACCTCATCTTCATCGCTGCTGCCAAAACATTCGTACTGAGGATGAGTTAAGAAGGTTAGGACACATTTCCATCAATCTATATTCATATACTCACATAGAAAGCATCATCGATGCTGTCATCGTCATCGTCATCGCTCTGGTTATCGTTACTGCGCCAGGTTTTGGTTTCGGGAATGGGCTGAACGACGTCCACCACATTGGGTGCGGCAGTGCTCTGCAGCGCGACTGCGGTCGATGCCAGCATTGCGCTCGCAATGGCCATGTCTTGCGCCTGTGCTCGCATAGATTCAGTGCGCTTTCGTCTGCTCGTTTTACGACTGAGGTTTCCATCCCACAGACAGTTGCAGCACTGCTCCAACTCCCAGGCGGCTGAGCACAGTTCCTCCGTCTTCAGTGCGTCCGGCAGCTCGACAGTCGGTGCCTGCTCCAGCACAAGCAGCATGCTCTCGCATACGCAGTGTAAATGCTCACGTCGCTCGCCATTCAGCTGCAACATCTTGCGCAGCATTTGCATCAGCTGATTGCGCGAAGGTGCACTGACCTCCTGCGAGTTGGCTATGTAGCTGGCTACCAGGTGAGCGATGCGCGAGTGAACCTTGCCAAAGTCTACGCTAATGAAACGTGCGTCGTCCTTGAAGCTCACGATGAGAGATTTCAGTCTTTTGAGCTCGGAGAGCAATGTATCATTAATGGACACCATGTTTCCAATGTTATTGATGAGCGTCTTGGTAATACGTTTCGCGAACACCTGCAGCGACTTCTCCACACAGGTGTAGGGCGTCATTACTTGCGTAATGGGGCCACCAGCGGGTTCCGAATTGCTGAGCTTGGATCGGTCCGACACTAAATCTATGTACTGACGCATTTGGGAGAAATTCCACGCCTGATCTGATTTTTCTGCCAGCATAGAGGCTTGCGCCTGCTCCTGTTTGGCGGACAGATATCCCTCTAGGCGGCGAAGACCTTCCGGTGAGGCCATATCGACAAAAGCATCGAGGAAGTCCCAGTACTCGCGCCACTCCAACTGCTCTTGCCGGGCCAACTGTCGACCGACCACCTCAAGGCCTTTCTCAATGTCCGAGTTCTTGATGTGACGCTCGCGGAAACTGTCGTTCAGTGTGGACACGGATATGTTTAGACTCAGCTCTGCTACGTCGAGTGATGTATCCATAGTAATGGGGGACGAGGAGTTGTCGCGGTATTTTAAGAACAGGTCCGGCTTCATTTGACGTATGGGCGTTGAGGGCATTCCACATCGGTTGTACGTGCAGTTATTGTTGTGCTCAATGGGGTCCATCTCGGCATTTGGCAGCAGTCCGTCTGGCTGGGGCTTGTGATTCCCGTTCGGCTCGTTGATCGATGTATTGCACGACGCTGCTCGTGGGCTGAATAGCACGCGCCGTCTCGACACAATTCCTGAGCTTTCGTTGAAAAACGCCTTGCTCGGCGACTTCATGGGTGAGACATAGCTGGAGTTGATTAACGGGGATACCGAATTGCTACCAACACGTGGCGGCGTCTTCCAGCGACGGAAGAAGTTCATTGCCTGCTCACGTGGCATGGGTCCCGCCAAAGCGCTGATCTTCAGGTCCACACCAAGTCGGTCCGACTCGTCCGTCTTCTGCTTCAGAATCTATAATTTGGAGATTATTTAATTAAAGTCTCGACTGACAGCAACAGCTACAGCAACAGCACTCACCGGCGGATCATTGGGCGTGAAGGGATGGCCAACTTGTGGTGGGAGCTGGTTGCCTACGGCTCGTATAACGGGCACATAATGTGGCTCCGATAAGAGGAGTTCCAGCTTCTTAATCACCACTATACTAGGGTTGGCCACCCGCTGGCAGATTATCTGATGGGTGAGACGGTGTTACGCTAATTAAGATAGCTAAATCAATGTGCGGCAATGGGTTACTTACATCCTTGGGATGCATACCTTCCGTGTTCTTCAGCGACTTACATTGCGGATACGAGGTAAGCACTTCGACCACGGCAATGTGACCGTTCTTGGCGGCAAAATGCAGTGGTGTCTCGCCGCGTCCCTTGTCCGGCATGTTGAGATAATAGTCGAGCAGATTCACGTTCAGAGCGGCGCACATGTCGTTGCTGCTCTTCTTTCCCGCATACAGGCGGGTGAACTCCCGATCGGATACGATCTTTAATATGAGCTCAGCGACGCGCGCCTGGTTGACCTGAGCGCAAATGTGCATGGCGTTGTAGCGATAGCCTTCCTTCAAGCTGGTGGGTGTATCCCCGCTGCTTATGAGAAAGCGCGGATTGTCCCAAACAATGCGTTTGACTCGCTCATAATTGCCAGCCTCGATCTGCTTCCGAAAGTCGACGAGCTCCTGCTTGGTGGGCGCCCGAAAGGGCGGACGCTCCCCACTTATTGGAGTGCTGCTGCTGGCAGTGCAACTGGCGTTGCCCATTCCGATGCTGCTGCAGCTACTGCTGCTGCTATTGTTGTTGCTGCTGTTCGGCATGGTTAGCATCATATTCGACATGGCCAATGGGAGTCCGGAGCAGGGCGACGCACTCGTGCTATTGGTGGGTGACGAAGAGAACAGATTCTCCACGTTGCTAGAACTCGGTTTATAGCTCAGCGTTGTAGGCAATTGTACCGGCTCTGCAAAAGCAAAATCGAGAGAATATTTATTGTATTCTCTCTTGACGAGTTTTCAGATTGTGAATCGAAAATATTATACTTACTGCTGGCAGGTTTCGCCTTTCCGTATCGTTTCAACGACTGAATGCTCTCGAATCCGAACTGTACGTAGCTCTCGGCCTGCTCACGATTGGGAAACTCGCGCAGACGCGCCTCCTTGTAGTGGCGCAAGACGTCCAGCGCCTTGGACTTCTCCTTAAAGATCAGCCACAGCGGCGAGTCAGCTGCAAAGGATGATTTTGTATTCAGTAAATTACTAAAACGTTTGGCCACCGACCGACCTAACGAGCGAGCGAGCGAGCGAGTGATCGAGCGAATGAAACAAAAAACAAAAAGTGTCAGCAGTTGCCACTCGCTGGCCGTCTGGTCACGCCATCTCTGCGAATAGGGCGATGCCAGACAGAGCGAGAAACGGGTCGAGCACAACAAACAATGTGCTAAAAGGCGAGAGAATCGACGAGGTCGCGTGCGGACACCGGGAAAAAGAAAGCGGACAGCGCACGGCGGACGGCGAACGGCGGACATCGGACAGCTAACCGCGGACAGTGGGCGCTTTTGACGCGGAACAAACCCGACCGAGCGACCGACCGACCACAAAGGGAAACATCAGGCCGTGGGCGTCGTGGACGACGCTGCTTGCGCGGCATCAATAATGCTCGTGAGAATGTGCGTATGACGCAGTTATTGGCACGCAATTTTTCTCTTGCTTTATTGCTCTTGTTTATTTTTCGGCTGACTCTCTGGGCGCGCGAGGCTGGCGGCTGGCGGATGGCGATTGAGGTGCTCGGCACATGCCACCTAGGCGAAGCGAGCCAGGTCGGTTTAAATATGGAAACATCGTGTACTCTGCTCTGCTCTGCTCCGCTCCGCTCGCCTCGCCTGTCTCTGCAGCTCATACTTATTTAAAATAGAAACTTAAATAAATACAGAGGTGTACTTGCGACACACATACACCCATCTAGATATACGTATATATGTGTGTGTAAATTGCATTCATGGCATTCATATCATATATCATATTATTCGGCATGAAAGGAGCTGCCCTGCGTATCTCAATGGGCAAACAAAAGTCGCACGAGTAAATATTTACGCTGCTCATTCAGCAGTTATTTGTTTATAGTGTCCAGCTTCCGATCAACTAAGAGTGTTTATGTTTGGTAAAAATCGAAATGGGAAAAGCCTCGCTTTGTTTACTGCCCTCCATGATGGGTTTAGACCCCTTGACAATGGAAACAGAGGCAATATCTTTCTTTAGGCTATGCTAAACTGTACTTTGCCGAATAGAGGCCCCAATATTCCTTCTCTATAGTGACATATTTGGTGTATCTGTGGCTCGACTGCACTCGATAAAAACTGGGTGTTTGTGTGCGCGAATGAACAAAGCACATTTTAATTAGATTACGTTATGTCAGAGGTGCAGCAAAGCGATTCAATTCACGCTCGTAATCGCCCGTTACCCATATTTGTTTACAACTTGTGCATCGATGACGCCGCTAACCCCACGCACACACCCACTTTCTGGGGCCCATCACCTGGGGATGAGATGTTGCAGCCCGGTCGGCAGTGCCGCATCAAAGGCAAACACGAAATTCAATTGATTTTCACATTTTATCGTAGCTTGTTTTACGGGAATTCACTTCCCCCATCAAGTCGGACAGCTATCAAAATAGAACTTTGATTTCGTACAGTTTGCATTTGAGAAAAGTGAATAAATGTAATCACATCAGCGACTCTTATGGCTTTATTGGATGCAGCCCCAAGTCTGGATCGTAAAAGAAAACGAATTTCATACGGACGGCACATGAAATGCAACAAGTTCATAAACAAATGAATTTTACGATTCCCCGAATAATTCGCTAAAAATCCTCATCAGTTTGCATTGCCAAAAAAATGCAATAAACATAAATATACAAAATATGCATTTACACATGGATTAAAAGTTTGTAAAAATGAAATGATATACAATATAAGAACAAAAGAATCTAATGGAAAAATTAAATTCAGTTATAATAAAAAAAAATAGCTAAATAAAACTGCTAAATACAAATTGCAATATTCTAATATTGCAAATATTCTAATAAGAAGATTTTTCTAATGTTTTTCAAGAAAGTTCTAGCTACTACGCATTTAATTGAACTCCATCTAATTGTTATTTAAGCTGGCTCTGCATATGTCTTCAACAATTAAATTCAGTTCACCTTCCGTGGCTCATCTTCCTTAAAGCCTCTAACGTCATTTGTCAGCGCTTTAAAGAATTCGACTACGCGATGCGCAACAAATGACGCCGTCGCTTCCTTAAAACGCGCGCTTTGATTACGTTACGGCACGAAACACGAAGCTCCAATACCAACAAACAAGTGCGTATGTGCGTGCGTGCGTGTGCGCTTGTTTTTGTGTACATGTGCGTATGTGTGTGTGTGTGTGCGTACGCTCTTATTTATATTTGTGTGAGGTACGTATGCATTTATTCGCACAAACATGGCGACGCCTGGGCTGCAGCAGCACAACTTACGTGGATATTCGGGATCCTCATACGCTGAGGACTCCTCGGCCGCACTGGCCGGACATTCTGGCGAAATCTTGATGTTGTCGGCCGCTATGGAGCCCGCACATTGGGTCAAATTGCCCTCGAAGCCCGCCTTCGATGGCGGTATATAGACCCCGAAATAAGCCATGGGTGCCAATTGGTGCCACTGTTGCCAGAGGTTCTAGCGGAACAAAGACAAAGTGGAGTTTTGGTATTAAATGCACGCAGCATTGCAAATATACATGTGTAGATGAGAGCGAGATTCTGCGAGTCGCAAACAAAATGACGTCGAACGCGCGACTACGACGCACAGCGCCAATGGAGTTGCGGTTTCGCTATCCTTGACTTACCACTTAAAATACTACAGGACTATTCTCTCACTACTTCACATTTAATTTTTATTCTGTCTTTTGTTTGTTTTACCATACACGCGAAATTCGCAAAATAATTGCAACTAATGAATGTGTTTATGCTTGAGTTCGAAATGCAATGTAGTCTCGTGTAGGGATGGAATAAGGTATCGATAAAAGCCTACCGCGTCAGAAAATCATCGCACTATCGATATATTTCTATTCGATACTGCTACAATATATATCGTTACTTTAACGATAGTCTCCCAAAAGCTATCGTCGCACACACCTTATCGCTGATATCGGCGCGCATTTAAATTTATAAATTTACCTTTTGCCAGCAAAAATATTTAATAATTGAGAATGCCAATCGTTCAATGATTTATTTATTATTCGTATTTATTATATATCAGAGATAATTTTCAGTTTTTATATCAAAGCCGTTTTAGAAAACTTTCAATATAGGGGCATACCAAAATAGCTTGGTTGAACGTAGCCCCGCAACCAACTCGTAACATTGGCAACAGTTATTTTGAAAGGACCGTTATATATTTGCCATTATGTAAATTGGATAATGGACATATTAGCTTAAAATCGAGTCGTAACACTTTCGACAAGCAAAATTGACAAAAAGTCTTGTGGCAGTAAACAGTTTGTATTGTGTGTGAGTTTTTAGTGGATTGTTTAATTTATTTGTAATACAATAATTTCATATAAAGTTGCACTATATGCTAAACTGGAAGGAATGATTGCGTTTAATTGTTGGACAGACACAAATCGAAATCGTATAAATATTACATACATCATACAAATGTCGCGATTTACTCGCAGGAAACGAAATAAAGTTACTGGAAAAATACTCAACAATATTAAAATTATAATTAGAATCGCATAAATATTAAAACATAAATAATAAGTTAAGTTCCTACCGTAAACGAGTATATGTGTGTGTCTACAGAGAAAGTAGGCCGAACTAAACGGAAATAATCGAGAGTACAAATAATAAATCTGGCAAAACTGTCACACATACATACACACATATGTATGTATGCATGTGCACTTGAAGAGAATCCTTGAACATTCAATTTGCAGAGAGACAGTATCAACAGTTAAAACTATGCACATAACACTGCGCCCTTAACATATACACATACTATTATATATAGAGACGTACTAATCGTAGTTTTGGTAGTTGGCTTAACACTAGTTGCTCGCTCGCTCGGCGGTCGCCCACACGCCCCTGGAGCCGCACGAATGCCTATCAGTTAGTAAATACATACAGCTGGCCCTGGCGGGAGGGCCCCTCTTAAATGCTACGCTGCGCGCTGTGGCGCCTACTTAATGATTATGATGTGTGTGGGTGTGTGGGTGTGGGGGATAGGTCAGTGTGGTCAGTAGGGGGGAGAGTAGGTGGAAGTACTGAACGGGGGCGAGGAGGCGATGGGGGCGGGCTTCCACAGCAGACGTTCGAAATTAAAGCTTTGTATGCTTGACCGTGTCCGTCCAGTAGTTCTGTATTGTCATCGCCTCCAGGGAGTTGAGGAACGAGTCGTTGTCCAGGCTGTACATCTCATCCGAGTTATCCTACGCGAGGGCGAGAGAGAGAGAGAATCGGTTAGTCGGATACAGAGTACATGCACTGCCCGCGGGCAACTGGACAACGAATCCTTACACTTACTCGCATCGTGCTGTCATCGATGTAGACGCTCGAGTCGGGCTCGCTCAGCGCCTGCGGCTTGTTCACGTATCGCCGGCGATAGAGCACGATGCCGATGGTGCCCACCGTGCAGCAAATGCCAAAGACCGTGAAGCAGATGGCCGAGATGGCGCCAGCATCGAGGAAGTAGGTGCGCTAGAGAGAGAGAGAGAGAGAAGAGACGAGAGTCAAGAAATCCCTCTGGGAACTGGGTCAGTGCTCACTTGTATGGCCAGCGCCTCGGAGGATATGTTGCCCTCGTCCGCCGCCTCGTAGCCCGACACGCTGGGCGCCGCCGAGGCGGAGCGCGTGAGCAGGCTCTTCGTGTCGCTCGAGTAGTTGATGTAGCGATTGATGTGCTTGTACTCGGCGGACAGGACCTTGGACTTGCGCGAGCGGTGCTCGCTCTCGGCCCGCCGCAGCTCGTCCTCCTTGTTGGCGTTCTCCAGCGTGAACGACACGCGCTGCAGCTCGTCCGACAGCCACTCGGTGTTGATCTTCGGCGTCGAGGGCGTGGCGGGCACGGCCTGGCCCGTGCTGTTTGTCGGCGGACTCGTCGTGGACGTCGTCGTCGTTGTTGCTGCCGTTGCCGTTGTCGTTGTTGGAGCTCCTATTGTCGTGGCTGCCAGCGTGGACGTCGCCAAGACCGTTGTGTTGGCGGCGTTGCCACTGTTAGCCGCCGCAGCAGCCGTCGCGCACGTGGAGTTGCAGGCGCTGCTGCTGCTATTGGTATTTGTACTGCGTGACACGAGCGATTAGTCAGAGTGAATTGCTGGGGAGAAAGGGGGAAGGGGCTTACCTTGTGCTACGACTGAAATTCGTGTAGTTGTTCAGGGGCTCGGCTGGCGGAGCGGCAGCGCCTTCCGGCACCGACGCAAAGTCGGCTGAGCGCTTGAACTCGAACTGATTGTGTGACAGCCTCAGCTTGACAGTGGCCTCCCCCGTCTCCTTGTCCACATCGTCCATATCGACGGTATCCGCATAGCCTTCGCCCTCGCCGTCGTCGTCGACATCGCCATCGCCAGCATCGTCATCGTCGTCAATGGGGTCCGAGAAGGGCCCCTCAATGTCATCCACAGTCTCCGGCTGACTGTCGTCCATGTAGGCAGCGGGCGTTACCTTGGCCGCTGGCGTCGTCTTGATGGTTAGGTCCATGATGTTGCGCTGTGTGACCGTCGCCCAGGTCTGGCTGGATGTGGTCTGATATAGCTTCGTTGTGTGTCTGCGGCCGTCGGCCTCCTGGCCCGCTGCTTCCGTCCGCCCCAGCATACGCTCCTCCTGCTGTGTCGTCGACTCCAGGCCAACCTCGTGACTGGGATATGTGTGCACGTGCAAGATGCCATTGGGCAGCAGAAACACTGCAAAGGAAAAACGATTAGGCTTTGTTACTAAAGGAAAGGACGGAGGGAGGGACTCACCACTCAGGCAGGTTACCCAGAACCAGTGCGACCACCAGTAGAAAGTCATGATGCGGCACGTGGTGTGGCCTCGGCCCGACCAGGCGCTGCTGCAAGAGAAAGAAAGGAAACGATTAACCACCTCGATCACACTTGAGAGAATCCAGCAATACGGCAATCATTGCTCATCCGCCCTGTGACTCAGCATCACAGGCGGCAGAGAGAGAGAGAGAGAGGGAGAGGGAGAGGGGGGGACTACTTGCAGTAGCTACGATGAAGTCATCGAGTCATTGAACAGTCGTGGAAGTGCTTTACATTCTGCTAAAAAACAAGTTTCGCTGGGCCCATGACCAGGCCCGATCGGGCCGGACCCGACCAGGCTTTGCCAAGTTTGGTGGCGCACGCTCCCCCCACACCCACAGACCCCCCACCCGCCCTAGCTGCCAGCGAAGGTCGACGACTCGCGCTGGCAGATGACACATAGCCAACCAAATGTGCCTTCATCCCGTTCTAAATACACGTCTCTGTGTCGTCGCACGCCCACTCGACTCGACTCCACGCCGTAAGCCGCCTCTGGTACTCCGAAATTAGCATGCCATCTAAGTTGTGCCAGAATCCAGTAACAACAACAACAATAACATCTTTTCGAATACTTGTATATAAATATATATTATTTTCGTTACGCTTTTTGGCGTCGTCAACCAAGTGTTTGCCTGCCTTATTGTATACCCTGTAAACGAGGTCGTTGATGCTGGCGATTAGTACTTGAGACGGAATCCAATTCTTTCCTATTTCTATTGCTAATTGGCTCTACTTTAAGTCAAATATTCAATTATTTGCTGAATTATAAATAGGTCTTATTCATTGATAGCCAATAGGTGGAGTATTCCATAGTCTGGCTGACCCATTTATCGTGCTGCCATTTGGCATTGTGTGTGCTTGCCCTAAAAACTATGTGCGTACTCCCAATTTTGTATTATTTTTTCACTTTTTTTTTGGGTTAATGTCTACACACAAACCAGGCCCGTTGAAAATTACTCCAAAAGTGGGCCTGATAAGATAGTAGAGGCCTGGGTGGGCCTGTGTGTGACTGTATTGACAGGCATATCAACTTTGACCCACATTGACCTGATTCGCCGGGCTTCAGCCTTTGACGTCACAGGGCCAGGCCACGACGCTCTTGACATGTGGCCGAGGCATTGCGATGGAGCATTACGTATACGCAGCGCGGCACATTAAACATGGGGCATTACGGGCGACACTTTATGCATAGCACGAGGCGTTAAAGGTCAGCCGAAAAATGGCTGTTATGCTTGCCGTCATCATACCGTCATATCGTCATATTCTACAGCTCACAAATTGAACACAAAGCCGTAAAGAATAATAACAAATAAAACAGCGCAATTGTTGCCCAAACTGCGAAGTATGCGTATAAACAAACAAACCATAACAAAACAAAGACCGCACACCGTAACGAATGACACCAAACGAGACAGACAAGAGACGCGCTTGTTGGAGGAGCAACTGGCGTTAAGGTGATGCCGCACCAGAAGCGCAAAAGCGGAACGCGCATGAGCAACGCCCCTAGAAAAAGCAGCTGGAGCAGCGCAACTCCAAGAAGGCCTTATGTAAATTGAATGCGTCTGTTTTCTTTTGTCTTCTTCTACAAGCGAACAAACAAAACAACAAACTAACCAACATAGAGACATATCTACAGACACACATATATTTCATATGGAGATATTAATGAGTGCACAAACATTGTAGTAGCTCCATCTCCATCTACTCTATGCGTCTTTCCACTACTCGCAAGGTGCAAAATGAACTTTATTTTTATTATTATTTATTGTTTATATTTGATATACTATCGTAAATATATTTATATGTGGTTATCTTTGGCCCAATAAATTATATTCCTATCAGCACTAATATGCGTCAATGGAGTTGTAATTGCCTCGTATCGAGGCACATTTATATATATAACTGATAAATATCAATTTCGTGCACTTTGACTCACTTTTGTTTGTTTGTTTTCAGGTCAACACTATTAGCCATACTATAGTATTATATATTCCCAGTTTAATTACAGTTGTTGATTGGAATGTCATTAGAGCAGTTCTATCAACGTTTTCATTGATAGATAATTGGAGCAAGTTATAGAAAAAAGTAGATTTATACGCATATTAAAATACATGTATTATATATTAAATATATTATTATATTATATATAAATTATATACATATAAAATAATTTTGTATGCATATATATTAATTTAATTTAATTTTTTTTTTTTTTTTCAAATTCATTAATAATATAATAATATTTTTTTAAATATACATATTTTTTCAATATATGTAGAAAATACATAAAACTAAATAATAATAGATAATATATATATATTAAATAAAAATGAAAAGTGTAATATATATTATATATATATACATATATAACTATGTTATATTACATTTATTTTAATATATATATATATTTACACATAGCTTTGAAGATATATATATAATATTTTTATAATTTCTTCTTTAATATTTAGCATGCAAATATTAGTATATATTATATATTATATAAAATACACATATTACACTTTTCATTTTTATTTAAACAACATTTACTTTATTTATTATTAAATTAAATTAAATTATTAAAAGGGCAATTCCCATTACAATTTGTTCAGCAAAATAAATAATTAATTCATTGCCACATTTTATCAGCTTTGATAATAGCAAAAGCAAAAGAAACAAAGAAATTAAATGTACAATCAAATCAACTTTAACAATATCTCTAAATTTCAAAATCGTAATTGATATATCTTATAGCAGCTAGCTCTCCACTCAGGCAGTCCGTGGCAAACTCAATAATGGAATTATGGTTTGAGTAGGTGCAAGGCACAGGTAGCCCATGATTGGCTCTAATTACTAGCTGCGGCCCCCCTTGAAATGGGCTCAAGGCCGAACGGGCGGGTCAGTTGAAGCGGCTAAGACCGGTGGAAGCCATTGCAAAGTCTCATTTGGGTCTCCTCGGGCCCTTGGGGCGGGCTGGGACTCGGGCGATAAGCGAAACACAAAGAGCAAAAGCGAAACAGATGCACTTTCATATGCGAAAGTGAACTACAAACAAAAACTGGCACAAGTGCAGCTCAACAACTGTCTCGAGTGTGTGAGTGTGCCGGTGACTGCAATTAAGTGTGAGAGAGAGAGAGATAAGGAGAGATAGAGAGAGGGAGAGGCTGAAGCAAATGCAACCTTCAAGAAACTACAATGCAAATTGAAAAGACGTCTGGCCAAATGGCAACAATTAAATGCAGGTTGGTATACATATTATGCAAATGCCGAAATAAGACACGAGCACAAGGGGCGTGGCACACACACACACACACACAGAGCTATACACCTGCACAGTGGCACAGCAATAATGCGGCTAGCGACAGCAAACAATGGGAAAGTTCACGCTCACTTTCTAATGTCAGCGACGGCGCACGCGATGTCATTGGAGGAAAGACATCTCCCAGGGGGGAGGAGGAGGGAGGGGTAGTGTAGGGGGGGCAGCTTAAGTACTCACTTGCGATGTGTTTATTCGGTAGCTAAGAACGTGGAGGCAAGTCGGGAAGAACAAGAACAAAACCAGGAGTAGCGACGACCCATTCGCCAGGCATTGCAAGACTCCACACAATCAGAGCTCTCTGACCAGGCACAAGTTGATAAGGGGGGTAAAAAATGAGTTATATTTGTGAAGGCCCAGGCTAAGCAAGTCAAAAACAAATTCCTACAAGTCGAACTCGTTGGCTGGGTGTCTTCTGTCAGGGACTGACTGCCTCTAGCAGGGAGGGACTGCCTAGCCCGGTCAAAGCAGGCCGGGTGCTTGGGTTGACTGGGCATTTACTTCTAGGCATTCAAGCATATTCGACAACAACAGACACAAGTAAACACGTGTAATTGACTTTTTCCAAAATCTAAAACTTTTTTATTGGCTTTCGTGGTAATCGCTACAATAGGGAAAAAGATAAATTTTTCGATGGAAATTGTTCAGGACTTGAAGGCGCCGTCGGGCGGCGCCTCGAGCACCAACAGCAAGAAGGAGAACGAGCCGGCCTTCCGCAGGCTGCGCCAGCTGATCAGCAAGCTCCCGATGGGCGACCAGATCGTGCTCTATCGCAACCACCAGGACGTGCAGCTGGTCTGCGACAGCATCTGGCGCACCACTCACAAGCGCCTGGACTTCCGCCAGCTCGACCAGGAGCTGCACGGCGACTCGCTCAACTACTTTCTCAACAACATGAAGGACAATTTTCGCTACGTGTACTTTACGGCGGATCGCCTCCAGGACAACCTCAATCTGCTGGAGCGTGCCGGAGTCAAGGCGCTCAACAATGTGCAGCACTGCGAGCTGCTGCTCGGCCCGGAGACGTCGCCCAAGGAGAAGAACAAGCGAGAGCGTGAGGCGGGCGCAGGCGATGCCGGCGTCGGCCGAGTCGTCGACATCAATGCGGTCCTGGGCGGCTCGATGATGCCGCAGTGGCCGCTGCACGCCTTGCCCAAGATGCTGCGCAACCTGCGCCGCCTCAAGGTGCACTGCGAGGTGCAGGTGCACTTCATCGAGCAGTTCCCGCAGCTGGAGCTGCTGGTGCTGAATGGCGAGGTGGCTCAGTCGGCCCTCACGGGCATCCTGGAGCGCTGCAAGCAGCTGAAGCGCCTGTTCATCAAGTCCAAGACCGGGCCGCCCACTCTGCAGGGCATCACCGGATGCCACCGTCTGCAGGACATCTCGCTGCCGATGTTGCTCTTCTCGCAGGCCCGCGAGGGCGTCCTGGGCCTGCCCGCTCTGCATCTGCTGGAGCTGACCTTTGGCGACCAGAAGGCCGAGATGGCCCTCGACTCCTTGCGCTACGTGGTGGACTTTAAGGCGCAAGACATTGAGATCGTCCAAGTGAACTGTGCTATATTCGAAGGACCGAACTGGCTGCCCGACTCCGGATTGGGGCTCTGCACCCGGCTGCAGGGCTTGGTACTGAACAATTGCACCTTCGAGGATCGCGAGATTAGCGAGCTGAACGTGCCACGCGTTGAAAATTATTTGGTATTGAGCGGCTGTCCGGACCTCAAGGAGTACCAGCTGCTCGACATTATCAAGAAGTGCCCGACTCTCTCCGAGCTCTACCTAATCGACTGTCCCCAACTGACCGGCAAAGTGTTGCACGGCATTTATCGTATACGGTGCAGCGAGAAGCTTGACTATCCCATTAGCATCATCCTCAGCCGTTGCGACACCATAAGCAAGGACTACCAGGACACGGTGGGCACCTCATAATATCCCTCCTCCTAACCCATATTTACAATCTCCTCTCCTCTCTCCATCTCTCGCAGTATGCCGACTATTGGTACTTTAAGCTGCCAGTGCTTAAGCTGGATCGCCTGCTCGAGGAGAATCGGCCGATCGAAGATATGCAATTGTTCTTTCACAAGCGCGTCAGGCCGGAATGATTTATCATTTTTATATGCACGATATTTAGAGGGCTACTGCCCCACCCCCCATTTGAGATGATGTGTTTCCAAAAATATTCAAAAGTTTACAAAAATATGATTAGTCCTGTCTTTGGCGAGAATTGATCTCGGTTCGCCCCAATTTTTCTGTTAACGACTGCTAACAATGTTTAGTCAGCCTTGCTTAAAGTGTACTGATTTCCTTTTCAAGTAAAGTAGTATACAAAAATGACACGTCTTGCATTATTAGGGCGAATTGCGGACTCCTTTGCCTCTGCCAACCCAAGACAACCAAAATTACCCATCAGGGTCAAGTAATTGTTTTTATTATGTACCTCTGCCTTAACGCGTCTTCTCCCCCCTTTAAGATAAACAATAACAATAACAATTAACTCGTTTTATTTCGTACTCTCTGCACTTCCCAGGCAGATTTCTACATTTCTGCATTTGTGGTGCGGCGGCTGCTGCGGGTGTACTCGCTGTGGGTATGTGATTTGACATTTCACTTAAATAACAAACAACTCCACTTTACTGCAAGCAAATCGAAAGTGTCGGCCCCGCGAGCAAAGCGAAATTTATGCCGACGGATTTCACTCGGCCGAGACAAAAAGGGCCAAAGCCACCAAAGGAACATCTCATATTAAATGAATTGAATTAGCCAAAGTACTTGATGTGCAACGAATTTTGTTTCAATTCATAAAGAGAGCGGAGCTGGGAGAGCTAATAGGAGCAGTTGAGATTATTCATATATAACATGATTGTATCTTTGTAAGCTGAGGTAATATTACTAAAATGTTTTTGAAGAAGGTTTAGTTAGTTTAGATATAGCATACAAAATGAGCTTTGATCCCGCATGATCTTAAAGATCTCCTGACTTTCTTACATTTTATTGTTAAAGTTCGTTTATATATAATATATTATTATTATTAGTATTAGAAACAGCCAAAAACCCAATAAAAATATGCATAATATTGTGGATAAGCGCAAAAAAAGATGTTGACACAATTTAAATAAAGGTATTATCTGAGTTTGCACAATACAAAATATCTTATTACTACTAATACTACTTATTACTAATAATAATAAAATCAAAAATGCAAATCATCTTCATAATTGTAAGCTCTGTACTCTTCAATACCCAGCCTAAACAGATAACTAATTTATACATATAAAGTGTATCCGATTTCAGCCCGTCTAAGAGCTAGATAGGCGCAGATCGAGTTTATTTTAAAAAATCGATAACTATCCCCAATTTATTGTTATCGATTAAAAACTAAATCGAAATTCAGCTAAAAAATTATATCTCGCCCATCTTTCAAGCTAGATACACCAAATTTATTTAGCTTTATATATATTTTATGCAATTTCGAATTTTGTTATATTTTCTCCAAATTCTATGAAAAACAGATTCGACGGGGCTCAGGGTATCCCTTAGTCGGTCACGCCCGACTACAGTTTTCTTACTTGTTTTTTTATGCGTTGTCAGTCAGGTCGTTACTCTTTAATAACTAAAGATTATTATTATTCCTTGCAAATAAAAAGTGTGTAAAGCACTCAAAAAACTTTTAAGAAAATTGTAAACATTTCAGTTGAAAAGCAATAGCTAAAACTCTGTACAAATTAAATTTGTATCAAAGCTTTAAATGATTGTACAAGAATGTTAAGGGAATTAAAGCACAACAATAATAATATATCAATAATAATAATAGCTACATTAATAATAATAATAGCAATAACCTGAAATCGCATATATGTATAATAATAATAATAACAATATCAAAAGTTAATCAACGGAAATTAAACATTTACTGTCTTTAGCTCTAGTGCTTTATACTGTCTGAGATCGACAAGTTAATACAGGTAACTGGTTCTGCCAACTAAGGACAATACGACTATAAATTTCATGAAATTGAAGAAGCTTCTTCTGTTTAAAATACAACACAAAACCAATTTCTACAGCCATGAACAATGACATTGTTGATGAGACGGCTAAATCGTCTGGGGTATCGAACTACAATACTTAATGATATGCATAGAGGCAAACCATTTTTGGTCAATTCTACTTCTGTGGCACTTCTGAAAATACGACATTGCGCCCGCTTTGGCTCCACAATTAACTCAATTTGGCAACGACATTGCGGGGCTTTCTTTGGGTGCTTTTGGCCAGGTATTCGTCAGCCGTGGAGCCCAATCGGATTGTCTGTGCCGCCGCTGGCCAAAAGGCATTGTATTCGCACTATTTGGTAATATTAGAAAACGAAACTTGGGGTGCCAAACAAATGACACTGAGTCGTACTCTTCGGCACTTCTTTCACTTTTCTGCTTTGTGCTGGCATTTTCTTTATTGACTCCGATCGAAATGCGAAAGTGAAATTGAATGGGGTCTGACGAAATGGGGCTTCAATTGAAGGAACAGAGTTGAATGCACAAGGAGGAATTCCGTGAAGACGCTTTATTTCCCATCAATTATCACAATCTAATTTCATGGAAGCTTGAATCGAGTTCGCTCTCTCAGTAAATACAATTTGGCTCTAAGGAATGCTAATACGAATACAACTAATAAAATAACTTCTTGTGGGAGCTCCTTATTTCGGCTGCTGGCTCTTCCTACGCTGGCTCCACTCCTCCAGGCCCATGGCCATGTAGTTGCCATCCTTATCGAGAGCCATTATAGTGGGCTCGGCGGCGACATTGCCATATGGTTGCTGTGGCACAGCCGCGGCAGGCATGGACAGCGGCTGGATGAGCGGCACCTCCACGTTGTACGGCGAAGGGTTGGGCTCGGTCGTGGGGCAGCCCACCGATGCCGGATCGGCATAGTGGAACCTCATGGTGCCGAAGGGTATACGCGAAGCCGGCATTAGGCGAAATCCAGCTCTATTCAGACGGTCGTGCTCGTCGTACAAGTCGTTCACGATGGGCATCAGGGCGTCCGTCAGCGGCACGTGCTCCTGCAGAATGGCTGATTGGAGGCGCATCTGCTGCTCTTGGGTGAGCATGTACGAGGGCGATATCTGCGCGTCCATGACCACTCGGCCGGGCTCCGTGGACTTGTCCTCGTCCACCGCCATCTGCATCAGGCTGTAGCTCTGGAAGACCGTATTCAAGGAGCTGCGCTTCAGCGGAGCTGCCGGCACGCGGCCCAGCGGCATCACCTCAATGGACTCCACCTCGCTTGTGTTGACCTGATTATTCTCGTCCTTCGGTATCACCTGAATGTTGGTGCTGGTCCTGTCGCGAGCCGCGATCTCAACCTCGGGACTCCTGAAGAAGTCCAGTGCGTTCATCAGCGACGGCATGTCGGGCGAGCTAAATCTACTGCCGGGCAGCGCTGCCCCCGGCTGGTTCACAGTGACGTGCGTCACCCCAGGTATGGCGTACACAGCCAGCGGCGGCCCAGCTGGATGTGGCACGACGTCTCCAGTGTACATCAACTCGGTTGAGGAGCCGTCCGGATATGCTTTATGGCTGAGCGGGTACCACTGGTTCGCAGCGCCCGGCAGCGGACCCTTTTTTTGGGGATGGAGCACACGGGATTAGCGCAATCTATGTGTCGACGCAATCAGCACCTGCTGCTTACCTGAGGAAAATTCTCAGCATTCACATTTTCTGATTGATTCGGCTGCTCTTGCTGCTGCCCCTGCGGCTGCTGCTGCCCCTGCGGCTGCTGCTGCCCCTGCTGCTGCCCTCCCTGCTGTTGCCCTCCCTGCTGCTGCCCCTGCTGCTGCTGCGGCTGCTGCTGCGGCTGCTGCTGCCCCTGCGGCTGCCCCTGCGGCTGCTGCTGCGGCTGCTGCTGCGGCTGCTGCTGCTGCTGCGGCTGCTGCTGCTGCTGCGGCTGCTGCTGCGGCTGCTGCTGCGGCTGCTGCTGCGGCTGCTGCTGCGGCTGCTGCTGCGGCTGCTGCTGCGGCTGCTGCGGCTGCTGCTGCTGCGGCTGCTGCTGCGGCTGCTGCTGCGGCTGCTGCTGCTGCTGCGGCTGCGGCTGCTGCTGCGGCTGCTGCCCCTGCTGCTGGCCTCCCTGCTTCTGCCCCTGCATTGGTCCCGGCTGCGGCTTCGCATAATTTCCAGTCGGATTCATTGGAGCCTCAGGCAACTGGACGACTGCGGGCATAGCTTGCCCCACGTTTTTATCAGAGCCGCTCACATTTTTCTTACCCTTCTTCGTGTTCTGGGCCCCAGCATTGGCATTTCCACCACCTTTTTGGTTATTTTCACTTTTACCGGCGTTTTTTGGCATTTTTACTGCACTTCGATTTTACAAAATAAGCTAATTTTATTTAGTTGCAACCAGCTTGAGCTGTGAGCACACTATGAGCTGCCAAACACACTCTGAGCTGCCAGCACACTTTCGGCTGTCAAACACGATAGAAAGGCAAAGCATGCTGCATTTCTGGCTGCTCACTTAACATACAGAGATGTATTTAAAAGAGCTCGGCTACATCATTGCTGTTAAGCGTTATGGGTTATTTCCTATGAGCATAATCTTTAAACGATTGAGACTACGAATATTTTTCACTGAGTTTATATTAATAGCAGCTCGCACAACTCCAACTCCAAATGCTGTTCGTTACAGTAATAGTAATATATACATAACATATGTTTAATAACAAACAGCTTAAATTATCTCAATTTCTTATGCCTATACCCCAGAGACTTAACATTCTTAGCATTAGACTTTTATCATCTTTCATCACAACAAAAAGCTATAAAAGGGCATTTGCTACTCGTTAACATTTCATGGAGTTAATTGTGATTGCTTAAGAGCTTTGTTTTATCTGTCAATTTAACATTAACCAGCTTGTGCCATAACAGTGCAAAGCGAGTAAAAGACTGTTCACACGTGTTTGCCTATGTTAACATCCTTGACATGGCAGTTGAAATTGGAGTTAACATTGGCGCTAAATCAAGTGATAATTGTCACTGCACAGAGCGCATCATGACAGTGTCTGTTAGGTGTAAGACATTGTACACTTTATAGAATATGTAATATGTATATAAATAAGTAGTTAACAGTCTTAACATTTGAATTTAGCCAATCACTGCTTATACAGTGAATGTCAGGCGAAAGACTTTTTACATTTATGTTAACATTCTTAGCATTTGAGCTTGCCAATTTTGGCTTGCTTCTTAGAGGGCGATTGTTATTGGTAACTGAACTTTGCTAAGTCTTTCAACATAACATAAAGAGCAGATGCCATAACACAGGAAGACACTTTACCAGTAAATACTGGTAACATAGGTAAATTATGTTAACATTCTTAGCATTAGAGTTTAATAAATGTTTCCTGATTAAACAATATTTGCTATTCGTTAACATCGCATGATGTTAATTTATTTGATTGGTCAATGGGCTCTGATATATCTTCCCTTTATGACAGTGAATGTCAAGCAACAGATACTTTATACTTATGTTGACTTTCTTGGCATTAGATCAAGCCAATTGTCATTACTTTAACATTTGAATTTAGCCAACTGTCACTGGTAATAGGATGTTGTTCCATGATAGTGCGAGGCGAGTGAAATGTACTTTACCCATATTACCTATGTTAACATACTCTGCGGGCACTTGCTATTCGTTCACATTGCATGGTGTTAATTGTGATATAATTGGTATATATTACAGTTTAACAATAACATTCTTGACATGTTAGTTAAAATTGTATTAGAGGGTAGCATGACAGTGGAGGTCAGGTAAAAGACGTTAACATTGGAATTTAGCCAATTGTCACTGCTTAGAGGATGTTATTCCATGTGAGCTTCTTCCATGACAGTGCGAGGCGAGTGAAAGACACTTTACCCTATGTTAATATACTCAACATTATAGCTAAATTATTTATCACTGCTCAGAGGGCATTTGCTATTCGTTCACATTGCTTGGGTGCGTGGTGTTGATTGTGATTTGGTGTTTCCGAAACTGTGAGAATCTGCATATTTGCAATTTTGATGCAATTGCAGTCGGCCTTTTTGTGCTGTGTCAGTCAACAATGGCAAAGGTCTGAATAGGCGTCGACTCATTTCGCAATGCAACGCAGTGGAAATGTGTGTGTGTGTGTTTGCATTTTCAGTAACGTCTTTTCCTACTGTTATTGTTATGTTTATGATTGTGGGGCTGGCCATTGTGTGGCGTCTGAAGATTTGCAGACTTGCGGATGTGCCACACCTCCAGCGAATTCGTGACGTGCATTCGTGTGTGGGGATGTACTTACAGTTGGGCTCCTGCGGGGCTTTAGAGCTCGCTTGCTGCAGCTGCTGTTGGGTTGTTGATAGATGCTCCAAGTTGGGCTTCCGCTCAGGGCTTCAACTGAAATGGCACAAGATGTGAGCGGCATAAGTCATAATGTTTACAATCAACAATGTTTGGGTTATAAAACTGTTTTGATCTTTGCCCTGATATTGACTTGGACACACTCGGCTGGCTCAGTTACCCAAATGGCATAATTAAATGAATTTTAATTGGTTTTTGGGTAATTCTGAACCAGTGCGTGGCGCTCGACTTTATCATTGCACCCAAACTTGAACAATTATTAAAGAAAGAAAAAATGAAGAGTGTAAACCTCATTTCCGACTGCACGCGTAACACTCGGCGTATACCTAATTATGCATACGCCGCACTGACTGCCGTAAGAGGAGGGAGGCATACAGCTGCAATAGATACGGTTATGAAGAGATAAAGTCAGAAAAGCGTTGCAGAAGAAAGTATTTTGTGAGCTGAACTATTACAGCCGAGAATCGTATTACGACTCGCTCTCAGCTCGGCTAATGTCAATGTTTTATAGATAATAAATCTTCTCTAGATTCTAGATTTATGAACTTTGATTCACAGCATTCATTAAGGCTAACCGCTTAAGCAGCTGTTGCCAGCTGCTACTCGTATCTAATATATATATCTGATTCATATTCGTGCACTTTAGATGCAAACGCTTAACTGGTTTACTTTTATGGACATTCGACTCGATTTACATGCCAAGCCGCTGGTAGCCGCGGCTAAAATTAAACTGCCATTTAGGCGGGCGTGCATCAATGGAGAGTTCAAATCTAAAACGCAATTCCGAAATGGGTTGGGCAATAATAATGCTACGGTGAGAACCTGACGGCCGCGCCCCAAAAACAACAGAAACAGAAACAAAAACGTAAACTGACTCAAAATAAATATATATAATTGTGAATGTGTGTGCTTAAGTGTATTTAAACACATCTTATTCACATACATGCATATGACAAAGGCCGGACGACTTTTTTTGGGCAGCTCAAACTGTTGAGAAAGTAAAGCATGCACAGCGCCAGCCAGACAACCAGAGACAGACAGACGGACAGACCGACATCGGCTCAGGTTGTCCAAATTTGGATGCGATTCTCACAAACAATGCCACCACATGCAAATCTAATTTCCGTACAGTGTCAGCTAAAAGTCAACGTACGCATCATAATTCAATAAACTTTTCATAACTTAAAACGTAAAATATAAAATATGATATATAAAATATAAAACATAAAATATAAAATATAAAATAAAAAATATAAAATATAATATATAAAATATAAAATATAAAAAATAAAATATAAATAATAAAATATTAAATATAAAATATATTTTATAAAATATAAATTATAAATAATAAAATATTAATTATAAAATATAATATATATAATAAAATATCAAATATAAAATATAAATTATAAAATATAAATAACAAAATATTAAATATAAAATATAAAATATAAAGTATAAAGTATAAAATATAAAATATAAATTATAAAATATAAAATATAAAACATTAAATAGTAAATATAAAATATATTTTATAAAATATAAATTATAAAAATTAAAATATAAAATATAATATATAAAAAATAAAATAGAAAATATAAATAATAAAATATTAAATATAAAATATATTTTATAAAATATAAATTATAAATAATAAAATATTAATTATAAAATATAATATAAATAATAAAATATAAAATATAAATTATAAAATATAAATAACAAAATATTAAATATCAAATATAAAATGGAACAAAATACTGAAATCTTTATAACTTATATTATGCTTAAGGAACTTGAACTTGAATACGAATCCATTTAAAGTATCTATATTTATACAATAGATAAATATATAGTCTGCCTTTATTGATTGATCAGAGAGACATATATTTGCAATTCTATTTGAAAGGTATACAAACCATTCTTCAATGGTTCGTCTGCATACTTTTGTGTGCAACTGTGGCTTTTAGCTAAACACTCATGAATACGGAGAAGCGTGTTGCGTGCCTAGAATTAATAGATGAAATACGCCCGCAACGTCAGCGCCGCCGCTGCCATTCAATGGGGTCGCCTAATTGACGGTCCGTTGATTAAACCGACTAACTGACACACTTTTGCAACGCGGCATTGATAAGCCGCTATCAGGTAGGCTATAACCCGAAGCGGGAGAGGCAAAGGAGGAGGTGGGGGCAAACGAGTCGCGGCACGTTCAGTGGCTTGTGGCAGCACTTAGTGGCAAGTGGAAAGATTGCCAAGAGAGACTACTTAAGAGGCTCGTCAAACGCCCAGACATCCATCAGTCAAGCCGAGTGCGGCCAAATGGAGTCATTAAGGCTACTCGAATGTCATTACCACTTAATTGTTTTGTATCGTTCGTGGCTGGCAAATGATTTGCAGACTTTGCGTTCATTCAACTCCCAGCAGCAGCAATTCACCTGCTTGCTTGCCATTGGCCATCGGCGCAGGCCGCACGCTAATGAGCCTGTGCATCCGAATTGCCAATATCCGAACAGGCAAATTCCTCAGCTCAAACGCAAAAAGCTCAACTCAACCAAATATCCACAACACGAAACGCAAATTGTTAAATAAGCATGTGCAAATGATGACGACGATGATGATGATAATGATGATTATGATGATCATGATGGTGACGAGTTGGACTTGGACAACAAAAACAGATGACAACGTTGACAACGACTTCCACATTTGCCGAATATTTTTAATGACACTAATTAAGTGCTTAAGCCCAGGCAGGGGCAATAAATTATGCAATTCGCTGGCAAATCCAACGCGCCCATCCCCCGGGCCCAGCTAGAATAATGCCAGCCAAATGGGCACGATTATGAAATGCCCAAGCCCTCAAGGCATCTGTACGTGCAAGTGTACGTGCTACTGGGCCTGTAACAGTGTTGCATAACCACGGCAGTGTGCATGCATTTTCAGGAGAATTCGTTTGGGCATGGTCATTTCTTGTTTTTAAGTCAAATTATGAAATTTTAATTTACATTTGTTAAAATGTTTATAATAGTTTAGGCCCTTAAATTTCAACTGAAAATAAACTAAGTGTTGCAGTTAATAATACTAAATATGTTAATCAACACTGTTTAAAAGAGTTTTTCTATACTACACTTTGTAGTATCAACAATCAAAAATTATAAAAATATTTCAATCATAAGATAGCAATTATAAATATATTAAGCAAGACTGTGTCCACCAATTTTAAAATACTAAAATGTCAATTGAATGAACTAAATGGAAATGAACTAAATAATTCATTGTTGAATGATGATAATAAATAAATAACGACTTATTCATAATTACAAATATATTAAGCAAAATAGACAAATGTGGGAGCATAGACATAACTGAAGATTGTTTTATTCAGCAAAAATGATTGCAAATTGTACAACACTTTTTTTAATAGACTGCCCAACAAATATTGAAATATATATTCAGTATGCACACGTGCTTGCTGAACCTTCAGACGTAATCAGAAATGAATATTAATCGATTTTTTGATAAATTGATAAATCGCGTTACTCAGTTGAGATCGCACAACACTGATTCATAATTATGAATGTTAATGCGCTTTTCAACACTTAAAATGTAATTTTGAAATATTTTACATAAAACCCAATTAAATACACCAATTATTATATGTTTTGACTGATGCATGCCATAACATAAATTTATATACATGCACGCATGCATACATGAATATGTGCATACATGCATACATGTACACATGCATACATGGATACATGGATACATTTATGCACGCATACATGCATACATGGATACATTTATGCATGCTTACATGTACACATGCATACACGGATACATGCATACATGCTCACATGCACACATGAACGCATGCATACATTCACACATATGCACATACACACATACAACCCAGCATGTATGTTTGCGTACATACATATTCCTACATTCATAAATTCATACACACTTACATTCGTACATTCATACATGTATACTTGTTTGCTTACATATGACCATATATGCATACATGTAGGATACGCATGTGTATTTATCCATACATTAATGTTTTCATACATTCATACATGCATACATTCAGACATTCATACATGCAAACTTGTATGCTTACATATGTCAAAATGTTCATACATACTTTTACATTGCACTCATTCATACATGCATGCATACATACATACACATATTAAGCCCAGCAGGTATGTTTGCATACACACATTCATAAATTGATACATACTTACATTCATACATGCATACTTGTATGCTTACATATGGTCAAATATTCATACATGCTTACATACTTTTACATTGCACATGTGAATGCTGCACGTCAGTATGTTTGTAGCTCACATTTACCGCTACGACTAGGTCTGGCCGTCGTGATTACATGGCCTGGCGCGCAGTCTGCGCATACATCACGTAGAGCGCCAGAACAAAGCCATTGACGTCATAGCCGGTCAGCAGTCAGCACTAAGCAGTCAGCAGTAAGCAGTAAGCAGTAAGCAGCAACACAGCAGTCGCCAGCAAGCTCAACGTGAGATTGAAGGTTAGCCAGCTACGCCATGGCTGGCAGTGACACACGATAGCAAAGCTGACGCTGGGAGCTGAAGTTGGAGCTGGAGCTGTTGTTGTTGCTGTTGCTGCTTCTGTTGTTGCTTATTTGTTTGTTTGAGGGCAGACGCTGGCGCCAGCAGCATATCATGAGAATCAAGTCGATTCTCAAGGTGCAAGCAAACTGAGCTGCAGCCAGCTGCAACTTTCGTTTGCTCAAGCTCATTGACTCGGCATGGCATCCACATCTATATGTTATTGATTTGCACGCAAGCCAAATGGCAATCGGAGATAGAGAGCACACATGGACATGGGTATGGGTATAGGCATGGGGAGCAGCTGGTCACGTTATGCAAAAGTGTTTGGCTAATTGGATACGCCGGGCCATTCATCTGGCCGGAGAGTCTCTGTTGGCACATGCACACCCTTTGCACACCCTTTGCGGCGCCCCCGAGGTTTGCACACTTTTACTTTCGGTATTCGGTATTTGGTGTTCGGTGTTCGTTAATTGCGCTACTTAGGCAGCGGGCGGGCCCGGGTTACTTTCGAAAAGCGTTTTCTCGACTCCGTCAAGTTGGCAACAAAAGAAAATTATATTTTCAAACACGCTGGTAATCTAATTGTCAGAGTGACATAATGAGCGACAGCGACGGCGACGGCGACACAGACAGCTTCACATTGTATTATAATGCAGCATAATTTATTATAATTAATTGTAATTACTTAATTTAATATTTACGCCAGCGCCATTCGCTTCACCGAGATCGGAGAGATGCCACTCGCCTCTCGCTTGCCAGCCAACATGCAACAGGCAACACAGACTGAATGTTGCCATCATATGTTATATGGAGCTGTATCTGGCGCGATTACAATACGATCACGGGCTAAATAGAGACGTAAATGGCAGTTCCGGCTGTTGGCTCCTCCGCCAGGTCTGCCTTCGCGCCCAGCCTATGCGGATATTGCCAGGCGAAGCATTTGGGGAAGTGCCTGTAATTGCATCCGTGAGATCAACATCAGGCGCTGCTTAAACGCTAATTAACTACGAATACCTGGGCGAAAATAATATAATTATACGCGTATGCTCCCAGGTTAAATAGACGAAGCTTTGAACAACTTTTATATGCGAATATGTGCATACATACATAGGTATTTGCGAGCTCATCATTGTTATTGATTATTGTTTTGGATAAATGTATTTTAAGTGAAGATGAATACAATGCGCTCTGTACACCCTTCTCTTCTCTTCTCTCTCTCTATTTGCTTTCTATCACTTTCCCTGTCCCTATCTTTCCCTTTCCGGGCTCTGTTGTTGTAAATCTCTCGCTCTCTTTTTTCCTCTCTCCTGTGTAATTCTCTCTCTCTCTCTCTCTCTCTCTCTCTCTTTCTTTTTATGTCTATCTCTGTTTTATATCCATCTCACTCTTTATCTTTCTCCCTATTTTGTCTCTCTCTATCTTTCACAATTCGTCTTTCTTTTTCTATGTCTTCTCTCGTTTTGTCGCTTGCTCTTTCTCTACCTTTTTCTCTGTTTCTCGCTATCCGCATTTCTTTCTCTCTACCCTACCTCTCCCCTGACCATTACCTTTCTCTCTTTCTCCCTTTCTCTCTTTCTCCCTATTTCGGCTTCTCCTTCTTCTTCTTATTCTTCGTCTACTTCTACTTCTTCTTCTTCTTCTTCTTCTTCTTCGTCTTCTTCTTCTTCTTTTTTTCTTCTTCTCTTCACCTTCTTCTTTTTTTTCTTCTTCTTCTTCTTCTTTTTCTTCTCTTCACCTTATTCTCCTTCTTCTTCTTATTCTTCTTCCCTTCTTTTTCATTTTCTCTCACTCTGTCTCTCTCTGTCTCTTTTTCTGTCTCTCTTTCCCTCTCTCTGTCTCTGTCTCTCTCTCTGTCTCCCTCTCTGTCTCTCTCTCTCTCTCTCTCTGTCTCTCTCTCTCTGTCTCTCTCTCTGTCTCTCTCTCTCTCTATGTCTCTCTCTCTCTCTCTCTCTTTGTCTCTCTTGTTCTCTTTCTTTGCCTCTCTCTCTCTCTCTCTCTCTCTCTCTTTGCCTCTATCTCTCTCTCTCTCTCTATCGCTCTATTTCATTTCTCTGTACAGAATTTTTATGTCTATCTTTAACTTTCTCCCCATGCCCACCCCCTCTCCCTATCTCATTACTTTTTATACTCCTCACCCACTCTCCACGCATACGTCCCCTATCAATCTATAGCATCTGAGCTGAAATCTCATCATTCTTCAGGCTGTCAGCGCACACATGTAATATTCATCAGCATTTGATGACTTTGTGCGCTGCTCTTAGCTCTGTTAGCAAACTCATACTAATTTGCAGCCAGCTCATATTCATATTTAGCTTCACATCTGGCGGCCTGCAGCTCGCAATTGTTTGTTCTTCTCATATGCACAGTGTCATAAGTCATTTATTTGCCAAGAGCTCTTGATTAAATTTCTTTGATTCTCAGTTCCATATTTACTTTCCTGAGTCGAACTAACATGTATAGCTATAGGCGCACTTATAAGAACTAACACCTGACTATAAGCTAATTTTATTTGCATTTCGATTTCTAAGACCTTTACCTATTTAATTGCCGTCAAACCACATCCGAAAACTGTTGGGGTCATTGGTCATTTGGGCGTGGCTCTATCCCAGTGCCAGAAGCGGGTTCAACAACTTTGCAAACATTGTTTACACACGTGCTCGTGTCTCTGTTTCCATTTCAACTAAATATATATATCAGATATACTCTTATATATGTAATATATATTTTTAAGGGAACGATTTCGGTGTCCACATTAATATTCGTATTGTTGGCTGGAAATGCGACTGAAAATCTATGCCAAAAAATAAAATATTTCTATGTGCTACAACTGTGCATATGTATGTATGTATGCTTTGATGTCTATGTATGTGTGTGAGCGGCATCAAATTGCTTTTGGCAGATCTCCAAGCACGCAGCGCGCTGGATAAATAAATTTATGAGCCGCCCATTAATCAATGCCAATGGGATGTGGCAAGGAAACCCATCGCATTGGGTTTCATAAGCCCAGCAATTTTCCTCTTCATTTTTTTTTCATTTTCTTTTTATTTTTCGTCGTTTGGTGGAAATTGCCTGTGAATGTCGAAAACACTTTTCATCGATTTGCCAAATCAGTGGAAATATGCAAGTGAAAGTGCCGTATGCAAAACGAGTGCAGATCGATCAATTAATCACACGAATCGAATCTATCGAACACAACTAAGCAATGCAATAAATAAATTTAGCAACAAACAATAAAAAACAATTGCAGTAAAAATACCTTTTTCCCGCTTTATATGTAACGAAATATTTGTGAAAATAATGCCAAATGCTTTCGCGTCTGCCACAAATTAACGTCAATTTTGCCATTGTTGCAAAAATAAAGAAAAAAGAAGCAGAAACAACAATGAAAACAAAGTAAAAATCAAATAAAGAGCATTCACTAAACTAGTCATAGTCGAGAAGCGGCTATGACACATTAAATACCCTAACATGGGGCATGACTAGTTACACGAATAGCGGAAGAAAAGGAAGGAAAAACAAATGTGAAGTAAAAATGTTTCAGTTATTGACTGAAACTTGGGGTAGTTTCTGAACTAATCTGTGGGTATAAAGCTTAAGATCTAGGAATAAGATCTAGACATAATAAAAGTGCAACAAGAAATGAATATATATATACTCTATATATTATTATAATGATTGTATATATATAAGATTTTAAGAATACTTGAAGAACTTTGATTAGAATTCTAAGCGAATTTTCTCTTTGATATAACAACACCAAGAGTATATAGTTTTCGTTGTGCTGTGCTTAGACTAGAAAGCTGTAAAAGGCATTGGATGTGCACTAATTTACACACGCACACATACACACACACACACACACACAGAGAGACAGACATCCACACACGACATCCGCACAACGGGACGTATGAGTAACGTCAATTGAATTGACGGCTTAACAACAATTATGCAACACAGCGACAGGGCGTCTATGGCGGGCTGTCTGACTGCGGCGTGAAGGGGGCAAGTGAGGAACAGCCTCATTAAATGTTTAGAGTGAAATGTAAGCTACGCTAATTTTTATTTTTACACTGTTGCTGCAGTCGCATTGTATAAGCGACAGACGATGAATTGCTTAGCCGTTTTCCGTATCGCATTAGCCGTAAAGCACAATACGGTTAAGAGACGTTATTCAACCAAATGGTGCTAAGTGATTCTCTGGCCAGCGGAAATGCAAATGACACAGCACCGCTGCACCACTCAAGCAGCCGTTACTCAGAATCTTGTCAAGAGACAAGCGAAGCGTTTAGTCACTAACAGAGAGAGCCGAAAACAATTGAGCAATGGGAATAATGTAAGTAAGCTCATCCAGTTGAATCACTCTCTGGCTGACAAATGGATTCGCATCGTAATCTGTGCTGAGCGTAGAGTTTTCTAGCGATCTCAAATGGGAACGCGATTGCTTGTGGCCTGAATCGTGGCTCACAGCTGGCAAGTCATCGAGCCCCCCTCGTGTCTCCGCACTGCATATTCATAAATTGTATTTACGACTTACACAACTCAGCCCTGAATTCCAGTTGAGATGCGTAAATAATGATTAACATACATAAGCATAAATATCGGTTCGCATTTGAATTCCATTTCGGAGGCGTGAAATGTGACAAACGTGCATACAAATGGCCAAAAGCCGCAAAGCCATTGTGACCCGTCCATTGTCTTCCGGCCCCAACAATAAATTTCGTCTTGCGCGGCTGTTGCAATTGATAAGCTGCAACAGTTACAGCCCCAACCTCTCCAAGGCGAGATTCCCATAATGAATAGCCATCAGTTGCGATCGACTGATTCGCAGCCAGTCATCATCCCGGCGGTCACAGTCGTAGCCATAATGCTTATCATCAGCGCGCTTCACAACGATCAGCGAGCGCTGAGGCTTCAAATATGGCACTGGCGTGCTCTGCCTGCCTGACTGCTTGACTGCTCGACTGCTTGACTGCTGCTGGCAGTGACATTGTCTTGAAGCAACTGTGTGCGGCTCACAGAAAGATGCAGATAAAGATAGAGATACAGCTACAGATGCGCACGCAATATTATGGCATCGGCAGCAACAATGACACGCAAGGAAAGTTATCTTTGAGCAACTCTTTACGCAAAGCTGTGCACAAAGCTCTCCCACAACAGCCACAACAGACAACAAGCCACATTATGAGCCATATGAGCCAAGCCATATTTGTATTCTAAATGGTCTCGCTTAAGGCATAAATAAATATGTATCTGTACACATATGTACACACATTCAATCAAGGTCAGAGTCTTGCAGGCGCCCATTAAATATATTAAATTGCCATCGTTAAATTGTAGTCTCCACATGAACGTGTCGATATGGCGATTAAAAATCTGATAATTCGCCAAACGTGTGTCATCCGATTGTTAAAAACGAAAACAACGCAATTGCAGGCAACAAGACTCGAAGACTTTACGCTGACACGTTTTTGCAGCAAGTGCTTATCAAAGACCAATTTAGCCGAATACCAGATATTTCATAGTCAGGCACTAGTGTGTGCATCTCAGATTTCTGCATCTTGAACTCATGATCTTGAGCTGCTTTATTGAACTTATTCACTTTTCCATATCTAGATTACAGATATCATAGTCAGGTACTAGTCTATGGGTCTATATATAAGTCAGTCTCACATTGCTGCATTTCTGTATATTCACAGCTTGAGCTCATTATTTGGAGCTGTTTGACTTATCCAAATTCCATATATATATATATATATATATATATATATATATATATATATATATATATATATATATATATATATATATATATATAATAGATTGATATAGCATAGTCATGCACTAGTCTGTATATAATATGTATGCTATTTCTTGAGCTCTGGACTTGGAGCTGTTTCATTGAACTTATCAAAATTTGAGATAGATATAGCATACTCAGGCACAAGTCTATGGGTCTATATAAGTCTATATAAGTGTGTTCACATATGAGCTTAGGACTTGGAGGAGTTTGATTAAACTTATCCAAATTCCAAATAGATAAAGCATAGTCTATACATATGAATCTGAGATCTCTGCATCTTGAGTTCTGGATTTGGACATTTTTCATTGAACTTATACAGTTTCCAGAAATATATTGAAAAAATGTATTTAGAATCTTAGACTTCTGCATTTCTGTATGTTTACATCTTGAGCTCAGGATTTGGAGCTCTTTGATTGAGCTCATGACTTGGAGCTGTTTGGTTGAACTTATTCAAATTCCAAATAGATATAACCTTGTCTATACACATGAATCTGAATATTTCTGCATCTTGAGCTTAGGATTTGCAGTTGTTTGATTGATCATATCCAAATTCAAGATAGATATAGCACTAGTCTATGGGTCTATATATAAGTCTTGATCTCAGGATTTGGAGCTGTTCGATTGAAGTTATCCAGTTTCTATGCCATGCTATGCCATTCCATGCAGCTAGGCATAATTACATCTATATTTAGCTATTGAATAATTGCTATTGTTGTTGCATACGACTTTAATTATTGAACAATGGAAAATATGTCTGTCCGTCCGTCCATCTGTCCGTTCGTCCGTCCGTCCGTCCGTCTGTAGATGTGTTTTGTGTGCTGCGGCACGTGCTTTTGTTGCCGCTGACACAATTTATGGAGCTAAACAATTTCCATGCCTAGTGCTTGGCCATTGTGCGGTTTGGTTTTTCTTTTGGTTTATTAACGCGGCTTTTGTTGTTTTTGCAGTTGCTTTGCATATTCGCTGCGAGCTGTTGCCGCGCAAATTGTTGCAGTTGCTGCACTCATTATGCGGCATTTGGGTCACCGGGCTGTATGGATGGATATGTGTGCAGCATATCTGATCGCTTGCCACGCCAGCCTTGCTGCAGACCAAGTTAAGCCTTAGACGGCGTCAACACAAGGTCAAGAGGGCGCGTTCTCCAATTCCAATTTCAATTTCAATTTCGATTCAAGCTCCAATTCCAATTCCCATTCCAATCATCAACCTCAAGGCTCAACTTCAACTCCAGCTGCAAGACCATCTTAGGCCGCAGTCAAGTTCAAAGTCGAGCCGAGTCGACTCAAGTCGAGTCGAGACAAGGAAGCGAACAATGCGATAAACGGACGAGTAATAAACAAACACAATTGGTAAATAGACACCAAAACAACACTGTTGTTTCTGTTGTCAATAATCATTAATTTGTTTTCATTTTGCTTTGGCACATTTTTTGTTAAGTACACACTCGGCCATCTGAGCCCCCGACAACCTCCAGCCGCAGATCAAGCAACACCAAATGCCACTCTATTCACAAGCTCTCGTCCATACATCAACTAAATTACCTATATTTTATTTTGTTATTTTTTTGCTAGCTTGTATTTCGGTTATGAACGTGTCTCAATAGACATTGAACCACATGACATACAAGCGTAGAGTTGAGACTGCTTCTTCTTCAAGTCCTTAAACTAATATACCTGAAACTCTTAATAAATAAAGCATACGAGCTCAAGTTTCATTAACGTTTAGATATCTCCTATCTATCTCTCTCATTTACCCATCTTCTTGGCTATATCGCAGCTTCTTTATGTTTCCATTCCAGTTACTTCCTCTTTTATACGTTGATTACCTCTGTATTTTTCTATACTTTTTGTCAACTTCTTTACACTCCAACAACTTTTGTTTTCTTTTCTATATTTTTTATAGTCTTGCCTTTATCGCTATTTCTTCCACCTTTGCACATAGATTCCTGCTTCTATTCTCTCTATTTTCTGTCATCTTCTTCGCGCTCTCAACGAGGCTTTGCTAACTAACGCCTTTCTATGCGATTTTCATGATCTTGTCTTTATCGTATCTCCTTTAAGTCTATTCCATCTCTATTTCTCCATTGCATTTATAGATTCCTGCTCTCATTCTCTGTAATTTTTTCTTCACATTTCAACAGCTCCTCTGCTACAGGTTTCCTCCGCCTTTCTATGCGATTCACATAATCCTACCTCCATAGCAGCTTCTTCATGAGCTATATTCCTACCTCTTTTTTAGAGCGACTCTTGTACTTCTCTTCATTTTCTGCTATATTCTACACACTCCGCCAGCTTCTCTGCTAACTATCGCCTTTCTATGCGAATTTCACTGTCATTTCACTGTTACGCAAGAGATTCTTATAAGATCGAACAATGTTGTATAACGTGTTATATTTTGTATTTTCTTTAGCATTTATGAATGAATCACTTTATAAGCCTTCATTGCAACTTTGAGGGAAACGTTTAAGGCTGACTTATTTAGAGGTCGTTGTTGAGATAGCTTTTGCAGGGGATCAGCGCTGAGGTCAGCCATGTAACCAGGTGATTCAATTAAATGCGCTATATGCAATATAGCGCCAATCAAGTTTTTTCCCCAGCTCACTCTCTCTCCCTCTCTCTCTCTCTCTGTGTCTTACAACATTTTTCTACGCGTTCGACTTTCAAAATTGCGCAGCGTGAAAAACATTGAATGAAAATGCGATGAGGAAGTTGTTGTTGCTGCTGCTGTTGCTGTTGCTGCTGCTACGCTTCTCCATCCCAACAGAATCTTTTCCCTAGCCAGCATTGTGCCTTAAATGTTTTGATTCCACTTACCACCGAGTCAAGTCACAAACTGGTTTATCGACTTTTCGTTTGTTCTACACACACACACACACACTCATACATAGAGGTTGCAGGTACTGGACGCCAACATGGGAAATTAACTTGGCTTGATGATCGCCAAAGCAAGTTAAGTCAACCGTAGTTGAATTAAGTTATGAACAAGCCGCAGTTTCTTTGGATTTTCGTTCTCAAACTGTGAGCGAATATTATAGTCTTATATAATATTATACAATATATATTTTACCTTTTCTCTCCAATGTTACTTTAGAGTAAATCAGTAAAGAACTGAAGCCACTTAGTCAGCGACTACTGTATTCAGTTCAGTTTTGCAACGATGACTCAGGCGAGAGGTCTTCGCTGATTAGATAAAAGCCATTGGCACATGTCAGCTGATAGATGTACTGCCCGATATAGACTATAGTCAATTAGTACGTTAGATAGCGGCGCTAACTGATACGAAATATTGTTTTGTTGCGCCGTTCGTTCGTGCTGTTGCATCTGACTCCGAATTCGAATGCGACTGCGAATGCGAATGCGAATCTGAATTCGAATCTGAGTCCCAATCAGAGCATGACAGAGTGCAAGACTTCATTATTTATCACAATGTATTTAGAGAATTAACAGTGTAAGTCAGAACTGCTATTACTAACTGTAAAGCCAGCTAAGCGGCCCGCAAAAACTGCATTTTTAATTACGCCCAACAACAACAACAGTTAGGCGAAACACTCATAAGGCACCGAGTAAAATGCTTAAATGAAATAACTATTTCAATTGTTGTCGTCAGAACAGCTAACAACGACGACTTCTAAAACAAAAGCCAATTTACAGAAATGACAAAAAAGCGGGGAAACAAAGCAAAGAGTGAGAAATGAGAAGTGAGAAAGAATCGCACTCTAAATGCTCTGACTTAGTCAGAATAAAATTATACAAGTGAAAAACAAGTTAGAGTGTTCTAATCGAGATGACTCGACTAGGAGATACCCGAAGAGCAATCATTATACTTCAATGCATTCTCAAACACAAGAATCTTAGAGTACTTTATCATTTATTACAGAAACTATCTTTCATATAGTACTTTATCATGTTTTACAGGTCTGTATAGATAATTTTAAATCAAGGAGATAAGAGTACTTTATCATTTATTACAGATCTGTATAGATGTATACAGATCTTTATATTTGTGAATATATCTGTAAAGATCTGTATAGAGCTGAATCGATCTGTATAGATATCCCTTCATATGGCACCTTGTCGGATTTTGATGTAGTTTATTTCATTAGAAAGGAAAATAAAAATAAAAAATTCAACTTCTTTCTTTTTTTTTTGAAATTTTACTTTTTTAGTCATTTTGTTTAAGGATAAAAGGTGAAAATAATTGAAGTATTTCATAGTGTAAAGGGTATGTTGCAGATATGCAACACGGCCATATAAAGGGATATGTATAGGTCTGTAAAGATGTGTATAGATTTGTATAGATCGGTATAGATCTGTATATAATATATATATAAAAATTTGTAAAAATCTGTATGCATAGATCTGCATAGAGGATTTATATAGATCTATAGAAATATATACATATCTATACAAATATATATATAGATCTATCTATACAGATCTATAGATATCTGTATACAGATCTATAGATCTCTACAAATCTGCATATATCTGTATAGATCTGTATAAATCTGTGTAGATCTATGTTTACCCTTAAGAAAATCGATGGGAAACTAACTCTCATATGGTATATATGTTTATATAAAAGTTATCTCTCCTATATATAATCTATATATATATGCATGCATATAGTAAAGTCTATCAATATATAAGTCGAACTGGAAGATATATATCTCCCCAATTTGTACTGTTTTTCAGCACGTTTTCATTTCGAGCTCTGACCCAAATGCAGCAGCTCAAACACTTGACCTCATTGGGCATGCAAATAAAGGGTAGCTTGGCTTGGCGTAGCTGATGTATTCAATATACTTGGGCGTCAATTATGGTTAAAACCAATTTGCCGCTCTCTGGTCTGGTTGCCAGAGCAGCAAGGACTCGAGCGCATACATATTTCGAGCCAAGGAGCTCCTTGGCTGAGTCTAAGGGCAATACTCCAGCTGCCCGGGCCAAAAGTTTGCTGTGTTGTGCCGTTGCCAAGTGCGTTTCCAATTGCGTTGTTTGCAAATTGCCAGCTGCCACAACAACAACAACAACAACAGCAGCAATAACAAGAACTACTTAAAGTTAACAACAACAACAACAACAACAGAGCAACGGGTGCTTTGGTCACGCTCGACTAAGTAGGCGCGCGCATTTAACGGTGTTTTATTATTTTAGCGCTTATCGTTGCTGTTGTTATTGTTGTTGTTGTTGCTGCTGATGCACTAGGCGCAATATATATGTATTTCTTTTTAAACAATTACGAGCATGTGTGAAATTACCTGCAATTTCAATTGCACAAAGCGCGGCGCACAATTGCTGCGGACTTTTTGCCTTTGGTTCTCGTCCTTCTTCGCAGCACAAACAAAAAAAAAAAGTAAAACAAAAAAGAATTTTAAGAGGTGAGCGAGCAGACTCACACGCACATGTGTTTATATCTGAGTGTGGGAGTGGGAGTGAAACGGCAGGAGTAGGACTTGCCGTCCCTTTGTTGTTTGACTTTTGCACGAGCGTGCTTTATTGATTTTTAGCACAGGTTCACAATCCACACCAACACACACACACACAAGCGCACACACTCCCACACGCACGAGCGAAAAGGCACAGGCAGGAACACACCCTGCTGCTGCTACTGCTGCTGCTGCTGCTACGGCATGTGTATCTGTCTCCCTAGGATACAAAGTGTAAATAGCCGCAGCGTGCGCTAATTAGGCTGGACACACACCAGGCACTGCAGCTCGGCTCAAAAGTTAGCTCGCAGCGACAAGTGTAGGCCAAAGGCTCGCCCTTTGGGCCATCATAAGTTAATGTGATAGGCGGCACAACAACAATCGATGCAATCAATTTCAGTATCAACTGATATTAACTCACTTTATTTATTCCATTTTTTATCTGTTGAATAACGATCAATTTATCAAATATTCGCGCGCGTCGAATTGCACGCAAAACAACAACAAAAAATAACACACACTTTAAACGCGCGCAACGGTCGCGATCCGCGGTACGTCCGATTCGGTTGGTACTGTGTTTTCTTCTGTAACTAACGGCGGGTGGCTCGAATCGTTATCGGCCCAGTTGCCAACTATCGATGCATCGCACGCTACAATCGATATGTCTGTTCGCAGACATCGTTCGAAATTGTCCGTCACTAACGGCTTCTACTTTTTTTTATCGAGTTGTAAATGCATTTACTAGCAGGAAGAAAGTGAATAATATGTATTAAATGGTAATTTGCCTTGTAAAATTAGCAAAGTGCATAAGTGATCTAAGAATATGAGTGTTACTTAAATGGCTATTACTGTGTTGTGTATAAACCAAAATTGAACGTATATATTTCCAGTCGGGGGAGGGTGAATCGCCACCCAAAAAGATAGAAAATACGCATTGTTATGTTGCCCCTTAATGTGGTTGTTGTTGGTGTTGCTGTTGTTGCTGCTGCCATTACTGGCGGGCGGGTTAAACGTTCTTGGTGGAGAGCGATACGGCGGCGGCTATTGTCGTACACACAAAACCTTGCAAATATATTGATTTTTAACAATACCACGCACACACTGCCAACCAATACACAGACCCCCACACACACACACACACACAAACATTTGCATATACATATATGCATGTGTGTATGTATGTATGTGTAGATGACGTTTTTTGATGTCATCTAATTCGCAATCGCTGCGCTCTACCCCGAAAGATAAGTGGACGTTGACAGATGGCCGCACTGCAAGCGGTGTGTGGGGGGGGGGGGGGGGAGGCGAGCAAGCAACGAGGGGGAGTCGAAAAGCAAAACAACCGCCGGCTGCAGCGCCCCGTTTGAGGTCCAGCCGTACAGTAGACATTTGCTATAGCTAACGGCAATTGCAACCTGTGTTGGAAAATCCTTAAATCGATGTGCCAAATGCGAAGTCAAGTTCAGCAAAATGCAGCGAGTGATGAATCATTATGATGAATAATGGAAGAATAATGCTTATAAGTCGAATCACGTAATGATTAATTTTTTTTCTTACACGATTTTGTCTTATATGCAAATTAATGTGTAGCTCTTTGTAGCGAGCGCACACTGTAGCTGTGGTTTGTCTCGCATTACACACGCAGCTTCCCACGGCATTTGTTTCTGATGCGGCAGCATCCCAGGGACCAACCGCCCGAACTTTGCATCTTTTTTGAGGCCAAGTTTAGGTGCGACCAACCTCACAGTGGGAGTGAAAAGTACGCTCATACGTGTGCCACTTTTCGATGTTGACAAATCGGAGAGTGCAGCCAATTGGTGCATTGATTTTTTGTGTCAGCGGCAAACTGCAATAATAGCAGCAGCGGCAAGGGCAGCTGCATCAGCTGGGTCGCAATGATTCAGAGATAATTCACGGTATTAGATCATCGAGAGTCGGCGGCGGGACTGGGATTGAGTTCGTTTATGCTAATCGAAGTTGTCTTTATGTGCTTGGTGTTTAATTCAGGCAACTGGCTCCCAGCATAGCATGTCAGCGGCAGTCGAAATATCCACTGGCTGCTGAAAGGTTGACTTCAGACTCGCGCAACACAGGGTCGTCGCCAGGAGCAGTTGACTAGCGGGATGAACTCGTGCAGCGAGAGTAGCAACGAGTCCATGGAGCGGAATGTGAATCACGTTGCCTCGGGCGGTCACTCGGAGCTGCACATGAACTTTGGCGCAGCCTGCAAGCCCGCCTCGCAGGAGCGCTACGTCTGGGAGATGCGCACACGCAGTCCCAATGTGACGCCAGCCAGCACCGTGCTGAACTCACCGGATCTGAATGCGGAGCTGCAGTATGCACCGATGCATCATCACCAGCCATTCGAGCGGGTATCGCCGCCGCATCAGCTGCCCGGATACATTGCCTCACAGCACCAGCAACAACAGCAGCAACATCAGCAGCAGCAGCAGCAGTCGGGCTACTACTACCAGCGGCCGCATCCACACCAAATACGCTTGGGCCGCAGCCCGGGCAGCAGCCAGTTTGAGCCTGAGGTACGAAATCGAATACCTTGCAAAGTTCTTTGTGGCATTTATATGGCTTCCTTTTACCCTTAGGGCATAGCGAGTCCCGGCTCGCCGACGGATGTGGGGAAGGCCGACGGGCAGTGCTTGCGCGACGGCGAGATCGTTGTGTTCGACGACATCGACACAAACTGGATGAATAAGTCGGCGGCCCTAGCAGCCGCTGAGAGAGACAACAACGAGGACGTGCTGAAGGTCACCAAGATGATTGGCCAACTACCCATAGCCGAATATGAGGGCTCCCCGCGTCGCTTTGGCAGCCAGCAAGTGGCGGCTGCCAAGGGCGTTGGCATCCCAAGGCGACCACCTGGCTTTCCGCAACGTGTCTCACCCATCAAGCAGCGCCTGGATAATAATGTCAAGACATCCGTTGGCAATCTGATCGATCTGATAGACCACGAGGGCACGTCCGCAACGGCCACGTCCAAGACGCCCACTTTTGATTATTTGTACGAGTTCTCCGAGACACGCAAAGTGCTCGAGGAGTTCTTCAAAGGCAACCCCGATGAGGATGAGAAGCGCTTTACGGACTACACAACGGAGAGTGGAGACGACTTGGCCAGTTCGGTAAGCTACCAAAGGTTGTGAAATATTGAAATCTTAACTAAATAGGCTTAACTTTCAGGACATACAGCCGCGCGTGTGCGATGTGGATAAACATATCGAGCAAGCCTACATTGGCCAGCGTCTAGCTAGAATACCCAAAGACGAACTCTACATGGTCCATCGTTCGCCCAGGATGCAGGTTAGTTGGCCTAATGATATATTTACTGTATGACATGTCTATATACTATATCACTCCCAATTGCAAACTGATTTTGATTCACAGCCAAGCGAGCACAACGCCTATCAGGAGCACAACGATATCGAGCTGTACATCGATTCGAACAGTCGCAGCAGCGGCGACCTGGCGGACACTGAATTGGAGGCGAATCTGCGACGTCATTCGCGTAACTTTACGCTGTCGCCCGAGACGACGGATTACGACTCGAACTGTGGCGATTTGGACAGCCTTTCGAATGACATCAACTGCCCCACAACCGACTATGGCAAACTCTACACCAGCATGCCGGTGCTGGAGGATGGACTCAGCAGTGGCCACGCCTCCGACACCGAGAACAATGTGTCCGTCGTCTGCGACAGGCCGCAGCAACCTCAGACGCAGCTGCAGCCGCAGCAGCAGCAGCCACAGCAGCATCCCCAAATGAATCCTGAGCACGAGCACAATGGCAACAGCGACAGCGAGCGACTGCAGAACGAGCACCACAGCGTCGCGCCGATAGAGCCACTGGCAGCAGCCAGCACGCAGCCGATCGAGTTTGTGACAGCGCTGCAGGCGCAGACGCCGCTGCCCGTATCGCCGACGGCCACGCCACCGCCGGAGCTATGCGAAGAGCCGCTGCCACAGCTGCAGCAGCACGATGGCAGTACTGTTGATAGCGACAGTCCCTCAGACTCACACTACGGCCCAGTGTATGCAGCAGCCGTGGCAGCAACTGCGAATGCGACTGCTGCTGCTGCTGCAGGCATTAAGCCAGCAGCAGCAATCGGACCCCCAGTCGAAATTCAAGAAGCGATGAAAGAGATACGCTCGGCACTGCAGCGCGCCAAGTCGCAGCCGGACAAGCTGAAGTTCTGCGATGAGGTGCTGCCCGCGGATCCGGACTCGCCGGTGTGGGTGCCGCGCAAGAACGCAACAACGCCGGCCACGGCTGCGCGCCACGAGGACGATGAAGCCGACACTGACCTTGAAACGGATCGGCTGCTGGGCGAAAAGGATTTCTTTGCCGAACAGGTCAGCGCATAAAGAAGTTTCCATTAACAGGCGTGGCTTACCTTACAGTTACTCTCATTTTTGCAGACCCTGGCACTGGCTGGAGCCGCCGACAACAATGCCAACGGCCTGATCAATAACAACAGCAGCAGCATCAACATCAGCGACAACAACAGCAATCCCAAGCCGCAGACGTACTCGTCGGCCACCATACGGCAGGGCATCGGCACCTCCTTGACGCCCAACTCCCCGGACATTTGCCAGATTGTGGGCAACGCGGATGTTTCCATCAGCTCGCCGGAGAAGCTGCAGTACACCAAAAGTCCAACGGGCTCGATCAAGTCGCTGAAAGACTCGGCCAACAGCGACAAGAAGACCCACTCGCGAAATAAAGAAGGTATGTATGTGTGGACGTGTGTGTGACTGTGTGCCTGTGTGTGTGAATGTATTTGTTTGATTGCGCGTTGCTAACAAAAACGCCCCATAAAAAGCGAACAATGATTTTGTTCTCTGCTCTCTTCTGAATCAATTTTTGACTTTCACATTTTTCCTTTGCCAACCGCTGCATATTGAAATTTTCATTTATGTGTTTGATGGTGTGATGCCTGTCATGTAAGTCGATGTGCTCTCTATCTCTCTCTCACACTCACACTATAATTCGCTATCTCTTTCATAATCGTATAACTAAGCAAATGTAGTTTGGTTAGTTTTAAGGGAACTGTAAAAGGGACAAAACTTAAAACTATAAGTAGGATTATGAAAGAGAAAAAGAAAAGGTTTAAAACCTCTTTTCCTTTTCTCTTTTATAATATTAAAAAATTAAAATTGAAAATATAAATAGAAATATATAAATGTTTTATGATGATGGCTTTAACATTAGAAATTTGAACTGTTCTTTTAATAGAGTTTGGATTACTACTACTTTATATTATTGATTATAAAATATGCATAGTCTGAAATATAAAGGTCTCAAATAGAAAGATTTTCTAGTTATATATAAGATGAGGCTCTGAATTGCAGGAAAGCGTTTTTCATACTAGATAAATAGTGACATTAGAGTACATATTATTGATAAGTGATAGGACCTGCTAGTTCCTAAACTAAATACGATTTTTATTGTTTATATTTCTAAATACGTATTTGTATATTGATCAAACTTTTTGTAGTTTTTTTTGTTGCATTTATATCAATTGCTATAAAGTGTTTATCTCAATAACTATAAACTAAGTTATCCAAATCTCGTTATAAGCAGTTCCCTTAAGCTTATAAAACAACAAAAGATATATATATATATATATATATATATATATATATATATATATATATATATATATATATATATATATAATCAATTCAATGTAGTGTACAGCATTTAAGATTGTTCAGCATATTTGCTGAATAATTAGCTATATTCTATATCTATACCCCTATCTAATTGCCCCCGCTATTAGCAAGCTTAACCAATGCCAATACTAAATGTTTTCCTTTTCGATCAGGTTTCTTGGAACCGAAAGTGCTCATTGAGGGCGTGCTGTTTCGGGCCCGCTACTTGGGGTCCACGCAGCTGGTGTGCGAGGGCCAGCCGACCAAGTCGACGCGCATGATGCAGGCCGAGGAGGCCGTGTCGCGCATAAAGGTGTGTACCGTTAGCCGAATGTTCATATGTCCCGTTGCGTGCCATTTAGAATATGCTTGTTCGATTGTTGCTCTTTGTCTATAATGCATCTCGCTTTTCTCGCCCACACCCCAAACTAACCCATGCTGCGTAATCCTCGATATCTTTAGGCATTGGTAAGCAACAAACATAAAATCAAACTTAATACCTCGATCGTTTCTCCGAAGTCGAATTCCAACTAACGTTCGACTCGGTCTATTTGTTGCCAGGCGCCAGAGGGCGAGAGTCAGCCGAGCACCGAGGTGGATCTCTTCATATCAACCGAGAAGATAATGGTGCTCAATACGGACCTCAAGGAAATCATGATGGACCACGCCCTGCGCACCATCTCCTACATAGCCGACATCGGCGATCTGGTGGTGCTGATGGCGCGTCGCCGCTTCATACCCAATGGCGGTGGCGTTGTCGTGGACTCACTCTCCACTTCGAGCCCGGGAGAGACCATCGAGGGCGACGCGTTGAAGGAGAACAACAAGGAGACCAGCTCGTCCAACAAGCACAATCGCACGCCCAAAATGATATGCCATGTATTCGAGAGTGACGAGGCGCAGTTTATAGCCCAGTCCATTGGGCAGGCGTTCCAGGTGGCCTACATGGAGTTCTTGAAAGCCAACGGCATCGAGAACGAGAACTTGGCCAAGGAAATGGACTACCAAGAGGTGCTCAACAGTCAGGAGATATTCGGCGATGAGCTGGAGATATTCGCCAAGAAGGAGCTGCAGAAGGAAGTCGTTGTGCCCAAGGCGAAGGGCGAGATTCTGGGCGTCGTAATTGTGGAGAGTGGCTGGGGCTCAATGCTGCCGACGGTGGTCATTGCCAACCTGATGTCCGGCGGTGCGGCCGCTCGCTGCGGCCAGCTCAACATTGGCGATCAGCTGATCGCCATCAACGGCATGAGTCTTGTCGGTCTGCCGCTGTCCACCTGCCAGACCTATATACGCAATGCCAAAAATCAAACTGCCGTCAAGTTTACCGTAGTGCCCTGTCCGCCTGTCGTCGAGGTGAAGATCCTGCGCCCCAAGGCGCTCTTTCAGCTTGGCTTCAGCGTGCAAAACGGTGTGGTAAGTGCCACGCCTCCCTGCTTATCGCCCGGCATAGTCGTATATCGTTTTATCGTACTCCACAGATTTGCAGCCTGCTGCGTGGCGGCATCGCTGAGCGCGGCGGCGTGCGTGTCGGGCATCGCATCATTGAGATTAACAATCAAAGTGTGGTCGCCGTGCCCCATGATACCATTGTCAAGTTGTTGTCGTCATCGGTGGGCGAGGTACACATACACACACCCATATATATATATATACATATGTACATATGTGACTAAACTTACGATCCTTCCTTTGATTTTTTTTCTTGATAGATTTTGATGAAAACTATGCCTACGTCCATGTTTCGTCTGCTAACCGGCCAGGAGACGCCAATTTATATCTAATTCAAGCGTTATATAATTATGCTTATGCACCTCTCAGCACAGACACACTCACACACACACACGCGCGCACACACACACACACACACTCAGACAGATACACTATGGTAAATCGTATGTCTGTTGTTTATACAGTCCAACATGCCCGAATTGAATTATCTGAATGTACTTTTATTTAGCCAAGCACCACAACTTACACTCAAACAAAGGAAGCTGCAAAAAGAAATTGAAGAAAAGAGAGATAGAAAGAGAGAAAGGGAACTAGCCATACTCATCCAATATTACTAAGCACTCGCTGAATGTAGCGCGCTTAAGATTTGCTTTGTTTAAACTCTTATTTAATGCTTCTATTTGTTCTATGTACATGAAAAAGACTGAATTTTGTGTTTTGCGTACATGTGTGTGTGGGATTGTATGAGAGTGAGTGTGAGCGTGTGTGTGTGTGTGCGTGTTGTTGCAGCATGCATATAGTAAACATTGTTTATATATAAAATACGGAAGTTTTCAGCAGCAAGAATGAAACACAAAAGAGAAATTAAGCGAGAGAGAGAGACAGGGAATGTGTGTGCGAGGAAGATGGAGGCAATACTCTGAAAGGATTTTATTTGTTTGCCAATGCGATAAACAGCAATAATTTATAATATTATTATTTTATGTGTTTTTTTTAACTACATTTATAATTTGCAGTTATGCCAAATATCAAATATTCGTTGTACGAGTAGAATGAGCTGAGATTTCGTTGAATTGTTTTCCTTCATTTATTTTATATTTTTATATTTTATGTTAATTTAATCTCGTGTATATGTATATGATTCATTATTGTGCTGTACGCATTGAATGTCAAATACTTATTATAGTTTAAGTGAAGCCTGGTTAACAACTAACAACAACAAACAGTAAACAACAAACAGTAAACAGTAAACAAAACGAAATGCATTTAATTAAACGTCGTCAAAACTAATGTGTATAATTACAATAGAAGTGCTTTGCGAAATGTGCACTAATTAACCATAGATGCCATTTGCAACACAGATAGACAGAAAAATGAATGGGTGAGCAACTGAGCAACAAGAGAAAAGTAACGTAACGTAAAGTAAAGTAAAGTAAATCACAATAAGAGCAAATAACAGCAGTAATATGAAGAACAATAAGGTGTGCATTGGATTATTTGTGTTAAGCTACGAAATAGTAACAAAACTTATATTAAAGAGAGCTTATTTTTGCTATAATTGACAAACAGCACCAGAAGGCAAAGTTAAACGCAACTTTATATATATATATATAAATATATTAAACAATTGAAAAACAAATGAAAACAAAAGAAAACAAAGCAAAGCAAACGACATACGACCGAGTATGTGTGTAATTATTAATTAATACGAATCGGATGGCAAGATGAGAATATTTCAAATATTGCTAAATGTGCAGGTACTCACGAGTTCACATGTATACACAGGTATACATACATATTCATTAGCATATACAGTATATATATATGTGCGTATATATATATTTGTAACTAATGGTTCGCAATGGCATTATTTTTGCAAACACACACACAGCCGGCGCCGAGCAAGCAAGTTAAATAATAAATCTATATAGTTACAATTAACAAATATTGTCATGTATACAGAACGTTAATGAAACTCTATTGCTAAACGCCTAAACCTAAACTAATTAACTATCACATTGTATACTATCTAATACTATTTATTTATCGAATTCGGATCGAATACCAAGCGAGAGCAACTCGAGTCCATCAGCAACCATGTCGAGTTCGATCCGAGGGCCATTCAGGTGAAGCGCAGCTTATTTTGCCATTAAAAAAAAAAAAAACAAAAGAAATAAACAAATGAAACAAAAACAAAGCAAAACAAAAACAAAACAAAAAACAAACAAACAAACAAATATTATAAATAAAATGCTAAAAATAACAAATTTCAACTTATCTTGGCAAAAAGTGACATTAAAATAAATACATACAAAATACATTACATATTTATTAATTAAAATGCAAATAAACTCGTGTTTTTTCTTACTGTGGGGGGGTTTGGGCTTACTTTAAACTTCTGTTATACTTCCCAGAAGCCTTTGAAAATTGTATTTCATGTATGTCGCAGGCAGAAGGAGGCGTCACAGACCCGCATAGAGTAGTATTATGAGTTTTGATCGAAACGACAAGTTGAATCGTACGCTCATCCGCAAGAATGCAGCGATCCCGTGAACTAGAAAATCGTAAGATTTGAAAGTCGATATTATCTCATTGACGAAGTGAACCAATATGCTTTAGTCTATCTCTCCTACCGTCTGTGTGTCTTTCCCCCTGTCCGTCAGTTGTCCGTATGAACGCAAACCATTTCATCGTTATTGGAAGCCAGAGACTTAAACCTTGAAACATATACTCTTTGGTATCCTCCTCTATTATCCCACTAGAGAAAATAAGCACAAATCGAGAAATACTATATTTTTTGAAGCTCTATAGTCTTCGCATTAATAACTCAACAATATATAGTATTAATCTACGTCCATGGGGGGCGTAGACACATTTTATATTTAACGATTAAGCTAATGATCTTCTAATGATTTACCAAAAATTATATATTATATATATTAGAGATATGCATGGCTGCAATCGTAACATACGCTGAGTGTATTCGAATTGTATTGAGTTGAGTGAGTGCGAGACACACAATGAAGCGAACTTGTACACAATATGATGTGGCTCATAACATGCGAAATTCAGCGAAATGAATGAATAAATCATTAAACGGGGTAAGAAATTTTGTAAGGCTGGAGACTCTTGACTTACTGAAGTTTTATATATAAATTACATTCGAATGTACTCGAAACTCAGCCTATAATGCACACGCATTCCCATTCATTGGCTTCGCTTTGTTTCGGTTAAATGTTCCGCATTTGAGGCAAGCGCATTCACTCACTCAAACTGGCCAAACAATTGGCCTCGATACCAATTTCACTCAACACATTTTGCAAATTGGCCATTTAAATGTAGGCCTTACACCATGCATGCAGATTTCCCATATGGGGCAAATCGGGTAAAACTCTACTAAATATTGTAACTAACCCTGTAAAATTCTACACTTATGCTACTGCAGATGCCGTCTTGAGACTTACTAAAATACGCAGATTCAACTGATTTTGAACCGTGAACGAGTATTAAGCAGTCAGTGGCGCCCGACTTACTTATTCGCTTAGCTTTCTTTGAAGTGCATAAGGCGAAATAAAACTTTGGCTTTCGATTCTGACCGCAGTTACAATTCAATAAAAAAGTTCATCTCTAGGGCATTTGCAAATTTGCTTGCTGCAATTCGACTTTCGCCTATCGCAGAGACAGTTGAGCGCTTCTAGCTGCAGCCTGGCATTAAAAATACATCTGCAGCTGTAACTCGGCCCAACTTGATTACTGGCAGTGAGCTCGCTAGCTACAAAATATCCATTCGACACTTTTTAAAATGGAAAGCAGCAGAAGTGAGTAGAGCCGACTGTGTAATACTCGTTTACAGTCAGATTGCATGAAGTCTATATGGCATGTCTTTTGCTTCTAGCAAACCAAAAACAATGTTTGTACCTACTGAATGACCGAAAATGCTTTTTTAATCAAAATTGAATAAAAACAGATTTTTAATCAATCTGAATTGTAAATCCTATAGAACACCGTAAATATGTTCATATTTTGATATGCTCCCGGTCTTTACATGAAGCAATGAAGCAGCGTCTAGTTGGACAGCCTCGACAAAGACAGAGTTCTCCTCGCCTTTTCCTTTCCATTTTGCTGAAATGGCAAAAGTGTAAAACTGGTTGGCTAACAGCTACATACGTGTTGGACAGCATAGAACTAACGCCTTTTATGCCGCCCCCATCTCAATAAAGTTGTACACGTGAGCGTGACTGTGGCAAATAACTGTTAGAGGCGCTAGGCGCCAACGTGTCAAATGTTTCTTTCCCAGTTACAAGTTTTGACTAACAGCGCCCACAAAGCTGTACACGATTGCTCCGCTCTCATACCCTGCACACATCGAGAAAAGGGACTCACACAGTAGCAGGCAATGTAGGACCCATAAAGTACGAAACGGACGACAAGCCGAGTCGATTCAGCTATGTCCGTCTATCCATACATCTATAAGCCTTAAAGTAATATATTAAATATAATGAGCAAAATGCCAAATGTGGTACAAATTTATAATTTGTACTCAATAACTCATTCCATTTACTAATTATCGATAAAAATCGATAGTTAGACTAAGTTTTTTATGCCTAGCCTGATATGGTAAAAGCTATAATAAAAAGATATTATTTACTGCATGGTTTCTGTCATGAATACACAAGTGTATTGTGGGTTGAATTTTGAATGATCAGAAGATCTCGCCAGGGTTCAGGGAATTTACTAATTGAGCTGTCTCGACTATAACACTCTTACTTGTTTCCATTAAATTACAGATATGTCAACTGCCAGTGATATACTGCTCGTCATCAGTATAGCGCACCCTTCACATTCTCCGTTAATGCTGAATATGTTTATACCATTCGTCCTACATTTTTTCCCCATCAGACTGTTTTATACTTTTTAAGATAAAACAAGATTGGGCTCTGGAGAATTCCAGAAAATATTTAAAAAAATCAAATATTGAAATAATTTACTTGTCATTCTAAAGTCCAGGAAATCCGTAAGAGGAAAATTTAAGATATTATTTGATTATTTTTAGTCAATCTTTCGATTTTATAAACTGATGGCAAAGAAGTAGAATTGTATGTGCTAAAACTATGTATAAGCCAATTCCAATAAATGATTCGCTTCTTCTCTTCTATATATATATGCAAAGAATATATATATATCCACGTATACTGTTGCCATGTCAAATCATGCATATATTTCTAGTGCACGAGATAAGTTGGAATCAATTTGCTTTCTTTTCACAGATGTCGGATTAATCGTAAAACTCAAAGAATACATTTAAGCACATTTCGCCGTATTTCATTCGGAATTCATATTTGTGGCATTTTCGTGGCTGGCCGCTGGCTTTATATGGCTATTATCGTGCCGTTGTTTTTCGGATTATAAAGTGACAACAGCAACAGCAACAGAATTGCCCCATTGCACGTTCTACTATGGTACGAATCGGCAGAATTCCGACCAAAATGTTGCATTGACTAGTTTTCTAGTTGAGTGAAATATATAATGTTTGTCGAGGCCTTTTTGATGGTCTTTGTTAAGCTTTAATTCAGTGGAAGAACTGTTTTATTCTGTAGTGTGAGACAACAAGAGTGATACTAGTTACGATAGCTATATATTAGCATTTGCTTAAGTTTTAGATAGTATCTAACAGGTGAAATATTTATTATTAATTTGCTATTTAAGTGACGTGTGAAAAAATGAATTCCTGCTGGATCCCCTGGTATGTGCGCAGCTCTACCTTACATCGGGATCTGAAACTGTATACAGTGGAGGAGCAGATTGGTAAGTACACTAGCAGATATAGTGACAGACTGGTTAGCCACCGCAGCAGACTAGCGAAACGATTGCTCCCTGCGAGGCCACTAAGGCGACTAATGCCAAAAATATTAGATAACTAGATAAGTTACTGATATTTTGAATATTTGTATGTCCTCCTGTGTATATCAGAAGGTTTGGCTCTTTATTTTACTTTCTAAATGTATTGTTAAGCTACTGCATTTGCATTGTAAGGATTCAACGCTTAAAATAAAGAAAATTAAATTTAAAAAAAAAATCCTGCTGGATATTACGAAGTTGCGAAAGATCTTGATTACTTATTGGGAGTCATGCTAGTTCAAGATTATGATCAACATAAGATATTGTTATTAAATTATTATCCACTTTGAAAGAGTTGAACATTCGAATATTCAAATAGCACCAAATGTTGTGAGCCAACTCATTCCAATTTTTATGTTAATCAAAAGACCGAGTCGGCAATCGGAATGATCTTATACGCATACGCAATGGTATTTACATAGGTTCATCTTATTTCTTATTATTTCTCTTATTTCTCTTCTGTGACAACTCTAATTACATACAAGTGCGTATGTTTAAATATAAGGTGTTTCCAATCCTATTAGGTTTATATATTATTGCCTAGGATTAAGCATCAAGTCCATACAGTCAAGTCTGTAGAAATTGGTTTTCCTGCTCGCCTTTTTCTTTAAGAAAATCTCATAAAATTTCATACAATTTGACTCGCTTGCATGCAATACATTCTATATAATCAAATATAATTGATATAGGAATATGCGGTCTACTTACAATGGAGATTTTATCAATCGCATTGCATCATTTTAACAAACTTTTCTTTTATAAATACTCTTCATTCATATAGGTAAGCTCTATATAACTCAATATAAACCATATATAACTATTTTTTGACATTCCTATATATACTTCATTTATTCCTTTCACTCTGTTTTCTCGAATCTTTTTATAGAAATTATTGTCTTTGGGCGCCATCGTTCAGTGGCTGCCTTCAGCCTTTTTATGGCATACTTTTCAGCGCAGGCACTACAAAGATACACACGCACACACACAAACACATGCACACGCACACCGACAGAGAGAGAGTGACAGATACACATATCGCCTTCAACATTACACTTGGTGTGCGAGTAGTTTTCGCTCTGTTGCTGCTCTTTTCGCTTTCGGCTGTTGCCACAAAATGTAATTTAACACAGGCGGCTCGCTCGTATTCTTTGTCTTGTTGTCTCTGTCCCTCCCCCTACCTCTCCCTCTCCCACTCTCTGCTCCGCTACCTTTCTTTCTCTGTTGCGTTCGCTGCTGCGGCTGCTGTCGATGGCGTTTTTCACGCTGCCCAACAGGCACTTGTCATATTTTTGTTGGGTTTTTGTTAATTTGCCGGGACTTTGAAATGTTCATGGCACATTCGAGTGGCACCACCAAAAAAAAAACAAAAACGAGATAAATTTGTATTTTTTGGCTAAATCTCTCGCAAGTGGCTGCCAAATCCAGGCGGACGCCCATTAAAATCAGCCATAATGCATTTAAAGCACTCTCCAGACCTGCACGCACTGCATATATTGTGTGAAAGTGTCATTCAGCAGCGGGAAATAAAAATCATCTCTTGAGCGTTGACAACTCAAATAAAGTTCACGTTTTCCTCATAAATTATAAAATCAGATCAGATTACGTCAGTCGAGAGTGCGCAACTGAGAGATGCCCGAACTATTGTACTTTTTCGAAATTCGCTCGCTTCAGATTTCATGAAAACAGCAAAAACTATCGATTACTTAAAACGTTTCTCACTCTATCATTCTTTTCCATAGACTCAGAGATCGATGCCTTTAAGCAAACGAACAGATGAGTGAATGTAAAGAAATATGATTATAGCTAATACTGGATAACTAATCAAGAATAAAGCATAAATACAATATTTCAGCCAGCACAAAAAAAAAATAAATAAAACAATGGCATCAATAAAATCTAAACTATTAAAGATAACAACATTTATATGCAAATTGCTTATCTAATGTTTCAGCTTAAAAAAAAAACATTAGTTTACTTTTTCAAAAATATTTTTAAAAATTGTATGAATAATTAAAAAATAAGAGCTATTCCACGCCTTTTTATAGCCACTTCCTACGCAGATGAAATTGGACCCAATATTTACTTTTCAGTACTTAATTTCTTAACCTAAATTTCGTTCTAATATAGCTAGCAAAATATTTTCATTCCTAGCGTATAAAGTCTCCTGAAAGGTTTACTTTTGAAAACATTTCTAATACTTTAGATTATACTAAGCTTATCTTAGGATACATTAATTGAGAATGTATATTTATATTTTATATTTCTTATGTTAATATGAGAGCAGCAAATGTAATTTGTGGGCTTGGTCACTTCTTCTTCTGCTTGATACCTACAGTAGAGAAAAATTATATTACTATTCCCCCAATTCCCAATTTACCAAACTCAAACTTTTAATCAGAAATAAATAAACACTTCCGATACTGGGTACTCATGCAGCTCTTTTGCTTGGAAGTGTTTCTGTTTTTGAATATTCCAAAAACTAACCAAAGAATCTATGTCAAATGTTTACCCAAAAACAAGATACTAATGAGCCGCCGTTAACGTATTCCCTAGATTTGGCTCAGTAACTACCCTAAACTGAAGGAGGCAAATGCAAGGACAATGCTAAGGAGCGATGTCCAGGAAAAGCTGAGCGAGATCATAAAATATATATATTTTTAAGTACTTCGATAAATTTTATAAATATATGATGAGGTCTACTTTAAAGGAGATAATACATAATAGCTGATGAGCATGTAATAAATAAATTACCTATACAATATACAATATACAATATACAATCTCTCTTGGTCAACTTCACTCAACTATAAAACCTAGACATTTAAAAAATAAAATTTGGAATAATTTAGACATAAATCTGAAGAATCCTTTAGCAATTTTTATGGACAGCTTAAAACGTCCCTAGCGTTATATATGAGTGCAGCCTTTTGTGTCTGGAAGAGGAACGTAAGCCATTTATAAATTATTTTGTCTTAATAATCAATTCATTATGTCGCCTTTGGTCCGGTTGCCTGGGCTGTTCCCTCTCGGGCATCCTTCGTCCTTCGCCCTCCACACCTCGCCTGCTCCTAGTCCACTTTCGTGCTTTGTGGCCAGTTGCCATGCCGTGGCGGCTTTTAACGTGGCCAAATTAATATAAAAAGTTGCTTGCGCTAAATATCATTGGCTTCGCAAACATCAACTTTGAATTTAATTATGTGCCTGGCATGAGTGCCTCGAGTTCCTGGAAATGCTTCAGCACAGCACGAAACCCGGTTCCCGGTGCCCAAAGTCCATTAAAAAAGTACAAATAGATATAAATAAGTAATAAACGTGTTATAAGTGTTTCTGGGCGACCCTGAGCTGGGCTGAAGCCCAGCGGAAAAGGAATCAAGTCACTAAATTATATATTTTATATATATTGTATTGTATACATTTATATATATAAATGAATGTGTGTATATGTATGAGAGAGATATACTCGAATATGTTTTCCCCCTGCTCGTTGACAATTTGTGATTTAAATTTGATTAGTTTAACGATTATCAAGAGACCTGATCAATGTTTGGCTAGGGGACATATATATACTTGCTTGCCCAGGTCTGCCTGAAGAGTTCTTATCTCCCTCCTACCTTCTCGTGGATATCTTTGTTTGAATGGAAGTTCATTCTAAGCACTCTATTTGGATATATTCGTATAATGTTACTGTTGAAATGACAGGCAGTACCCAGCTAATCTGAGAAGATCAAAAATACTCATGGGTTACATTATGGGTTAGCTTCACACGTAACCGCAGGGTAGATCTATTCCTTATTTTTGAGGTGAAAGACCATTTCAATATCAGCTTTCGTTGCGCCGATCAGGAAAACATCCTTTATATAGACATTGTACGTCTATATGAAACATGCTCTTGATTAAAGCTAACTAAAAAGCTTAAGCTCATCTGAGAAACTTAGTGAGATTAAGTAGTAGAGCTTCCAAGTAGAACTTCATTGACCCAATTGTCTGATGCGCTTAGCTGAAAAGATGAACTCACTATTACGACACCAAGGCGATGGACCTGGAGCTACTACAGTACTGAAGCTAAGATGCTAATCTAATCCTGTTTATTTTATTGTAATCGAGGCTCTTATCTGAGGTAATGATGTGATGAGCATGTCAGCTTGAATCTTTTGATTCTGCTCCTTCTGGCGAGTATGCTAGCAAGGGAGTATAGATTGTAGTGATTGCTGATGAACTATGATTAGTTTCTAGCTGAAATTACTTTGTAGAAACACTATTTAAAAATCTTTTATGTAAGTCTTAGCAAGAAATTAATTTTCCATTCCAAAAGTTGTGGCCAGCGGAGACTCCGCTCAAAAATCCAAATTATCTTCGATTGAATTCTAAATTAATTCTAAATAGTTTTGTTAGACAGCCTTAAAAAATTGATTATGAAAATAAAAATGCTTCACATTTTTTATGAGCAGCCATGTTCACTTAAACATTTGTTATAGTGCTTGTTTATTTTTTATTTTTTTAACTAAGATTTTTATTTATTAGTCTCTTGTATTATGTGCTTTTTAAATGCTTTTCCAACTTACTTTTACTACAATAATTTATTAACTTTAGCTAGAGTTTTGCATAGATTTATAAAACAGGAAATGTTATTGCTCTAGCAGCAGCCGCCAGGTGTAAGCCAGGAGCAGAAGTTATATCATAGTGATATTTACATGATATGTAAGATATGATTTACATCATAGTGAGTGCTAAACGAATGGATTTGGTAAACGGGATGGGTAAATTTTATTGAGCCTTTTGTGTCCTCGTCTGTGGTGCCGTTTTCTGGGATGCAAGCAGTATTGTAGTTTGAGAGCCTGTCAATTGCTCGTTTTTCAGGTCTCCGAGCATGGCCTAGGTTGATGGTGAAGTCTTTTCACTAGTTCTGAGTACCACTCAGCGCTGCTATTTTGTGGGAAAGACGGTCTGGGGTGCATATAAATGAAATATTAGATATACATTTCAAAATGATTTAGTTTGCATAAGAAAAAAATGAATAAAAAATATTTGCTAAGCACGCGAATGGAATCAAAGATATTCATCGGTCTATTTAATATGATTATACACTGATGTACACACATGTACAATGACATTCATACATATAGTAAAACTTGATATCCTTCCACACACCACGCAGCAAGGCAGCTCTGAAATGACTGCAGTTAAGCAGCTAACAAGTCTGGAATTCCACGGGGCATCATTTCGGTTAAGGTTTCGCACATAAATCTTGAGCCAAAAAAGCAAAAAATATATATTGAGTTAGCACAGAGCACTTGCTCAAGCAACGCTGCGTATACTTATTAATATTTCAGCAGCTCTGCCCCGTGCCCCCCTCAGACGTCCGGCCGGCTGGAGGCGCCACGACCATTTCCGCTTCCGCTAATTGCTGCTCGCTGCGAATCTGTGCACTCGAAATGTCTTAAATTAAATATCGAAATGATTTTGGCTGGGCTATCCCAAGCAGACAGCGACATCACCGCAGACACCTCAGTCGAAGTAGGTGCAGAGTCCATAAATATAAATGGACCAGGTCCATGCCTAAGTTATACAATCGTCCTGCCCACGTTTCCATGTTAATGTTAATAAGCAACGGCTCGATGCGATGCATAAAATGATATATCGGCCACAAAAATATATAACTAAAGTTTACATATATCAAAGTCGATTTTATTTTTGCCAACAACTGCCTAACACATCTGCTATTGTATACCCTGTAACTAGAGGAAATGGGGTATATTAAAGGGTGAGGGAATGTCTATAAGAGACTGAGTAAAAAATATATATATTTTTTTATAGATTATAACTCTTTATTAAAATAATTCATTTTAAATTATTAATTCGCCCCGAGCAACGCCGTCTAATTTCTGCGTGTATCAAATTTATAGTATAGAATAGATATGAAATCTTTATAAAAATCGTAAGCTCAACATAATTTTAAAGACTTTTCTAAAAGATTCAATACATTCGGTATCTGCTAGTCTAACAGTCTCGATGTCCTAGTGCATATTACATTTGTTGTTTTATTGTATACCCTGTAGCCATTGAAAATGACCATTAGGGGTATTCTAAATTTGGCAAAACGTCTATAATACGCAGAAGGAGGCAGGCCAGACAATATGAAGTATTTTTTTCTTAAAGAAGTTCACTTTAGTGACCTATCCTGATAACAACATTTTAACTATAATTTTGTGTAAGTTCTTTTAAAATGTGTACAAATATCTAGTTTTATTGAAAAATAAATGATTCTAATTGGGAAAAAATGTAGGACGATAACTCGAATGATATTTGGAAATATTCCATTAACGAAGAACGTAAAGAATGTGTCATCCTGATGATGTGCAGTTTTTGTGCTCTTGATTATGATGTTGCCTCTAGTCTATTTGTCTATCCTTCCGTTTGTCCATACAAATGGAATGCTGAGATCTCTTAAGTTATAAAAGCTGACTTAAAATTTGAAATATATTTAGCCTTGTATCCGCTTAATCCTTGTGATGCCCAAATTCATTCCACTTCAAATTGTAGAGACCTGGGCAAATACAGCCATTAGGGTGCTACTAGTAAGCTCTTAAAGCTTTATTAACATAGTACAGTTAGACTAAAACTTATTCAACAATTAGTACAGTTTATAGCGCATCCTAAGTGCCATCGCTTGTGCCTATGGGCTTGAGTACTAGTGTGGGTATCTCCTAGTCGGGCACTCCTGCCTTGTAGCACTTTTACTCGTTTTTTCTGGGTACTTACTGGCTCCTTGTAGGGGGGTGCTCCGCTTTAGTGTTGGAGGCTGGTGCAGTTATGAGGCGCTATATTGTCGCATAAGTGCGGCGACTCGACAACCAAGACTCGACAACTCGACAACTCGCCCGCATATATGGCAGTCGGCATTCGAAGTTTATTATTTTAAGTGAAATATTTTCGGTGCGGTTAGCATGGCGCACACAAAATGCTAACCGAAATGGCACACACACACACACATATGAGTTGTGTATGTGTATATATATACATGCATTTACATATATATGGCCGCAAAGTGTGCATAAATAAAGTGCTGTAATATTTAGATTACTAATATAACAGTACTACATATACCTTATTTATAGCCGATGCGGTCGCGTTAGCTGTGAATATTCGATGTGAGTACATACACACAAGCATACACACACACACACGCACACTCAGGCAGTGTCCATTGTTGAGGTGGGTCAATCGTCCACATAAATTGTCATACGCAGCTTAGCCAACAGCTGTGACGACGACAGCCCGAGCATAGTGAATAGTGAATCGCTCTTGGTCTATTCAGTAAAATTTATGAGCTATTCTCGAGAGAAAGAGAGAGAAAGAGAGAGAGAGAGAGCGAGAGAGAGAGAGAGATAGAAAAAGAGAGAGAGAGAGAAAGAGAGAGAGAGAATGAGAATGAGAATGCGAATGAGAATTAGAATGAGAATTAGAATGAGAATAAGAATGAGAGCGAAAATGAGAATGAGAATGAGAAAGAGATAGGGAGAGAGAGAGAAAAAGAGAGAGGAAGAGGAAGGTATTGGGAAAGGGAAAAAGAAAAGGATAGGGAAAGGGAAGTCACAAAGAAATACAGAAATTGAGAGCAAATAAATTTTTAACTCTAATTAGATTAGATTTCAAGTAACATTCCAAACAAAATTCGTTGTATTTTGTGTTATAATTTAATTCAAAAATGCGAAACATAATTTAAGATTTTTCCTTGCAACTTTATTGCGAATTTATTCGTTCAGTCGAGGCGATATAGTTGTGTGCGTGATATGTTTACATACCACAAAAGTTATGGGTAGCATGGGGCTCATAAAGCCAGCGAGGACATTTTATACTTCATTCTTCCTCTTCTCCCTTTTTTTACCACCAATAATGTTAATCGACTTGGCTGTTAGCATTGTTGAGGGCATTCTCCTAGTGCAGGCAGTTGACTGCGATTCAGCGAAGCAAAATATTATTTTTATAGCTATTTTAACTGCGCGAAATGATTGAAGCCAACATTTAATAGTGGGACTATGAATTAAGGACTTTAAATGCAACTTTAATTTAACTTAAATTAGAATAAGTAAATTAATAAATATATAAAAAAAATTTTTTAAATTTAAATAAATTAATTCATAAATAAATAAAATAAAAAATTAATACATATATATAAAAATTAATTTATTAAACAATAATAATAAATAAATAAAAAATAATACATTAAATAAATAAATGAATTAAATACTAAGTAAATAAATGCATAAATACAAAAATGAATAAATAAATAAATAAACAAATAAATGAAGAAATGAATTATTGAATAAATAATATAATAAATAAATAAAGTATATAATAAAAAAATAAATAAATAAATGAAAAAAATAATAAATAAAAAATATATATAAATAATATATGAATAATATATGAATTAATTAATAAATAGATATATATATATATAAAACATTAAATTACTAAATAATAAAAAAATAACATAATCAAAAATATTAATTAAATAATAGATAATACAATAAATAAATTTATAAAGATATAAATATAAATAAATAAGTTAAATAATAAGTAAATAAATTAATAAATAATTACTTATTTATTTATTTACTTATTTATTATTATTTATAAATGAAAAAGTGAAAAAAGTAATAAATAAATAAAGAAAGAAATGAATACATGATCGAATGAATAAATAAAGTTAATTATAAATAAATAAAGTAAAAAATAGATTTATAGATAGATAAATAAATAAATAATATAATATGACGACTGTCAAAATTAAACTCGAACTTGCTGTTGTGTGGAAGGATCTACAATATATAAAGACGAATGGATGGAGACCTAGTTAAGACTAGATCAGTTTTTGACCTTTATTAAGATTAGGGATGAGCCACACTACCTCTTATCTATCTATTGTCATGTGATTATTCTAAGTAAAGTAATTTACGATTTGCCCATCCATCAGATGAGGGATATTCGGTTCGCTTGCCAACTGCACTTAGCGCCATCTTCCGGCGTGATGCAACTAATAAATATTTGATTGTGTTTAAACATTAAGCGAGATTTAACGAGCTCGGCGAGGCTAATATAAATAATTAACGTTCGCTGCGCTCAGCTGATGTCACTGAACTCGGCGCTGGTGCCAGAGCAAGCGGCACACGTCAAGTTTAACGAAATAACGAAAAAAGCAACAAAAACACGCATAGGATGCAGCGCCTCACCTCACCTCACCTTACCTCACTCCCCACCTCACCACCCCTCTTTCAGCTAACTGTACCCGGCGGCGTGAGTAGTACTCGTGAAATTCATTTCATTCATAAATCGCAGGCGATTGACGCAGGGGAAGTTTATCCGCGCAGGCGCATTGCCAACTGTTCCCAGCTGGGGTAAAGCGAAGCAATACTGGGCACAGCAGATAATACTGGGCACAACCCTCAAGAATAACGGCAATATGCAGCTGGGGTAAGCGTAAGGCCGACTTAAGAGAGCAAACGCTCTCTTAAATACAATAGAAAAACTGGGTACAGTTTGCCGCCTGTAACTGTAATTTGTCTGCCTGAGTGCAGAATGCAATCAACTGCAGCACCGTTAGACCTTTGCATGGCACAGCTGGGCTCTGCTCTGCTCTGCTCTGTTTACCTGGAGCACACACAAATGCCGTTATCATTTAATGCCTTCAAATTGTTTGCTCTCGACAAACTTGCGGTTAACTGCCAGTTAGAGTGCGGCCTGCATGACAACGACTTCTGATGGCAAAGCTTCACATCCTCCCTGCCCATCGGGGCCATCGGGGCTAATTGCCGGATCAGTGCGCCATAAGCGGCAAGTAACTGCACATTTACCGTTGTCATAGAACGTTAAAGCGGTGCAAATTACCGCAATTTAAATATTATGCTGAATTCAGTTGGTTTTGATGTTGGAAAAGGAAATGAAAAAACTTTATATAAACCTATATATATTAACTATATTTTAATGATCTATGCTAAATGATATTTGTGTTTGAGGTCAAGTCCTCTATAAGTAAATGTAAAGAGACTCGATATATTTCATGAGACTTAACTAATTTTGATTCTTTTTACAGCGAACAACGCCGGCTGTAATCGAGAGTGCCCGACTAGGAACTACCCGATATTTCAGAGGAAACTGTTTTTTGCTAGCATTTAAGCTACATCTGTGATAAGCATAGTTCGACATAAAATTCCTGGAATAAATTGCACTCTGATATATACATTTTGATGCACTACAAATGTAATAATTCCCAAACATTCAAATTGCATTAATTTAGCTTCCTTTATTTTATTTTCTCTGTAATTAAATTGTATCTTTACAAATGTTGTGGAATTCGAGTGAACTATAACTGCAATAATTTGTATACGCTCTATGAGAACCAATATTCAAAATTCGCATAGATTTTAAATAACTAAAATGATGTTTTACGAGTATGGCTCGCAGGCAGTGGGTATGGGTCAATGGAATTCCTAACTACCAACAGCTAAGCAAGTGCTGCAAGTAAAAGTCTGATAATGTAAACGGAAGAATCTTGAGATAGCCCAATGGCTGTTTTTTTTTTTTTTTAGAGTTACAAAGTGTAAATATCAATAAAGTAAAAAACAGAATTTTAAAAGCAATGACACATATTTTTTGGAAAGAATCTTTTGTCATTAATTTTTTATTTATTTTTTAAATTCATTTATTATAATTATATAATTATAATTATTATATATATTTTATTTGCTCATTTTATTTTATATATATATATATATATATATATATATATATATATATATATATATATATATATATATATATATATATATATATATATATATAATTTAATGAACCATGACTTTATATTTAATTTATTTATTATTTTACTTATATATATTTGTTATGTATTTTTTTTAATAATTAGGTTTTTTTTAATTTTAATTTTTTATTTTCAAATTTTTTATTTAATTAATTTTTTTTTCATGTGACCACCACAACTGGTATGTCTGTATCACCCATATTCACAGTCATCACAATCATGACATCATTGTCTTTAAAGGTATATGGACCAATGTGGATTATCCTCACTTCAAATTTGAATATTCTGCTAATTAAAAAATACTAAAAAAAAATAAAATAAAAATAAATAATATTTACGTAGTCAGCCAACCCAAAATGGGCTTTGTTATTATCTAAGCCGTAAAGCGGACGAAACGGAGAATAAGTTGTAGGAGCACATTAATTGGATAATTGATGTGAATATATTTATTTAATAATTAATAAAATGTCAAATTTAGCTCACCAAAAAGTAACTATCAATTGCAAAATATGTTATCACATAGGACAGTGCTGCAAGCTCAAAGTTGTGAATCTCTAAAAAAACCGCCTTTACAAAAGAGCTGCTCGCCTTGTGATCTGTGTGTGTGTTATGGAAAGATATGCGTCCAAGTTAATAAGTCCCATACTTTCCCATACTTAAATCGATTCCTAGATAGACTCAACTGCTGCTGCTTTATGCTTTATGACTCAGTCAAAGTCCTCGCTGCATAGACCTCAATGGGCTACAAAGAGCGACGACGTTGCTGCATGCAATAAAGCATCTCATCAGAAATACGATATCAAATTAAAGCCGCGTTAATGGCTAATTATCGTGCAGGCCATAGTCTCTGCTTTATAGACTCGAATAATACGCGCTGTGGGCATTCGCTTTATGCACCCGGAATGTAATGCGAGACAGCGCCCAATGCCTTAACGATGGGGAGCATGCTGCCCTTTATAAATTTAATTCTGTAGCTTAATTAATTTATGCTTAGATTAGGTTGCTTTAAACATAGCGGGACAACTAGCCTTTAAATATAATAATAAATAATAATAGTAAATAAATAGAGAAGAGCCCGATGGAAAGTGTCAGGACCTGACGGCTGTCAATAACACTTGGGCAACGGCAACAAACGAGAGTAATAATAATATTATTTTTATTAGAATTTAATAATGTGGCTACAGGTGTGCTACAGATGTCCCTCCTCTCCCCACCCACCTATCTCTCTCTCTCTCTCCGTCTGTCACTCTCTTTCATTATGGCCTTTGTCTGTCTTTGATTATGTGCGTGCTATTGGCTGCATGCTATTTATGCTAATCAAAGTAAATTACCTTAAATGCCAATCAAAACACTTAGCACACACACACACCTCCACACACACACCTACACACACCTACACACACACACACACACACACACACACACATGTGTCGCATATGAGTAGGAATCAGACACAAGACACAAATTGCCTGGGGCGCCATTAAAGTTATCTGGCAGCCGTCGCCCCTCGCCCCGCCCCTCGTCGCCCCTCCCCCCGCCGCGCTCTCAAAGTGCCGCGAATTTAAAAGAACAAACAGACGGCTTAGTGCGAAGTTTTCTCGCTGCGCGCTGTAAGCAGAGCTTTGCGCGCTGCGCGTCGCTCTCGGCCTTGGCCTTGGCCTTGGCCCTACAATGCCCACTTCGCGCGCAGCCCAACTGCAGGCGAAAGTTCATTCGTCTACGCTAACTGAGCAGCGCGAGTGATTACAGCTGAATATATAGAAAATATACATATAAATATGTGATATAAATGATGTCTTCAATATAGATTTTTTATAGCAGATGAGTTAGGATATGCCCAACTGATAGCAGTTCCTCAAAGGCACTCTCTACTGTGACAGCCATGCTAAGTGATCTCTATTTGACAGATAGTTCTATGTCCTTGAGAATTTTTAGGCTGCTGCCTAGCTCCATTTGGCTTGAAAATTGATTTGCCCCGAGATGGGGTTATTAGTGGGTTTTTAAGCTGCAATATCTTGTGTTGCACTCTGAGTATTTAAACATTGGCAAGGGTTACTCAGAGTGGCCCAAAGAACTTAATGCTTGAGCTACAATATCTTGTGTTGCTCTAATCGAATTTTATTTAGAGTTCTTACAATAATATATAATATATTAATTTGATAATATGATATAATAATATAATAATATAGTATTATGATATAATAATATGATAATATAATATAATATAATCTTACATATATCGTCATAGTTTCATTCATCTTGTAATTGCAGCAGAGCGCACTACTGCTTTACTTATGTCCGTATACTGGATGGTTTCGCTTTACTCAAAGCTCTCCAGCATTCCACTTGAAGACATCAGGTCCCAAATGGCGAACCACATCACTGCAGGAATCTCCCTTCGCCACACAATCCTTACTTTCCCGATGTATTCCACAGTCGTTCAGATATGCATGCTTGAAGTAGATCGCCCATCAACAGCAACAGATCCTTTCTTTCACGATGTAGAGTCGTCCACTGGTTCATGCTTCAGTAAAGGTCAATCGTAAATTAAATAGTTTTTTTCCTATTATGACTAAATTTAATTTTTCTTTTCGATTCATTTACAAACGTTTATTTAAGTGTGAAAGTGGGCTTGTATATTGTTGACTCTAACTCTAATGTTTTTTTTTATGTCACTATCCCACGACGACTATACAGATAGGGTCAATTGAAGGTGTCAACAGTAGCTGACTTAACATCAAGACTCTAGCTCTATCTCTAGGTAAAAGGCGTTTTCTCACATTAGACCCATGCACATCTATACTAGCGCTCTACAAGTCTCTAGACTCAACACATCGATACTAAAGTCCTCTAAGTCCCTAACTTCTACAGCTTCTTAAGCTTACAATAGATATAAACCCACTGGCTTTACCACCTTCGAAGACTACTCATATTTAATTAACATACAGCTAGACGGACCGAGGACAGCCTAGTGGGCCTAGTGCCCAATGCCAACTATACTCTATACTAACTGCTCACATTGTCGCACCCTAAACAACTCCTCTCACTACGAAGCACTACAGATAGAGCTAATCGCAAAAAGCCAACTAACTGGCGCTTCGTGCAAATGCAAATGGTTTAAAGTGCAAGCATATCTGGTTCGATCTAGAGCTCTGCATGTGTGGGCGTCTCAGTCGAGCCAGCGATTACGTCGAGCATCCGGGCCAATTGATTCTCCCGATGCTCATCTGCCGATTGGCCGGTCGTCAGTGTCTGGCACTTCGCAACTTATCTCCATATTGTTTTCGCATGCTTCGTTGGACTCGGGACACTAAGCTGTCAATGTCGCGTTTAGTGTGTGCCACCCACACGCCCACTCGCCCACCCGCAGCCGCACCCAGAGACGAGGCTGGAGCTGCTGGTGGCGCTGTGGTCGAGCCATATTAAAGGCGCATTTGAAGCCAATTGTCGCATAAAACCAAAATCACTAAAAGGAAAACTAAAGTGGGTGAGCGAGTGTGTGTGATGGAAGGCGACACCACTCACTCACTCACTCACTCGAAGGATGTGGATTGCCACCTGACTGGCACTGGGCTTTCAAGTGAACCGAATGAGAGTTCAATTTGATGCCTTCCACTTGTTCGCAGCGTGTAAAAATGTCTAATCCGCTGCTCTTGTCTGATTTAAATCGATGGCCCAGGCGACGGCCTCAGCAGGCCAGGAGCATGGGCAAGCCGCTTACTCGCTTGAGTGGCAGCGCTGCAAACGGATTTCAATAGATTACACTAATGGTCGCGGTGCCCGAGCGAATGGATGACAATCTGCCAGCGACTTAACAATAAAGAAAAGAAAAGAAAAGAGAAAGTCCTTCCCATCTATTTATCTGGAAACGAAGGAAAAACTTCTCATTTCTCAGTGTCGCAGTCGCAAAAAGAACTTTATTAATGAAAACTATTGATATTTGAACTCTGGGTGAGACTATTTGCAATTGACATAGTACCTAGGTGGGACTCGAACCCCTTGCTTACCTTTTGAATGTCTTTAAGGCTGAGGTACTTTGGAATATCAGCTCCAAACAAACATTTTGAATATATGTGGAATTCTGATTAACAACTATCTACTCTGTCCAATTATATTTAAAATTTACAAACTAATTAGGCGGGACTCGAACGCGCTTGCCTTGCCTTACCTTATCGAAAATCGGATAATGAAAATTATTAATATTTGAAGTTCTGGTTGAGAGCTGTAAGCCTTGGCTAAGAATATTTGCAATTCACATACTACCTAGGCGGGACTCGAACCTTTTTTTTTTTTTGAAGACCCTTAAGGGTAAGGTACTCTAGGAAAAGTAAAGGCATGTGTAGAAGCAGTTAGAAAAATAACTTAATTAGTCTAGGTTGAGAGCTGTGAGCTCTAGGTAAGAGCATTTGCAATTGACATAGTACCTTAGCGGGATTCGAACCCGTTTCTTCCGCTTTGATGGCCTTTAAAGCTAAGGTACTCTAGCACATGTAAAGGCATATACAGAAGCAGTTGGAATAGGAACTTTGACAATGAAAATTATAAATATTTGAAATACTTTTTGAGAACTGTCAGCTCTGGCCAATAATATTTGCAACTTACAAACTAACTAGGCGGGATTCGAACTCGTTAACCTTACTTTACCATATCTATGTTGAGCAATCTACATTTGCAAAGGCAAAGGCATGTGTAGAAGCAGTTTGAATATGAACTCTGATAATGAAAGGTATTAATATTTGAAGTTCTTTCTAAAAACTTTAAGCATTTGTTTAACGTATTTGTAATTAACATACTAATCAGACAGAATTCGAACCCTTTTTTTTCCTTTTGAGCACTTTTAGGGCTAACGCCTGTGTATAAGCAGTTGGAATCTCAACTCTTATATAACAAACTGTTACTACTTGTAGTTATGACTGAGCTCTAAAAACTCTGGCTTAGCATATGACCCATATGGCATACGAACTAGACGTGATTCGAACTCGCTCTACCTTATCCCATATAGCAAAGTCAATTGTTAAGCCTCAACTCTGTTGAGCAGTGTAGATTTGCAAATCATTTAGGCCCAACTTAGCTTAAATTTGTATTGGAATTTCTATTAGTTGCGAAATTGTTGTTTCTGGGCCTAGGCTGGGCTAGGCATTAGCCAGGACTCAAAAGTTGCGCATCCTTTTGAGGGCTGCGCTGGCCAGTGGCAATTATTTTGGTAACAAATTGACAATAAATGAAAAAGAACTTTTAGATTACTTTGGCAGTGGCTCTGGGCTTGCAGTTGGACCCGCGCCAGCTCATTTACATAGACAAAAGGCGCTGTCCGGCGGCTGTCCGGCAATTCGTTTAGCGCAGTTGGGCAACAGCTGCGTCATGACCGGGCCGTGCAACGCATCAGCGACATCCATTGGCCCTCCGATTGGCTTTGTTCGCATTGTGTCTGTGTCATTGGCAGGCGCCGTGCAACCTTTATTGGCCGGACGGATAATTAATCTGATTTACGCTTTATGGTTTTAACTTAATTTGCAAAGTTCGCTCTCCAAATACATCCAGTCACGCGTTCCATCAGCTCTCTAGCCACGCCCTCGGCTAATCACTGATCCGACGATGTCCTGCAGCGGGCATCGCATTTGCAGCAGCCCAAACTCGATTAAATCTCACCTCGCACCTCGCTCACCCAGATAGCGTGCAACAGATGTAGATAGTCACTCGCTTGTACCTGCCACCTGTGCAGCATATGTGATATGTGTACGGGTGTGTGTGTGTGTGTTGCTGCAATCGATTCGCTTATGCAGCAGCATCAACAGCCCCAGAGTCACGTTCGCCCAGCTGCGCTATCAGCTCAAGCTGCCACAGGCAGCCATTGCCAGTTCGCCTCTGCCACATTTAAGCGTTATCAGCTATTTGCTAGTGCGAGTAATCCATGTAGCCAGGCATGCCCCGGCCGCCCGGCCTGGATGTTGTTGACCGTCGCCCTCGCAGCCCCACTGCCGTCTCTAATGCATAAACTTGAATGCTGAGCTTTAAATACGAGTTATACGGCCAGCACGACACGGAGAAGTCTTTAGACTGACTGCAAATACCCTGAAGAGTGCATAGCTGCAATTCTCGGGCAATTCCTAATTGAACCTATCAATGCTGTTCTGTTACTTGAAATCAATATAAAATATTATAGTTATTGACGTAGGAAGAAATAAGGAGGTGAAAAGTAAAATCTACAGTGATGTCTAAACTTAGGTATAAACTAAGGTAGAAACTGAGGGATAAACTTAGACATCAGCAAGGTATAAAGTAGCAAAGGCTAAGGTCTAAGCTAAGTTATATACTAAGGTATAACACTTAGGTATAAACGAAAATATAAACTGAGGTGGAAGCTAAGACATAAGGTAATGCATAAAGTAATACAAAGGCTAAGATATAAACATAGTTATACACAAAGGTATAAACTTAGGTATAATGCAAGGTATGAACTGAGGCATAAGCTGAGGTATTAATTATTGCAAAGGCTAAGGTCTGAGCTGAGCTATATACTAAGATATAAACTGAGATATAATCTAAGGTATAAGCTGAGTTTTAAACTAATTTATTCAACTGAGGTAAACAACGAAGGTATAAACTCTGCAAAGACTAAGGTATTAACTGAGTTATATACTGAGGTATAAACTAATGTATAATATGTGTTATATACTAAGGTATAGGTATAGGTATAAGTAAGGTATAAACTAATTCATACAACTGCGGAATACAACTAAGATATAAACTTGCCAAGGCTAAGGTATAAACTGAGTTAAGTGCTAAGGTATACATAAGCTTAGGTATAAACTAATATATAAACTTAGGTATTATGTAAGGTATAAACTAAATTATAAACTAAGGTATACAAATAAAATATAAACTAAGGCATAAGCCAAGGTATAAAGTATTAAAAACGCTGAGATATAAACTGAGTTATATATTAAGGTATAAACTAAGGCATGAACTATGCAAAGTCTACGGTATAAGCTGAGCTGACTAAGCTGACTAAGGCATATATACGTATAAACTAAGGCATACAATTAAGGTATAAACTAAGGCATACAACTAAGGTGTACAACCAAAGTATAAGCTAAGGTATACAACCAAAATTTAAGCTAAGGCTTACAACTAAGGCATAAACTGAATTAGAAACTAGTCTCTAAACTAAGGCATAAGATAAGGTACAAGCTAAGGCAAACAACTAAGGCATACGTTTAGGTACAAGCCAAATATCTTAACTCAAGATATATTTTTACCACAACTTTCACTTGCTTTACCTTTTGCTACTATTTATTTGTCTCCTCACTCCAGCAATTGCTAAAGACCGAGAAGCCCCAACCACAAGTCGCTTCAGCCTTAACTGAATCTGACCTCTATATTAGATCACAATTGACTTTAGATTGTTTATGGCAATGAGCAGAGTCGAAATGTTAGTCGGCTTGGGCCAGGCTCAGACGTGGTATGTGCTGGCCGCTCATTGCAGCTAGCTCCAGGCGTCTGATTCTTTTTTCTCTGTGGAGCTTACTTACAGGCGCAGCATAAAAGTTCTCGAGCGATGACTGCTCAAAGTTTCTGCAAAAGTTGCTGCAGTTGCCGCCTATGTGTGTGTGAGTGTGTGTGTGTGTGTGTTGCCATACGTCAATTTAGGTAATATTGTCGACGTTTATGATGAATTTATATGCTGCGGTTTTGTTTCAGCCAGCCAAAGGCAAACAAAGCCATTAAAAAGGCAGAAAAAAAGACAAAGTTACAGCGTTTTATGTTTATAAAGGCAACAGCAACAGCTACACAAACAACAGCAACAACAATATCAGCAGCAACAACAGCAGAGTCTGCTTAAACTCAATTTGTACTAAAGTACGCACACAGACAAAGGCAACTTTTGACAGCGCATTGGCACTTGAACTTGAAACTCATTTCGCTAGAGAGAAGCCCAAGCTACAATACATTCAATTTATTTCATTCTTTTCGTCCAGTAGTTAGTTTTATAGAGTTGAAAAATGTCTTTTATTATAATGAAAAGTAATATCAGACCAGAGAGCGTGCGGAACGTACAGCAAAAGATGGGTCTATGGATTGACTTTGAACTTAGATCTGCTTGGTTGTCAATTCAATTTCAAGATCTTAACCAAAAATCGGATATTACTTAATTCAAATTAAATATAGTCTTTAGTTTGACCCCAGCTAAGTTAGGATTTCCTTACTAAATAACTAGCGCCAGTAAGCAACCTACACATCAATTGCAGCAAGCGATTTAGTCTACACTATCCGACTAGCAAATACCCGATACGTGTCAGCTTTCTTTTTTTATGTGCTGCGTTTGCTTTCCGTATAGGAGCTCCTATTGAATCATTTTTCTGCTCTACATATAAAATCGAAATTAGATTTGCTGTGCAAAAATATGTCACTATAACAAACCTAGTTGAAATAAGGACATTTATATTATTTTTTAAAAATAAATTGAACATATTTTATATATATATATTTAGTGGCTGTGTCAAAATAGTCACTTTCCATTCCAATTTTATAGTTTTGTAGCGAACTTCTAAAATAGCAATTTATAGCCTTTTCTTCGTCCACTGATTATCATATTGACCCTGTCTGAATGGCTTCAATAGCCTTCAATAGCTTCAAAATCACTCTACAGCAACAGGGACAACTGCTATCTACATCTCTCCCTCTCTTACTCTCTTTCTCTAACTCACTTGGATAACATTTTTACAAAAACTCTACAGCCTCTTATTCACACTATTGAAACAGTACAGTGCAATTACGACAAAATTGAGCACAATTGGGAAACTTAGAAAATAGACACTCAGTTAACGATATATTATATATATATTTTTATTATATTGCATATTATTATATTATTGTATTTCTATGAACGGTCGATTTTCAATGTAGATCAATTCTGACCGTAATAGGATTCTTTCGTCACACTCTTCTTTACATTCGATTTTTCTTTCATAGGAAAAACACATTTTCATATTGCGGATCTACGATATATATAATAATATTTCTTTTGAGTTACATTTTGTCAAAATGACATTTTTTATCGAAACAGTAGAAAACCGGGACAATTTCGTGTCAGGTCGGGACACCGAGACATTTTACCTCCAAAAGCGAAACAATTTCCGGAGTTCCAGGACGGATAGCAGCCTTAGATGGGAGTCACCGACTTAGTAATATAGCATAGAAATCGTTTGATTCTTTACCGATATTTAGCTATTAGATTGAAATATGGAAAATTATTTAAGATATATGCAAGAAAAATAAAAACTAAAAATTACTGAGTTTTCAAGGAGTGTCTAACACATATACAGACATACGGATACATTTTTTTTAATACGCACATATATTTCTTATAAATGACATTCTCAAAATTATTAATTCAGCTAGGAAAAAATCGATTTAGGACCTCATACCGTTTATATATTTGTATGTTTATTGATACACATCTGTCGCTTGCTAGACACGTCAACTAGATTCTATTGTGATCAGCAAATTTAATTTTTTTACTGTTTTTTTTCGCACCCAGAGAGAGAACCATTTCCAATGTAATATGTCAGATTTGTGTCTCATTTGTTTGTCTGCATTTTTGTCGTCTAATGTTGATTGTTGATGCCACAATGCGCTTGGTTTTTATTTGCTGATTGTTCGCTGTAATTGTTGCTGTTGCAGATGTTTGCTTTTTATAGTCGCTCTCGACGTGACGCAAGTATATTAGCTTTGTCCAATGCTCGTCTTGGTGCGTGCCCCCTCATCTAACCGTCTATTGCAGCTAAAGGAATTTGAAACGGGGAATATTTAGTCTCAACTGTTTAAGTTTTATATTTGTATTTGTTGGTTGAGTTTACTAGAAGCGTAGCAAATCGGAAGATATATTTCGTCATGTGAATGCCATTTTTTCAGACCTGAGTCTTGGGATTAATATACTATACCATACTATTGTATAGTATATTAATATAATATAGTGTACTATATTGTGCTATATTATATACTATTCTATATATACGCAGTATAGATACTCGTATAGCAGACATCCTTCAAGCCCTTCAATCAAAACCTGACAGTTGAGTTACTGTTGACCTCCTCTAATAGTCCCCTGGAGGGCGTGACACTCTCTTTCTCTCTCTCTCTCAATCTCTCTCTCTTTCTCTCTCTCTCTCTCTCTCTCTCTCTCTCTCTCTCTCTCTCTCTTTGCTAAAAACTATGTGGTTCTACCTATTGAAGGCCAAACTAACCTACTGGCCCAAACATACCTACCTCAGTTCCAAGACTTCTTTAAATCGCCAATCCCTTAACGTGGTTCACAGTTAATCTCATTCTCAGATTCACCCATAAGTTATATGTTCCACTCATTTTGTAGTCGACAAATTCAATTTTCTGTTTTATTTCAACTCTTTCCGCTCTGTGAGCGGGTATTACTTAGTCAATCGCGCCCGACTGCAACGCTTTTACACGATTTTGTTTGTATTTTGCTATTTGTTTTTTCGCCTTTTTGCATTTTGCCTCTCGCCTCAAATATCTAAGGCATTATGCGTTTAAGCGTTTTCACACCCACGCAGACAAAATACAGCAATTAATATCCCATGTCAGCGACGCGAATTTTTTACTTATCTTTCTGCTTCTACTTCTACTTTTTTTATTGCAAATTTATCTAATACTCTACTCGATTGGTAAAACAGGATCGAATCGAAGTGGATCTTGTATGTGTATGCTTATATAATTATATATAGAGAAATTATATTATTAATTTATGTATAGAAATTATATTATTGAATATTTTTGTACTAATATTTGCAATTTGTTTATATTGCATAATAGCTTATACATAAATTTGCCATTAAATTGTAATCAAAATATTTTTTTTTAATTTTCAATTACTTTTTATCCAAAATAAAATATTTATTTATTAATATATGAAATTTGTTGATAGCTAATAAGTTAATTTTTCATTAAAGTTTTGTAATCAAAATATTTTTTTACATTTTCAACTCTTTTTTTTTGACAACAAATATTTGAAAACATTTTGGGACTCAACTTTTTCGACTATTTAATATTATTTAGATGAATTTCATATTAAATTCTTATATTCTAAAAATATTTTATAAGTTTCTATTCCTTTTCTTAGACAACAATTCCTTTGACTATTTTACATATTAGTATTAATATCTTAAATATGACTGAAGGTAAGGGTATTCGTGCTGCTCCGATTTACTCTGGGCTGCTGCTCGCTCGGTAATGCGACAGTTAAATTGTAGCGTCGTCGAAATGAGATTCGGCTCCATGCATCCGAGCCGGCAAGCGGGTCCTATTTAATCACTCGCGCATATGGGTCGTATGAGCAATATAATTTGTAGCCCTCGTTTGGGTTGACTCGTGCCTGCATTGTTTAGGCATTTCCATCGGGTGACTCCGACCACGGCGGCTGAGCGACTCTGAGCGGTGAGTGCACCAGCTCCAGTTGGGGCCGGGTACTCGTCTCATTAATGTGCGCCGTGTGCGATTCAAATTAGGCACACAAAGCGCTGCCATTAAAAACGGCGACAAAAAAGGCGGCAAACAAAACAAAATAAAACAAAACAGAAAGCAGAAAGCAGAAAAGAACAGAGAGCCAGGGAGACGAGAGTATGGAGGGTGCTGGCTGCTGGGTGCTGGGGACCGGAGAATGGAACTGAAAACGAATCTGTCGCATAATTACAAAAAATGTGTCAGACACGGCCGTGTGAGCAGCTCGGCTTTTATGTGGAAAAGTCTAGACAAGCGCTTGCCGGCCAAAATCATGAGCAGCCGGCTTGGCTGCCATCTTACCAACATCCTGGCCATATGTCAATGCGAGGCGGACTGTCAGATGACGCTGCCTCAGCCGCTGCCACCGCCACCTCCTACCCCACAGATTCCACACCGCCACCCACACATATGAGTGCGTGAGTGTGTGTGCTTGGCGGCTTAAAAGCAATTGGTGTCTGCCTGCAATTGTTGATGCTCTGGTATAAAATCAATATTTATCATTGTTGTGCTGGTCCAGTGTAAGCACCAGCCCCCCAAAGCATCAACTTTGGCCTCATCAATGCTTGAGAATTGCAAGCAGACGTTTCTTTCGACGTTCTCTATATGTACGTGTAGAGATGTATATGTATATGCATGTATATGTATGTGTGTACGTATGTGTGTGTGCGTGTGTGTGTGCTTTTTGTATTGTTATACGCACAAGTGTCGTAATTGCCAGCTCCCAAGGCAAATCCTCAATTTTGGTAAGATCAAAGCAAATGTTTTTTGCATACTTTTAGCCAGTTGGACAAATGATATGGACATTAATATACCCTGTAACTAAATACTATTATATATTTCTTATTATAATAATTTTTATATATTTTCCAAGGTCTCTAAACTGTCCTAAATCAAGCTAAAGTTCCTTTTCACTTGTCATATATATAATATAACATCATAAACATCATATATTATATAGTGATATTTTATGCAATAAGGTCTGAGTATTTTGCTAGCTGTATACTCCCTGTATACTCATAGAATTTTTTATATTCCAAGCAATTTTTCAGCTTAAACTTATATTATCAACATAAATTGCTCAAGTTTAACAATGCCTAGGTAAATATAATAACACTAAGAGATTGACCTTTGCAAGGTTCACTCTCAGTGCTTCAACTTTTAATTCTCCTTCGGAGATCAATAACATAGCATAGCGTCAATAAATAAGAATAACAAGTATTCTATATTATACTTTAAATATAATATGTATTCACAAGTGGGCAAAACTATTGAGGCATGAAAAATATTCAATATTATTATTATTTGTAATGTTTTATATAATTGAAGGAAAATTGATTTTTATTTTAGTAAATAGGCTTATATTGTAGTTAAATTTATTAATATAAAAGCCTGATAAAAGGAAAATTCTCTTTTGAATGAAAGGAAAATTCTCTTTTGAATGAATGGTGGAAAAAGTATTTAGATTAATTATAAATTATTTATTTAATAATGCATATAAATTAATAATTAAATACTTGCTTAAAGTCGTCGAAACTTAATGTTTTCATCAATGACGAACGTGCATACCTACGCTTCATTCTCCCCCATCTGACTAACTGCCTAATAATGCATGCTGACGATCATCTAGCTTCAATGGGCGATCTACGTCACTAGTCATTCTATCCACAGATCAGCACTGCTGAGCTTTAAAACTGGCTGATTCTAGCTCTAAAAAGTGTGAAAGATAGTAGGGCTAAAAACTATAGAGAAAGCCAAAAGCAATTGTTCAACTTTTTAGCATTTTAGCTGCAGAAGATCTAGATTTTTTCAGTTTTTCTTGGTGCTCACTGACTTGGAGCTTAACCTGTATAAAGAATCAAATGCCTCGCTTCAAATTTAAGAAAATCAATGTGAGTGAGTATATAAATATTTGCAATGCTCATAAGCATTTAAAACATTGAATTTAAATTTAAAGAATTTAAAAATTCTCTCATTTTAATGAATTAAAAAATCCGATTTTTACGGAAACAAATATACACCGACTTTACCTAGATTTGTGCTCAAATATGCCTTCATAACACAAAATATATAACAAATATGAATATCTAATAAAATATACACACATGTGCATTTATCTTAAAATCATATATAAATCTCCAAAATATTTCACTTATTTAATTTTTCTCTCTCAAAAAGAGATGACATAGAGAAAAAAACAAGCTGAGCAAATAGTCAGTTGGCCATTTAGTTTTTGCTGGTTGACAGGCGCATTGATTTAAATTGGCCATTTCATTGCTTCATTATTTGCTGGAGATGTTCGAGATGGCCAAGATGGCCAGATAGCATCACACAGATGCTGAGATGCCCAGCTGAGCTGCTGAGCTACTGAGATACTTAAGTTGATTGTTTGTTTGGCCCTCGCTATTTATTCTCTTGGCTGCTGGCTGCTGTTGGCTCTGGACTCTTGGCTGTTAGCTGTTAGCTGTTTTTTCATTTATTTATTTGCCTATTACTGGCTTTGTCTGACTTTTACTAGTATTTATCCCATTGTTGGCCATATTTGACGCTTTGCTATCTTCTTTATTTCGCACTTTAATGTGCTCAAGTGGATTTGTCACAGATTTAAAATATTCAATGCGGTCTTGTCGACGGACCTCCCGCAGTCCAGATGTTTTCCGCTTGCATTAAGCAGCTATCTAACGATTTACCATTCTAAATTCATTTCCTTAGCCGGATGAATGGAGCGTGGCATTGTTGCTATTCCCGATATGATTTTTAAGGCACTGCAATTTTCGAACGGATTATCCTTTCTGCTACGAAGTGCATTTACATTACTTTCATTTAACCTTTCATGCCAAAAACCTATTTTGCTCTTAATCGAAATTTTAAATTGAATGAAACGAAGAAATCCTGTTTTATGTTGCTTTAAAGACAAAAGGCTAAATACCTGAAGGATGCGTTACAGACTCTGTAGAGTGCATGCATATTCCTCTTTACAATGATGAGCTGCGTCGATCTAGTCACATCTGTCGTTCGACCGTCCGTCCGTCCGCTCGTTTTTTCGTCCGACCGTCCGTCCGTTCATCTATCAGCTCGTCCTTTCATCCGTCTGACCGTCCGGGTGTCCATCCGTTCATCATTTCTCAAAATTTTGGTGTTCCCAAAATCTCATTCCATTTCCAATATTTCCGATAGTTATACTTTAATATGATGCATTATTTGAACATTTGATCAAGATATCCCAATTTGTTTATTAATTTTTCTATGATAAAATGCATTTTATATGCTTTTGCAATTTCGGATCTATAAATCTACGAAACACTTGCTCAAATAGTAGTTGCTTTGCCTCTTGCATATACAAACAGTCATAAGGGTTAGACTCGTAGTAAATCTAGAGCAAAATTTATTCAATATGTTCAGGTGTGTTCAGGACCTTTAAAATGATATTGAAAACTTTAAACTACCCAGAGCTCAGGGTATATCGTAGTCGGATAGTCCCGCCTAGAGAATTCTTACTTGTTTTTCTGTTTTGTTTAGCCTGTTTTTGGGTCTTACTAAATTTAGTAAGGAACCTTTGTTAATTTGCTTTGACCACTGGCATGAAAAGATGCAATAACATTGATGGGGATGCATGTCTGTTGGCTGTCCGTTAGACAATTGAAGCTTTTCAATTTCATTTAATTAAACAACAACACGAACATCACACATAGATAAGGCCAAGGCAAGCCGACCGACCGACCCACCGACTTAGGCTAGATTAATATGAAAGCCAGTGGCTAATGGAGTCGACTCTCATGTACCCTAACCCACTAAGGATGCTGGATATATGAAGGGTATGTCTTCAATGTCATTTACAAATTTCCAAGAAATGTCTGAGCACTGTTAATTTTCATCATTGCACCAAAAAGGATTTTAATTTGGCAAGAGATAAACTATTTGATGAGCTGAGTGAGGATATTTCAATGTTAGTTATATAGTTCAGACAAGTTCTATTTGGAGTGAGCTACGCTTAGCTAGAATCATTGAGCAATACTCTGCTGCCTTCTATTGTCTTAGGTCTGAACTTGAATCGAAATGAATTGAATACACACACACACTTGCAGATATGCGTGTGTGTGTTTGTGTTTCCTTCCAGTCGTTTCCAATTCCGAGTGTATGTCCAGTGATAAGAATTAAAGAGAAAAACCCCCGGACCCACCTCACCCACACTGCGCACATCTGAGATGCTGGCCAAATCTGCGTGCCAGCCGCCGACTAGTTAATGCCAAGTATACCCTAATTGTTGCCCTATAAAAAATTTAACTAGCTGCTAATGGCAGCGCCAAGTGCAATAAATAGTCCAGAAAAAAATTCAGACCACGCAGCAAAGACATAGCCGCGAGGGTGGATGGAAAAGTTGCATGAGAATTTTATATACATTGAATGCAATGGCCCTGGCTGATGTCGCTGTAGACGAAGGTTCATGGTACAAGTTGGGAAAAGTAAAGCTTTGCCCAATGGACTTAAGATGTAGACAGATAGATCTAGAGACTGCGAATTTTAAATGTATATTTATATAGAGAACTTTTCCAACAAAAACATAGATATTGTAGTTAATATATATTTTTTGTCGAGAACTCTCTATATGAATATATATTTTATGCTCATAGTCTCTAGTTTTAGTAGCGCCTGATGAACAGTCGAAGAGACGAACATTAAGCAAATCCAATTTACTCTTTTCACTTTGCGAACGTGAATGATATAAGAAAAGAAAAAGCATCTAAAGAATTACCACACAAAAATTATACTATTTTTCAGAACTCTATTTCACCTCTGAGTTAGTGCTAATATCAAGTATTTAAAAATATTTAAATCGAAAACATTTAATGAAAAGATAACAAAAAATACAAAAAAAAAAAAATTTTTTTCATTTATTTTTTCATTTGCAATCTGTTTTTATAACAATAAGCAAATTGTTTAAATTACTATACTAACTAACCGGATGGTTTAAGCTCCAGTGAGCTTAATCCAACAAAAAAATAAATAAATTATTTTATACATTATTTTATTTTATTTTATACATAAAGATACATATATATATAGATGACAAAATCTAATCATAGACTCAAGATTTAGCACAATCACAACTTATCGTGCCGCCCTCGCACGCACCTAAATGTCCCATTATGCCATAATTAGGTCGATCGAAACGGGCAGCTGCATTTGCAGTCTAATATCCAGAATTATCTCGATTTGTTGACGCCAAACGAATGTAATTAAAAACGCCGAAAAAGGCAAACACACAACACTTGGCCAACAGGCCCCAGCTGAACCCCAATTACTTCACTGTCTACCCTATGCCAAGCGAATAGAGCAAATAGGGTATACACTTTTCAGATAGCCAACAGATATATATAACTAAGTCTATAGCTAAATGTGTAAGAATAACTTGTAGCCTTCCTTTGAGTTGCGCCTGATTACAGGGTATATTGAGTGAAGGCTCTTCCTGCAGCCTTGCTGCATACACATAATGTTAATGCCTGCGCTATTGTCCTGACCCAAGCCGTTTAGCGTGTGTGAAGGTCATGGAGAGGCAGCTGGTCATCAGCTGGGCCGAGGACTATAACGGGGCGGGGACTATGACGGGGCGAGGACTATGCCGGGGCGAGGACTATGACGGGGCAGGGACTATGCCAGAGCTCGCCTAGTCCTGGCTGCGTGCTTAACTTGTCAATTAAAGGCAGAGAAAGTTTTTATTTTCAGGCGACGCACACACACACCTTGGGCCAGGGGCGCAGGATTAAACACACACACACACACTCACACACACACTTCGTGATGCAATTAAAGCAAGCCAACGTCACGTCCGTCAACGTCGACTGCCAATGCTGGCAGTGAAGCTCTGCTCTGAGCGCCTGTCAGCCCGAAAATCGAGCCAACACATGTGCACACAGAGCACACACACATGTGCACATGCATACGCATACATATTTGAGGCAGTGTGTTAGTTCCAGTGGCCGTAACACTTACAGCGTGCAATATGCCTGCTAGTGGCGTTCATAAGTGCTCGGTGCGAGCAGCTGCTGCTGCCAGTCGGCCGCCGCATGATTGATTTGCATAATTTGGAGCAGCGAGTGGACGTGAGCCAAAGTCGATTTGGAGCTGACCCAATCAATTTGGCAGCGCAGCGGGCTACTTGGCTGCCCAGTTGCTGCCACCTTCTGGCCAAGCGGCCAGCCGATCAAAATTACAAAAGAACCTGGCAAATAACCGTGCTGCCCTTCGCAACAGGATGGACAGGTGGGAGGTGGGCGGAGGGAGGAGGGAAGTGGGAGGCGGTAACTGGCCAATGGAAGCTGGCGCTAAGGCTTAGCAAGCATAGCTGGCGACTCGATCAACGTCGCGTTCTGGCTAAGCTCTTGAGCACACGCTGGGCGCCACTGGCTAATGGAGTACATAATTCACTTCACAACAATTACCATACACACCAACACACACACGCACACACACGTGGTAAATGTATGTCTGTGTATTGGCTGCAAATGTGACTGACAAATACACTAAAACAAATTGGAGCAGCGACAGTGGACGAACATACACTGAAAAAAAAAAAAAAACAGCTTGCGCAAAAACTTGTAACACCTGTGGAACACGCTTAAAAATAGTCACGTTATTACCCATTTTAATAGATTGTACGACAGTTATCTATGGGTCTACAAGAAATAAATTAACTTTACAGATTCCGAAATTTGAAATTTTTTTTGTAGGTCTGTGTATAGCACGCGCAGATCCAGTTTGTTTTAAATAATCGATAACTATCCCAATTAATTGTTATCGATTAAAAACAAAATCGATCCAATTATGTCTCGCCCATCTTTTAAGCTAGAGAACCAAATTTTAGCTTTATATGTATTTTATGCAATTTTGAATTTTGTTATATTTTGAATACCGGCCCCAAATTCCCCCAAATTCAATGAAAAGCACAGATTCGACAGGGCTCAGGGTACCCCCTAGTTGGTCACGCCCGACTAGAGTTTTCTTACTTGTTTCATATTGGATTCGGTTTTATTCTCGTTAAAATGAAAAAAGCTTGTGTTCTGAAAAATTCCAGGAATTATTTTTAAAAATTCATTGAAAAAAAGCTTGCAAAAAGTGTTTACTAAAAGCTGGTCATCAGGCTAGCGCATTCAAATTCAAGATATATATGTTATAGCTGGATACCGACTCAAAATATACAAGTCAGAATATAATGCGTCCGAGAAATTGGCTAGGAAATAATATAAGTGGTTATACTAATGTTAAAAAGTTATTACTACTCATATTTAAACCGACTACACTAAGAGACTTATTCCTTCTTATTCCCTAACCTGACGATTTAATAAGTTGGTTACAAAAAACTTATAGATTAATAACAATATATGTTCAAATTTGTATTAGTTTTTAATTATTGTCAATATATTGTGTGTATCATTAAATTTTGGGAGTCTAACGTTTAGGGAACAATCGTACTACTATTTTTATTTAACTTAAGCGCAGACAGATTTATTGAACTCAATCCATGAAGACTTTTTTAAATTCTTTATAAATGTATATATTTATTTATATATATATATAAGTGCCTGAACGTTTGTGTGCGAATGTGTGAGCTACTTAAGCTTAATAACCAGTCGTATGCAAATTTTAAGTCAACCAGAAAAACTTGGAAAATCTTTTACACCTCGCCACCCATCACAAAACACATAACAGTTAAATTTAAGTTGCCATCAATATTATTTTAGTATGCACAAAGCACACAACAATACATATGCATACATACACACATGTGTCCCCGTGTTGCTCTTATAACACCTGACTTCATTCTCTTTCTCAGTAATTCTCTAAGTATAACTATCTATCTATCTCTCTCTCTCTTTATCTTACATTCTCTCTATCACTCTTGCTCTCTCTTGATCTTTCTTTCCCTCTCGCTCTCCCTTCCTCTCTCTCTCGCTCTCTCTTACGCTCTTCCTCTTTGCTCTCTATGTCTCCCTCAATCTCTGTGTCTGTTTTCTGTCAAATATCAAATACAATTTCCTTTTCCTTTCTCTGTTTCTCTATCTCTTTCTTTACTTTTCTGTCTGTTTCAATCTACTGACATCCATGCCTCTCTTTCTTTCTATCTATATCTATCTTTTACTCTTGCTCTCTCTCTCTTTCTCTTTCCTCTCTCCCTATCTCACTCACATTCTCGCTCCTCCTACTATCTCTCTCCCCGTTCTGTCTTCCTTTTTCTTGCCATTTACCAATTTAACCATCTATTTAGGAAAAGCTCTCATAACATTCCAATCTTAACGAAAAATTCCCAAAACATTCACCATTTGTTTTTCACCATGGACAGCTTTACAGATGTCAAAGCTTTCATTGAGTAAAAAGATGCACCTTTCATATAATATGCACCTGATGCCTGGCGACAATTGGTCACTCAAATCGAAAGCTCAACCTCAAGTAAAAGCTCAATTTCAAATTAGGCTTTAAATTTGCTTCCCACTGACTATTTTTATGTGGGTTGTATTTAATATACTTTTAAATAGTTGTTAAAGCTTAAAAATGATTTCTTAAATGGCATAATAAAGTAAAGTTTGTAGCAGAGCTCAAAACAATTTAACTTACTCGAAAAATGCATAACAAACTGGAATATATCATATTACTAGCGCTAGATTTGCTTAATACGATTGCTTTTAATTCGAGCTTCCGCCCAGGCTATTAATATTAATCATAAACATTAAGTCAAAGACTCGGATTTCTTCATTATTCACTTGCCTAAATGAAAGTTCTCTTAAGCAAATTAGATTTTGGCAAATTCAATTTTAAAGTAAACCGATTCAATTCAAATAAAGTACAGACAAGACTTGGTTGTTTTTCAAATATGTATTTGCTCACAAACATACAGAATTCATTAGTTTTGCTAATTGATTTACTTATCGATAATATTTTTCGTAAATACTGCAATAGCACTAAACAAAAGTCACTAAACTTAAAAAGATTACGGAAACATATGATGCAAAAGTTTAATATATAGTTAAAATTAGGAAAGAAAAAAAAACGAATTATCTTTATGCCTAGACCTATGTATAGTAGATACTCGGAGCTTTCGTGTTTGTTGTTCCACTGTTTGAAATACGCGCATTCATTATGTTTTGTGTTTCTTATGGATTTGTGTTTTTGGAAATAGCAGTTCGGTATACATGGTAAATTTACTAGAACTAAGGAAAAGCCTAAAGAGATAATAATAATAAAATATATTTCATATATGTATACATGCAGGCTTCTATCAATGTCTGTGAAGAACAACCCGATCAACGTAACGTGGGATGCTTTCGCTCTCCTCTGCTTTTTGGTAAAATACATCTATTTCAGCTGCTGCAACATCCGTGGTGATCCATCAGTTTCGAGTTTTACGCCGACTTCTTCTTGAACTTGTTCTTGAGAAGTCCGGGCAGCAGCGAGGCGCACGCGCACACTGTCAGCACGCCCATCGAGGTCCAGGAGAAGGCTTCACTGGAGCTGCTCATCTTCTGCAGCGTCTTGCCCGCTTGGATGGCGATTACGGACGGCGGAGCGACGCCGCAGAACGTGCCCAGAGCGAAGATGTGCAGCGGTACGCCGATGACTGGCGAGGCCAAGTTGATGAACCAGTTGGGCAGTATCGGTGTCATGCGCAGAAAGAGCATGTAGTTGAACAGGCTGTCGCGGTACTCCTCGACGTGCCGCGACCATTCGCTCGTCTTCTTTGGCCAGAAGTGTCGGATGAGGCGCCGTCCGACCAGATTGGAGAGGGTGTAGCAGAGTGTGGCGCCCAGCGCCGAGCAGAAGCAGATGAGAAAGAGTGCGATCGGGAATTTGTACAAGAATCCAAGTAAGATCGACAGGAATAACGAACCAGGAATGGCAAATGTTTGTAGGCTATACGACGCATTCAGTTAAGGCAACCAACTCAAGTAAGATAAATGTTTACAAAAATAAGTGTGTCAATGACTTGAGTTAAACACACACACACGCACAACCTCAACTAGATATTGTCGAGGGTCTAGATAATTGAGGCTAAAAACAGATCACCAGATAAATTGCCAACTGGCTGGCCTGGGCTGATCGCCAACCAACTATTAATAGCCAAGTAACACACGAGTTGACAATGGCAATCGCAATCGCCAACCGCCCGCCATTTGCCGTTCGCCTTTGTCCCAACCCAAGACGGGGCCGAAGCCAAGCAAATGAACGATAACGCAAAATGGCAAATGAAACGTTTCGTTTCGTTTAGATATTAAACAAAAATAAAAACAAATAAGAGTGTTCTAGTCGAGACGGTTCGACTAGAAGGCACCCTAAACTCTACAGAGCCGAAGAGCTCTATCAATACATTGCAAGGGGGGGAGGTAACCAAAATCTAAAAGATACAAAATGTGCGCATTCAATGCAGGAAAATACGCAGCAAATCTAAACTTTCTAGCTTTTACGGTTTTCAAGCTACACTTGAAAATCTCAAATAATTGATTTTTATCCATAATAAGGTAATGGAATGAGTGATCGGAAATAAAATATAAACTTGTACTGCGTATGATATACACGAGTATTCATTTCAAATTTCAAGTCTATAGGTTTTGTGGTTTACGAGATTGGTCCGTTCTTACGGACGAACAGGCGGACATACGGGCATGGCTATATCAACTCGGTTTGTCGTCCTGATCAGCTCGCTTCCTTCTACCTGTTACATGCATATTCGCAAAACCATTATACCCTGAATTCCCCATTTTCAATGGGTGCAGGGTATAAAATAACAAAAGCGTGCTGCTGCAAGAACGCAGATCGAAATTGCTGACCGAAATTTCGCGCTGTCTAAACATAAATGGATACTTTGTACTAACACTTAGATTCGATTTCAGATCAATTGAAAAAGATCACGGAAATTTATACTTTTGGTTGACGAACCTGACTCCCTCTGTGCTAAAGCTCAGCTTGCAAAAATTAATGATTGTCAGCTTAATGTTTCAGGTGGTCAGTCAGGTATGTATAAACATACACACATATTTATATGAATGTACGTATATAAATAAATGTGTATATCGCCAGCCAATGAGTGTTTTTCAATGGAAATCGACACGTGGTAGAAATATCTTTTGAATAACTCGTCTGTGCAAGTCTGTAGGAGATTAGTCATACAAAAAAATACTTTTGCCAGCTGGAATATAAATATTATACAGGTATGTAAATATTTGCACACATACATATGCATACATGTACGTGCATTTTAAAAATGCAGATTACAAGCCCTGAGCGAAATATTTATCGTTCTTTACTTTAATTGAGTGTAGTATTTACAAACAAATGTACATACACACATACACACATGAATGTACACGCTCGCATTCATGATTGGCAAATGCTTCACAAATACAATACAACTGCAATGCACACATACTAACAGCGAAACGAGCTTACAATCACTCGATCGCTACGTAAAATCGTAATTGCGTCGCCAGCTGCTTTGACGAATTGCACAAAATACAACGAAAATATGTAAACACGTATTAAAGCAAACAGAGAAGCACACACACATACATACATACATACGTATGTATATGTCGTGCCGCTCTAAGAATGACGACAATGTAAATGAAAGAGTGACCAGCTCTCAGCTGTTTTTTGGTATGTTAGGCATAGCACACATGCATACATACATACATGCCTACGCACATACGCGTGTGTGTGTTTTTGTCATTCTTTCATACCCTTGCTCAACGCTGTTACGAAATGTAAATGCGTAGTGATCGACATTTTGGAACTAATACAAATAATCTCTCAGTTTCTGATTCTGTCTGTTTGCAGTCGTGCTAATCTCTCAACTATTAAATTTATAGTATAAACAAGCTCTTATCGTAGCAATACATCAGAAATGGCATTTGGCTTTTTGGGTATACTATGCCAAGAGTATTTAAGATTCGACATTCGTGCTATCTTGCTTTTGTTTATAAACATGCTTCGAATGTCTGAGAACGTAAATCAGAGTGTGATAGGAAGTGAGAGCGAAAGAGAGAGAGAGAGAGTGAGCTTCCAGCTATGCGTCAGCATGCGATTCCGCTCTTGCTGCTCTGCAGAGAGTGCAAAGTGCACTCGTTCAATACCAGCAGCAGCGTCAATCAGCTGATCAATTTCGAGACATGTTCGCTCTTGTCGTTCTTTTCGTATTTCTTTGAATTGTATATATGTATGTGTATGTGTGTTGTGTGCGTGCGTGTGTGTGTATTTTACTTCCTACATGCACCAAAACGAAAGACGACGCGTCGTCGTCTTCAATGCTAATTATGCGTGCCCGTGCATAATATTATAGAAATTTACGCGGGTGTATCGACGCACGTGTTCTGTGCGTGTGTGAGTTTGAATGTGTGTGTGTGTGTGCGATAGCCATTGTTGACCATGAATATTATTTGTTGACGTCGCACACTCTTTTCAGTCTAAACTGACCATTTGTAGAGTATTTAAAAAAGGGTCAAGGTTATAAAAAAAAAGCGTGAAGCTAGTTGCGCAAGCGCCGTTATCTAGACTCTCTCTATGTGTGTGTGTGATCAGATTAGCTGTAAATACTCGTGTTTGATTGGGAAAAGGATACAATACGTAGGCGACGACCACGCCGAACATCACTTCGAAATAATACATGTCCTTGTAGCGATCGAGGACCTTGGCTAGCATCTTCGCATCTTGTATATCACGTGGTATCTTCAAATGTTCCTTCTCAGAGCTGCAAAGAGACGACGCAGAGAGAAAAAGCGCTGCTTACGACTGTAATAACTGCACGAGCTTCAGCGGCCGCGTCGCTGTGTGAGTGCAAAGTGGCGTGACTTTTGGCGAGCGCAAGCTCCCGTGCAAAGCTCGCCACGATGGCCAAGGGACAGGTGACACACGGCTAATGCCCGAGCCGTGAATGCCCGACTTGCGGATAGTCCACATACATACATATAATCAAAAGCGTATGTGCTAATTGACCGACTTTGAGTAAACCGAGCAATTTACATGTGCGAATCAACATATTCTAGCGATCGGACTATATATATATGGCCTAAGAGTTGAGATATTCGAGAGATTATATATGGAGAGCTTGCAAATAAAGTGAGTGGAATCAATGAATATGGAATATTCCTCTAGTTGACTGACTTTGGCGGGACTACACAGAGAATTTTCTAGCTGAGGAGGCACGGAGAATATATTCCGCCTTACGATCTATATATAATGACGTCTTGAACTATGGAGGGCGTGTGGAACCAAATGCTGGCCTTGGCTAATTTGAATTAGCATTTGGCATTAGACACAGGCGAATGGCGATCGCTAGCTCGGACCTTTGCTAATCTCATTGCTGGCCAGGTGCACACGCTATGAAAAACAGCTGGGATGGGGAGACTCACGCATTCAATTCGGGGAATATTGCATATACGTAGAACATGGTCATCAGGCTGGCCACAAATATTGCAACCACGATGACTAGAGATTTCTTGGTGGCTTTTCGCTCGTCCGCAGACATTGCCTGTTTCTGCGGCGACACTGGTGGGGGCTGCTGCTGCTGCTGTTGCTCCTCTTGTTGCTGTGCTCGTTGCGGCTGCTGCTGCTGCGGCGATTGCAGTTGATTCGGTGGTTTAGGCCTGCCATTTGCGGGAATCCGCGAGCGCACGCTCGACATCTTATCAGCGATATCTGTGTTAACGTGAAAACAAACAGGTCAGCAGAGAAACACGCCATGTGCAATGGAGAGCGACAGGGACGGAGCAGGTGGGAGCGGGAGGGAGGGAGGCAGACAAAGCGGGGGGGTTTGCGGATTATGGGTAAAAAAAAAACACACACACACATTTTACTACTTACCGCTGCTGATAAGTGTTACGCCGCCGTCGCTGTAGCTGCCGCCGCCGCTCTCCGCCTTGCAAGACGACATCGCGCTAGAGGCGCTGGCGCTGCGAGCGAATTCTCGATTTGGATTAACACAGCGCTCGAGAGCACTTTGCCAGTTTCCGCGTTTGGCTTTGTTTGCGAGCTTTTCAGGGTGCTCCGCTGCTAAATGTATCAACTATGTTGTTGCTGTTGCTATTGTTGTTGTTGTTGCTTCTGCTGCTGCTTGTGTGTGTGTGTGTTCGCGCGCCAGCACTAGTCGCAACTATCTTTTCGTACATGCATATACAATTTAATCGATAAAAACGGCGAGTGTAAGAACGGAGGATGCGCGACGACAATTAGTGTGTATTTTAACAATTAATTTGATCCAGACGTGGCCCATTTACCATGCACCCGATGTAATGCAATAAGTTTGCATTTTTCAAAAACTCATGTTTTGTTTAAGTTATAAATTTTACTAATTAAACGACGAGCTCGTGTCGGATTTGTGTTTCGCGTAACACTATTCTCGGTGTGACCAGAGACTACTAGTGCTAAAATACAGTGTGACTGAATTTGATATTAGAGGCTTGCTGCTGGGATAATGTGATCAGGTTCCTAAAAAATACTGACAACCAATGACGTGTTAATACTAGCACTAAAAATACCAGCAATCATTTCCATGCACAAATTTGATATTTTATCCGTTAATTATATGAATGAAGAAATTCAACGTTTTTATTAGTATTTAGATTTCATGAAATACAGTTGAATTATATATGTAAGAGGAAAGTACATGTCATTTTCGATCATTGAATTCATTTTTTTTTTATAACTAATACACATTTTCGTCTTGGTTTAAGCTCGTCGAATGAATATGATATGAAATGTTTTAGTTTCTCTCGAATATTTAGAGATCATATGTTAAGTTCTGCTGCTCAGAACTGTTTTGATCGCTTAAATTTAGGAAGAACTCATTGTTTGCATATTCCGATGCATTGCCGAACTGTAGGGAGTCCACATTGTTCGTATCGGAAGTGGTGTTTGAGTTATCAGGATTCTCTTCCGGTTCAGTCTGAACATTTTCGAGTTCCTGTTCTGGCATGGGCTCGATAGCTGAGAATATGTTCTTAAAGCTCAGCTTTTTACCTGAAGGAGCAAGTGGCAGCGACGGCAAAATCTCCACATTCTGCACAACAGCGCGTTCGGGCAAATGTGTCACACTTTCTGCCTCCAGCTGCGACGACTCAGAGTTCATCTCGGTTATATCGGCCGCATTGTCTGCCTCTAGCTGCGACGACTCAGAGTTCATCTCAGTTATATCGTCCGCATTGTCTGCCTCTAGCTGCGACGACGGTGAATTCATCTCGGTTATATCGGCCGCATTGTCTGCCTCCAGCTGCGACGACGGTGAGTTCATCTCGGTTATATCGGCCGCATTGTCTGCCTCCAGCTGCGACGACTCAGAGTTCATCTCGGCCCCATCGGCCACATAGGCCACTTCGGAGACAACAGTTGTAGGTGCTCCTATGATTATGTCTTCATGGTTGAATACCTTTGTCGATCGCGTATAGGCGAAACGGACCTTTTTGCGGGGAACAGCCTTGTCCGCGTCATGAGAGTTGCTCGCCGGGCGACGGGCCAATATGGAGCGCAACGGCGGCGGCCCCATTGAGGTGGCTCTGCCGCCGATCGGGATGCCCCTAGCATAGTTGTTGATAAAGTCCATGGCCGGCTGCAGCACTAGCGGCTGCTTTGTCTTGGGGACAACCTCAGGTTTGGGCTTGCGTTCCATGGGCTTGACCACGAGGCCGGCCGGCATCTGGAGCTGTGATATTGTGAGAAAGACTGAATGAGGACTGCACTCAAAGGCGATTCGCCGTGATGATTACCTTGGAGGCCTCTACGCTCAGCTTCACTAGGTTAACGATCTTCGTGTTTCGCTGCTCTGTGGCTCTCAACATCTTGTAATTCCAGCGGTCTTCCATTTGGACCAGATCATAGGCAAGCGTAGCGTTTTCCTCCTCTGCCTCTTTCAACTCACGCTGGCATTTGCGCAACTCCTGAACTGCAAGCCAACAAAGATAAGCTAATTATTCACTTGGGAGTCGGAGTCGAGACTACGAACCGATCATGCGCTGCTCCATCGCAGCCATGTGTTCCATCCGGCGCTTTTGCTGCAATAAAATACTGTCGATCTTCTGCTGCACCTCTTTTTCCTTGCGCAGAACGCCGAAGCCCATCATATTCTTGATGTTCTGCTCTTGAAACACATTGGATATTTGCAGCACGTACTCGTGCGAGAAGTCGAAAAGTCCGTCAGCTAATTTGGCCTGTTTGAGCTCCTTTTCGCGCACCTCGTAAGCGGTTCTTACCAGCATCATATCTACTTCCAGATTATATACCTCTTTCTCAACTTCTGAAATTAAATACATTTTTTGCTTACGCATTTTGCATTTTCAATGGCGGCTAACGTACGTTCTCTGGCTTTTTTGAGTTCGTCCTTCTCGGCGAGGGCATTCTCCAGCCGAGTGAACAATTTATGCGTTTCTTCATCAGATTCAGTCAACTGAGAAATGAATTTGATGATATTCGGAAAATACGCAATCGCCATTTTTGCTAAAATTCGTGTAATTTTCTCAACGTCAATTTCTGTTAGGAATCAAAGTGTCAAACGCATTCACGTCAAATGCATCGAAAAGAACGTATCGATGAGCAAGCTTATTTATCGGAGTGGCAACTTCAATGAAGTTTTTTGATTCATATGTACTGGAACTAGCAAAGCAAAAAATACCAACTCCTGTATAGGGCTTCCTACTTTTCTAGTAGCATATACGACAGGACTGTTAAACTTAAACTTTAAAATTTAAAAGTGCTAATTTGCCGATTATATATAATTTTCATAACTTTTGGCTATATAAAAGAACTGCAATAATTGGGTTTCTACAGCCAAATTAATTAAACTTGGCGCCCCAATTTATTCGATACACGTACTAATTTACTATCAATTATTGCATGTATGCGAAGCCATTTATCGATATTTTCCTTTCTTCTTACATTACTATTGCCGATAATATATATAAGAATTGCAATAATTAAGTTTCTACAGCCTAATTATTTAAACTTGGCGCCCCCATTTATTCGATATATGCAATTACTGTGAATTATTTCGTGGCTTCGCATACTTATCGATATTTTCATTTCTTCTTACAACACTATTGTTAATGATATCGCTTTTGCGCGAAATCTAATTTGCCAATTTGCCGATATTATATATATAATAGTTGCAATAATTTAGTTTCTACAGCCAAAAAATTTTTGAACTTGGCGCTCCCATTTATTCGATACTCTCAATTATTGCATGTATGCGAAGCCACTTATCGATATTTTCATTTTTTTCTTACATCACTATTGTAAATGGTATCGGTCATGCGCGAAATCTGGCAATATTTATCGTGACGCACACCAACACACACGAGCAGTCAAGCTAGGCAATCACTTTCCGAAATTGTCTGCGCTGCCCCGAAGATGATGTGAAGAAGTTAACAACAGAATCGAGACGCGACATTGGACGCGACTAACAACCGCTTTGGCAGCAATCCCGAAAGCGCTTTAGCCCACGAGACATTCTCCGCATGTCAGATTCATTTTCGGTTTTTTCATATCCAGTTAACTAGTCCGTCGCCTCCCCCGTCGGGATGTCACAGTACGAACGCGAACGGGGCTCGGGCCCGCTGCCTAACCGCTGGCTCTACTGTCCACGAAAATGCGACTCAATTATAGCGGATCGGTTCCTGGCCTTCAAGACGCCGCTCAGCCAGTCCTTCCAAGACAAGATGCCGATCGAGTGCACCTTTCGCCCCGAGATGCTCTTCGACTACTGCAAGACGCTTAAGGTAAGAGTTGTCAGCAATGGCTCATGCCCAAATGGGAATAGTGCTAATGCATGTTGATCACCCCAAGCAGCTCAAGTTGGGCCTTTGGATCGACCTGACAAACACAAAGCGATTTTACGACCGCAGCACGGTGGAGGAGCGGGGCGCACAGTATATCAAGCTGCAGTGTCGTGGTCATGGAGAGACGCCATCGCTGGAGCAGACGCACAGCTTCATTGAGTTGGTCGACAACTTCATCAACGAGCGGCCGCTTGACGTCATTGCCGTGCACTGCACGCACGGCTTCAACCGGACGGGCTTTCTCATCATCTCGTATATGGTGGAGCGCATGGACTGCTCTGTGGAGGGGGCACTTGCCGTGTTTGCAAAGTCACGTCCGCCGGGCATATACAAACAGGACTATATTAACGAGCTCTTCCGTCGCTATGAGGACGAGGAAGACGCTCCCCAAGCCCCAGAGCAGCCCAACTGGTGCCTAGAGTATGATGACAGCAATGGCAACGACGACGTCGGCGGCGACATCAAAAAGCGTCGCTTCGACGACAACTGCTCATCGACGTCGCAGCAGGCTGCAGCGGCAGCGGCTGGCGGTGTCACGGCGGAAGAGGACGACGAGGAAGATACAGGCGATTCAAATGCAAATTGTGAGGAAGGCGGCGCCGCGGGCGACAGCCTCCAAAAGAAGAAGCGGCGTCGCGAGCTGATTGTCAAGAATGCAGCATTTATGGCTGGTGTGCCCGGGGTGCGGCAGGTGACGGATCAGCCGCGTGTCACCGACCTACAGCGCAGGGTACAAGACTGGTGCAACTGGCAGAAAAACGGCTTTCCCGGAGCCCAGCCCGTGTCGATGGACAGGCACAACATCAAGAGGCTCAGCGAGATACCGTACAGGGTTTCGTGGAAGGCGGACGGCACACGTTACATGATGCTAATCGATGGGCGCAAGGAGATCTACTTCTTCGACCGCAACAACTCCTGTTTTCAGGTGGAGAACATGTCCTTTGTCAGTGGCAAGAATCTGCACGACCATCTCGACGGCACTCTGCTGGATGGAGTAAGTGGAAGTGAAACCATATGATGTAGGACATTAATATTCATATTTGTGCATTTGCAGGAAATGGTGCTGGACAAGATTGGTGACACAGTGACGCCGCGATTTCTTGTCTATGACATTGTTCGCCTGGCTGGCCGTGATGTACGGGAGGAGCCATTTTTCCCACAACGTCTGGACTATATTAAGAACGACGTTATAGGTGCGCAAGCATGGCCTGCTGCCTCCACATTTCACTTGGTATTCACTTTGGTAAACTCTTCATTGACAGGTCCACGCATCCTTGCCATGAAGCACGGCATTATTAACCGCGCCCTGGAACCCTTTAGCGTGCGCAACAAGGACTTTTGGGACATCCGTACATCGGCACGTTTATTGGGCGAGAAGTTTTCACGTTCGCTCGCTCACGAGCCCGACGGCCTCATCTTCCAGCCCTCCCAGCAGCCGTACACAGCGGGCGTCTGCGTCGACGTTTTCAAGTGGAAGCCGCATGAGCTCAACTCCGTGGACTTTCGGCTAAAGATAACAACAGAGCGTGGCGAGGGGTAAGTCGTTGTCCACCTTACTTGGCATAGGTCTTGATTGACGAGCTGAGCTATAATTGCCTAGTTCGTTTCGATATAGTCTCTACGCCCGAAGATAGATCCAGTGTATTCTTTTGATTATTAACCAACTGTCAATGCTCCTAGGTTGCTGACCAAAAAGGTTGGCTTTCTGTTTGTTGGCGGCCACGACGCTGCCTTCGGTCGCATGCAGAAACTTACGAAGGAAGTGCGGGAGCTGGATAACAAGATTGTCGAGTGCACCATGAATCAATATGGCAACTGGGACTTTATGCGCGAGCGGACGGATAAAAAGCTGCCCAACAGCTTCAACACCGCCGTAGGTAAGTGCCACTCGCTCGCCTCCAATAGAGTCCACAGATAATACAATGTCCATACGATATACACTTGCAGCCGTCGTGGAGAGCATCAAGCATCCCATCACCAAGGACTATCTGCTAAGTTTCATTTCAAATTTCGGCTTCCGTGATGATCATACAATGATGCCGCCGCCAGCCGCACAGCGACGTTAGCAATGCTAAGGGCAGCTATCTCCTCTCCTCGCCTGCACCGCATCCACCATATAGACACCCTTGACACACTCATTAGGCAATTAATAAACCCTTATTGAAAAGGAATACGTTTTTTTTTAACTACATTCGCCATTGGAAGAAGGTACTTTAAAAAGGCGCCAATAGTAAATATTTGTGAATCCATTTAAATGCTTTTTATCAGCCAGATTCCAGCTGATCAGAGGACTTTATCCAGGGCGAGCTCATAGAAAGAAACTAGCTTAAATCGAATGATGTAATAACTTTTTGCATAATAGAATATTTGTACATTTGGATCCAAATCTGAATGACTTAAATGATCATCAAATCCTATATCCTATATATATAGACTAAGCCGAATGAAATGACATTAGATTTGCTGTAGACACTCCGCTGGTGATTGGCCTCCATTGTTACCCGAGGCGGAGGGCAAAGAAGCGTAGACCAAACATTTGTAGTGAATCGTATTCTAGCTGATCAGACTGCCATTGTCGAAGAGCGTTTGCTCTTCCAGGTGCCCGAGCTGCAGTAGCGCCACCAGTGCGGCGCCCTGTTCCGCCTGCTTTTTGTTCTTCTCCCAGAAGCTGCTGCTGAAGCGCTGGCCGTCGTAGCTGCAGATGGAGCGGAAGAGCTTGTCGCAGCGATGCGTCTCGTAGCTGGGCGGCTGCTTGCCCAGCTTGCCCGCCAGCACATAGAGCACCATCTTGGGCAGCTGAGTGTCTGCAAGGGTTGGAGTCGATAATGAGATAGAGTCTGGGCTGTGGGGACAGTAGGAATACTTGCCACTTGTGTAGGTGGAGCGCAGAAAGGCCATGTTGCGGCAGATGACGCCTTCGTACTCGTCCGTTCGATTTTCAGTGAGCTCGAGTCGCTGCCGCTTCGCTAGGCATTCCGTCAGGATTACATTGGCGCGTCCCCCATTGCCGTGCTCCTTGAGCTCCTGCTGCTTGCGCCGGCAGTAGTCACCGAGGTCCCATATGTCGCAGATCTGTTGCAGCGTCTGGCATTGCAGGAATCGCTTGCCGCGCGGCGTCTCCTGCAGCTCCTTGAGGATGCTCTGCACGCAGTACTTGGAATTGTGCGGGGCATTGTCGTAGTCGATGCATAGCCGCAGGTATTTGCTAATCACCTCGTCAATGGGCAAAATGCCCTGCTTGCGGAATATGGAAACATTGAGCTGGGCAGCGCGGGCCACCATGACGCTATCGGCGCCACAAAGGTCTTGGAATTTGTGTATATCCTCGTAGGTGTGCATATCCCGAGATCCCCCATTGGCTATAATGGGTATGTCCACGGCGCTGGCGACAGCGCGCAAGACTTCGGGATGTGGACGATGCTGGGGTCGCTCATCCCGTGTGCGCGCATGGATGCCAATGGCGGCTATGCCCGTTGCCGCCAGCTCCTGCACGAGCTTGATGGTCTCCAAGGTATCAGGCAGTATTCTAATTTTGCAAGTGACCGGGATGTCCAGCTGCGAGGTGAGCGTTCGTAGTATATGTGCCGCCTTTTCCGGGTCAGCGAGCAGCGCTGCTCCCATGCCGCCCTTGATGGAGAACTCCTTAGGGCAGCCCATATTTATGTCGAGCCCGGCAATATCATTCTGCACCAGCTTGCCGACGGCCAGGGCTCGGGCCGCATCGCTTGTGCCCAGCTGAAGCACTACTCTTGATCTCTCCAAGGAACACGTGCGAAAGACTATTGTGCCGTCCGAGGGATCCACGAAGTCAATCGTATTCAAGGCAGCTGAAAAGGCAAACGAGTCGTATCATCAGTTGTTTTGTCAGTCAACAGATAAACTTACGATTCGGGCGGCGCAAACTCTTGATCAATTTCAGATCGACCAGCTCCTCGGTGTAGACGATGTCAGCGCCCATCTCGAGGGCCAGCAGCCGCATGGGCAACGTGCCCACGCGCACCATTGGCGCCATAATTATTTTGTTCCTGTAGTCGAGGCGCGGCTGTTTCTTCATTTTTATTAATGGCAATTTACTGAGGATGGACAGCCACTTGAAGCGAGACATGGAGACGAGAGAGCCGCTGCATGACAAATAACAAATCTCCCATCAAACTGAGTGTCAAACCAGCTGCGGGAGCAAAGGGCAGAGCATCAACAGTAGACAGCTGTTGCGCGATGAATGAGGCACGACTGAATAGTCGACGTTAATCGATTAAAGTCCTTAAATGCACATTTGGTTGCTAAAGGGGTCCTGACACGAGTTCAATCTACTATCGGCGACTGAGAAAATAACGCTGTATACATATTAGCACGCTTTATATTGCAATTTTTCAATTTAATTGCTTTAATGCAGCGTATCTATCAGTGATTTCTATTAATTATAAACGCACTACTACTCATTACATTCGATGATTCTTGTTTAACTTGTAATTGATACGTCACTAGACCCCCACAACGTCACAGAGTTGCATTGGCATCGACAAGCAATTCGATAACGAAACTTGCGCCTGTTGCAACCCTGCCACTGTTTTTATTGTATATATATGATCCAAACTTTGTCTCGGATTTGTTGTCAAAATTCAATAGTAAATTATCAGAGTTAATGCTTCAAGGGAATTTGCTAATATTGATCCGAAGTATTACAAAATTGAATGCCAGCACGCTGAAAGCATTCATAGGACTAATTGGCGCCACGGCAGCACTAACACCACTTCGCCCAGCAGATAACAAAGAGGAATCCGCGATAGCTTTTAATTCAATTAGCGCCATTCAGTGGTGCGCCTCTCTTTGCTTCCACTTGCACAGCTCAGTGCTGAAACGTTCTAACTGTCGCATTCTTTTTGTACATAACAGGACCAGTCGAAGAGCAACTTACGGCGTAATTGTGGTCAAGGCGACAGCTGCTTGTCTTCAGGGACATCCATCAGTACTACGGCACTCGAGCTCTGAAGGCAACTTACGCTTTGTGAATCACTTGCACAGTCTGCAAGTGGTCGAGACATAAGTTGCCTTTAGCGCCAGAGCGCGCTATGCTAAGCATTCGCCTTGATACGCCAAAGAGCTGCAATTGCGACTTGCCCGGTCAGACGCTGCGGTGAGGTTCAAGGACAGCACCACACGATTGAAGACTATCATGTCCCTGCTGGCCTTCGGCGGAGGAGGAGGCGGCGGCGGCACCGAGGACGGTAGCTCCAGCGACACCGAGCCCGATGCACTCATTGATTTCACGGCAATGCTAATGGAGCGAAAGCATGAGTGCAATGGCAGCTGGTTTAGCTGCGCGAGCAAGCTTCAGTCGCAGTCTCCCGAGGACCACGGATACTACCTTGGACAGTATGTGCTGGGTGTGCTCGACTTCAGCTCGCAATACGGCATTGACTACAGCATATCCTACACGGCTGCCAATGTGATTGGCAGGCCAACCAAATTTCCCGCCTATGGTGACTACCCAGAGACCTTTACAATGGTGAGCTAAGATCTATATTAGCTCTTCCGCTATTCATTTACCTTTGCTTAAGATCCCAAGAATCGAAGGGACTTGACTGTACGAATATACGAGTATTAGGACATTAAGCAGGGCTTCCTGGACAGTTTAGAAATATATTATATAATGGCATTAGAAAGCATTTCGCTGTCATAGGCAGTTATACATTATACATACAAGAATAGAGGAGATTTTCTACAGCTCATCATGGTTAAGTGCATTGTATGATAAAAATACTTTTGTGTGCCTCAACCTTGTGTCCGTATCGACCCATTTCTTGTGGCTATTATGGGTAAAGACTTGACCTAGGTATCTGTGTATAGTCCCGCCAAATGGTATTCAAAAGTCTTTGGATTCGAGTATAATCGTTTGCTAGAAATCAAAAGTTTAGCCTCCTACCATAATTAGCTGATCTGTTGTTCGAAAGACCTATATCGATTTCATTTCATTTGCTCTAATTCTTCTGCACTTGCAGCGTACCTATGGTGATTGGTGGCAGCAAGCGCCATCAGCCACCCAAGAGATTCAGGCACAGAATTTGCCTGCTCTGCCCACACATGATTTCATTGGTGAGTGTAAGAGAGGATAGGATAATCGTCCACTAATCCCACGACTTGCTCTGCAGTTGTTTATTTCGAAAAGTTTGTGGTGCCGACGGAAGTGGCCATCTTCGAGACATTCAATCCGGGTGGCGTGGTGCGGATTTGGGCTTACAGCATCACCAAGCGTTGGACCTGCCTGTGGGAGGCGAAGGGCAGTGACCTAACCCATGTGCCGCGTGATTCCCGCCGCTTTGCGCCGCCTCTCAAGAAAACCAACATCATTACAAAGTAAGTTGGCTAAGTCATTGCTGATCTCCGCTAATATGCAGTTGCCTCGGCACAGGACGTTGCGCATCGACTTCAATCACAGTCGGCTAAACTACTACACCGAGATAGATGCTATTATGCTGTGCGGTAGGACGATGCCCATGCGCTGCATGCACCAGCTGCTTGCTCCGGTGGGAAAGCGCCTTGGCAGTCCTGCCGAGGAGAGTGGAAACGGGCCCATCATCTGCAAGCTGCGCACGCTGAAGTTCCAGCCCAGCTGCCACGAGAACGACGCCGTCAAGCTGCACGAGTTTATAAACAACGACCTGAGCAAGTTCTTGATGGATAGTCACGTGGAAGCTGAGCAACAAGAGCAGAACAGCACGACACAAATCTGTCTGACGGATCTGCCGGTTGGCCAAACAATTTGTTTTACCAGCTGCGCACTTCATCTCATGTGTAAAGTCTTTCTCGTAGTGTGAAATCCTGTTGAAAATACTCAGCTATCTGGACCTCAAGTCGCTCTTTCGCGTGGGTCAAGTGTCGCACCTATTCTACGATATCTCCACCCATCCGCTGCTCTATTGTGACATCAGCCTGAAGCCCTATTGGCAGGTGGCTAACTCAGAGCTGCTGTGCACGCTGGCGCGGCGGGCGACGATGTTGCGGAAGCTGGATCTGTCGTGGTGCGGCGGGTTCGGAGAAGTTTCACCCACGGAGTTCAAAAAGTGAATAGCCTCCAGCAACTCAATGTTAAGCCGATGATTATTTGTATGGCACTTTCCTCTTTATTTCCTTCACAGATTTCTAACCCAACGCGGAGACAATATGACCCATTTGCGCCTTAACTCTTGCAAGTTTCTCAATGCCACCTGCATTGAGACAGTTGGTATAGTCTGTGATAATCTGATAGGCAAGTCAGCTGCATTTGTTCTTCCTCTTCTTTTCTAATCCTAAGTTTTTGTCTCATTCATAGAATTGAGCCTACGGAACTGCACGACGAATCCGCCGCTGCTCAATTTTTCCTGTTTAGCCAATCTAAAGAATCTGGAGCGACTTGATCTCTTTCAAACTGCCTTTGAGTCGGAGCTTCTACTAAGCATGCTAGAAAGCAATCGCAAGTTAAAGCATTTGAATCTTGGTAGGGTCTCTTTGCACACTCATGTAAATACCGTAGTGGTAATTAAGCTTGTTCCGTCTGATAGCCTTCTGTGGTGTTTCGGTCAACATGGACAATGTCGCCACTCACCTGGGCACATACAACACCCAACTCGTTTCACTGGACATGTGGAAAGCACACTTTTTGTCCGCGCGGGGACTTCAAGCGCTGGCCCGTTGCCATCAACTGGAGGAGTTGGATCTGGGTTGGTGGTAAGTGCTCCACCTGTCTAACTCTATATAGGTGTTATTCACATCTGAGCCCCTCATGTTGCAGCATGCGCGAAGCCACCTTGGGAGATAGCCTATACCAGCTGCTCTACAACTGCCCCAAACTTAAGAAGCTCTTTTTGTCGGCCATGCGAGGCATCACTGAACGTGATCTCGTGCATATCGCAACACTGGGGAAGAACCTTGAGCAGCTGGACTTGATGGGCATACTTAATATAACCCATGAACGCGTTTATGAGTAAGTCTCTCCAATCTGATATATATTAGTAGTTATCTCTTTAAAACTTGTACGATTTCGTCTTCAGCATTCTGATGCATTGTTCAAAACTGAAAATGTTGGATTTGTGCTTTTGTGACAACTTCATGGATCGTGATGTAAGTCAGACTCGTACATTAAATTGATTTCCACTAATCACTTGGCCTCTTTGCAGTTCGATATAATTGCGGACTGGTCTCGACTCTTCAATGTGGATATTAAGAATAGCCGCATCTACAACCCCAGATAGTTTGTATTAGAGTACGCAACAGTTAGCTAATATTATTACCTATGTCAGGTGCGTTTGCACCAACCTGTTGTATCAGATAACTATTGTAATTGTATGGTCGTAGAATAAATTTGATAAACACTTATATTACACGAGGTAGCATATATATCTATATACGCATGAATGTTCGGTTATATCTAGAAAACATGAATAGATAGATGTATTACCATGGGAATGACATCAAAGAAACATCGTTTGCTTATATTAAGTTTTCTATTTTTATTCAAAATTCCACTTAACCCTGCCGCAGCCGGGTAATGTCTTCTAGCATATTATAAATAACAATGTGTAAAAAAAATGTGTTCATTCTTAACAAAAATTGAGTTTGGCGAGTCTATAGTTAGGCCTTAGACGGATCCTCAGCTCGGCTGGCTGCAGTCTCAATTTCTGGCACTTGTGTAACCCCATTCGTGGCTGGAGCTACGTCGTTGGTTTGTTCGCTCGTTGGCACAACTTTCTCGCCCTCGGCGACTGCTGGCTTTTTGGGCGCTGGCTTGGCAGCGCCGCGGCCGAAAATGGCCTTCTCTATGCCCAGGATGGGGGCCTCGAAGGCGAGCGTCGCAAAGATGGAGAGGGTCAGTGTGATGCCGAAGTCGTGCCACCAGCGCAAGATCTGCAAGCGCATAGGGAGATTAGACGGAAGGAGAATATGATGCAATGTGGGCTAACTTACCGCGTCGTAGTCGGAGAAGTGTGTGTCCGTTTGCAGGCGGGCGGCATTCACGAGCTGAACGATTCTGTGTATCACATACATGCAGTAGCACAGCCGGCTGAAGCCCGTGAAGAAGCCCCACGAGAGGAAGTCATTGATTAGGCCGCCGTGTCCGTTGTAGCAGGCCCACACGATCCAGCCGATGGCCAAGGCCCAGGAGCTGCGACTGAGCGGCTCGAAGAGGGCGCCCTCGACGAGCGGAGAGTCGGGCGTGTCGGGCAGGATGCGCCAGAAGGGACCCCACATGTCCGCGAGCATCGTGCCGAAGGCCAGCACCCAGCCGGTAATCACCCAGTGCTTGGCCAACGGAATCTGGCGTCCACGATTGCGCGTGAACAGGAAGTAGCCGAAGATGACGCCGATCAGCCAGGTCGGGATGCGCGTGTGCGTCGGATAGTAGGTCAGGCGCTGTCTCAAGTCCACGTGGTCGTCCTGCACGCGGAACAGCGTAAAGTCGTACTTCAGGAACGTTGCCACCGTGCAGCCCAGGCAAAGTATTCCGAATATCGAAATGGGTATGAGCGCCTTCTTGCCCCACTTGTAGAGCGGTATGAGGAAGAGCGGCGAGAGGAAGTACAGCTGGGTGTCCACAGCCAGATACCAGGACTGCGAGACGCACTGTAGAGCAAAGTACCAGGTGTGAAGCGTGGAGGACATATCAGGGAGGGGTAAAGAGGCTTGCACTTACTATACTGTAGGGGAAGGCGTAGTTTTGCACGTAGAGCAGTGTGGCCCACCAGGTGTCCGCGCAGCGCTTGTCCTGGGTGCCCAGCTTGAACCACATGGGTCCGGCGCCGGAGTAGCGGTACAGCGACATGATGTACAGGACGACGACGGCGACGACGGGCGTCAGGCGGATGTAGCGATGGAAGTACATCATCGGGATGTTCAGCTTGCCCTTGGTGCGCTCCATCTCGCGGAAGGCGCCCCAGCACATCAGCAGGCCGGACATGAAGAAGAACGTGTCCACGCAGAGCGAGCCGTTCTGCACGAGCATAGAGTAGGGTGTCTGTAGCCACGTGTAGTACTTGTTGCGATTGATGTGCGGCAGGTCGTAGAACGTCATGTAGCCGTGCCCGAACACCACCCACATCATGCTGAAGCATCGCAGCCCGTTCAGGCAGTGGATCACGTTCGGATTGTTCACCTTCTTGACCGTGAAAATCTTTGGCGCATTGTGCAGCACCGAGAAGGCGAGGTACAGCGGCTTTTTGGGTGCTGCAAAATGAAGGAACTTAGTTTTCCTCCGAGACAAACCCTATCAACTCTTGCTGGACTTACCGCCCTTTTGGGTCTGCACGTAGTCATAGACGCTGCTGGCTATCAGGAAGAAGATGATCAGCGAGAAGAAAACGCTGCGTGAGGAGAAATAAGAGATAAGACATAATACCAATACGGTCCTACCTCCCTACCGATCTAAGAGCGCCTAGTCTCGGTCTTACTTACATGGCACATATGTCCACAGCGCGGAACTCGATGGGCGCATTGTATTTGCACCACTTCTCCTGCACCATGGGGAAGTCAAGGTCGATGACATCGTTGCCATAGAAGTGGGCGATGGCGAACTTGAGTAGGGCATCGGTCTTCTCGGCGCTGCAGGTGCTCGGCACGCAGACGCCCAGCTCAAAGATCTCGGGATCCGTTTGCTTGTAGCTGATGCGAGAGAACTCCTCGTGGCGGCGCTTCACCTTGCTGTAGAACTGGGTGATGTTCAGGCGGGCCAGGCAGTACTGGCCATTTAGGTCGTTGCCGTAGGTGGCCGTGGCTGCGACGCACTCCTCGTACTGGCCCATGCTAATCAGATGACCCCAAAAGAAGCCGACGGGCAGGCGACCCCAGGTATCCGGAACTGCAAGTACAACGAATATGTGTTATACTATATATATTAAAGCAAAAAAATGTGGCACTTGCTAATTCTTAACAAGGCGTAATCGCTTAAAGTCTCTTCGAAAATCGAGCTCTGAAGCCTCTCAAATCATGTGTGAGCTTGTAAGGGTCTATTGAGATATGGATTATTGCTTGCTTGCTTGTTTTGTAAATCGATTATAGATATCTATATATATATAGCAAAAAATATAGAAATATTTATAGATATAAAAAAAGAGAGGTGTCTAATAAATCCTCAAAGAAAAATGTTTAATTTAATTAAGGAAAAACAATCTCATATTAGCCATGCTTCTCTTTCCCTTCCTAGGCGGGTCTATTACTCAGACTTAAGTCTTATAAAGTATATATCAAGAATCTGCATCAAATATAACCAAAAACTAATAATATTAATACCGCAGCCGCTGTATTGCCAGACCCAGGCACACGTAACCTTTTCTTGTTTTCTAAACGGAAGAGACCCATGCAATGACAATTGAGCAGATAATCAAGCCATTGCAGGAGGAACTGGATCGGATGAATTGGAATTTAAACTCATTCACGAAATAAAAGAGTACCTTGCTACCCTCCCTTCCGGTACTACGTTCATCCGTCTGCCAGTACATCCGTCCTTGCATTTCACAGCTTTTGCAGCTAGAGACTTGAATTTTAGACTATATATGCTCATGGATATCCTCGTCTAATAAAGTTTTAAGATCTCTCTGATGCGCCCACTAGAAGCGTATCAAATTTATGAGCTGCTATATTTTTAATGTCAGCAACGCTGCTAGTTGAGGAGCTAAGGTCTTAAAGTATGGAACACTCACACTCAAGAGATCAAAGATACAATATATCGTAAATATATCTACACCCATTGGGGCGTGGCAAATAGGATAAGAGCACAGTTATGAAACTGACCGCGTGATTGAATCGGGTAACGCCCACTGCAACATTCCTACATATTTGGTTTTAATGCGGTTCAAGGAGTGGAACTGTGGCGGGGAGTACTTTGAAAGTGATAAAAAAAGATGATATTTCTAAATAAATAAATAATTTAGCGATACTTGTTGAGCTGAACCCCCTTGCAATCACTAATGGAAAGACACCTAATCTAATGAATGCGAAAAGATAACGTTTTCCCACTTCTTTCGCTCTAAATATATATATATTAGTCAATAACAAATAACACCTGTGATATGTGGCGAAATTGCATGTTATTTCGGGAGCTGGCTATTTTTGAAGTAGGCGGAAAATAAACACGGGAGCTATTTGTGCAGCTCTTATCAGATGCGACTCATTGTATGCAATCAAGAAGCACTCCAGTAGCTCACGGGGAGCCCTTCCACTCACATTACTGGTCACTCAATCATGATTTATGACTATTTGTCGGTCACGGTGTCAGCTGAGAGTCTTGCACCATAATCGAATTACCGCAATCTAATCGTTTGTCAAAATATAATCCAAACGTGTGCATATGGCCAATCAATTTAGATTTCGAATTTGATTTACAACGCTGCATAAATCGTTTGCCTTAGCTAATGAATGGAGAGCCAATAAAATGTGGAACAAAGTATGCCCCACTTGTCAGGCACTGAACAGGAAGTTGTGCTCAATCTAGCTCCCGATTGCGCCATTTTATTACCTTATATGGGTCATTGTCTGTTTGCCTTGGCAACGACTTTGACGGGGCATTAGGTAGTGCGAAGAGAACTGAATGGGAAGTGAATATATATATGTATAATAATGATAATAATATGCTTATAGATGCAATAGAATGCTCCTAGCACGCATAACATAAGAACAATCATTATATGATATTATTGAAAATATTTAACGTGCTTTTAAAATATATAATTTTTATTTATATATTCCAAAATTAGGTATACCAAATCTGCATATTTATTATACAGTAAGTACATTTAAGAGAAACTAAGCAGAGTTATCGATTTTAATCGATAATAAGAAAATGGAATGAGTAATTATTTCAAATTTGCTTTTGTGGTTTACTTGATTGCTGCGATTACACAGTCGGACGGACGGAGCAACGGAAATTGGGTTGGGGGTTAAGCTCGTGCTTATGGTCAAGAATATACAATGCGCGCCATCAGGATAGCGAACCCTCCACTTTCTCCGTTAATGTTGAATATTTTCTTTATCATTTGAGCTTTAAGCATAGGCTTTTACCTATTGGACTGTATATAAATCTTTCTAAAATGAAACAAAATTAAGCTCTGATTCATTGAACAAAAAATTTTTTTTAAGAAAATATGAACAAATATTAGAGAAACATAAATTAAAATAAATGATTGCTAAATGTTGGATAGTGCACCCAAATTCAATTTCGCAACTACAATTACCAAATTGTTTGTTAAGCTACAAAATTTATATTTTTTAAGCAACACATTACAATAAAAGAGCAAAAATCAAAGATAGATATTGTCGACTATCTGAACGTCTAGATGTCTCGAATGATATCGATAATGTTCAACGTTAATGGGGAACGTGAAGGGTGAACTATTCTGATGACGCGTAGTGTATATACTTTATGGGATGTGGAATGCCTCCTTCAATAGATTTAGGGCATATTGAAACTTTTTTTCCTTGCTTTCTCTTCTGATTATGCAAAATTTCAAAATTTTTCACTTTATGTAGTCACATATATGCTATATATGCTTCACTTTATATACATGTATCACTGACATTATATATATAATATTTTTAAGAAACTTCTTGGATACTTTCGATTAGATCACTTTTAGTTCAAGATCTTCAAGCTGAAGACATTTCGAGCTTGCATTTTGCAATGATCGCGACACTTTAGAAGATCATCGAGCTATCTCCATTTAAATAAAAAGAAAATGTAGATTTTTTCGACACTATGAATCACTACAAAATTCATTTAAAAAAATGTTTTTTCTTTCATTTGATCAACTTTGAGGTCTGCTTCAGGCGTATCCATTTGCTGCTTATAAAGTATAATTTGTATAAATCTGTGCTTACATTCGAGGGCCCACTCCTCCATGTTGTGGATGGCGTCGCGTATGCGCGCCACATCCCTGTCGCAGAGGACGTCATCGTAGGTGCCGCGAGATGTGCTGCTGCGGCCCAGCTGAACGTCCGTGCTGTTCGCCAGGCCCGCCTGCTGCGCGGCCAGGTCGAAGAACTGAAAGGCCAAGCTGCTCTGCATGGGCGTGGAGTGTCCGGTGAGCAAGTCTCTGTCGTTGCTTGAGTGAGCTGCGCTGCTGCTGGCCAGCAGCAGGAGCAACGCTGCTGCGAGCAGACCCAGCCGATGGAGCTGCGCCATGATTGCTATTCCTGCGACTCCTTTCACTTATCCTTGTGCGCGTAAGATCGGGGCGGATCGCCGACTAATTAGAGATGCGTGCGATTTTGAGCGTGCGGCTAACTAATTGTATTGCCAATCGAGTCTATGGCTTTTATAGCCTCAAGTGTCCACTTCAGACGCAGCCAACATCGACGTCGACGTCGTCGTTGTCGTCGTGTTGGTAGTTGGAGCTGGCGCGATGACCAAACGCTTTTGCCCGTGAAACTTATAAATAGTTCTCCAATACACAGATACAGTCACTGGCTAAGAAGTGATAAGCAACTGTATAATCAATTGCTTATCTTTCTGACAGCCTGGGTCGGATTTAGCTGGGATTTCTCGCTCGCACTTGGCCCCGTCGCCGTGCCCATGCCACAGGTGTAAATTATGTCAAAGCAGCCTTTAAAACTGTACAGATAAACCCATTACGATTTATAGCCGAACGCAATTAATTAAATTACTGGAAAGCCCAAGGGAGAAAACGATCGAACTTTGATCGCTCTGTGGGTGCGCAAGGCGTGAGTAAACCTCTCCTAGTCTCGTCTTCGTCTTCTATTTCTTTTCCTTTGTAGTTTCACTTACCCTTTGATCGCGACATTATCAATATTGTTCATGAAATCTGTTCGTAATCTCTATGGAGTCGAAATACACATGACAATACTAAATTAGAGTGCATATATATACACCAGATGTATGTCTGGGCATAACTAACGATAGCTGACATCCAGAAGTTACGGTACTTTATTGAAAAGAACAGAAATCAGTCAAATTAGACTCAACTCTGAAGGACTCCTTTTGTGGTCATATTTAAACTCGAGGCGGGAATGCTATATCCTTAAGTCAGTAAAAATTCCAGTTTGGCCTATAATATTTTTGTAAAAACTAAGCTTAAAGGCAGTAGGAGGAGTGGCAAACCTTGACGAGCCAAGTCGATTGAGCCATGTTAGTCTTTCTGTCCCTTTGAACGCCAGGAGTTCATGAGTCTAACTAAAAGGCTAGAGACTTAAAATACATTAAAATATATATTCCTGCATACCATACGCAATTCTAGCTTATAAGCTTGTCTCGATAACTTATCTCATTTCCCTCTTATCGATCAAAATCGATAATGTGATTTAGTTTTTCAACCGTAGATTGAAGCGTAGGATTTTAAATGGCTCCGCTTTTTACCCCAAATTCGAAAAAAACCTATTTCAGATACTAGAGACTTGTTCAAATACACACATATGATTTGTACTTATCATGTTCTGAATTTATTTATATTATTGTAATTATCATGCTCTGGATTTGACGTGAGAAGTCCATCTAGAAGAAAATGGATTCAACAATTAGGCCCTAGGAATAAAGCAATATGGTAGAATGATTGGAATATCAGCTCTTTATACGGCTCAGGGTAAAACCTCTTTGGGCATTCCCGACAAAAGCAGTCTCAACATTTGAGAGCCCTTTATATATACATACATATAAATACATACATTTCTAGTGGTAGGTTTGACTTTAAATGCTATTTTAACATATTGAAAAACATTTACATATTGAAATATTGAATTACGAAAATTGTGAAAGTGGGCGAATTAACGAACGAAAGTTGATATGAATCTGTAATTTTTGTTCCACTTGGTTTTGGTTTGACTTGTATAAAATATGACAATGATGTATTCAGAGATCTGCGAAAAATGATTGTTATGTATACACCTTTGAATCGAGATTCTGAATCAAGCCAAGTAGAAGCTATAATACATTTGGGAGATCCTCTTTCGATCTTAAATAATCAAATAGAGGTCAGACTTCAGTTACTTGAGCTACGACATGAAACTTGAATATACTTGAATGAGTTTCTTGCCTTCCCTCTCACAAATAAAATATTTCAGATGCCCTAGCCATATCTAGATGCTCTAGCAATCACAAATGACCAGAAAAGGGAAGCAGAAGAGTAAACAAGAATCCAGAAGTTAGTGAATGACGATTTGGTTCATGAATTTATGATTCGGCTCTGCTTCCTTCAACTAGTTACATACAATGACAATAGACTTATGGTAGACACCTACCATCGCTGATTCCTCGCTATATAAATTGTTGACAAACTCTTTTATAGATCATCTTCCCTAATCATATGCTTCGTCAGATTTAAATAGTTCAATCATATGCATGCTATATTTGGGGCAGCGTACGTAAGCTACTGTTGACCTTATCTCTAGTAGGCTTTTATGATCCCTAAACGGAAACTTTTGTCGCAAAGAAACACACTTTATTATTAGGCTGGCGCAATAAAATAATAAACCAAAAAGAACAGATTAAACTTAGTGTAGACATATGACATATGGCATAGAAATGATTCTATTAAAGAGCTATTCCAAAAGATTATTGTAAATACGAACTGCTTTGATTAAGCGATTCGATTTTGCAGATATGAAATCAAAAATGCGAAGCACAAATTTATTATTTATGTACTGATTTTTGAATAGGTTGCTTTTATATCATTATTGTATATCATAGCAAATCTTATATACAAACGCATAGCATTTTATAGTTTAATCAAATTAAATTTAGGACCGTTTGTCGCTCTGCTGTAACCGTACCGTCGCCCTTGTTGTGCTAACTGTACCACAAATACGGACCTATCTCAAAACCTCTGATCAGCTGGCCTAGAAACAACGAAAGTGATAATCGACTCCCTCGGTTGACCAGACTCAAGCATACCCTGTAACCAGCGTACATTGGCTATATTTTGTTTTATTTTGGGTCATCTAGTTTAGGGTCACCAAATATGAGCGATGGGATGAGATATGTCGATCGAAAAAGGATTTAGGTATTTACATTGCCATTATACATGGAATAGCTACATCATTCGAGTTGTCGGCTCCCAATCGTTTGTTGATGGAGTTGCTAAATGTCTTCTTCATAACTTTCAGGGTACTTAAAACTCAGCCGGACGGTTTTGTGGCTCTTAGGCTGCAATGAGAAATGTTTCTGGAAATTTCTACAAATGAAACTTAACAATAACCTATGCCAATCCTGAACTATAGCTAACAAATACTTTTCACTCTTGTCTGGCCATCCTCTCTAATGTATTTCCCTGAATAACCCACATACTTTTCAGTTCAAGCTTTCTGAAATATTTGGTTATTGTCTCAATTTAGAATAGACATGGATATATGCTTGGCTGGGTCAAATTTTCAATAAATACAACGTATTTGAACTTATAAATAATTAATTGCAAGCTCGAATCCGCTCGTAAACGACTATGTCTGCCCGTAGAACCTTTAAGGGCTAGAGTTTTCAAATTTACTCTTGGCATAGTCCTTTTCTTAGTTTTAAATCATCAAGAAGCTAAGGAATCAGCTGAAACGTCTATCACACTACAGTTACAAGTAGTAAAGGTACTTCCTAGTCGGGCACTGCCCACTGCAAGACCACTTTTACTTGTTTGTAATGATTTACATGATTTCCGTGCAGTATTTGACTATGGCTTGACATTCGACTCACAACAATATCAGGTAATACACTTGAGGCCGATGGCTTATTGCCACCTTACTTCAGATTAAGGGGCACGCCCGCAATCGATTGCCGTAAGTTTATACGACGCTCGTGCGTAGTAAACGTCTATCATTGGCGTGGGAACGGCAAGACCTAAATTCTGGCCAATGAAGCGTTCCGTGTACGCTAATCTCTAGCCCTTATCTAATCAATGGCGTTGCTCCCGCACGAGTTCTATATTCGTTAGGGAAGCAAAGAGAGTATATTTGTGTTGAAAAAAGTCTGCCTTACTCTTCGTTCATCTTACTATTTCACCATAAGTGAAAGACGAGTTCATCCATTTTTTAAATAATTTATATTTAATAATAGATAAATATATAATTATATATTATATTGTCTAAAAGTGTGGACCATGAATGAGTATTATACAGTCGATGTTGCCCGTTTGCAACGTTCCTACTTGTTTATATACGGTTTCAGCTCAGTGTATAAATATTAAATTCTATCAATAATAAATTAAAAATATATTTTTGCTTTGCTATTATTTAACAATAACCTCTTAATGACTGAGTTATCAGTTGACTGAAATTTGCTGTGGCATTGGAGATATTTATTTAGAGTTCACCTCAGGGACGCGACGAATGTAATGAATGATTGTTGTTCTTTTTTATTACTATTTGCAAATGTGAATTTGTGAAAATTTAAAATAAAATTTAATTCAATATCGGGAATTAGTAAATTCGATCTTTTATCTAGCATCCTCAGTTTAGCTCCGCTCCGCACTGATCTGTTATACTCTGCTCTCTGCTCTCAGCTCAGTCATGCTCTCTGCTCTGCTCTGCTCTGTCCTACTCTACTTAGCTTACGTCTGTCCTGCTTTCTCCTCCTCTGCTTTGCTATAGTCTGCTCTGCTCTGCTCTGCTCAACTCCGCTCTGCTCTGCTCTGCTCAGCTCAATACTGATCTGTTGTACTCTGCTTTGCTCAACTCTGCTCTGCTCAGCTCTTCTCTGCTCTGCGATGCTCTGCTTAGCTCTGTCGTGCTTTGTCCTGCTCTGTCCTCCTCTGCTTTGCTATATTCTGCGCTGTTCTACTCTGCTCAGCTCTTCTTAGCTCTGCTCAACTCTGTTCTGCTCTGCTTAGCTCTGTCCTGCTTTGTCCTGCTCTATTCTCCTCTGCTTTGCTATATTCTGCTCTGCTTAGTTCAGCCCTGCTTTGTCCTGCTCTGTCCCTCTACTCTGTTCTCCTCTGCTTAGCTATACTCTGCTCTGCTCTGCTCTACTTAGCTCAGTCCTGCTCTGTCCTGCTCTGTTCTGTTTTTCTCTGCTCTGCTCCGTCCTAACCTGTCCTTCTCTTCTCTGTTCTACTTTTCTCTACTCTTTCGCATTTCGATTGATTCGGGTTGTGGGAAGTACAGAAGTTATCTTCGTCCATTGGGTGCCCCAATTAATCGCAGTTAAATTTTATTAATCGCAGAGGAGGATTATTCATGCGATTTATAAATAAAACAATATGCAGCTAATTAAAATTTAGTGAATTGATAAGCACAAATATGTTGAGTATTCGAAAATAATAATGGTATTGAAGAGAATTTATTCAAAGACAGACGTTTTATCAACAAATTCTTCCTTAGATAACAAAAGTAAAATATAAACAAATTTTGTGGAAACTTTTTACAATATTGTTTATCAGAAGGGTAGACAACAGAAGGTCATAGAATTATATCGCATTTTCGACAGAATAAAGATGATTTAATAAATTAAATTATACTAATAATAGAAGAAATTTATTTAAAATAACATGTATATAGACCATATAAATGTCTATATAAAATGCACAGCGGCTATAAGAAATATGTCAGAAAAAAGGCCTATAACAATAGGATTGCTCATATTAACTTTGAACCAACTAAAAATGTCTTTAGTTTTTATATAGACAGAATGAAGCGCAGAGCAAATGATGCTGACCAACGTACCATAGTATCCCAACCAAGTTGCCGTAGGAGGCAACCCACCCAAACGTTAGCTCTCAGAGATCGACACACGAAGCGCCATTACCCCTGGTTATCCACTGATAATTCGTATCGCCCATGGTTGAACCGAATAAGTTTTGCCAAGTTCGGTCTTTGGGAGAAGCACGAAGCTCCAATTGAGCAAATAAATAATTATTCAATTTCATAATAAACGGAATAAATAAATAATATTCTTGATATAAAGCAACAACCGACTCGATCTACTTCTGCATATGGTCTCGATGCCAAAAGTATAGCATATATAAAGTAGAAGAGCTAAAGATTGGCCAGTCTTAAAATTAATTCTTCATTACCAATTTTTTAAGATATTTTAATACCTTTCAATTGTCAGATCTCAGATTCATAATTTGTATACCCTGAACCCATTGAAAAGGAGAATTCAGGGTATAATGGCTTTGTAAAAGGTATGTAACAGGCAAAAGGAGGCGTGGCAGACCCCATAAAGTATATATATTCTTGATCAGGAAGACAAGAGATGTTGATTAGCCGTCCGTCCGTCCGTCCGTCCGTATGAACGCAGCGATCTCGTAAACCACAAAAGCTAGAGACTTGTAATTTTGCATGAAGACTCGTGTATACCATACGCTGAACGAATTTATCTTGTTTTTTTCGATAACTCATGCCATTTTCATATTATCGATAATAATCGATAATTTGACTTCGTTTTTCAATCGTAACTTATTTACCGTAAAAGCTAGAGACTTTAGCTAAGTGGTGTATGTTCCTGTAGTGATTACGGACAATTTGCATTTTGTGGATTTTGGATACCGGCCCCCATTTCCCCATTTTACTAGAGACTTGTGCTTTGGAAAATACAAACATATGATCCATCTCATTATACTCTCAAAGTTTCATTAAGAAAGTCCATGCTGAAAAAAAGTTATTTAACAATCAATTTCCCATAGTAATGCTCATATTGGAGCCCAAGCGCAGCAGCTAAGTAAACTGCGCAGTAAGCTGAGCGCGTGCCTACGCATAACTGTGTTTGTATATATGTGTGCATACGTTATATGCAATATAAAGAAGCGTAACATGATTTTAATATCAGCTCCCACAGACTTTAGGGTATCTCTTAGTCGAGCTGTCTCGACTAGAGCACTCTTACTTGTTTATGTGTATGTATTTATGTATGTACATATGCACATATACTTATTAGACGCCTGCATGCCTGCAGTCATAAGAACGTTGAGTTGATTCGAATTGAATATAGATGTGCAAGAGCGTGGGGCACAATAAAGCGAATGGTACATTAATGAGTGAGTGCTGTGCCTCATCTGTCGAGTCGCCACTCAGCGAAAAAAGTGAGAGTAAGGAATGCGTCACCCAAGTCCCTCAAGTTCTTGGATGTAGATTCTGAGAAACACGCAGTTCTCAATAATTGCGCGAGTCGAAGCAAGTAGGAAATCGACAGAGAAAACTAACGGAGCTGCATGCACATTGTACGTATCTACATACATACAGAAGTACTAAATATCATTATTATTCGAATGAAAGTGTGTAGCTAATTTGATCAACCCCTATCAATACTTATAATTTTATAACTAATTTGACAGTCACAATTGATTTATGTCCCACTGTATATTATCCAAGCAACTATTAAATGTTTGTCCCTTGGTAAGACAAGTCGATACTGCAGGAAGTACCATCTTGATAATGTGTAGGGCTACAGCTATTATATGTATGAATATTTCCAACATACGAAAGATGTAATTCTTTTGCAGTTGTCATTACATTTGTGCAGGTGCCGTAATAACCTAGGGATCTTGGGAGCTGATGCTTCTCACGTATTGTAGAAAGGAGTATGTCAAAAGAGTTTCCATAATTTGCGAAAGTTTTACATCGTCTTATTCAATGGACGTTGCGAGTGCTATAAGACAATGAATTAGCTACCAAGTTATTAATGGGGTGAGCATTATCCAAGGTATAGTTATGCCAAGCTCACGCAAGATTGGAATAAAGGGAATAGGTTATAAAGTTGTAAAACTATGGCAACTCTGTGCACGTAAATCGAAGCTTCGAGTCAATGTCAATGCCTCGCAAAATGTATGCCTTGTCAAATTCGGATGATAAATAGGCCAGGCATAGTCTGTCAAAGCTGTAGAGTTGCCAATTTTGACCAGATTTTGGCAAATAATAATTATTGACACCCGAGTACACCAAGACTTGGGAGTCCACTGTGAGTCGGAGCAAAATTCAAGCGAGTTTCTTTCGGATTAGAACCTTTATCTGAGTGCATCGCCATGTTTCGGATAGATCATATAGTTCGTAATTTCTAACGCGAATAAATACTCGCTCGCGATCGATTTCGACCCGAAAGATTAGACTACATCTGTGTCTATCTAAATTAATGTATTGCCTGGACCTAGACAAACGAATTTGCTAACTTTGCTGGAGAGAGGGATATTTACAATGGAATTTGCGGTAAGTTCAAGAATTTTCCAGAATTTTCTTCATCTTTATTAAAAATGCGTTTTATGGACAAATTAAATTTCATAATTTTTATTTAAATTAAATTATTTTACACTTTTTAGCAAAGTATTTTGTTAATTACAATGTGTGTGTGTGTTGAGGTGTGTGTATGTTTGTGTGTGTTGGTGTTGGTGTTGGTGTGATTTATGTTTATTTTGTTACAGTTTAATCATGTTTAATATATTTATATTAAGTTACAAAGTACAAAAAATTAATCAATAGAAAAAAAAACACGTTCGGTAAAACAATGAAGACAAAAAAAATGTTTGTAATTAGAAAATTAATTGATAAGTGACAAAATCGCAATGGTTTTTCTTGTTGTTTTTTGTTTTCTTGTTTTTGCTTTTTTGTTTTTTGCTTTTTTGTTTTTGTTTTTTTTTTTGTTTTGTCTTATATGCGGAAATACATTTCGAGCTATTTTACAAGTAATTATTATAATATATCGTAACCATTGTGTGGATTATAAGTTATAGTATTTCTTTGCAGTTGTTTGTTGTTGTTGTTTGTTTGTTTGTTTGTTGTTGTTGTTGTAATTATAACTAGTTTTACTAAGGCTTGGCTTACACTTGACTTAACTATGTTGTTTTCGTGGTTTTGTTGCTTACTCCATTTTGTTGTTGTTTTCGCTTAAGAAATTGCATCTTTTATGCATAATAATAATCATAATAATAATAATAAACGTTGCTAGCAGTGCGGCTATATCGCCTCCACCTGCCACTTCGATTAAATTATGATTTCCGCTGTTTAAAATTTACATTCGTACTTAACTAGTCCGCTGCTTGCATACATATATATGTATATATATGTGTGTGTGTATATATATAATATTTAGAGATGTCGCTTGATTTTAGGCTAAGACTTAGATACTATGTTATTACTCTCATTTCGCGATATACACAGTTAATGCATGTGTTTTGTGTTTTCCTTTTGTTTTTGTTTTTGTTTCCTCTCTTCATTTATAATTGTAATCACAAATAGTTTTGGAATATGCTCTCACCCTCCAACCCCCTCCATTCCTCCATCGCTCCCTCTTTGTCTTTAGAAATTACGAGTTGCTGTCATCCCATCCACAAATCAATACACGCTAACACACACACATACATGGACACACGCACGCACACACGCTCAACTCGTTCAAACTTTGTTCATCAATGCTGCTGACGGGGCCACCATATAACAAAACAGTCGGATCTAACTTCCATTTTTCCATTTTTGTTTTTGTTTTTCTTTTCTTTTTTTGGTTATTTAAATATTTTTTTTTTTTTTTTGTATTTTTTTTTATATTTTTTTTCTGACTGTGCTCGCGCGCGTGCCGCCAAGCGCGTCATAGCCACCGCTGGTTAAAGGCAGCGTCATGTTTCCGTTTCGTTTTACTTGTATCAATAATATTTTTACAAGGGCCCAAGGAGCTGGGCGGCAACTCCTCCTAAGCCACTAATTGTGTTTACTTTTATTATTATTATAATTGTTTTTTGTTTTTGTTTTTCTTTTTTTGTTTTTGTTTTGATTGTGCGGCGCTCGTGGACGCTTGGCGGCAGTGGCTCGGGCCCAGGCTCTACTTTCTTTTGGCTAATTTTGTTTTCCTGTCCGGCTTTAATTATTATTTAGTTAACAAACTATGGGCTTTAAAAACACAAACTGTATATTTACATACATGTATATATATATATATTTATATATATAGTGTGAATGGTTTATGGTTATACATGTGTGTGTGTGTATATGTAGATATATGCGAACTAAGAACTAGGCCATTGGATCTGACTTACAATCGTGTTATACGTACCATATATAGCGATCTACATCTACACGCGCAGCTTAGGCGCCCGCATGTCTATTTACAATAAATGTTCGATTTGTTTTGTTAACGCATTTATGAAGGCATTTGTTATGCGCAGTTACATTTCGACTTAAACGAATGTTAATATACTCTGTATCTATGCATATGCATATCTATGTATATATATGCATGTATATATATATATTTGTGTGTATAATATGAATACATGTTTTCTTTTTTGTGTATGTATATGTAATTTACAAAATGTTTAACGCTCTATCTCCCTCACACTCCACTTTCCATTCGAATTTTCTTATTTTGTTTTTCTTTTCCCTCTCGCTCTCTCTCATTCTCCCTCTCTGTCTCTGTCTATACACTTGATTCTTGGGCGGCGGCAACTCTTGTAAAAAATATGGGCGTATTCCAAAGCTTATAAAAAATGTAGACTACAATCTAAATGCTAATCACCTAGTAAATAGTGTACGCCTTACGACTAGCTCCCTACGTCTAAGATGTATATGTCTAGCGTTAATAAATAGCAATTATTAAAATTTCAATATTAACTCAAATTAACATGGTATATTCTGCCTTGGGTTCTTCCCTTTCGGGAGACAACTAACCTAGGATACAATTAGGATTAAGGTAAAACAGAAAAAAATTATATATATATATAGAGATATTTGTAAAATTAAGAGCGATCGATCCCTTATGCTTCTCTGCTCTCCTTCTCTCCTCTCCACTCTTCTCCTCCTCTCTTCTCTTTAGCTATCACAAAATGAAATACTAAATAAATTACGTTAGATATTTACAATTGGTGGCAAAAACGTGTTTAGTTTTTTTTTTTGTTTTTTTTTTTACAAGCAGAACAGTAAAATGATTCAAAATGTCCTCAAGGAGTCGTGTGTTACCTCTATGTATGTATGTAGTAAGGCTGTACTGTTTCGAATAAGTTGTACAATTCTAAGTGGTTAATGAAAGCATCTGACTATTGCTTTAATTGCTTTAATTCAAGTGAGTGTTATTTGGTCGTTGGTGTTATCGGGTTGCAAGTTGCAAGTTGCACTTCTACTAATCTTATTGTTGTATGTCAATTGGAAGTTGATATAAAATGGAGCGTTCTTTTCTTGGTTTTGGTTGATTTTCCACATTTTCCAACACACACATATATGCGTATATATATAACTGTGTGTGTGTGTGTGTATATATATATATTTATATATATACTTGTCTATGTATATATGCTGGTATCTAAATAAAAATATGTCTAAGCGTGTTCCCAATTCGAGCTCCTATAAGGAGCAGATAATAAACTGACGATCGCCAACAACTAAGCTTTAGAATCGATATATATAAAACACTATTCCGCATGCGTTTTATATAGTCTATATTCTTTCGATAGTTATGATAGTCCTAACACATGGTTTCTTTTTTTATTATTAATTATTTTCTTTTGTTTTGTTTTGTTGTTTTGTTGTTTGTTGTTTTGTTTTGTTTTGTTGCGTGTCTCTTGATTTAGAATGATATTTTTGTTGGGCTTAAAGTTAGGTAAAAAAAACGTAATCTTTTAAAATAAGAATAAATTAGCTTCCAAACTATTTGCATCGATGAAATGTTCGATTCAAGACATGTAGGTAAAATCGCATTTGCGTAAAATAGACGACTTAAATAAATAAAATGTGTATAATAAAACTTGTATGTACTATTTTTCAGATATATCATAATAATAATAATAATAATAATAATAATATTAATAATAATATAATATAATGTACTATTTCTCATAATTTCTGTTACATTCTGCTTTTTGTTGTTTTTTTTTTTGTAAAGATTTTTTTTTTGTTTTTTTTTTTTTTTTTTTAATTTTCAGCATCTTCAGAAATATATATATGTGTAGATATATATATATATATTTATATTCTGCATACTAAAGAGAAAACATAATTTAACGTTTTACGTTACAAAATAGATAATGTTACCCATTTGCCAAGGTTTCGAGCGAGTCTCCTGATCGATTGCACTAAACATTGATAGAAAAGATTTTGAATAATACGTAGATATTACAAAAAAAAGTTATATATATCTATAATTTACACATATATATATATATAAATATATATATATAAATATATATATAAATATATATATATAAATATATATACATGTGTGTTACGCTCCTGCGATAATAAGCATATGGTACATAAGAATTAGAATCATAATGAAGATTGTTGCAAACAGATGATGTCTGTGCTATCAAAAACTAAATTTTATAATTAAGGGTGTATATTTGTATATAAACTAAACGCTTTGACCGCAATAATCCTCCTGTGCCGATTACACAATGTGGGGAGCAAGCCAAAAAATAAACTAATTACATAATAGTTGACAGCCGATTGCTGATAGATAGATAGTAAACATATCCCTACATAAGAAAGTACATAACGATTAACACGAATTTCGACCACGCATTTCTGCATCAACATAGGAGGAGCACAAACGCCGGAGACAAACATCAAAAATAATGGGGTGACTGCGACGATTGCGGTTGTTGCTGTTGCTGTTGCTGCTGCTGTTGTTGCGGTTGTTGCGGTTGTTGCTGCTGTTGCTGCTGCTGCTGCTGCTTCTGTTCATTGTATTTATAAAGATTGTTGTTGTTGCTGCTGGTGACTTTAATGTTGCTGCTGCTGCTGTTGTTGTTGCCGCTGCTGTTGTTGCCGCTGCTGTTGTTGCCGCTGCTGTTGTTGCTGCTGCTGCTGCTGCTATTGCTGCTGTTGCTGTTATTGCTGGTATTGTTGGTATTGCTGGTGTTGAGGTCGTTGCCGATGCCATTGGCGTTGTTGTTGCACTAGAGCCGCTCAACAAACTTGCTGAGCTGGTCAGAGGCATCGGGCAACGAGCCGCCGGCATTGCCGACGTTGCCAGCATTAACGCCAACGCCGACCCCAACACCGACGCCCACTCCACTCACGCCCACGTCCTGGGGCACGCCCGGCAGCGGCGACTGATGGTGCATGCCATGGTTGTGCAGGCCGTCGTGTGGTCCTTGGGGCGCCGGCGAGTGACTGCTCATCACGTGGTGCGGCGAGGGTTGTGCGCGCGGCGATGCAGAGGGTCCGCGTGGCGATGGGGCCGATCTCGGCGAGGGTGTTGGCTGAGGCGAGCGTATTGGTGGGGAGGAGCGTGCCGACTGCATCAGCTGCTGCTGCAGCGTATGCGGTGTTGGCGGGCCCATCACATTCGCGCCGGGTCCACTCGGCCCACCGCCGCCGCCAGGCAGGGTGTTCTGCGGATTTGTGCTGCTCATGCCGCCACCTCCAGCGGCGACAACCTGCATCATCTGCTGCTGCTGTTGCTGCTGCTGCATGGGCTGTTGCTGCTGCATGCCTGGTGGCATCACGCCCATCTGCTGTTGTTGCTGCTGCTGCTGTTGCTGCTGCGGACCGGGCTTCACGCCTGCGCCGCCACCGCCTTGCTGCTGCTGCAGCATATTCGAGGCAGCTGCATTGGCCATGGAGTATTGGTCAGAGCCGGGTCCGGAGCCACCGCTGCCAACAGCTGCTCCGGTTACGGGAAGACCGGTTACGTTTCCACCGCCTCCCGCATTGAAGTTGCCAGCTGCGCCGCCCGGGAACGGCGGCTGCCCCGCGACTCCCATGTGTGGGCCGCGCTGGCGCTGTGGATACGGCGGTGGGTATTGATTCATCTGCATGTAACGCATTTTATTCCAGTTCTGGTTCGGCACCTGTGCGGAAGAAACGGCGTTTAATCAGAAAACGAGTCAGATGAGGGGAGACTGCCTTGGACGAGGACACGGATCAGGATGTGGCAGAAATCTACTTCAAGCTAGGAGAACTCGGCCCACTGGCCGTTTGCTGATTAGATGATCTTGGATAATTGGGACTTACCATGCCTCCTTGCGAGCCTGGTGGCAGATTGGGCAGCATCATTGCGGTGTTCTGCATGTTGGCCATGCGCTGATGTGGAGGTCCCTGCTGCTGCTGCTGAGCCGCCTGCATGAGGCTCACCTGCTGCTGCTGGCCGGGTCCCATTTGCTGGGGTCCGGGGCCAGGTCCCTGCTGCTGTTGGTTCATCATGTGCTGCATCTGTTGCTGCTGGATTACCTGCTGCTGCTGCTGTTGTTGCTGCTGCTGCTGTGGCGTCTGCGGTCCGTTGCCGGCTTGCAGGGCGCCGCCCGGGCCACCAGCTCCGCCAGCGGCTGCATTTATTTGGCTCTGCTGGCGCTGCTTTATGATGGCCGCCATAATCTGTGGGTTCTGCTTCAGAATGCTGAGTATGTGCTGGTTGCTCTCATTGGTCGGGTTGTTCTTGATCTTCTGCATGATCTGGGCCAGGGTCTGCGTGTTCAGCGGCGGCCCATTCACCATGTTGGGCCCCGCTCCGCCGGCTCCACCGCCGCCCACGCCTTGGGCGCCGGGTGGACGCACACCACCGCCAGAGGCTGCGGCGCCAATCTGCGCACCCAAGCCTATGCCATGCGGCGCTCCGCCGCCGCCCATGTTGACGCCAGTGCCCACGACGGGCATCTGTCCAGCTCCGACGCCGACTCCCACGCCAACGCCGACGCCCAGCTGATTGGGCGGCATGCCCATCATCTGCTGCTGTTGCTGCAGGTTCTGCTGCATCAGCTGGTTGGGCTGACGCATTCCGGGCTGGTTGGGCGCATTGTTGGCATAGCGCTGCTGGCCGGGACCACCGCCGCCGCCCCACTGTTCCAGGGGCAGCAGATTGTTGGCATTCAAGATGTTGTTGCAGTTCGCACCGCTGGGCAGTTGTCCGCCACCGGGCACCACGCCCACGTTTCCAGCTAGCTGATTGCCGCCCACGTTGGCGACCATGCCGCCCATAGCGCCTTGGTTGGACACGCCCACGCCCATCGGTCGCTGCATGACGGGCGGCGCCATGGGCACACCTTTGCCGAAGCTGCCTCCATGCGGCACCTGCTGGCGCGCCGCCTCCTCCTGCACCTGCTTCACCACTTGCAGCACGTTGGGCGACGGTGAGTGACCGCCGGGCTTCATGCCAATGCCTGGCTGGTGTGGATGCGGCGACGTCATGCCCGCCATCACAGCACCAGACACCGGCGACGGCACCGTCACCGTGGACGGACTCATGCCACCGCCACCGGCTGGCAAGATGGCTGCCTGCCCCGACATTACCTGCTGGCTGACAGCCACTCCGGACATCCCTACGACGGGGCCACCTACACCGACTGCACCACTCGCCACCACAGGCCCACTAACTGCCGGGCCGGGCAACGCGGCGGGAGCTGCTGTTCTCGACATGAGTGCGACACGACGACGTAGCAATTGCTGCTGTTGTAACCTTAAAGTTGGTAAGTAGAGTAGAGTAGAGTTAGAAAATGTAGAGTTAGAAAATGTAGAGTCACAAAATGTAGAGTCACAAAATGTCGAGTTAACAATTTCAGAGTTGCAAAAAGGTAAAAGAAAAATAAAAATAAGAAGAAGAAGAGGATCGGATTTAGAGCAACTCTGGAGCTCCATGCGGCTGTCAAGTGTCAAAATTGCATTTATCGATTACTCACTTTTGCTGAAGTTGTTGCTGCTTGAGCTTGTGCTTGATGTTGGGACAGAAGGGCACCGGACACTTTTGCTCCTGGCAGTGCTTGGCGTGGTAGCAGCAGAGTGCGATGAGCTGCTTGCAGATGGGACAGCCGCCGTTGGTCTTACGCTTGCAGTTTTTGGTGTGCTGCACCACGCGCTTCATCTTCTGGCACGAGGGCAGACGACAGTTGGCGTCGCGGCACTGGCAGGCGTGGACCAGGGACTGAATGCAGCGTTGGATGGACTGCTTGCGAGCCTCCTGCGGATTGGCCTGCTTGAGATCAGTCGGCGCTGAGCCATCGTCTAGGTCGAAGCCTAGCTTCTCCATTTTGTGTGGATGTCCCACTTTCTCCTTGCACACGGTGCAGAGATCAAAATCCTGCAATTCGAACAGCACATGATACATATGAAACGATTTTGAAGTGGACGGTTGCATTCTCATTTAATTGTGAATGAATGATCGAATGGAATGTATTAGTGTACAATGAATAAAGAAAACGGGGTGAAAGGGAGGTTGAAAGGGAGGTTGGGTTAGAAGTCCGCATATCTGGAACTTACATCACACACTGTGCAGTGATAGCGCGTCTCCACTGCCGTCTTGCAGTTGTTGCAGGTATAGACGAATTTGTCCTGACCCTGGTTGTGCAACTCATACAGCATAGACAGCGTGGAGAACTGTGCACGGCGCAGTGATGAGAACTCGTAGTGCTTGTCGCGGGCAAGTGTAAGGAATGCATCGCGCCCATCCATCAGATCGCAGGTCAGCAGGGGATCCGGATCTTGAATTGGCTGTAAGTAAAGCAAGCAATTAAGTAGAGCAAGCGCAAGCAGGGCGACGGGCGAGGTGGGACCTACCGCCAGACTTGCTGCCGACTGGGCCGAATGTAAGCGAATGACGAAGAAGACCTCCTTGTGCTTCTCCATGGTGGCGTAGATCTTGGCGGACAGGTCGTTGCCCGACTGGTGCTCGTTGGACTTTTTGCTGTTCTTGCGCTGAGCCGCTTTGGACTTGTTGGACTTTTTGGCCTTCTTCTGGCCCTTCTTCTTGCCGTCGCCACTAACCTCGTTATCCTCAATGGAAAAGAGCTGCAGATCAGTGGAAAAAAGCTGTTAAGTCACACAAATTATTTTGTAAATAATTTTGTGCAGAAAAAACCGAAACGTACGTTAGCTGCGGCAGCTGCTTCGGCGGCCTCGGCCTGTTTGCGCTTCTCCTCCTCCTCCTGGTCCAGCTCCTTGATGCTCTCCTCCAGCACGTTGGGCCAGAAGTCGCCCTCAAAGTAGGGCAGCTCCGCGGCCGAGCCCAGCTTGTCCTCCATCGCCTGCTTCAGTATGTCCTTGTAGTCCTGTATGATGCGCTCGATCATGCCCTTGTCGAGCATCTTCTTGTACCACTCCTGCAAACGCTTCGGCTTGGGTATCTTCTGATCCGTTGGATGACAGTGAAATATGTAGTCGTCGCCCTCGGACGGCGGACACGCCCAGATGTGCGCCATCGTATAGCCCAGCTGCTTCACGTAGTCCATGTAGCCCAGCAGGATCTCATGGTAGACGGCCGTGCGGTACTGGCGCGGTCGGAAGAAGTGAACTGAGTCGAGGTAAGCGATGTAGACGCGTCGCGTATTCGGCGCCGGGCACTCCGACCCGTACTCCTGGACGTGCATGCCAAAGAAGCAGACATCGATGCCGTCCACCTCCTCGAAGGCGAACAGAGCCTTCGCTCGATACGGGAACTCGGCCATCATCTCGCCGCCCTCAACAAAGCGACGGCGCATACCCTGCTTCACCTCAACACACTTGTCCGACGAGGATACCACGCGTATGTGCACCTCCCCGGCGCCAGCTTCCTTCTTCTTCAGGAAATTGTTCACGCGCGTCTCGATGTAGACGCCCAGCTTGGTGGTGGGCAGACGCTTGGCGTTGAACTTGTTCTCCTTCCGCTTGGAGTTCTTCTTCTTCAAGCAATTATCACATACGAAGCCGCCCGGCCATATCGAGTCCAGCCAGAGCACGCAGATCTGGTGCTGCTTGCGCCCGCACTCCTGACAGTCCACGAACGGCTCCAGCTCCAGGTGGTCGTTCTTCATCTCCTTGAACTGGTCCTTCTTGATTTGCCTATTGGTCACAAAAAATGCAAAGTGTTGAACGATTCTTGCTCTCTCTCTCTATATCTATCTCTCTCTCTCTCTCTCTCTTCATCGACAACTTACGTTTGGGACTGCTGCGAATCGTCGCCCAGGGTGACGGTATCTCCTTGCATGTCGTTAAAGCACTTTTGGCAGAACGTGTATCTATTGGAGGCGACACCGTATTCCTTTAGACTGTGGTGATTGATTTCATGGCAACAATTTACGAATTGATGGCGATGAGCAATGGCGATAGGCGATGAACAATTGGACAATTGAACAATTGATATAACACGCACGACATACGAAATGATTGCCGGAGGCAGCATAAATAAACAAAACACGTCACACAAACAGCAACAACGACGACGAGTACACATGTGTACACACATTCGAGTATGTTTGTATGTGTGGATGTGGATGTAGATGTAGATGTAGATGTAGATGTAGATGTGAGAGCAACATTTTATTTTATTTCATTTTTGTTTTGGTTTGGTTGTTTGTCAATAGTGGCCAAATACATATGTGCATTAACATTGCAATGTTGTGATGTTTCATGTTTCGTGTTTCGTGTTTCGTGTTTCATGTTTCATGTTAGTTGATGCAGGTTACATGGGCGACACACGAGTCGTGGTGGTGGTGGTGGGGTGGATATGAAATAAAAATAAATAAAAAGTAAAAATTAAAGTAAAAATATTACAAATTAGAATCTTATCGTAGACAAATAGATCAACTTATATGCGGTACTTGGCGCGCAAATAAATAGGCGAACGATAGTCTTCGCTCTCTGCATGAGATGGATGATTGAGGATTGAGGATTGAGCATCGAGCATTGTTAAGTGAGGCCGGCAGCACTGTACAACGATACACACTGACTGATACATATAGATATATAGAGTAGATATATAAACACAGATATAGAAGAAAGCGAGCCGAATCGAAAGCAAATGAAGTTGATTTTTTTTATGACAAAGCTAGCGTACACACACACACACACAGAAATTGGAGTTGGATTCGAATACAGTGCACAATCAAAGGACCTTCAAGGACTGCCAGCAAGTTACAAATAAAGTCTTGTCTACTTTTATTTTTATTTATTTTTATTTTTATTTGTATTTTTATATTTTTGTGTTCAGTCAAACAACATGCACCAGGCAGGCTTGCAGGACATCAAACTTTGTGTGTGATTTCTGTTTCTTTGGCCACTACTAAATGCATGTGTGTGCGTGCGTGTGTGTGTGTGTGTGAGAGAGATCGGTTGAGTTGTATATAGATATATACAAATGAGACGATGCAACACAAATGAAAAGAAAAACACACACACATATGCAGCGCGCTTCTTACTTAATCCTAGCTGTGCCGAAGAAGCAACTGAATGGAGGCGTATGAGGCCGTGATATCTGTGAGGCTGTCATCGCTGGATGTGGAAAGCCGTGTGCGGGGGCTCAGAGCAGCGTGTCGGTATATGAAACATATTTCCATGTTTTAACTACGATTTTTTATATATTTGATAAATGTATTTCTGTAAGCTCGACTTGGAAGCGAAATGCAGGGGGATAGATCCCACTTATATAACTCGAAAAAAAAACTATTTTCCTATCTCTCTTTCTCAATTTGGTGCATAAGGAAAACTAAAATCTTTTGCGTGTTTTTTTTTTGTTGGATTTACAAAAAAAAAGAAGGAAATTTGGCTTAAGCGAAGCTTGTTATATATATATGTGTGTGTGTACATGTGTGTGTACTTGTGTGCGTGTGTGTTTGTGTGTATCCGTATTTACAGCTGTTGACAAGGAACAAATGCTCATGGCCATGTGATATTGTTAGTCAGAGATGTGCCAACAAATCAAAAGAAATATCAAATTGGCAAACGAAAAAAATTGAGTTCAAATCTTTATCATTTGCTGCTTTGACCTCTCGGAGGGAATCGTTTCTCTGCTCGATTTGTGGGCACATGTGGGCGGGCGGGACACGGGGGATCGAGGATATCGACAACAGCTGTCGGTGTGCCGCACGCGGGCATATTTACATTAGCAAGGGCTCGGCTATCGCCGGGATACGCACCTGTTCTGGTAGCTGTAGTATTTGGCGTCGCGCGGAATCGTGCAGAGCTGTTTGCCGTAGCAGCAGAGCACCTGCGGATTGAAGGTGTACTTGCGGCCACAGCAGTAGCCCAGCGCCTGCATCACGGGATCGATCTCCAGCTCAAACACCTCTGACAGCTATGAGCGCAGAGGGAGAGGGAAGAAGAAGAGGATTAATCATAAGTAGGTCAAGGCGAATGCGAAACGATTAGGCGAGAGGAGCCAGTGAAGCTTCCTCTCTTTGGGGAGGGATCATTACCTTTGTGCAGTAGCGATAGACACGCGATGTCTTGCGGTTGTAGAGCCACGCATTGTCGAACATCAGCCAGACGTCGTCCACGTACTCCCAGGGATCACTGTACTTGCCATTCTGGATGTTGTTGCGAATGGTGCCCAGGTCCATCGGCTTCTTCACAATCTCGAAGTAGTCGGGTATGCCCAGCGCCTGGGGGTCGACCGGATAGCGAAATGGCACCGACTCCGGCTCCTGACGGCACAGCTTCTCCAGCGTGGGCAGCAAAGCGCTGCGCAGCTCGTCCGGATTGAATTCTGCAAGGGATGAAATGATGCTCAATGATCAAAACTTTCGCACTATTGCCGTCTCTCTCTAATTGGTGTACTACTCCTCTCCCAAATCGGAGAGTCTTAGAGAGATACATGGTATATATAACTGTTGACTTACGGCATTTCTTCTTCTTGTCGCCCGCATTGGGAGCCAGTGGCTCGGGCACATGGGGCTTCGTCTCGGTTTTGATCTTGATGTCCGAGGCGAGGCCCGAGGAGACGCCATCGATAGCTCCGTTGATGTCGTCCTTGCTGTCGACTCCGCCGCCGCCTATCGTCCCGTCGCCATTGGCGCCGCCAGCGATGCCGCTCGAGACGGCCGACTCGTCCACGTCCATCGGCTCCGTCTTCACAGTCTTCAAGTCCACTCCGTCCGTCTTCAGCTCAATCTTCAGCATGCTGGTGCCGTCGTTGTTCACGTTCTTGCCCTTGCCGCCGGTCGAGCAGTCCATCTGCGAGCTGTCGCCGTTGCCTCCGCAGCTGTCGTCCATGAACTTCTTCTTGATGTCATCCTCCTGCTTGATGGAGTCCAGCTTGCCCTTCGACGCCATGCCGCCGCCGCCGCCATTGCTGCCATTCGTGTCGTTGGCCCCGGCCGGCGACGGCGTCTCGTCATCGTTGTCACGCGCCGCCGCCTCCAGTGCCGCCATCTGCGAGGACAGGCTGCTCGAGCTGCTCATCACACGGCCCGGAGCGCTGTTCTCACTGTTGTTGCGCGCCATCTGCAGCTGGGTGGTGCTGGCCGGCGTTGAGCTGCCGTTGCCGCTGGTCGAGGTGGTCGTTGACGTGGGCGTCGCGCCCGACGACGAGGCACAGCTGAGGGGCGTCGTCACCGCCGTCGTGACCGTCGTCGTCGTCACCGCCGAGTTGCTGGTGCTGCTGATGTTGCTGCCGCTGCCGCTGTTGGAGCACGTGGCAGCTGCCGACGCGGGCGTGCTGCTGGCCGTCAGGCCGGACGCACTCGTCGCCGGCACGGGCGAGGTAGGTATATATGGCGGAGTTGCTGCGCGATTGCTCAGCGGCTGCATGAGGCTGCTGACGGAGGGCGGATTGTTCGATGGCGTGCCGATGGGTCCATTCGACATGAAGCTGGGCGACGGACTGGGCGCTGCCACGGTGCCCCCGCCGATGCTGCCGGCGCCGGCACTCGCTGCCCCCGCATTCAGAGCGTCCAGGCTGGTGGGCGTCGGCGGCATGTTGTTCAGCACACTTCCAGGTGGCTGCACCTTCTGCTGCATGGGCGAGCTGAACGCATTCGTTTGCTGCTGCTGCTGCTGCTGCTGTTGCTGCTGCTGTTGTTGCTGCTGCTGCTGTTGCTGCTGCTGTTGTTGTGGCTGTTGAAGGGGCGTGGCATTGCTGTAAGGCGACTGTAGCAGGAGCATAGCTGCGTTCGTCTGCTGCTGCTGCAGCAGGCGCTGCTTCATAATCTCACTGATCTGCGGATTCTGAGCGCCGGAGCTGCCGTTGGCATTGATGAACTGCTGCTGCTGCTGCTGCTGGCCGGGCACCGGGCTGGTCAGGATGCCCGGGCCGCCGCCCACCGACGAGGCCGACTGCATCGACTGCTGCGTGTTGAAGGGCGACAGCACGGGATTGGCCACCACGCCGCCGGGACTGGGACCCGGCGGGCCCACCAACATGTTGCCCTGGCCGGGCTGCTGCTGTTGCGGGAATTGCATGCGCTGCTGCTGCTGCATGGCGAGCATGTTGCCGCCGGGCGAGTGGCTGCGCATGCTCGCTGCAACGGCCACCATGTTGGCCTGGCCGGCCGCCGTCTGCTGCTGCTGCTGTTGCTGCTGCTGCTGTCCGACGCCGCCACCCATGCCAGGCGCCTGGGGACGCATCTGCTGCTGCATTATAGCACTGGGGCCGCCGCCGCCGCCCATTGGACTAATAATGGGACGCACGCCCTGGCCCGCCTGCTGCTGGAGCGAGTTGTTGGCCACGGACGTGGGATTGACGACGCCGCTGTTGGGGCCGCCTTGTTGCATTTGTAGCATTTGCTGCTGGTGCTGCTCCTTGCGCTTGAGCCGCTTCTCCTCCAGCTCCTTCTGAATCTTGTAGATCTTCTCGGCCAGCAGGTGGTAGTACTCGCAGCGCGACTTGGCCATCTCGTACATGTCCTTCTCCACCTTCTCGGCGTACGAGACGAGGTTGTGCATGCGCTTGTCCTGCATGGTCGTGGGGTCCGAGGTGGGGAAGATCGCCTGCACCAGCTTGTGCACCAGATGATTGCGCAGATCCGCAGTCACCGATTCGCGCCAGTCTTTCTCGCTGTCGCTGCCGGGCGCACCGCTGCCACCGCCACCGCCGCCGCCGCCGCCGCCTGCGCCACCGGCAACGCCAGCGCCGCCTGCTCCAGCGCCGGACGCATTCGAGCCACTCGATGCACTGTTCGCACCGCCCGTGGTGTCCGCTGGCATCAGGACGCTAGCACCGGACGCATTGTTGCCCGTGCCCGGCGCTCCAGCCGAGACGACGTTGACATGCGCCTGCACCTGCGCCTGCGCCTGGGCCTGCAGCTTGAGCTTGGTCATCTGGTCGGACTGGCCCACGAGCTGCTGCTGCTGCTGCTGCTGCTTATTGTCGCCGACGCCCACGAAGTTGGCGTTGTTGAAGCCCACGTTGACGGACAGCGGAGCTGGAATGTTGCCCAGCTGCTGCTGCTGCTGCACGTTCTGCTGCTGCTGCTGCTGCTGCTGTGCGTTGGGCTGCTGGTCGACCATGTTGGGTAGCGCGCGACGACGTCCACTGCCGGTGTTGCAGCCCTGCAGCATCAGCTGCCCACTCTGCTGTGCGGCCTGCGCCTGCTGCTGCTGCTGCTGTAGACTGCCGACATCGTTGGAGCCGGGCAGCACGTTCTGTCCGGGCACGGGCACGGGCACCGGCACGCCGCCGGATATTGCACCGCCCGGCTGGCCGGGCTGCACGCCGAGCACCCGCACCGACGGTGCGCCCTGCATACGTATGCCGCCGGGCGCCATGCCTTGTCCTGGCGCACCCAGCATGCCGGCTGTGACCGGGCCGACCTGGCCGATGCCGCCGACTCCCTCGAAGCGACGCAGCTCCTGTTGCTGTACTTGCTGGTGTTGCTGCTGCTGCTGTTGCTGCTGCTGCTGCTGCTGCTGAGTCATGTCCGTGTTGCCCTTGGGCACGTTGGTCGCGCCGGGCGTCTGCTGCTGCGGCAGGACAATTGCGGTATTCTGTGCACCGCAAGCTCCAGCGCCCTGCGCCACTTGTTTGCTATCGACGCCGACGCCGACGCCGACGCCGACTCCGACACCGACGCCCACGCCGACTCCGACGCCGGACGGATTCTGCGGCACTTGCTGCTGGCCCTGCGGCAACTGTTGCTGCTGCTGCTGCTGTAGGGGCGATGCATTCGGTGCTCCCGCGGCATTGCCGCCGCCGCCTCCGCTGGCGTTCTGAAAGACCGAGTTGTTCTGGCGAAACGGATAGCAAATGATGCAGTCGGAGCGTGTGCAGGTCTTGTAGTGGAGCAGTATCTGGCGCGACGAGGTGCAGTGCTGCATGGTGCAGTCCTTGCTCTGCTTGCACGTCGCCATGTGCGCCAGGACGGCCTTCATGGCCTTGCAGTAGTTGACGCTGCACACCTCGCGGTTGGGATTCATGTTCTCCCGCCGGTTGCACTTGTGCGCGTGCAACAGCAGCATCAGCTGCTGCTGTATCTGCTTCTTGCGCTCGTCCGACATGCTGCCCGGCGCTGGCGCCGACACGCTCACGGACGACGCCACTCCCGACGCTATTGCTTGCTGCTGCTGCTGCTGAGATGTGCCCGGTTGCTGCTGCTGCTGCTGCTGCTGCTGGGCATGTCCTAGTAGTTGGTTCGGCTGGGGTGCGCGTGGCCCTAGTGCGCCTTGCTGCACGCCCGGCGGTTGCTGTTGTTGCTGGGAATTCATCTGGGCATTCGCCGCCGCCAGCTGCTGCTGCTGCTGCTGCTGCTGCTGGGGATTGCCGACGAGTCCGCCCGCGCCCTGCGGCGTGCCGTCTCCGCCCAGGCTGGACATGGGCCCGACTGTGCCGATTGGTCTGTTGCCCTGCGGCATGCCAGCGCTCATATTGGGCGCCACGACGCCGCCGGCTCCGCGCTGCGCCATCTGCTGGGCGAACAGTTGCTGCTGCTGCTGCGTGTTGTTGCCGCCCGGTGCACCATAGTTGCCGACTCCATAAGGCATGTTGTTGATTTGACCTGCACGAAACGGATTGAGGAGGAGGATTGATTAGTTGAGATCAGGTCTTCCCAATCGAGATGTGTGCGCGCATCACTTACCCAGCTGCATGTTGGGGTTCTGCATTCGGGGACCGCCGCCGGCGCCTACCACGCCGCCCGGTCCATTGCCACCGCCTGCCCCGACGCCCATCAAATGCGGGCCGCGGAGCAAGTGCTGCTGGCCAACCATGCGTCCCATCATAGGACCGTTCTGCATGTGCATGCCCTGGCTGGGCGCTGCGCCGGAGACAGAGCTGACACCCACCGAGCCGGGCACGGCGTTCATCATGGAAGCCCCGCCTGGCTGCTTCAGTGTGTTGACCAGGCCGGCGCCGCCGATGCTGCCCATTCCGCCGCTGTTCGTCAGCACCATGTTGCCCAGATTGCCCTGGGCAATGCTGTTCATGCCTGAAAGCGGAACGGAAACAGAATCGAATGTTATTGCCTGCGAGCCTGCGAGATGGGGCGCGCGTGCGGAGCTCACCTGGTATGGAGTTCATGCCGTTGTTGCCGTTATTCGATATGGACATGGGCATTGAGTTGACCATGCCCATCTGAGTGGCCACCTGCATGCCGCCGGTGTTGGGAGACTGCAAATTGGGCGACTTGCTGCCCAGCTGGTTCATGCCGGGCACAACCATGCCGCCGCCGGCTCCTTTGTTGCCCTGCTGCTGGTGCTGCAGCAGCTGTTGCAGGTGCTGGTGCTGGTGGTGGTTCAGTTGGCGCAGCTGACTGCCGGCGGCACCACTGCCGCCATTGCCGCTGCCATCGTCACCCCCGCCGCCGGCTCCATTCATTTGTGGTGGCACCACGCCCGGACCCGGTCCCTGAGTTGGTGGTTTGTTGGGTCCACCAGCGCCGACACCGGTCGCCGTGGACACAACGCTAACCCCGCCGCCTCCACCGCCACCAGTATTCAGCTGCTCTGACCAACCGCTGTTGGACGACACCAGCTCATCGGGCAGATTGTCTTCCAGAAAGTACAGATCCGCTGCGCAAGAAACAAAATTTAAAATCGGAAAATCTACAAGTCTGCCCATCTGAGAGCTCCACAAGTTGTACAATAAAATTGAGCGGGAAAACCCCTACTTACTTTGATCCATTTTGACCCGCTTCTGAGGCGGTTCGTCCAGGTGATCGGCCATCATATATGTAGTAATTTGCTAGCCTTCGCTGGGCAGCAGAACGAGTCCTTGATTAATTAAATACGTGATTTATCAGCTACTGTTCGCGGGTCGCGGCTCACTATGCGCGATTCGCAGTTAGCAGGGCGAAAGCGGAAAAGCCCGTGTTAAAATATACGAATAAAAAAAAAAAAAAAAAAAAAAAAAAAACCTAATTTTATTTTAAGCTCCGCTTTGGCGACAGGTCGAGATGGGGTATGGGAAAATAATTCTGATTGCTTGCACTTGTCAGGTAAAGTTTGACAAGGTTTGACAAGGTTTGACAGTTTTCGTACGGCCGTCTTTTCTTTGACTTTTCAATTTTCTTCTTTTTCTTTTTGTTTTTCTTTTTTTTTTCTTTTAGTCTCGATTTGATTGATGCTTGTCTTCTGCTTGTTCTTCTTCTTCCGCTTCTTCTTCTTCTTCTTCTTCCGCTTCTTCTTCTTCCGCTTCTTCTTCTTCTTCTTCTTCTGCTTCCCTTATAAACTTGAAATCTTGGCTGCAGGCAACAACACTTGCTCAGTAAATTGTTTTAGTAGAATTTTGCATAAACTAGCGGGAGTTGTGCACTGCGGCGCCTCCTTTGTTATTGTTTTCGCGGCTGCTGCTGCTGCTATTTTAACCGTTACTTCTGTAACTGTAATTTCTTCTTCTTCCTCTTCTTCGTCTTCGTCGTCGTCCTCCTCTGCCTCTGCCTCTGCCTCTGCCGTTTCTATCGTCTGCCGCTGCGACGAAGACGTCGTCGACGCCGTCCGCGCTGCTATCGTCACCGCGACCGTGCCAGCTGAGCACGTCGCTGACTCCGTTGGCTCGCCGTTGAGATCGTTGTTGTAGCTGCTCCTGCTACTACTGGCGTCCCATGCGCCGCCAGTAGACGTCGTTCCTAAAGCTGTACGCCTGTGCTCTCGATGCACCGCTACCGCTTCAGCTTCTGCTGCTGCCGCTGCTGCTGCTGACTGCCCAAGCCTTAGATACTGCTGTTGCTGTTGCTCCTGCTGCTGTTGCTGTTGTTGCTGCTGCTGCCTCTGCTGCTGCTGCTGCTGATGCTGGTTGGTGTTGATGCTTGTTGTGTTGTTTGTCATACAGCAGCATGCGCACGAGTGCATTTTGTGGGTAGGCGCCAAATCCACCAAACTGGCCGAATTCGAATTCGAATTCGAATAGCGCGGCCTTGGCTAGGATTCGTGGTGGTTCCCACTATTTTTATAGCTGTCCGCAACAGCTGCTGCCAGTGAAACGCGAAGTGGGAGAAGACGCCGTGTGAGAAGAAAGAGCACGAGCACTTAGAGCCAGTCAGCAAATGCGTCTGATGTTGCATTTGCCGCTGCTAGCGCCGCTGCTGCTGCTGCCGCTGTCGCTGTCGCTACTGTTGCTGCTGCTGCTGCTGCTGCTGTCGTTTTGTTGTGATTTTGCTTTCTGTATTGTTACTTTTTGTTGCTATTTCTGCTGCTCTAACATTTTAACGTTGCGATTTGTTGATGTTTCGTTTTGTTTATATGCAACTTGTTTTGCTTTTCTTTTTTCTTTTTTTTTGTTGTAATGTTCATAGCATTTTGGTTGTTGTTGTTGTTGTTATTGCTGCTGATGTTGCTGTTGCTGCTGCTGCTGTTGGTGCTGTCTAACTGAAACGCATTCACATTTCTGCACTTTTCTTTTCTTTTCTTTTTGAGTGGCTGAAGTTGTTGTTGTTGCTGTTGTTGTTATCGTGTTTACATTCGCTGTACTCCACATTGCACATAACTGTAAAAATCTAACAAAGTAATGCTCGGCGATTAGAGTAAAAGTTAGTTACAAACACACACAGGCTCACATACGCACACGCACAAGCACACGCACAGGGACGCACACAAACACGTATTAATTAAACGACCTATAAGATTCACATCTGATGGATGCAGCGCACAGGCTCCACCACGCACGGCGGCAAAAGACAAACAATGTATTATAACAGCATATTGCAAATGAGTTTTATTTTTCCCGAATGCGGCTGCCGTTGCCGCTATCGCCTGCGCACCAAAATCAACTCGCTGTTTTCTGTTTTTAGGTCTTGTTGTTAGTCGTAGTATTCGCCATCTCGCTGATATTTCTTCTCGCATACGTCTACGTGTTTCACTCTCTCTCTCTTTCTCTCTCGCTCTCGCTCTCCCTCTCACACAATCGCACTCACAGATACTCGCGGGCACACACACAGATGTGTCATAATTAACTGTGCAAGTATGTGTGTATCTGTGTCTCTGTGTATCTGTGTGTGTGTGTGTGCGCGCACTATTACTTGGCCAACACACACACACACACACACACACACACACACGCACACGAACACGCACACGCACGCACGAAATGGGCCAGCAGCGTGCACAAGTGCGGCGGCAAGCGCTTTAAAATTGCGCGCAAAAATTATTCAACATCGGAATACACATCGGATTATACATCGCCAAGCCATCGTAGCTTGCACATCGCACATATCGTAAGTTTATCGAACAGCGGCTTGTGATATCGCACGGCCGTATATCGCATATTCCCTAAAAATCATAGTTTGTATTTAGTTTACTTCCGCATGTTGGCGCTGGCGCTGGCGATGGCTCATCGTGCATGTGAACATCAGTTGCTTTCTGCGCCAAAGATGGGTGGCGAGTGAATAGTCGGAATATACCAGAGCTCCGCCGCACGCAGCAGCTGAAGCTTTGAAAGCTTTTTCGCGTACGGGCGATTGCCGTGGAGCTGACTTTTTTTCTTTTAGCGAGTACATCGCAACACGGAGCGCTCGCTCAACGCACATGTACATGTAGACATGCTATATATGTATATGCACATTAATTTGAGTGTGTGTGTGTGTGTCTGTGTAACATGTACATACATGTAAACGCATGTATGTATAAACGATTATTGTGCGTCTCGCCCGAGACGTTTTCACCGCACACATGTATAAAACCTAGCGAGACAATAATGGTAGCGAGTAGAGAGAGAGAGCGAGAGCACAGAATAAACGCTTGCGTTGGTATTGGTATTTTTCACACTGGTGTGCATACACACAGCACAGGCACTGCCAATGAGTGCGAGCAGCATTGGAAAAAGAAAAAAAAAACAGACGACAGAAAATATATTCCTTTTTTTTGTCGTTGCTCGTCCGTTTTCTTCTTCATGTCGGACAAAGTTTTCTATTGCAGAAATTTTGTACTGTAGGCGTATTTTTGATTTATAGCGTCGTGAAAAAAAATTATTAAATTTTTTGCACTAAATACGAAATTTGCAAAAATTTCGAAGAAAAATATAAAAAAATCGCAGCCGATTTTAAAACTTGGCTTAATAATTTTAAAATAATTTTTTTGCGGCACTTTTAATTTTTAAATATTTTTTAGATTTTTATTTAATTTCGCATTTTTACCTAAAAATTTTCACATTTTTCGTTGATTTAAGAAAATTTTAACAAATTTTTTTGCAACACTAAAACAAAAATTTTCAGTCCGCTTGTGTTGCAGCAGAAAGTCAACTGATTTCGCGAACGAGTAGCAACACAACTAGAAAGAAAGACCGAAGCTGAAACGACTGCGACTCTGTGTTGTGTGTTAGTGCCAGTCGACGACTATAAAGCGAGCTAGTGTGGACAGCAAACAGTAAGCGTAATCCACGGAGAGAGAGAGCGTACTCTTGCTCATGGTTCCAGAGTACGGCGGTGTCAAGCAAGTGTTCAGGCAATTGCGTGCATGTGTTAGTATGTGTGCGTGAGAGAGCGTCGCCAAATAGCGTTGTAACGAGTAGCGCGCGCAGTGTTGCATAGTGAGGAATGTGAATGCTCATGTTTTTACCCGTGGCGGCAACACTCGACGCACTCTTCATTTCGAAAAACAATTTATTGTCGTCGTATTAGGCAGCGTCACTCCTGCTGTCCTTGTCTGGCTGCTCCGCAGCCACTGGCAACATGAGACACAAACAAATACAAAATTACAGCGAATTCAAAAATTCTAGGGAAGCAGGCAGTCTATACGATACATTCATAAATTTCAGCGCAATTTTATGAAATGCAAGTGAAAATTGTAAACACTTAAAATTTATTTATTTTTTTTTTTCTTTTGTTAAAAGGTTTCGCGCTGTTGCACACTCGTTCTTATATACGTATTTCAACACATACGACCATTGTACTACAACACAGATGTGAAAGAGATGGCCTGCCTATACGCAGCATGGAGATTTGCCAAGTGTGAGCGGGACAAACAATGATGGCCGCTCTCAGCGAGACGCTCCGGCGAGTATCTATCTCCAGTGTGCAGTGGCATGAAATTCATTTGCTCTAGGCATTTTCGCTGCTGCGATTGTACAAATTCTTAAACGTATACAATACTATTTGTAAATAATTATTTGTGTGCGACACGCTTGCTCCCGCTTTGACCGGCGAAATGCTCAAGCGAAAACAAATAAAAGAAAAAAAAAAAACAACAATTACATGTATGTATGTATGTATCTACAGATGTGTGCGTGTCCACACACAGATACAACTAACGCATCACCTTTACTCTGTGAATTGCGCCAATTTTCTTTACCATTTGGGCTTAGTACTGAATTATGGTAAATATATTATTTATGCTCCTGGAAAAGACGCAGGCAAGGGTTTTTATAAGAAAGTGCTGTTTTTCTTAGAAAAACGAAATTCGTGTTAATTTTAAATAACAAATCGGCAGCGAAAAAGCGTCTGCGCCGACTTGACGGACCACAGCCACTAGTGATGGGTGTTTATCCTAATAATTATTAGAGACAAACATTCTCGATTAAGAAAAGGGCGGCAAATGAGTTCGACAAACAAATTTGTTTTATTGACAAGAAATTTGTAGTAGAGAGAAGAAAAAAACATAAACTGAATTAAACAAAATATTTAAATAAATAAGTTTAGTTCAAATAAAAAATAGTAAAAAAATAGTATTAAAATGTTATATTAAATTAATTGTATAAATAATAATTGTTTAAAAAGAAATTGCAATTGTTAGCATTACGAAAAATTTATAAATTTTGATGACTTGTTTCATTAATTCTATTTGGCTTATTTCATAATTTTGCTTATTTCGTTTAGTTGTTTAGATTATGAGTTGACAATTCTACCACCATCCATAAAACGACATAAAGATCTGTAGAATTAGATAGACCTCTATATTATATTTATATATTCATCCGTTTACAAATTTGAATTTGAATTTAATTTTGGATTTATTCATTTTTCATTATAAGAGATTTGGAAAAATGTATATACTACTGTATAATACAAGATTTATTTACAAAAATTAAGTCAGTTCAATCGTTTATGCCTATCACATTCATGAATGTTCTAGAACAACTTTCTACGATCTCTTAATTTGAATGTTCAAAATATTGAAATAAGCTCGGTATTTTTACAGCCGAATATGTTTTGGAAATATCAAAAAAACTAAAGTGCATACTATAGAAAAAAAACAAAATTGACTTTTTCCCAAGATTTGATTATTATTATATTAAATAATCCACCATATTATTTTCAATCCAGGCTCGGCGCTCTGTGGGCTATCGGCCAGAGCTAGATTTATTTATCGATACAATCGATAATTAAGAGAATAGTTTTCTCTCCCTGCACTAATATTTCAAAACTGTAAAATTGCACAGCGGTGCAAGGCAAGCGAAGAGGAGAGGCTACGAACAATAAAAAAGAAATTTAAACGCGAACCTGCGATGGCAAATTATATTATTAGAAGCATAACTGGAGAATCAATTTCCAATTAGATGCGGTGCAACAAAATGTGCCGAAAGCTGTCTGTATGTGTGCAGAGGCCTGTTTGTGTGTGCATTTAGATATGCATTTTAATGTACATATAAATTATAGACCTAATGTGTGTGTGTATTCAAGTGTGCATGTGTGTGCGTGCACCTGTAGATGCATGTAACTATATTGCCATACAAACACACATGTGTTTATACTTACGTATAAATGCATATTTAAAGTTGTTTTGCCGCTTTATTGATAATATTTAGGTCTTGCTGGAAATTGGTTAAAGTTTAGAAAAGGTATGTAAATAAATGATTTCTCATATGTTTCATTATGCTTAAATGATTTTACCTTTCAGGTAAACGCGTCTAGCGTCGTTGCAGTCTCTTCCCGATGAGGATTATTACTAATAATATTGACAATTAACTCAGGCAGCGTACTTATACCCTGCACCCCAATGGAAAGTGGAAATTCAGGTCATACCCTGGTTTTGTGAAAATGAATGCAACAGACAGAAGGGGGCGTGCCACACTCCCTACAGTATATATACTCTTGATCAGGAAGACGAACTGAGTTGATCTAGCCATGTCCGTCCGTATGAATGCAACGATCTCGTAGACCACAAAAGATAGAGAAATTTTAGATGAAAATTTATATATGCCATACTCAGTACGAGTTTATCTTTGTTTCGATAACTCATCCCATTTCCTTATTATAGACAAAAATCGTTAATTTGGCTCTTTAATTTAATTAAAGGCTTTTAAGCGTAGCTTGAGAGCCGTAAAAGCTAGAAACTGCAGATCCCGTAGTGAATACTAAAATTTTGGATTTCGATCCCAGTTCCCTAAAATTTGCAAAAAACGTATATCAAATACTAGAAACTTGTGCTATAGACAACCTTATTATGTTTTTAAACTCCATCTAGTAGTATAGTTATTCGTCAATCAATTTCCCGTAGTAATGCTCATATTACAGGCCAAGCGCAATCGCTGCGTAAACTGCGCAGTAAACTGAGCGCGTGAATATGCATGAGTGTCTGTGTGTATGTGTGAATGCGTTATATGCAATGTATATATAAAAGAGATATAAAATGAATTGACTATCAGCTTACGCAGGGTTTAGGGTATCTCCTAGTCGAGCCTTCTCGACTGGAGCACTCTTAGTTGTTTCGTTCAAATGTAGGCAGAACCCATGCATACTTGATCAGAATGAATGACAGATACGATCCCACCTATACGTTCGATCTTGAGCTGCATATTTGTAATTTTGCACGTATATGATATACTATAATATAACATATAATATAATATAATAGTATATATAATATACGAATATACTTATATATACAGTTCAAGCTCATTTAAAATAAGTTATAAAAGATAGCGAGGCTTAGATATTTATTTGAACATATCACCAAACAAACTTTATATATAGATTGAAAAGGGGAGTAGTAGATCGAACAATCAATCAATCATCATGTATAATATATATATCTAAATTTGATATTTTTATATATTTTATGTATTTATAAATTTTATATATTTATATATCTTGCATTTATATTTATTTATATATTTATAAATTTTATACATTAATGCATGTATCTTATATATTTTGTGATACTTGTATACATGTGATGTAGTCTATATAGATTTATGTATATAAGATAAGATCTAAAGACTGAATATAGCTTCATCGGCTAAGGGAAGATCTAAAAAGGAATAGCTTTACCATCTATTCTAATTTTAATGATTAAAAATTCTGTTGAAATTACAATATATGCACAGCTTTCGCATTAGGTTAACAAAACATTAATGAACTTAAAAGTATGCAATTTTAAGTTTATTAATGTTTTGTTAACCTAATACGAAAGCTGTGCATATATTGTAATTTCAACAGAATTGGTAATCTTTCTTAGAAACCAAGAAAAGAGACTTCGTTAAATTCAACGAAAACCCCTTATTATATTGATATTTCTCTCATTTTGCATATAAATTATATGTAGGGTTGTCATCCGTCCTGGATTTCCGGGACATGTCCCGCTTTTAGAGGTAAAGTCCCGGTGTCTCGACCTCACACGAAATTGTCCCGGTTTTCTACTGTTTCGATCACAAAATCGTCATTTTGACAAAACGTAACTCAAAAGAACAATTTTGAGTCTAATTGCTGAACTAATTAACTAGTGAATTTTCATTAATATATTCTTCTAATTGTGCTTAGGGTATCTGAAAGAGCGAAGTTTTCGTTTAATGACAATTTCATTCATTCATCATTTGAGTTTAGTTTTAAAAATTAAGCTAAAACCAAATTTTCGTTTGCAGAAATGTAATTTCTAAATTTAGGAGTAGAGTATTAGTGTTTTGGCTTATATAGGGAATGAACGCTACAATAGACTTCATAAGAATCAAATACATAATCTTCATAATCTTTTAAGATATTCATATGCCTCTATCTGTAATAAGATTTCTGCCCTTGGATCACATGGGTCCATTCACTCCTCTAGTGTTTCCACGTGTGAAGTTCTTAGAGCTAACATATATTGTATAAACAGATTCAATAACGACTTGAGCTATTGCCGCATTGCTAGTTTTTTTTTTTATTGTAAAGCGGTTTCTAGCATGCTGCGGCCCAGTCAGCAAGTCCCATACTATGATGCTCCCAACTTTTAGTTCTCTCGTTCATACAATGCCCGAGATAAACGAGTTTATATAAACTATACGTCGGCCCGATGCGCTGCGTTTTCAATGCCTGCTGATAAGGAGGCCTTATCTCGTATTGCTGGGTGACATCCGGTGGCTGTGTCATTCGAGTGTGAAGCATATTCTATCGAAAGGGAGCACGTGTCATGGATAAAGTAGTTTACTGCAATATATCAATAGAAATACACGTAATATACCATTAGACGCAGTTTATTTATTTTATGAATTAGGGTTGCATCGACTATCTATATCGATAGCTCGATATCGATGGTAAAAAGCAAATATCGTTTAGCAATATTGTGCTCAAAGCCCGCAAATTGGTTGGCTTTCAAAAATAAATAATTAGAGTTGCATTTATTACGTGTTCGATAGCAGTTATCGAGCGTAAAAAGCAAAGCTGTGTTCAAGCCCGCAAACTTGTTGGATTTTAAAAAATAAAGAATTAGAGTTGCATTTATTAGCTGTATCGATAGCAATTATCGAGCATAAAAAGCAAAGCTGTGTTTAAGTCCGCAAATTGGTTGGATTTTTAAAAATAAAGAATTAGAGTTGCATTTATTAGCTGTATCGATAGCAATTATCGAGCATAAAAAGCAAAGCTGTTTTCAAGCCCGCAAACTTGTTGGATTTTAAATATAGAAATGAAATTTGAATTAATGTTGAAATTAAAATGTTTATTTATATTATCGCATGCATATTTTATATTTTTTAAATACATTATCTGTGTTTAAAATCTTAAAATTTTAATTTCAGGCACACGTGACACCCTCTGGCGACCAAATGTCAAACTAATGCACCAATATCTATGGCTTGGATTAAAAAGCGACGGCTAAGATTAAATAGCATCTCAGTTTTATTGTTGCCAACCTTATTTGATTGAGTGTGAAGCTTAATAAATAATAAAAATAAAATTAAATAAATGTAGCATGAAATTACATACATTTAATGCGATGTTGTTGAAAAAACAATAAGTTGTTGTCTGGCGCCATCTGTTGGCGTGGCATTTAAGCAACACCAGCCGCTTATGCGATCACTTTCATAGCACTCAGCAATTGTGAGTTAGCATAGCGCGTAAAAGTATGCAACATAATTTTAATTATTTTATATATAAAATTTGTAAAATGAATTTTTAGTTTTATATGATTTTTTTTATAAATAAATTTGTTTGGCTGTGACAATGGGATTTTTGTCAGCGTTTTAATGATAAGTATTTACGTATAAAATGTTGTTTTTCATGTTGCTTTGCCCAAGCAGGTGTAATTTAGAGTCCTGTTATATGAATCCACATCAAAGGATTAATGAGGGTATATTAGTTTTGTGCTTCAGTATGCGACAGGTTGATGATGCATATAATAATACATTCAAGTCAAATCTAATCATGTTTGGCATATTTGACATTTATATATATTTTCCAGTGCAGCTAAGCTAAGAGTTTCATTAAAAATTCCATTGGAAGGCTTAAATATTTTAGCATAACTCGAGAACTACAAGAGCTAAAGACATCGAAATGGGCATATTCGCTTCGCCAATACCTTAGACACATTTGGAAAAACTCTTTTTTTACTTCCGACCTAATCAATTGTTATAAACAGTGGGATTGTTCGAGAAAGCAGTGCCGTAATATCTATATCGCAAGTAGATATAAGTAAACGAGGCCTAACCGATTTCACAGTTGAGAACAATCGAGCATTATATGTATTATTGTTAGTTGGGGACAGAGAGGACGAGCTGAAAGTCGAGTCGGCGTGCGGCAGGTTCTAACGCTGAGCAGAACAAAAAAATCGTCGCAATTTGTAGTTCGAGCAATTAATGTGGCCATTGTCTGAGGACTACCTTCTTGATTTGTCCGACTGTCCACTTGCCGCATTATTTCGCAAAAGAAGAAGGAGAAGCAAGGGAAAAGGAAAAACGATTTCAATTTTCACATCGCCTCTGCCGCCGTCGCTGCCGCCGTCGCTGCCACTGCCACCGTTTCGATGCGGCCCAAACAGCGGCAACGGCACAGCGGGGCGTGCGGTGCCAGATGAGAGAGGCCGCCCACCGCGGGGCGCCTCGCTGATTATCATTTCGACACCCAATTGCTGTGCAGCGGCCTCGGCCCTCGGCCCTCGGCGCTCTCTGATCGACTTGCTCCAGCGATCAAGTGCACGAGCGAGCGACCGAGCGCTGCGACTCCTCTAATATTTTTGTCAAGTGATTTCCAGGAATGTGTTAGAAAACTTCTTGTTTTCGGCACTCCACGCCGCAGCAGCAGCAGCGGCAGCGGCAGCGGCAGGCAAAAGGCTGTAAATTAATGCTGTTGACATTTTTAGTGTAAAATGCGCATGCTCCGAATCTGAGAAACCTGCAGCGGCCACGACCAGAGTCAGAGCCAGAGCAAGGCCAGACCAACTGTTGTCTAATCATTTGTTCGCGGTTTCTGTTACAACTTGTGCCCTTTGCCCATAACCGCAAAAGAAAGAGACAGTCAGAGAACGGGAGAGGGAGAGAGAGGGAGCGGGAGTTGAGTCTCTGTAATTTATGGCATGTTGTAATTAATTTTCCTTTGTCTTTGATTTGATCTACAAATATTTTGCATCCGAGATGGCCCAGAGATTGCGACTGCAAACATCTGATGGAATGCATAAAAAAACAAAAAACAAGTAAAAGTGCGCCAGTCGAGACGGCTCGGCTAGGAGATACCCTGAAATCGAAGCGAATCTATATTTGTCAAATACATGACTTGTATTTAGCTTAATTAAAATAAATTATGAAAACTTTCTTGCTCAAAAAAAGCGAAGGAAAGTCGAATATTAGCTGACTGAGACTCGAACCTACGCCCAATTACGCAACGGACATAACCTCTACCAACATCGCCACTTAATATTTATAATACAAATACAAAACAACTATCGAGAGCTTCGCCTGGAAGTGAACTCAGGACTGCTCGGCGACGCACCCTGTCTCAAAGACGCCCCTCCACTGCTTGAAAACGAGGTTGCAAATGTAAATTAAAGTAGCAGCAGACAATTCAAACGCAATTTGCGATTCTTCTTAACTGCTACCTAAGATATTTCAACTAAAATTATCAATATGATCTACATTTTCTATGGGAATATTTGTCCGCCTAATAAAAATGCAAACTCAGTCACCTAGTGGATCTAGTTGCAACTTCAATTTAGAGAATTTGGAGTCGGTATCCAAAATATAACAAATATCAAAATTGCATAAAATATTTATAAAACTAAATATCAAATGTGGTGTCCTAGCTTCAAAGATGAGCATGAGATATAATTTAATAACTGAATTCTGATCATGCTTTTAATCGTTAACAATTAATTGAGGATAGTTCTCGATTTTTTATAACAAACTTGATCTGCGCTCTGTATATTGGGACCTACAAAAACAAAAATTGAAGTCTCTAGCTCTTAAAGGAGCTGAGATCGACGCGTTCAGAAATACAGAAAGACGGACGGACAGACAGACGGTCAGAGCTGAATCGAATCAGCTCATCATCCTTATCAAGAATACATATACTTTGGGAGTGTGGCACGCCTCCTTCTGCCTGTTACATACATTTTCACAAAACTATTATACCCTGATTTCCCATTTTCAATGGGCGCAGGGTATAAACACCATATGCCTAATATATTTATATTTATTTTTTTATTTATTTATATTTATCTGCTGTATTCATACTTTTCAATCAAATGCAAACTCTCAACTCGACTGTCAGATACCCTGTATACTTATCTGATGCATCCATACTTTACGTGCTACAATATATATAAATTTTATATATATCTATATATATATATATATATATATATATATATATATATATATATATATATATATATAAATTTTAACTCGAAATGCAACTCGACTGGCAGATACCCGGTAAGCAGCATAGTCAAAAATTCACCCAAATTATTAGAGTGACCCAGCAAGAATAATACGATTATATTTCCAATAACTGATGCTCAGCAACTAAAGCAGTTTAGTATAAAACTTAAACACTAAAATATAAACTAAAGTTTGCCATTTAAGCAAAATTTATTTTCAGGCCAACAAAATGCAAGTTCTGCGTAAGGACACACGAGCTGCTGGGCGTTGTGTGGGTGTGCTGTGGCGACTCCGGCATCTCGGGCATCTCACGACAATTACGTGACTTGACACCCCTCGTTAGGTTGCTCCTTAGACCACAATAGTTCGGCCAGAGCCTAAACATGAGCTCGAGGTCAACATGAAGCGAGACAGCCATAAGTAGAGCCTGCCAGGCTATTGTTATTAAGTATTATATTATAATTCATTTTATATTAACTATATATATTATGTATTTCATATATAATGACAAAAGTGTGGCTTTGAAATGAAATTATAAATAATGTATACATACATGTATATTTAACATGAGTAAAATTTTTGTCTGTATGTGAATAAGGCTAACAAATAGTAAAATATTATTAGATAAGCCCCAATCAATAGGTTCTCAAGGATCTTCGTAGAGAAACTTAACTAATATATAAAATAATATGAAATACAAATAATTTATATATTTCAATTTGCTTGGATTATCTACAAGGGCGGACTCTAAAATTAGTTACCTGAAAAAATGATATATAATAAATAAGTGTAATAAATAAATATATAATAAAAAAATAAAAATTAACATTAAATTTTAAGGAAAATTGTTTTATTTAAAATTTTTTTTTCTCATTTGGATAGCTTCTCCCAGTAGTTTAGTATAGACTACACTGGTCGACAACATTAAGAAACAACAAATTAACATGTAAATGGCTGCAGTTGGGAGTGGTCGACTAGAAGATACTCTGCTTGCACATAAAAAAGATGTTAGAATTCGCATTTTAACAAAGAAATTGTAGTGTTAGCCAGGTTAGAAAACCATTCTATTTAAAAATGGAAGTTCGCCTACGCCAGGAACTGCACCTGTGCAGCCTCAACCAATGTTTCGACTCTGCCACCCCCGCCCCATCTCTTGGCGAAGTGGTAGATTGGACCTGGAGTTGCAAGCGTCAATTTACACACGATTCAATCGCAATCGTGATTCTATAAATAGAATCACAGAATGCACGTATATGAATGTGAATGTATGAATGTCTGAATGTATGAATTTAATATATGAATGTATGAATGTATGTATGAATGTATGTATGCATGTGAGCACAGAGAAAGTGCGTAGTCTTAGCGCCCATTGCCACTAGCTTTTGCTAGTTGACCACAAATTTGGCATAGTAACTCCCATGTTACTTAACGGATTTCAATGAAATTTTAAGCATATGAACTACATATTCGAATGAATGAATACGCTGAAATGGCAAAACAATTTCAAATTAAATAATTTCGTGCACATTTTTTTAGCTGGTAGCTGAAATGTAGCAAAAATCAAAATTGATTAAAATATACACGAAAATATATGTACAAATTTGAGAGCTCTAGCTTTAAAGTTGTACAAGATATGATTGAATCAGTGAAGTTCCTTAATGATTTGAATTAATTTCATTTAAGCACCGAAAAGTTATCGATAAGTAGAAGCGAATATGATTTGTGCGTGATATAAGGGGAGATATGTAAAAAAAATCAAGGCTCTACCTCTAATGGGTCCCGAGATCGGCAGGGTCATGCATACGTCTAGACGGATAGGGACTTAATAAATAATATACTTTATACTATTTTAGCCCAGCCACTCTTCTCTTTGCCTGTTATGTTGATTTTGACAAGGATGTTAGACCTGTTGAGTTAATGTCTGAAAGGCGTATAGATCTATCAGATCTGACTTCCGAGATGATCTCAGTTAAAAGTGAATTTGAGGATCTATGATATTCTGGTATTATGACGATATCCAAAAGTTTTTAGAAGGATAGAGAGTACAAAGTAGATTATCTATATCTATATCTATCAGTTATATCTATATATTAAGTTTGATAAAGGTGTTAGACCTGTTGAGTTCATAGCTGAAAGGCGAATAGTCCCATCAGATCTGACTTCCGAGATGATCTCAGCTAAAAGTGAATTCGAGGTTCTATAATATTCGGGGATTATGACGATATCTGAAAGTAGTTAGAGAAAGAGAGAGTGCAAAGTAGTATATCTATATATATATCTATCATCTATATCTAGATGAAAGAGAAAAAAAAATAGTTAGAGGGAGAGAGAGAGACAGAGAGTACAAAGTAGTATATGTATTTCTATGATATATTCATCTTCTATATCTAGATAAAAGGAAAAAAGGTTTTATAGAGGGGGAGAGTACAAAGTAGTATATTCTTATCTATTATCTATATCTACATGAAGAAGAAAAGTGCAAAATTTCAGAGTTGAGGATTCGCACTTTAAGATCTCTATATCTCTATAATCCGATTCGTGTTTCATTTACAGTTGATATGGAATCTAGATATCTGAAACACTTTAGCTGATCCAGGGCGAAAGTCGTTGGACATTCATGCGGAACGACTGAGTCTATGTTGGCGGAGTGAGCGACTGGGTGACTGGTGCGACGCGGATTTGGATCTGTGTATTCTGACTTTAGGGCTCAACGGCAATTGCTGCAGAAAAAACCAATAGATTTAGACTGTAATCTCGGAAAGTCTACAGCAGAGCGGGCAAAATATTTGCAGACAGTGAAAGGATTTAAATGTGAAATCCCGTAAATCCAATTTACAGAAAGCTGCATATCGGCCAATGCTTGGGAATGGCTAAAGGGTAGAGGGCAGAGGGTCGCGGGTCGAGGGTAACGGGTTAGGGTTAGGGTTTCCAGGAGACTAACCCAAGAGCGTGCAATGCAAATTTAATGAAATCTCAATTGAAGGCGAACACCTCGTCGCGCAGGCTACCTGAGGAGGAGTCGTCGCTGCTGCTGATAGTCATCGAAGAGGGGTGACGACGAGAGATGCACAACCTTGCTTGCGGATTACCGCAGAGCCTTTAAGCCTTTGACTTTTCCTGCTAAGCGATCGTAAAACGTGGGTTATGCATTTATGGACCCAGCACCCACCCACCCATCCAGCCAACCAACCAGCGAGAGCTGCTGCCCCGGTCACAGTCACAGTCCGAGCAACTTGGCCAACCTGGCTGGGTGCGGTTTAATCCGAGACCACCAAAGAGATCATGGCGCACTTATTTAATCTGCTCAGTTGGGTGCAAATTGTTTCTTAAGCGGGTAGCTGACCTCAGCGTACCTCCGCCTGTTCCTTGCTTACTGCTTGGTGGGTGAGCGGCTAATCCCTGGCATCGCCGCTTGGCGGGATTAGCATATCATTTCGAGTGGAAATCCAAGTAGACCAGCCAGGAGCTTTGTTCGTTTGTTTGGCTGTTGTCGGTAATCGTGGAAAAGTCAAAGGCAAAAGCCAAATGAACAACAAAAATGACGAAGAAACTTGCGCTACCTGTTTACCGACTACCTGGCACCTGGTCGAGCCGGGATCCCTTGCCGAAACCGGCTCACGCTGCCCTACCGTGTGGCTAGGGAGGGATTAGAACGCGATGTTTGGTGGGCAAGTTGTGCTAATCAATTGATTAGCGCAGCTTTGGGGATCGCCAGGGGAGTGATCGATAGGCCCATAGCAAATGATGTACCAGATCTAAGTCCCTACGGCGGGCAAGGCTGAAGCTGATGCTGCTCAATGGAAAACGTTGAAGAAGACGTAAATATAACTAGAGAAGCGAATATGAAGAGAAATGAGATAAGATAAAATATGAATAATCATAATATTTCTATAAATATTTGACATATACTTATGTTATAGATTATATGATCTATGTACATATATTGAAATAAAAATATGTTTTTAATTTTAGGTATATATTGTATATGTGTAATTTATATATGTATATATATATATTGAATAAAAACAATATTTTTTATGTTTTAAATGCTGTGTTCAGAAAAATAGTAGTGCTGCGTTTTCCTTTAAAAAATAAAAATATTTCTATTGTTAGCTTAAAAAAAAAAAAATGAATAAAACTAGCTGCTTTCGGTTGGAGTTCATTTGATTGATAAATATGATATAGAGAGATGAATGTAGCATTAACCGTTCATAGAAATAATAGTACTGCAGGTAAATAATTAAAAAAAAATAAATAACAAACATTTTAATTTAAATAAAAACATGAATTTATTGAAAGTGTAATAAATGAATTTACTCAAATTTGAATTTAATAAAAACATGGTCATAGAAAAATTGTAATAAATTTATTTGTATTTTTTTACTTAAATTTAAATTGAATAATAACATTAACTCATAGAAAATGTGTAATAAATGAATTTTTTCTTACAAAATTGCTGTTTAATAGTATTCAAATATACAAGACAAATACACATTCACACAAAGACTTTAACTTTGTCAAAATGAATCTAAAAGAAAAAATTAAATTTAGTCTTATATAAAAAAATATTCATTCAGGAAATAACTTTATATTCATGTAAGATTAAATATTAGAATAGAAGTGCTTTATATTTTATTTATTATTTTCTTCTTTAAAATTTTGTTTTTTTTTCTCTCTCTCTTCTTCTTCAAAATATTTCACTTACAACTAAATTGTATTGTCAAACTCAGTCGCACTATTATTTTTATGTGGCTCTAAAACTATTATTATTGGTATTAAATCATAAAAAAATATTGATATAAAATTAGACGAACTGAGAATATAAAATGGTTTTAAGATATCTTAACCAAAAGCTAGCAAACACCAGGAGTTAATATCTTTCGATATGCCCGCTCCCTTTGCACTTGTGGAAGCTCAACTATTTGTATGTTACTTGATGTGGAAATAAGTAAAAGTTGAACACAGAAAGAACTGGGCTAGGTATTCTATTAGGTAGATCTCTATCATTATCTTAAATTTAACACAAGATGATGACGTAAGTGGAAGACATCGAAATCGTATGGAAGCCATTGAAATCCGTAACATAAAAATGAATATGAAAATATATATATTTTTAAGAAAATATGAAAAAAATATATAAATATATATATAAAATTTAAAGAAAATATCAAAAGAACATCAAATGAAATGAATAAAATAAAAATTACATTTTATTGATATATTTAATGGGCTTATATCTGTTTATGTTGTCTCTCTTGTATATGGATTTGATTACATTTCATTTGAGTTGTTCTTGATATTTACTCTTCTTCTTAATTGATATTTAAGCAATTCCATTTTCAACTTCATAGCTTTCAATTTTGGCATACAACATTTGTGAATACTCAGAATAAGTAAGTTTTCTTTTTACAAGATTTTCTTTTATGACAAAGTTCGACAAATTTAGTTATAAAGTTAAGTGCAGCTACTGGTTAGATGAAATCTGATGTGTATATATAATGGATTCTTTATGTTGTGCTCAGTTTATTTACATCTTAATCATTGGCATTATCTTTATTTTCTAAGTTAGTTAGGAAAGCAATGCCATATTATTGCGTATACGTAATATGTACAAATTGCCTAAAAAAGAGCGAAGATAAAAATGAAACTAAAGTCTGAAATATAAGTGTTTTTTTCCAAAATAAAATATCTCTGACACTTAAAATTTAACTGAGACTAACTGTGTTTACTGTAGAACACAAATCTTTTCTTTGATCAAAAATAAATAATATTTATTAATATTTTATTTTTTAATTTTGTAAGTTATTACAACTTATATTTTTGTTTTAAGTAATATTTATATATATTATATTTATTATTTATATTTATTTACCTGTTTCCTGTTGAAAATAAATATTTTTATTTGTATAAAAAATATATACATATTCTATATATTTTTCCAATTTTTATTTATTCTCGTAACATTTTTTCTGTTTATTTTCTCACTCTATCCTTGACTTCAAATAGTTGAAATGGTCTTTAATATATCGCTACATAGTGTCATCAGCGCATTATATACATAAATATGGAAAGGCGCCTGCAAAAAAAACTATTTAATTGTTTATTATCGCCGAATTGATCTATTTTTTTAAAGATCTAAGAGCAAAAAGTATCTCAGCTGGCACAGTTCGTAGTCGCTACCAATACATGGACAGCGCAGCCTGCTGCGACTTCAAAGAAACCAATGCGATGCATATACACAGTCACACATATGTACATATACACATACATACACACACACACACACACACAGTCACAGAGAGACGCATGTGTTAAGGGCAGTTAGAGCAAGAGCGCGAAAGCAGCTCAGCCGCTCAGCCGACGCTCAGCCGACGTCGTCGACGTTGTTCTTGTCGCTGCGGTGCGCTGTGGTGGTGTTTGGGCAACGCCCCTTTAAATACAGTTATTTCATTGGGCCGCGACCACAAATTTATTAGTTTTTATTGTTATTGTATTGATATTTGAATTATGCGCGCCGCATTGAGACTTTTCCCTTGGGCTTTTACACGGAGACTCAATATGAATTGTTTTCGTTTCTTTTTTCTTTTTTTTTGGTAAAAGATTTTTGGGCTCTTTAATTTTTTGGTTGCGGAATTGAATGAGATGAATTGCATTGTAATTGGAATAAAATTAATTTTTGACAATTAAAAAGCGTAAATAATTATTTCGAGTTTAAACAATAGTTGGCTAATTTAGTTGAATTAAGAAAAATACGTTTTACTTCGATTTTCTGACCCAATAAATCAAAGCTTTCCGTACTTTTACTTTACTCTAATATTTGTTTTTGCCTCTGCGAAAGAGAAAATGTCAAAGTACATGGTATGTGTGTATGTGTGTGTGGGTGTGTGTGTGTGTGTTATACTTTCAGTGATTTTCTCAAGTTCATAGAATGCAGTTCGATATGCATAGACAAAGACATGCGTGCAAAAAAAAGAAAAAAAAAACTGTAAGTTATATGCATGTGTGAGTGTGCGTGTGTGTGTGTATTGTTCTGCTCACCTACATACTGCTATGTGTAGTAGCATCATAACTAAGAATCTCAGGGTGAAGCGAGTTTCAAGCAAAAATACTTATGAGCGCAAGGCTCGCCCAATTGCTTTGACACACAAACCCACACATAGAAATTAAAACAAAACGCCTATACGGGCGCTGCTAGAGCTAACAACAACAACATCGCAATGCACATACACCCATACAGATGCGCGCGCGCGCACACACAAACACACACACACACACACACGGACAGCCAGTGTGTGTGCGCGCGAATGGGAGCGAGCTAATGAGCGAGCGTGCGAGCGAGCGAGACGAAGAGCGAACGCTGTGCCGTTGCATAGAGCGGGCAAGCGCGGAGGAAACAACCACCAAGCAGGCTGAGGGCGCACGTTGCTGCTGCCAGAAGAGCACAGCACGAGTCGCTGCTGGCGTCGCTGTCGCTGCCCGCTGCCGTCATCACTGATTCGTTTTGTACGTTGTTAGACTCTCTCGCTGCGTTTTGAATTCAGTCGACAACGATAATTACCGGTGGTTGTATCTCGAGCGCTGCGACTGAGGCCAAGAAGACCGAACTGACCAAAACAAGCAACGACGACGAAGCCCGCGCTCGCTCGCGTTCCTCGCCCATCAACCGAACTACGAACGAATATACAACAACGCGCACAACAGTTTCGCCAATTGAGTGAGCCGCGCGCGCTTGTCTCTCTCTCTGTGTGTGTGTGTGTCTGTGTGTGTGTATAACGAAACGAAGCGAAATTCGAATTTGTTGTGCCCGGTTACTCTCGTGGGCAAATTATTATTGACTCTACGCGGCGACTTCGATGTCAGCGCACTGTGCAATTATTAAAGCGAAAACAACAGCAACAAGAACAGTAGCAGCAGCAGCAGCAGCAGCAGCAGCAAGAAATTATTGCAGAGCTGACGATCAGCGCATTAAGGCTATAATTATTTGAACGCATACGCGTCTGTGGTTAATACACCCTATAAAACAATACAAGTGAAAAGCGTGCCATAATTATAACAACAACAACAGCAGCAGCAGCAGCAGCAGCAACAGCAGCGGCAGCATCAGAAGCCACAACGAGGGCAGTCTAATAACAATAATCAAAAAGGCAAACAAAATCAATAAACGGCAATGTGCGAAAATTGCTAAAAACAAAAAAGGAAAAAAGGAAAAAGGAAAAGGAAAAACAAAGCGCATCAGCCAAATCAGCAGCAACAACAGCCATTAAAATTGCCAACATGATTGACGCCACCTGCAATTATTTGAATCCCTATGCACTGTCCCAGCCCACAGTCATGCAGCAGCAGCAGCAGCAACAGCAGCAGCAACTGCAAATGCAACAGCAACATCAGCAACAACAGCAACAACAGCAACAACAGCAACAGCAGCAGCAGCAGGAGCAACAGCAGCAACCAAGTCATGATTTCATTAGCGCCACATTGCTGTCCGCCTCGACGTCCGCCTCCGCCTCCGCCTCCGACTCGAATGCCTCCTCTCCGCTGGCGTTCTACGGCAAGCCGGGCAACGCATCGCCGGCGACGGCGGTGGGTGGCGCAGCGGGCGGCGTGCCGCCAATGAAGCTGGAAATGCAATATCCGCCGCAGGCATCATCCACGGGCAGTGCCTCGCCCAACTCCAGCCTGTCGCAGTCGGCCGCCTCCTCGGCCTCGGTCTCGCCCAGCATTTTCCCCTCGCCGGCGCAGTCCTTCGCCTCGATATCCACTAGTCCGCCAGCCGCAGCCGGCAGTGGCTCCTCCTCGGCCGCCGCCGCGGCCGTCGCAGCCGCCGCCGCCGCCGACCTGGGCGCTGCGGCCGTGGCCAGCGCCTACAGCTGGAATACGGCTGCCTACACGGCGCTGCCAACAAGGTAGGTTCCTCCCCCATCCTCCCCCCATCCCCACTCGATATACATCGATACTATCCTATCATGGGCTCGCTCCTCCCAGATTTAACTCGCTCTAATTTGTTGCCTCCGCCTCGTTTGCTTCTCTCCCGCCCCGCAGAACTCAATTTCCGTACGCGCAGTACGCCACGTACGGAAATGTGGCGTCGGTTGGCGTGGCCGCCTCGGCGTCGGCCGCGTGGTTCTCGCACCAGGAGCGCCTGTATCAGCCGTGGTCGTCGCAGAGCTACCCCAGCTTCAACTTTGATGACATCGCCTTCCAGACGCAGCTGCAGCGGCGCTCCGTGCGCTGCACGTGCCCCAACTGCACGAACGAGATGAGCGGCCTGCCGCCGATCGTGGGGCCGGACGAGCGTGGAAGGAAGCAGCACATCTGCCACATACCTGGGTGCGAGCGGCTGTACGGCAAGGCGTCGCACCTGAAGACCCACCTGCGCTGGCACACGGGCGAGCGGCCGTTCCTCTGCCTGACGTGCGGCAAGCGCTTCTCGCGCTCCGACGAGCTGCAGCGCCACGGGCGCACCCACACCAACTACCGCCCCTACGCCTGCCCCATCTGCTCCAAGAAGTTCTCGCGCAGCGACCACCTCAGCAAGCACAAGAAGACCCACTTCAAGGACAAGAAGACCAAGAAGGCCCTCACCGCCGAGGCCAAGGAGCAGGCGGCGGCGGCCATCAAGCAGGAGAAGGCCGAGAAGGCCCTCGGCGGCAAGAAGGCGCCCAAGAGCTCCGCCGCAGCGGCCATGCTCGGCACCGGGATGCAGTTCAAGCAGGAGCAGCCGGAGCAGCCCGCCAACGGCCTGAGCTATGCGCCCTACGCAGCGGCCGCCGTCGGAGCCGCCAGCCTGCCCCCACCGCCGCCCCTCTTCCAGCAGGCCGATCCCCACGGCAGCAGCAGCGCCGGCAGCTATGAGCCCTGGTGCACGGCCAGCGGCACGGGCAGCGCCGGCAGCTCCAGCTCCAGCAACAATCGTGCCATGGAACAAAACCAAACTACCTCAGCGAACGCCAGGCCCACCTCGGGCACTGCACCCACTCTCTCCAGCAGCGGCAGCAGCGGAGGCAGCGGCAGCACGCAGCACTATGCGGCGCTGGCCATGCAGAGCGAGTCGCAGCTGGCCTCGGAGTACGGCCTGACCATGTCGGGGCTGGCGAGCGGCGCCAGCGACAGCAGCAGCAGCAGCTGCAACAATCTGAACGGCGGCTACTCCGGCCTCGTCGGCCCCATGAAGTCTGATTACGTCGGCAACTATCCGGCGGAGTTCGCCAGCGGCACCGGCTACGGCTACGCCCACCACCACGTCGCCCACGCCCACGCCCACGCCCATGCCCACGCCCACGCCCACGCCCACGCGCACAATCATCACCATCATCACTATCACAACGCGTGGACCGCCGCCTACCATCCGCATGCCACGGCCTAGGCGCCCAGCCGGACGTACCCCTAACTTAATCCTTCTTGTTGTTGTGTTGTCAAAAACGAAAATCGACCGAATGTTTTACAATATATATATATGCATATATACCGATATATATATATCTATATTTATATATATTATTTTTTTCGATTTTTTTTTTGTATTTTTTTTTGGATATAGTGCGAAGTATTATAAAAAAAAAACAGCCATAATCCTGCATATATGCAGACCTAACTAATACACACACACCCATACATATACACACACATATATATATATATATATATATGTATGTACACCCTAAGAATTCATTCTAATCAATCCCCAGCAGCTCGAACGTAGCCCTAAGTTTTTTTGTCTCGCTAGTGACCTAAATTGTTGTTGTTAAGCCCGTAATAATAATTAACATATTTATGTATATATACATACAAACACACACACACATATATACACATACATGTGTGTGTGTGTGAAATTCAATAATACACCTAAGAGAGAACCTTTTTTTTTGCCTAGGCTAAGGGACATTTTTTTTTGCATGTCTGTAAATAATCAAACTTTATCCTAAACATAAAACTATATTTGAATTATTTGTTAACTGTCTTTAAGATAAAGAAAGACATATATATGTATATATATATATATACACCTATATATATGTATGTATATGTGTGTATATAAAAGACACAAACGGAATACCGTAATAAAAAAAATTTGTTTGAAAGTTGAATTTATTTTTTGTGTATTGGCGAATGGGGGGTAGAGCAATCGAATGGAATTATATATATATGATATATATATATATATATATCTATATGGTAAAGCAAGAAAAGGAATTTCTAGGATTACAAATGGAATGACGAAACGACATGCGCTTAGCGTTGGATTGGGCAATCGAGGGAAAGCAAGGATTTCTAGCATGTTGATTGGGAAACGAGGTTCTATTCGGATACGATGTTTGCTTGAAATTGTATTTTTTTTGACATTTCAGTGAAGCAATCGAAAAGACATACGATTTATCTATATAGGAAAGGAAAAAAGTAATTGAAGAATTATACAAAATATGTTTGTATCAATAAAAGAATGGATTTCTAGGACTATAATTGGAATGCCGCAACAATTTTCGCTTGATAATTCATTTGGCTATATAAAGGAAAGGAAAAAAGTAATTGAAGATATATACAATATATCAATATCTATATCTTTCTATATCTATATGGGAAATGAAGGAATGGATTTCGAGGATTATAATTTAAATGTCTCAACAATATTCGCATGATTTTGTATAATAGTTAGAGTTAGGCAATGGAAAAGGAGAGCATGAAAAGATTTTTTGGATTACAAGTCGAGAAACGATATACGATTTGGATACGATATATGACTGATGACTTGTATTATTAAAGCTTGACAGTCGAATGGACACAAAATTTATTTACTTGGGAGAGGAAAGAAAGTATTTATAAGTTTATGAGTAGGGATAAGATATTCGACTTTGATACGGTATTCAATTTTGCTATAATATTAAATAAATTTTGTAGTTCAATTTAATAGTTGAGCAAAGCAATAGAATAGACCATACGAAGTGTCTTTATGGGAAAGGAAAGGAAGCTCTACAATGAATATAATTAGGGCCACGATACTCGATTCAGATAGACAATGAGATATATTATGTAGTCCCATTTGATAAAACTGCATAGTTAGTAGTTCTAGCAACAAATAAAATAATAAAACTCGTAAGAATGTTGTAGTCAGACTGCAAAATATTCGTTCACGATTAAATAATTTTATCAGTTAATCTCAAGAAGTAGTCTGCAGTAACTTTAACTTTCCACTATTTCGCTCTAGAATGAAGTCACAGTCCTCTTCGACTTATCACGCCCTCAATGGGCGCAGATATATCTACTAAATATTCTTGCTCTTGGTCTGTCTTCACGAGCATACATATATTTCAAGTATCAAGTTTTTCTCGCTTTAAATATAATTTCTGCTATACCAATTATAGTATTTCCCGTTTTGTTACGCCTCTAGTGGGCGTAGCTAGCAAATCTGAACACTTTATAAGATGTGGCTGGTAGCCACCAGCGAGTATGTATTCCAAATTGGAAGTCTCTAACTGCAATAGTAACGAAATGGTTTGCATTCATACGGACAGACGGATGGACGGACTGACGGACGGACAGATGGACAGATGGATAGACAGACGGACTGACGGACGGACAGATAGATAGCTAGACGAACAGACGTACAATTCTCATAGCCAATATACTCTTTTACGAAGGAGCACACAAATTTATTTAAATAAATTCGCTGAAAATCTGGTTATATATAGTTTGTTATATCCTTATATGTTCCATAAATTTCCATATATATTCCATTTAAAGATGCTCAATTCAGATTTAACGCTCCTACTCTCTGCTGGCAGCATAAATCTCTCTAGTCTTCGAACTCTCTTTCGACTTACAATTTGATATATTTCGACTCGTAAATCACACGCAGAACGAGTTAACCCTTTTTCCGTCTTCTATTCTTGTGGTCTTTGGGCACTCGAATGATTTAGACAATTGAAAAGATTTGAAATTTGTTGTATAACTTACGATTGGGCGATAAATAATGAAAGTTATTCATTAAGTGCATTTTCCATTAAACGTGGCTAAAAGACAGTCGCTGCAAAAAGTCTGCCTACCCGCCATGCATGCGCATATGAGTGTGAGTGAGTGTGACGTTTAGGAGAAAGTGCGAATTGGTGTTAGGCGCTGTGCTTAGGATAAGCGTGGTGTGAGCCGCGGTTTTTGTCTATTTTAAATTACCTCAAAACACATATTCCACAAATGATTGCGGCCAACAATTTATGTATGTTTTTTTATGGTTCTGCTATGCGTGCCTCGACTTCTCACGGTCTCAACCCGAGAGCCAGAAGAAGCCTCGCACATATTTCATCACATCCCATAAATTTTGTCTAGGGAAACTCACGGAAAAATTGTGTTTTCTTTTGGGTAAGAAAAATGTCTTTAGCTCATCGAGTGCCCAGAAAATAGCAATAGAAAATTATAATACTTCGGATTCGTCTATAGGCATGAGTACGATCTCGAAAGTCCAGTTAGATAACTAATTGTCTGGCAGTTGGAAAGTGTAGGATAGTCGAAATCAGGTGAGCTGAGCACTGTGAATGACTAAATCATGTTGAATTAGTGCGCCGTGTAATATAGCTTATGCCGAAAAAAAAATAATATTCATACAGACAGTGTGAATGAGCGGTAAACGAGCTGCCACGCCTGTCAGCCCCATAATTAATCATCTACAAAATTGAAATTTGTTGTGCCATTAGCTAAACCAAGCAACACCAAGCAAAACAAAACAGAAAGTCGAAGCTGAAAACTTTACAACTCCAAAGACAACGAAACATGGAAATATAAACATTATGATAATTTCGAATCATTAAAACAGAAATAAAGAAGAAACCAAGTTGCAAAAGGTATAAATGAATACATAACTTGGATATTACTATACATCTTAGATGCAATCCATAATGTATAAATGAATACTGTTACTATCATAGGTAGTTATCTAGACTAGATTTTTAATATGAATTTTTATAGGTTCTTTGAGTGGAAGATACAAAGTGGGGGAAAAATAGCAAGCGTATAATAGAACTTATAATAGAAAAACTTATAACAGAAGATCTGCCAAAAGTTAATGTAAAATAAAAAATTATAACGATAATACAATAAAATAAAAAAAAAAATAACTAAAGAAGGTTAAATGAAATAAAATAATATACTAATAATAAAATAAATTAAAATATTCGAAAAGATTTTGTACATTTTCATAAAAAATAAAATAAAATATAAAAGAAAGTCTGTCAAATATTCCTATAAAATAAGAAAACTTAATAATAATAAAAATAAATATATGTTATAATGAAAGATTTGACAAATTGTCGTATAAACTAGAATAAAATATTATGATAAAAATAAAATAAAATATTATAATGAAAAATCTTTAAAATTTTCATATTTTTTAACTGAAAATCTGTTTAATATTCATATATTAGTAGATCTTTTGTATTATAGAAAACTTTTATATATGATTTTTTGACATTTATATTAAAATTGAATGATGGAAATCATCTGAGACTATATAGAATATAATCGAAGTAGTTTTTCTGAAGAAATAAACCATATATCTTGATAGATATAGCTAAGATAATAAATCAACATCGAAATCAAGTCATATCCAAGTCATAGTTGGAACTGAGGCTGTAAAATTGTACATCTAATGGGATATATGGATAATATGTGAACAGGCTAGCTTTAAAAACATTGCAGAATTATCTATTAACCTCAACTCAAGCTAATATATCCAGATAACCTGGAGATTAACCTGTAAACTATGCTGTGAGTAAGGCTATTGGTTAATATCGGAGCAGATTATTATAACCTCTTTTGAGCATCAGTGTAACCAGTGCAGGCGTAGCCCAAGGCGCACATTTCTGAAACTAATGCACCCGCCCGCTAGTAATATTCATATTTGTAGAGCAATCTATCATACTTTCGAATAAGTACGTCTCTGGGCTGCAGATCAAGTGCCACTCGCATGCGACTCGAAACCCTTCTCAGAATTTGGCGCTAACTGACACCCCGCATGCGCAGCATTGACACATTTAGAGGCTGTCAAGGTGCTCTTGAGGACCGTGTCACACGTACTTAGTAAACGGGAGCAGCTCAATATGCATATAGTTGGTCCTTGGTCCTGCGGAGAGTGGACGAGTGAGCCGAACGAACCGCGTCGGTTGACCGTGACACGCTCGCTCAAGTGGAGGGACTTGCGATCGCTCTAATTTTAATCAAAATTATAAATAATATAAATGTTATACAACCACTTGACAGTTGCCCGGCCGTTCTTTGTGTTTCATCTTTCACAAAACCGAACCGCCCTTTTCCACAGAATCGGGTTTGAAGTTACAGAGAGAGCAGCGTCCAGAGGCCGTGATCCTTACCGCCGATCCTAAACCACTTCAACCTGCAGCATTAGGACTCTGCACATTTAGTTCGGATTATCGCTGCTTAGGCCACAGATCACTTCCAACCGTATACCCCTTAAAAGTGTCTAAGTACTTGGGTATCATGACTCGACTCAAGATGAGGCAATTATCTATAGAGTAGATAGATTTATATTCTTGAATATGAGAATATAAGAAGAATTTATATTCTTATATTCTTATATTCTTATATTCTTATATTCTTATATTCTTATATTCTTATATTCTTATATTCTTATATTCTTATATTCTTATATTCTTATATTCTTATATTCTTATATTCTTATATTCTTATATTCTTATATTCTTATATTCTTATATTCTTATATTCTTATATTCTTATATTCTTATATTCTTATATTCTTATATTCTTATATTCTTATATTCTTATATTCTTATATTCTTATATTCTTATATTCTTATATTCTTATATTCTTATATTCTTATATTCTTATATTCTTATATTCTTATATTCTTATATTCTTATATTCTTATATTCTTATATTCTTATATTCTTATATTCTTATATTCTTATATTCTTATATTCTTATATTCTTATATTCTTATATTCTTATAATTTGTTATTTCTTATGGCATTTGGCTCGCTTTGTTTAGTTACGCGGTATCAGCTAGTCGGACCGTCTCGACGAGCGCACACTGACTTGTTCCTAGTTGGGGGTTTTTTAAGGTGGGCGTGTATGACATGGTCATCGGTAATTATTTATTTTTTGTACGTTTTGTTTCTGTTGTTGTTGGCTGCTCTTTTGGCTCTTTTGCTGTTGACGTTGTTTGGTTTTTGTTCATTAAAAAATGGTTGCAGCATATTGCTCAGTTCGCTTAGGGTTTACATTCCGACCTTCCCAAGTCGGACACAAACTCTCGCTTGGGCAAACGCTTTGCCAAAGACTTAGGGCTCGGCACTTTCATATTAATATTAATAAACCCATGAGAGTCCCAACGACGTAATTCGCATTTGTGTGAAGAGAGTATATTGGGTTTGTAGAGTCTTCATCCAGCTGTGCGGGATAAATGTCAGCAGTGCTTAAGGCGATAATGAAGTGAGGTCTGATCCAGTGTTAAGTCTGATGTCTAGAAATTACTTTGTTCATTTTGGAAATATTTCAACATTTAATAATCCCAGATATTAAAGATATTTCATTCTAAAAGTCTTATTGTTGATCTGTCGGAAGGAAAGCACCAGATGATCTGATATAGTTTCCAGACTAGAGTTGGTCATATCAGTCCATTTAGTATGCATTGGTAAATGGATTTTGGAGGCGCCTCAATCAATCCACCTTCGGTTAGCGGTTATTCCGGTGCCGAGTACGTGACTCAATCAATGTCTTGCACATTTAAGCGTAACAGTCACACTTGAATTGGAAGGATGTGTGTATTGAGGGGGGATTCGGCTGCTTAAGTGGCCAATTGACCAACAATAACAACATCTCTATCGGGCAGACAGTAAACGCTTCATTGTTGACATCTGCGGCATACAAATTCAAATATTTTGTGCCGCCAGCTATTATGGAATTACATTGTTCGACGGACCCGGCCGACAGCTCAAGAAAACTGTGACATATGTGCAGTCAATAAATTTTTCCGCTTCTTCATGCTGACGGCACACAAAACGGGGCCCAGGACCAAAAGGACGAGCGTCAGCTATGCGCCGCTAATGGCCCCACAATGACGTGGCACCTTCCAGCCAACTATTTCCCTTCGTTACGCGAGTTAAATGTATATAAAGTACGACTATACGCATGGAGATCTTGAATTCTTTGTTCGCCACTCGAGTTGCACTAAATTTGATTGAATTGTTTTGCGCTTAGCGCATTTGCTTACCCCAAAACTTAGCGATTTACATTATTAATAAGCTACGCCCATGTCCCAGCCTTCTGCTTACCGCTTGTAGACCCCAAATATCCAAATCAGCCTAAACTAATTACACTATGCTACAAAATAACATTTCGAAGAGAGATCTATAGATATAGATATAGATATAGATATAGATATAGATATAGATATAGATATAGATATAGATATAGATATATAGATATAGATATAGATATAGATATAGATATAGATATAGATATAGATATAGATATAGATATAGATATAGATATAGATATATAGATATAGATATAGATATAGATATAGATATAGATATAGATATAGATATAGATATAGATATAGATATAGATATAGATATAGATATAGATATAGATATATAGATATAGATATAGATATAGATATAGATATAGATATAGATATAGATATAGATATAGATATAGATATAGATATATAGATATAGATATAGATATAGATATAGATATAGATATAGATATAGATATAGATATAGATATATAGATATAGATATAGATATAGATATAGATATAGATATAGATATAGATATAGATATAGATATAGATATAGATATAGATATAGATATAGATATAGATATAGATATAGATATAGATATAGATATAGATATAGATATAGATATAGATATAGATATAGATATAGATATAGATATAGATATAGATATAGATATAGATATAGATATAGATATAGATATAGATATAGATATAGATATAGATATAGATATAGATATAGATATAGATATAGATATAGATATAGATATAGATATAGATATAGATATAGATATAGATATAGATATAGATATAGATATAGATATAGATATAGATATAGATATAGATATAGATATAGATATAGATATAGATATAGATATAGATATAGATATAGATATAGATATAGATATAGATATAGATATAGATATAGATATAGATATAGATATAGATATAGATATAGATATAGATATAGATATAGATATAGATATAGATATAGATATAGATATAGATATAGATATAGATATAGATATAGATATAGATATAGATATAGATATAGATATAGATATAGATATAGATATAGATATAGATATAGATATAGATATAGATATAGATATAGATATAGATATAGATATAGATATAGATATAGATATAGATATAGATATAGATATAGATATAGATATAGATATAGATATAGATATAGATATAGATATAGATATAGATATAGATATAGATATAGATATAGATATAGATATAGATATAGATATAGATATAGATATAGATATAGATATAGATATAGATATAGATATAGATATAGATATAGATATAGATATAGATATAGATATAGATATAGATATAGATATAGATATAGATATAGATATAGATATAGATATAGATATAGATATAGATATAGATATAGATATAGATATAGATATAGATATAGATATAGATATAGATATAGATATAGATATAGATATAGATATAGATATAGATATAGATATAGATATAGATATAGATATAGATATAGATATAGATATAGATATAGATATAGATATAGATATAGATATAGATATAGATATAGATATAGATATAGATATAGATATAGATATAGATATAGATATAGATATAGATATAGATATAGATATAGATATAGATATAGATATAGATATAGATATAGATATAGATATAGATATAGATATAGATATAGATATAGATATAGATATAGATATAGATATAGATATAGATATAGATATAGATATAGATATAGATATAGATATAGATATAGATATAGATATAGATATAGATATAGATATAGATATAGATATAGATATAGATATAGATATAGATATAGATATAGATATAGATATAGATATAGATATAGATATAGATATAGATATAGATATAGATATAGATATAGATATAGATATAGATATAGATATAGATATAGATATAGATATAGATATAGATATAGATATAGATATAGATATAGATATAGATATAGATATAGATATAGATATAGATATAGATATAGATATAGATATAGATATAGATATAGATATAGATATAGATATAGATATAGATATAGATATAGATATAGATATAGATATAGATATAGATATAGATATAGATATAGATATAGATATAGATATAGATATAGATATAGATATAGATATAGATATAGATATAGATATAGATATAGATATAGATATAGATATAGATATAGATATAGATATAGATATAGATATAGATATAGATATAGATATAGATATAGATATAGATGTAGATATAGATATAGATATAGATATAGATATAGATATAGATATAGATATAGATATAGATATAGATATAGATATAGATATAGATATAGATATAGATATAGATATAGATATAGATGCAGATCCCTATATGCAAGTACTTCTCTTACACTCACTTAAAATGCGTGGATCATCTATTTTTAGTTAACTCATCGATGATTCCTGGAAACAGCCAACCTTTCTTTCTTCTAAGTCTCTACCTCTCCCTCTACTTCTCTCCCTCCCTCTCCATTGTTCCTTGTTTTTTCTAGTCGTAAATCGATTTGTTGCGCCTGCTTTTCACGTATTCTTATCCTGTATTTCGTTTTTCCTTTGGCGCCACAATTCACTTGGTTCTGTGTTTTGGTTAGTTGTGATTCGTTTGTTAGATTGTTGTTGCCTCCATAGTCTAAAGTAAGTCTGGGAATGACGTGTGCACCGATAATTACGCGAATGGCTTTCGGGATCGCAGTCCCTCTATGGTTACATAGCTGCAAGACCTTCCACCCGAGACCAAATGTTTTTTTTTTTTGTTACTCGGTTGACATGTGGCCGACAATTCAAAGCCTTTTGTGACTGTGTTCTCGCTGACTGTGCCTATGTGTGTGTGAGTGTGTGTGTTTTTTGCAATTATTATAAATCAACATTTTGATTTATGCATGTAACAAAACTTAAGCCACGGCCACGACAGCAACATTGAAGTAGTATATGGTTAAATTTACGACCGAAACACTTACGAATACAAAGTGTGTGCACGCCAGATATAATGCCCCGCGAGATGGTAATGGGCCATAGGTGTCAATAGTGTGGGCTGCACACTCTCGGTGTTATACACTTTGCAGACCGTAACAACGTTGTTTCTAGTTTTCAACTTCTCAACTCCGGCTTAGAGTGTCGAGACTTCAAATATTGATATATAATGCCTTTTTTTATGCCCATCGAACATGGGAGTTGGGGCTATAACGGATTTTTTGGTGGAAATGTATGTAACAGGCGGGAGGTGGCGTGGCAAAGCTTATAAGGTGTATGCATATATATTTGTTTCGGAAGACAGCTGAGTCGAAATAGTCATTTCATTTGCTTACTATCACAAAATTTTGCTGTTTTGCTATTAGAGCTTGAGTTGATTTTGAATTTTGTATACCTCTCCTCTTTCCCAACATAATCTGCTTAAGGTTCGAGGTATCTTCTATTGGGATACTCCCTCCTAGAGCACAAGTATATGTTTTTTTTGCAGCTTTTACTATTGTTTAAGCCTATGCAATGACTTAGGCAAAACAGTATGATATGAAAGAGGACATCATCTCTTGCCACTTTAATGTGAGGAAAAGATGACAGCTCGTTTGTTTTCCCTTACATTAAACTTTTATTACAATCTAAAGAACGTAAGCGAAAACGACGAAGTTTTTATCTGTTTCCAACAATAGTTGGCAGAAGTAATGATGCCTTCTTTCATATCATACTCTAAGCTTGCATTGACGACTGCATAATAAATAATTATTAATAATAATATTTATACTAATAATAATTTTAATCATAATTTTATTTTTTTTTTAATGTTCCAACTATTTTAGGAGCTACAGACTTTTAGCCTGGACTCTAAGGCACAGCTGTAAGTGAGTCTAATATACACAAGTGGGCAAATGTATTTCGATATGAAAAATATTTGATGCCTCTAAAATATTTATTAAATTTAATAGTCAATATATTTAGGTATATAGGTATACTATAATAGGTAATTAATAAAAATGCATAGATAACTTCTCTGCTGATTTAAGGAAATTTATGGTGGTATAAGAATTACATTTAGGCAAATCTTTCAAATGACGTAAATGAAAAAAAAAGTTTCAATTATGAAATGATGTACATAGTACATACATATATGCATAAATACATAACTAGAAATATATTTTTTGTCATTATATAGAACTCGATGATATGAGCATAGAGTATATTACAGAGCTCATCTGTTCAGTAGCTAAAATGTGTTTACTATTTAGCTATTATATAGGCAAATTAGAATTATGATTATGAAATTCATTACTTCGTTTGATGTCATAAATATACTAGTAAATTTTACATAAAATTGGACAATTGAAAGACGAAGTTACTTAAGAACGCAATTTTTGCAATCTTGAATGTGGACGACAGAGGAAGAAGAAAAGGCACTTCCGCAGCACAGAGTGCGCAGTTAGTTGATTGTGAATGTATTTATGCGTGTGTGTATGTGCGTGTGCATGATGAATGACACAAGTACGTATCCTTTTGTTGACAATATCTAGCTTAACAGGATCTGTGAACAAATGTAAAAATTGAATGGCAAAACTCGTTTTTTTTTCTGCACAAATTGCTTCCCTAAACATCAATTTATATATAATTTATCTATATTTAGATATTTTTTATTAGTATATTATATTATTGTTATTGCTGTATCATAATATAAATATTTTTATATATATATATTATTATATTATATTATTTATAAATATTTTCTTTATATATAACATCTATTTTTCTATATATTTTATTATCATATTCTATATTTATTGTTATATCATCTATAAATATTTGTCTATATATATAATATATAGAATTTATATTTTTATTTTTATATTATATTTTTTTATTATTAAATCATCTTTAAATATTTGTCTATATAATATATAGTATATATCATCTATATTTCTATATATCTAAATATTTTTTCATTATTATATCATCTATAAATATTTGTCTATATTTTTTTTATTAATTAATTTTTGGCATTTGGGCTGATCTGCTCTGGCTCACACTCTGGCCGCTGCGCAGGCCGACAAAAAATGTTGTTCGTCTCTCATGTTTGCTTTGGCTGCTTGTTACCAGGCACTCGAGTGAACACAACACTTCGGCACTCGAATAAAAACAAACTACTTGTATGTTGACACACAAAACAATCGTCAGTTCACTGAAAAAAATGGCCTCGCAGCGAAAATTTGCATAAACTTTTTTATATGCACAACAGCCAGACAAGAACAAAAAAAAATAGGAATGTGAAGAGAAAAAGGTAGCGGAAACGGAAATGGATGCCGCCCGGTCAGCGGCGTGCGCGATAACCAGCAATGACCAGAACTTGGCGCCAATATGCAAACATAACAGCAACAGCAGCAGCAGCAACAACAGCAACAAACAACAGCAACAAGAACAACAATGGCAACAAAAAGAAGTGCTCGCTGCATGGCATAAATCACTGCCAATAGAGAGGGTGCTCAACGGGCGGCTGTTCAGGGGTGGAGCCTGAGGGGGGGCTGAATACAAACATTTTATTTGAAGAAGCGCGTTTGCATTTTTTATGAACTTGTCGTACATCGTTACAATAAATTCATCTACTCGATATACATAAAAAATGCATAAAAAATGTCAGCGCCCTTTGAGCGTGCACAGCAAAGAACTAAAACTCCCCATCCCCAAGCAATAGAAAACATATCGAAAATCGGATATGATTGAGTAACTTTCGCATTAGCGAGGGCTCTTAAGCTGCACTCGATTAAAGTAAACGGAACCATTATATTAAGGGAATAGTTGGAAAATGAAAGAGATGTATTCGAGTTATATATGATTTGTTTTCAGTATACTATATATCATATGAATCTACGAGTTTTGATTATATTTGTATTTAATATATTTTATTTGTATTTAATATATATTACTTGAAAACTTAAGGAAATTTTAAAAATTATATAGATATATATAATTTTCTATGTATTCCGTATACTGAAATTTCTTAAAAATTTAAGAAAATTTTACAATTATTTGTGCTGAGCCTTTGTGTTGAAGCAACTAATAGTCTATTGGATAATATGTAATAAAAAAATTGAAAAAAATATTTTTAAAAATTGTTCTTTTCTTACTAAAATCATAAGCTGAAAATAGAATACTTACAAGAGGTTTTTAAAAAAAAAAATCGAAAACTTCGTATTTTCTTTTATCAAAAATAAAGTTTTTTTTTTATCATGTAAGTCACGCTTATGCCCATTCATAGTAATCCCTTTCAGAGTATTTCAAATGTTTTTTTTCCAATCTTTAAGCACCTAAAGAAATGCTTTTCTTATGATATTGCTTAGCTACTTCTGTCCTTCCTTAAGACAAGTGTTAAACTTCTATTTACTTTATTTAGGACTCATATATCGAAATTGGTACACATTAATCTATATCTGTATATAAGATATATGTATGCTCTCATAGGTAACCCCATCATTAAGATAAGTCCAATCCAAAATCAAATTACGAATGTTTCTAGCTCGAAAACTGAGTAAGTTTTGTCTTTTTTTTCAACCAAAATTCTCCAAATGTCGAGTCTACTCGCTAGAGCATATAAACGTCGTCGAGTAGTTTTGCCATTTTCTTGGCTCATGGTCGTCGTGGAACAGAACAGGACGTTCGATGTGTCAAGCTTGGGCTTCCTGAAGCACCACCATTTGAAGCTGGCGGCCGAAAGGCATTTATCATTTTGTGGGTAGCGGAAAAATTAAACACGCTCATACGCGCAAATATTTGATACGTTTGCGCAGCGGATATCCTTGACATATCCTGCGCTGACATGGGGGGTTGCGGTGCTCAAGTGAACACATTGTGCTCTGCGACAATTGTGTCAATGAGACACTTTTCCCGCTTCTATTAGCCAACTCGGCGTGGGTCTGAGCGATGAGCGAATGCTCCCTGTGATCCCGCTATCGCTGACAATCTCCAGGCACTGCAATCCATTGATTAGCGTCTGGGCAGCTCTCGAGTTTCACGACGAATCGAACACCGTGGCCACACCTGCCGGAAAGCGGTGTATCCGCCGAAGATGCCAACGTTGAATGTTTCGCATGTTTTGTGCCAGAGTATTTCAAACACTCATTCACATGTCTGCCAAATCGTAATTGTAGCCGTGATTGAAATCGATTGACATATGCGTCCTTAGCAGCTCGAGCACCTGGAAAATCATAATTTGCCATGTCTTATGTCTGAGTGTATTATATAAAAAAGTAGAATGGGATTTGGGAATGTTTGAATAATCTATATCTAATCTATATATCATCTTTAATTTTGCATCTTTATCATTGCAGTTATTGGCTCAGCAGTCATTTAATTAGCAGTGAAATAATTAGAGTTGGCTTGCTAGACATGGACTAGCTACAGGTATAGAGATCGCCTCAGCTGCTGTTCTTTAGAATATCCACAGCTAACCAGCCATTAGATGAGGGTTTATATCATTAGGTTAGATTAGATCATAGTCCATATAAGAAGATTATCAAAGGTTTTTTTATTTTATATATAACATATTATTTACAGGTTAGTGTCCTGCCACCTTTTAGGCAACTCAATCTAAACAATATACTTGCTTAGGTCTATGCACGGTAACATCACAGAATTAAGTATTAAAGTGAAAGCAAGGATATATAAGGTGTGACTACAGGCAAATCTTAAGGGTATATTTGATTTAATTTAGGTCAAACCACTGTCAGATAGGTCTTAAGAATGGTTTCGTCCGAGCTTTCTCCTTGCGCTTAGCTATGTTGCTTAGGTGTCGATCTAATCTGTCTATCTATTCTTTTTTTGGTCACCTTCTGGATTTTATTTCCAATTTTGTTCACCTTAAGGTCACGCTCAATATCTCTACTTATCCTGTACCACAAAGCCCCAGTGATCTTCTTTAGTGCTTTGCCTGCAGAGTGCGCAGTTTGCTCAGATGTCTCTTCCATCCAGAAGAGGCTAGGCCCCATATACATAAGTTGCATATTCAGACCTTGTTCTCCAGAGATAGCTCACTAAAGGCCAACACGTGCCAGAACAGTAGAGCCTATTCATAGCATAGATTTCGACAAGTGATATGTATAAATACAAGCTGAGAGAATCCCTTTCGATCCAGTTCCACAACTCGACCGTGTCAATCGCAGAGGAAATGACTTTCCCGAATGCAACTTCACCCCTATTTCCATTTGTATCAGGCGGCGATCGCTTAAACGAGATCAATATCAACGAAACAAAACAAAGCAGCTGGAAACTCTTAGGAACCTAAGCGTCCAAAGGAGGTGGATCCATAAACAAGGCCCCACTGCAGGCAGCCTAGCCACGTGCGAGGCGAACCACTAGACGTATTTGAAGTATTTTATGATATCTTAAATGAATTTTCATTCGATTTTCCTCATGTCGCTCAATTTGTATGCATGAACTCCAATGTGGAAGCGTAAGAGGACACCCAGTGTGCACAGTGCTAAAGAATTATGTTTCAGTGCGTTGTATTACAGTAAATTGATTGAATTACATGCATGAATATGTGATCCTGTTTGGGGCAAGAAATGCATCGAAATTATAAATACTTTTGCCTTACATGAGCAGAGGAGTGAGAGGTTACTACTTAATTTGATAATAGATTAATATAAAATCATTACTCGTTTGTATAGTGCTTAATGATCGATTAGTAATGAGAGACTTTGGCTCCAGTTTGTTCTATGTTCTCTATAGAAACAGACACAATGATAGGCAAGTAAAACAGAACTTCTGAAGATCCATAGTGACCAATGGTAATTGCTTAACTAATTCGATTGTGGGTGGCTTCCTTTTCGTACTCTTGAGCCAAGTTGAGGAGGGAGAATTTCCCTAGGTCAAAAAACCCTTCAAACGATCTTTCACGATCATGATGAATAAGGCTCTAAGGATGTTATTTATAGCCTTTCCGTTTGTATTATACGAGTGATCATCGATTATATAGAAGCAATGCTTAATTCGAGCCTCAAATACCATTACAGAAAAGAGGCGTTCAGGCACTAGCCTGCATCAAACCCGGTTATCATTGAATAAATTATGATCAAGCAGGATCTATTTGGAATAGAGTTAAAGCTATGGAACTCGAAATTTGTATTTAATTTGCTTTTAATTAAATCAAATATACCTTTATATTCACCAAATAGATCCAGGCGCCTGCCAACTCCTCTCAATCTATATGTTTCATAAGCGAACTGCCTTAAATATCGAGCCAATATTTATATACAAATTTAGCAGCAAAGGCATTACAATAATAGCAAGCGAATGTCCTAAGAAAATATGCAGCTAGAGGTCAAGAATTATCAACTTATGCTGACCTAAACAAACTGGGATAAGTATCTACGGGCCGAGCAGCTGACAGAAATTCAAGATACAATCGAGACAAAATATTTTGTCCATATGGTCAGGTATTTTTAAAGGTATTTTTTATATACAAAAAAAAAAAAAAAACTAAATAAAACAAGGTTCACAGTACCGATAATTGATGTAAGGCAGCAGACAGGACTATTCAGTTAGTGTATAGTTGTAATCCGATCTAGTAGCCTGGACTTACAGACCTTTCATAAAAATTTTTGTTGTTATTGTATACCTTAGAAATTTCATTTCAATAAGATTTTCCGTTACCTAAACACATTTGTTTCCATATAAAAATATTTGGATAACTTCTACTGGTGTCTGGCATCCACAAATAAGTAGAAAGTTCCTTAGCTATTTTATATTTTGTACGATTATCCGCATTTGGTGAGAAAGGGCGGACATCATAGCTAGGGTAATAGGTGGAGGATTGACGGGGAAAGGGAATCTCAACAATTGCAAACAAGCGGACAGCCATGTTTCTGGGATCGCTATTGGAGAAAATAAATCCTTTTGCAAAACACTCGATCAAGCTGGAGAAGTTGCCCGTACTGAAGGTGGATCGCACCTACACGCAGGAGGAGCTATTCCTACAGAAGCTAAAGCTCTGCTGCAATACATTCGACTTCAGGAATGGAACAACGAAGCCCATTGGCAAGGACGCCAAACTGGCTGCACTCAAGGGAGTTCTGAAGTACATAGACGACAGGCAGGGCATGTTGCCGGCTTCACTCTATATGGAAATTATAAAAATGGTCTCTTGCAACATCGTTCGCACATTTCCGCCCAACACTTTTGCGGGTTGCAATCCTGAAACGGACGACCCTCATTTGGAAGCGTCTTGGCCCCACTTGCAAGTGGTCTACAACGTCTTCCTCAGCGTACTCGACTCGCCGGACTTTAAGCCAAATACTGCCAGGGCCATGATTGATCGAAAGTTAGTTTTGCATCTGCTAATGCTACTCAATTCGGCTGATCACCGGGAACGTGGCTTCCTCAAATGGGCCATTGTACGCATTTATAGCAAATTCTACGGCTTCCGAGCATACATACGCACGCAGATTTATAACATATTTTATCAGTTCATATACATTGTGGAGGACTTTAATGGCATCAGTGAGCTGCTGTGGATCGTCATGACCATTTTGGGAGGCTGCGTAGCCTGGAAGCCCGAGCACGAGGCATACTTGGAGAAAATCCTACTACCACTGCACAAGGTCAAGTCTCTGCCGTCATTTCATGGTCAGATTCAGCAAAGCATGATGCAGTTCCTGATGAGAGATGGCAGCTACTTCGAGCAGATTGTGCGTGGTCTCATCAAGTTCTGGCCCAAGACATGCACGCAAAAGGAGATACTCTTTCTAGACGAGGTCGAGGACTACATCAAGGTGGTTAGTAAGCTGCAGTTCCTTGCCGTACAGAAGCCGCTGCTAACCCAAATGGCCAAGTGCATGTGCAGCGCCCACATGGATGTTGCCGAGCACTCGCTCAACATACTGATCAGCAAGCACATGATGGCGCTCATAAGGCCCCACTGTACCGCCGTTATGCCGATCATCTGCCCGGCATTGCTGAGCATTTCGAAGGGGCACTGGAACACGACAGTGCTGAAGCGCGCCTATGCCGCAATGCAGGTGTTTGCGGAATTGAATTCCGATTTGTTCGACGAGCTGATGATCAAGTTTGCAGACGAGGAGGAGAGACTGAAGCAACGCCAGCTCGATAGGGAATTGGCGTGGAAGAAAGTGCAGGATCTAGTCGCCAAGCGCCAAGAAAGAGATGGAATATCTGCCTCTGGCAAAGGCCCCCAAGGAAGGCACTACCAAGGGCTCAGAGAAGACGGCAAAGTGACTTCGACAAAGTGACTACGACGAATAGACCTTTTTAATTTTAATGCTAAATTTTACTATCTATCTGACAAACAAAACAAAACAAACAAACAAACTCTTCGACACTCGCTCGAGCGGGGCTGACTCAGATACAGGGACAACATACATATACAAAGGGAATCAAATTAAGTTTGACTGCAGGCTAGATATTATAGCGAAGTTTTTTCTCAATAGTATTTTGTGCATTTCCCAACCCAAATTCTCGATGTGAACTCTCTCCTAGTATATAATAGATCACAAATATTTTTTATAAATCTCTCTATTTTAAGATAAAGCCATTAATGTATGTTGCAAAAAAAAAAATGAAACTTTGTGTTCTGTTGTATAGTTTTATTTTTACATTTTTGTGATAGTCAGCAATAAATAAAACCAGTAAGGGTGCTCTAGTACGGAGTGTCCGATCAGGAGATAGGCTGCTGAGCAAGTGTTTTAATGGGGATTCGGATAACGCATGCGATGTTGAATATACTTGACGATAATCTATCTGCAAAACAAGTAAAAGCGCTCAAATCGGGAGTGCTCGACTACGAGATACCGTGATACAGAGCAAAGGCTTTTATGGCTCTAGGAAGACTCGTCCAAAATGTTGAATATACTTTACTATAAATATATATAAGACAAGCTAAAGTGTCTTAGTAGGGAGAGCTCGACTAAGAGATACCTCTCTGAGCAAGCAGTTTGTGGACTCTGATGGAATTTGAAAGACGCATTTGCGATTCTTTGAATAAAACTTCTGTTATTTAATGGATTTTAAGGAAGGGAAGACAGACAGACAGGAACGGACATACAAATGGTCCGATGGAAGGACGGACGGACAGACGAACACCGGTAGATCATTCAGTTCGTCGTGCTGTCTAGCTTTTGTGGTTTACAAGATCTCAGCGTTCACACGGACGGACGGACAGACAGGGCCATATCAGTTTGTCTTTCTGAAGAAGAAAGACTTTATGGGGGTGGCACGTCTCCTTTTACCTGTTACATACATTTTCCTAAAAAGGGGTATAGCCGGAACTTATATGTCCGATTTCAGGTCTTACGCTTTTAAAGGTTTCTTTTATGAAGAGCCTATATACTCTGCATATATACTTTCAATGGTTGCAGGATATAGCTAATTGATTCCCATCGATACTTCCGAAAATACATAAAACCTAGATGAAAATGCGATCAGATCTTTGGGCAGAAGTGAAGCGCCTAATTGGCATAAGGAAACCCAACTTGGCCCAGTCAGCTACTTATTAATTAGACTGTATTATTGTCGGCCTGAAGAAGGGTAAATCGACATTAAATAGAGCGGATGAGTGGAAAGAGAGCATCGAGACCTTCCGGCAGGCGCCTGTGACTGTGGCAATATGCCTTTAATCAAGCCAAAAAACACAAAGTAATTCAAATTTTCAAATTATTTCCACTAAAATGATTGACAGTGATGATGATGGTGATAATATTGGGGTATGCAATACTAATGAAATGGGTGGTTGAAGGACTGCCGCCACACATTCACGCAATAAACTGTTGAGCAGAGTCGCTGTACTAGAATTTACTCCCAAGTATATGTAGATGTATACATATTTAAATTAAGCGCACATAAAGCCAATGAGGGATTTAGTTGAATTGCCAACAATTGAATAAATTTTCCAATTGCCTGCGTTTTCGTATTAGCATTAGAAGGATGCCTCTGCTTATACAACTCACGCACGTCCCCGCTGTCTGTGCGTGTGTATGGGTGTGTGGGTTGGTTGGTTAAAGGAAGTGACGGCAGCGCGAATACTCATACAAATCGCAAAATCAGTCTGTGGCGTCTATGCTGATGTTATCCTCGTCCTCGTCGTCGCTCCCCATGCTCCTTTGCCTGCTGCTCGTCGCCATTCATTCAAATGAGGTTGACGACGTCGACCAACAATTTGAACCCTTTCGTGCAGCACAATTGACTGCCGGCCGAGGAAAGGAGACAGTGGTAGTGGCATAGCACCCAAACAGCGCGCCCTCCACTCAGCTCCGTGGGCTCGCAGTCGCCCTCCGTTGGCTGGTTCAGCTTTTGGCAAGCCTTTGAAGTTCTGCTTGGCTCTGTTCTGGTTTCTCGTTTCTCGTTTCTGCTTTCTGGTTTTTAACGGCCGTTTGCCGCCACACCGCAAAATGAATGTTTGTTTCGTCATATGTTGACACCCATTTCTCAGCTAACTTTTAATATATATTATATAAAGCCGTGCACACCAATTCGAATCAATCGAAGGAACACCTCTATTAGCTCAGACTCTGACCCTAACTCAATGACTATCCAATTGTGCTGGCCGAGGGATCGTTAACTTGTATTTAGACTATTTTTTGGATCATCGTAATTCGATGATCCAGTCTTAGTCCATCTTAAATAATCTATATCTTTATTTGTATTGCAGATCCTCGATTAGTCTCAATAGCAGAGTCAAGTCCGTTCGTCTGTCTGTTTCCTTGGAAACTAATCAATCGGCTTTAAAGCTATCGTCACGATAGCTTCTGGGTTTTTCGTTGCATGTCAGAGTCAAGCGGCTCAGCTCATATAACTGTTATAGCAATTATCTGAAAGATATTCATATTTTTTGCTTTTTATCAAATTAATCTTGACCAAACTGGGCATTGATGGACATATAAAAGTTTTTACAGCTTTAGCCTAAAGTATTCAATTATCTGAACAAATCATTTGGCTAATGAGCACAGTCCTAATACCTTATAAATAATGTTCTTATAAAATATCTTAGTTTAAATCATTTCTGAAAAGAACAAACAATTTATTTTCATACCGAATTTTGTGTGTTTTCGGAAGCTATTTATTTATTCAACAATAATTTTTGCTGTCATTTCAAAGTAGAGGGTCTCTAGCGTTTATTCCCATCCTCGAAGCACGTCAAAAACATCATATTTTGTGATCTTAAGTTTTCTCTGTGCTGTCGTCTTTAATTCCTTAATCGTAGGGAAGCTTCGCCTTTTAATAATACTTTTAAAGCGTTATAAGAATATCATGACATTAGAGCATTTGACAAAGTGACTTCTCGACTGAAAATGAAGATACGACGAATAGACCTGTCTACGTTTAATGCTACATTTTTTGATCTTTCTTTCATCAGATAGAACTTCGCTCGAGCGGAGCTAACACAGATACGATACAGCATATTATACATACTCAGGTGAATAAAATTTAAGGCACATGAGTAGCAACATAATGCGAATATACGTAGCCCATGGAATTTCAACATTTCCTATACTTTTTGAACAGGCTTCGTATTGCAAGTGAACTTCAAAAGACTTGATTGAGTTTGACTTATTATTTATCTTAAGATCCATTGGCATATATCTCCCAGAAGCTCTTCTGTACATCATACTAAATTTATTTTTCCATCGATTTCAACATGTTAGTTACGCTTTCGGTAAGTATAGTAATATCTATGTCTGATCAAAATATTATGAAACCCAAAGAATTGTATAGCTTTCAAGTAGGATCGCTTCAATGTCAGCCAAATGACTGCAAGATAAGTAAGAACTAACTCAGAGATCAGAGATCAGTTATCACAGATCAGTTTGATCAAATGATGATTTTATGCTTCAAATCCTGGAGTTTTGTCAGAGATAAACTCTTTGATCATTACCAACACTGGTGTTTCTCCAATCTGTCATTTTAGCCGACATTCAAAGCACGTGAAATGCTTCTTCGTCGAGGACGATGTTCGATTCGGCGTATCTGTCTGCCGTATCTGCAAATGGAGCTTTAGGCTAGTCCCGAATCTCAACATTAATGCGTTGTCTAAGCTTTTGTTTTTGGGCTCGTTTTCTTTTTGGCCACTCGAGTTCGAATGAAAGCGAGTGTACCAAAAAGGGAGTTGGCTGTCTGCCTGTCTCTGTGTGTGTGTGTGTGTGTGTGTCTGACTGACTGGCTCCACCACCTTTTTACCCTTTCTACGTGTGGCATTGGGTAAGCAGACATGAAGGGAATACAAAAGGGTTGCGCTTTTTTATAAGTTCCCAGTTCTTATATCTCGATTCACTTGGTTGCATTCTTTCCATGGATTTGTGGCAAATGTGTTGAGGCAAACAATGTTAGAAAAGTGGGTGTTTTATTTAGAGTCGAGCGCATGAGTGCGAAAAGGCCACTGAGCCTGATTGAGGCTGAGGCTGAGGCTGACGCTGAGACCGACACTGGGAACAGGGACTGCGACTGCGACTGCGACTTCGATTGCGTCTGGCACTGGGACCAGGACCGTCAGTGGGCTGCCTCGCAAGCCTATCAAAGCGAGCTCGCCTGAGCTAACCCAGTCTCGGTCCCGGATTGCGCCGGGGCGGGCTGGGCGGTTAAGGCGGAGGAGACACGCCCAAATGGTTTTTATTTCTTAGAAATAAGTAGCTGACGCTGTGGCATCGATGTTGCCTTCCACTTTGATTTTCGTATGCCAATTTATGTCTGTTGTTTTCTTTTTTTTATATTTATTTCCCCCTTTTTTATTTTTTTTACAATTGTTGCTGTTTATTGTGCCCATTGAATAGCTTAATATTAATTTGGTTTTTAGTGTTTTCTTTCTTGTCAGCATATTCGGAATCAACGACAAAAATCTATTTCCAGTTAAGCCTCGACGTGGCCCTTCAATTGTTATATAATTGTAATCTATGTGCTTGTCATACATATATATATATATTATTTATTTAAATATATTTTAACTTTTTAATTAATTTTAATTTTTTTTAATATTATTTGATATTATTTTAAGCTATTTTATATTATTTTATATTGTTTTGTATTATATTTTATACATTTCTCTCCATTTCGCCTTTTCTTTTACTTTCATCTGCTCGTTCTCTTTCGCTTTGTTTCATCTTTATATTTTCTCTATATTTTCTAAATGTTTATATATTTTTTGTCATTAACTAAATAATAGTTAATAATACCTTTCTACCTAGCTGTAGCTCACGTCAGCAGCTATAAATATATAATACTTTTAGCTGGCCTGCCATATATTATATAAAATACTCCCATCTAGATATACTCAATTTTTTCTCAATTTTCTTTGAAGTATAATCATGTAAGACCTGTCAATATCAATAAGTTTTCTCCTGTAACTAGATCTAATTAAATCTTTCATATTAAACAGTTTCAATTCCAATTATTCATGTTTTTATATTTGAATCTAGATTGCATTTTTTTTTTGAGTTTAGGTATAATTATGATTTTAGATTTACCGGGGAAAAATTATCGTGATTTGACTGTTTATTAAATATATATATTTATAACTTTTTTTGATCGAATTTAGCATTTAATAAATATTAATAAAATAGACTAACTTACCTTTAATATAATATAATTATTTTAGTTTTAATTTAATATAATATAATTAAACCTTTATATATTACATTATTTAAATTATTTTATTTAAATTTTATATTTCTACTTTCATACTTTCATTTCATTTATTTTTAACATTTTTCAATTTTACAATTAAATATTAGCTTTACTGCAAAATTGTTCCGCAATGTAAAGCCGATTCATAAGGGCCTCTACACATTTCCATATATTCGGTCTTAATGATTATGACGGCATCGGCATCGGCATCGGCTTCGGTTGATCTTACAGCGATAAGCCGTAAAAGGCTAAGCCGCAACTTGTGTTACTTTAACTTGACATCAATCACGTGAGATGCGAAAAGAGCTGAGGTTCCACTCTGCTTTGCAGTGGATATAGACGCTGGCTTCTGTTAAAGACGCACTTAAAATGCTTTTAACTTTTGCTAAGTATTTATAAGAATACCCTGGGCGACTGGGAGATGATCGATGGGGTATATAGTTTGAGTATGTAACGTTGTGGAGGTATAAAGGTATACTATAATATCTATAAGTATTCTCGATATAGTTAAGATATAGTGTATATCTTTGACTTATATCAATAGATCTATACAGAGTATCCTTCGTATATATCTCCATATCTCTATGTCTTTCTTCTATTTATTAGTTACTCTAATATATATTGATACAGAGTATCCTTCCGTCGGGTGGGCAACAGCTCAGCTGACGGTTTTTGTTCGGTGGCAGTTGCTGGCGCTGTTACAAGCGCGAAAATAAGTTGCTGATGTAAAGATGACCGAACAATAATTTTTGTGGGATTTGTGAAGAGCATGATTGTATGTGTGTGTGTCTGTCTATGTGTGTCTGTCTCTGTGTGCGTCGCAGAGCATTGTGAATGGTAATTTAATATCAAAGAGGACCCGCATGAATAGGGAATTATGCACAGGTGCAGGCCGGCTGCGTATGCCACTGCGCAACAGTGCAACACCTACCATTGAGGCCGACCATTGACGATCGACGATCGCCGATCGACGACTTAAATGCCCCCAAATGAATAGACTGCTGAAAATTGTAGCGCCGCGGCGCTTTCTTTATATCCGTGCATCGTCTGGCTTAATTAAATGTCAGCCGGCTCTGGCTCTGGCTCTGGCTGCTCGCTCAATTGAATACTCAATCGATCGCGTGAGCGATCAACGATCGATGATCAACGATCATTCGATCGATTACGATTACGCATTCGGTGATTATGGGTCGATGCATTAATCGGCGGTTATCGAATCGGGAATTGGATAATAGATAGGCATACGTGAGTATATGTTGGGTCTCAGTCTTTATCTATAAGCAGTGGGAAAGCAGAGAGAAAGTGGGAAAGGGGTGCACAGGAGGAGAGTGGTAAAGAGGGAGAGAGAAAGAGAATGACAAAAAAAGAGAGAGAGATGAGTCTGAGAGACTGGAAGAGAGAAGATGGGGAAAGAGATGGATAATAAAACAGAGAGACAACGAGAGAGAGGGATAGAGAGAGAGAAAAAGAGAAAGAGAGAGGAGGCGGATGCAGGGGTCGGGGGAGATAGTGTCTGAGAGACAGGAAGAGAGAAGATAGGGAAAGAGACAAATAGGTCGATAGAGAGAGCGAGAGGTAGAGAGAGAGAGAGAGAGAGAGAGAGACGGAGAGAAAGAGAGAGGACAGAGAGACAGGGAGACAGAAAGAGAGACGGAGAGAAATTATTATTATTATAGAAATAGAAAATAGAAAGAGGGACAGAGCTAGAAAGATTGAGAGATATAGATTCGTACAGAGTCAGAGATATATACAGTACAGAGTCACAGAGAGAGAAAAACAGACAGATACAGAGGAAGAAAAAAGCAGACAGATAGAGACAGAGAGAGAGAAAGATATCGGGAGAGCCGGAGGAAAATATAAAAAATAGAGATAGAAAGAGAAAAACAAAAGAAAGAGAGAGAGAGAGAAATATGGACAGAGAGATAGAGGGCACAGAGAAAGAGTCAATTAGAGAGGACAAAAGAGAGAGAGAGAGAGAGAGAGGGATATAACTGAAAAAAAGGGCAAAGACAGACAGGCAGAATGAGAAACAGAGATATAGAAGAAGAGAAGAGGGAGAAACAAGCGAGAGTGAAATTTTGCCACTCGCGCAATCGTTCTTCATTTTAAAACATGAATTATAAGATCTTAGAATAGCCTTGGAGTATTTTAGCTTTTGCTAACTTTTGCCACACTTAAAAGAAAAATTCTTGAAGCAGACTTTGAAAATAAATACATTTTTTAATTGTTTTCTCATCGAGTGGGCTTAAGGGAAAAGTAATCTGACTGCTTCATTCAGGTGCTAAGCAGGTGGCGTCGTGTGCAGGATCCACTACGCTCAAGCACCGCCAAGCAATGCAGTTTTTCTAGTTCGCGTTTGTTGCCATTGCAGTGCACTGCGATGCAGTAAGTCGGGGAAAAAGATCTCGTAACTTTAGTGGAACATCTCGTAGTTCGTAGCCAAGCTGCGAGCCGTGCCGGGCGTCTTGCAGACAGGCCACATACTTATAAGCAAGACCTCAAGTCTTTTTAAACATAACCAGATAAAAATCTAATAAAGTGCAGACCGCCAACAAAATGCACGCTGCAGAGCCGCAGCTCGAGCCAAGCCAAGCCAACTGCATTGCCGCCATGCAATGCGCCTGAGCTCGGCTTGTTTTTTCACTCAGTTTTTTTTTTTCACTTTTTTTATGAACTTAGTTTGGCGTTACGCTGCGTTTTTTTATTTTTATTTTTGCGCTGCATTGAAGCAATTTCTTGAAATTATTTTTCAATAATTTTTTTCTGTTTTTATTATTATTTTTTTTTTTTGTAAGTTTTTTAGTTTGCCTGGTCGCGGCACACTTTACACTATCGAATCATGCGGATCTGTCGACAATGTCGATTCCGCTGGCTGGCGACGTGGCTGCCTCGTCTCCGATGTTGCAGCCATGACACTTGCAGGTGTGTCTCCCCCAGCCAAGCGGGCGGCCGCTGCAGCGCGGGGCTATGGGGGCGTGTCGCGGCTGGTTCTGCTTGCAGATGTGCTGAGCAAAACACGTCGCAAAATTAATTTCATTTTACATACTGCATGAGAAAAATGGAAGAAGAAGCAGAAGAAGGAATTTTTAATTAACTTACACGGCGTATAAGTAATATTAAATTATTGCACAAGACAAGTAAAAGTGATCCAAGCGAGCGTGCTTGACGGGCAGATACCGCGTAGCTGCACGTGAGATGAGCTGAAGGAATAGTTTTGGGAACGGTAAGTCTCTCTAATAACTTTGTGGGGTTCTTCAGAGTGAGTGAGAGAGAGAGATAAAAAGGAGAGAAAGAGAAAAGAAAGAGAGGGACAGAGAGTAGGTATTAGATGGGAAAGATATAGAATCCCAGAGTGACAGAAAATGAAGTGACAAAGTGAAATACACGAAATGCAGATACAGAAACAGAGACAGACACAGAGAAAGAAAGACAAAGAGAGATAAGGAGATTCAGAGAGACAGAGAGCGAGAGTCAGTGAAAAAATAAGAGAGGATGCGATATGGGTACAGAAAGATCTAGCGGGAAACTCTATCTCTGTCTCTGAGCGGGAGACAGTTTGGGAATAAATGAGGAAAAGAGAGAAAAGTGTTTTAAGGAGAAGTAGTATTAACAGAGAGCGCAGAAAAATATAGATTGAGAGAGGCAGAGATAGGGCAATAGAAAGACAGGCAGAGAGATTTTTATGAGAGAATTTATGGCTGTCTCTGAAAGAGAATGAGTTAGAGAGAAGCAGGGAAATAAAGGAGAAAAATATTGAAAAATATGTATAGAGGGAGTCGTATTGACAGAGACAAAAATAGAGAGCGATAGAAGACAGAGAGAGCAACACAGAGAGAGAGAAAGAGAGTGAGGTAGAGCAAAATAAAGATTGAGAAAGAGCCAGAAAGTATTGATTCTATATACAAACATGTTTAACCTATCGCTGATCAACGCGAAGCGTGACTAATTCTACAGTGAATGAGAATCCTTCGAATCTAGCTAAGTTTGTTAGGAATTTATCCCTCCATCTTCGGCATAAGTTGATTAGACCCAATTTAAAGTGCTCGCAGGGTATTCAAATGTGTGGTAAAAGTGGCGCAACCACCGAAAAGCTATTTCGCATTGAACACGTTGCGTTGGCGCATCTCTGCCAAATTGTATCCTTCCTGTGCCCATAAAGCAGCAGGCAGCAGTCAAGAGGCAGCAGTGCCAGGAGGCAGCAGTGCCAGAAGGCAGAAGTCAGTCCGTGCGGGGGTCTCTTGGAAGCATTAATACAATTTGCGCTCGTTACGCGGTTCGCAACCCTCGCCGATTGTGAATCTCAGTTTTGAGTCACCCCCGCCTGGCTCCACTGGTTTAACTGCCCCTCCCTCCCTGTCCTTGCCCCTGCCTCTGCTCCAGCCCCTGAGCCGCTGCTCATTGTGTGTTGGTTGTGTTTTGTCATTAGTTTCATTTTATAATTTATTAACGTCAACATTGTAGCACAATTTAAACAAGAAGGCAAGTGAAGTGAAGATTTCTCAACTGTTTTTGAAAAGCGTACATGATGAGCTGCCCGATCACGTGCTGGCGCTTGTCTCCCCCTGTGTGTGTGTGCGTGTGTGTGTGTGTGTGCGCTCTAGTTAGGGTGTCGAAGTTATTGCCAACATTTTTGGCTTTAAATGACCAACGAAGCGGATGCACTTTAATTTGACAACAATTGCGTAAATTGCCTCGTCATGCTGTTTGTCCTTTGACTTGCCACAGCCGTGTGTGTGTGAACTGCTCGACTTTCGATTTTAATGGATGCATCTCCCAGACAACAACTGACACAAATGTCGCAAAGGTCACGTGTCATTCGTTTGCGGCAATTCGGGATTTATCTAGCAGCTTAAAACTTGAAAGTGTCTGTGGGCGTTTGTCCCCGTCGCTCTCACTCTCCCTCACCCTCCCCTCCTGTCCCCCACTCACTCTCTCTGCGTGTGTGTGCGCCCCGCTAATTGTCATTGCTTGATAAATTTGTTGAATGCGTTGAAGTAATTACAGTTAATCTATTAGTGCATATAAAACGGTTTAGCTTGACAGGCCGACAGACTCACTGACTGAATGATTGACGGACTGATTGACTGGCTGACTGACAGACTGATGTGATCACAGTGCACAGTTCAAGCCATGTGAGTCAATTCTTTCATTAGCTTTAACTCATTCTCAATTGAGCGCTTCAAAAAATGTATGAAGAATTACTTATTTTTCCTTTCCGTCCGTCCGATCATCGTCAAGCATAAAACGCGCTTGCAAATGTTTATTAAATTCCATTTAGTTTAGGTAGAGTTTTTTTAAATTGTAACTCCATTGATTATTGCATATTCTAGACATAGAGTGTAATTATTCTCATTTACAAAGTGAATCCGTCCGTCCGTCTGCCTGTCCGTCCGTCTATCTAACCACGTGAGCACAAACAATTTCTTCGCTCTTAAATCTTAACTTGAAATTTGAAATATAAGCCCGTGAGTTCAACCCACATCCAAAAAGTTATAGTTGTGAGTGCAACTCACATCCTAAAAGTTATAGATTCTATATCTACGCCTATTGGGGGCGTGGTAAGCCGTAAAAGCTTATAACTTGTTAATTTATTGTGCTAAAGTTATTCACTGTTAATGGGGGCGCGACACGTCGGGAAAAGCTATATATTCTAGAGTTTTACGGTAAGAAGTATATAAAAGTCACCTGAGGGCACGGCAAATCGGAAAAGCCCATATCTTACTGAGTTCTTAAAACTGACAGCGTTAGGACCGTGAATAAGTATTAAACAGTCGGTTGCGCCCGTAGTTGAGGTTGTCAGCTCTGACTAGTGAGTCGGACTGCATTTGTAGCTTACTGAGTAAAAAACGCTATCTTTTTTTGCACTATTTCTCACTTCAGAACTAGGTGTTATGCCGAATTAACCTTGAGCAGACTGCATCCTGCGCAGCAATCGAGTCTTATCTTTTCAGGGTTGATAATACTGAAGCTGTGATTCGCAGGCAAAGGCTGTTCAATCCGTTGTCAGGGGTTAGTCCAGCTATTAATACACATATAAATAGAAAACCATAATTATAAAGCTCTGTATGCCATAGCCTTACACACCTTATGTAACCCTTTTATATTTAGAAGTGTGAATGACCCAAATATACATAGATTTATAGACTATCGATGGCTTCGCTTTTTTGAGCTCAAGGTTCAAGGTAGTTCAACTTTTATGTAACTTAGTGATGGGCTATCGGGTTACCTAGCTAGTTCAATTTTAAATAATCTATAAGAAAACGGTTTGGCTTGATAACATTCATTTGAAATGATTAATCAATCCACAAAAAGATATACAGAAACAATGCACAGAGAATTGACCGCAAAAGTCATAAAAGTTCTATTTTACCAGAGGAGCGAGAGAGACGCGCTGGAGAGTGACTTCTTAATATCAAAGTTGTGCTCGCTGTGGTCGTATGTCATGAATAAGTAGTGCGCGGTGCGGCTGAATACATTGAATACATTTGAAGTAAATGAAAGATAATTTACTATCCACACCTTGTTTATATGAAATTAATGACTGCATTAGATAAATTACATTCGCAGGCGCCGAGGCTGCCTTTCATTAGCAGCGACATATTGCAGTCAGTCAGTATGTGTGTGTGTGTGTGAGAGTGTGTGTGCGTGTGTATTATTACAGTTGCGATACTAGTTAATAACAAGTGTCGGGCACTTGAACAACTTAGCCATTGACAGCGGGCCAACAACTGTCCACAAACTGACATGGCAAAGGGACAAAAGCCGTCTACAAACAGCCACTAAATAAGCAGAGGCCATCGATGGCTCTGACTGGGGGCTAATGTCTAGAAACTTGGAGCCAACCAGGACACTGAAATGGAGTAAGAAACAGACGTCTTGCTAATGACACTCCTGCTCGGTGCACGTTCTCTCGCCCATTCTCACCCACTTTCGCTCCCACTCCCACTCCCACTCCCACTCTCGCTCTTTCGCTCTGCTTTGTTATTGTAATTAGCTTGGGCCCTTCGGAACGCCTGGCAGCGAAGTTCTATTCAGCCAGGGTGGTACATTAAAATATGATTAACTTTCTGGGTTATACTGTTGTCGTGTCTATTTAATTAAAAGGGAATTTTGCGCTCAAACTTTCTCTATACCCTAGCGCAAAGGATACATGGGCAAACAGCAGAAAGTTGAGCTATGTTATGTAACATTTAGTTAACATTGTCAGCTGATGAGCAGTAATAGTGCTTTAGTTGAGACTCTTTGACTAAGAGATACCCATGTTCACACATGTGCAAAAGGGGATGAGTAAGTGGGAAACAGACGGATAGACGGACGGACAACGGATGAACAACAGATGGACAGATCAATGGAGAGACTAACGGACAGACCAGTGGACAGACTAATGGATAGACCAATGGACAGACGGATGGACAGACCAATGGACAGAGCAATGGCCGGACTAATGGACAGACCCATGGACAGACCAATGGACAGACCCATGGACAGACCAATGGACAGACCCATGGAGAGACCAATATACAGGCGGATGGATGGGTGGACGGACAGAGGGGCAGACAGGAAGTCGGACGAACGGAGTGACGGACAGACTAACGGACGGACGAGGTCAGATGGTCAATTCTTCGTCCTAATCAAGAATATATATACTTTATGGGATGTGGCACGCTTTCTTCTGCCCATTGCATATATTTTCACAAATCCCTGATTGCCCATTTCCAATGGAGTCAGGGTATAATAAGAAAAATAGTGTTGCCTGAGAGGTCTTCAGTATTTTCCTATGTAAATTTGTTCATATTTTCCTGACCCAGACTTGGGTAGAGCATAAACACTTCGTATAGGTTGGCAGGATCAGGCTCATAGAGTCGCCACCCTCGTTTTTATTTCGGGAGCCGTAGAGCGCACGCCGTAGCCGTAGCGCTAACTAATGACACTTAGACGAGTTTCGCTGTGGGCTGACAAAAGGCGCTAATCTATATTTTACGTGTTTAGCGTTTACGCTTTTCCTTCGCGGCCCCAAAGTATCTGGCCGATCTAATCATAATTATGTGATTTCAATTGTTGTACAATAATTGTATTAAAATGGCGGTCCTTAAGCCATTCAACGGCTCTGGCCACGGGTCTGCCACACACACACACACCCATATACAGTTACAGCTACTCTATCGCTGTCTTGGGTCGCGTCTGTTGTTCGGCATTTTGTTAAAAGGTGACAATTAATTTGTCAATAATGAAAATTGTCAACGGAGCAGGGCCGCGCCATCTAGGTAAGGCTAATTGGAATACCTGTCTATACCCTCGGCGTTGTTAGCTACCTCTCTCTCTCTCTCTCTGTCTCCGTCTCTCTCTCTGTCTCTGTCACCGTATTCGTGCTCGTGCCACATTTTTGCCATTATGCTTTTGGCCGTGCTTCGTTTTTGGTCGTACTTCTTGCGCCGCGGCGTCATATCGTTATACTAATGATATATAGTCTAGCTGACGGGTCGGTACACTTGGTAATTTTAATTATTTAGTCATTTGTATACATTAAAATATTTTTGTCGCTGGCGCATTTTATTGTCGCTAGCCACAAAAGGGTTAAACGCTGTCGCTGTCTCCGCTCGGCACTGGCGTCTGGCCCAATGCCCACATCAAGTTTCACGTATTGATTAATGATTATTTGCCCGCTGGCTTTAATAGGCTCTGTGACAACTCAATTTAGTTACATGTATAAACAAATAACTTCAGGCTCAACTCCAAATGCGCCCCAAACCAATTCATATACAAATTGAAGTGTTCAATCAATTGGCCAAAGTAAAGGATATTTCTCTTAGAGTTGAGAACACTTCCTTATTTGATAATATTTTAATATAAGGAGACTTACAGCAGAGAAGGGATTATATTGGCGTTTATCTTGCATTTCTTTTATTTTATTGCGTTCACAATTCATAATGGCAAAAATCGAGTTCAACTAAGAAATTAAAACTAAAACAAAGATAAAATACCCATAATAATATCACCAACTAGATGCCCTGATTGACAGTCAAAAATATATGATATAATATTATTGAATAAATTTTATATGTGTAGATGTATATTTATATTATATATTTACTTAAATTTCTTTCTTTATATGATTTTAATTTCTAGCTTTTGTGGTTTACGAGATCGCTGCGTTCACATGGACGGATGGACGAACGGACAGACGAACCGGGCTAGATTGACCCAGTTCGTTGTCCTGATCAAAAATACATATATTTGTTGATGATTCTTCAGCGATTTATTAACGATTAAGTAAATGAACGGAAACTGCAGTCCCAGTTCCAAGCAACGGCTTAGAGTATAAACATAGATCTTTAATGTCATATAGTTCTGTAATAAATAAATCTCAATTTATTGCTATTGTAAGTAAGTTTCTTTATTTAATTATAATTTAAACTTATATCCTTAAAATAGTGAAATTGTTACTGATATGGATATGGTTACAAATTTTCCCATATATATGTATATCATTTTAGACCTAGCTGAACTTACCAAGAGCTTGCATTCCCATGATATGACCTAAAGGCATGGAGTGACTCTCGGTCAGTTTTCTTTGAGAGGCTCGTCTACAGAGCAACAGACAGGTTGACAGTAGATAGATGAAGAGTTTGTGTTTTTACACTTATGCAGAGATATGGATTTCAATGCATGTGCCTATATCATAATACCCTCCAGAAGTGCGCAGAGTGCGAGGGAATTCGCTGGTAAAACAAAATTGTAAAGAAAAATGGCCAAAATAAAGCTAAAAAGATCAAATAAATTATAAAGTTAAGGTGCACAGGTGGGCGGTGCTGGACTAGCAGATATCCTGTAAAGAGTTTTTGCTTTTAATATAATAATAAAATATTTGTAAGCTGATTGGAAGAGTCGATCTGGACTGGAAGCAGACTTCAACGTATACTAAACGTATATCCCTTTTGCTGATAAATACAGGGTATCCGGAGCACACACATACTACAGGCAGAGAACATTTTGGCTGATGCTGAGTTGGCAGGTCGCGCGGTCGAGCCGCAACGTCAAAATTGCTATGGCAAAATGGCCATGGACTTGAATTTGAGTTGGATTTGGAGACTTAGGAATTTGCGCCAGCAGCTGAAGACCCCAAACACACACAAAACAAAGATACGAACCGTCCACGGACATGGACTGGGACCCAGAGTCAGACTTAAAGTCAGACAAGTTGGCAATGGCAACGGCAACGGCAGCAGCAGCAGCAGCGTCTGTGGCTAATTACAGGGCTGCCAGTAACAGAAACAGAAACAGAAGCAACAACATCAGAAACAGCAACAGCAACAGCAGCGGCAGCAGCAGCAGCAGCAACGGCAACAGCAATGATATATATAAGCCTTAGAGTGTCTGCTTCTTTTATTTGCAAATCCGCATTCGGACTTGGCAACGCTGCATAAATGGAGCCATAAGAGCTGCATAAAAGATGGGTTAGCTCCTCTCTTCTTCTTCTTCCACTTTTTTTCTTATTTTGGAGCATCATTATGTACATTCAGAACAAGAATTCATATACCCAAAACATACTCTGTGCTTTGTGTTGACCAAATACTGCTAATGTCCTATTTTTTATATAAATAATTATCATGATTTGAGTTACCTTTAAAATACCTATTTATTAGGCACAATTGCACAATGAGTGTGAGTCTGTTGATAAGGCTGTATACTATGCACACTTTACTTGAAGTCGATTCTCTTTGGCTCAAAGTCTTCGAGCGCCTAACAATCCCATTTAAATCAATGTATAAAATAATAATTCAAATAGTAATCTAATATATTTTGTGTGACATCAAAAAGTTTTCTCTGCCTAATTCATATAAGGTTTTCATATTTCTCACATCAAAAATTTGCCCCTCCCTTATTCATATAAGGTTTTTATATTTCTCACATCAAAAATTATTCTTTCCCTGATTCATATATGGCTTTCATATTTCGTATTTCTTATTTCTACCTTTTAACAAGTAAGAAGTAGTAAAAATTATTATATAAAATTATGATATCTGCGATCCGTATCGGAAAAAATGATTATATAAAATTATGTTATCTGTGATCCGTATCTGACAAAATTATTATCATCAATTATTTGCATCTGAATTCTATTCTAAACTCTGTATTCTAAACTATTTTTAGGATTTGCCAATATATATTTAATTTTAATCTTGATTTTTTACTTGCTATAAATGTTAAGGCCATACAAATTGTGCTACCTTGTCGATATAACAAAATGTAATAAATAATATGTTCAAAATATATCACAATTCAGTGTTTCTTTTCAAAACTGATTCATATATTCATTTTATATATTTTATTTTATCCTCTTCAAAAAAATTGTTTTAGATATTTTTATATATACATTCAGTTTAGATATTTGTGAAATGAATAAAGGCCAATTACAAGTCAACAAGCTTTGACTGACGTATGGCAACATTTGCAAAAGTTGTATAGTTTTCCAACAATAGAATCCCATACTAATAAGTATAATAATAAATAAAATTACAGCAAAAACACAGCGCATGATTACTTTTGCTCCACCCTCAATACATATATACTTAAATATATATTATGCATGTATATATTTAAATACTTTTGTCAACTTTTACTTCAAGGCACAAAAATTTTTTTTGTGTACAGTTCCCTTTGTGATGAAGTCTGTTCAATAACTTATGGACCTCTTCAATTGATCAGTTAATTTTTGACAAGTGTTTTTCTGGATGTGTTTCGAGTTTCATCTACTTCAAGAAATGAAGCAAAAGAATCTGTATCAAGATTTTGGTCAAGTACAGCAAACAAATTATAGCCACCTCTGTGGTTATTATTCCTGACTTTCCTGACCTATAATGGAAATTGTTTTCAAAAATTAGCTGAACATTCAAAAAGGCCTATATTGTTGGTTAAGTAAGACACTTAAGTCCAAGCGTGATGCCATTTATAATATTTATAATATTAAATATAATATTTATGCTTATATATAATCATACCACCTTAAAACTGTTCCATCAGATGCCTCTTTAGTCCAACTTCTAAATGTGTTTAGTCTAGTTCTAAAGCCAAAGAAATTCATAATTTTTTAAGTAATCTATAAGCGCTAATAATGCTGACAAAAAGACTTAACAAAATGAATATAATTTATGAAAGCGATCAAAAAAGGTCGAAGTATCGAAGTCGAAGGTATACATATATATGTGTATATAACCTCTATATAAACTCTGCTCTCTCTATATAGGCATATATATTTATGTATGTATATCTCATAACGCACTCGCTGTCTGGCTGATAAGATTTTTTTAGTTTTGGCAGGGGGATTCGTGGCTCATTTAAGGGAAAACAATTTATCTTTTCGCACATTTTAATCATGCTCAATCATTTCGCTGATGTTCTATGCCCGGCTGCTGGCTGCTGGTTGCTGGCTGCCGAGCGCCTCTTCCTTCGGTCGGTCGAGCCTTGTAGTGTGGGACTTGTGGAGCTCAACAGGTCCCACACCAGAAAGGCTCAGCTCTTGAGGTCGGCTGCGCAGGTTGCAGCGCATCAATGCAAAAACCTACGCATACACACACACACACACACATATACACACACACACACACATATACACACACACATACAAACTCTATTTCGTTACAGTTTCCAATGTTACCTCCTTTGTCTGGCTTTCTTTGTAGTTTGCCGCATTTTTGATTTAGTTTTTGACTTCATAAATGGTTATTTTTTCGTTGCTTTGAAAACAGATTTTGACCTGGCTTCGAGCTGATGTTCGACACTTTAGGGCCCATGCGGCCTTTGTTTGCTTAATCATGGGCCAGCCTTGTGGCGCCAGTTCTAAATGGTTTTTTTTTTAACTTATACATTTTTCTCTCTCAGTTTTGGTTGCTTTCTAGGCCGTGGATCTAGCAGCTCGTTCACAAATTTATTAAGTCTGGCGCGTTTAATTTTCATCGTTTATTAATCGATTTTCACTTTTGAGGCTGCAGCGAATATCAATTATGGTTATTACTATTTTAATAAGTACTTAATAAACTCTGAGTAGTTTTACAATAAAATTAATTTTCACACGCTACATTAGAAAGTACTCGAAGCCAAGCCAGAGCCTGGGCAGCGAAGCTTTTGCGCTTCAGGTTCAAGTTAATGGATCGCGAGCAGCTCGATAATTATATTTTCGGTCTCTGGCGTGCCAACGATGTGCTTAGAAGCGACTCAGAATACCCTACAGTAACCACACGAAATACCCTGCACTATAGTTGCCTTTAACTAAGATGATCTTTTGGGAGACTAGAAAGGTAGATCTTACTTTGAAGAGGCACGCACATTGGCTTTCCTAATACTTAGATATTGCAATCTAGATATGTATATCCATATATTACACTTATCTAATACAAATCTTTTCTTAATTTCATTTTGGTTCCAACTTTCTTTCCCTCGAAATTTCATTCTTCTTCATCAAGTTCCATCTCTGATCAAACATTTTCTCAACACCCGCGCAACGCCGGGTGATTTCGACAGGTTTTTCCATATCTGCTTACACAACATTTTAGATGAGTGCAATTCGCGAATGACTCAATTATTAATATCATCGTGTCACGCAACAAAGTCGGCTTTGTGCCCAGTCTAATGAATAGTTTGGCCTAAACGTTTCGGTTGTTGTCATTTACAGAGACTCCATCTACTCACAAACGAAACATTTTTATAGCTTATTAAACTAAATGCATCAAACTCTAAAGCGATGCATTAAAAAATCGTTATATATCTTGATAAAAAGTTATATTAGATCCGAAAAAGATATTTCTATTCAACTGTGATGAGACCGAATTGCTACCAGACTTTATAGAATAGTTTGGAAAAGGTTTGATATCAAAGATGATTTTGATTTCGAATTTATATTTTATAAATATTTGTACAGCGATTATTAATATATACATAAGTTTTTCCAAGCTGAATATATACTAAGAATATATTTTTCGATGGACTATAAACATATTTATATATCGATATAAATATATATCTATATGTCTACATATCTATATATCTTCATATGTATCTGTATATATAAAGTTTGGTCTTATGTTGATCCAATACTAGCGACTATAAAAGTTGGAGTTCAACTTTCTTAAGCCTTTTTTAAAGTATCCTGCTTTGGACTGCCTTTAGATTCCTTTACAAGGTTCAAGATCCAAATGTATGTATTTACACGGCTTAGCCCCGCTTCTTTAAACTAGATGGTGTATATCCAGTATTATATATCCTATATATGCAAATGATGTATTATATATCGTATATATTAAATTTCATATATGTATATCTGACTTAATATATCAATCAAATATATATGATTTTAATAAGAAGCACAAAACAGGTAAAGGTAAAAAAAAATGTATTACAAATTGAAAATATTGCCTAAATATTTGAGCACATTGCAGTTCTACGTAACAGAACCAAAATGTTCAAATTTAATCATATATTAAATATATTTTTAGATTTGTCAAGCCCATATAATTTATATATATATATCTGTATGGGAGGTGTACGCTGATTCACCTGCTAAATTTTTTCATGTAGCACTAAAACTGGGGAACATTTTTTTTCTGAGTCATTTTAAGACTAGAGCTAGTTGAGAAAGAGAGTAGAATAGTGGATAAAGCTACAGTACGGCGTTTGCATAAGCATATACATACCGCTTTATCTGATATAGATATTAGTAATATATATTCACATGAAATAACATCATTTGAAGGAGTAAATATTCCATATTGTAGGTATTGTTTTAGTCGTTGTTAAGACGAACATATCACATCCATTATACTCCGCTCACTTCATGAGAGAGTAAACATATGTTTGTCAGAGACTCGACTACAGAGAGTAGGAATATGTCGAACACAAGCTTCTTAATGATCTCTCCAAAAACAGTGAATCGATTGAAAAACAATTTGTCTACTAATGCAGGGCATCTGTCAGTCGAACACTCTCGATTATAGCACTCTTACTTGTTTTAATTTTTAGAAGTTTTTAGCAAGGCGACGCCTAGTTCCAGTCTCAGTCTCAGTCCAAGTCCCACTCCAAGTCTCAGTCGCAGTCGCAGTCCGAGTCAGACGTTGTGTCAAAGACGCATAATTATGGGTTAGCGGGCAGTTCGGGTAAAAAGAACCGAACGAATGTAGAACGGAGAAGAAGAAGAAGACGACGACGGCGGAGAAGAAGAAGAAGCGAGCAGCAAAAAGATAATTTATATGAAAGATGAGCACAGACAAGTTGTTGTTTGTTTGTTAGGGGCTACGGTGCACGGTCCGCGGTCCACGGTCCGCGGTCTACGGTCCACGGTGGAAGAGGTCGAGACCATTTTGGAGCTGATGTTAATGTTGCTTGAGGTCAGACATTGCGCAATGATGAATTATTTGTAGACTGTGCCTGGGCTAACGGGTAAGGCAGCCGCGCCGCGTCGAGTCGAGTCGCGTCGAGTCTGGTCGGGTCGGCCAGGAGTTGGCGGCGACTGCCTCGACCGCATGACAAACAGGTGTCAAAAGGTTGCTGGAGGCTGCCGTCCGCCTCTCCGGCCTCTCCGGCACATTCGCACGCATTTTCTCTAGCTCCGCGCTGGGCCGGCCTAATTGCAGGCAGGACCGGCATCGGCACCGGCATCGGCATCGGCATCCTGACAAGGACCGTCTCTACAAACATTTATTAAATTTGAATGCCCAATCATGGGCGTTGTCCAAACTGGAGCAACGGGCTCAGCTCGAATTTAATTCATTACAAAAATTATTTCTTCGTCCACTGGCGGCAGCCTTACAATTTATCATAGAGCCGATTGAAGGCGACTTCCAGGCATTCTACTTCTACTTCTACTGTTTCACGTCCCGTTGCTACCTCCTGCACGGCCGGACTAGGCCTAATTAAACGAGACAGCAGCAACGGCAGCAACTGCAACTGCAGCAGTCAGTGCCAACTGGGAATGAATGGTTTTTGCTCTCTGCAAGGCGAGAGCCGAAATTTAGGTTTGCGTCCTGCACTTGCATGTAATTAGTGCAATTGCTGAATGAATTACCCGTGCAGTTTCTGGAATTGCGTCCTGCGTCCCGACGAGCCCAGTGCGCCTCCTTTGAAGGTGCAGCCTACAAAAAACTATTTATAATTCGGCTGCCTTGATAAATGACAAGTTCTAAACAGCTGTAAGTAATTGGTGCACAGAGAGAGATGGAGAGAGTGAGGGCTACCTAATGAATCGTCGGTCTAACCAAAGAGCACAATTAACTTCCAACTCCTCCACTTTTGTTGTTGTCCAATTATCTGTACGAGTCGAGCCGAGGCGACTCTTGAAACTTTCTATTCATAAGGTGCAACTTTAGAGTTGTCAACGCGCCCCGATGAATGACTGACTGACTCTATATATACCGTGCATAATAGGAGCGCAGGTCACACTTTTACCTGTCCGAATTGAATATATTTTCAGGCACGTCTAATCTCTAATTGTAGCCAACGACATATTTGTTTGTTTGGCTTTTGTCAAATCGTTTGGCGGAGTGAAATATGGCAACTCGTGCAATTTATGTGTGGGCAGTCGCGGTGGGCGTGGCTGTTGCGGCCGTTGTGAGAACATTTTTCCAGTTGATCAAATAGAGGTCAGCGAAAAACAATTGAGACGCTGGACGCGGCTGCGGCTGAGGCGGCGGCGTCGGCGGCTGTAAATCTCGAAATGGCCGCCATAATCCGAAGGCGATGCGTGACAGGCCTCGGCCGGGTTGAGTTAGAGATTTGGAACAGCGTTTGGCGGCGCAGACACAGAAAATAATTCACAAATTATGCGAATTAAATTTTTAATAATTCTCATGGCAGCGCTAAATAAATGAGCGCGAAAGGTAAATGCAAGCAGAAAGGCCTCAGCCTCTGCTTCAGCCGCAGCTCCAGCGTCTGCATCGCGTCTCGCGTCCGTCCTCGATCCGCTGTCTGGCCCGATGTGGCCAAAGAGTGGGATGATACAAAATATTTAACGCGTCAGGCATATCTGGCCATGAAGCTGCGGCAGCTAGCCAGCCGAGTCGAGCCGAGCCGAGTCGCTCCACCAGTCTGCCCGTGGGCCACAGAAACTTGCGCAGAACTAAAGTCAAAATCATCAAAGTCAAATCATCAAGTCGCAGTCATCGAGCCTCACAACACCGACTGGATTCGGGCAGGTGGTGGCTTGGCAGGCACTGATAAATGTCGACTTGGCCCTATTGATATTGCAGACGAGGTGCCAAGTAACCAACGGCAACGACTTGGCATTTGACTTTAGCCTGACTGAAACCCTTCTGAAGAGAATCAGCATTCGCATTTGCCTCTGCTTAGATCTGAGCATTCAAAGAGGGCAGTTATTGAGATATTACACAATTTTGTACATAAATTCGATTAAAGTATGAGCTACTTTACTTAATGTATGCTTTCATGCGGTTAGTGTATAGGCTAGTCGGCTATTTCCGTCTTATTTTATGCTTGACAACTATGACCTTTGGCTGAGACATCTGACATGTGTTCAGGGTATATGCTAGTCGGCTACTCCCATCTTTGACCTTTGGCTCATACATTTATAAGCCACTTGTTTGTACGGACTTAAACTCATTTCAAGTTGTTCTACTCTTTGAATGAATGTGTTTGGGGTATCTTCTAGTCGGGCCCTCTCTGCTTTCAGCTTTCTTTGTCTTACTTTTGGATAAGACAGCACTTCTACTGGTCTGAGCGTACTTCAGCGGCTTCCAGCTCGATTCTCATTACGCAACTCTCTGAATGGCTCTTCCTTATTGACAGCTGAACCATCATACGCTACGTTAGAGGTAATAAAACTAAATACATGTTTTACACATGCAAAAAGGTATCATAAAATCAGGTGATAAATACTCAAGTGATTAGCATTCACAGCTCTAAAATGGTTGGTTTTCAGAAAGAGTCGACTCTGAATACAATCTTTAGGGATACATTTTAAATTTTGTTAAATTTAAGTGAAAAAACTTAGTTTTAAGCGAAAGTCTGAATTGAAATATGATTTATTTTAAAAAATTTACTATTATTACGAAAGGTACTCAATTTAAAGTCATTTACAATTCAAGAACAAAGTCTACTGTTTTCTTCTAATCAGTTTAATACTCTTTCACGAAGTTAAAAGAGTATATTAGGTATGGGTAATGTCCGTCTTGGTGTTCGTTCGTATGACTGTTTGATGTATATATATTGGATTATCATTAGTTTATTCGGTGTAAAGATGTTTTGATTACGCTTAGAAGGGGCGTAACAACTCATTAGATATTGTATCTTCTACAATCTTATAACTAGAAACTGCAAATTTGACAATTATGTTAACTTATCGTTCACCTGTTCTATTGATTACCTATACTTATTTGTACCCCTCTTTGGAGGCGTGAAAAAATTATATTTATTCCAAAAATATCGAGCTAAAGCGCTAAAAATGATATTTAAGCTATTGCAGACCTGCTCTCAAGACTAAACGAGGGCGTGTCAACCCACCCATTTTAGAACCAAAATAGCTACATTTTGCAGGCTGATCGACGTTGACCTACCCAACAGCTTGGCCAACTATTAATAGGGTTAACCTGTTAGGGCGTGGCACAAACTCATTGTGAACGGGTATGGTGTAGTCGATCAAAGCTGACTAAATGTTTTTTTTTGTGTAGTTTTTTCTTTCTAATGTGAAGTTTTGTTCTTTCTTCTAAATTTGTTAAAGATATATATGTATATGTATATGAATACGTATTTTTCTTAATTTTGCAAATCTGCTATTGATGTATATAACTTTAAATTTCTTGGTTTAAAACTGAGATTCGTATTCCGAAATAGTTGAAAAACATAATTTTCTAAGTATCACAGATTGGATTGAGCTGTGCTATCTTCTTGATATATGTTATTCCAACAGCTAAAATGAAATACTTGAGCTGAAGTCTATTAAAGACTACCACATCAATTACTTAAGACTTGAATACAGTTTGCAGTCATTAACTGAATGAAATGCTCACAAATTGTTTGGGGCATTCGGGTGGCAGGATACAGCCGAAAAAGGATCGCTCGCTGCTTGAGCGTAAGGAGAAACGGAACTACAAAGTGTATTTTGTTAACAAAGTGTAATTAAGCTTGGCACTAATTAAAAGTCCAACAAAATAGAAATGTTTTCAGCTAGATTGCCATCCCGCTCACACCCACTCTCTCTCACTCTCTGTGTCTCTGTCCGACACGTGCTCTAATTTCGGGCTGCGGCTGGGAACTTGTCAAAGAGCTGTCACAACAAGCCAGATTGCTCGGTGGGCTCGATATTGCGGCTGGAGTTGCTCTTTTTACTCGGCTGCTGTGACATTTTTATTAGCTGCCAAAGGGGTTGGCGCTGCCTGGCTTGCGGCGTTTTGATAGGCCCGGTACGGCACGGTACGGCCCGGCTCGGCCGGGCGTACTCGTCTCCGCAATACTGCTGACAGTGTAATAAAAATTAATTGAGTAGCTGCAGCTTAGCGAGGCAACAACACATCTTGCTTGCAGCACTCGTCACAGTCCCCACGGTGCCCACAGTGCCCACAGTCCACCCACACGCCGCCCTCGCCCTCGCCCGCTCCACCCACAGCTACCCCTCCCCACAGCAAGGGCCCGTTTAATCCGCATAGTCTGGCTGATGTTTGTTGTTAGCCCCGCTTGTTTGTTTATTGCACGCCGGTGGTTGAGTCGAGTTGAGTTGTCGCCCGCGCCCCCGCACCCGCCCCCGCCCCTGTCCCCGTCCTGGCTAGCTGGCAGCCCGCAACAATCAACATTCAGCCGTCCTCCTTCTTGTACGGCTCCCCCTTTAATGCGTGCATTTCTCTGAGTGTTGTTGTTGTCAACGGCAAAGGCCACGCCTTTTTTGCGTTAATTTCAATGGGGAAATTGCTGCACTATTCCCACAACAGGCACCAAGCCCAGCCGCACGTAAGCCCAACCTAAAAGCAGCCCAACCCAACTAAAACCAGGCCAATCCAAAACCCAATCCATGCACATCCAGAGCTCTCCCTCCTCCTTCCTCCCCCTCACTCTCCCTCTCTCTCTTGCCCACTCCTGCTCCCTCCCCCGCCTTATTTTGTAGCGTTTTATTTGTAACGCTTTTTCTTTTCTTTTCTCCTTCTTTTTCCATTTCTTTGTCTCCTTTTTTTGTCATTTTCATTGCTGTCGTCGTCTGTTTATTTCATTATTTGATTTTTATTCGCTGCACAAAGCCACAAAGGGGAGAAGAAGACAAATACGTATTTAATGTGGCGGGGGGTGTTGGAGAGACCTGGAGAGTGTATAGAGTGAGTAGAGTAAAGCTGCAGCAGTAGCTTATTTAATCGAGCTCTTATCAGACAACCATACTCAGGTACATCATGGAGTCATACGCATGACCTTGAAAGCATCCTCTACTTGTGCTCTACCCCTTTTCATACCTGAGCTGAAATGGAACCATAATGCGCTGGACTTATTTTATATCACATTTTACGTTTTGAATAAGGTCTTTAACTTAAAAGCAAAAATATGGAATATATTGTCTTTTATATTTAGTATTTATTTTATTTAAACATGTAAGTTTTTAATATAAATTCGTAATATTTACTCAAATTTATTTGTTTGTTTTTATAATTTAAATCCATTGCTTTGGGAAGAAAAAATAGTAAATAGCTAAATGTATCAGGCATTAAATATCTCAAAAAATATCTCAAAATGTATTTTAGAAGACAAGCCGACTTATTCATATTAATCTATAAAGACAGAGATATAGAGATAAAGAAAGAGAGAGAAACACTAAATAAGCTTTCTTTGAATATTTTATTGGTATGCTATGAATATAGCTAGACCTATTTATATGTATCGATAACTATCGATACGTCCGAATCTCCGAATCCGAGATCTAAATAATAAACTTTTATGTATTGATATCTTTTTTCAATATATATAATATTGAGCCAAATCTGAGCGCCGTAATTTATATAAAGAGCAGAATATACCTACTGGAATTACTCAGAATCCTAAATATTTTTTATATGGGTTCGAAATATAATATCTCATACGTGAATCTCATAAGGAATAATAGCTAGAATTTTATAAATCTGTATATATCTGTGTACATATAGAAAATACATATACGTATAGATAATATATGATTTACATATAGAAAATATAAGGAACTCGATACAAGCAATGAATATGTTGGTGTATATACACAGTATTTAATTTTACTATATATTTAATATGCGTCAGAGATAATACAATATAAAACTTGCCTTTCTTAGTATTAACCTTGAAGATTCCCTACTCAATTCTCTAGCTCGATTTGCTTTGGTCAACTGCAAGCTAAAGTTCGACTAAAAGAGTGTTATGTGGGAAACGGATGTCTTTAGAATTCCTAAATAGTTGGGGTCTTTCGTAGCATCCAGGCAATTTGGACGCCACCCAAGAGTGATTTTTCTTTCTTTTCGTTTTTAAGTTAATTTGTCCGCATACGTTGGCATTAAATTTATCATCTGTATAACAATTTTTTCGCTGCCTGATTACATGACAAGATAATGCCTAAGATATATGCGCCTTGTCAGACAACAAATGCAAGCTGCAAAACAACATGCAACAACAAAAAGATTACAAAACACAATGCAAAAAGAGAAATACATAAAATACTAATAAAAATAATTTCAGCACTAAAAATTGTTGGTGCAACAGGAAAGAGAAACAAAACAAGTCGACTTACTCTATTCGAGAGTGCACGACTAGCAGATACGGTGTCTAAGGAGAACCAAGAATGCCAGAAATAAAAACTTGGATTTTTATCTTTTGATCAAGAGTTTAGTTAAGCTCAGAGCTGGAATACGAAAGTTTTAAAGTATTTCTTTCTTGAGATTTTCAGAGTTTAGTTTAGGATAAGCTCTGGTTCTTAAAGTATATGAAATAAAAACTTGAGAGCTTGTAAGGAAGAGAAATATTGTATATACACCTGTCGACATTGTGTTACTAGTTCTGGCTTGACATTTCTGGAATTATTTTTTACTTAACTGCCAGGCCATGGTTCCTCCTGTGTGTTACATATGTTGGTCGAAAATTGGCATGCCATTTGTTGATCATCTTCTGTGGGTACAGGGTACAAAAATGTATGCGGCTGGACGGACGGTTTGCCGCGTTCCGCCGAAGCTGACCAAGTTGGCAACGGCGGCAAAAAAAGCCACAAAAAAAATTTATTAATTCACAATAATAAATTTTAGTGTCTTTCGTTTTCGATTTGTATCGAATGATAATTACAGGTTGCGCTGTAAGAAGAAAAATGCCTCAGTTGCCGTTCCCAAGCCGAGTTTGCAGCTCGCGCCTGCCTCTGGAGCACCAGCTCTGCGGCTCTCCAGCTCAGAGCAGCGCCACGCTCTAGTCCTGGTTTCGGCTTTGCCGACTTTTTGGCGCTGCTGAGCTCAATAATTAATTGCGCGGATGAGGCAGTATGAAACAGCTGTGTGGAAGTTCGAGAGCATTCTGCTGCTGTCTTGAACATAATCACTTCAAGTTATGTCTACCTAGAAGAGCGAAGCTCTATGAGTGCTTGAAATATGCTATGTTGATAAAAGGACTCGGTGTCAGAGTTAGAGTCAGAGTTAGAGTTAGAGTTAGAGTTAGAGTTAGAGTTAGAGTTAGAGTTAGAGTCAGAGTTAGAGTTAGAGTCAGATTTCAGAGTCAGAGTCAGAGTCAGAGTTAGAGTCAGAATCAGAGTCAGAGTCAGAGTCAGAGATAGAATCAAAGTTAGAGTTAGAGTCAGAGTCAGAATCAGAGTCAGAGCCAGAATCAGAGTCAGAATCAGAGTCAGAGTCAGAGTTAGAGTTAGAGTTACAGTCGGAGTTGGAGTCAGAAATCGAATCCGAATCAGAGTCAGGTTAGTCTCCAATACAGTTAAAATATCTATACCCAGCTTATTCACTTCGTTTAATTCCTCTTCCCCTAAATTGAATCAGTTTTCAGACGCATCAATTTCGAACCGATCCGCCAACTCACCTGAATCAGTATTCGCGTTTCTTGCTCGATTTGATTTATATTGATTTATTGTCGTCACACTCAATTGCATTCATTTAGCTTTGTCAACTGGCACGCTATAATTATGGTTTATTATGCAATTAAAATGCGACGCAGAGGCCCAATGAGCGCACAATCTGGTCGTGGCTGTAAGGGGCGTTGGGCTCGAAAGCTAGGAGCCGCTAAATCGATGGCGCTTCAAAGAGATAGAGAGAGATAGAAAGAGAAGGAGGGAGAGAGGAAGGGAGAGTAAAGCACAAAATCAAAGCCGAACCAAGGGGAAAGATGTGTGAAAAGAGAGAGAGATAGAGAGAGAGAGGGAGGGGAGAATGAAAGAGCTGATATGAAGTCAGTAGCGAGCAGGCTGATTGACTGGTTAAGCATTAAGTCTAATTATGATAATTTTGCTAAGCGCCTCGAGCTGCAATCGATCAATTATAAGGCACAGAGGTGAGAGGTGCATCTCTCGCCGGGTATCCTGTCTTCGCGCCGCGTCTTCCTGTGGCCAGCCGACGCGCAGTTGATTTAAACAATTTACACATTCGACATTTCGTCAACATGTTGCTCAACATCTCATCAAAACAATATAAAAATAATAAATAACAATAATTAAGTGCAATGAAGCCGCAAAGGCAGAGGCGGAGGCGAAGCCACAAGCCGAGGCAAAGGCAAAGGTGGCATCACGTAGCTACAAGCACATGGAGTGCCAAGTGATGGGCAGGAGCAGCGCTGCGCGAAGTAGTTCCTTGGGGTGTGCGTCAGCCAAAGTACTGCAAGTATATACACACATATATATATATACATATATTGCCGGCCCCTGCAAGTTGGCACCCTTTTCAGCGTAAACACAGGTTTTGGACCATGGCAGCAGCGGCAGAAGCAGCCGCAGCCAGTAACACCCTCAACTTGCCACAGTCAGACTCAGAGTCAGACTCAGACTCGGAGTCAGAGTCAAGCACCAGCGAGAGTGTGTAATCAAGGTAGGTAGTCATTATATAGTAAACTGCACGGTCTTAGCTCGGGATTAATGTAGAGCTTTATACGATTCGCTGGCACTGATGCGCTGATTTAAATAGCTCAATTAGCTAAATATATTTCAACTAACTGAAGCCTCACATTAATTGTACTTAACGGCTAAACAGTTAGTATGGGCGGAGACGATATGATGCGACACTATATATGATATGATATGATATATGATATGATATGATATGATATGATATGATATGATATGATATGATATGATATGATATGATATGATATGATATGATACGACATTTAAGATATGTTCCAATGCGATCTTTAGAAATGTTGAAACTAGACGTTGTAAAGTGATATGATATTATATAAAATGATATGATATGAAAAATACGAAACTTAAGTTATGTTCCAATGCGATCGTTAGAAATGTTGAAAATAATTATATATTTTATTTAAATTGTGTTATTATTATTTTTTTATTTTTTATTATTATTTTTTTAATGCTATTTGAATTACAAAAATAGGATTACGATTTTATTTATATTATGTTAAATGATTAAAAGCACGATCATGACTTTATTTAGATTATATTATAATACTTTAAATACAAATAGAATAAAGCAAGATAGAAAAAGTTTATGTTGATCTTTCATTATTATTTTTTTTTATTTTTTTAGTTAAAGACTTTTTTGTCAGCTAATCTTTATAGATTATATTGCATATATATTATATTATATTATATTATATTATATTATATTATATTATATTATATTATACTATATTATATTATATTATATTATATTATATTATATTATATTTTATTATATTATATTATATTATATCTTATTATATTATAATAATAGATATGGCAACAGTAGCTGAGAAATCGAAACATATTTTTGATGGGTTTCTACCAAGATCAAGACCAAGACCAAGTGATTATATCAATATACATTTGTGATAGGTAATATGACAGCTGTAGCATCGTTGTTTCTTGTGTGAAATTCCTAAGAACTAAAGCTGTGTTCATAAAAATAGTAGTACGACTGAGCACTACTTATTTTTTCTACTACCACTTTTCTACTTATGTTTCTATGAACGGCCGGAATTAATCTCTATCTACGATCGTCAAAAGCAGCTGAATTCTGGTGGTAATTTTTTCGTAACTCTTTTCTTTGCCTTTCATTTTAATCTACAAATTTGCACCTTCCTTATTTTGCATCGGAAAAATACCTTTCATTGGGTGTAAGTTATATGCGGTAGTGCACTACTATTTCTATGAACACATATGTAAATCAAATAGAATTAGATTTGGGTTGACCATCGTGATTTATACCCATTGAAAATGGAATCTCAGGATTTGTTTTCTTGTATTTTAGTTAAATACTTTTATCTAGGATAACTTGTTAGCTAAGCTACATAGATTATAGACTTTAGATATGGCAACAGTAGCTACCAAATTGAAAAACATTTCCGATGAGCTTCTACCGTGATCTCGTGAAAAGATCGATGTAAAATTTGTGATCAGGTATTGGGCAGCTGCAGCATCCTTAGGTGTCGTTTTTTCTATAGATATGAGAGAGTCGGCTTGGTGCAGCTCCGAGCTCTGAGAGGGTCTTTAGCGATTGGCAATAATGATGAACGTCATGGCGTTATGATGATTCACAATTTGAGGCTTAAGGTCGGTGCTGAAATTTGATTGATTCGCGTTTGCGATCGATTTAAAGTGTATTGTTGTTGTTGTTGTCGATGTTGTTGTTGTTGTTGTTGTTGCTTAGACACATTATCGCTACTGTGTGTCAGGACAAGCAGCGCCTAGCGTGATTTTTCCTGTCGCTGCGGGGCATCGAGGGGTCGTCCAACCGAAGCTTCAACTGGCCCTGGCCCTGGACGTGAATGGTAGATGCTGGTCGATGGCCTAGTGTCTGTGACTGTTCGTGTTGTTGCTGCTGTTGTTGTTGTTGCTGTTGCCATTTGTTGTATTAGCGTAAGTTTCGAACGCCGCTTGAACGTCTACGACCCACTTCAAAGTGATTTACGATTTTGTGACACGCCCTCGCCTAGCAATTTAGAGAACGAGTCCCCTTTCGAAAAAAGAATACCCGTATAACCGAGCACACACACACACATTTATTCATACACATGTATATTTAGACATATTCTATCACGTATGTGCGCTCCACACACACACACACACACACACATGTGTGTGCATGTATGTGTAGCCGTATCTACTTACACACTTAGCAGACGGCGGGCTTCGAGCTGCGGTTGGCTAGTCGCTTTTGGCTACTGCTTGGCTATTCGTATTATTCAACTAGAACTTTTACCCGCGTTCCCACAAATAACCATTTTTTCGCATTTGTGCTGGGTCCTGAGCCCGGGCCATTGCACTTCTTAAATAAAGGTTTAAATTGCGTTTCAATTTGTTTATTGTCCATAGCCAGCAACATCTATATTTATACGCTATTTATTTATGCGGCTAACATCATTATATAATAATGTTATCTTCACTCTCTTTGGTGACCTTCACAAGAGCCACAGCTGTGTTTACAAAAATAGTAGTGCGAGCGAGTACTACAATATTATCTCTATGAGCGATCTATTGGTTTAATGAATTCCTTTAAAATGGCGAAGTCTGAATCAATTCGAGTTGAAAATAGGACAATCTATCTATACACTATCTATTCATTAAGCTAATATTATTATATAATAAAGTTATAGTCTCTCTTCTGTGACCTTCCCAAGAGCTACAGCGGTGTTCACAAATATAGTAGTGCGAGTGATGACGATGAATCTCTTTAAAATCGCGAAGTCTGGATCAATTCTAGTTGAAAGGAGCCCCATTTATGTATACGCTATCTATTCTTATAATACCTTTATATAATATATATCTAATAATATATATCTAGTATCTTTATATAATAAGTTTATATTCTCTCATCTGTGTTCACAAAAATAGTAGTGTTCACTGGCACTATTTTTTTTATGAACACATGTAAGTCCAATATTATAGGCTTCGATTTGCGCTGAGATTTTAATATTTAAGAACCTCACATAGCTAAGAACTACTTATACCAAAACTCAATTCAGTTATGCTCACATCTTTGCTAATAAAAATAATTAAAAATAATTAAATGAAAACAAGTAAGAAAACTCTAGTCGGGCGTGACCGACTAGGGGATACCGTGAGTCCCGTCGAATCTGTGTTTTTCAATATTCTTATATTTAGCATAAAATTAAATAGCATTTAGGTCAAAAAACTTTAAAAAGCTAACATTAGCACAGTTGAACCCACATATGTCAATTACGCAACGCTCATCACCTCTACCAGCAACGCCATCTAATTTTTATAAAATAATACAAATTTTAATCTTATAAAATAATAAATTTTTATAAAAAATAAAATACTAAATATAATTATAAATAAATTTGTTTTATCTTTCTAATTATTTCATTCATCTAATGTATTTTCCACTACGCTGTAAAATATCTCAAAAACAAATACATTTAATATTACAAATTTACAGCTCTTAATCGAGGCTTGTTCCACCTGTTAAGTGGTTTGCCACCTGCAGCCACCTGCAGGCGAGCGAAAGGCGAGTTCGATTTGAGAACTTAATAAAAACAGAAATTATAAAGTGCAATTAACAAAAGGGAAATTTTTAGTGAACTTCATGAAAGGCGTGAATTGTTCTGGATGACAGACGGAGTGGGCGCGGGCGTGGCTGCGTGGGCGTGGGTGTGGCCAGGTGCTCTTTGATTGGGAAACTTTCCGTGCAGCAACTTACGCAAATTGCAAATGGTTTAATTAAGCACAAATGGCTGACAATAAGAGTGTCATTATAATTGTTGACAGCCATAATAATAAGGGAGCGCGCAAAACATCGACGGGCGAACTTGCTCCAATTGGCGGGCGGGCCACGCCCAGCTCCGAGTTGAAGTTGCGCCCGAAGTCCGACTGCAGACGGTTCGAACGAATTTGAATAATTAAAATTGTAAATAAAGTTGTGCTGGGTACAGTGGAGCTTGCCTAAAGGGGATAGTCAATGAGATTAGACTCTGATTAAGGTAGCCTGTACTAAGTTAGCTGTGCGGCAACTGTACTAGCTGGTTCGGTAGGCCTATTGGCGGCTCTTCAAAGTTTTAAACGCCCACGCTGACGACCTCCATTGACTGGGAGACTGAGCCGTAGAGCGCACTTGACGTTGATTCGTCTAAATAAAGACGACGACGCACGCACGTACAACCACCCAACCACCCACCCATTTACCCACCCAGTCACCCACCTAGCTGGTGAGTGGAGCTCGTTGGGGCTCGTTGGGGCGGCAGCTAATGAGACCCGACCGCAATCAGCAACTGGCGGCGCCTCGAATGCTGCCATTTGGCAGTGTCGCAAGACAATCTCTGGGGCCAGGGCGAACTTAATCTGGAGGCATCTGGAGCCGAGCGGCATGTGCTATGCACACTCTCGACTCGCCCATGGCTCTCGGGCTCTTTGTTTGTCCAGGCAGCGGCGCTGCAGCTAGATTCAAATGCAGCAGCAGCAGCTGCCACTCGGGGTGTGGCTCGATTACAACAACGTCCACATCTAGGAACATGTGCGGCGTGCCGGGTGCCGGGTGCAGCTCTCTTAGACACAACAAAGCAACTGAGGCAAAAGTGTTTCGGCACTTTCTACAAATTTTCTGTTTGTTTGGATATTTAGAAAACATTCTGTAGCATAATACTAGATATACAAAGACGCTGATAAACATGTCACCTCACCTCGACGGCGACAGCCCAGAAACACTTGTCCACTTGGACAACCTTGGCCTCAACCTCAGAGAAATGTCCTCATGCGATAAGTGAATTAAACTAAAATTTAAATATATTTTAAATTTGAGTAGAGCTTAGAGAAAAGCTCAGAGAGTCAGTTGGTATTGACTATGCTATACCCTGCCTGTTTGTATTAAAGTAGGAGTATGCACTATAAAATCATAGATTTATTTATAGTTATATACGGATATGATATAGTCATTTGATAACTATTTTTAAATATTTGTAGGTATAGTTCAATATTCTTGAAATGATTATTCATTATACCCTGAGCCCATTGAAAATGGGAAATCAGGGTACAATGGTTTTGTTGGATGTATGTAACAGGCAGAAGGAGGCGTGGCAGACCCCATAAAATATATATATTCTTGATCAGGACGACAAGAGAAATCGATTTGGCCCTGTCCGTCTGTCCGTATGTTTGAACGCGCCGATTCCCGCTCGATAACTATCCCCAAATAATTGTTATCGATTAAAAACAAATTCAAAATTCAGTTAAGAAATTATATCTCGCCCATCTTTAAGCTAGAGACACCAAATTTTATATTTAGCTTTATATGAATTTTATGCAATTTTGAATTTTGTTACATGTAATCTATAACTGGAGCTAGAAGAAGATTTCTCATTTTCAATGGGTTCAGGGTATAAAAAGAATACAGTGCCTATGACTGGAGATAGACGAGGAACTCAATCAATATCAGCTGAGTCTATAATTGGAGACAAAAGCAGAACTTAAGCCCTTTTTATATCGTCTATAAGTGGAGATAGAAAAAGAATTCAAGCGCTTTCGATAGTTTGTCTAACTGATTATAGAAGAAGAACTTAAGCACTCTATCATCTACAACTGTCCATAATCTTAAATATATTTCTTAAACTCAAGTAACAATTGCTCGATTAACTCAACTATATTCGCTTAGTTTCCTTACAGGAAATATCGTTTCCTGTCCTTTATGCATATAGTTCTTAAGTTTAATTGTATATGCGGGCATAAAGTTTTTTCAAAATTTAATTGTATATGCATTCCTTGAAAAATAACAAAACAAAATAATAAATTGTCAGTTTTTGTTCCGTGCCAGGAATCCAGTTGCATTAATTAAGAATTGAAATACATTTTGTATGAAAAAAAAAAACAAACAAGATAAACCAGAAAAAAGTAACCCAATCGAGTAACCCTAACACACATTCAACTCCATTCACAAATACATTCACACACAGACTTCCACAGGGGTTGTGCTCCTACCTTGCTCAGTCTCATATGATAAAAAATTAAAAAAAAAACCTCCATGATTTTTTAGTTCTATTTCCGACACTCTAAAGTATATATATACAGAAATGTTGGGCTATTCTTATAGAGTTCAGTTATATTAAAAATAGTATAAATATATGACAGGATAGATATTGAATATCAATATTGAAGATTTGAGTTGATTTATGCTTGACTTTGTGTGGTTAGACGGTCTGACAAGCAAGCGAAGGTCGGAAGGACGGACGGACAGACGGACGGATGGAAGGATGGACGGACGGGCAGACGGACGGACGGAGAGTCGGACGGATGGACGAATGGATGGACGGACGAATGAATGAATGAATGTGCGGACGGACGGATAGACAGAAGGACGTATGGATAGACGGAAGGATGGATAAATGGATGCAAGGACGGACGGGCGGAAGGATAGACTACTCAGCTTTACTGCCTCTTCCACACCTTCTTCCGCCTGTTACCTAAGTTTCAACAAAACGAATATGCCCTGGCTTAAATGTTCTAGATAGATATAATACTACAATATTCTAGTTGATATGATTAACTAAGCCAAAAACAATGCAAACAATCTTCTGCCCTGTGGACAGCATCGAGTTGCCGCACTCATTTCATTAAATGAAAACACAAAGCAGCTCAAACTCTCCTTGTTCGAATAACTTTTATGGCATTTCTCCGATAAGAGTAAAAAAAGAAGAAGACGACAATATAAAAAACAAAAATATTTCGGATTGGGGTGGCTATAAAAAAAAAGAAAGAAGGAAAAGCAAAAGATATAAACTATTTGCTGTGGCTACATACCCTATTCATTTGTTTTTGAATGGATGAAGGGATAAAATAAATTAATGGGATCCATAGGATAAAAATGCGCAACATTTTGGCGTATGCACGCGATGGGATTCCAGTGCAGGCCGCTACTAAGGGCTAGAGTCGACGTTGTGCTCTCTGCGCGCTCCGACAGCGAGCGAGAGAGAGAGAGGGAGAGTGAGAGAGGCGCTGTGGCGCGAGAGTGCGACAGGGTGCGCTAGCGCGATGACGCGCGTGCCAATCGTAGCGCCGTCTCTGTCGCACAGCGGCCATTGCTCTAATTATAGGTTAGGGCACACTCAGCATAAGACAATGCTCGGATTGGTCGTTGCCGCCGCGTCGGCGCGCAGCACGCACGCAACGGGGCGTCGCCAAACGAAACTCGTTTTGAGCGCGTGCTTGCTTGCTTTTATGAATGAACCGAACGAAAGCCGAAAAAGACCGAGAAAAAAGCAACAACAACACGGGGAGAGCGAGAGAGCGCAGCGGCGCCCTCTGCCAGCCGGCTAGCTAATACATCATCATCATGAGCAGCAGCAGCGCGGCCGTAGCACCCGACTGTGATGATCATCGCATTCGGTGGTGGCTCGCCCTATTGCTGTCTCGCTCGCGCGCTCGCACACACACGAGCTGCGCCAATGTTAGGTGTAACTGCGTCATGATGAATGGGAATGGCTGCTGCTCGGGCAGCGCGAGAGCGTAGCTGCTCGCTGCCTGCTGCCTGCTGCTTGGCTGGCTGCAGTCGCTGTCGCTGTCGCCGTCTCAGTTCGCCAGCGCGCACAGCCAAAGCAGCCGAACAAACACAAATACAACAATTGCAAATCGCGCTCTCTCTTGTTTTGACGCGCCCTCTGCTGTTTGCTGTTTGCCGTTCGCCGTTGCCGCAGCTGAGCGACGACAACGCCTTCGCCTTCGCCTTCGCCTGACGTTGACGGAGCAGTCGCCGCCAACGACAAAACGGGAATGGGCCCAAGCTTTTTGTTTGCGCTGGCATCGCGTGAAACAGTTGCAAGCCTTTGAACGATCAGCGACGACGCTAAAAACTTTTGCGCGGATATATTTCGTTTGGCAGTGCAGTGCAGACGCCTCCTTGTCGCCAACGTCGCCGCCGACGCCTTAGCATCGCCACACAGCATCGACATCGGACACACTCACTATCGATAACGTCAATAACAATAACAACAACAACAACAACAGTTATATATACAGTTTCAAGTGCTTCTGAATTAAAGTTCTGCTTCTTCATTTTTTTTCTGTTGTAAGTCGGCTCCCCACGCGATTTATTGTTTTGCTTCAGTTCCAACAGTTTGATCAGATCCCCAAGTTCGCTTCGATCGGGCAGAGGCCCCCGCCCCCACCCACAATTCCAATTGGCAGTGCCGAAGAGCGAGTGACAGTGACAGTGACAAGAGCAAGAGGCAGAAAGTCCTCCGAATTAACAGTGAATTAACAGTGCTGCTCCAGCCTGCGGCGGCCTCCTTGAGAGCAGATTATTTTTTGTTGCATATTTTTTATTGTTTGCGACTAGCGCGCGTGTTTCTCTGTGTGTTTCTTTCATCATTGTGTGTGTGTGTGTGTCTTTAGAGCGCGCCGCAGCGACACTGTGGAGGAGACATTGTTGATGTGCCTGGAGTTGCTTGCGGAATAGTCTAGGTTTCCCGGGCAGACACACTCGCCGCACGCACGCCTCAAAATTACAACACCGACAGGAAGAAAGACAGCAGCAGAAGCAGCAGCGGCCGCAGCAGCAGCAGCAGCCACTGTCGCAGCAGCAGCAGCAGCAGCCAAAATGCTAACGGACATGACCCCGACCGCCGGCCAACTGTACGGCTCCCAGATCCCGGCCATGGCGGGCATGAACATCACCAACATCGCGACACATTTGCAGAAACCGCAGGTAAATCCGGTAAGTGCTGCCACACAACTGCAACTACATCGAATTACTATATTGATCTAGATAGAGATACAGATTTGTATTTGAAGAGATGCAGATATGTATCTGAAATGATAAATATATGTATCTGAAAAGATAAAGATACAGATACAGATATATCTATAGATATAGATACATATTTATAAGTTTATATTCTTACTTGATTTGAATTGAGTTGACTTGAATTAAGCTGACGGGCTGACAGGTTCATTGAATGACTGACTGATTGACTGACTGATTGACTGTCTGATTGACAACAGACTGATTGACTGATTGGCGCATATTTAGCAACTGTTTGCAAACAACTTTCCTTTGAAAGAAGTAGAATCTCCAGGAGAGAACTTAGATACTTGAATGTGCTGAGTTATGCAAGGATTTGATATGGAGCATGCCCAAGCTTTATCGTTTATAGTAATCAAGTAAGCTATGCATTAAAATATTGATCAGTTTTTTTTTGTTTTAAGCATTAGAAAAGTAAATTTCAAATTTGCATAACATTTTCTATACCCATTTTTAAATTGTAAAGAGAAAACATGCAGAGAAATTACATGAATAGTTTCAAATATCCTTTCACTAAAAGATATAGAAAAATCGGATATGAACACACAACCTACCTAAAATAGATTTTCATAAAATATTATTGAATAATATGTAAAATAAAAATGTTAATATAAACATACACAATTTTAATACAATTTGTAATAAAATAGTAAAGAAAAATGTTATATGATAATATAACATTTTGAGGCGATTTTTTATAAAAATAAAAGAAAAATCGCATATGAAAATAGCAAAATTATTATATCCTGAACCCATTGAAAATGGGAATTCGTGGTATAATTATTGTGGTTGCTTTAAGCTTTTCATACAATTTTTAAAACATTTTTTTTAGAAAATTTATTGGAAAGTTGCTTTACAATTTTCATATTATTTTCTATTAGCATATGAGTTTTTTCTTCGCATTTAATTTGAATATTTTTCTTTATATTTGTACTTAGTAAATTGATTTATTATTACATACTTCTTATATATAAATATACCTTCGAAGGCGAGTAACATAGGGAGTATTAAGTTTTCCATATTTTTTTGAATAGTCCAAAGAAGTAGAATATATTGAAGCCTTTTTACTCTTTACAACTAAACATATTGAATACTTTTATTGATAATAGATTGAAAAGAAAAGATTTTAGCGCAATATAAAATGTAACTAAAAATATGAAATTTTACTAAATATTGCATCAAAAATACTTGCAACATTTCGCAAAAGGTCGACATCTAATATATTGATACTGTAAATGCATAATCTATACATTAATAGAATATAGAAGCAGAATTACATATTTTATAGTCAGAAATATCGTAGCAGAAATCTATATATTGAAATCAGAAAAATCGCATCAGAACTCTTTATATTGAAGTCAAAAATATAGTATATGAAATCAACATATTGATCAGAAGTATAGTCGCAGAAATCTCTATCAATCAATATATTGATCACAAATATAGTAACAGAAATTCGTATTTCTGAAATCCATATATTGATCAGACATTTAGTAGTAGAAATCTGTATCTAAATCAAAATTATTTACTTATCTATATCTATAACTAAAGATGCATTTGTCTTATAAATAATACAATATTTAGTTGCTTTCTCATTTGAGTATCTGCATAGATCAGAGATCAAAGACCCATGCATATCTCATGTGAATTCGCCATTTATTTATATTGTATATCCCGTAGAGATATTTATTTATCTTGACATGATTCGATCAGGTTCGTACGTGTTTTGCATGTCAGGCGCAAATTAGGCTTCGCAGAAAAGTGTCCCGCTCGGCGCAGAAACATACATAAAATCTATGTACGGACATACGTACATCTGCTTAATTATGTATGTGTATAATTGTGCATACACGTTTCTTACGAAATGTGATGATATTTTGCAGGCGGGCAGAGATATAATCGAGCCTAATTAATTAGATTACACATTTTTAATAGCCGCTGCCTGCGATGACAGATAAGGCGGCTCAGGTGTTGAGGCGGACAAATACATGTATTATTGCTGTAATGCTTTGACGTCTGATGTTTGGCATTTGTCGCTTGTTCGACTCGCACTTACACGGCAAATGGCTCTGACAATAGCCGAGACAAAAGCCGCGCCGCTAAACGCCGTGCCAATCCAGGACTCCAGGTAGGAGCTAATCTATGGGCAGGCGCTCTAAAATTCAGTCAACCATGATGGGCATGCCAGAGGGCTCCTTTGTTGTCTCTCTGATCAACGAGACTCCATGAATTAAACAACAACAGCAGCAACAACATCACATGTATCTAATGCTGCTGATGAGTCGCTGAGTCCCTGTCCCAGGCCCTGTCCCTGTCCCTGGTTGAGTGCGAGCTGAAGTCAGTTTCCAAATTGATTTGATGCGGCTTGTTCAACGCGTCGCGGTCTGTGTGCAAACGAATTTCACGCTACGCACATCACAGATACAGCCACACTCATAGATACAGATACAGTCACAGATACAGATACAGGTAGGCGCTGCATGCCAATTATGTGGGCACCCAGGTATGCGCTGCTTCGGGAATCAATTATTCGAGCTCACTTAGGTTCAGTCGAGGTGCAAAGCCAAAGCCAGAGTTGATCTGATTTGCATCTCCGATCGAATCGATTGGGGACAAAGCAAGATCTGAGATGGCGGGTCCAGGCGTAGCGCCGCTCTTCCATTAGCTCGACTCTTAGCCCTAATGATTTGGCACATGATCGACTCATGATCGACAATTAAAATGGCTGCTTTCATCTAGCCGCCTCTGAAACACAAACATAAATCTAAACTAAGCCAAAGCCACTCGAACCAAATCAATTCCGAAACAATCCTAATGATGATGATCATAGAGAAAATGCGCTCGCATAGAGAGAAGATGGCTCACACACACTCACACATACACACAGAGTTGTATCTAGAGCAGTTTTTTACTAAATTAGTTAAAATATAAATTAATATTTAGTAATGAGAATTTGTTAGTGTATTTTTTGTGCTGGAAATTGCTGTTAAATTCGGGTTTTCTTTGGCTTTTTGAGCAGCTTAGCTGACTTGAGTTTCCACGTTCTTTTAGGATACATATCTGAATGATCATTGATCGTATTTATGAATCAACTAAAATATATTGCTTTTATGACAATTTTAGTCTAAATATAAAACTGTTTTAAATAATTTAAAATAAATAATAATTTTGAAGATATATATAAACCTTAAAGTTGTCAAAGCTATAAAGTCTCTCAGTAATGTCGTCTGTTCATGTTGGTATATATAAATATCTTCATCTTATTATATTTGTATATTAATAAATATATATTCATATTATATATATATTAATACATATATATTCATGACTTGTCAATTCGTATTCCTTACTTCATAAAAGTCAAAACTGAATTGACATTTACTGTCAAATGCAAAATTTATAGAGTTTTCTAATAGAAATAAAATATGAGAAATTACAGCAAGCACCATTGAAACATATGGAACTACTTTTAGTAGCTTTACAGCATGAAAATAAATTCACATTTTCAATGGGTTCAGGGTATAATGAGTTGAAAATGGGATTCTTATGTATATAATATTTAAATTCCCCTCTCTCTCAATACTATGTTCCTCTCAAATTAATTTTCATTCATATACTATATGTCTAAGAAGAAACTGTCCTAGGTCTGTACTCTTAAATATCTACGTAAAATAACTAAATTAAAAAAAAATTAAAAAAACATTTTTGAAAAAGCTTCAAATTGACTGAAATAGATCAGATGAGTGCCGCACTTGCAGTTGTGGATAGATATAGATATAGAAATACTGAAATCAACATTTTCAAAGTCTTTAGTCTTTAGCTGTTGGTAGATATGTAGAGCTATATATGCTATATAGGTAAATCAAATAACTTGCTTTATCCTCCCTATATTTTATATATTGTAGATCAATGATTTATCAACTCAATTTAAGTTCGACGAACCCATGTTCTACATGCTCTAAATGATATATGGGTAAACGATCTATAAAACATAAAAATGATATATAAAACTGATCTAAACTTTATCAGCTCCCTATATGGAAAGGAATTGCACAACATTTTTTCACCTCTTCCAATTTTAAGTCGAGTTGGAAGCCTAGTTTTTGAGGCAACTCCGACTGCAATCACTAAATAAGGTTTCATTTGATTTTTTTTTTAATTTTTTATATGTAATACCCTAATATTGGCAATTAAGTAGTTAAGTTAGTCAGATTGAAGACAAATTTTGAATACAGAGACAAAGGCAAAAGCAAAGGCAAAGACTAGATAGATCCTATATATTAGATCGATACTAAAAGTAGTATAAGCATAAGTAGAAGTAGAATATGACATATCTTATGGATCGCATTGAACTGCAGTTGGCTGTCATTGGGGGCTGCTGGTGACCGAAATTGATGGAGTTTTTAGCCTGCAGTGCAGCTGGCAGTGGCTGTCGGCCTAATTGCATAACACTTTCAATAGAGTTGGCAACGTCAATAAAGGCCATTAACCATCCGGTCAAATAGGCGCAAATCGTTGGGAACTCGTCTAGGTCGGCCTGCCCCTCGCACTCTCCACGACTACTTATGACGCCACCGCAGTGAAGACTAAAGTGTGTTGCATGGGGCATGGCTGGGTATGGGGCATGGGCATGGGCATGGCTTGTGTGCCACAAGCAAAAAGTGTAAACGCCACGAAACTACGTGCGTCATTCAAAATGTAAAGCCGCAGCACAAAATGTTCTAAACGGGGCTGGAACTGGAGTTGGAGCCGTGGCCTAATGCTGCGACGGCTGCTGCTGCTGCTGCTGCTGTTGGCATCATCGAGTTGGGGCCCCGATATATGCATATTGATGGAGCGGGCAGGCGCTTATTAAAATTAATACCACATCAATCATTTTACAAACGTGCTGTCGGCCAAGTTCAAAGCCGTCGCGCGGCTAGACTCTAGACTCCGCAGCGGCCGCGTTGGTCGCGCTGGCCGCTCTAATCTTAGGCTCTGTTTAAGAAAGTTACACATGCGCATTGGTTTTAATTAAAGGCGTTTAAAGACGCGACGCGAAATACACAAAAAAAAATAAGAAAAACGAGAAGAAATATTAAAAAAAAAAATGATAAATTACCAAGACAAACTGAAATTAACATTTATGCTTGAAACAAAGCACAACATGTGTTTCACTCGGAGACTCGGAGAGTCAGAGTCACAGGCGGACAGTCGGACAGGAGGACAGTCGGACGGAGAGACAGTCAGACAGTCAGACAGCGGTAAAACGGTACGCGTCCAAGCTGCGGCTGTTAAATTATTGAAAATCATGCAATGCTGTTGCTGTTTTTCCCATGAACATCTCTTGGACTTGGAGGCGAGAGACTCTCTGAACTTGGGCCCTTGGCTGGGCCCACTGTCTGTCGGCATAATCAGCATAACAAAAGAAATTAAGCAATAATATATTAATGAAAATACAAATGCACAGCGACGAGCCAGCTGGAGCAACTTCGCCGCGTCATTGACTAATTTGTTGTGTTTTCAACACGGCCAGGCGCCAGGGCGTCGCTCACCGGCAGGGCATCGGTAGCCCTGACTGCCCCGAACAGCAGGCGCCGTCAGCAGATACCCAGTCATTTCTTTGTTCATTTTCATTTTCATTTTCATCGATTCGTCTATTGTCGTACACAGCGAGAAATTATAACAATACAGAACAGCCCAAATAGTGCGTAATTGATTGAAGTAAAGTCGGAGCAATTTGTGGTGCCGATCGGCGATTCCCATAAGTGCTACGAGCTACCAATCCTTTGATCAATTTGAATAATTACTATGAATATATTGAATATGAATTGTCTTTCTTTTGGATTGAATGTGGTATGAAAACTAAGGATTATTGATCTATCATGCAGAGTAAGGATCTGTGATCTATCATGCAAAGTGAGGTTCTGTGATCTATCATGCAATGATCTTTGATCTGATCTCACAGTAAATATCTGTGATCTATGGTGAAAACTAAAGATCTTAGAACTATCATGCACAGTAAAGATCTTTGTTAAAGATCTTAGTTAAGATCCTTGATCTATCATGCAAAGTAAAGATCTTTGATGCATCATGCAATGGAAAGATCTTTGATCTATCATGCACAGTAAAGATCTGTGATCTTTCATTTACAGTAAAGATCCTTGATGTATCATGTAAAGGAATGATTTTTGATCATGCAAAGTAAAGATCTTTGATCTATCATGCAAGAGTAAAGATCATTGATATATCATGCAAAATAAAGATCTTTGATCTATCTATCGATCGGCTCACTTTGCTTCTCGTTTAAGTTTAACTTTCTATAACTGTCGTTGATATCTCCTATGCACGTTTACTACTTTCAACAAGAGTTCTCTCCAGTGTCTCTTGCTTTCCCTAAGAATTTGCAATTCCTAAGTCTACAAGTTGGGAAATTCGAATAGCAAATACCCAGCCAAGCATAGCAAACTCTCAAGTTCCCTTCGATCTTATATATCAGTCCGAAAATAGTGAGCCAACTCGCAACTCTCTTTGCTTTTCATTCAAAATTTCTTTCAGTATTCCTTTTTTTTTGGCTTATTTCCCCTTCATTCAGCTCGACATATTTACCTCAAATTATTTGGCTTAATGAATGCGCCGCGCTTTGTGCAACTGCCTGACCATTTTCACCTTTGACAATAGGCGGCGGCGGCGCAATTAACTTGCGTCATCCAGAAATTTAGGTGGCATGATGCTGCTAAAAAGCCAAGCGCAGGCATATGAAAGGAGGCACAGAGTGCAGTCAGTGGCGGCAAGGTCGCTCCGAGGAGCCTCATCAAAGGCGCCGCTCGCGAGCATTTTTCAATTGGTTTTCCAAGCCGTCGCTGCCGCCGCTGCTGCCGTTGCTGACTTGCAGCTCGTCACCGTCAGTTGCCACCGCGTAAAACGTCACTGGGGCCCGGGCAATTTGACGCTGACAGCCAGCCGGCTGGCAATCGCGGCGTATACGCAACGCATAATGGAATTAATCAGATTTGTTGAAAGCCATGTGACAGTCAAGTGAAGCATCTCAGCTGACAGCCAAGCTCGACTCACCTCTCTCCCTCGCTCTCTCTCTCTATCTCTCTCTCTGTCCAACATCAATAAGTAGCGATCGGCAGCCGAGCGACGATCAATGCTCAGATAGCTGAGAGCTAAGCAAAACTCTTTACTTTCAATACACAAATTCCAATTCAGGCGTGATCTTTAGATAAGTAAGTCGGGGTCTTAGTTAAAGGAAGACAGTCTATGTTGGCTTAGTATTTGGATCTGCTTGATTTTGGTAAGGCAACGGGGTTTTTTTGGGAATTGAAGCTAGACCATGTGCAAAAGTTATGCAAAAATATTTATTTGGGTAAGGGAAACTCTTAGGTTAATAAATATATATATTGTGTCTTATATATAGCTGATATCATCTTAGTGGGAAGCGAGTGTCAGGCATCGCACTAGACTAGAAAATTACATTTAAAAAATATACAAAAGATACAAAAAAGAACCAAAAGCTGTGATTCGCTCTTTTTAGCTATTTATTAAAACAAACTGGAGGCTCAACTTACAAAAAAATTATAAGAATAAATAAATTGAAATTATTAAAATATTTTAAAAATAAATAAAATATTAATATATTTATTTATAAAATAAAATAAATAAATAAATACAATATATAAGATAAATAACATACAAAATATAAATTGAAAAAAAAAAAAATATATATATATATATATATAAATCATAAAATGAAAAAAGTTAAATAAATAAAATGCGTTAAAGTAATAAAAAATGTAAAATGTATAAAATAAATTAAATAAAGAATAAGCCCAATAAATAATAATAATAAACTTAAGAAGTATAAAAATAAAATAATAATAATAAAAAATATTTAAATAAATAAAATAAATGCAAAAAATAACATATATGTTAATTAAATAAATAAAATATTTTTGTTTAGGTCAGATAGAGCCGAGTGTGTCCTTTAAACCAGCTCCAAATCAGTCAAACTAAAGTCTGGCAACTCATCTAGAATCTTGTCTACAATTGAGTCACATTGTTGACCTAACAAATATCCAGTTTCTAGCAAAAATTTCTTATCCAAATGCCAAAAAAACAACAATATATTGCTATATAAATGCTAGAGCTTAGTCACTTCGCTGTAGTATTTTATCATTCCTTATATTTTCTTCTGACTTTCATCAGTTATCTTTCAGATTAACATATGCTAGCCCTATATATTATTAACATTTCCTAGTAAAATATTATTCACAATAGATTGTAATATTATTAAACGGGATATAAATGAAACGAAAGAAAATATTACATTCCGTTTTTCACATTCTCACTCGAAGGTTTTCACAGCTTCTACAGTAGATAGTAAGCAATTATAAGGAATAAATATCCAATACCAATGTATGAAATGCAATTGCAATTAAAGAGGAAAAAGAGCAAAGGATTGCAAAGACTTGTTATAATAAATGTCACTTAGTAGTTAAAGTGCATAATTTAGATATGCCAAGCAATTACAAAGAGCCGCGACAGCTATATGGCTGCGGCAGTGGCTCTGGCATGCCATATGCATAGACCGGGTAGACTGAGTGGACTTTTAATTAACTGGCCCGTCGAGCTGACGACGTGTACGCTTTGTGGTGGCGGCGCAGCTAACACTTTGAGCGCTCTGAATGGGCCCCAGCGGAGTTGAGTCGAGTCGAGCCCTGCGCCGTGGTCGTTGCACCTTGGACTCACCTTTTGTTTATCATTTATTTAGTGCTCATTTGACCTGACATCGCCGAGCAGTTGACAAACGCGGACAGGCGACGAATAGCCACAGCTGAACTGACTTGCCTCGACTTATTCTAAACGTTCATTATGTCATCAGCGTTCGCCAGCTCAGCCAATGTCCAAGGGTTCTGATTTGGCCTATGAACAGCCGTGAAAAATGCGTTTTAAAAAGTAAATTCCATTTCTGTGCATGAGCTCACTTTTCACAAATGATATTCAGTTTAATGGAATATAAAAAATAATTTTTGTAAAATTTATTTTGACATAAAAAGTTTTTAATCTATGGAACTTTGCTTACCTAATTGAAAATCTTTGACTTATATTTATTTAATTTTTTTTTTAATATTTTAAGCTGTTGTTTAGTAAGCGAACTTATCTCTTGAGCAGCTATAATAGTAATAATTCATAGAAATTTTTTTATAAATCAAAACTGCAAAATGATCACCTTCCAGATCTGAGTTTCATATATATTTAAATTTTTTAAAAAAATGTTTTAAGTTGTTGTTTAGTAAGAGAACTTAACTTTTTAGCAGATATAATTGTAATGATTCGCAGAAAAAGTTTTACAAGTTAAAACTGCAAAAATGATCACCTTCAAGATCTGAGTTTAATATTTATTTTTTGTTTTTTAAATGTTTTAAGTTGTTGCTTAGTAAGAGAACTTAATTTTTTAGCAGCTATAATAGTAAAAATTCATAGAAAAAGTGTTTACAAATCAAATCTACACAAATTTTCACATTTCTCTTACCTTCAAGATCTGCAGAGAAATTTGAAATTTATCAAATTTCAATTCAAAATTTTCGCCATTTCCGCCCGAGCTGCACAGCTCAACGTGGCTAACTCTATAAAATATATACATAAAGTTGGCAAAGGCTTTAGTTTAAGTACTTCCCTTTTCTTGTATTGCCGCATCGTGTCGAGATTATTGCAACTTTCTCAGAGTCGCGACTCGAGCCGAGCCGAGCGAGGCCTCAATTTCGCTGCGCTGGCAATTTGGATGCTGGATGCTGGATGCTGGCCCGGCGTATGACCCGTGCGACGATTGCTTTGGCCACGTCAACAATTTATTATACGAAATTCGCTGGCGCGAAGTCAAAGCGTTTGTCAGCGTTAATTTGAATGCAAGTTCATAAGTTAATCAATATATATATGTATGTATGTCTGTTGGGCAGCAGCGGCATTAAGTAAGTAAAATAACTGCTTGTGGGCTAACTAAAGTGGACACCTCGATAGATCGATTGGCGGTGGCGGGTCGGAGGGGGGAGTCGAATGCGAAACAGCTTTTTGAATTGTTTGATCGTGCTGTAAATTTGCTTTTCGACTTGGTGACGACGATGTCGGCGCGCTGCCTTATATGGCAGAGCCAAGGCAATGCAGCTTAGTTAGCCAACCAGCCAGTTATGTGTATATATATATATATATGTGCATCTATTCGCTGTATTACTCGATCAAAAAGGCAACTGCAACATCAACAGCTAAGCGAGATTGGGTTACGTTAAAACGTTTGCTGCAGAATAAAATGATTTATGGTCTGAATTGCAGATAATTGTGATAATCATACCGCAAGGGCGCAGTCGCAGTCGCAGTCGCAGGTTTTGTTTTTGTTTCTCTGGCCTGAAATCGATATAAAATCGAGAGCCCCTTAAGATGGGCACTGGCTGGCCTGGTCTGGTCTGGTCTGGCTGACTGGCTGGGTCTGTCTGCTCGGCGGGATGCGTGTCTAAAATGCATAACAGTTTTTCGTTTCTTAAGTTCTTCTACCCTTTACGAGCTGATTGAATGGCATTCAAGGTATTTATTGAGGCTCTCAGCTCAGCCGATGTTACAAGACGAACGATTTCAATTTCATTTTTGTATATTTTATATAAACTATAAAACGGAATACAAATGAATTGGCCTTTTGATCTATGTGTATAGCTGATCTATATTACATACGCTTTTTACAAGTGTCTGGAGTTGTAGTTAGGAGTAAAATAACTAATGATCAGATAAAGTATTGTAGATTTATTTGAAGTTATTTATATGCGAGTCTTTATATACGTTAAGCGCTTATCTTTTCATAGGATATTCAATAGAATTAAGTGGTTTGTGTAATATGCAATATTTAAGTCAATTTTAAGGGTTGGATCTGCCTCATCTGGAGAGTATAATCTATATTTCTTTGGTAGTCTTTACTGCTGCGTCGTCTGACTCCAGAATCTGGTCTGCTTTGGTCGCCTTCAGATCTGTCAGCTTCTTGCCTTCCTTTGTTATGTTTGCTATAATAGAATAAATACTGCATAACTTATATGAAAAATATTATGGTATAATAGAAGAAAATAATAATAATAGTTTCAAATATTCTAGTAGTTCAAATAAATGAGACAGACTATTTATACATTTCTCATAGTTATTTCCTTAGTAAATATAAAAGCTGTCTTTCATGGTTTGTTTTTCTAGCGATCTTATACGATCTGTAGATCATGTCTATATTGATATATAGTATAGATCATCTCTATTCTTATATATGCTATAGATCATGTCAATAGCTATAAATGACACATAATAAAATTTACTTTTCTGCAGTTAAATCTGGAAGCACTTATACCTTTATTTTTTGCAGTACTTTTTCGTAGGCAACTTTTTAATTTAGAAAAAAATAATTTTCTATAATATACAAAAACTAATTTTAATTTATTTTAACAAGAATAAAAAAGAGTTTAATAGAAGAAGAAAAAACTGATTAAGCAGTGAAGTGGCGGTGTTGGTAGAGACAGTGAGCGCAATCGATGTAGGTTAGAGTCCTCGTCTCCTAATGTCGGTTTGTGTTCTTTTTTTTAGACAAAAATGCAATTTGCGTGATCGAGCGCATTTATAAATACAAGCTATACATTTAGTTCAGGGTATATCCTAGCCGATCAAACTCGAATCTCTTTTTGTAAGTAGTTTTTCAAAAACTTTTAAAAAACATTTGCATAAATGATATAAAAAGTAATTTACATTTATTTGAAGATAAATAAAACAAAGTTCCATAGAGAGTAACTCGTGGTGCCATATCTCAAATGATATAGAAAATCTACAACATAAAAAGGTAATCCGATGACGCGCGGAATGTGAATGAAGTAGATAGACTAACTACTTATGTTTTTATATATATAATTCTGCCTCTAGATGACTTAAAGGTTCAGGCAGGCTGACTCACAACTTAGGATAGAAACTTCTTTAAAGGAAAATCTTATACAACTGAGACAAGACTCAATGAGGAACATGGAACCGGAATTGTTTTCCCCTGAGCATTAACATTTACAAATTTCATAATTTCTTGTGTTCGCATTGTTCACACTCTTAATGAGACCGAGGGAGACACACACAGAGTGAGCTATATAGACATAGAGAATCGTGTTCAAATGGCTCCTATTCCAAAAGGGGCTTACGGAAGATCCGCTGCGTGTTAAGCGGCTCAGACGACCTACATGACGGACGGACGGACGGACGAACGGACGGATGGACAGTGTTCACTGTAGGTGTCATTGTGTTGATGTGATGCAGTTTGTTTGTCATAACGGATTTGGCTTTGTTGATGTTATTGTGTTTATGTGCGCACTGTGCTCTGGGCCATTGTGAAGCGTCTGGGCTTATTTGCTTAGGCGGCTTAGATGCCCCGGGGCTCTGCCGTGGGCTACACTGAATCCGAGTTAGATTCCTATGGATTTATTTAAGTGGCTCGCTGCACATTTCATGTCATTTTATGTGGCCATATTTCTGGTAGGTGCTGAGGTCCGTTGACGGAAGACATAGACCAAATGTCGTGCTCCACGGCCCGCAGGAGGCGCGGAGACCAAAAGAACGAGCGCCTCGTTCGGATGGTCGTAAAAGTTGTTGCCTCTTCGCTCGTCGCTCGTCGCCCGTTGGTTGTTTAGTGTTGTTCGCTGTGTTTCCGCATGCTTGCAAATATTTTACAAATGTCATATCTGAATGGTGTTTGAGTTTCCCAAACATTTTATTTATTAACTGTGAATAGCACTTTGGTTCCGTCTCGTGTCTGCCGCAGCCTTGTTAAGTAAGTTGCATTTGTTATTGCCCTGCGCGCCAGCTGATTTGTTGGCCGAAAATGCAATGATTTATGCGCTTGCCGTCGTCGTCGTATATATATCTATATATATATATTTATGTATTTGCATTGATTTATGGGCCATAAAGTGCCGCACTGTGACGAGCAGTCGCTGAGAGAAATGCGCTCGACAGAGCGACAGAGCGCTCAAGTGACAAATCATATACAGTTTATAGTCTTATACACAAGAATGTTGACTTTACAGAGGAGAGCTTTGCGACCTTTTCAAGTTGATGAAATGGGATTGGGAATGGCGAATGAGATGGGGATTGATTGAAGCCTTTAGAGTGGATTAACTCGAAGAGATAGCTTAGTCTGGATAGGGTGAATTCTATGCTAGAAACTTCCGACGTCAGAGTGGACTATGATGCCTTCCTTTACTTCCTTTCCTTTGAAGGTTACTTCTGCCTTTAGAGTGGATTACGACGAGGAGAGAGTTTTGACTTAATAGGTACTGCTTGAAGGTTAAGTCAGTGCTAGAAACTTTCGACTTCAGAGTGGGCTATGATTCTTCTACCCCTTTTCCTTTGAAGGTTACTTCTGCCTTTAGAGTGGATTTGCTCGAGGAGAGAGCTTAGTCTGAATATGAATTCCTGGAGGGTTAGGTCAGTGTCAGAAACTTTCGACTTCAGAGACTATGATGTCTTCCTCTACCTCCTCTTCTTGAAGGTTACTTCTGCCTATAGATTGGATTACCTCAAGGAGAGAGCTTAGTCTGGATAGGGATTCTTTGGGGGTTAGGTCTGTGCCAGAAACTTTCGACTTCAGAATGGACTATGATTCCTCTACCTCCTTTCCTTTGATTCTTCTGCCTTAAGAGTGGATTACGACGAGGAGAGAGCTTAGACTGGATAGGTACTGTTTGAAGTGCTAGAAACTTTCGACTTCAGAGTGGACTATGATGCCTTCCTCTACCTCATCTCCTTGTCTGTTTGATCTCTCTGTGTGAACTTCCGATTTCCGTTCAATAGCAACACAAAAGATGTTGTGACCCACTTTATGGTTTATTGCTTTCAGCGCTTTGTCACTTGCAACAGCAGCAGCTACATCAGCAACATCATCGGAGATTCGTGAAGGGCTGCGACTGCAGCCTCGTTGACAGTTGTAAATATTATGTTAAACACTATATATGAAGTCGTTAAAATCATTTAATAATGCGCTCTTTGAGTCGGACGCGCTGACAAGTGAAGCGATGCTCGACGCCGACGCATTTGCAGCGGTGCAGTTGCAACGCCGCGTTGCACTCTAGCGAGGCATGCAAATGGCTGGCGGCCAGACATGTGGCATGACATTTGTTCAGTGTCGCCGGCGGCTCATGTCAAACAAAATCGAAAGGATGTTTGATGACATGCTAAATTGAGAGATGCATGCAAAAGCACTTGCTGCATGCGCGCCACATTATTCATAGCTGCTAAGCATCGCATGCAGCATGCCACACTTGGTCTCACTCCTCCCCTCCGTCGCACTGAATTTGTTGCTCTATCAATTGCATTTCGATAGAGATCTAAGGCTCCAGACATGCGTTAGAGCCACTCGCTCTTCCGTTGCAAATTCACTGCGCAAATATGCCACATTTTCGGTTCATCAGCAGCAGCAGCGGCGGCGGCAGCAGCAGCAAGTGCATGACTTGCCAAGTTAAAATCTAATGGCTGAGCGCAGTCGTAAGGTCAGGCCGGGCGCATTATCAACGCCAGCAACAACAGCAACATTTTTGCTGGCTGCAAGCGATTCGTGCACCAAGCAACATGGCTGCAGCAACAGCAACAACAACAGCAACAATACACGAGTCGTCTTGCCGTTGGTGTTGCTGTTGCTGGCGTTGCTCTTGTTGCTGCTACGCCTGCTGGTTGAGATGTATGCGCAGTGATTACCACCAGGCGAGCGTATACTTTAGCATTTTATATGCTTTTTTTTTAGGTCACGTTGTCCTTGCGACTCCGCGCGATGCAAGTCAAGTCTTACGCCCGAAATTAGGTTTCGTTTCGTTGTTTTTTTTTTTGAGTTAGCGCAAGGCGCGCGTTGAAATGGCGTTGATGATGTTCATGTTTCATGTTTGCAGCCTGATGAAGCGCACCGATTATCCCCAGCATCAGCAACGGCAACAACCACAGCAGAAATATGCCAAGATAGCCCGTAAATTGATTGATTTGCCACGGCACGAAGCTGGACTAAAGCTGCGAGGCAGCCGCATACAATATAATGCAGCAAGCCAAGAGCAACAGCAACAGCTACAGCAACAGCAACATCAGCACAACGGCAACAACATCAAAACTCGTTTCAGTTTCAATTTCATTTTAAAGGCACTTTGGTAACGACAAAAATTGCCATGAGTGGGGGCCACAAAGTGGGCGTTGTTGTTGCTGTTGCAACGTGGCAGCCGCCGCAGCCATTGCCATTGCTGTTGCCGCCGCAGTTGCCGCAGTTGCTGTTGTTGTAGGCAGCATTGCTGGCATGCCAGAATCTATCAATGCGCACACATTTATGCGCGCTATTTTCAAATGACGGCGACAACATATGCAGCAAATGCAATTGAAACGTAACGAAATGTTGTGCAACGCCCACTATTGGCAGCAGGCCAAGTGAAGCAGTTGCTGCCAAGTTGCTGCTGCGTCTATAGTTGCTGCTGCTGCTGTAGTTCCTGATGGGGCTGCTGTCGCTGCGACTGCCACACAACTATTTCTCAATTGAAATTTGTACGTGAAAATTGTCGTCGTCGTTGCTGCTGTTGCTGTTGTTGCTGCTGCTTTCGCTCTTTGCATTTTTCAAACGAGCAGCAATTGCTACTGCAGCAACAGCAGCAACGGCAGCAGCAGCAACTGCGCAGCAATTTGTATGCAATGAATTAAATTCCAGCGCAGAGCGTTTACTCCATCGGCTCGCCATTGAGGAAAATCGCGGCGAACCTCTGACCCGACATGTTGTTTGTCAAGTGCGTCTGACAGCAATCGTTGCTGCTGCTGCTGCTGCTGCTCATGTTGACATGACAAATTTGGCTGCGACAGCAATCGGCTGATGCTGCTTCGACTGCCTCCAGAGGGCAGTTCTATTAGTTCAAGACTAGTTGAGCTGAGTAAACTTAATTTCATCTCTAGATCTCTGCTCTATTTCTAGTTAGATCCATCCATCACTTCTCTCTTAGCTCTACCAAAACCAATATGCCTTCTTTACAACACTACTTCAGTTCAGTTTCTATAAGCCATTATTAGACTCGTCGCCACTGATCTTCCCACATTCGTTAGAGCCGTCAAAGAACACGGCCTGCAGATTGGCCGATGCAGCCAAAAATGAAAACCTAAACGTTCTGCCGCTTCTACTTCTCTCCTTCCTCCTCCTCTTCTCGCTGCTGTCAGTAATTTTTGGGGCCCGGCAAGCGCTTTGGCTTGCTGCTCTCAAGTTTCTCAAAGCTTCAAGTCTCGAGTTTCGAGTCTTAAGTCGTCGTCCCAGGCCTCTGGGCTCTGCTTACATAAGCTTAGCCGTGTGTGCAGGTTGTAATTTTCCACTTTGCGCCTAAGAAAACGGTTGAGAATAGAAAGCACTGCCAACGATGACTTTATGGGCAATGTTTTGGGCCAAAGTATGATGTGGCCCAGCTCTTCAGCGCCTCGATCATTATCGAGCGCGGAGCTCCAGATAGCTCCGGCTGAGCTAGTCATCAAATATGGTTAGCTGCAATGAAATGCTTGACACGACTTTGAATTTAATAAAACTATTGTTGCTGCTGCCCTGGACAGGCGCAGCCGAACGGGTATATGCAGCAGTTGACTCTGCTCACGTTGGTCAACTAGCAGGGTATTTGCTAGTCGGGGCAGGCAGCTGTTGACTCTGCTCATGTTGGTCAACAAGCAGGGTATTTGCTAGTCGGGGCAAGCAGCTGTTTACTTTGTTAATGTTGGTCAACTAGCAGGGTATTTGCTAGTCGGGGCAGGCAGCAGTTGACTCTGCTCATGTTGGTCAACTAGCAGGGTATTTGCTAGTCGGGGCAGGCAGCAGTTGACTCTGTTCACGTTGATCAACTACAGGGTATTTGCTAGTCGGGGCAAGCAGCTGTTGACTTTGTTAATGTTGGTCAACTAGCAGGGTATTTGCTAGTCGGGGCAACCTTGTTGACTCTGCTCATGTTGGTCAACTAGCAGGGTATTTGCTAGTCGGTTCAGGCAGCTATTGACTCTATTCATGTTGGTCAACTAGCAGGGTATTTGCTAGTCGGGGCAGCACGCTTTTACACTCGTTCATACAATGTTTTATGGGCAATTTTCGGCTTTTCGTGCTCGCGGCTGTCGTGTACGGAATTCAATCAGAAATTATCATTGATGGCGCCTTTTTATGGCTTGTTTTGCACTTTCCATAAAAATATACATCCATCTATCTTAATGTGGTTGCCGCGACCAGCTAATTGATGTTGTCTATCGCCGTTTGCCAACTGCCAACTGCCAACTGCCGGCTGCCCTCCGTCGTCTACCCTCCGCCCTCCGCCCTCCTCCATCGTCCGCCGTGCTTTTGCGTTTTGTTAATAAGCCATTAAATGCTCAATAAAACAACAATAGCAACACCAGCGCCAGCCACAATGGCAGTAGATAGTCACAGTCCGCGAAACAATATGGCAAACACATTTTTAATTCATTGAGTCATTAAACAGCATTCATAATTCTCCAGCTTAGCATTTTTCAAATGCCCAGCTAACGATTTATGCTGATTTCTTGCCACTGTCCGCTGGGAAGGTCAGCCAATGTGGACGCAGCCCAGCGTCGACTTCGACTTCTGATCTTCTTCGGGCGAGCTTTGGCTTGACTTATTAATCACTGCCTCAGCTCTCAGCTCGCATTGGATCGAATTTGTGAATACAGACAGTTTCAATCAGTCAGCAGTAAATCAAACATTGACTCTATGAATAGGCCGAAATTGCAGAGTTACGCCGAAATATTTTTACGCAATTACTATTACTATGCTGCTGCTCATATAAGAGAGTATTCCTATTATATTTAGCTACGTTTATTTATTAATATATTTAATTATTTAATTTGTGATGTAAATTCTAAATTGAATTTCAAGTTTCTACGTGTAATATGTATTTATTTATTTACATTTTAATTCGGAATTAATTTGATTTATATTTTTTTGTAAACATCTTTTTTTAAATTTTAATTTTTTATATAGAATATATTTTCATTATTGATTTATATATATTTTAATTTATTTATTTACATTTTATTTTGAATTTATTAGCTTTTATTTTTTAATATATTGCATATTTTTCATATGCATATTTATTTGATTTGTATTTATTTATACATTTTTTTATATAATTTTTATTTCGATTACAACGTTTTATATCTTATATACAACAATTTTATTTTATTTATATTTTTGTTTTGTATATATGTTTATTTATTTTTATACGGAATTCAATAGTTTTTATTTTACATATTTTAATTCTATTGAATTTTTATTTATTTATAAATATATATAATAAATATTTATTGTTTTTTTTTTTTAAATTTAATGTGGACTGAAATTTTCTTTAGATTTTTATTTTGTATTCATTCATTTCATTGTTCTTTTTGTTTTACTTCAATCGCTTATATTTTATATAATTTTTCTTTATACATATTTTTTTTATTTTACTTATATTTTTTAATTTAATTTTCTTTATATTTATATAGACTCCAATCATTTATATTTGATATATTTTTATCGTATTCATAGAAATATTTTATCAAATTTTAATTTTGATGACAATTTGATTACAGTTTATTATGATTTGAGTGCAGTCAACAAAGTAAATATTGTTTTATTATTTTTTTTCGGTCTCGTTCACTGAACAAATATTGAAAATTATGAAATCAAAGCTGAGGCAAAGTGAAACAAAAAAATATAATTAATAGACACGCAGCTCTTGGTTTGTCACTTGGCCATTAATCAAATTGAAAAGCTGGCGACGAACATTGCTTTTTAGCAGTCAGTGTGCGCATAAAAATCAAACGAAACGAGTATGCATGGCTCTTAGAATACATGTTTGCCGCTGGAACGGCTGTCGACGACTATGGCATGCCCTGTTCAGAGTGCCAAAAAATGAATATTCCATTTGCATATTCATGCAATTTATTGGCATTGTTGTAAGAGCCAATATGCTCTCTTTGATTGCACTGTGAATTGGGTATAAAAGTGAATAATTCAAGCTGATCGGGTTCCCTTTTCGGCCGAGACTTGGTCAACGTCGAGGCTTTGTGTGCACATATGCATGTGTTTAATTATTTATTATTAAACGAATTGGTGCAACCTTAACTGCCAGGTAATTGGCTACTGGTGTTCTGCCGACTACCTCTCCAAATGAATATGCAAAAGAGCTGCCCCAGCCCCAGCCCCAGCCCCAGACGGAGACGGAGACAGAGACAAACAGACAGCAGAGCAACAAAATAAAATCCACAGCGTTTTGTGTATTGACCAAAGCAACTGGACAGCTCGCAGCGGGGCGCGATGCTCGATCGAGCCAAGTCGAGTCGAGTGGAGAGTGCGAGATCCAGTTCGAGCTTCGACTCGGCGGGGCTTATATTCATATGGCCAAATCAAATAAGCTGCAAAAGCGAGGCAGGCATGTGTGCAGACAATCGAAGCGAACGGACGAACGGACAGAAGGTCGGACGGAAGGACGGACAATGTGTCTGTTGCTGCTGTGATAGTGGCAGTGGCAGTGACAGCAGCAGCAGTAGTAATATCTGTTACTGGTTTTATGATGCAGCATTCTGCAATTTATCAGCAAGCTAAGCCTGGCTCTGCGTTGATTTGAATATCCAATTATAAACACATTCGGCTGCTGCAGACGCCTTCGATCCTCGCGCTTCCGCGAATCCGCGAATGCGCACGCCGAATGCTACCGTGCGCCGGCTGCTGTTGGCCCAACACCCGTGGAGCACAGAGCACAAAACTTTGTTGTGGCGACAGGGAGGGCGTGACAGTGTGACAAATGCGATACGCATTTATATGGCAGTGACACGAAGCCGGCTAAAATGTGATTAGGTGCCTAAGCCAGCTGGCTAGCCGCAGATTTGCGCTAACAACCGCTGGCAAATAGGAGCGAACAAAGCCACACCACAGCCGTATTATTGCAGCTGATTTATGGAAATGCATTATGGCTGCAGTCACGCAACGATCGGCGCATACACGGGACAAACGAAACGAACTGCCGCAAATCGAAAGCATTTAAATACCCTCTAGAAGCGGCCACCGCAGCAGTGGGGCTGCCTCGACTCGAAGGCGATCTTGCCGCGCTTGCGTGGACGCACTGCATGCCTATCACTTAGTAAATACTTGTCACTTTTAATTTAAAGCCAACTCGCAGCGAGCAGCTCGCAGCTCGCAGCTCGAAAGTCGAACCATATTCTCAAGCGGACCCCGTTTGGTGGGGGATTTTAGTTTCGAGGGGCTGCAGCTGCATGCCACAGCAATTTGCAATTACCACAAACACGCGGTTGTGGACTGACTGACTGCCTGCCTGACTGCCTGGCTTACTGCCTGCCACAGCAGTCGGCAGCAATAACAAGAGCTGCGCGCCTTGCCTCGCCTCGCCCCACCTCAGCTTGGCTCCGGTGGCACGGCAAAAGTTTTACAATTAGAACACTTTCGCGTGGCTTTAATGATAACGGGATCCTGCTGCAGTGCAGCGGGGTCGACGATATGGTAAGCCACTCCACGCCAGTCGCCCGCCAATTCCGATGTATGATATAGTGGGCGTGTCAGGAAACTAGCTTTTAAGTGCGTCTGCGCCTGCCTGCGCCACTGAAGATTGAAGTGAAAAACGTTTAACGATTTTCGGCTCGTTGAGAATATAATATATATATACATCGTGTATATATCGTGTATATATAGCAAATTCAGAATTTGCCAGAATTGCGGACATGCACTTTCGACTCATTCCTGGTCTGTTGTCTCTGCTGTTGTTTTAGGCCCTTGCAACTATGCCGGGCTTCGCCGGGTTTGGTTGTTTGCTTAAGACCGCGTCGTCAGCTATTGTGGCTGGTCAAGTGGCAGGGGATTGTGGGCATTGTGTGGATGTTTATCGAGGCTCCGGCTGTATGAGGTACTTGACCGAAATTGTTCATTAGGCATCAGATTTAGAGCAGCGCTGCGGCCAATCTGGCAGGACAATGCACTGTTTACTTAACAGGCGCTGCTCGGCTGGCGCATTAAAGGATTTCGGGCATTGTGCGTAAAGCGGATGATCGTATGGCTGAGGATTTGTGTGCCATACATGCTTGATCTCGTTCTATTTTTTCGCTCTGCTGCCGTCTCTTTCTAGGCCCTTACCTGGGTCGGGCATCCTGCGGTGATAATCACAACGGCACTTTTTACCCAACAAAGGACTCTCTCCATGTTTGGGATAGTTGCTAATTTGCTACAAAGTTGCACATTTGGCTGAGGGTAGGACAGGACAGGAACTCAGCTTAGCTTAAACGGGCTGCTCGTCTGATCGGCTGCTCGACTGCTCGGCTGCCTGCCCTACCTTCTCACAGAGGCGCACAACATCCCCGTCCAATCCCATTCGACCGATTTCGATCCCATGCCATCCATCAAACGCGCTGCCATTTGGCAGTTACCTCCTGCCTCTGCTTTCATTATGCCTCGTTCATACGCCGATGCGGCACTTTGACCTTCCTCTCCTACTGCGCCAATTGAATCATTTAGCTTCATTGCGCCGCGTGTGCAGCCACCCAAATGGCCATTTTCCTCACAGAGTACAGTCAGCACCGGATATCAAGGACCAGGCTGGAAATGCCAGGCTTGATCATATTGAATATTGTCACATTTCCCACTTCTGGTTTCTCTCTGGGTCCCTTTTTCCTGGTTGTAGAAAGTTATCCGCTTTCGCCTTCGAGGAGTACAGCTTTCAACACGCTTTAGTAATGACTGAGTAAACCAGCTCTCGAGCTCTAGAGACAGTGTAGTTTGATTCCTGTTTAGCAATTCATCGGTGCGACATTGTAAATTGTTTGTGCCTAGGGTCAATGGAGGTAAGATCAATGCGTTCAAAGTCAATATGCATATTGGCGCGCCATAAATATCGATATCAACTTGCATTCAATCAACCTCATTATGATAATAAAGACATACGGCTCGAGACACCTACACATGGATAAGTAAATACCTATAGACACACACACCCAAGAGTGTGTGTGTGTGCACGACGAACTCAATAAAGCTGCTTCGAGTCGAGTATTGAGTGATTCGAGGCGACTTGACTTGTCTTGACTCGCATCGACTTGACTTGACTTGACTTGACTTGACTTGACTAACTTGTCGAGTTGTCTAAGAAAGTGGCTCTGGCGGCAGTCGGCTGCTTGTGCTTAAGAAACAGCTCCACCTCTACATAGTGTCAGCCCCCGTTCAGGTCTCCGGCTCGCCGGTCGCCGTCTCAGTTTCAGCTCGAGAACCAGTCGCAGTCATGATCATGATTGCCTGCCTGCCTGCCTGATCATCGACATGAGCATCGACAGCTTGCGGCGACGTATAAATTTGTTCGTACTATAAACAAAATGAGCAAAAGATTTTTATCTGTTTGTGTAAATATTTGTTAAAATTAAGCTTTCATTTAAAAAGTTTCAGAAACGTTAACTTGCTTAGCATGCGCCGATAATGAAACAAAAACTTGCCCATTTGTAGATGGCCAAATTGTCGGCCTCGCTCTCGTTAGTCGATGGAGGGATCCGTCAACATTAGCCGATAGAAATCAGCCAAAGTGAGACATATAGAGTTGCCATGGGCCTGACATGAGGGGAGAGTCGAATAAGCTGAGCTGAGACATTGTTGCGATCATTAGGTAGGCCGAGTTCAGCCACACGGCCTATGCCAATTGCACGCGAATGCTGTGGGAATCTCTGATAGATTCGACTGCAGGGTGCAGGGTATTGGCCGGCCGATCACTCGCCATTCAGCAATGCGAGACATGCAACAGCAGCGAAACAGCGAGCACAACTACAATGTTCGCCTCTGCTGCTGCCTCTGCCTCAGCTCATTTTCCTTTTTCTTCTTTTTAATTTAATTGCGGCAATTAAAGCAACGCATAGATGCATAAATAAAGAATAATATTAAGTTTATAATTATGCTCCGGCATATGCGGCGAGCGTGAATACGGCGCAGATATAATATAATTCAGCAACTGGTTTGGGCAGCGGCTGCAGCTGGAGGCGCCAAATGAGCTGGCGGATGAATATATTCATATTTAAATATTCGGCGTCTTTTCTACATTTCAATTCCATCTCTGTGTGGCGGCCTCTCCAGCCGCGGACGAGTGACAATTGTTGCCACCTAATAACCGATTCAATTATTGGCCGCCTAATAAACCCGTTTACTGCGGCTTAATTATTGGCCTTCCTTCGCGCGCCTTCGGGGTAGTTATGATGGGGCGGCTTCTCCCCTCGGCTTTCAGCAGCGTGGCTGCCAGCACTTGAGGCCTTAAATGCGCAATAACAACAACACCTGCAGCAACCGAGAACCAACAGCCAACAGCAAATGCCTCAACTAAAACATTTTTTATTCAAGGGGCTAAATTGCCAAATTGCTTTTGTTGTTGTTAGCTAATGACTCGATGAATTTGTTGCCGTCTGCGCGCCTCTGCCCCGGCCGCCGCCCTGGCCCAGCGCTGGCCCCACATTTGATGGACATCCAATGATTATGACTTTTAAGCAGGCTCTAAGTGCAATACAAGTTCGAGCCAGCGCAGGGCGAAAATGTTTTTGGTAATTAATCAAATTTCTTAACTTTCAACAAAGTTACGAATACTTCCAGGCCTCACCGAATACAGTTTGATCGCCTCTGGTTGCCCGTCAATGTTTGTTCAGATACGACTTTGTTTATCCAAGTTGAGTTTTGAGGTATGTGAGGCTCACTTGGAGTTGTTGCGATCTAGTTTAGGGCATTTCAGAGTGTGTAAATGGAATGAGAAAGCTACTGAAGGAGTTGACTTAGAAGTCAGTCAAGATAATTCTCTTCTGAATGAAATGATATTAATACTTATATATTTTATGTATTTTATATAGTTTATATATATTATATATTTTAAATATTTTATATATATTATGTATTTTACATATTTTATATACTTTATATATTTTATGCATTTATTTTATGCATCTGCATAAAATTTATAAAATATATAGAATCTATAATATATAAAAAATAAATCAAATATATAAAATACATAACATATAGCAAATATATAAGAAAATATTATGTTTTAATATTTTATTTATTTTTATATATTGTATCTAATATATTTTATATTTTTGTATATTATGCATCTTATATATTATATAAAATACATAAAAATGTGTTTTATATATTTTACATATTTTTTTATATTTCATATATTTTATGTATTATAAATTTTATGAATCTAATATTTTTTATATTTTTGTATATTCTGCATCTTATATATTATATAAAATACATAAAACTGTGTTTTATATATTTTACATAATTTTTATATTTTATATATTTTTTTCATGTAAATAGTCAATTTATTTATATCGAATACTTAGATACGTTAGCCATATATTTTCAAGGTTCGAAGAGAATATATTGACAATATCAGAATCAGAATCAGAATCAGAATCAGAATCAGAATGCCCTTGTAGTCCAGCTAGTAAAGCTCTCTCAGAAAGACTTTAAAGGTATTACGGCTAAGAAATAGAAAGGACAAATCTTTTGACATCTCTCAACGGCTTCTTTATGGTCATTACTCTTGCCTGGAGTTGGGATGCCATGCAGTCGCCTTATTTGGCAATTCATCTTGAAGATTTTACGATCTAGAAGAGCTGCATTTAACACATCTAAATCTGAATCCAAGTATTAGCAGTCAAAGAAACAAATCTTCAGATTTTATATTCTTAACAAGAACTGCGTATTATGAGTTTTGAGGGTCAATTGTCGCCAGTTCTTTTCAGCATCAGCTCTCATCAGCCCTCATTAGAGCTCTCATCAGCGCTCGTCAGCTCTCTTAGCTACGCAGATAAAACGCAATTCGATTAAGAAATCCAAGTCAGAGTGGGCCTTGAAGCTGTGCTGGCCATAAAGTGTCCAGTGGTCCACTCACGCCTTGGCCGCCTCGGCTTGATACATAATTGAAAAGTGGAAGCAACCCCAATTACTTGCAGACGGCACTCAATCAGCGCCATAAGCCACCCACTTGGCGCCGCACCGGGCAAAAGTTCAAATTAATTGCAATATGAGAGACATTAAATTTGACCCCATTGGGGGTGGCTCTGCCTAGAGTCAAAGGGAAAGGGTGGCGCGCAGAGAGCGCAGAGACGCTCTCGTGTGGTCCTAATGAGCGGTCAGTTAATCATGACATTTTAGACAGTGCCATTTGGCCAACGGCCTAGAGCGGGCCCAAGGTGAGGGGGAGGCGGGAAATGGAAGCATCTTGTAAATTAAAAGCGCTCATTGGGCTCGATAGGGATCGGGTTCGGGTTGGGGTTCGGTCTCGGGTTCAAGTTGTTGCCGCACTATAAAGACACTTTAATGCACTTCATCAATTTGGGTTATGGCTATAACACGGTGGCCATGTGTGTGTGTGTGAGTGTGTGTGAGTGTGTGTGCAGCGAATATTGAGCCCAGGCCATAGCCGTAATTATCTTTGCCCCAGACTAACTCAAGTCGGCTTCGCATTTTAAGATTTCGCAAAAATAATAAATAATAAAAACAGCAGCCTCAACAACAAAATGGGTCGTTTTTGGCTGGCAGATAAAAAAAAAAAAATACAAAATATATATATGAAAAAAAAAAAAAAAAAAAATTATGATGAAACTCCATTAATTTTTGTTGCCTTAGTTGCTCTGGCTCAGGCTGTGGCTGTTGCTGTTGCTGTTATTGTTATTTTTGAGGCCCGTTTGCGGCGGCTGCGTCATTGTTAATGAGTTTTTGCGTATGGCTTACTTACGGCGAGAGGAGCAGCGCAGCCTGGACCAGTTCCAAGGAACTTAGGACCACGCTGTGGCCCTCAGACAAAGTTGGCAAGAGAAGAGCCAAGAGCCCAGTGGCCGGCCACAGAGGCTACTTAATATTTGCCCGATTCGAGCTGAGCTTACGGCAGCGGATGCCTTGGCAACTTCTGTGCGATTCTTTTTAATAAACTTCTTAGATAGAAGTTAAGCGCTGAGGCAGCTCGATATGCCGCATCGCCACCACACTCCAGCGGCAGCCAGCAGGCTTTGCCGGGCTTTTCCCACGCTGCCGCCGTCCAGCCGACCAAAATTAAAGCCATTAGTTTACACTTTACATGCTAATGGCAAAGGCTCGAAAGGCTCGAGAGGAGCCTGTCGCGTCCTTCACCATATACCATATACCATATGCCCCCGGGGCAGGGCGAAAGCAATGTTCGTGCTTCTGGTTAGCCGGTTAGCCGGCCAGCCCCAGCCAGCTCACGTCGAGTCGAGTCAAGTCGAGTCAAGTCGAGTCAAGTGAAGGCAAGGTAAGGCCAGCCTATCCTGCTGAATAAAACCAATGAACTTTTTAATTGCCTATGAACCTCGACCGCCAATCCTACAGACAGAGGCCCCAATTGCCGAACCCGTTCCCGTTCCCGTTCCCAATTTCCAATCCCATTCCCATTCCCGCTCCTGCTCCTGTCCTCTCCCCGGTGCACACCGGTTGCGGCTCATCCGCTCGGCGAGCCGCGTATTTGGGTAGCCAGACGTTGGTCCGCTCTCGGCTCTGCGCATTGCCACAATTTAAAGTTTTACTGTTTGTTCTTATTGCTGTTTAGACAATTGGCGCCGTTACGGCCGCGAACATTCGCCCAAATTAACGACATGTTTCGATTAGAGCCGAGTGGCGTTCGCTGCACTTTCCAGTCCCAGCCCAGTCGCCCAGTTGCCCAGTTGCACAGCTTCGACACTGTTTATGGCCCGAGTAAATCATTTAAATTATGGCGCGCGGCTCGGCCGCATTGATTGGCTGGCAACGAGGATGTCTTTGCCACTTGAAATATGGCATTCAAGTGCTAGTAAGACCCTGCCAAAGGCAACAGAGACTCTAGAGCTCTAGACCCACTTGGCTAGATCGATTAGACTCAATTAAGTCTGCCTTTTCTCTTCACTTGGGGTTAGCCACACGCGTGGGTCTATCTCTTGTAATCTTATCAATCAGATTGTGTTTCTCGGCTGGTAATCGGAGAGTTGGCACTTCGCTTGGCTGGCCGCACATGGCGGCATCTGAAATGAGGCTAATTAAAATAGTTAAATGTCATTTGACCCTAAGGGCTCCCGAACGGAACCTCAAAGGCGAGCACGGCACGGCACGGCAAGATGGCGCGAGCTAAACAAATTTGGTTGGCGCAGCAGGTGGCGGATCGGGGAATCTGGCTGGCCCGGCGGAACCGGGAAACTGATCACAGCAGGCGCTATCAACGACGGCGCTGCAGGTTCAGCACCTTTTGTGCGATAGCCGGCAATAAGTTGGCTACATCAATCGGAGGCGGTGTCATAATTTTCACAGCAGGTGTCGCTGCTAATGATTTACACCGGTCTGAGTGGCCGACAAACAGAGAGAGGGAGAGTGGGAGAGAGATGGCGCACTTAGACCAACTGCAGAGTAACGAGCGCAGCAAACTGCAGCGGTAGTAAAAATGAAAACACGGACAAAAAAAAGCAACAGAAAAAAGAACAAAAATCTAAATTCGTTGTGGGCAGACGCGCTGCCCTTTGATGTCGCAACGGGCAGCGCAGTCAGAGGGCTAGCGGAGAAACTAAGTGGAGGAGGGACCGTCAGTAACTGAGTAACTGAGAGGGAGCGAGAGCCGAGATAATGGACAGCCCATTGTTGCTGCTGCTCTCATGGCCCAGCAACATAAAGTTGAAAAACAATTTATTATTCGTTTTGTGTTTGGTATATATAGGTCTGTCTCCTTTCAATTTAGCCCGGTTAAGTACGGTGCCGATCGGCTTAGGCCCTTCTCCCCTACGGCCGCACTCGCCTTTACAGCCACCGACACCGGCCCTGTCCACAGCCGAGCCATGGGGCGTTGCAGTGGCTCGCCGCGCTAATTTGCTCATGTTGGATGGCCCTGGAACGAAAGCCTGGCGCCAATGGCGCCCCCTATGGCGCACAAATGCTAAACAAATTGTTAAATATTGTAAGCGATTCGAATTGGGGCACTTGTTGTTTACCACGTCAGACAATAGAAGGTGGACAGTAATGAAGCGTAGCTCTTCGATGTGAACGGGGCTCATACGAGCTGTGGCTAAAGGGGAAGCAGTTATGAGTACTTTGACACCAATAGGATTCCTAGTTAGGGTAACAGGAGATGATAGTAGTGAACGTCTTTCGCTTATGGAAAATTAGAAGTAGTTAAAATCACACGTAAAGTCGACTAGCTAAGATCTTTCCTTATGAAGATCGATTCATTCAGAAAGCAATTGAGGATAGGGGATCATTCTAGTCGGACAAGCTCTTCTTCCTTTCTTCCTCCCTTCCTCTTCTTATCGAACTCGAGAGGTAGTTGGAATCATACCAAGAGCCAACGAGCTTAAGCCTTTCTCTATCGATTCACTAAAAAATTTTATTTAATGGAGCATTGAACGCTAGACGAATGGTCTTGTCGGAGAAAACTTGGACTTTGGCCCTTATCGAGCATCCTTCTCTTATCGAGTGTTAGAGATAATTGGAATCAGACTCAAAGCCAACTAGTTAAAGCATCTCCCTTTACAAATAACGTTAGCTAATAGAGTGTAGAGTACAGGGCATTCGTCAAGTGGAATTTGTCCGACTTCTTCCTTCCTTCCTTCTTTCATGCTTCATAAGAGTAGTTGACGTCAGACTCAAAGTCGACTAGCTTAAGCCTTTCCCTATGAACGGGGCATTCGTTTAGTCGGACAAACTCTGACTTCCCTTTGGCCTCAGCTGCTGTGCTAATCGATGAATCAAATCATCTAGCATTTAAATTCGCTGAGACTTGATTGACTGGCTAACTGATTAGCTAACTAACTAACTAACTGACTTACTGGCTTACTGCCTGCCCCGATATCATTTTGTATAATTTTCTTGCCACACACTCGAGCCTACTCGCAGGGAGCCATGTGCGCAGTTGCACGACGTTGAAATTGCTCCAATTATGTGTGCTCCGGTGCGGGTTGGGCCTGGCTGGCTCTGTCTTGGCTCTGTCGGATCCGGGGCCAAAGTAGTTCGGTGGCCAGCGTGGCTTTCTGTTTCGACTTCGACTGCCCGACTCATCCTTTCTACCATTCATTCTATGCGCTGCTGCCGCTGACTGGACTGGCCTCAATATCATTATACTGCCAGCGGGGCAGTGGCACCTCGCTCTGACATATTGCGCGGCGATGGCAGCGGCACAGCGACATCGCCATAAACGTACCACAACAACAAGTTTCAGGCCGGCTACCAGCGCCTCACCGCCCAATCGGCTCTCAGCCAGCAGCAATGCGGAAACGGCCTGGGCCGGCTATCGATTCGAAGTTGGCTATGAACCCAAATGCGCTCTTTGTGGGTAGCTGGGCGACCCCGGCAATTATTCGACAAATAGCAGCTTCCGCGGCCTCAATCTGCGCCTGCCTGCCTGATTGCGGCCTGCCACAATCTCCTCCTACAGCAGCAGCAGCAGCAGCTAAATTGGCCGCTAAGCAACGGTACAACTCAACTGTAAAACACAAACTTAATTCTCTTAGACAGTTAGGCAGGCACTTGACTACTGGGTGGACAAAGCAGATTCAGCTGAAATTCGCGGGAATCGAATCGCTCGGCGGCTCGGCGGCAGTTGACAATTTTGGGGGGCATCAAACAGATGCTGAGACGGCCAGGCGAAATGTGTGTGACGAGGATCGGCGAAAGGATAAGCCGCAGACGGCCGCCAGATTGGGCAGGTAGAGTCGAGGCGGCCGCAGTTAATCCTTGACCGTCGTCAATCACACCGCAATTTTGGCTACAGCTAGAGACAGTAATTGGGAGTGCGAGCCAGATAGATGCACAAGTGCCGAGAGGATGTCGAGTCGAGCCGCTAGACAAGGTCGAATTCGTTCTGGGCCAGGCGAACAAGGCCTTGGCGCAGAAAGGATCACAAATGATTTCCTATTGTTCTCGAGACAGAAAGAGAGAGTGAGACGCAGCTGTGCGGAAGTCAGAGTCAAGAAAATTAAATCACAACACATGTTGTGCGTGAGAGTTATTAAACTTGAGCATAAAAAGTCTTAAGCACTTTCCTTGAAGATAAAGTCGATCTGAAGTTCGTCAAAGAGTCGCGTTACAAAGCTTCTGGAATTCGGCTGAACTACTGAGAAATGCGGGTCGTAAAAAGGCGAAGCATTTAACGGGCATTTAAAACGCGAAGTCTCCGATATGATTTACGTTGCGAATTAATTTCGTGGGCCGGCGTTGCGTCGGTGGCATTAAAAAGGCTTTTGGCTTTCGGTTTTCTGTTTCTGATTTCTGATTTTGTTGTTTTTGGTTTCTGTGGCTGCTGGAACAGGATATGAAATTGAGCATAACTAATTAGAATTCAAACAATTTTCAGATTCGCTCGAAAGACGCGCTTGTTAATTAAGAAAAGTAAAGGAAGTTAAGGCCGTTCCCATGATGGCAACTGCAATGAACCCAACTTAATGACGGTACCCCAATTTCTTCACGCTCTTTTTAGGATCATCCTAGTCTGCGCGGCACTCCGCTAGCCATGCTGGCCGCCCAGTGCAACAAGCTGTCGAACAAATCGCCGCCGCCGCTGGCCGACGCGGCCGTCGGCAAGGGGTTCCATCCCTGGAAGAAGAGTCCCAATTCCCCGGCAGCAGGTAGCAGCAATGCGCCCGGCGGCGGCGGTGGCGGCGGTGCATCCAGCCTCAGCGGCAGCAGCAGCGTGGGCCAGCACTCGCCGTGCGCCATCTCGGCGGCCAGCTCGTCCAGCTCCAGCGGCAGCGGCAGCGGGGGAGGAGGCGGCGGCGGCGGCGGCAGCAGCGGCCAAACCTCGCGCAGCCTCGCGTCCAGTGCTAACAGCAGCACCATGGTAAACATCACAGCTAGGTAAGCAGCGCGACGGCGCACAGTGGTCCAATACCCATGAAACCAGCTGAACAAGAGATAAGCAAACGGAGAGTAGAGTAAAAAAAAACGAAATTGTGGGGTGGAACCCCTTAGCCTAACCGCCTAGCCTGATTCTTCCTTAGTCGTCAGTCCTTTGCTTGTGTCATTTGTTCAGCTTGCTTTCAGGAGGCTTGTGGACCACTGTGCGTTGCCCAGACCACAGCATGCTTTATACAACTTGTGAGTAATTTCAGCATATATCCTTACAGTCGTCCGCTCGCCTCGTCGTGCGCGGCCGTGGGCACCTCGGCCTCGGCGTACGGCAGTGACCTGTACTTTCCGAACACGTCCACGTCGTCGGGCAGCATGGTGGCGGACAACCATCACATGCACCAGGGGCTGCTGGGCAAGGTGGAGGGCGCCGCCTTCGGGTCGGTGTACTCGCGCCATCCGTACGATTGGCCCTTCAACGCGGTCACCGCGTCCGCCCACAAGGCCGCCGAGGCAGCCAGCGTCAACTCGGGCTGGTGGGACATGCACAGCGCCGCCGCTGCCGGCAGCTGGCTGGACATGGGCAGCGCCGCGGCCGCCGGCATGCACTCGACCATGGCGAACTACGCCAGCGCCGCGGCCGCTGGCTCCGACTACAGCTCGGCCCTGTCACACTCGCTGTCGAACACGGCTCACCTGCTGGGCTCCGGGCAGCACTTGCTGCAGGACACGTACAAGAGCATGCTGCCCGGGCAGGGCGTGGGCGGCTTCTCGCTGCCGCACAGCTCGCCGTCGGCGGCGGCCACCGCGGCCTCGCCGCAGGCCTCGACGCCCTCGACGCCCTCGCCGCGCTCGCAGCGGCGGTACGCGGGCCGCGCGACCTGCGACTGCCCGAACTGCCAGGAGGCGGAGCGCCTGGGCCCCGCCGGCGTCCACTTGCGCAAGAAGAACATCCACTCCTGCCACATACCGGGCTGCGGCAAGGTCTACGGTAAGACGTCGCATCTGAAGGCGCATCTGCGATGGCACACCGGCGAGCGTCCCTTTGTGTGCAACTGGCTGTTCTGCGGCAAGCGCTTCACGCGCTCCGACGAGCTGCAGCGGCATTTGAGGACACATACCGGCGAGAAGCGCTTTGCTTGCCCCGTGTGCAACAAGCGTTTTATGCGCAGCGACCATCTGGCCAAGCACGTAAAGACGCACAATGGCACGGCGCCGAATGGCATTAAAAAGGGCTCCTCGGAGTCGTGCAGCGACTCTGAGGAGGCAGCCAATCAGTCGGGTGAGTCGAACGGGTTGGGCGGCGCGTCCAGTGGCCAACAGACGGGCGCAGGTGGTGGCGGCGGGGGTGGCTCCGCCAGCTCCGGCTCCGGCAACGGCAGCTCCGGTGGCTCCGGTGCCGGCGGCAATCGAGCTGGCAGCCATCCCGGCACCCCAACCTCGCTGCACGCGCATAGCGCCTCCAGCACGTCCAGCAGCCTGCTGGGCGGCGGTCTGCACCTGGCCACGCCGCACCAGATGGTCGCCGCGGGCGGCTCGCCGGTGATGCTGCATCAACATCAGCAGCAGCAACAGCATCAGCAGCATTCGCATCAGTCGGCGCACCAGCAACAGCAGCAGCAGCAGCAACAGCAGCAGCAGCAACAGCAGCAACAGCAACAGCAGCAGCAGCAGCAGTTCGCGCAGCAGCAATCCCATCCACATGCCCATCTGCACCACCACCACCATCACCTGGTGGGTGCCTCGGCACCCAGCCCCGGTCTGGACCAGCGCCTGGACCACAGCGCCTTGGTCGACATAAAGCCGCCGATGGTTTGAGGATCGCTGGGACCCTTTTTGTTTACCAACTGAGCAGAAATGGGTTCCTGGATGCAGTTCAATGTGCAGCTGCCCCCGCACCACCACCCTCACCACTGGGCGCAACTCTAACTAGTGGGCGTGGCAGCACACACACACACCAACACACAAGCGTTAAACTAATTACACAGATGCAGAAATGAAAATTGTTTTCTGGAAATCGCATTTTTTTCGTGAGATGCGCTAAGGCTAAAGGAAGTTCGATAAAGCTAAGCAATTTTTTGAGTATCTTTTAATAAATATATATGTGTACATAAAAGTGCTTAGACATGCTAAATACAAGTTTCCGCTATCTTAATTACCAGTAAAAGAAAACAAAATTAAAGAATGAAAAAAAAAACACAAATTTATTGCCAGCTAATAAAGTTCTTAAACTAGAATGGGAAATATCTTAAAGTCCTGCTTCAATCCTATTGTATATATGTATTTAATGTATTTCTAGATGTCTATACGAATATAGTTTCATATATATATCAAACGATCCTCAAATTTACAATCATAAACTTATTGCTATTGCTATAAAGTATGCTACACATTTTTTTTTCATAGCTCTTAGGTAAACAATTATTAAGAAAAATGGATCTTACTCTCTTTACATAAGCTATATATATATATAAATATATATATATATAAACATATATTATATGCTTAACACGATGACACAAGCTAAACTTGATAATTAAATAATAAAAGAAGAGAAGAGATGAGATGAGGAAGAAGAAAACAAATCTGATTTCAATGGAAGGTAAACAATTATTATTATTATTATTATTTGTTGAACATTATGTGAGCAATTCAAAAAATAGTTTAAACCTATATATTATTAAAATAATATTTCTAGTCCAATTATGCAAAAAAAAGAAGAAAAGAGAAAAGCAAAAAAAGTAAAAGATTATTTCCGAATCTAAGGATGATAAAACCAAAATTGTAAATCAAATTAAATGATTTGCTTGAAATGTGCAGGAGAAGGAGAAGGCGGGGCAGATCGATTTGTGCTTCTTCTCCCGCTATATGCATTATCTTAATAATTGTTAAATGAATCAACCCTTTTTTCTATCCCCACTTAATATACGAACTATGCATACTATATTTAAGACGCTAGTGCATTACATGTGTTTTTTTTTTTTTTTTTTTTGTTGTTTTCGTAATTGAATATATCTAATTACATTTGATATGTATACGCGAGTTGAGAAAACAAAAGAAAACAAAACAAAACACAAAAAGAATAATAGGGCTTGACTAGTTTTTAACTCTCTAGCGAGATCAAACTTACTTAGCAACTTTAAGCTGTGTCTGTGTGTGTGTGTGTGTGTGTGTGTGTGCATGTACATACAGACACACACACACACACACACATACATAGCTATACATATATATATATATACGTCTATATATATAGATAATACTTTTTTTTTGTCGACAAACAACAAAATGTAAATTAAATATTTAAAATAAATTTTAAAAAATTAAAAATTTTATTAAAAATAAATGTAACAAAAACTTTCAGTTATGAAAATTATTTGGACTCGAACTCTGACTCAATGAATATCAATTTGCCAAGGACAGCCGGATAACGTAAATCGTATATGTGGATAGCTGGGCAGGAGCAGGCAGCATCATGTGTGGGGGAGATGCTTCCGATCTGAGCTATGCGGGATTGCGGGTGGTTGCTGGGCCAGTGGGTGGGTGGGTGCTCTGGCTGGGTGGGTGGGCTGACAGTTTATTTAACATTTGACGGTTGGAATGCTGCTGCGCTGTGGGCGTCAACGGAGGCGGCCCGCCCAACCTTGTCGTTAACGACTTAAGCGTAGAAAAAAGGCGACGGGTAGAAAAACGCTTTACGGTTTACGCTATTTGCTTTGGTTACGCCAGTTACTTATGGGGCTGCCCGGCTGCTATTTGGGTGATTTAAATTTTATTACCGTGGATGTGCTGCCTGGGGTCGACGGCGGCTCGAACGCAATAAAGGACGAGTGGGTCGCCCGGCCACTGGGGTAAGGGCAGATTGAAATTGAAGTGTGTGCAGATTGTTTTTGATTTTGTTTCCAGCTCTCCTCATGAGTAGATTAAGCTGCGCACTTATTTCTCCTCTGCTATGTGTGTTGACAGTCCCGAGGGGGCGTTCGACTGCGCCCGGGCGTGGGCGTGGGTGGCGGGTGCCAAATGAATTGAAAATGTCCGACCGTAAATATGCACATAAATAATAAGTATCAACAAATAACGGTTATCTCTCGGCATGTCAAAGGTTAAATACTTGATGACATATGAATTCCGTTAAGCACAACAAAGAGAACTCAATTGGCGACGATACTTGGCATGTCAATGTATCCAAGGTTTTCTTGTTGCTTTAGTAGACTAGCGCAATGGCTGGGGCTGTTCTGCATGAGTCAGAGCTAATTCATTGATAGCTTTCATACATATGCAGATATGTACTATGTATGGTGTAACAAACAGGTGGATCTATGCTCGACAGTAGAATGTTGATAGATAGATGTTCACGAAGCAAGTCGTTAAGAAGAGCATTTGCATATCTTTTCTCTCCTTCTTTCTCTCATCATATTTCCTACTATTTCTCTTTTACTATATGTCTTTCGTTCCTTCCCTATATCCGTCTTGTTCCTTTTCTCTCTCCTACATTCTCTGTTTATCTTTTTTTCCCTTCTCTATATTTTTATTTTCTCTCTGTCTCTTTGTCTTTCTCTCCATATCTTTATAACTTTCTCTTACTTTATCGCTCTACTTTACTCTATAGCTTTCTTTTCCGCCCACTCTTCTCTCTCTCAGTCCTGCTTTTTTCATCTTTCTTCCTTTCTATCTCTCTCTCTCTCTCTCTCTCTCTCTTTTCATTATCCTCTTTCGCCTCTCTATTTTCTTATTCATTTTACTCTTTCTTGCTTTCTCTGAATCTTTTTCTTCTCCTCTCCGTATACCACTCTCTCTTTCTCTCTCTTTATTTTTTCCTCTCTCGCTTTCTCGCTCTCCGTTGCTTTTATTTTCTCTCTCCATCTCTATTTCTCTTTCTCTTAGTCTTTCTCTCCTTCTCTTTATAGCTAATTTTCTTGCTTTCTTTCCGTATCTTTATAAAATTCTTTCTCTCAATCTCTCTTTCTTTCTCTTTTCTCACTATACATTTCTTTCTTTAGTTTTTATTACTCTTTCTGTGCCTATTTCTCTGTGTATTTCTCTCTGTCTCCCTCTCTCCTTTTCCTTCTCTCTTCCTGTCCCTTCTCCTTCCTTCCTTTACAAGTTGCATTTGTTTATTCTTTGGCATTGTTTCTTAAATTAAATTTAAGCTAGAAATTCAAATACGCTTCGAGTTCATCTTCCGCCCAGTGGCTCTTCTCCTGTGGCTTCAAGGACCAAGACGTGAAGAAATTATTTGTTAAGCTATACTTCCATATATATCCTTACTAAAACTTTAATTTATTTCAGAATCGAAGCAGAGGAAATTAACTCATTTAAATGAATATATTAACATTGCTGCTATAGTATAACTATGTAAACTATGAAGAAAGATCTATATATAAGTAATATACTCATATGGTAATGATATACTAACTCTATATAAATCAAGCACTACTCTGACAAGCGAATGAAAACTAAAGAGTAAATGCCATTGCTCTAGACTTTTAAGGGTTGTAATTATTAAAAAAAAAAAAAAACCAAATGAAAACTAAGAGTAATATTTAAAGTTGTATTCAGACACGTTAAAGCTCTTGCTCCACACACACACACACAGAGAGAGTAAATTACTGTCTCGCTTGGGTGTCAAATGAAAGATGCATGAGTCCCACTCTGCGCCTGCCAAGCTCCGCTCCTGCTGTGCCGGAGCGCCATTCGGATAGTCGGATTTCAAAAGAACGTCATGAAAGTTGTAAAGAAAAATTATAATAGTACACAAAAACAGCAAACACAGAAGCGGAGGAGGCATGCGTTTGGCATCGGTTTGCCGCACTCATGCCCAGACGCACCCCCACACCCGCACACACACACACACACACACACCCCCCCCCCCCCTCACACACACACACACACGCACAGTCAGCGTCAATGGCACTGGACATTGTAGATGATAAATGGGCGCTTAAAGCGAGCGGCATATGCTCGGATGCTAAACACTGTTGGCCCACAGTGCATGGGATTGAATGCACTCGAAGCTTACCAAATAAATCTGAGAAAGCTCAAGTATATATATATTGTGTATATATGTAAGCTGTGTGTGTGTGTGTGTTTGTGTATAAATATGAGTTTCATATATATCATTTAAGTGGCGTTAGGCGCCGCTAATCAGGCGCTCGCCTGGCTGGAGTGTGGGAGGCTTGACATTGGAATCGGTAGCGCTGTTAGCTATGCCGCAGCACCAGCTGCTCCCTCGCTCCCTTGCTCCCTCGCTGGGATGCCGAGTGTCAACACTATGTGTCGTTGGGGCCGAGTGACAGGGGTGTCGCTGGCACTTCAAAAATGTCTTAATGGTTGCTCGCCTCTGGCTCTGCGGATGCGTCCTCCTTGTTCACACATTGTTTTCATTAAGCAGCACCAAAAATTTGGAATCTGCTGCTGAATGAGTGCGCGTAATCTGTTGTTGTTGCTGTTGTTGTTGTTGTTGTTGATGTTGTTGTTGTCGTTTGTCGCTGAGTTGTCGCTCGCTTGTCTCTGGCTGGGATTTTCACATCTGTTTGCATTTGACACGATTATTTATGTTTATCGCGCGTTAAATGCGGTCTATTATCAGCATAATAATCGTAATTAAAAGCCAACTAATTTATGGCAGTGATTTATTTACCCCGCATTCACAGCATTTTTTAGTTCTTCCTTGCTTTATGCTCGAATTCCACTCTCTTCCCGTTTGCCCTCTCTCCACACTCGCTCACACTGGATCACTTTCCCTCTCTCTCTCTCTCTCTCATAAAACGTATTTCAAATATTTAACTGACAGAAGGATTGCCTTATATATATTCAAATATTATTCAGGAATTCTCTATACTCTGAACTCAACTCGAGTCTGTAAATTCAATCGAATTACCATTATTTTTATTGCTTCTCTCAGAAATTGCTTCGACTAATAGAAACATGTTTTAATCAATGAAATAATAATGGAATGTTTTTATAATAGATTGGAATGAACTATAATTACGTGGAATTTCCAATTTATACACCTCTATCAATATATCTTAATTAATTCAAGCTGAACTCATTGCAAATGCAAGTTCAGGGTATATTGCTTTTGTTGAAGTATATGTAACAGGCAGTAGGAGGCGTGGCAGAGCCCACATGGTATATATATATATAAAGTAGATCCAGTCATGTCTACTCTTTCGTTCTTCTATCTGACTGTCCGTCCGTCCTTTTATCCATTTCGGAGTTCATTTAGTCTCGTCTAACCCATTCAAAAGACCATAAATTCGACTTGGAAAATGATTTTCGTTTATTTCTTGGCACAAAATGTATGGCAATAATCAATAATTCAGAGTCCACTCACATTGGTTCGATATGACCGCCTTTTGCCTTGATGGCCTTGAGACGAATAAATGCCCCCGGCCAATAACTTGGCTCACCCCCAGACAACGGCTTTCTTCGGACCTCGCTTTCTATATTGGCCCACAGAGAATAGTCTACTGGGAATAATGAGCCATTCGAGAGTCATTTTGCGGTCGAAATGAAGCTCAAAGTGTTACTGCCTTTCGCGGTTTACTCGTGCGGTGAAAGACGGTCTTGTAGAAAGGATATAAATGTTTATCTGACTGTAGAATAATTGCTATATTCTTCTATATATGTAGATTCTGTACTCAGAATAAATTCAATTTTGAGTTTTTTATAATGTGAATAACCATCGATAGTTCTATCATAACATAACAGCAAATTTTTCTTGTAGATTGTTGATATGAATATACACAATTTAAGTAGTTATACACAATCAATCTAACAATCACTACTTATAGCCATAGACTAAGTAATTCCCCATAGTGGACAGCTGTAGGATGAATAGGGAGAGATGGGATCATTAAGACTGCAGCACTGTGCACAATTCAGGGTATATCCAAGTCGGATACTTCGGACTATATCAGCTCAGTTTTGTTTTCCATTAGGAAATTGTTTTAATAGCTTAATGTAATACAGATATAAGATCTATTTGTACATTTATATATATGTTAATGCATAATATTATGTAATTCAGTCTTGAAGTAGTATAGTAGCACCCGGTGTGTCTCACACATAGAGCAGACTACCGATAGATAGACATGACATAAGCCAGTCGACTATTCATGCTAATCGAGAATATGAGCACGAGCATTGGCGCAATTACGATATATATTCACATTCAAGTCGAATTATGAGTACACGATAAAGACAGGCAGCTGTAGTAGTGACCGGTTAGACGGCCAGAAGTCGGGGGTACGGGGTCCGCTTAAATTGGCTGCATATGCGGCGCTCGATTAGAAGGCGAATCGAACAATAAAATCGAAATATCTAATGCTCATAGTCAATCGGCGATTATTTTCAAATTAAATCATTAAAGGTAATTACAAGGTGTAGCCAATGACACAGACAGCTCGACCACTCGCCCAACAGCAGCAACATCAACAACAACGACGAGCTCAGCAATGCCATTGATATGAGGTGGAAAGGCCACTTGGAGAGCAGGAGAACCCTTTCGGGCCGCGAAGCGTATCATGACAAATATAAATTTAAATTTTAAGTGGCCATTAAAGGACCAAAGGCATTGATTAGCTGCTCAAAAATATGACAATTGTCCAATTGTCATTCTCATTTTACATGCCAAGTGCTGCGAGTCCTTCTAATTATATATATTATATTTTCCTTCTACTCACAATTGGGCATATATATATAAAGGATATACCACAAATTCTGCAATTGTAAGTATGACATGTCGAAGGGCGACAACTCCAACCACATTCAATCTATAACATTCTGCCACTGTAGCATAATTCCAACTAGTCTCAGCTTGCCTTTGTACTTTCAAAGTATTTGTATATCATAAGCAGTTTGTAGTTAACTTTTATATTATATTGAATATATGCATGTGTTAGGGCTGTTGGTTCGTTGTAGTATTCGCCTTGTATTCTGTTTTTCTGTATAGAAGAAGGATAGAGGATAGAAGCTCGGTCCTTATTTCTCTAAAGGTCAAGCCAATATATGTTTTATTATGAGTGTCTATATATCTATAGACTCTTTCAATTGACTCTCTCCCATGAACTCTATCTTTATAGATTTTCTTTATTGACTGTGAGTTCTGTGTAGACTCTGTCTTTTAATATAATCTCTCTGTAGAATCTCTTTCTACACATTTTTTTAAATACTCTCTATAGGCTCTCTTTATAGCCTCTCTATAGACTCTATCTCTACCTCTATCTCTATCTCTATCTCTATCTCTATCTCTATCTCTATCTCTATCTCTATCTCTGTCTCTATCTCTACAGACTTTTTCCCTAGACTTTTTCTATAAGCTCTCTCCATAAACTCTCTCTATAGACTCTCTCTATAGTATCTCTCCCTAAAGACTTTCTTTCTCCATAGACTCTCAAACGCGTTCTCTCGCTCTTTCTCCTTTCTCCTTCTGTAGACTCTTTCTTAGACTCTCTATAGATTGTCCCTCTATTGATTCTCTCTCTCTAAATACTATTCATTTAATTATCTATATATTTATAATCTATAGATTCTCACTATAGACTCTCTCCATAGATGCGCTCAATAGATTCCCTCTACAGACTCTCTAAAATCTCTGTCTATCTCTCTCTTTCCCTCTCTCTCTCTCTCTCTCTCTCTATCTTTCCCTATCTCTATATAGACTTCCTCTATAGACCCTCTTTACACTCTTTCTATATACTCAATCGTCATAGCCCTTAGTCACACCATATAATTGTAAATAAAAAATTCTCTTCAATGTATTATTAATTTCTCGTTCATTTTCATATGGCAAAAGGGTTTTTAGTTAATTTATAGTGACTGCCTAGGCAAACCTGACCCTGCTATGCCAACAAAGGATACTCATGTCAAGCGCGAATGATTAATGTTTTTCATATTTAATTTAAGCCACGCAACGCCGGGTACTAACCCTGTTCTTCTGAGAGCTTACAAGATTTGATTTTATTTACTTATACAAATATAGCTTAACTCAAGTTCAAATAGAGTTAATAATACAATAAAGAGAGTTTATAATACACATGTTGTTGAGAGTGTAATGATTCTATTGTGAATCATTTGATTTTTATAATCATAATTTACATAATTTACTCTAAGCTGGATATGTCTGTAAGGTATACCTAGTCTAAATCTAATAATCTGACAGTTGGAATTGGAATTGTTAGCAAATATAACTAGAAGGATGTGTAAGGATATACATATATAGATAGAAAAGCCTTACATAGGAGAATCTTTGATATATTCGCTCTATGTCAGACGTTTTGCTGAAACACTTGGAGTGTGCGAATCAAATGGAGTTGAAGAAGGCTGCTTTAAATCCTTTGCACGGTTGGCAGTCAGCAGTCGGACGCAGAGTCAGGAGTCGCTGCCTTCGCTTGGCAGTTTCACTCAAATTACGCGCGACGCGTGTGGAAAATTTTAAACTAGCTGACGACAGTGTAAATTAGCAGGCAGAGGGCGAGCGCCGCAGGCAGGAGCAGCAGAAGGATGCGAGTCGGCGAGAGCCTTGCTGTCTTTTGTGAAATCATTCCAACTCAGTGAATTCAGACAAATGACTTTCATTACAGCCATTGTACGAGTAGATGACTCTGACGGTTCTCCGACCGAATACAGATGGGCCACAGATCGATGCTAACTACGGGATACACTCAGTTGGCCGCAAGCAGCTAGAGTTCCCAAGCCTGGCCACTGTCTATAGGCTATAGCTATATGTGTCAACTGGAATGGGAATATAATTGTTATCGGCACTCACTCGACTTCGCACAGACATATATTTTTCATTTCAACATTGCCGAGAGCCTTGTTAGCAACTGTTAAATGTAAATAATTGATATGGCCGTGTTGCGAATGCCTGCTGGCGCCCAGCCCCAGCTCCTGTGCGCCATTCGAAGGCTCTTCTCTTGCGGTTTCTGCTGTCAGCTGCTTGAGACTGAGATTGGTTTGCTCGCTGCGCGCAGCCTTTGCGGCTTATCTCTGTCTCATCTCGTAATCTTCCCAGTGACTTTTCAAGGCCCGACTAGCCGAGAGTCATATGTATATGATGAGGTGAGGCTCGACACTTGTTATTTCCTTTTCCTTTTGCTCCTTTAATGGGCTACACGACAGCCGTGCCAAACCGCAAAATGTGGTCGAGGGGAGGGGCAGGGGGAGGGGGAGGGCTACAAGGAGCATAACTAGGTACAGAACATGAAAACAAAAACGGAAAATAAAAAACAAAAAACAAAATTCAGGGAATTAATTGTAATGCGTTTCATTTGAAAAATATTAATTATAAAGCAGGAGACAAGCTGGCTTTCATGCGGCTGCTCTATCATTTCGAATGAATTTTTAATATATGTATGTGCTCGATTTTTTCCGTTTTTTCAGTTTTCTCTGTTCTGTTTTATTTTTTTTTATTTTCTGTTGATTTGAATTTGTTGTACTTAGTTTGTACTTAGCTCTCGCCGTGGACAAGTCAAATGGCATGTTGACAGGTGGGCGTGGCGAGCGTGGAGGGCGTCGTTTGATAATTGGAACTGGCTAAAAAGCTAATTGTGAGAACTGGCGAGTGTGCAGGAAATCTGATAAACATTCAGCCACCGGGATACGAGCGGACAATAGACAATGCGAGCACAGAATAAACCAGATCCAGTCACATTTGTAGCACTTGCATCATGTGAAACAGTAAACGGATATTGGATGACAAAACCCAAACAGGGCATTCGCATAGGCATTCGCATGGGCTTCGGCATTGGCATTGGCATTGGCATCTAATGTTCGGCTGATGAATGATAAGCCGCACAATGAGCTGGGAACACCCTGTGAAGCGCTTCCTGTCTGTCTGGCGGCCCGTCTCCCCGTTCGTCTCCCATTTCATCAATGGAACCCAGAGTGCTATGGAAACTATTGGCGCAGCGTGGGAGCCGGCCTAACACACAGAGCTGATCGACAATCAATGGTGCACAGAGACAGAGAGAGCGAGAGAGAGAGAGGGGACACAGGACACAGGACACGGGACGCGGACAGGTTCATTGTTTGCCGCAGCACCCAAGCAAGGACTGCTGCTCCTGGCGCGCTTTGAGACACACGATACCACTTCAAATGCTGCCAGCCAAAGGGATAATAACGAGGCTAATAGACGGTATCGAATTTAACTCTAGCAGATAATCATCTCGGCCTCTGTCACGTCTTTCCGCTTGCGTGTGCGTGTGTGTGAGTCTGTACAAGAATTGAGGTAATTGTCTAGGGATACTTGACGCTGCACTGACAAGTGTGTCCTTTCTGGTCCTTGAGGCTGCTGCTCTGAGGTTAAGGAACTAACTAACAGCCTGCTGCACCTTAACTCTTTCGACTGCATGCATAGCTGGGCTGGGCTCGGCTCGGCTCGGCTTGAGTTGGCTTGGCACGGCATGTCCTGTCAGTTGGCTGCCTTAGATCCAGATCGCAGTGTTATCGCACGGCCACCAGCCTGACGTAAGTAATTAAATGTAATTTCGATTTCGACCAACCAGCCATCCAGCCAGCCATCCATCTATCGATCTACGCCCGAGCGCGGCGTGGATGGTCGAGATATGCGTGGCGAGGCGTGGACAGAATTGAGTATTGCGTGCAGCCTCGTGCAGCGGTTGCCAGTTGGCTCTACAATTAACTGGCATTTGAATAGCGCCTCCCGAAAAAAGGGTTCGATTGCCTTTCGATTCAGCTCGCAGTTCTCAGTTCTCAGTTTGTCGCATAATTATTTAGTTATCATATCGAAAAGTTTCAAAATTGTTCTAGTCATTGCATATGCACACACACACACACGCCGTCCGTCTGTCCGTCCGTCCGTCTGTTCGTCCGTCCTTCTGTCCGTCCGTCTTACTGTGTACTTTGACGAATGTGCGCTCAACCCTTTCTGGCCCAAATAACAGGTTGGACAATTCAAATTGAACATTAACTCATAATAATACATACGTATGTGCCATTTGAAGACTTGTTAACGAACTTATTAAGCGTAGCGCCACATGCAAATGCACCAAACCGAACTTAGAAGCCAACTCCGACCAGGTCCCTCCTCCCCCTTAGCCGCATACGATTCGCTGTTCGTATTATTAAAAGTAGAAACAGATATGTGTACCCCTTTCAAGCGGTTCTAAGGGTCCCTCAACCGTCTGCAAATAGAGCAATTAGCCCAACTGTAACGGAATATAAACGTCTCGCGAGTACTGAAGTGTGGATACATATTGATTTTGATTCAGTTAGTGAATAATCGGCATCGAGTGTTATAGTCAGAAAATATGGGATATGAGCTCAAATCTGGTTAATATTACAGTGTTTAAAATATATTAATTCTGATTTAAGAATCAGTTAGAGACATTTAGTCAATCGATTCTGATATATAGTTATGTCTTATTACCATAATCATTTGTTTCTGTCAAAAAATATATAAATGTAATAAATAAATATATAAAAATATAAAAATATAAATATATAAATTTATAAATATATAAATATATAAATATATAAATATATAAATATATAAATATATAAATATATAAATATATAAATATATAAATATATAAATATATAAATATATAAATATATAAATATAAAAACATATAAATATATAACTACATAAATATAGAAATATATATGTAGACTGCGAATCTTTAGAATATCACCTGAATATGTTCTATATCATTCATGGTCTCGTCATAAAACTTTTATAGCCTGAGCCCATTGAAAATGGGAAATCAGTATATAAAGGCTTTTTCCATAGAACTCTGCGGAATTCTTTTCAGGATTAAATAGGTTAGGGCTTTGAATAGTTTCGGAAAATATTTTTTAAAGGTTGCCAATAAATTTGTTGTGAAACATAAACTTTAACCTAAAAGTCTTGACTAAATTATATATATAATATATATAGATAATAATAAGTATTAATAATAATAATAAATATATTGTATAATAGACTAGATCACATCCAATCGATGATAAACATAGTTATTTTTAAAGAACCATTATAAAGTATTACAGCAACTTAGCAAAGAAGTTTTGGAGATTCGAGGTAAGAGAAAAGCTAGAAATAAAGTTTGCCCAACGTTAGCTTTTACTTATTTGAATGAAATTTACTTTCACTCAAACTATTGCGCATTTCTCGATTTCAATTGCTTTTTTAGTTTAATTAAACAATTGAGGGGAGAACCAATAAATCTAGCGCGCACGCGACACGATGCTAGCTCCAATGGCAATGGCAATGGCCATAGCCCCAGGATAAGAAATGCAATTTGCTTTTCGGTGGAACTACAACAATGTATTGTGCTCGATAACAACAACCACAACCACAGCAGCAGCAGCAACAACAGCAACAACAAGGGCCGCAGTTAATGAGATTAAAATACGCAGCGGGCGATCCCTTGAATGAAGCGCCGCGGGTTGTTCCCGCTATGCAAGGACACTCGAAACGATAAGTGAAATGAAGAGCACACCCGACCTAGAGACACCCTTCACTCTGTTGCAGCTCAGTATAAATATGAGAGATGTAGGTGTTATAAAAGTGTTTGGCACCATTGCCTCTCATTAAACTTGTTTATACATAAACTATATCTATGTCATATCATAAGAATCCTATATATTGAACTCGCATTAACTCATGTTTCGACTCGTCTTAATCTTTTCACTCTAAAAAACCAATATACTCTTCCTCTTTTTGTTGACAGAGCATGGCAATGTCATGTTTCAGATTTATTGACGAGATTTTGGGCACTTGTTGAAAACTTAATGAAAATGAGATTCTTTGGTTAGAGTCCGTTTTCAATTTGTCCTATATGTAATTTAGCTGAGTGTGTGCTAACGGCATTTGATGATGATCAAGGAACGTATGTTTCTTATGGACTCCGTCTCTAGTTTCATATAGGAGTAAACTACTTTAACCTCGATATTACTCAATTATTGTATTATATTTAGAGTAATTGTTATCTAATATTACATTTTTGCATCGTGAGCTCATTGACATGGGGTATACAAGGATTCTGTATATTTGAAGTTTTTGATACTACCCCCATCTCAGTTAATTTTGTAAAAGCGTATTTCAAATGCTAGTGATTTCTGCTCAGGCATACATACACGCATATTTATTTAACAATTAAGTCCCCATAGTCAAGCCCCAAAACGCAGTCACTGCATCTGCAGTTGATTCAGGGCAGGTAAGCGGCACGTCGTAGCATTACAATCTAAAATGAGATAAACTCATTATTAAGTTATCTTAATCTACACATTCCTTCAAGCATCTTTTTATCTTTCAACTTGCGTTCCATAGCGATATATTCAAAAACTCATTCACATTTCCCCAAACAACTAATAAAAGAAATCTCAAAAGATATTTAACAATTTTAAGCAATCAGCTATATTATCAATATTTGTATTATTTTAATATTTTAACTAACTTTACATTTGATGTCTTTTAAAGTAATAAAATAGTAAACTCAAAAAATTCGTAAAACAAATAAAATGAATTTTTAGCAGGAAAATGAATTTCCGAGCTGGGATCATATTGACATTAAGAGAAAGAAAGTAAATGTTGTATAAATAAATAATAGTTGTATTCTACTATATCATATAGGATCGAACTATTAGAGAGTTTATTAAAAGGGATCGAAGTTCTAAAACAGCGAGCGTTAGACTCACTTTTGTTAAAACAACTCAACTTCTTGATAATCCAGAGTTAAACGGCAGTATTTCAATCTTTAAGAACTCGTTTATGCATTATTATAAATATATTAATTTTATGGATATATGCCTATTTGTAATAGGTTTTTTTTTTGAATAATCTAATTGGAAAATACAATACTTGTATAGACCAGGGTAAGTTATATAGAATGAATATTAAACTGCTGCAATAATATAAAATGTTAGAAATATTCCTTTATTTGATAGTATTTGTATGAGTATAGTTTGACATTTGATCATGAATAGATAGCACCAGAGCAACGCCAGCAAATTGCAGACTTTTTTATCAAAAAAATGGTTCTGTTTTTCAAATCGCGTCGTCCATTTTAATGGGTACGAATCGACGTATTTGGAACGATGATGGTTATAATTGTGATGATTGTAATAATTAGCGTTACAAATTGCGGCTTGTACGCGGTGAAATGGTCAAAATTAATTTTAATCATTTATGCTATTAAATTTTCTATTAAATAAATCGCGTGGATATTAAAAATATATTTATTGGTTTAAACATGAGTGAAATTAAGCTAAAATCATCAACTCTTTATTTAATTACCAAACATAACTTCTAGCGAAACTCACATGTGTCTGGTCGCTTCATCTCTGTCAGCTTAAGCTGTTTAGCTCTGACAGCACTGACAGCTCCCCATTTCCTCAATATTCCACTTTAAAAGTCTTACTGCTCGCTATTTTCCCTCGAGCAGATGGATGAGATCTTCTTGCTGCTCCGCGCACTGCAGAGTCATGTTGAGAAAGAACAAATATTTAAACCTTTTTTAAATATTAAATCGAATTAGGAATAATATTTACAATAGTTAGCGTCCGGGCCATGGGCTGGCTGGTCGCTCGGGCAGCCTGTGAAAGGACGCAGTGAAGCGTGCTGAATCCGGGGCGTCATTCAAATGAATTCGCCTGCGAATGAATTGTTGACAAAGTAAAGAGAGAGAGAGAGAAAAAAAAACAATATGCAGAGGTAAAACAAAAAGTAGTAATTGTCCTCGGCCGAGCTGTTTAGTTGAGCGATAAATGTGAAAATTGTCAATCAATTAAAAAGTTTAAAAACAGCGTCGCCAAATTAACGCACAAACACATCAGGCGCGACTTCAATTTAGACTTTTCGACTTCATTGTTTGGCTCTGTGCGAGCGACTCGATCGGCTGCCGGCCCAAGGCCTCATGCTGCGACAGCATTTGCATTGTTATCCCTGTGCCAAGTGTTGTCTGTCCGCTGGCTGAAACGAAACGCCTCGAGAACTAGCTTGACTCACAAACTGGGAACTTCTCTCTACACAGAGCTTTGGCACGCGTCAATCAAGTTGAATTTCAATCGACAGAATTTGATGGAGAGAGTTAAGACTAAGCTGCTGCTGATGATGCCAATGATTCAAGCTGATTCTTGATTACTTAATCTTGCTGATCTACGTAAAATATCTTTAAAGTTTAATATAATATTATGTACTTGATCATATATGCCTACAAGAGGATCTGTGTTCCTTGAAACGCTGGTGTATGGCTAAGCAGTTCATCTGAGCTTCAAGCCTTATAATGCTAGTTACACATTTTAAAATATCTTCTTACGGAGTATCTTTACAATCAAAGATCATGGTGTGATCTTCGTTTCAAACTTTGTTTCACCCGTCATAAATTAAACGATGGTCAAATCAGTTAAAAGATCAATTTATAACTAAACCAAATCCATTTAATAATATTGTTTAGTTTTGTGGTCTCTGCAACATAAATTGTATCTGGTCTGCATTAGGTCGGTTTCAATTTCAGTCGGAAACAGTTTAGACTCTTTGCTTTACGTGATTTCAACTGGAGCCTCAATCTCCGTTTACCCTGTTATAGAATACTTCTGTTTGATTTGCCGTCGCTAATCAATCGTTAAACAAATCTTGGCATTGGCTTCCACACAAACTGCTGATTAGTTCCCTCTGGCTCTTAATGTTTCGTCTAGAACAACGAGACACCTTAGTCCGTCCCGCTTTTCTTTAAGCACATCGGGTAATGCATAGCTCGTTTCGCATTTTATGTGTTCATTTGAATAAGTTTCACTACGACCTCTCCTGAACACTATCTATTTCTCTTATAAAGTCTTGGCGTGCAGATTTTCTTCGGGAAATTATTCACAGTGGCCACCTGTGAGAAGATCTGGCGAATCTTCTACTTTATGTTGTGATTGTGAAATCCTTGTTTTCCTTTTCCTAATTCTTGCGCCCTCAAACTTTTTAATATCTATTTAATATTTCATTTATGCTCTTTGGCTTTTACTTATTATTCAATTTAAGACTTAAGATTATTTTTTAAATTTCTTCTAACACATCCCAATTTTGTTATATTATATTATATATATTATATATATCACATTATATGTATATTGTTATCCATTTGATTTTATTTTGATATATTTTTGCTGTTTTTATTTGGACTATATTATCTGTGTTCTACTCTCTTTATTGACACGCGACATTTGCCAACTTTTTTTTTCTGAAAAAAAGCAAACGAATAAAAAACTAAAAAAAAAATAATATATAAATTGTTTATCTGCTACTTTATGATAATGACTACCTTGACTAAGATCAACATAATTTTGTTTTCTCTTTATCAGCTAACAGATCTTAAATCTTTAATATTATTTCTTGGAAATTATAGTTCTTATCACAATGACTTTACGTAAAGTAGCTCAGATCATAGACTTGTATCTCTTAAGTCAACTTTATATTCCGTCCGCCTATTCATTTTTTCATGGAAACAAAGGCCAGTCTGTCTGGCAGCCTGGCAGCTTGGCAGCCGAGCTGCTTTGTGGTTAGCCAGACAAACAATTGGCTGAAGGACATCGGCACACATGGCAGAGCGGGGATATTGTGTGGCATCATGGCATGCGGCTGCTGGCATCGGCGATCAATCGATCAGCAAATTTCGAAAGTGACAATGAGTATGAGAAAGTGACAACTATTATAATCATTAGCTAGGATTTACGAGCGGTATTTGTGTGCCGGGCTTACCGAGGGCTCCGCTCGGGAACGAGGGTCGCTTCGCAGAGCAAACAGCTCGAGCAGGGGTAGGGGTAGGGGAATTGTAGGGAATTTGTCAGCGCAGTTCGTAATTGAAGGGCTCGTTGGGAAGCTGGGAAGTTGGCAACATTCTTCTGGAGACCCCGAGCGCTGGCAAAATTATTTAATTGATAAATTGTGTCGCATGCTGTGCCCTCACCAAGGATCAGCTCGACGGACAACAAACAGCGAACAACTGGCCTGGCAAAGGCCAACCGCATCCCCAGAGCAGTTTGTCAGTTACATGAAGTTGACATTTATGCGTGTTATTGTTATTGTGTGAATGCCCCTGCCGCTGCCCTACCCCTGCCCCTGCCCCTGCCACTGCCCGGGCGCTGTCCATCTCTCTATTCACTCGCCCTGCCACCGACTCCCATTGAGAGCGTATCCATTACTTGGCCAAACAATAACTTTTATGCAACATTCAATGCTTGACTGTTGTGTATTTTTTTGTCCATCTACCTCTCGCTCCCTCTCCCCTCTGCTCTCTTCTCTCTCTCTCATATTTTCAATTCGGATACATGCATGAGGCACATTTTTATCCTGCTCACAATTGCTGCCGGCGGCCTGCCTGCCTGGATCCTGTGGCCACTGTTGACTTTGTTCATTGTTATTGCAATTTTTCCAATTTATGGCACGTTTTATGCATTGGACTTGGCAATGCCAAATGGCGGCGCTCTTCCACATCGGCTTTGTTCGTCGATGCGGCAGTTTGCGTGTTTTCCTCCTCCCTCTCCCTGTCTTCCTTTTTTATTGACAACTTCCTACAGGTCTTTATTACGACGAACTGAGCTCTGGTCTCTGCTACTAACGGAAAGTATCGTATCGGTGTCCTAGACAAATTGCTGCACAATTATGTGGAATAAATACATGTGTATCTGTGCGTCTATATAGACCAAGAAGAATCTTAAACGGAAACAGAACTATGAAGACTGCTGCGGTGTAGTTCAAAGTAGCAAGAAGTTAACTCTAGATACAATTGAATTTTAAACTAAATGTAAGGAAATAATATACATAATATAAGAAATATTTAAGCCAAATAAAATTCAGCTTGGCTTGAGCTTGAAATAGAAAATATTATATTACATAGATTAATGTTCCGCTCTGTAAAGGGTTTGTGCCTCAAGATTATTCCCTAAGGCATCATTTGATTTGAGTTTGGTATGCAGCAAAAACTCGTCATTTTCTTATGAACTCAGAGCAAGTATTGTACGTAGTTAGGCTGAACAGTTCCTAGGTTGGCTACAATAGTCAAGGTTGATGGCTTTTGCCTTTAGTCGATGATGCTATTCGATATAAGTAAAAAGTGATCAAAAACTAAAGACTCAATATGTGGACCTATGCAAACGTTATCCGCGAAGGTCATGCCAAAGTAAGTGAATTTCACTTATAAAGTAATCACTCATAATGTAATTCTTCAATACTGCAGAGAACAGATAAATTTTCATTATGAAAAACGTTTTATTAGTTACTTTTCTTGTTGTTTGAAATGTAAAGACATTTTCTATTCGCTGAGATATGACATATGATATATGATATATGATATTTGATACATAATTTATAATGTTAATGTACTGTTAATGTAATGTAATGTTAAATATTAATGTTACATATTTATGTTAAATATGAATGAACCTTCAAACGAAATAAAAATCACTGTAGAGCGCAATCATTAGTCTCACAAAACAAAATATGAGTAAGCAAATTGATATTTTCATGCTTGTTCACGAAGTGATAAGATTATGTTGGTTTTGTTGAGAGTGTATTCCTATTGTTGTCCATCCGCTCGTCGCTCTGTCCATCCCTCTGTCCGCCCCTCTGTCCGCCCTTCTGTCCGTCTCTCTCTTCTTCCATCGGTATGAGCACAAGCCATTTCGCAACTATTGAACCCAGAGACTAGAGAAGCTTGGAACATTTATTCATTGTTCTGTTTTATAAAATGATAACACTTTCAAGATACGCCTAAAGAAATCTCATATACTGCAAAGCAGAAACGATATTATTTAAAGTTCTACAGAATTTGGAATATTTACTCTCATTGACAGAACTAAAATATTGCACTGGGACGTGGCAAATCGGAAAAACTGTATCTTTTACAGTTTTATAGTTAGAAACTAGAAAATATAAAGGCGTTGATGAAGTAATTTCGTTTTGTCGAAACAGCTGATAAAACAATTAAATCAATATTTAATTAATGTCTCTTTGTGGAGAGACAAATCGGAAGAAAGCTATACCTTCCAAGGTTTGCCAACTTGAGCTGAAAGGCTCGAAGTTAAGTTACTTTAAATCAAATGTCAAATGAGTCTTATTTAAGCTATATTCAAATAATAGATACGTGAGCTGATGATTGATATATAACGACTGTAGATAGCTGGAATTTGAAATATATAATTGTGAATAGAAAACATTTCAATAAAAAAAACTGAAACTTTGAATCTTAAACTATGCCATTCGGATTGCTGTTGACCTCTACAGATCGATCTGAAGCTACAAAGTTCAGATAGTTTTGATCAGCTTAAACTAGTCTACTTTTTGTATAGCATTCCAGAGCTAGATCTATACTCAGCTATAAGTTACCTTCTCGTATACCTCCACAATTCTCTGCCAGATGTGTTTGCTTGCAATAAACGTACGATCAACTTATGTAAGCAATTGTACAACTTAATGAATCTAATTATAAATTAATAAAATATTTCCCGTGATTGATTACAGCTTAGAGTTTACGTGGGGAAATTGTGTAAGAAGGACATGTAGTTAGCGACGTTCTGACCCAGTGCGGCCCACTCGAGTGGAGCATGCATATTTGTTTGGAGATTAAAGTGTAAGCCCTGTACTTAAGTTAAATAGACCAGAGTTGCCATCATGCCAGAGTATGATTAGCCAGTTACTAACAATAAATACTTTTATTATAGGCTTATGACAAAATTGTATTTTGCCGTTGCCATGTTCAACAAATGATGCTCCGCGTACGAACGTGCGTGCTCGCTCGCTGCATAGCAGTGGAGCTGCTCAGCTAACAGATACCCTGCACTTCAAGGTTCACAGAGTGCGGACTGAGGTTGATCTTTGTGCGCCAAGAGGAATTGGAAGACAGAGAGACGGAAAAAAGCACAAGGAGACGGCATATACGCTCTCTCTCTCCTTCTCTCCCAACAAGAGGTTATACTCTTTACTCTTCATTTTCACTGGGTATATGGTATAATAGCACATATGATTATAACAATCAAATGAGAAATGAAAAATGAAAAATGCGAATGAGACAATGAACAGGCTCTAAGTATATGTTATGAGCCATGAATAAATAGCCATGAATCCAATAACAATATACAAAAAAAAAAAAAACAAAAAAAAATGGCTACTACTAAAAACTGTCAACGGAACGGCTGCCACGCCCACATATACCCTTTCTATGCACCGCCTGGCCAACATTGTTGTTGTTGCCGTTGGTTTCGTTGTTGTTTCTGTTGCTGCAATTACGCGGTTAAGTTAATAACACATTTTTTCAAGTTTGTTTTTTTTTTTATTTTTGCTCTGTGCAGCTACCGATGGCTACGCATAGTTTGGGAGGGTGGTAGCGGGGGGGAAGAGGGGAGCCCACGCCCCCAACGCCAGCGCTTAATCTGCGGTCGAGTATGGCCCCAGCCAACGGTTGTTTGTTGTGGCTGCCCTTCGTGCGACCCGCGCCTGACGATTGGCCAGCAGCAGCAGCTCGTCCGGCAAGCGGCCGACCCGTCGACCCCCCAGCAGCGCCGCGGCATCGCTCGCCCGCAGTTGGCCCGGTCTTGGGCTGCGCGTGCTAAGCGATTGCTATCGGGCCAAGAGGTACAAATCTATCAGCCATCTGTGCCGCCGCCGTCATGGCTTACGGACTGCATCTCTGTCTTTACGCCTTACTCTGCTCTCCTCGCCTTTGCGGTTGGCTCTAAAAAAAGGAAGGAGCCGAAGCCAAAAAACATTTGTCATAGTTGGCGTGCATTCGTAGCTGCAAATTGAATATGAAACGAAATATAATAGTATAATGAAAAGGCCACGAGACGAGCGTAGTGCAGCAGAGACTGCCCGGCTAGCATATACCCTGCCCAAGTCTTTTCCTTGCCCTACGCAATTCTCAAGCCACGATGCCCACGGCTGTTAGCCTCCGCTAATATCTACGAGGTATAAGCGGAACGTACAGAAAAAAACACGCAGTGTTTACCTAGCTCGCACTTGGTCCTCTCTGTGCTTGACACTCGCATGCGTGTCTATTGTTTCGGCCGTAATTGCACGTCAGCAGACTTTGTCATAGACATAGAAAATGTGTCACGGCATGACCAACGCAATTGGCATTGCATCGCCAGAGCCACATCCCAGTGCCAGTGCCAGTGCCGGTGCCAGTTCCCTTCAATCAATATATGTGCACACATCTTTGAGCGCCAGTCACGCACATTGCCGACCCGAACGGCAGGCCAAGGCGGGCAGCTCTACTCTGCCCAGCTAGCGAAAGGGTTAATGGGTCTGTTCTGCATCCGTGCACACGCACCTGATCATCATGATCCACATGCAATTACAATAGATCCTCAACGACATAACTTGCCAATCGTTATGTATAGTAAATGCAAAGGAAACATAAGGCTGACGGAAGTCCTGCTTATCATATTTGCGCCAAGCAGGCCAAAGAAGCCGAGGTGCTTCAGTTATGATTCTCAAGATAGATGAAATGGACTACTGAATTCCACTGAGCACCAAGTTTATTCGTCGTTGTGTGAATGGGACTCAGCGCTCCCAAATGATAAGGTAGCAAGGGAGAGCTTAACTTATATAAAGACTGCATTTACTATACTATTTATATATATACTATATAATATATTATATATTTACATATTTACATTATCGATACTGTTTCAAATATTTTTTTTGCCAACAGCATTTTAGCTTAGCGAAATGTTCCAGAGTAGTAAATCTTATAGATCGTTTCGCAATTATTATATATTATAGCGGGAAATACATAAAATATATCCAGTTCGTCTTTTAAAACTGAAAAGAGAGATGAAATCGAATCTTATCTATAATTTTAATCAACTGCAATACATTTTTGACTATCTGATCATTCATTGATATATGCAAATTATATAAAGAGAAAATCTAAAAAATAATTTTTCTACGATTCAAATCCTAGACTACTATAAAAATGCTCAAAACAAATATTGAATTCATTTTATTATGAGTGAGTCAAAACCCGATTAGTTTAGCATCTTTTTTCACATTTCATAAGTAATTTCGCTCTAGTGGGGAGCACGCTTCTAGGAACTACACCGACCGCCTCCATGCCTTTATACTTATGGTGAATGGGGGAATATATGGGGAGTACTATAATTTCTATACTTTATACACTTCAGAAGTGCTTAAGATACAAATTTGTATCTTAGTTGAGGGTATAAAATTATTTATTTATTTAGTTTGACTAAATTGAGGCATTACAAAAAGTAAACGTATAACTACTTTGGTAGTATTTAGCGTGGATAAGTTGCACAATTACATACATTTATAAAGTTAGTGGGAAGCTTTGCCATTCTAGCTGAGGCTAGTTCAACTTGTACTTTATTGTGCAACTGCGCAGTGGACTTATACCAGAGTAGAATAAATATCATTTTTAATTGTTATTTGTTTTCAATAATTTGGATTTTACTGATGTGGACATTTGCAGTATCATCTCAACCTGTAAAATATTGCGGAGTGGAAAATTTATATAAAAACTACATTTTATATTCTGAATAAATCCGAATTAATATATTAATCTTTTTAAATTACATATTTTATGTGACCTGCAAAGTCTATGTATTTGTCTACAATTACTACTAAATAGTTTACATTGTTGTACCAATCGATATTCGCCTAGTTGAGGTTAATACTAATGGATGGAATATATAATAAATACTTGTATAATAAATCCTTGTAAAATAGATTGCTAGATAATTCGGCTTAAGGTAAACTACAATATTTACAATACGATACAATATTTACAAACAGCTCACAGAAAATGTTTTTGCAATCAATGGAAAATATATTTATTGATTAAGATCTTGAAAAGTAAATTTGAATATGCTCAAGGGAAAAGATATTTAGATGAAGACCTATTAAATGAAATAAAATGAACTAGCTAACAGATACATCTCACAGAGACATTCCTCCATTTTATCCACACTTTAAAAACGAATTTCGATTGATGATCGAGCCCTTAAAACTGCGATTTTACTACCCTAACTATTTGATATCAATGTGACAAGGATTCGCATTCAAATCATAATAGTCAAGCCGCAGCTCGATCATAATTTGCTCGGTTAATCTGCTTTCTGATTGACAGTCTTACAAGCGACTTACAGAGCTGCAGAGATACAACTGCAAGTAGCAAAATATTTGGTGAAAATTGGGTTTGATCCTTTCAATTGAATTGGCGAGGTGCTAATGATAATCCAGTTTGAGTCGCCGTTGCAGCTTCCCGGCCGCCCTTGCTGCTTAGCTCTGTTTTCATATCCATATAATAAGCGCATCAGCCACTGAGCGCCCACACAATTACCAGGCCGTAAGCAGTTGGTCCACGCCCCATCCTGCCCGAAATCGTATTATGAATGCAGCCATGTAAGTGCGGAGAGGGAAAAAGGATTATATTTGGACTCGGACTCGGACTCGGACTCGGAACGTGATTAGTTGACGTTGACACATTCCGGGAAGCGAGAGTGGAACATTAAGTAAACGCTTGGCCAGCCTCACGAATTTGAATGTAATGCAGAGTGAATGGGCCAGGAGTGCTATGAATGTTTATCCACGCTTACACACACACACACACACACACACTCGCACACTCGCACATACACATTGAGGGCAAACACAAAGCGCATTTGGCGAAGGCGTCCTCGGAGGCGGGACGGGCGTGGCAGGCAGCGCGAGCTCGCATGATCATGGCAGAAGCCACTGGCGAGATGACGAGGTGCCAAGGCCCGGACTCCGAGTCCGGGACCAGCTGGTGAACGCCCAGTGGCTCGCCGCCTGGCCGCCTGGCAGCCGGCCTATTTCTTGCGCGCGTTCGCATTTGTGCAGCGATTCATTCGACGGGCGGGCGTGTAACGCCCCCGTGTGTTCGTGTGTGTGCGTGTGTGTGTGCCCCGTACTGTTGAATGTAGGACGAACGCGTTGCCTGTCACATGTCAAACCGGAAGTGTGCAAAAATTACCTATAAAAAAAGAGAACGAATGAAACGCAAGGGACGCAAGCAGAGGCTGAACGATTCGCTTTCTCCCTTGCGCCTCGGCTGGGCTCTCTCGCTCAGTGTTTGGCTGTAATTACGTCTGCGCAGAGGACTCGCGCAGAGGACGTCGCATATAGCACCCTTTTGACGCCTGCAAGGACGACAACGCACTAATATAATTATAGGCCAAGCCCCGGAAGCGCTTCCATCAGCAGCCAAATAATCAAAGCATCCTGCACGGGGTGCCCGAGCTTTGTGCGTCTGCGCTCTCCTGGCGAGCGGAAGTCAATTTCTAGTCCTTGATGGATGGCTGGCTGATGGCCTCAGCTCAACTCAACTCAGCTCAACTGCCGCGGCGCATGCCTCATCACAATCTCGTCATCTTGCGCCCAGCACCGAGCACCGTATAATTATCGAAACAATGCGCGAGTATCGGCTTTCACACATCCTGCAGAGACCTGGCCGGGCACCCAGTGCCCGCTGCAGCTGCCTCGAATCGAATAGCTCTCTCTCTCCCTCTGTTCCCTGCCGACACAATTGGCCGTTGGCATCTAATTTAATTAAGCATCTTGAATTATCGACGCAAATATTCGAATCGATCAACCTCTGCGAAGGCTCAGCGCGTGCGAGACTTGAGTCCTGTCCCTGGAGTGAGCTCTCAGCTTCATGGAGTGAGAGCAAAGTGTCCAAATTTTGCCTAGATATTTGAAGTGTTTGACTTTATACTTTTATAGCTGATTTGTAGAAGCATCTCCTCGGTAGTCCTTGTCAGACTCAATTTTCTCGAAGTTATAGACTCTCTCTCTCTCTCTCTCTCTCTCTCTCACATAAGCTGTTATCTCTCTTTCTGGAACGAAATTTATATTCACATTTGAAATATCTCAAAGAGCAGATGTGATCAAGAGTTCTTCTGCAGTTAGACACAGTTTCAGCAGCCTTTTGGCCTATGATCTTCTGCTTATAAACAGCACAAACAGAAATTCAAGCAAATATTGTGATGCCGTACCAAAGATATGAAATTGTCTTTTGTCTAATTAGGTATTGTAACATTTGACTAAATTTCTACTAAATCAAGCAAAGTGTTACTAAGTACATTTTTCGAATTACTCTAGATTCATTAAACAAATGATGCATGATGACTTAATATGATGACTTAATATTCTATATAGCCATATTATATCATCATTTCTTTAATGATTCTAGAGCGTTTCGGAAAATGTATTTAGCAACTCTTTGCTTAAGCCATCATCTTCATTATGCATTAAATAAGTATGTTTTATTAGAGCAACACAAATTTAAATTATAAAAAACATAAAATAATGTTTTCAATTGGATAGAAAATGTTTCGATTTTAATGTCTAAATATGAAAAATGGCCAAATGGTCATTACATCAATGGCGCGTGCAAGGCGCAATCTGGAACAATAATTTTTGCAATTATAACAATCATGACCTTGAACGTCTTCAAAGACATTTGAACTATTGACTCCGCCAGTCCGTAAAGTGCCCCAAGCGAGCAGTAACTTTTTGTGAATATAAATATGTTCCAACAGAAGCTCGTAGAATAGCCTCTGCCTATTTACATACCAATTCAGCCAAACTCAAGACAAATTCACTATAAAATCCTTATAAAATGGAAAAAGTGCTGGATAAGATTGACGAACAGAACCATCATTTTTATTAAAAACTTCCACAATTTCTGGTGTAACTTTAACAATAAACAATAAAGTGTTAAGCCACACCTATAAAAATAAAAAAAATTTCAGTTGTAAAATGGGTTGTCAAGTAAAGCCGTTTTGCGAACTTAATCGTGTGAGCCTCTTAGAAAAACATGCATTATATGGTTGATACGTGGAATATGACCAGAAGCCTTTATTCTCTTAAGTCAAATCGAGCTGCAAATCTGATCTGTAAATGTGATTACTATGACTGTGAGATTAACAAATGTTTCAGCTAAATTTTGAGGTAAATTGCAAGAATTGTTTGCCATATTTTACTAGTATTTCGAAATGAATGCTTTTCGCGTTGCATGTTGGAGTTGCCCCCAAAAGGTTAGTTCACTATTTAGTCTAACGCCTAGATAATTCACAATCTTTTGGGTCTTTATTATGGCTCGCATCTCTATTTCGGCTGGAGTCTGCTTCCCCGTGAACAGTAGCAGCTCTGATTTGTGGGTAGCGAGTTCCAAGCCCCGCGAGCTGAGCCACGTATGCGTGTGGATCATGACTTGGGCCTTTGTTGAGCCTCTACGGTGTTTCTGGCTGTGATGACGGCCGCATTTCCAGCCTTAGAATGTCGTCGTAGCTGATATTCCACAAGTCTGGTCCCAATATCGAACTCCTGATGCACAGGAGCACTAGATTTTACTAGTAGCTCTTGACCATACCCATGAATTACTCTGGTATATGGAAGCGTTGCTCCTAAGAAGCCAGCATGTCGGTCCACCTTGCTATCAGCTTCAGTACCTCCGCCGGTATAATATCTGGTCCCGGAGCTTTTTTATTTTAAAGGGATAGAGCTTCAGTTTTTAACTCCTCCTCGGTGAAAGTCGGGGCTGAGCTGCGGAGCTCTACAGAGGGGCGCTGCTGATATCTAGCAGTTCGTCCAGGTTTTACATCAAGACTGATGTTTTTCTGCTTTGTGACAACAACTTTTATTCGTCGCAATGCCTGGCGACATTTGAGGATTGCATCCTCTTCCTCGGCGCGTAGCTTCAGGATGTACTCCTGTCTCGGAGACATTGGCTGCGCTGATTGCGTGCCTGGTGCCTCGACTTCTGCCTGTGTTGTTCGTGGCGTTACCTCCACGTTTCTTGGTGCTGTTGCTACAACTGGGCTCCTTGAGCCGAGCTTTTGCCGAACCCTAGTCTAGAGTCGGTGAAGCGTGGATCAGCCTCCTCTTGTGGTGTGTCACGGCTTGCATTCTAGGCATTCGGTATGTTTTGTTTTTTCAAAAATTCCATGTTTTAGGGGTCCCCACTCCCAGCCGCTATCTTAGCTCGAATGTACAGTCGCTCATAGCGATCCCTATGGTTGTCTATGCGTAGCAGGGAGGCCATGCGAGAGTTGATGCTGGTCCTTATGGGAGCCAGGATCTTGCGCAGATTAAGGAGTCACCTCAACTTAAACTTGTACTGCCAAAAGAAAACAAATTGGCGACGAGATTCGAACGTACTTGGAGGCCTGCCAGGGACGGAGGCAGTTGCAGCATTATCTACGAGCCATTTCCCCACGATGTCACTCTTGTGTACGGTGGGCGGTCAAAGATATCACTACGTAGAGTTCAATCTTTTTGTTCGTCTAAAATCACTGCACACATTAGTTCACAATTGGGCGGTGGCCCAGTCGCTATTCAGTGAGGCCGAACGTGGAGGCTTGAATTACCAACTTGTCAACTTGAATTACCAGGGAGGAGGATTCCTACTATTTATGTGTGAAATTACAGTTTTTATTATCATTGCATTGGTTTTCAATAGAATAACTATCGTTTAAAACTTTTATTATCTGCTCCTTGATTAGATCGTATAAAATGTCATACATAAAAGTAGTATGTATCCAAACGTCTTCAATAGCATTTCATTCATCTTGGCTCGTTTCGTAAACAGTGGCTTCATCATCTTCGATTCTTATTTCACTGCTTTCGTGATTATAATTATGTTTAATTATATTCATTTCTTCTTCACACAATAAACTTAATAACATTGAATATGAGTACATCCAATCAAAATGTTATTTGTAGACTAAACTTATATCGCACTCGAAAAGCCCAAGGCCATTTCTTGACTCCGACGCTTTCCCATACAAAATCACTGACAAGAACAATAAATGTAGTACTAAAAGTGGTGCAGATCTCTCAAAGAAAAAGTGATTTTAAATGGTTCAGCTCTCCGAAGTATACACTACTGCAATGCTTCTCATTTCTGAAGCATTATAAAGTTTCAAATGAAGGCGCTAAATTCAATCAAAATGAGTCTATAGTATGCATGTCAACTAAAGATCTATGAAATTAATTTTGTTCCTTAATCCTAGTCAACTGCAGCAGCTCATTCCACATTCTCTTCGAAATACATCCAAGCCAAATTGTCTCAAAGACAATGCCCCAATAAGATTGTATTGATTTGTGTTTGGCAACATCAAAGAAAAAGTGAATGAAAATCGACATGAATAGATAGCGAATAGCTTTTGACATGAGCAAATGAATATGAATGTGGATAATACGTGCATCCACATGCCCTAGCTGGGGTCTGGCTTTATCTGTGTCTAATGCAGCACGAAACTGGCCGACCAAATTGCTGGCGTATGCGAGCTGCGAATGCAGCACAGAAGCCGCGGCTGCACCAAGAATTTGCACAGCAGCAAAAAGAAAAAAAAAATTAAAAAAAAAAAAAATGAAAAGAAAAAAGGAAAACCAGTTGCAGTAGGTAACAATTTCCACGAATGCCGGAGCCTAATAACACAACAAAATGCATTTAATAAGCAACTGCAAATGCCAATCTGAAAAGCTCAAAACTGCACTGAACTGAACTGAACTGAACTGGTGGAGCAAGTGCAGCGGCAGCAGCCGTGAGGAAGGGTTGGCCAGCTCGCCTGCCTGCGAAACGGAGCGACTGGGGCGAGATTCGGAAGCTGGTCAAAGCAACCGTGGCCAATGCGAATGTGCGATGATCGCTTCCTGTCGATAAGATACACCTAATAATATTCTTTTTTCCTTTTGCTAGCCTCAGCACTGCGAACCCTCGGCCGAGCCCGGCCAAAGCGCCTGCAGCGCGCAATCACGACCAACGGCAGTAACAACCGCGCGCGAATTAACCAAAAATGTAATTAACAACGGCCATGAGACGAGCGAGGGACACTCAGAGCGACACACAGATGCTCTTCTTATTAGAGTCATATCTTATGAGGCATAACATAAGGCATTTAGGGCACATTTTATATGACAATGTATCTTCTAGATGCATGTATATGGAATGTATATGGCAATGTATCTAGATACATGTATATGGAAACTGAATTGAATTGATGAAAATATGTGACATATTCGATGAGAGCTTTAAAGCAAATATCTTTAAGAGCTGAGACAGACTAACAGACGATTTAGCATTCACTTTCTTATATATTGATGTACATATAATATATTTAAATATGCAAATACCTTTTACAGTTAAGGCAACAGCATCAGCTTGAATATATACATATGAGTGTGATGTATGTATGCATTGTATAGAGCTGATATCGTAGGTCTTAACAATGTTCGCATAAAAAAATTAGAGTAAATATATAATAGAACGTCTGTCTAAAGCGTTTATTCATTTGGCTTTGTTCTTAAATATATGCCCACAGCTAAAAGATATTCCATGCCCTCCCTATACATACAGTGTACCAATAATGTAAGATATATATAGCAGAAACTAACCAAAGTTTTACTGTACGAAGACTTTATTGGAAACAAAAACGTGTATTTTTATGGTTTTAAATTATAGCTTCTAAACTAAGCAACATATAGATTTAATTCTTTTGGTAAGTTAAGGTTAATAAACAAGATAAACTTTGGTTAGTTTCTTTCTATATATATCTTATATTCGTTCCCAAAGATAAAAGTTGCTGCTGTACGAAGACATTATTGATACACTGTATATATATTTACATATACCTATATATACATATATTCCATACATATACATACTAGAGATAAGCTCACACTGAAACCTTAGTACACCTATCTTTGCTCTAAAATATTTTAGCTTTAAAGCTTTCACCAAACATGTCAAAAATTCATTCATTTACAAATTATGAATGGTCTATAGTAATATCAGGAGCTGTCTTGTCCGAGCGGTTCTAGAGTTTCCTCTAGATTTTATAGATCTTATAGATCCGAGTACCTCACAAGCTTGCCAACTGCAGTCCTTCTTCATAGCGCTTGGTATTGAAATATGTTAATATTCGAATTATGTTCGTGTGAGAGCGCGTCGCAGATATGCAAAGCCATGAATGTATTTCATATGGGAAGATTAGTTACTTTATTACCCATTTGATGAAATAAACTAATCTTTACATGAAATAATAGTTGGCGTAAGTATTTCTTTAAATTAAACTAATTCTGTGAAGATAATAGGCAAGGCAATTCTATTTTTTTTCTTTCTGCTTAGCCTTCTATAATATAGAAGCAATTTATTATAATGAAATTTGTCACAGCTAATAAATAAGAGCCATCCATATGCAATGTGAAGAACAACTTCCACACGCATTCTACAATCTTTTGTTATGGCATTACATTTAATTTAAAATATTCATATAACAACTTTAAAGTCTAAATAAGACAGAATTCATGAGAAGAGCTCTTCTCTCTTCAGTTCATCAGCTGCCTTAGACAGTCGGTGCATGCTGCGCAGGTGTAGAGTGTGGAGCAGCATCATTGGTGCTGCCAGCAGCAGCGCTGCCAGCAGTCGCAATGGCTGCTTTAAGTGTAACAGCAGAAGTCGTCGGGAGAGGCGCATCGCAGCCAGCAGGCTCAACCAGTTTGCGGTTGCCAGCTAACAATGGGTCGCGCGGCAAGTGAACGATTGCTGCTGCTGCTGCTGCGGGGAGTGGCTCGCTCGGTTTGCATGCTACCAGCAAATAAAACACACAAATACACGCACAAAATGGTAAGCAACAGCAACGGCAGCAACAAGAGAAACAACTTTGGCGGCCATTGCGCTGGCTTCGACGTTGACGGCGGCTGCGCAATGGCGACGCGACGACTGAAGCTTGGGTTTGCCAAGTCGCCAAGTCGCCGCTGCCGTCGTCGTCGTCGTCGTCGTCATCGTCGCTGCTTCCGTGCCATGTGGCAATCAGTCACGTTGAAGGCGTTGTCCATTGTTTGGCCCAGTACGCGGGGTCGTTTTCGCCTTCTGCTCTCCAATCGCAAAACACTGTTCGCTGTTGCGTTTCAACATTTTTTTATTTTTTATTATTTTTAGTGTTTGCCTCTGGCTCTCTCCCTCTCTCTCACTCTCTCTCTCCCTCTATCTGATCTAGCTGCTGTAGCGCCTTCTCTTTCTTTGCTCAACGATTGTTGCCATTTTGACTATATCGTGGGCCGTAGCATCGCCACTTGATATCAGGCAACGCCAACGCCAAAGCCAAAGCCTTATGCATATTTGTATACAAAGTGGAAAAACAAAAGAATAAGAGCTGCTTATAGTATAATAAGCCCAATTAGAGCTGGCCTAATGGACGGGTTTATTTCGTTTCGTCTGAATTCTCCATTTTCCTTCTGGTCTAACGGGCGCGCCAACAGTTCTAACTGCCGTCCAATTTCCATTTCAAATTTCCACTCCACAATTTACTTCTCCACAACTGCAAATGCTAATGTCAACGCATTTCACCCGAACTCCGATGTGAGTGACTGCAGAGCAGACCAGACCAGCCAGAGCAGACCAATCACTCAGCTATAACCTATGTTTATGATTATTCATATGATAAATATACAAATATACAAATATATATATATTTTTATTTATTAATATTTAGCTTGGAGTAGATTTTTCGGGGAACTCATCTAATCTCTGATTGATCTCAATATCAAATATAGCTAACACTCTTTTAAACAATAAAATTATATTTTTTTCCTGGAAATAATTTTATGTGATATATGATTCACGAATTGTTTAAATATGAATTATAATATTATATATTTTTCTTTTTTATATACATATATTTGAATGAACTTTAATAAAATTATTATGATCATAATAATTATTATTATTATTCTTCTTAAAAAGCATAGTAAGGTCAACATTTCACTACAGCTTCAATAAGCCACAGGGAAAGCAGATATGGCAACAAGATCTCTGGGTAGATTAATAACAAAAGATAATAGCTTGACTTAAGGAACGTCAGAAAATATCCTAGAAGAAGCGGCATTCGGAATTCTACTATATAGCAGTGAAGTCTCTTAAAGCAGCAGTACTGCAAAAGCTAATACTGCCAGTCCAAAGAACTAGAGCCGTAAAAATATCTACGGTATACTGTTAAGTGTCAGGACCTCCTGCACCGGTAATAGCGACACTGATAGAAGTTTAGGCCTTGATGCACTGTGTAAGAAGATATTGTATCTTAAGCGAATCGGAAAAATGACAAAGGATCTGCGACTACAGGCTATAGCTTGAGCTCCACAAGACTCAAATCAGAAGTACGGGAGATGGTAAGCGAGTATTATTGCCGATCTAGAGCAGTGGATCGACAGAAAGGACGCTTAAAGCTCCTTCTATTTGCTACAACTATTTCTAAAGTTCCAATACAACGTGGTAAAAACTGCTGACTTCAGCTGCATTTTTTATGAAAAGGCAATGAATGACGCATGGCACACTTTCCTCTATAGCAAAGGGTGGATGGAATAAAGGACTGACCTGGCAGAAACAATCAGTAAGGTTACAGTAGAATCCATACTGAAACAAATTAAAAAAAAAAAAACAAAGATGCTTGGAGAGATTTCTGTAACTACTCTGAATAAGCTGCTGAGGCGAAAGAGGTGGGACCAGAATGCAGAAGCACTGAGGACAGTGCAAGTACTCAAGGTAAATGGGGGACAATGCCAGGATACAGGGTGGAATGCCAGCACAGAGGAAGGAGGTTTCTTAGTCAGGCAGCGCATATAGTTCGACAAGTTAATGCGAACTACCTGGCTGACGGTGCATAAAAATTGGTCACCTACCTCAACCACAAAAAAAGAGGAAAAATTATTATTTTTCTTTATAAATAATAAATATTATTGAAGGAACACTGACAATTTTTTCTTTATGAATAATAGATATAATTGACTATGAAATGGGTTCGGTATTATCAGGAGCTGACATTCATTAACCGGAAGAGCCTCAGGTTGTTCATTATAATTCCTTGACCTTCTAATGTATGGTATAAAAAGGCTTTAAGTAATTAGGTAAATTAAGAATAAGTATTATAGACAAGGTTACGCAAGGAATAGCCTGAAAAGGTATTAGAAAATCAGAGATCTGTTAAAGGTAAATTGACTACAAGGAGTATAGCGAGGAGAAAGTTGTTAAGGAATTATAAATCTAATTAAATTTTAATATATTTAAAACAAGTCAAAAGCTAGTGCCAATTAGTTGCTTAAAGTCAGCTGAAATATACAATTGAAGCAATGATTTCCTCGGTAGCTGTCGATGTCGGATGTTGTCCGACGTGCAGGACTCGAGGCGACACTCTGTCATTTGGTCTGGCGGCCAATGGCGCTCAGTGTGAATTAAAGGTGTGGAAAATGTGGACTTAACATGCAAACCAACAATTTGCCGAGTCGAGGCCGGGGCAGGCCGAGTCTCGAAGGGTTAAGCTGGGCAAATGGCGCAAGCCAAGGACGGTCTAACGGCGACTAAGTGCGCAGCTCCAGCTAGATAAGTTCATAGATTCGACATTCCGCGACTGATGTCTCTGATTGGAGTGGCTGGCCCACAGTGAGTGCAGCGCGGACGGCGCTGATTGTGGTCTATGGACGGCTTGGCCAAGACGTCGGCTAACCGTAAATTATGAGAAACTTGATTAAGCTCTCATTTAGCTGGCACTACACCTGCAATGGGGCAGGCATTGCGTGGCCGGAGCTCCGCAGTTGGCGCATTTCATTAATGATCACAAATAACTGACGGAAAATGCAACGGCGAGTGGCAACAGCAAATCAAAGGAAGATATTGTTGCTGTTGCTGTTGCTGTTGCATGCGGCTTGCAAATTGTTTGACGATTCAAACAGAGAAGTAGCATTTCCACGAAAATTACAGTTCGCTGGTGCTGGAAAAGCCCACGACGGTTGGCTGCCTGGCAGTGGTAGTAACAACAACAGCAGCAGCAGCAGCAACAGCGGCAAAATGGCGCGCGTGTTTTCCACGAAAGTAATTAAAGCAAGAGAGAGTAAAACCTGGCCTGGTTTGAGCGCTGGGGCCTCGAGTTGGAGCTAAAGGTGGAGCTGGACTTGTTACGACTCCTTTTTTTCCGTTTTTTTTTTCTGTTCGCTCAGTTTTGCTACCGGTTTTCATTTTTTCGCTTTGCTTTGCTCCGCGTTTTGTTTCGGGCCACTTTACATGGCCAGTGCCTAGCACTCAGCCAGCATTCAGGCACCTAACCCATCCCTCGACCGGGGCAAATTTGTTGGCCATTTTAATGGCCGTCGTCGTCGTCGTTTGGGGTGTTCAGCCAACTGCAATTATGGTGCGCTGCATATTTTTTCCTTTTCTTTTTCTGTTCTCCTCGTCTTTTTTTTTCTTTTTCTCTCTTTCTTTTAGCGCAATAATTTGCCGCTCTGTACATTAAATGGATTTAATGAATGCGGTCCTATTAACTTTTTTGCTCTGCTCGCTGTTGGTCGCCTTCCCCTCGCCCCCCCCCCCCTTCTGCCCCTCTCTGCTCTGTGTGTCGTTTTTGCAACTGCAACTTGTTGCCGCTGTTATTGCTGGCAACTAATAATAATTGGCTAAGTCGCCGTCGACACTGGCATCTGAATTTCAAATTCAACATCAGCTTAATTTTTATTACCGCATATTTGATGTTTCACCAAAGCTGAATGCGTTCCCTTGAAACTCTCTGCATACCCTGTAGTTACTGCATCAAAATAGGTGTCATAAAGAGCTGCGTTTATTTATAGACAGTAATGAGTTGGAGAAGGCGCTGCAGATGCTTCACTCTGCGCTGAGATCCTTCTGTATAAAGGAAACAATTCTGATTGATATTATGAAGGAATGAAGCAGAGACTAAGTCTAAAAACTAGCTCTGCTCCATGATATGAATATATGATATGAATATACGATATAAATATATAGTATAAATATATGAAATAAATAATATATGATACAAATTTATGATATTATTATATGATAAAAATATATGGTGTAAAAATATGTCAAATAAATGATATATATATATATATATATATATATATATATATATATATATATATATATATATATATATATATATATAATGAATATATGTCAAATATATATTATAAATATATGACAAATATATAATAATAATATGATACAAATAATATATGAAAAATCTTTAATATAAATATATGATATGAATTTTAAAAATATATAATGTAGAAATATCTCATAGAAATATTTGATAAATACATACCTTAAAAATATTATATAAACATATGACAAATATATGATAAATTTATAATATAAATATATGAGAAATATGTAAAATCAATATATGACGAATATAAGATATGAATATTTGATATAAATATATGTTATCTATATATGATATAAATATATTATATGAATACATGATATGAATATACTATATAAACATATGATAAAAGTATATGGTATAATTATATGATGTAAATGTATGTCATATAAATAATAACTATATATAATACATATACGACAATTATCCGTACGACAATGCCATCCGTTCTGGAATTCCGGGACATGTCCCGCTTTTGGAGGTAATGTCCCGGTGTCCCGAGCTGGCACGAAATTGTCTCTGTTTTCTACTGTTTCGATCAAAAAATCGTCATTATGAGAAATTGTAACTCAAAATAACAATTTTGAGGTTAATTGGCGAACTAATTAACTAGTGACTTTTCCCTTTTTGTCAGAAGTCAAAAATGCCACCAAAGTCTGTACATCTATGGTGCTAAGTAAATATGAAGTAAGTGAAGTTTAAGTGGATTTTTTACGGTGATTTATTTTAATATGTGTGTTGGGGAGGGGAGTCTCGGAATGGCCTGAGGTCTATGTGATCACCCTATAATTATATGACTTAAATATATATTCTGTAATTATATGACAACTATATGATATAAATATTTAACAAATATATAACAAATATATGATAAATGCCCAAAGATCAAAAGCGCATGCCAAGTAAATAAAACTAACAAAATCAATGCCAATTACTAATGCCAATTTCCATAGTCATTTGCAGGATATCTCTTAGTCGTGCAGTGCTTGAGCTCGGGTACGGTCAGTTTGGCTGCTTGTCTTTGGCTTGCCCCTGCAGCGGTGGCTATAATTGCTCTCCAAAATGGCGGCAATGCGCCATTGCCGAAGCAAAAGTGGGAGCTGCAGGTTTGAAAGGGTAAACAAGAGTCGCAATTCAAATTGGTGGATCATTTTTTTGATTGCGATAAGATACGCTTCGGACTTCGTCTCTGCTTTTCCAAGATCATTATATTTAAATTATAGAAAGTGTTTCTCCCGACTGATCGAACCTACTTTGCCCAACGATCTCCAAATATATTCGAGATGTACTGAATAAAAGAGGCTCGTTACACAAATTACAATTTGAAAGGACGTGTGACTAATTCTCACAGAGTCTATTGAGTGTGTCAGGAGTGTAAACACGAATCTATCGTAAAAAATGCCCCAAATCGTCACGCGACTTGCAACCACTGACAATTCCTGCGCAGCATCCCAGCTCAGCTGTACTCGCATCTGTTTTCTATTACATAATTGAACTTAAAGAAGTAACAATTGGGAGTGTACGACTAGGAGATGTCCTGCATACAGCAAACAGAGAGAGAGAATGTTCTTCGCTTCGCTCACAAGTAATTGATCGTAAGGAGCTCTATTTACTGTATATCGATCACACCTGTTATTGGCATCCATTTAGAATTGGTCTGGCGCTACCTTCGCCTCGTACTAGCACATTACACCCAGTTTAGCAATTTTCAATGGGTGCCAAAGTGTTTTGGATAGACAAAGGCCAGATAAACGAATGCCCAAAATAAAAAGGAACGACGAGGATGGAGGAAGGTGGGAAATGCTGCAAGAGGAACTGCATTAAATGCTAAAGGTGCGATAGATTCAAAGACCCGGAACATATTATTTATGCACATAAATATCTATCTCTATATACATACATATCCATTGGCAGACATATGCTACTGTTGTTGTTGTCGAGGAAAAGCTGACACCGGAACGAGTCCGATCACAATTATATTCAAGTATATGCAAGAAAAAGGTGGGCGTTGCCCTGCGACTCCCCTAGCCACACGGCCGAAATGGAAATCGTAATAAGCACAATAATAATCATAAAAAAACAATACGGAAAAAGAGAACATTCAAGAAAATGGAAATTGAAATCCACCCTGAGGTTTTTCGCTCAGCGACTGAGGTTAGCCCCTGCTGCCATACCCGGCTCCGCATTCTGCTCTTTCTCCTGCACCTGGGCTCTGGCCTTACATTGCTATCCTCGGTAGCGCAAGAAAATCCAAGCACTATGTGCTGCTTAGTAAATGCGTTAATATATCTTTTATTTAATACATTTAGACTAATGCTAAATAGTTTTTTTCTCCCTTTTTATGTAGTTGCTCTTATTCTTATGAACGACTAAATTTTTAAATTTGTCTTTCTTTAGCCTCTTAAGACACATGTTTGCAAGTTTGTGACAGCATATTATCTAAATTAATAGGAATACATGTTAATGGTAATATTCATTTCATTTTGTTTTAAGTATGGTTTTTGTTACTAAATATTGGTTGCCCAGACTAGGTGCTGCGGCTGATCACTACTATTTTTATGAGCAGCACACAGCTGTGCACTGCTATTTTATGAACACTATGCAGCTGCGTTCACAAAAATAGTAGTGCTTAGTCGCAGCAGTAAGTATGGCTCAACAATATTTAGTGACAACTATAATATTTTAAAAACAAGTTGAAACTAGTATTAAGCCTAATTTAAAGCTAACTAATAGTTATTATCTGAATGTAAATTTATCTAGCAAGTATCTAGAACAGTATTAGCACAATTAAAATATTTGTTGAAAATATTGCAAATTTGTTTGAAAAAAAAAATATATATATACAAATATACTTTAAAGAAACTGATTGTTGTTAATGAATTTCCAAAATTCAAGAACACATAGATTTTTAAGATCTAAACTGTTTCGACTTGCTGGCAAATTCATATCTACTTCCATTTAGCGAAAGAGCTGCATTGCTGCTAATTCATATTGAACATTTTGGGTACATAAATCATAAGAAATTAAATTGGCCTTTAAAGTCATTATTCCCAATAGTCTAATATGAACATTTGCAACGTCAACTTCAAGACAAGTAAGATTGTTACAGTCGGGCACTGGCAGCTGCATAAGACTGCTTCACGATCTAGACGCAATCAGCTCTGAAGCTTTGGAAGATATGTTTTCCCGTTTTGCAGCGCACTCAAGAGGTAAATGAATAGAGAGGTCAATAGTAATTCAAAGTTTTATTTGCTCCACTAGGCTTGGTCATATAATTTTGGGCGATTTTTTGGGAGTCCAATATTTGGGGCTTATGCTCGAACACTATGGAAATTATAGGGTATTTATGCCACGCCCCAAAAGAGTATCAAATTTTGTTGGTTGCATTGATGAAGCAGGTCAATACAAGCTCAATAAACAACGAATTTTTAAGTTTAGATGTAAGTTTGAAACGCTGATGTATAATCTATACCTTCTCAAATATCTAGTATATTCATAAGTAATGAAATGGTTTCTATTCATACGGACAAACAAATGGAAAGACGGTCGGGCGGACAGACATTGCACAAAAAAAAATATCCTCTTTTCACTTCGTGAATGAGCGAAGGAATCTATTTTTATGGATTGACTCAAGCACTGATGGGTGGGGCCTATGAATTGAAACATATGCATAAACAGTCTATAATAAATGGTAGCATAACAAAACTTCAATAAGTGTAGAAATTATTACTCATATTTGAGTGTGTACATACTCATATGTGGATATATAAATATATGAAGCATTAGAGCATATGAGCAATATCTATAATTTGCAGCCAAAACACACACTCACACACATATATATATTTATACACACATTCACAAATTCTATTTGTTAAAATATTCTCTTTTTTTCGTTATTTTCTTTGCATCCATTGAAGCCGCTCTTTGCATATTGTTTGTTAATTAGCGGCACTTAATTGACTTTTATTGCGCTTAATTATCGGAGGCGGTCATTGGCAGCGCGGCGCTGAGCGGGCAGCGGTTGGCTGGGCAAGCGGGCTCCACCTTTGGCCCGCCCGCCCGCATGGCTATCAAGCAACAACAAGCGTATGCGGCCCATAAATTTCCACGCACACACACACACATCTGGGCACATACAATGTTATGCATATTTGTATTGGAGTCGTAACTATAATTGCGGCTTCTTATTGGCGTAGCACCCGCTTTTAATTTGCCAAATTAGCAACGAGCCTGAGAGCCCCGCCAAAGAGGCAGCAGGCAAAAGGTAAAAGGCAAAGGTAAAAGGCAAACGCGTCTGCCCACGCAACTATTCCGCGTTCCGTGCTCCAGGTGTGCGCGGGCTGTGGCCATAATTATAGCGGCCATGCCCCCAATCCACAATGTACGATTCGTATTTAATATTCATACTTATTAGGCGTGCGTTAATGTTACGCGGCAACGCGGGGCGTGGCGGGGCGGGGCGTGGCGTAGCGTAGCCCGGCGCTCGGGCAGGTGAAATGCATACGAATGTTACACATACACACACATATATATATATTTATATACATAGATCTGATCTGCATTGCATGAAGTTTCCACGAATTCGAGTCGCTGTGGCTGCTCGCGCTGCCATTTCAGCTTGTTGCCCCAACTAATGGAATGCTGAAATATTCAAATTTTATTGCCAAATTAAAATAATTGCCCAAAACATGACTTTCATTCAATTGCCAAAGGCCAAAACAAAAGACTTAAGCAACGAACGTGAAAAATGCATCCACAAATATTTTCCATAACTTTCCAAAGTTTCCAAATCAACAGATATTCGAAAGAATATATTTGTATAGTAATATATTGTACAATATAAAGTAATGTATTGTACAAAATATAGTAATATATTGTACAGACACCCTCAAATTGATGTTTTATTCAATCTTGCTAATAGTATATTTTAAAATAAAATTGTATGTTTCCCTAGTATAAAGACATAAGTAAGCAACGTGACTTAAGCTTCGAATAAATAATCGTCAAGCTGGTCATCTGCTTTTAACATATGCTAACTAGTGTATGATCTAAGCTTATTTAAATTGAAATCTGTATTATATTTTTTATAAAGGTACTGCCAAGTTCACCTCAAAATATATTAATATAATTTCGAATACGACTCAATTACGACTGAGATTTTTAAAGGTACTTAAATGCAATGCATTTAAACAAATAAAATTGCAAACTTTTTTTTTTAAATATGATTTATAGAGAACATTTGGAATAGGCCTTAAAAGAATGTGTAACGTGTTTTTTTTTCTAATGTCTACTTATCTATTATAAATTTTACTCACTATACGTCTCACAAAAATTACTTACATATGCTTATACGAATTCCTTCATAATAGCCAAGAGTCATAATAAACTTCATTCTTAACAACATAATTTGAATTGCCAGAAGGCAGCTTTATTGATGCACGAATTTTTTCTGTAGATGGCAAGCCAAAAGACGTTTAGTATTATGCCTTGCTCCGATAACTATTCTACATATGTCAAATTTACTTCAGAGCTCTTTATAATATTGGGCAAATTCGGCAGAAAATGTAAAAGAAAATGGTTTTGACGCGAATTAGGGAAAATGTACTCATAATCATATTATTTTACTCAATCGACAGATGCATGACCAACAAAAGGCAGGCGTGAATATTTGTTTAGAAATACCGCTTGTTGCTTCGCCTTAGTCAGAAGCCACAGCGAACAAAGTAAGGATATTGCAGCCGGGCGCCACTGACTCGTTTTTAGCTTAAAGACTGTTACATTTTTTCTTGGTAAGTCTCAAGACAAACCTATTTAACTAACAAATTTATTAGCTCCAGCCTCAACACTTTAGAAGACATAGTTTGTATTATTTTTGGCATATCAATCAAGGGCTAACTCAAAGATCAAATTTTTATGTTTATATAAAACTGTGGTAGCTACAGCTGATTTGCCATGCCCCCTGTGGGTGTAAACATACATATATTCAACATATGAATGGTCTGGAATTGTCTTCCAAATTTCAAGTCTCTAGCATCTTAAATATTAGTGTTTATATTATGCCAGAATTTCCCGATTGACTACGCCCCTGGTGGGTGTACTGTAAAAATCTTAGCACTTTTTTAAAACTAGGCTATCCGAGTGTATGTTCCAAGTTTAAGTAAAGGCGAAATAGTCTGCATTTATATGAAACAGGCAAAGAGGCTGGCATCTATAGACTAATATATGCGTTTCACTTCATGAGCAAGTAAAAATTCAAGTTAGATTGACAATTGAAGTCAAACCCCTAAGTGCCTAATAATATTGTAAGTCGCATAACACGAATAGACGGCTACGGCTAGAGCGACTCAGCTTATCGCCCTGATGAAGAATGTAAATGCCGCTATGACATTTCATATACATTTGACAAAGTTACTTAATGACTCTTAAAGAATATTTACACAAAACAATGAAAAGCTTGAAGCCTTGGAGACTTTGTCGCCAATGAACGGAATTGCCCAGCTGTAGAGCCTCATTCACACAATTCTCATTTTGTAGGGTCGCAGATGAGTTCCCTTCGCCTGCTACATGTGTCCGGCAGCATTTTACCCTATTTGGCCAGTTGTAGAAAGAATAATGTAAAAAGTATAAAAAGGAAAACAGCCAAGCGGTGAGAGAACGTTTTGCGGTTTTGTGGGCAAACGAATTAAATTGTTAAGAATCAGCAAACAACAGTTGGCCTGGCTAAGATCCTTCAAGCGCTGCTGCGGTCGGCTATACAAATGGATTTTTAAATGCCTCGAAACCGCAATCGATCGTTAAATTACGTTCCGCAGCCCTAGCGTGCCCTGTGAAGCGATATTATAGATGAGCATACAATGTAAAGGAATTATTATATATATAAATATATATATTATTTTATTTTTTATAATTATTTAAATTATTTTCTATATTTTTTTTTATTATTTTATATAGATGATGTAAGATGTAAGTAGATGACATTGATCTAGATACCTTGAGAATTGTTAATTGGACTAAAGCCAACCTTGAACCTCTCGCTATAAACCAGCTCCATAACAGAGTAGATAGTCATCCTGCCCCACCGCTCGGACTGAGCTTCATAATTCTATATTTATTTCTACATTGAACACACACATTGAAATGTTAATGATTAATTATTAATATAATATAAAATATAATATATATAATATATATTAATATAATTATGGATTTTCGAGAGAATAAAAATATTCCTAAATAAATGTGATTCAAATGGTTGACAGTATTTAGCTACATCGTTATGAAAAAAAACTATTTTTTATTAAATTAAACTTAATTTATAATTGGCATTTAAATGCGTTTCTAGTTTGCTTTTGCTATGGAGCAAATTATCCTGGAGTCGTAAAAGATAATTTGTAAAACTAAAGTAGTTTGTTCGTATAGAAAATGCTTTTAGCCGAGGTGAGGGCATATCTAAATATTAAGACAACAATTGCTCCATCTAGGAAGACATCCTGCTTCGACTGGAACTGGCAACTGTCCAGCTACCCAGTTGATCTGGGACTCTTACAGAGGTCAGTCATATTAAGTCGGTCTTCAGCTGTGCATTCTATAGTCGATTCTTCGCAGACCAAAATTAAGCCATTGGCCGTAAGGTGAAACACATTCTGCGAGATGCGACCTGAGCTGCGTCGGGGCGAATTGATGACCTCGCCATTAAGATACCTAACCAATTGAGTTCGAGGATCGCCAGCTGCAAGAGTCTTGACTGATGCGATGTATAACTAGACTAGGTGGTTTGCGTGGGCGAGGCTTTTAGCTGAGCTGAAGGCACATTGCAATATTAAATCGTTCTGGTAAGTGTGAGATGGGTTCATATACTTGAGTCTTGTACGTCGTCTTCTGTCGCTGAGGCAGTTTATAGTAATAAGTTGCTGATTACTTGTCCATCATCTCTTTGTACAAGGTTACGCTTAAATATATTATTCTTGTTGTTTGCTGCGTAATGCAACTATCAGCGGAGTATCGCTGATATATCTAACGAAGGTCCTTAGTTACATCTAACGCAGGTCCTTAGATGTATCAGCGGTGCTAAGTTGTACAAGATGTGGTGTGTATTTTTGTAGACTCTCCGGAAGAGCGCCAATAACTTTTATATATAACTATATAAATTAGAGTCTGTACTTAGCGTGAGTAGTAAAACATTTTCTTCGCCTTGTTCCCAATTGAGACCTGCCCCACGTCAGCCCGACGGTCGAATGCAATTCCGAGTTATTTGGGGCAAACTTCCCAGGCAGGTGTGTCTTAGTAATGCTCCAATTTGTTGGCCAGTTTTCAAGTAATTTGAGATATACCTTTAGAATATAAGTAAATGCTTTAATATATCTTCTTCTTTTCTTTTTTGTCCTTGACGTTCGATGCGATCATCGATTCAACCTCGATTCGATTTGTAATATATTTGATTTAAGGGACTTGTCTTTCTCTCTCTCTTCCTCTCTATAGCTCTTTAACTCTTTAGCCGTTAAAATTATATATCAGCATTTATACATATAGACATATTCATATATATACGCACATGTGATATATAGAGTAAGTCCGCGCACGCATAACGGCGCTTTTAATTTGGGCGCAGGAAGACCCCGTTGAATTGATTCAAATCAAATCAAACGATCAGTTGCGTTCGCTCTCGACTCGACTGGCCATATTTCGCTTGGTTTTTTTGGGAGCTGCGCTGCGCTGTGCTGCGTTGCGTTTCAATGTATCATAAAGCTCACGATCGGCGCACTAATTATGCTTAATTATTGATTATTGCGGGTTTTCACTAAGCCGCCAAATTGCGTGTACGTGCGTCTGTAAAATGACTTTCACAGATTGTTGTTGTCAGCCAGGCAGCATTTTGGCTGCTGCTAATCACATTAGCGAGCGCAAACTGTATCAAAAATTAAGAAATAATTTCGGCCAGATTCTTTATGACCAGACACACGCACACGCACACCTTGCCGTCGCTTATTATACTCGAACTGTACAGAGTTAAGGAATGCAAGTCGATAGAGACAAATAGATTGTTAAGGTTTATTGAAAGCACAGACAGAATCTATTAATTTTCCATAGTTTTTTTTTCGACTTATTCGCCAAATACGCCTTTTTCAATTTATCTCTTACATCTGTGTTTAGCATTTTGCCTCAATAGTGGGTTAGGCAACATAATCGAACTCCAAAGATAAATATTCATTTCGAAATAAAAATTTGGTATTTGAAATGCGCGCTCGTTAGCGCCATCCATTGCCTGCGGCGCAAACTAAGCGCAAACTAAGAGTAACACAAAGCTGAGTGCTATGTGTGAGGGCCGTGCAAATGGCATTTAGCACGTCCGCTTGACAGCTGTTCGCTCAGTCACTCTCTCTCTCTCTCGCTCCCTCTCTGTGCGTCAACGAGGCAAACGGAATCAGCGGCCGTGCAGCAACTTCAGTTTATTTTGACCGGCAGCAGAGATTAATGTAAATAGTATAGCAGGAGCATTTCAGTCAACCGAATATCATTTATAATTTTCAACTAACTTTACAGTCAGGGCGAACAGCAACGCACCGATTCGAGGTGAGTGAGGCGAGCGACATTGAGGTTATGTCGAATGCTGTTGTGGCCAAAAATAATAAAAGCCATAAATGTATTTATGTATATATATGTACTTTGCAGCCACAGCCAATATGCCACCTAAGAAGCACGACGAACCCGAGCGCAAGCCGCTGATCGGACGCATCGGCACCAACCTGCGCATCGGCATCGTCGGCGTGCCCAACGTGGGGAAGTCGACGTTCTTCAATGTGCTGACCCAGAGCGCCGCGCCGGCCGAGAATTTCCCCTTCTGCACCATTAAGCCCAATGAGAATAAGTATTCCAATTACCAGGCGCGCTGCCGCCGCCTCTGCCGCTGCCGCCGCCTCTGCCGCTGCCGCCGCCTCTGCCTCTGTCGCTGCCTCCGGCCATTGCAGTCGCAATTTGCGTTGCCTCCAAATAATTGTAATCAATGGAGTTTTTTTTTTCGTTCGATCGACTCCATGAGCCGCTGCCGTCGCGGGGGCGTGTCCCGATCCCGGCAATTTGCCAGCTCTAGTTGCAGGCCGAGATTCCACCATCCATGGGGCCGACCCCATGCAGCCGGCAGCTGCTCCGTATGCAAATTACGCGCAGCCCATTTAATTCGAGCGACTTCATTTTGGGTGCTCGCGGCTCGCGGCTCGCGGCTCTCGGTGATTTTATAAAAATTATAGAAAATTGCAATGATTGGCGATGTGGCCGGGGCAGTGCCCGCCCCAAACTCCCCAATTACAAGGCAAGCCAAGCTAACATGCTCTCTCTCTCTTTATCTCTCTCTCTCTGTCTCGCTCTTGCCTTACCCATACGTCGCGTGCCCGTGCCCGATGAGCGCTTCGACTACCTCGTGGACTTCCACAAGCCAGCCAGGTGAGTGAGCCGTATATTGAGTGTCAAACAAGAGTGGCTGGAGCCATCTGATCAACCATGTGTGTGTCTTTCAGCGTGGTGCCCGCTTACCTGAATGTGGTGGACATCGCCGGGCTGGTCAAGGGAGCCGCCGAGGGGCAGGGCCTGGGTAATGACTTTCTTTCGCACATCAGTGCCTGCGATGCCATCTTCCACTTGTGCCGCGCCTTCGAGGACCCGGACGTGACGCATGTGGAGGGCGAGGTGGATCCCGTGCGCGACCTGGGCATCATTGCTGAGGAGCTGCGTCTCAAGGACGAGGAGAAGCTGCTGCAGAACCTGGACAAGCTGGAGAAGGTCGTGGCCCGAGGCGGCGACAAGAAGCTGAAGCCCGAGTACGATTCCATGCTGAAGATCAAGGACATCCTGGTCGACCAGAAGCGTCAGCTGCGCTTCGAGGACTGGAATGCCCACGATGTAGGTAACGAACGGATATATCTGGTGTCCAGCCCCTCATCTCTCCCCTCTCTTTGCGGCAGATCGAGGCGCTGAACAAGTATCTGTTCCTGACCTCCAAGCCAGTCATCTACCTGGTGAATCTGTCCGACAAGGACTTCATACGCAAGAAGAACAAGTGGCTGCCCAAGATTAAGGAGTGGATTGACAAGAACGACCCGGGCGCCCTGCTCATCCCCTTCTCCGGCGCCTTCGAGCAGCAGCTTAGTGAAAAGGACGAGCTCGACCGCAAGAGCTACGAGGAGGAGACCAAGTGCAAGAGCCAGCTGGACAAGATCATCATCACGGGCTACAAGGCCCTCCAGCTGGAATACTTCTTCACGGCCGGCCCCGACGAGGTCAAGGCCTGGACAATACAGAAGGGCACCAAGGCGCCCCAGGCCGCCGGCCGCATCCACACCGACTTCGAGAAGGGCTTCATCATGGCCGAGGTGATGCACTTCGAGGACTTCAAGGCCGAGGGCAGCGAGGTGGCCGCCAAGGCGGCCGGCAAGTACCGCCAGCAGGGACGCAACTACACGGTCGAGGACGGCGACATCATCTTCTTCAAGTTCAACGCCGGAGCAGGCCTGAAGGACGCCAAGAAGAAATGATCCTGCTGCGCCGCCCACGCCATCATGCTGACCATCATGTACATGAATTTAACTCTATATCCCACACTGTTTCGCTTTGCCTGATGCCAACTGCTTCGCTCTCACACGCTCCCAAGTAAAAATGCATTTGTTTTTTTTTTATGACTCAAAGATTTGGGATTTTTATTAGTGAATGGGAGCTAGGTCCAAAAGGGTTGGGGAATCCATTACTCAAATAAAAATTTATAATACACACGATTCGCAACGAAACCTATTTATCAATATAACTAATTGGTTTTGATTTCATAGCTAAATGTTTATATATATTTAGTTCTGGCTGACGGTTACTTTGCCTAAATATAGAAGAAATTGAATTCGTTAACAGTGCCAAGTGAGTAAAATCATCTATTGATGGCATTCTGAAGAGACGATAGTTAACGAGTATCTATAAATGTCAAATTTAAATAGTTTCAATTTCTGCCATACAAATGCGCTACAGAGCAAGTTTCATTAGAATACATTTTTATGTACATAAAATAGTATTTTTAATATGTTTCGTACATTTTTAAACCTTTCAGAGGCTCATAATTTATGTTAACAACAATATCTGCAATTAAAATGAACAACTTATGTTTAAAATATTGTTAAGCACAATCACAAACACTTTTAAAGTAACTCACGAGACCTAAGCCTACTAAGCCTACTGCTTATGTATAAAAATACTTATTGCACATACTTATAAAAGTTTACTTATTACACAGTTGTTTACCTATCGTAATCATTCAATATAACTATTGAAACAAATATACGCATACCTAATACTTATCGATAGGCTACTCATTTTGGCACTGTTAGTGCGCTATTCAAATATGTTATCGTGTGCTCTCAACATTTTCTACCTTACTTAATCTTTTAATACATTTCCAACAATCGCCCCTACAAACATAACAGCATAATGCAGCATAACAGCGCCCAAGCAGTGCTCATTGAGTAAAAAGCCAAACAGCTTTTGGTATTGGCGCAAACATAGAGCAAACGGACAAAGGCTATTTTCACCCTAATTTTGAGCCGATGCGTCAAATTCAAATAAAGTGGCTTCAATGGTCGACTGAGTGTGCCGATTTATATGCTGCATTGCCTAATGATCCGTAACAAATGTTATGGAAAACAGTTTCCTAATGGCAAACGTTTAAAAAGCCATTTTCATTTGATTTAACAGCCTAAAAGTATGCAATGATTTTTTCACTTCGAAAAGCACACGCACTACGTAATTTAGGGAAATCACATATGAACATTAAAGTTTAAATAGGTATAATATTGTTTTGTAGACATTATTTCAATGTGTATTTATTTAATTTTTTTGTTTTATTGGAATTATTGCTGAGCATATTCATATTTTGGGTTGAAACATGAAGACTGACCTTATAATGTGATTAAAAAAAATGAAGCTAAAATTTTCAAAAAATAAATTGATTAGGATTCAGTTGGAAACTACCGACTGCATAATACTCGCTTGTCATGTAGCACTGGGCAGACAATGTATATATGTAGGAGGTGAGTGATTTAAGCTCAAAAGCTTGGAAGTTAAGAGTTTTTTCCGATTTGCCACATCCTGAGGTAGATAATTTTTAGGCAACCTGAAAAGTTCCTTAGATCATTGGTTAATCTTTAATGCATATAGCCACATATTGTTTTTCATATTAACCACTATCCAAGGAACGTTTTAATATGTTAATTGCAGTAATTTGAGCCGAATGTTATAAAACTGTAAAATCTTTGAGTTTCCTCAATATGCTACATTCCCAGTTAATATGGTTACAAATTTGTTGTCCAATCTTAATTTTAGGACTAAGGCTTCAAAGCTGTGGAAGATACAGCTTCTATTGAATTTTCTATGCCCCCAGAAGATAAACATTTTGGTTAATAGAGGATGTCTGCATTAACTCAATCATGTTCCTCGTGGGTCCACCTAAAAGATGTTAACACTTAATATGTAAGCTGTATCAAGGGACGCAAATTCTAAGTGTCAAGTTCGACCTTCAATGGCATTGAAATGTTTTGCATTAATACGGATGGACGCCAAGGCGGACATTGCATAAAAATAAAATCGTGAACGAGTATAAAAACTTTTTGAAATTATACATTACTCTTTTAGCACAGAAGAATTTGGCTATATAGGTGATATATGTATAAGCTTTACGAAGATATACTAACTCACATTTAATACTTCACACATACCAACATTCAGACTTAAGCGAACTCAACTCATAACCCTACCCAACCGAAGACTTCCACCTAAAAAACTCCGTTCTCACCATTAATTTACAGTAATTCTCACCGAATAATTGTAATTAATACAAATAAACATACCAAGTACACATAAATAGATTGAAAGTTTTGTAAATAATGAATCTAAAAGATAAAACTTAAATTTGGTAAAAATAAATAAATAAATAAATAAAAACTATACCATACTGCTCAAGAGTAAATGCCTGCATATATATTTTATAGGGTCAGTTATGCTGTATGTATAAAAAAGTTGTTCTTAAAAACTTGATGTGAAGTTGAGGTACTTTTCAGTCTAGCACTCCTGCTTAAAATATCTGTTAGATAAATAATTAGATAGATAGATATTATTCTACATTAAACCATAGGCCATAGTCTAATATCGAGATATAATTTAGCATGTACATCGAAGTCTGACTGAGCTCATCAAATCGGGATCGCATAGGAGGACTCTGTGCTGCTGCGGTCAATCGGAGGTCGTTTATCAGAGCCTAAAGGAATTGCTGACCTGACGGAATGACAATTTGTGTAGCCGATGCAGTGAGGGAGCTCTTGGCCTGGCCTGGCAGGGACAGGGATTGCCTTTGCCGTGGCTCTGTCACGGATCCCTAATTAGCTGTTGAAATGTTTTTTAGCAGTTGGCGAAACAATTACTCACTTTATCTAGAGAAACGGCACGTTTTCGCAGTTGCCATTGGCATAATTCCAGTGGCCGGCGCAATTGCAGGACGCGTTCCCTGCTAATGCCACACCAGACTCACAGCGATTCGCCGGGTGTGGCATTAACTTAAATGGCCACACGCTGGAGGACGAGGCGCCCGATGACGACGGCTATTTGACACTGACACTGCCAGCTTCAACTGGACATCGACAGCGACAGAGAGAGAGAGAGAGAGAGAGCGAGAGAGCGGGAGCGACGTAATCTACTGATTCATATTATTGTCACGTTTATGCCTAGATTGGGATTTGATATTTCGTAACTGGAGTCCGAGGTGCATGCAGCAGGGAGTCGCTGCCCGCATTGTTGCTGTCAGTTGGTTTTCTTTTCCATTTCCATTTGACTCGGTGCACTTTTTACGTGCAATTAAGCTGGCCGGGCAAAGGTGAAGCGGCGGAGGCGCTGTCGCTGAGACAACGAGAAGTATCCGTAAATGAATAATGAATGCAATTCAGCAAAATTCAATTTCAATGCGTCACTTAATCGGGCGTCGCTCATTAATTTATGACAGTCATTTTTAACGCTTTGCTGGCTGCCGGCGATGGCGACGATGTAGATGTTGCCCGCCCCGGGCGCCACGCAGCGCCTGCCAGTGACAGCTGATGCGACCCTAAGTCCCGTCCGGCCCACCCGCCCGCTCGTTCCGCCCACTTGGCAGGCCATACGTCAAATATTCAACGCAATTTTTCAATTGAATTGAATGAATTTTTGAATCGAGTGTATGAATGCCGCCTGACAAACGGCAGGGCAATCAAACACAACGCTGCTGCTGTCCCTGCACATTCATTCTTCGCTGGATCCCACCCCCACCCACAATACCCCACTCGCTCTGCCCCACTCAAAACTGCGAATGACCAACTTTTAATGCAGTCTGCAGCAGCCAAGAGATATGCTACAGACATAGGTCTGTCCCGGTCCCGAGCTATGCATAGAGCAATAAATGCGTTGCTCAACAAAACACGTTAAGCTCTAAGCCTCTCACTCCGCCAGTCCAGACACGATTGAGCTTGAAGCGCCATCTGTTCTTTAAAGAACTTAAATCATCTGCCAGTTAAAGTCTCTTTTGCTAACTCTTTAGAGTCAGCTGCAATACTATTGTCAAGAATATAACTTCAATTTGGAGTCGCTCTAACCCTATCTGTTCGACCGACGTCTGTCTGCCTGTCCGTCCGTCCGTTGTCCGTCGGTTCATCCGTCCGTCCGCTTAGCCGTATGTTCGTCCGACTATCCGTCCCACCATCCGTCCGATCATCCGTCCGTCCGCTTACCCGTATGTCCGTCCGTCTATCTATCTGTCTGTCTGCCCATCGGACTGTCCGTCTACATATCGATCGTCCGTCCGTCTGTCAGTCTGTTCGTCCTGTGTCCGCTTGCTTTTCAACAGCTATTCAATCTATAAATAATTAAATAAATCGTTGTTAAAGCCTTGTTTGATAACTCATTAGAATCATAGTGTTTGATTAAGTTAGCTAAAGACGGAAACTTTAATTTGGAAGGTTTTTTAATTTAAATTGAACTGTCTTTTTTATGTCCTGAACCTATCCTGTATTTAAATACAGGAAATTGAGGCTATTGCGTATGTAATATGCAGAAGGCGGTGTAACAAAACCCTATAAGGTTTACATGTATGTATATACTTGATCAGGATGATGAGCCGTCCCTCCTAGCGTCCTTCTGAACCATTCCTTTGAACGCCCTATCACCTGTCCGTCTGCTCGTTTGCTTTTCCAGTTATACGCCGTGAGAGACCATGACAAAAGAGATAAGTTATATTTATGAAAAAGGATGCTTATTTGTAGGAAGAATACTTGGAACTTTGAATGAAAGCCTATGCTCGGATCGTCGCAACGATCACAGAGCTGTAGCTCAAGCAGTATGTATATTCTTCATCAGGACGACAAGCTGAGTCTTCCTGTCCATGTCCATCTATAAGTATGTCCATCCGCATGAGCACAACTATCTCAATTGCCACAAAAGCTATAGACCGGAAATCGTATATACCTAGCTTATGATTGGCTTTCAAACATTCTTGCCATTTCCTTGAGATTGATACAAAACGTTTTCAACAGTTAGATGTACCTTGTTTACTGTGGGGTAATGAATATTTTGTATGCTTTACTTTTCCACTTCCTCCCAAATTTGCAATTACTAGAGACTTGTACTTTGGCAAATACCCACATATGAATGTTATTATCACGCACCGAAAATTTAATTCCATCTTGAATAAAAGTTATTCACGAGCGAAGTAGCTGCGTAAGCTGTGCAGTCAGCAGAGCCTCTGCTTATGTGTGATGTGTATCAGTGTGCGTGTGTAGGTGTGTGTGTGTATGTGTGTGTGTATGTGTGTGTGTGTATGTGTGTGTGTGTGTATATATGTGTGTGTATGTGTGTGTGTGTATGTGTGTGTGTGTGTGTGTGTGTGTTTGTATGTGTGTGTGCATGTGTTGTTCTTAAAGTATGTATGAAAGATGGGAATGGTAATTTTTCGCTGGATTCAGGGTATTTATTAGTCGGGCAGTCTCGACTAGAGCACTCCTACATGTTTTTTACACCTTATTCATTTTGCCCTGCAGAAAAGATTATATATTTGATGTGGCTTTATGTGCTGTAAGTATGTAAAGAAATGAAATTAAACGTTATCAATGACAAGTCAACTTTATTTCAATAGCTGAACTCATTAAGTAAAGAATGAAACGAACTTTATGAATCTGAAATATATTTGAATTATTTGTAAGCAACTAAATTAAAGAGTGTTCAAGTGTATGTGATGATATATGAGTATGAATTGTTATTCTTACAATTTCTAATAACTTTTGATTACCGTTTTACTTTTACTTTTGAAGACCTTCAGCTAGTGTGTATGCATGCCTATGAGGATGAAGATCCCTTGCCGCTTGGGCCGTCACACTGGGGCCTTCAGTCAGGGATCGCGACACATACAGAGACAGACATAGATATATAGGCAGACAGCGCTCACGAATGCAATCTAATTTAAAGTTTTCTAGCCGCGCGAATAAAACAAATGCAGTGGAAGCGGCAGGCGTTCGTGCGGCAAAAGGAATGCTGGGGATAGGAAGCGAATTCCATGCTGCAATTTGTTATCTCAAAAATGCAAAATTATGAGTTTATATAAAAGTTTCGCTGCGCTGCTTTGGTGGCCAGGAAGTGCCGCCACGGATGCTGGATAATAATTGTGCCTTTCCGCCAAATGTGAACGCAGCAGAAGGAGCACAAAAAAAAAAGGGGAGAGAAGAAGAAAGCAAAGAGAAGAGAGAAGAGAAGAAATCGTCGTAAACATAAACAGTGTAGCTCACACCGTGAGCCGCACTCAAACATAATTTAAGTTAGCGGGGGACAATCTATTACTTTCACAATATAACTTGGCAAATTGCTATAAAAATACTTAAGCTCAAAGGGGACTAAAATATTAAAACTACCAGCAATGCGTTTAAATGCTGCTCGACCAATAGATACCCTGTAGATAGCGTTGCCTTGTAGCAGCTTAACTTAAGCTCAAAGTAGCTAATTGATAATGAATCTTGTTCATGATTTTACTAATCAAGAACCACTCGAACCACATTTTCTGTCGTCAGCTGCATCCTCACCTGAAATGTAATATTAAGATGTGTTTTTTTTTCAACATACCATTCTTATTCTTCTTTACCCATTTTATACCCTGAACCCATTCAAAAAAGAATTGCAAAAAACGTTTTTCAGAGAGAGACTTATGCGTCGGTAATTAGAAGCATCTGGATCACATAAGTATGCCCAGACAATTTCATTAAAAAATCGATCTAGAAAAAAAGTTATTTAACGATTTGCTTCCTTTAGTATAGCCCAAGCGTATAATGATTAAAATATGACCGCTTTGTAAAGTTCAGGGTATCTCCTAGTCGAACAGAACACTTTTACTTGTTATATTTTCAAATTGTATGGACCTTTTGCACTTTTGTGCACCCGTTGCTTCTCTTTCTCTCTCGGCCTCTCTCTTTACATCTCCCGTTGTTCCTCTGTTTCTATGCCTCTCTAAAATGCTATTTCTCTCTCTATGTTTCCTCTCTTTCCCTTTTTTCCATTGGGAGAGACTCCCGCTTCCCGTGATATAGTTCTAGTTCATATATTTATTTATAGTTGCAGATCTAATTCTTGTTATAGTTCCAGCTCTAGTTCCAGTTTTCGTGCCAGATCTAGCTCTAGTTCTAGGTCCAGCTCTAGTTCTGGTTATAGCTCTAGCGCCAGTTCCATTTTCAGCTCCAGTTTTAGTTCTACTATTAGTTCGATTTCATGATGTTTTCCTATTAAATTGAATTTATTTATTGATATTTTATTTTTTCATACCTTTCGACTTTAAGTCAAAAGACTTTTCAAGCTAAGCTATATACCGAGTTTAAGAATTATGCTTCCATCAAACCATTATACCATCTTCACAAATTCCTAATGGGTGTAAATAAAAGGACACATCTCTTATATGCAAGCGTATGAGTGCGGCACATGCTGTGTATTTTTTCTTGCTCTCTGTGCTTTTTCTCACTTAGTGTCTAATTAGAGCAAATACATGTCCATTATTGGATCTATATATAGTCTTTAAAATCTAATAAAGTTGCTTGATGTGAGTGGATTCCTTCAGTTGCTCGACTCGATAAGGCTAAGCGATAAGGCTGATAAACGCCTAAATAGTGCAGCAACAGGAAGTTGAGTCGGGTGGGGCAAGACTGATCTGATAGTATAACAAGTCCAACAGCTAAAGGGCAGAGCAACTCTGGCTACAAATCATAACAAGCACATTACAAGTTGCACAGATTAACAATGCCTCGAACTCCGAACAGCTCTCGAGCTGTCCAATTACCACAGCTTTGCAGCCAGCCATAACTAAGCGAGTGAGCGTGCCCGAGCGAGTCCCTCCTAGGAGATACCCTGAAGAATGCTCAGAGCGTCAGTTGCAATGCTTTCATTCTTCTTACTCATTGCTTTATGCTGTGCCACTGGAAATTTATTTATTGAATAACTTTTGCACTAGATGCTCTATCTGAATGGAGAGCGTAGAGCTTAATTATTGCAATTGCAAATTGTAATTGTAATTAAATTGTAAATTAAGTAAAAGTTTTAACTGTCTGAAATGGATTTTTTTGTGTTTCAGCTATGTGGTGAATGCAGAAAGTTGTATAAAATATAAAACACTAAAAAATAAAAAAATAAAATAGTATAAAATATAAAATAAATATATATAAATAGTTCAAATAAAATATCGATTTTTATCGATAATCACAGAATGGGTTGAGTTGTCGAAAACAATTATAAATTTGTTCTGAAGAATATACATATATTTAAATAGCAGCCATCCATAAAGATCCCAAACCTCCCTCTTGTTATATATATATATATTTATATATATAAATTTATAATTGTTTTCGACAACTCAACCCATTCTGTGATTATCGATAAAAATCGATATATAAAAATAATATTGTATAATAATAACTGGATAGTTTGAGCTCAAGTAAACTCAATTTATATATTTAAGCCAGAGCGACAAAGGCCTTCAGGCATCAATATTATTAGTTACACAACAATATTATTAGTTACACAGAAAACTAACAAAAATTATGAATATCTCAGCTGAAAAGCAATAGCTAAACTCTCCAAAAATAAAATTTTTCTCAAAAGCTTTATATGATTGTAAAAATGTTTAAGAGAATTAGAGCTCAATAAATACTACAATTATTGTAAATTATTATTGTTTATTTAAGACAGCCCTTAAATAAAACCATAAAATTAAATTTAAAAAATTAATTTTTATTTTTTATTCTTTTGGACAGACTAATCGAGTAATCATTGTCTTTGCCACGTCTACTTCCGCCTATTACATCTGCTCGGCTCGAACCCAATATACCCTAAACTTCCATTTATAATGGCTTTAGTAAGTCATCAGCAGTTGGAACTGAGCATGTGCGCTTTGGCTTAGTTCTAATTTTATTTATTTATTTCTTTCAACTCTTAGCTCGAATATTAATTAGTTTATTTAAAATGAATGCTTAAACAATAGAAGAGAGAGGAGTTATTAAAATTGCATTCCCTATATTTGAATATTTAAAGAATTTGAGCTCGTTTCGCTCAAAAGTTTGGCGTCTGCTCACCCAGACAACTCTTAAAGCAGACTGAAGTCTGACTCCTCGGATGATTAGTTTATTAGCTAAACATCTACTACCGCTGGCAAATATTTGTGTAAAGTCGACTGCGCTGTGAGCTGTGAGTGTGAGTGTGAGTGGGGGGCGAAAGAGTGAAACTCGCATTAATGCGAACTTTTATTTGTTTTCGTTTGTCGCGCTGCCTCCGCTGATGGTTTTAAAGGCATTCGTGACTTTCTCAGCCTGATATATTTGTTTTTCTTCCTCTTGCCCCTCCCCTTCTTCTTCCTCTTCTCCTTCTTCTTCGTTTTTTCCTTGCCTGCTCCGGCACAGTCTGCTGTGCTCCTGGCCTGGCCCTAATGTGAACGGCAGACGGCGTCATCTGGTGCCTTATGATTTAATAAAGTTGCAAGTGTGCACAACCGCCGCCACGTGGGACACTACACACACACACACACACACACACACACACACTCGCTGTGTCATGGAGGAGCAGCGAGGAGCCGTTCACATTATCAACGACACCAGCTAGCTGGAGCCGGAGCCGGAGCTGGAGCTGCTCCGTGCTGGCCTTTCGGCTGCCATATTATCTGGCTGCGGCGCATGTCGTCGCTGAAAGTTGTCTATGCTCTGACGATGTCGTCATCGTCGGCGGGATATATTAAATTGTGTTAAAACACTTGCGCTTTACATGTCGCCCCCCTCTCGTTGGCTGTCATCATCAGCGCCCGCCTCCCACATCGAGAGCGTCTCTGGCGCTGTGCAATGACGCGTGCTCTGCCAAGAAACTGACTTTCATCTGCAGCTCCAATGCACTTTAGCTCCCCATTTTTTTGTTCCCTGTGCTTTGCGTTTAATTTCCGTCAAATTAAAACATATGTCACACGTGCTGCAGCCGCCTCGCAAGCCTATCGCACTTAACTTATTGTCGAACAACAGCGCCAACGCCGACACAGACATCGTTATTTCATTTCTCTGGAGGGACATATTTTCGACCACGGTTTTAGCTGCAGCTACCCGGCTCTACCTGGCTTTAGTTGTTGCCGTTGTTGCTGTAACGGTAGACAACTGTAAATAAATGCATTAATCCATTTCGGTCCACGGCTTGTGGCTCCCGCCGGAGCAGCAGCTCCAGCAGCAGCAGCAGCGGGAGGCGGCGCAGCAGCCGCGGCACGGACTTCGGAGCGCGCTACACCTCGCTTCATAATTAAAAGCTGCACTCCGAAATTTTTCAATAACAGCTATAAATCAGGCATATGGATGCCAAGGGAGGTGGCTACACATAAATAACTTCCCATACACACACACACACACTAGCACACACACACACATACACATCCACTTATACAAGCACGAACACACAGGCTAATAGCAATAGCTTTCACATAACAGACTCAGGTTTGGCACGTATCGCGCTGCCAGTGGCTCCATCGATGGCCCAGCGAAGCGTGAAACGCTCCAATTGGCTCCTCATTAGTTACGCCACTGATATTTTGAGCATTAAAAGTTGTTTTAGATTAAGTCTGGCACAACAAGTGCCCGTCCTCAACACACACACAAATATCCCCCCCACTCCCACCCCCTCTATTTTCGATGGCCAATAAAATCGTAGGGTATCCAAAGAGTGCAGCACTTGAAGTTGACACAGTTGTTGTGCAGCAACTATAACTGCTTAAGTGCATAGAAAATAGGAAGTTTGCTTGAATGGGTCAGCTAATTGAATCAATCGCGGCTTGAAGCCCTTCGAAAAGTGAGCAAAGTCATATGTGAGCTGGAAGTCATATGTGTCTTGGCCAGACTATGTGGAATTTGTGGACTTGGAACTAGTTATAAGACAGTTGCTGTATTAGGGTACATACTCTATAGTATATTGGTTTGCTAGCCCAATAACAAACTATATATATATATATATATATATATATATATATATATATATATATGTATATATACACCATGTATGCAATATAAAATTGAATAAGAATCGTATGAATATATGACATATATTATAGTTTTTTATTAGAGTATAATGTATAATAATACAAATAAGTTAAAATACAAAAAAAAAAAAAAAACGCTTTAAATATGAATTAAAGGAAAAAGAGCTCTCTCTTCTCTTAAGAAAATCCTTATTTGCAGGCCATCTTAGGGAAATCACTTACACTGCCCAGCTGAGAGCAGGGGCATAATTCTGCTCTTCCACATTGTGAAATGATTTCCCTATTTCCTCTCTAAATATTGTTTTTCCTTTTTTATAAATGATTTCCATTACCTTAGTCATTTTTTATTTTATTAATTATATATTGTTTATATAAAAACTACATTTAAGCTATACTTTTGTTTTGAAGTTCCCTCTTATATTCTCTATTTTATTATAGTTTAATTAGTCAATAATATACTGGCCATTTATGGCTGTGAATTGGGGCAAAGCTGACCGGTCTAGCATATAAAATAACTCCATCGAGTGGGGTTATTATTGAAATATTTTTATGTTGTTTTTTAATATTTTATTATTTTATTTTATTTATTACTATTTATTATATATGCTTAGGCTATTATTAGGTTGACTCTCGACTTGTCAATATACTTTGAAATAACTAAATAGATTTTGTGACATTCATCTTAAAGCATGGAAGGTGCGACTGGCGCATACAAGGAAAAATCTTTAACATAAATGATTATAATCATAACAATGTTGACCATTAGAAGACTTGTGGACCAATGAGTCGACCATCCTATAAAGCGTGCCACATATGTAAATCTTCTGTTTATGTAAAGGATTTTCGACAAAAGCTTGAATATTATTCTCTCAATTAATGCGACAATTCTGCGACTTACATTTTGAGGCATTAAGATGCTAATAATAGGGTATCATAATATTGGGAAACAAATACTATTGTGATTTTTTGGTAGACTCAAAGTAGGCCATGATTATTAGTTTGATATATCCGATCAGTTCAGAGAATAGAATCGATCTAAGCATGCTTGAAGCTGTTTGAGTTGCTCGCTTTAAGGTCTGAGCAGGTGCAGTTGCTCTAGTTTCTCGGAAATCAGGGAGGAAATAAAATACAATTGATTGAAATAACAAATCTGTGTCGCCTTAAGTATGATTGAAACTCTAATATACTAATCACGAAGTTACCAAATAATTTAAGTAAATTAAATAACTAAGTGTTCAGAGTGCATTTTTAAGATATCATTAAGTACTCCCACCTAATATACTCTTACTCTTACCAGTCCAGTTAGTTATCTTGCCCATTCGATCGCCTTTCGTCGCATTGCCGTTTGCACTTTTGTGCATTATTGATTTCGACTAGATTGCGAAGCGACATGGAGGGGGAAATTGAAAAGTTTCGGTTGAATTTGTATAGCTTTTGGAGTGGAGAGCGCTGCAAAAGAATTAAATAGTTTGCCTCCTCCTGGTGCGCCCGGCTTGTGTTTTACATTTTCATTGTTGGCGCGGACTGCGTGGCGTGGCGTTGGCTTCTTTTGCATAAAAACTTTTTCGAGAGCCACGCACACTTGCACACGCTAGAATATGCAATGGCATTTATGAGCTCGTGTGTCAATGTTTTTGTTCATGATTCCTTGACTGTCTATCCAGGCGAGAGTGCCTAGGGCCGTGCCACCTGTCCCACGCAAAAACACGCCAGCAAAATACCTTGTTGCCGTGCAGGTGTTTGCCGTGCTCCCCACACATATCGATTCGCATCGCATTTTAAACAATTTTGCTGAATTCATTCGCAGTGCGAATTTCAACAGCAATTTAAGTGCTTCACTGATCACTCGATCGGCAATTTAACAAGCCTTATTCATATAGGTAAGGGAGAAGGTTACTATTTATAATATATAATATATATATATAATAAAGAATCATGACCAATTTGAGTTCTTTGAAGATGTTAGCTGCTCTTTTGAAGCTTAAATGTGCCAAAATGATGACTAGATGAAGTTGTTAGTACTCTATAGAACATGGGATCTATGTGTGTTTGTAAGTCCAGTCAGAAATAGGACATCGTTTGGCACATGCAGCTTTAGTTCACTTGATATCATCGATGATATTCTCAATCGCTTAAGAATCCTTTTTGAATTTTACTGACTTAAGGAACAATGGCTGCCCCACACTGTAGGAAATTCTATTTTCAGAAATTTATGTCCTGAATATGAATCGATAACAAAAACTTGCATTCTTCTATAATCCCTTTACTATTAGGTTCATTAAGATGAAAGAGATAATAGCTCAATATGTAAGCCTCTGCAAGATCTTTGACATTTAGATCTAGCTCTGCATCAATCATATCTATCTCTATTACGTCAGCTTGCAAAACTTTCAGTGCACAGCTTCAGACGCGTCTCGGCTTCTCGCTTTCAACTCCCTTTTTTGTGGGTGTACTTAGATTTCGACTGTTGGCTTTGTCACTGTCAACGCTTTTGCGGCTCGCCGCACATCAAATGTGCCACAAGCCGCAGCAAAGGTGGCAGCTGCAGCGTGGCAGCGTGTCAATAGAGAGGCAATACATAATGACGTGAGCACATTCCGTCCACACACAGATGGCCCGTGTGTGCAGAAGGCCTAATTGTGTTTGTCCGAACGGCCGTGTGGCTGTGTCTTAATTTTTAACCAACCTCTCGCTCAGCTAGGCCCTCTCCCCTCTCCCCTCGCTCCCCCTCTCCCCACTGGCTGGCACCGCCCGTGTGCTGGTAATGAGTCTCATATGCAGCGAGTGCGGCAGGAGCTGCTGCAGCAGAAACTTTAACTGCCAAAGCAAACAAATTTTTCGACCGGCCTCACCACCAGCCGACAGCCAGACAGTTCTCGTATTCTCGTATTTTTTCAAGCATACTCAATTTGTACACACATATCCCTCACACACGCCCTCGCACACTCACACAGAGACATACATTAATATTTATGCATATTTGCAAACTCAAAATGTACAACTATATTTGGCAACAACTGTTCTATATGCCATACTAGTTGATACAGAAAGAGAAAGAGAGAGGAGAGAGAGAAAGAGAGAATAAGAGACAGGGAGATGATGATAGTAAAATTTAAACACAACGATCATTCTATAATTTATATTGTTATCTAAAAATAAAATATTTTTGGCCGCTTTTGCAGGCATGTATGTACCCCAATACACATACATACATCTCTGTACATGTATTATATATGCATATTAATATACCCTGAACCCATTGACACAGGTCAGTTGGGGGCATGATGATTCTATGATGATGTACGTGACACGCCGATGGGAACAGATGCCATATAGTAATATGAGCAAGGATGAGTTGAGTCTATCTCATCTAGTCACATTGACTCAACAGATCTCGTTAGCTACAGAAACCACAGACTTGCAATTAATTGTAATACTAAGTATTACTATTCCTTACTTTTTCGATAATTTTTCAGCTCGATAACTCATTTCTTATTATCGATATAAAATCGACATATATATATATTACTAGATTCGGAATGTTTTGAATTTTGGTTAAAAGAAAAACCTTTTAGAAATTGAAGAGACATAAACTTTATTTTATTTATTTAAATGAAAATATATGAAGAACAAAATCTTATAACGTATTTCCCATAATAGAGTCTACACCTAAAATTATAATAATAATAACTCTGCCCTATGTTCAGGGTATCTGCTAGTCGAGCACTCCCGACTAATGCACTCTCAGTTGTTTAATTGAAAAATTGTAAAACTATTGCAGGCACTGTAAGTTATACGTAAATGCTACAGCTAACTAAATAGATATCCATTTCTATTTAAATATTTACACATCCATTTAAATTGTTAATTATTTAAGCGCTGCGGGACTTGGCCGAGGGAGATAATACGTATTTAATTGGTGATTACAAAACTAGATGACAATATTCAATTTCGTTGTAATTTAAAGACCCTTTTTTGCTAAAGCTCCATTTAGTATTAAATAATTTAGAGGAATATATTTTATGACTGACTCTTGATGGTCGTCCGTCAAGTAAAGGGCAAGGCATTATCTTATATTCGAAAGAAACCTGGTTATAGACTACAGCTATTTAAATGTGAATGTAGTTCTTAGTTTAATTACATTATGTCAGCTATATTTCACTTGAAATAGTATTTGCAAAAGGTAAGTCAGTTGAAGAATATTTTCTTACTTCTTATTTCATGTTTACATCTCCTTCAAGAGGCAAGGGTATATAAAACTATCCATAGGCTCAATTCACTCCGACGCAGTCCGTGCCTCACAGCCAGTCGAATGCTGCCCAAAGCCCAAGTTCTCCTCTGACTTCTCTCATGAGTAAGCCCTGTGCTGCGAAGCATATATATTATCTACAGAGTGTCAAAGATAGCCCTTATTTTCTGTGCATGTCCCTCATTTTTTTTGGGCTTGCTTATTGTATTTGGTAACTGGGGATCCGAGAGAACTTTATGGCTTGGTGAATGAATGCAAAAGCTGCGCAGCTGCCGCTAGCACGAAGTAATCAAAAAAGTTTCGCTTATATATTGCAGCAGTCATAATTATCAGCTCCGAGGCATCCTCGAAGCTCTAAGAGCGTTAGCGTGGAGAGGCACGTGAAGTGCAGTCGGCGACAAATCAAAATCTTTAGCTCAGTGGAACCGAGGGGCCCGAGACAAGATGTACGGGCGGACCCTGAGCAGTTGCTTGTTATCGCTTGTGATGCGGATAATCATTGTTGTTGCACTCGGTTGCTTGTCACAGGGATCAGAGTAATCCCTAGCAGCGACCCCGCTCATCCCATACAATGTAAATAGTTGAAAGTTCTAGTCTTATCAACATGTCGAACATTAGCTAAAATGCTTAAACAAACATGACTCAGGGCAAACAACAACAGTGGAGCTGGGATTAGCCAGCCTCTGATTAGGATATGCAGTAGCTACGCTCCAACGAGCCAGGCACTATGGGATCCCATGACAACAAATGATTAACATATATGAAATCAAATGACTTCTCTCCCGCCAGTCGATTGAAAAGCAACATGAGAAAATTATAAAACAGTCAAATGAAAGCAATTGTCCTGCGTGCAGCCCGAGCCAGCGCAGCAAACGATTTAATTTTACATATTTCACATGCGGATAACACTGTTGCCAACTACAAATGTGTACAATACAGATAACATTCCAAATAGTTGAAAACAATGTGCAATATGTAATTACTCGAACTCCTGCCCGCTGGCCATGCACTCGTCTCGTGCAATTCATTTTTAAGCTGGGTTAATTATTTGTAATTGTAACCTCGTTTCAACTACGTGAATACAACAAAGTCGGACAGCAGGACGACGCTCGAATACCCTTGCAAATGGAAATCATATTATATACGGGGTGGGGCAAAAGTAATCAACCTATTAGAATACGGAAAATATGAATAGATGAGCCATGAATGATTAAATCTATGTGTAAGTGAAAGTATGAATAATTATAAATATAAAAAGGTATAAGTATAAATAAGTATAAGTACGTATAGGTAAGTATATGTAAGTATAAGTAAGTATAAGTAAGTATAAGTATAAATAAGTATAAGTACGTATAGGTAAGTATATGTAAGTATAAGTAAGTATAAGTAAGTATAAGTAAGTATAAGTAAGTATAAGTAAGTATAAGTAAGTATAAGTAAGTATAAGTAAGTATAAGTAAGTATAAGTAAGTATAAGTAAGTATAAGTAAGTATGAGTAAGTATAAGTAAGTATAAGTAAGTATAAGTAAGTATAAGTAAGTATAAGTAAGTATAAGTAAGTATAAGTAAGTATAAGTAAGTATAAGTAAGTATAAGTAAGTATAAGTAAGTATAAGTAAGTATAAGTAAGTATAAGTAAGTATAAGTAAGTATAAGTAAGTATAAGTAAGTATAAGTAAGTATAAGTAAGTATAAGTAAGTATAAGTAAGTATAAGTAAGTATAAGTAAGTATAAGTAAGTATAAGTAAGTATAAGTAAGTATAAGTAAGTATAAGTAAGTATAAGTAAGTATAAGTAAGTAGAGGTTAGTATATATAAGTATAAGTGAGTAAAGGTTAGTGTATATAAGTATAAGTAAGTATAAGTAAGCTTAAGTAAGTGTAAATAAGTATAAATATAAGTATAAGTAAGTATAAGACAGTTTAAGTAAGTATAAGTATAAGTTCTACCATGGATAATAAAACTCTTTCTATGATAATGATATTTAAACAAGTTTTCAGATCAAATTCTTCTATATATCTATGGCTATTATAAGCTAAATAAGTTCTGTTAATGTTTGTCTATATTGGGTAGGGTATTTCTTAGTCGAAGTGCATCACGAGCAAAGTCTCTTTACGCGTGCCGGTAGAAAGTGCAGCTGGCTGCATAATTTAGCTAGCAATATATATATATATACATCTGAGTCGAAAGTCAATTGCCATTGCCAGTATACTAAATTTAAGCAATTAGATATTATAATCGATATTTGTATAAATTTATAATCGAAATCAGTTTGGGCAGCGAGCACTGTGCAGCTGCAAGGCATGTCTGTGTCTGTGTGGGTGTGTGAATGGGCGTGTGTGTGTGTGGGTGGGTGGGGAGTGAAGCAAATACGTCTGACACCTGATGGTGGTGCAATGCTCTCCACGCCTTGCCTCTTGAAAGCTTGTCACGCTTTTCAGCTGCGAAGCGATTTCGATTTGATTGTAATTCCAATTTTAATTGAGAGCCCGGCATCAAATTAATTAAAATAACTTACCGGCTTGCATTAAATCAGCAAAACCATCGACATTCTATGCACCTGTTGTTTGTGCAACTCTTAGCACATACTCGTATAGTTCCATTTAATGCTACCACAAAAAGATATGCTAACAATTTAATTAAAATGGCGCTGCACAAACAGCAGCTCAAACACTCTTGCCTCTTGCGCTGCCTAACACACACGCACACACACCTACACCCACACACACACACAGCTCCAAGTAAGTACGGCATATGCCGTGCCAGTCGGCCATAAAAACTCCACTATTCAATCAAGCAGCAGAATCACGTCTTGGGACAACGTCAATTCCAAAAAATGCCCCCTAAATTGGGCAACTGTCAAACACTGGTCAAACGACGACCTGAAAGGAATGTGACCCATTTGCAAGTGACTAAACAGGGTATATTTCTTTCGGAAGAACTCTAAAGAAGAGAAGAGAAACGAGCTGGGTCAGCTCGAAATTCGATCTAAACTGTATCTAATAAATTGAGACAATTTACTAAGTTAAGTTTTAGCTAGAAGTACGAACTGTGCCAGATCGGTTAAACTGTAAGAGGATCTACTATACCTTTATTTTAAGCTAGCACAGTTCGTACTTCTTCTAAAAATGCATCTACTTACATTTTTAATATGCAGAAAAATATAAATAGATATGGGTTGCTTTTTTATACCCTGATATAACGGTTGGACAGAAGGAGATAGAAGACAGACAGAAGGAACCGTGACACATCCCATAAAGTATATATATTCTTGATCAGGACGACAAGAGAAGTTGATTTAGCTCTGTCCGTCCGTACATCCGTCCGTCAATGCAATGGGTGCATTGGCTTTCAGGCATCTCGAGATCATAGTGTTAAAAGATACTTTGTTTTACCTAACCTCCAATCTACAAGTTCAGATACTTATCATGATTTACTTTACAGATATTAAATTTATTGTGATATTCATTAAAAAAAAAAAAATTGCTTGCAAAACTATTGTAGAAACCTTGAAGCGTATTTGCCAAGGTGTCCAGGCTTATTTCTTTTCCTTCAGCAAGCCACCGTAGGCGAGAGGAGTATCGTAGGCGTGTCCGTAGTGCAGCAGAGATGGTGAGGAAATGTAGGCGGCACGGTGTACGGGAACGACAGAGTGGACGACGGGTACGGCAACGGAACCGACGACGGGCACATGACGAACAACGGGGACATGACGGACAACGGGGACATGACGGACGACAGGCACTTGGGCGTAGCTTGTTCCATAGATGGCGCTGCTCTGGCCAAGAGCCAAGCCGGCGACGAGTAGCAGACAAGCGAGGAAGAACTGCGAAAGGATTCATAATAAACACGATAAGTCCACTTGGACATTGATCGATGGTGGTTAGCTTACCTTCATGTTGATTTGATTACTGACTGATTTGTGTTGAAGTGCTCCACCGATCGATGGCTTTATATATCAGCAGTAGAAGCAGCAGCAGCAGCAACTGTCAGAGAACCTTGTCAAAAGTGAAAAGATCAGCAAAACTGGCCGGAGACACAAATAGAACGGAATTTGTTAAAAATCCAAAAAAATCGAATGGCGTTATTCAAATTTCGCTTATATAAAGGGAGGGATTCATATGCTTGGCATTATTATTGAGATTGTCCATATTTGTTAAATACGTCACCAAATGACGCACATCTGCTTCAATCGGCTAGACGAACACTCCATTCAATTTGGCCGAACAATGACAGCTTGGTGGAGTAACAACAACTTAGTACAATCGAGCATCTGGCTCCGGCTACGACGCGTCTCCGTTTCTGCTTCCGGCTCTGGCGCATTGATTAATTCTTTTTATTGTGTAAATGTATCGATCATAGTTTATGGCATATTGTTTGCTCAGCCAACTCAAATGCTAATCAAATGTCGCGCTGCGTTTCCAAAAATAAAAAACTCGATCATAAAGAATGAAAAAAAAAATTCTTCATATTGTGTTCGTTTTGCTGTTGGTTCCCTTCTAAACGTGTGGTTTGAAGTTTAAGCTTACTTATTCGTTTAAATTGAATTGAGTTTCAGATAAAACACTTATACGTTGTATGGATCAAATATTTAATTTGGCCGTCAGTATTGTATACTTTTCGATCAAAGTCGTATAGGAAGTAATTTTGATTTTACTAGTATTGATCAAGAATTATGCCATTGAAAATTTATAAGGCTGGTACGTAACAATTAGAAAGGGGCGTGGTCAAGCCCATTTTGGGTAATAAAAATAATATCTATAAGCTTTAAAAATTTGGTTATTAAGTTCACGATAACCTCAATGAAACCTGAAAATGGGAAATTAAAGATTAAAGGTTTGTTGGACTGCTTGAACAGACAAAAGGAGGCGTGGCAGACCTCATAAAGTATAAATATTCTTGATCAAGACGACCAGAGAAATTGATTTGGCCCTATCCGTCTGTCTGTCCGGCCGTCTGTCCGTCCGTCCGTCTGTCCGTATATTTGAACGCGCCGATCTCAGAACATATAATAGCTAGAGACTTGCAATTTTTTTTGTAGGTCCGTCTATAGCGCGGATTTAGTTTGTTTCAAATAATCAATAATTATCCCCAATTATTTGTTATCGACTAAAAACATAATCAAAATTCTGTTATAAAATTATATCTCGTACGTTTTTTAAGCTAAAGACACCAAATTTGGTAATTAGCTTTATGTGTATTTTATGCAATTTAAAATTTTGTAATATTTTGGCTGCCGGTCCCAAATTCCCCCGAATTCGTAAAGTTGAAGTTATTGTAAATGTAGTCTAAATGTGTATGAGTTTGTTCTTTTACTAAACAATATGCCCATAGAATGTGTTGATCATATGCCGCAAATTTCATTGAAATGCGTGGCAGCAGCGCTAAGCGAACGCACTTTTTCTATGCATGTGCACACATTCATACAAACCCTTGCATTCCAGTCGATCCGAAGAATCGCAAATTACGTTTGAATTTTTTTGAATTATCAACTGTTGCTATAGCTTACATTTTCTGAGATTAACTCCAGACTATGCGCGAAATTTATTTAGTTTTTTTTTTTTAGTTTATAAAAATTAGGTGGCGTTGTTGGTAGAGGTGATGCCCGTTGGTTAATTGACATAGGTTCAACTCTGCCAATATCAGTATTTTGACAAAAACGCTATTTGCTTGTTAAAGAGCAAACCTGAACATTTTTATCATTTTACGCTAAATATGAGTGTATTGAAAAACACAGTTTCGACGGGGCTCAGGGTATCCCCAAGTCAGTCACGCTCGACTAGAGTTTTTTTTCTTGTTTAGACTTGCTGAATTTTAAACTAGAAAAAAATACAAAAATCGATTTTTGATGAAAATAAAATGGACCCTTTTTTATAGAAAATGTGATGACATTTATGCTTAAATGTAAAGTATATGAGCCACTATATGTAGCACCAATTTTCAAGATCATGACAATAATAATCACCATCGTTTTTTAAGATATATGGACCGATGACATCATCAGCCCATGAAGCGCACCAAAAATTTATTTACTGTTTACCTTGAAGTGTGTTTCGACAAAAGCTTGGGGACTATCCTCACTCCAAATGTGAATGTTTTTTATTTACGTGCCCACTCAAACAAAAGTGGGTTTCATCAATGTGGTTGCCATAAAATTAACGAAACGCATGGTAAGTTAGACTTGACTAATAGAATCATCAATTCCATAAAAAGTTCAACAACTGGTAAATATTATTCAGGTATCAGGCAATCCATTATGAAATATCAAGTTAAATACAATAAAAAGCAACTATCAGCTGTTAAATGGGTTTACCAAAAATAAAGCAGTGTTACCTACTCAAGATTGTAAGCATTTGAAACACATCTATGATAGCTGGAACTCCAAGCCATTCAATCTGAACTTATGGTTATTTTATGCATAATCTGACTGATAACCTTCAGTAGGCTTAAGCATAGCTCAAAGAACTCTAAACAAAGATAATACAAATATTATAATATATGCATGCTGCTCGATCTCAGTCTTTGACTACCTTTCCTAGTGTCTACACGTTCATTTCGATAGATGAAGTCGGCCTGTTCAGTAGTATCTTCATAACGCCACGAATACTGGTCATTTATGCATTGCAGATTAGGGAGTTCGGAATCAATGCAATGCCGGAATGCCGGTGTGAATTGGGAAAGGTGTGCGCTGGCAGCGCCACATGGGCTTCCAGCGTGGCAGTGCATATGTGAGTTGGGCTGCTGGGGGGTCGCCTGGAAGGTAAACACAAAATGTAAACAAAGCGCACGCCACGCTGGCCGGCTTCGAGGCGAAACTCACCACGGCGAGTTGTGTTGAAGAGCATTAGGAGCGAGGTGGAAGTTGGACTTCGGCGGCTTTGGCTGCGTGAAGAGCACAAAACTGTTGCATAGAAACAGGCGCCGATGGCAACTTTCCGAAGCCGGAAGCATAGCCAATGGTCGCAATAATTGGCACACAGCCAACGGGAGCTAGTCATGGACCACTGTGACGGCCCGAGCAGGGCACAAGGACTCGGGCGCTTGGCTTGAAGTCGCGACCGGGCACGACGCACGACGCACGACGCACGGCACGAGGCACGCAGCACCCGACTGGCAAGGACTCGGGCGCCGAGTCGGCTCCGTGGCACAGTCAAGCAACAGTTTTGCTCGAAACGTCAACACAGGCGGTCGCCATGGCCCAGCGCGCTTCTCTACCGTCGCGGCAAAGTTTACGTCGCGTGTGAATTTCTACGTGAGTTTGGCTGCGGCTCCGGTTGCAAGTGAAGTGTGTGCAGCACGCTCCTCCTCGACTGGATGTTGTGCCTCCAAAAAAGAAAGAAAAGAATTGTTTTTTTTTTTCCGTGATTTACAATTGTAACTGAAAACAGCAAATGAAACTGCATAGATATCCGAGGCGAGAGACCGAGACCGAGACCGAGACGAGAACTCAGACCAGACCAAAGAATTGGCCAAGTCCAGCTGATATTCGGTATGTGCATGGGACAGAGCTCCAAGCGAAATGGGAGACAAATCAAAAGCTAATTTATACTAATTTGCACTCATTACACTGAGACACGCACACACACACGCCCACACACACACACACACACACACGCAGACACGATGGCTGTTGGCATTGTTATGGCAAGGAGCCTTAACAAGTTAGGGAAAAAAACCCGAACACAAAGGACAAACTGAGAAATATTTGACTAATCGCAGCTCGCTCGAATGCGGCGCGGCGGGCGGAAGTGCAGTGCAAAGCAATTCAGATTCAAAATCGCTTTGGCTCTCCAATGAAAATTTAATGAAATTAAAACATTTTCATTGCGAAAGGAAACATATTGCAAGTGAATTGATTTTCAAGTGTTTACCAAATCGAACTAGGCCAATTTCCCATTCACTGCAAATTAATAGAAAACAATTTCGAGCGGTTGAAAAACCCTATGGCTAGCTAGCGTACCAGCTCAAAGCTGTCACATAACAGTTAAAAATTTTTATTTATATCGAAAAAAGTAACTCTCGAAAGTGATCTTTAAAGGATGTTTTCAAAGTATGTTATGTTATTTTAGGCAGGCAAACATGACTAAGCCTAGTTTTATTTAAAGTTTTTTAAGCATATAAATAATACATTTTAAGAATAATAATTCAAAATTTTTAAAAATTAAAAAAAGTAGATCTTATAAGAACATTGATTTACCAACCTAAATGAGAATAAATATATAAATATATATAAAAAAATTTATTGGCCTAACTTAAAAGAGTTTATTCAAATGAATTTGAATAAGTCTAAAACATGAAGTCGATTAGTAATCTAACTTACCAAATTGAATCACAATCAGAGGAAAATTTAATATTCTGAATGGAATAAGAAGTCTGAATCGCCAACCTGAATCCACTAGCATATAATATGAATTTTATAAGATTGTTGATTCACCAGCCTAAGTGAGAATAAGAAAACGATTTTCTCGACTAAATTCAATAAGAAAGTTTGTTTACCAACATGAATCTGAATTTGAATAATACATGAGTTCAGTTCTGATTTACCAGATTGAATCAAAATTGGCATTCGATTTATTAGAAAGAATCAGAAGAGCATTTACCAATCTGAATTTAATAAAAAATCTGATTTAGCAAACTGAATCCGCATAAACTCAATAAGAGTTAAATAAGAAAATTGATTCACTAACCTGAATGGGAATTAAAATATGACAGTCAGTAAGAACTCAGGTTTGGCAGCATTTGAATCAGAAATATATTTCTTAAGCATTTCTGTGTCTTAACTAAGTCTTGCCATGAAAATTTGCATTTACTCTCTTTTTACTTCGTGATAAAGCTTATTCAATTGAAGTGTGAAAACTAAATAGATTTTACTTCACAGTGAGTAAGTTTTTATTATTTTATATTTATTCTCATTAAAAAAAAAAAATTTTTTTCCTATTTAATTTAAAAAAAAATTTTAAATTTGTAAATTAAATGAGATTAAAAAAAATAATAAAATAATAATAATAAACTGGCTCATCTTAAAGTAAAGAAAGATTCCTAATCTTTTTTAATTTTATTGCATTTGTTTAACTGTATGAAAGATAACAACAAAAAGAGCTAAACCAAAAAATATATTGTATAAGAGACAAAAATACTGCAACGATCTATAAAATACAACTAATTTAGTCATCATTAAGGCCAATATAACAATATATATAATATAAATTTTGAATCAAAATTATATTAATACATATTTATTTGCCTGACGACCTTAGTTTAGGCTTAAGATATTTAAATGAATAAAATACTCTTACAAGTTTCGCATCGTAGACTTGTGATCAAGATACTGAGAGCAAATAAAATCGGACTTAAGATAAAAATGAAATTTGAATAATATTGAGGAACATCAGAAGTCTTGGCTATAAAGCCATTTGAGCTGCAGAACTATGCGTATCAGCTGTAGTCTATTCATAGTCGAAGTGTGGACCTTATATAGCAAAATCAGTTCAGTCAAAAATATGTTTTAAGATATATATGTATTTAATTTTTTTTTTATTCGCTATTTCACTTACTTTCAAGTTTCCTTTTGAATGAGTCCAACTTTCAGTATGAGTAAAATGCCTCTAACTTTTCTGTTTGAATATGGAATTCCTGTAGTTGAGCGAGTTGAATTGAGTTTGGCAAAATCGTAAGTGTTATGCGATCCAACACGCAGTGGACACTGTCATAAAATCATAACAATATAATGTATAAAGCAACTTTTTAAGACTCTCTAACTTTTAAGTCTAAAGAGAAGAGAGGGGAGAGTGCATATATATATACAGAGAGATATTCCTGGTGGCAGACATTGCACGTGAAAGAGTTTGCTTGAGCAAGGCGAGGAGAAGAAAAAGTAAAACAAAAGTGACATTTCGCTCGAGAGAGTCCTGGTGCTGGCTATTTATCGAAATGTGTTTAGCCGAGCATTGAGTGAACAGAACTAGCAAAGCCTTACATTTTTCCCAAAATGAAACGAGTGTGTGAGTGAGTGTGTGCATTTTATGTAATCTCCAGTTTAGCCAGTCTGGGCATTGAGCATCGAGCGACTGTGTCTCGCCGCACCGAGAACAATTTTCAATTTTATAACTTATTGTGGCAATGGCTAGAGCGCAATTTGGAAATGTTGCGAGCAGCAGCGGCGGGGGAGGGGCGAGGTGGGTCGCCGGCTGCCGCATGCCGACGAATGCCGTGTTCCGCTCTTATATTATTTTTAGTCGCGGGGCTTGCGTGTTCTTGACGCAACATTTGCGGTTGTTTATGTTTTTGAGGTCTCATATCGTGGTAAGCCAATTGTTATGCCCATTTTGTTTTATTGCACACATGCACACACCCCTCAACCCTCGCCCCTCTCCACTCACCCCTCGGTCCCCGCCCAGACGACAGATATCGGGCCGTGTTCGCTAGTTGCGGCGACATTCTGCGTTTGGGTCACCTTCGTTATGGCCATCGCTTACAGGTGTTAATATTTCAATTAGTAGTCGTTTATGTAGCGAAAAACCCTCATGTAATGCTTCACGCAACTGTTACGTCGCAGCCAAGTCGTAATGGCTCTGTGTGCGTGTCGGAGTGTGAGTGTGAATACGAGTGTGAGTGCGAGTGTGAGTGCGAGTGTTCGAGTGTGCAGGCGCTGGCTGGTGTGTGTAGCAAATGCTAAATGATTCTTCCGGCGGGTAAATAAATAATTTTAATTGTTGCCTTGAACGAACAAATTAAATTTAAAAGCCAACAAAATAAATAGCGAACACAAATGGCTTGAAAAAATAAAATTCTGTTAATAGATTCATAACACTCGCAATTTACTTTTTTTTTATATAACAGCATTATATATTGCGTATGCTGAATTTGAGTTTAACCTAAAAGCTGAAACAATCAGAGACTCTTCACTGGTTTTTCGCATATTTTTTTAAATATTTCATGTGTTGGACTCGGCAATCAGTGCTACGTTTAACAATGGAATTTAAGAGCACTAGCTGATTTTTCTTGTTAATTAATGTAGATTGGAATGCGATTTATGTTTGCAAAGAAATTGCGGCCATTCGTTACGGTTACTCTCCACTCTTCGCATGCTTTCTTCAGGGCTCTCGGTTTGATCGTGCTAAGGCGACGTTCGTAATTTATTTCTTAAAAAAAAAAAAAAAAACTATAAAAGATTTCGTCTTTATTATAGTAGGGCATGCATAAATTATTAAGTAGCTAATATAACAATAGCCTAAGTCGTTTTCTCGCGTTTAGAGCAAATGTGGTGAATAATAAATGAAAATATTTATATATTCCAAAATTTTGTTTGAATTGAATCCAAAAATCTCGCCTGCTCATGAGCTAGAATTAAGTGGAGTTTTCGGAGTTGCATAAGTGTCCAACACAAGAAGTGATCCCACATAAGGAGCAAATCAATCTGGTTGAACCTGCAATAAGAACAAATTAAGTTGTCTATTCATAAAATTCATTAGTCTATAACATAGATTGGTCTGAGCGCTAGTCTAAAAATTTGCTAAATAGCAGCTTCACACATACGAATTTGATCTACACGACGCTTCTTAGATATGAAATGTAGGTTTTAGAAGATGAAAATGGAAAAATAGTGGAAAGGAATACTTACAAATCGAATGAAATACATTTTTTCTGATAAGTGTTACATTCTTGTGAGCTTTAATCTGTGGCGGTGAAAAACATTTGACAAACATATAAGATACTATAAAATATACTTTTAAAATCATTTTGAACCTATGCTATAGACTTATGAGAAATTGTTTTGATATAGAGTAAACACATGCAGAATACGAAGGTTTCAGTCGAAGCTGCTGCGAGTATGGCAAAATGATGTGTCCTACGTAGAGACTTCAACGTACCAACAGTTCTTAAAGAAGTCTCAAAGCAGAGCTGAGAAACTTAGACTTAGACTAGAAAGCCATCAAAATGACTTGGCTGTCAGCCTAACAAACATCACTCTCCTCCACGTACTTAGACTTCTATGATTATCCGTTAGATCTTATTCCCAGGATTATCTAAAATTAAATTACGCATGTTATTCATGCATGATATGGTATCCATATCCATTTATTCACTACCAAATCCACTTATCACACAACACAATTTGCTTCAAGTCATAAAAGACAATTGCAAAGAAAGACAAGACAAAATACAAAATGCCTTTACTCGCGCTGAGAATTAAGTTTTTAATAATTATTTAAAATGGATTCTCCAAAAAGGCCATTTAAGCTCCAAACTGAAAGTTTTTTCTGTGTTTCTTATTTATTTACTAAAGAAATTGAAGTGCAAAAAGAGAAAGTTGAGCACGAAGCATTGATATGTGAAACTTGAAATGCAATTTTGCCAAAAGAATTGGGAGAAGAACTAAAACTGAAACTAAAACTAATTAAAGTGAAACTTGAAATTTTAACAAAGTTACTCTTTTAATTATCTAAGACTTTTAGTCGTATTTACATTACTTCTTGTAAAGATTTTTTAATATTTATTGGTATTTTTAGAAAACATTTTTATCCGTTTTTTGTTGCTTCTAAATAAATGTTTTTAGTCTTTATGTATCTAGGGGCTGCTTCCTTAGAGTTATTAAAATTTAAGTTATACTAAAATATAAAAATATATTTTTTATTGTATGAAGTAAACTTTTTTTGATTGACAATTTTATGAGGTTTATATTTCAGTAAGACTTAGGCTATGCAGTTCTCATGGCGAAATTTGAAACACAAAGTCAATTACCGCTTTTGTAACACTCAAACCAATAATCCCCCTCAGCAATGACTCTCTGCGCGGTAAAGGTCAAAGGCACATTTAAGTGTAAGAGATAAAAAAGTATGGACAAACTTAAAATGTATATCAAAAGAGTGTGAATAATCGCATGTCTGTGGGCCAATTCCCTCATAGCACAGTAGAGTTACAATTAGCTGCTCATTTATTATGAATAAACAGGCATTAAATATCTATATATATATTTTGTATTTATATCTGTATCACTCGGCAGGTTTCTATTTAATTGCAGACTGCATTTCATGCAGAGAATTATTTTCTTTTTTGTGTGTGACAATATTTCCGCGATTAATAATATTTTCGCTTGATTGTGAGAATGCTGTTCGCTGGCCAGGTGGGAGGGGGAGGGGCAGGGAGCGGGTTGTCGCTTGAGGATGGATGGACGAGCATTTCCACTTGATTGTTAGGGGCTGGGCAAGGCAAAACAATCAAGAAAGCCCAATTGGCCATCGTTTTCATAATTTGTTTTAAATAAATATTGTTTGTTTGCAGCTGTACGTTGGCAAACTAAATGACATTTATTGTCAGTTTTTGGATCGGGACGTTGCGGATGCAGCTGCAAAAATCTGTCTCTGGCCAAATGTCTTTCCATATTTTTCATGCACAATTTCAGGAAGGGGTTCGCACTGCCCGTGGAAATGGAAGTTCGTCTCCATCCTTTGCCTCAGTCACGGTCTCGCTTCGTTTCATACACACACACAGACACCTATATATATATATATATATGTCTGTATTTATATATACGTAAATGTATATGCATTTTACTTGTGTGCATTTATTTATTTACGTGGCCATAGCCAGCCGATGGGTCAGGTCCAGTTGGTTACAGCTCGTCGTCAGGGAAAAGAAGAATATTGCAATGGCTGACAAAATTTATTTCGTTCCCGTTAGCGGTTTTTTCTTTTTGGTCGGCTTTTTCTCTTTTCGCTATTTTATTCTTTTTTAAATTTTATTTTCACTTTTTTGTTTTTTATTTTTTATTTTTGCATATGTCAGCCCTGCCATGCATATTAAAATGTTAAAAAACACACATTTACTTTTGCATATTCATTATTAAATACTTTTTGGATACAATTTATATATACATTTATATATATAAATATTATGAGCGAAAATAAATAAAATTAATATTTTTGCAGCTGCTTAAATCATCACTTTCTGCTCAACTAGTCAATTCAGCAATTATCTATCTATTGTTTGCCGTCCGCTGTATGCCCTACAACAGAGGAGCATACCAAGAGACTCCAACTACGGGGCATACTCTGCACTGCATAGCGCATCGCTGCAGCTGTTGCAGTTGCATACATATTTCTTTGAGTGTTGGGTCACACAAGTTCAGCTCTTCATCTGCTTATGTAATCGGGGAGTAGGGGACTAGGAGGCTGTGTTGTAATAAGACTGCAATTGCTCCTGCTAAGAATGATGACTTAGATGCGGTATGACAGCCTTCTTGTGCAGTTTAGTGAGATTTGATTGGGCTAGTAAAGAATATTATGCTCTGAAGGCATCTATGAATGTATCTAAGAGTAACATCAAAAAAATTGTGGAATAAAGCTCAACTATTTAACTAAAAATATTTTAGTCTAATAACTGCGATAAACATTTTTAAGAAGGCAACATGAAAAGGAAGAGGAAGATGCTAAATGCGTAGAGTAAGATTGAATACAGTCTATATAATAACAAAATTTCGTTAATTGTAAAAAAGAACGAAAGGATTTGTAATAAAGCGAGAGCATATAGATAGATATCTTATTTCAGCAAAGTAACTAAGTTATCGATAAAGTTGAGATGCCGAATACTTTAGACAAGAATTGCCATTTTATCATGAATCGTATTTTTTTTTATAAAATTAAACATGGTTTATAATTCGTATATGTAAATGATTTGTATACCCTGAACCTATTGAAAATGAGAAATCAGGGTATATTATTTTTGTTAAAGTGTATGTAACGGGTAGAAGAAGGTGGCGAACCCCATAAGGTATATATTCTTGATCAGGACGAGAAGTTGAATTGATCAGTCCGTCCATCCGTCCGTCCACCCGTCCGTTCGTCCGTCCGTCTGTCCTCAGCCCGTATAGACTAGAGACTTGTCACTTTTTTGTGGATTAATCTCAGGTTAACCATCGCCAAAGCGTGACTGAGTTTGCATATTTACTAAGTTGACAAATATTCCTAAAAAATATGTTGTTTGATATTGATATGTACTGACTTCTACAAGAGTCTTGAGCGATAATATTTAAAACAAGACTTGTTTATTCGTGTCGGCTTTTAGTCAAGGGTATTTGAATTATGAGACGAATATTAGCTTCGGCTGCTCCGCTTAGGAAAATATTCCTTGGCAAGCTGAAACCTATCAGGAAAATTTACAGATCACAGTCAGATTTAGTTATGTATTTGATAGTAGATTCACAGCTAAATTGGAGCTATTGTTCGACTCGTTGGTCATAAGCTCTGAGAAACGAACTGAAGTGCGTTGTGGCGAACTGATTTCCTAATCATTACGATACCAAAATTATTAAGCTGGAAGATTGCCAGCTTCTAAAGTATTGAATGAAAAGATCTAAGACTAGACAAGTTTGCTTGTATAGATGAAGCTTTCAGCTGAGGCGAGGGACTAGTTCAATACTGAAGTGATTTAATGAGTGTGATGAGGATATGCCCTTGAGTCTTTTGGGTCTTCTGTTCAGGCAGAGTCTTCTGGTAACAGAGTCTTCTAGTAGGTTGGTAGCTGAGTTTGTAGTCATATGCTGTTAATTGTCATGTCTCTGGCCAAGGACATATTGAAATTTCTTTGCTAGCTGACATGTCTGAGGAGGGTTAGCTCTAATCGAATAAGTAAAACTGATTCTCAAAAATTACTGCTTAGCTGTGAATAATTTACGTGATTCAGTCATCTCATGGCAAGCGCTGAATAATTGTCCAACAGAATAAAGTCTTTTGGAATAAGCTATCTTATAGGGAACAAGTTCTTAACGTCAACAAGGCATTTCCTTAGGAAGAGTTCGATGACAATTCATATTGCGATTTCTTTATCTATTATTTTCCTTGGTCACCTTGTAGAGGATTAGATAAAAATACTCTCAGTCTGAACTCTATGAGAACAAACCAACAGTTCTGAAAGAATTCAGAACAGATGACTGCTAGTCAGAGTCAGTTAAATCAGGGCTGCTCAGTCAACAGAATAGCTATTGTGTTGAAGTCAAGGGCATAGTATCTTAGATGTCATCTGTCATCTCTTGATTTTTCACGTTTTGCCACATTTCAGCAAATACTTTCTTGGAGAACATTTAAAGCTCTATTTGGCTATGTAAATGAAGTGGAAGAGATGGCGAGTGTTGGGAGGGAAAAGTTTCCGCCTGAATATTGGGGGCGAAACCAAGTTCGATCCAGATAGCTCGGAAATTAAAATATATTGTTAAAAAATGTGAATTATTTATATGCCTCTGTATGTTGCGGGAGTCTAATTTGCTGGCTTCAGGCGGGGGCAGGGGCAGGGTCAGGGGCTGTGCCGAAGGACTAGCTAGACAGATGGAGCATTAATATGCATGGCTTGCTCACATCTGTGCCACATCTTGGTGGCTTTCGTGGACCTTGGGCACTGCACTTTGCGGTCTCGTTCCGGCCGCTCGCAACGTTCGTTTGGACGAACTTTAAGTTAACACATTGTGCTGGAAATGGATGAAAAAGCCATTGCGACAATTTGTAAACTAAAGATGAATAAAACATGAAGTGGAAAACACTTTGGCGCTGATAAAAGGCCGCGCAGCAACAACCGTCAGCAAAGACATGTGTCCGCGCGTGTGTCCTTTAACAACTGCACAGTTACATAAACAGGATAATAAGGCACTTAACATGCACTCTTCGCCAGCGCCAGCGCCAACGCCGCGCCATCGCCATCGCCATCGCTACCGATGCCCCACAGCTCCAGCTGTTGTCCAACACAATGGGACGAGGCCAGCGAAATACAAAAATACAAAAATACAAAACTGCAAATGCCGTCGTTGGCCCTTGTGGTGGGCGTGTAGGAGGCGCGGGCGAGGGTGGGGGCGGGTCGGCGGACATGATGAGGACGGTGACGTAACAAGGACAACAGGCACGGGAAAACAAAGCTGCGTAAAGTCGCCGCCACTTATGTCAGGCCAAATCAAGCGTTACTCTTGACATCAGCGCCGGCCAGAGTCGAGTCGAGTCGAGTCGAGTCGAGTAGTCGTAGTAGTAGTCGCAGTCGCCGTCGCAGTCGCAGCCGGTGCCAAGGTGCGGTCGGACTGCGGCCTCCAGGCATCCGCCATACGCTTAGACATTTGCCTCAAATTATGTTTTACGCCCTGCCATGAGCGTAATTGAAAATTTAAAGGCTTTCTCCTTAAGCCGCCCACAGGAGCTGCCACCAACAGCGGCGCTTGCCATATTAACAGCCATGCAGCAGGCCCGAACTGAGACACAATACAAATATTTGAGATATCATTAAACTAGGCTCATATAAAGTGAATCTTCAGCTGGCCAGCTGGTCAACTTGGCTGGGATAATAAAGTTTTCTATTCGAGTTGGCTAGGCGCTGACTGAGATGGGGAACTATCTCATCGACTTGGACTGATTGGGGCACTTTAAAGGATTTCTGTTTTGTATTTGATTTATTTAGTGTTAAACTGAAGGTTACTCTTTATTTGATTATCAGCTGAAATCTTGCTGTGAATCGATGAGAGAATTCGATTTGACTGCCAATTGGTAAATTAAATTTGCTCGCTCAACTCCTGTGGCTGACAGCGGCCTTTGCCCCAGGCGCCGAAGATAGATTTTTATATTCGTGGAATTTGTATTCGTGTAAATGTTGCCCTCTCCCTCTTTCACTCTGTGTGTGTGCTAACATCAAAGCCAACTGCTTATATTTAAAATGTTGCCAGCACACACAAACTAAAAATTAATTTATAAACACAAAGCGAGCGCTAGGTGGGGCAGACAGTTCTAGCCAGAGGGACGCTGTGCATTCCAGCGAGCTTATGCTCATACATATACAATAGCAAATTAGCTCTCTTAATTTAGCTTTTCTTGTACGTGTACTTGCCCATGATTTAATCGTGCTCGCTGTGGAACAAAAAATACTATCTCAGAGCCATAAACACGCCAAGTCGCCATCCGTTCGGGCCCAGCTCTCGCGCTGGCAATTGCAGCCAGGCTAATTACAATAAGTTGGAGTGCTTCAGTGGGGAGTGCACGACTACGAAGTGCCCTGCACCAAACAAAATCGGAGTCTGTGTATCTGAGCTGTTCCCTCGACCGACTCTAATGTTCCGGTTGAGCTGCTTGCTCCTGACTATCATGTACCTCCACCCCGACTCCGTCTACCCTCATTGAGCATGCTCGACGGCTGCGCGGTATAAAAAGTAAAAGCATAATTAATTTTGCTTCTTTTTACCGTTTTCTCAGCCACCTCAGGGGCCGGAGAACATCTCCACCCTCAGCGAGAGGAGGAGAGTAAAAATGCTTGTGGCTGACCTCATCGCCACGGCGAATGCAATCGGTACAAAGGTCATCCGTGCATAGGTGTTGTCCCACATGGTGGTGCGCTGCCTGTCATAATGCAATCGCGTTGGAGTTTGCTTGATGTGAATTCCTATTAGGGCTCTATGGGCAGGGTCACTTCGGTTGACCTCTGTGATATTTCCTTAAATTTTGACTTTGAACTTTCACTAATTTGCCCTCGCTTACATTTTATATCTTTATAGTGTTTCGAGCTCAATTACGTCGGAATTTTGCTAATCATTAAGTCCATGGGTTGCATCGCCAGTGCAGCTGGCCTGGAGTCTTAGAGAACGAGCTGGTTAAAATCACAATCTTCGTCGCATACCACAAGCTAATGAAACATGGAGCTGCTGCAGTTGCTGTGCTACACATTCCTGCTGCTTCTGTCGAGGATGCTGGGTGAGTACATCTGGCGGCGAGAACACGTTTCCCTTTTTCAGAGCTGAATAATTCGTTGAGCGCCGGAATTGGACAAGCTCGGGGTCAGTGCCAGCCGTGTAAACGATATGCAAAGTGGAAATTATGAGCACCAGCTGACGAGCGCCTGCATAACTAGGCAATAACAAAAAGAGGTCATGTTCCTAGCGAGCTCCACTAGCGCCGCATCACAGCACATTTTTGCAGTCGAGACTGTGCGACTCGCTGGGCTCTGGCAGCGCCATAGATTTGGCACGCTCGCAGCTGAAAATGTTGCCAGCATTCTCGGCAAATAACATTGTAAACAAATAAAGGAGCCAGGCGTGAGAGGACTAGACCGGCAGCTACCCTATCCCTGTGTCATTTTTTTTTTCCTATCATAAAATTGAGTTTGTATGGGAAAAACTTTCACTTTTCCCCACCATTTCTCGGGTATGCTTAATATTTATATAACAGGGGAGTAAAGAGAATTACATGTATCTAGTATAAGAGAAACAAAGAGAGACTCACATGACAGATAGGTGGGTGGGGAGATATATAAGAAATTAAGAGTTGAGAGATATATGTAGAACCAGATATTTAGAGGAAGGTACTTAAATATAAAGATTAAGATGAAGAGTGAGGAAAATAGGGAATCGGATATAAAGTCGAAGATATGAAATGAGATGAAGAGAGAGGGAGAAAGAGAGAGAGAGAGAGAGAGAGAGAGAGAGAGAGAGAGAGAGAGAGAGAGAGAGAGAGAGAGAGAGAGAGAGAGAGAGAGATATGAAGCGACACTAAGAACTAATAACTAACTAAGAACTAAGACTAAGGGTAACAGAAAAGGCTGAGAGGCCAAGATTGTGCGATGTTAAGCGAGTGAGGGAAACAGAAAGAAAGAGAGATGGAAAGCGAGAGAGAATGGAAAAGAAAAGAGATATTGATATTGAGATAGAAAGAGAGAGAGAGAGAGAGAATAATTGAGATATGTATTTATTTATCTGCCTAAGGTAAAGTAAGAGAACAGTAAAAGATAAAAGAAAAGGTAATGGAGGTAGAAAGATAGACAGTCACATATGGAGATATAGAGAGTGGGGTAAATGGAAACAGAGTCACGGGTAAAGACACAAAGAGGGGGTAAAAAGAGATTCAAATTGCAATCACGAGAGATAGACCTGCTCCTAAATTTGTGTAACTGTCCCAAGTAAGCAGCTTACCACATCAAACGTTGTAGCCAAGATCAATGAACCAGTCATGGGACGAAGCCAGCTAAGCACAAGCAGGAGCATAAATAAAGGGCGAAATTGAAAGTTGTCTGGGAGATCCGAAAATAGAAGCTAAGGCTGGAAGACAAATTGCCCAGTAGAGCCATGCCATGACCTCAGCCATTAGGCATGCGTCAGTGGCAGGTGAGGAGCCAGAGCAACAGTGCCGGCAGCCGCGACACCATCGACCAAATAACATCTCAAGGGCTGGTCCCGCCTCCCCCGAACTACTTCCCCCATTAAACGAATGCCATGTAAGAGTTCAATGTCGCACTTTCTGGGCGAGACCAATAAACATTTTAAACAGTTGGTCACTCGACCGACGAATGTAACGTATGTGGCGTAGCATGATATATATGATACATATATATATATTTATATATGTATGTATATATGAAATGGCAAATATTGGCCACCTTTAATTGGGAGTTTCCTGGAATCGAGTTGGCCTGAAGGAGAAACTGTTAAAGTTCGAGTTGAAGCTGAAATGAGAGGAGTGAGACCAGTTCGCTTGATTAAAGTTGTTTTAAAACAAAAAATAAAAAGAAAATTAAAATAAAATATATTTAAGGAAAGTGCGAGAAAAGAGAAAGCGCACGCAATAAATTCACGTTGAAATTGTGCAATAGTTGCGTCGGCGTCTGGGATCCGATTTGACGTCGCAAAAGCATTTAGAAATAAAACAGGTAGCGTCGCCTGCGCTCCTGGCTCCGCACGCTAAATGCCCGCCCAACTCTTGGCTTTATATTAGTTCAAGCGAGTCGCAAGAGAGGCAGAGACAGACAGAGAGAAAGAGAGAGAGAGAGACAGATAGAGAGAGAGAGAGGGAGAGAGTGAGAGCATTGTTATGGGTCGACGGCGTGGCCAAACCCTCTAGTCTTGCCGATAAGCACGCCACGCTCTTGTTTGCGCCCCATTTTAAGTGCGCCTCCCGATTAAACAAAACATAAATTTTACAGACGATAAATCAGCTGAGAGCGTTGAGAGCTGCCCAACAGCAGGTGCAACCTCCAAGCTCCAAGCGCCGAGCGCCGAGCGCCACATCCATATGCAGCCAGCTAGCAGCGCGCACCCAATTCGAGCTCGAGTCCATTCCAGCGCATGCAAGTGGGAAATAATACTAAAACCAATGTCAACAAGATGGAACGCCTTTTTTTCCCCCACGCCGAACACTTAATACCCTTACGCGCCTTGTAGTTAACTTTTTTTTATATATATTAAAAGCGAGCATCATAGCTGCTGAAAGAGTTTGTCCTCTATAGGAAACTTTAAGTATTTCTCATTGATTTTTTGATTTGAATATATTATTGATATTTATGTAAGTATTTTGCATTTGTATTTTTTTATTTGAATCTATTTTTATATATATTGGGTATTTTTTTATAGTTACACAAGTTGATGTCGGACTGAAATATAGAAATATATTTTTAATATCAATGAAATAGAACTGAACACCAACTTTTACCATCAACACGGTCATGATCGTCGTCGTTGAGTCAATGTCATCACCTTTGAGTTAATGTGGATTATCCTCACTATTTATGTACCCATTTAATAAAAAGATAGTTTTAATGTTCTTGTACCACATAAAATGGACGAAGTGCAGCTTTACTTGACTAGTAAAAAGTAATTTTGATAAGCAATTCCTACGACTTGCTTTGGTATAACTCTACTGGTAATGAAATGTCAAGTCAAACTCAACAAAAAATCTCTATCAGCTGTTATATGGGTTATCAAATAAAGCAGTATTACTAACTCAATAGTGTGAGACTCTAAAAAACACCCTGTATTACATACGATTTTATGCGGTCTATAAAGTCAGAGCATCAAAGTCATTTGTGAAATATGAACTTTAATATATTATAGAACTTCGATTCTACTCCCTGCTCTTTCTACACTTTGTTGCAGCTTTTTGTTTTTGGATCTTTACTTATTTAGCTCTAAGCTTTGACAGTCAGTGAGCATATATATCTTAGCTCTAGAATTATTTATACCTTATTCTATCATCCTATTGCACAATATTGTTTAAGTTCATTAGATTCCTTTGAGGTTCGCAGCATATATATCTTTCAGCCTTCTGCTGTTCTTATTGCTAGTCAGATTAGATACGAGCTGATAAGGCTTTGCTGCCAGTCTATAGTTATAACTGTCATATTCCATTTATTAACAGCAATATGAACGCAATATTGAAATAGCAGGCCTATTGGCAATGCCTCTACTATGCTGCTAACATTGCCATCAATGCAGTGTCATTGTTAGACTATGCTGCAAAGTTGTTTTTCTCAAGCACACGAAATTAAAAGCAGAGATCTAGCTGGGAGACATCTGCATGGGATATCGGAATGATAAAAATCAATTAAAGATACCGAAAGTGTATAAATAAAAGAATAAGAATTATAGCATATAGATATTAGGCATAGCTTAAGATATGTAAAGTCAATGTTATTTTACATTAAAGCAACCAACTCAATAGCTCGAAAGATTCAATTTTACTAAGCTATATATTATTAGTTAAATAACAAGTACAAGTACTGTCTTACACTTTTCCAATACTTTTACTTCTCTTAAGATTCACTTGTTAAATATGTTTTCCATTCTTGTATACTCTTCCCTGTTTGCTTTTCGATCGGATGCAAATCGAAATGGCGAAACTGCTTAAGGGACACATAATGAGAATAACTGCTCGACATTTAACATTTGCAAATTGTGACGTCGCAGCAAAAAGCTGGAGAGTTCGAGGCGCCGGGCTGCACCGCGCCGCAGTTGGGCGACTCTGCATATCTAAGTCGGCGGCGTTCCATTTGGATGGTGCCTGCATTTTTATGCTTCGCTTGTTTTCAAACTGATTTTAATCTGTTTTTTCTGTCCTTTCATTCCGTTTTCCAACCTTCGGTTACTTGACTTCTGTGTCATTGTTGCCAAAAGTCCGCGTTATTGTTCCTTCTGCCCGTGCCGTGCCCGCTTTTTGTCGCCCTCGCCCTACCGGTCATCATCATTATTGGCATTTTGCCATTAATTTGCGCCCGAGCATAACAAAAAGTAAGTAAGGCTGCTGCTCCAAGCTGCTCGACTAGCGTATACCCTGCCAGCGTGTAAGGAGGACGCCTTGAACTCAACTCAATAAATGTATAAAGGGGAAATTTAGCCCAACATCTGTTGTATCTAAAGGAAACCTCGCTCTCAACTCAGCTCAACTATTATAGAGCCGTAATAGCAAAGTTATTATTGTGCATTGCGAATAATATCATATTAATGATACTTTTAACAAATATTTTTATCAAGATATTATATCTCTTGTCTGTTATTCTCCCAGAGAGACTTGAGATTATGTTTATATATGATCAAAACGTTTTTTGATTGCATGTCCCTTAAACGCTGCTCGAAGCTATTGATATTAGTCATTGACTCGAAGATTTCAGCTTCTGCTTGTTCCATACTTACTATTCAACCATTTCAACAAGTAGGTGATGATTTGCAACAAATTTTATTGGATATGATATATATTTTTGCGTTTTGCCATGAAGTGATTACTAACTACAAAATTATAGCAAAAATCATGGGGTTATCTTTGTCACTCACCTTATAAGCAGTTACATATACAAGTTTCTAAATAGTAAGCATGATATGTTGATTAGATATTACCTATATATATGATAGTATTTCGACATGGATAGATTTTTGTTATATGTTATTCCAAGACAATTTCCGCTGCTCCTTTAGTAAACCTATTATTATAGTTCCTTCCCAATATACTAAAAGCTATTCTACAGCTTATAGATGGGAGAGGATATACATCAAATTAAGTAAGTATCTTATCTGCTTTTATGAAGAAGCTAAGTCTTTTTTTTTTTGGAAACTTTTCACACTTTTAAAATAAGTGTGACACTGAGTAATTATTCGTGTCTTATATTCGTCTCATATTATAATATAGAAATGCTTTAGTATTAGCTATGTTAGTGGTATTTTGGGAGGAAGTGTGCTATTGGGTCAGGGTTCAAGTTGAGTTTTTTTTAGTCTGTATCTGGAGAGCTGTGATGTATAAAAGGTAAATGAGTGAGCTAGTCGGTGTTAAGTGAAAGTGCCTTGTATAGTCTTGACTATGTAATTTAATTTTAGGTCTCTCTCCTAACTACGTCTGACTTAGCGCTATTCTTCCTGTTGTAGTTCTTTTATGAGGTATGGATCAGCTGGCCCCCAAATAGAGCACACGTAGTTCCATATGGGCTGAACAAGTATCATGGTCTTGAAAATTGTTAAATTGAAGTGAAGTTATGCTTGCAAATTTCCTTTTAAACGTTGCCATAGAAAAGTTTAGATCGATTTTCTATGACATTTCATATTCCATATTCTGAATTCCATATTTCACACTTAACATTTCATATTACAAATATCACAATTCTATAATAAAGAACAGGCGTCTTTCGCTTATTGCACTAAAGTATAATCGAATTACACTGCGAACATTCGTTTAATTTGAAATATTTAAAATTTCAATTGTCGCATCTTTTGCAAATTCAGTTGAAAATAAAAAAGTGCACAGAGATAACAGAACAGACTTTTTATGCGGCCCGGAACTGTGTGCATAGAACAATATTTTGGCATTTATATGAGACGACACACACATACATATACATTATATATATATATATATATATATATATATATATATATATATATATATATATATATATATATAATATGTATATTTATATGTAGTCGAACGTGAATCGCAATTTCCACACATTGAGCCTAGCGCAAATGGGGAAAAACTGTCCAATTTGTATAATAAAAGAGATTGTTCTGGCTGATTGACGAGATATGGCGTAAAGTAAGCTGCTTTTCAGCCGAGTCGCTGGAATATTTGAATATTTTAATGTGATGAAAGTCTGGAATAATTTTGAAAAAAAAGAGAGATATCCATAGACACTGTCTACAACAAATTAATGTCAATATAGGAGAAATGAGCTGAATAAAGATACAAAAAGAACTGAAGTCTCGCCTGATGCTGTTCCCATGGCAATCGCCATGAATTTTGCAGTTGGTCAAGCGATGCGAGTTATAGGAAATTCGATTCGCGAGCATAAGTATTTATGACTTTTTGTGCAGCTGGACGACAGAGCTTAGTTATGTAGAGGGTCATTTGTGGTGCCACGCCCACGGCAATCAATATCACCAGCTATAAATCAGAGTTCGCTTGGAGTTTTTTAATTTTCCAAAGTTTCCCATGGACCGCGCTGAGAGTATTCGGCAGTCGGTTGCACCTGTCGGAAAGTTTCTTAATTTTTGTTCTTTTTTGTTTTTGCGCTCGCCAGAACAATGATAATTAGCAGCTCAAATAATCAAGTGCAGCTTTCATTTTCACAATGCTATCAGCGAAAAATTGAAAACAAAGAGCAGCACGGACAAAGTCTCGCTGGGGTCTGCCTGCCTCGACCCCCATCCCCATCCAGTCCCCCGCCTGGTGTTTTGTGAACTATTCTTTCAGGCGGAGCAGCCGCTCGTTGTGGTTACAAATATTTGGCCGGGTGTTCGACGCTAAAATTTTATTGAATGCTAGCGCCGATTGGCAGTCGCGTTCAGTTTTAATCTGTCTTAATTGTTGGCGCCACGCTGCAAACAATGGCCCAAAGGCCGCTCAACTGGCCGTCGAATGCAGTGAAAAGACGAGACTAGACAGAGCATTTATCAATGTATTGCAGGCAATTAAATACCCTTTGCAGATATTTTGGATATTTTAGATAAGGCTGACAGAAATCCAACTGAATTAATACTCAATCTAAAGTCTTTTATCTAATCTAAGGCTTTTTTAAAGAGTTAAGAGAAGGAATTGGATGAGCTTTGTAAGGCAAGAATAAGAATCTATTTCTAGACAGTATTATTGGCTCAAGAGCTATCTGAGATGAATTAACTTAAATTGTAGTTATCGATAATTAGGCACAGTAAATCGATAAGTGTTAAGTCTCAAATGTCTTCCCTACCGATAATATTTCAGCTTTCAAATAGCTATTGGCCAGCTGCTTGTAGCATAATTAGCTACAGCTACTTGATATTCATGAATAATGATAACTACAGAGTATGTGTTAGTCTATAACTGCCAGGTGAATAGCTGATACTGCTGCTTGCCCTTACATATCTCTTCTCTATGCAGCTCAGTTCATTCTTTAAAGTGACTTTCATTCAAGAATTTGATATTTGTAGAGTTCAACAAGTCAGCCAGAGCTAATTGTGACGGCAAGCGGGTACTACGCAGTCGGCTACTCCCCACTTGCGCCTTCTTTAATTCTTCTTATTGTGTATTGAAATAAAATTTGAAATTTTTGATACTTGAGTCAAAATCACAGTTGGAGGTCATCATCATGTGCGCATTATTTCCGGATCATTTGTGGCAGACCAACAACAGCCGAGTGGAGGAGGGAAAGTGCCTTTAAAGCGTGGCTGAATTTCACGCTTAATTTAGCACTGGCAACATTATGCATACGCAACCAATTCAGAATCGATTGCGATGCCTATATCACTGTCAATGCCTACGCCTCGGATATCAACAGCGGCACCAACATCTGGCCAGCATTACGGCCCTTGCCTAAAAGAGGGCAACGCTTTCAGTATTTCTTCGTTTTCTTTTTTTTTATCTGACAATACAGCACTAAGCACTCCAGGCACACCCAGCGACAGCAACAACAATAACACGAATATAAATAATCATAACAGAATGTGAGCGTCAAAAGGTGAGGCAGCCCCGGAATGGCTCAAGAAGCCATCGAGGTTGAAGGAACTGGGAGAGACAGTGGGACGAGCGGCCAGGTGTATGGGCAGAAATGTCTTCGACTACAAGTTGTAACTTGTTACAATAGCACGAAATGCATTATTCTTTAAGATTTCCATAAACTCTCATTTGATTGAAGTCGCATTGGACTTGGCCTAATGTGCGCTTCAAGGGCTAACCACTGTGCCGGCAAGATCCCGAGATCCAGAGCTGCGTGCCGCTAAAATGTTATAGTCATGAGCTCCGGCATCCATTTGCCTGCATCGCTGAATGTGCCGCGCAGGTGATGGCAAATTGATGCTGTTATTGTCAGCCGTCTCCGCCTGCCGCCCGCGTCATGTATGTGTCCTGCTTTGTTTCTGACACTGCTCCCGCTCCCACTCCCGCTCCCGCTCCCGCTCCAGTGCTGCCCTCGTTGCTGTTGTTGTGGCTTTGGTGCCAAAAAGCCAAGCCCTGTCAAATGTCATCGCTTGACTTCTGCCACCTAAAAGCCCCATGTCCACCCACCCCCAGGCAGCGCCAGGTTCTCACGTCCTCTCATGTCAGACGGCCATAATCATTGCCGTTCATACATAATGGACTCATTGATATTCGCAGAAAGCAACAAAGGCAGTTACGAAACAACAAAGGCCAAGTGGCTCTGACTTTTACGTCGGCTGTCGTCCTGCGTCCTGCGCGCGGCTGACCCGCAGCCTAAACTGGCCCGTTTGTTGGCCTTGTCGTAACGGTAATTGCCAACAAAACGAGTGATTAACCTGACAATACACACCAGCTCACACACACACACAGTGCAACTGTGTAACTTGAACTCTAGTTCTAACTGTGACTCTTGCTGCGACTGCGACTGCGACTGCGACAACGCCCACATTACACTCCTGCAGCGACCTTGCCCAGTGGACTACATGGCGTATACTCGACGCTTGTCAGCCCGCATACGAGTTGACATTCCAGCAGCTAATGTTTAACATTGTTAAACTGCCCGCCCCACGACCCCCACAGGCAGCTGCGCCAACTACCAGACTCGGAGCCCGTCGTGAGAAAGTCAACTAAAAAGTTGACAAAAAAAAGAGTTTGTGGTCTTTTGTCTTGATCGGAAATAGTAAATATCTTAAGGACTTGAGCCATTTGCTCTGGGAATCTACTAAATGTTTTTATTTTACTATCAATTAGGCATGTGGCTCGGGTGTAACTGACTGCGTTATACTGTGTCTGTCGTTGCCGTTTTATTATTGTAGTTGCTAAGGTCAGTTTGGGTAATTGACTTGGCTCTAAAACTGCGACGAGGAATTGCAACTGCTTTTAGGTGGGCAAGAAAACGAAGGAACTACTTTCGACCTGCTTTTCAGGGAAGGTAATTGTGGTTTATTTGAAATGCAAGCTGTCACTGCCTAGACTTTTATGATTGGTCTAATAATTATAGTAATTCGGCTGGAATATTTTATTTTTCCGTATAGTCTGGCGAGCTGCAAGATGAGGGAACGTGTTCTAGTTCCCAATTCTTATCTAAAATACTTTAAGGTAACTAATATAGTTGCCAAACTGCAAGAAAATGCCACTTGTCTAGCTACTAATTCTTATCTAAAATCTTGTAAGATGGTTTCATGAGAACTTATTATTATTGCAGGAGTGAACCCTCCTCTTAAAAGTGTTGTCCTTTACACATGGGCAACCAGTTCAGATAGCTTCAACTTCTAATTATATCCATCGAAATGATGTTGGCAATAGTTATATTGAAAAAGTAGTGATAAAATAAAGGGATATCCTACGTGATACTAAGTTTGAAATCTTAATTAGTAGTTAGTTATTTAGTCGACCCAAAAATTTGAATACTTTTGGTTTCTTTTTAGTAATAATATAAATTATGATAATATAATAATAATTATATATTATAATAGATTATTTTATTAGCGTCCATCAAAGCTTGTATTTTTATAATCAAGCTACATCGTGTTTCGTATAGGTATACGTTTACTTTCGTGGCGCAGTGTCGTAGAACGGGCCTTAGCTTTACAATTGGACGTTTCACTGTGGCGCCGTGTTGACACTAGTAAGTCTTCCATGCAAGACAGCTGAGGAAGAAAGATGGGCTCTGTTGCTGAGTAAGGGTTGGTCGTAAGCCGCTGACTGAATAAGATTTGTTAATCTTCTCTGTAGAAGTCGATATTCGCCAAGTTGTGAGATCAATGAGAACGGGCTAACAAAAATCACAAAAGCGAATAGAGCTACCTATGTAGAATCCTATTTTGATTTGATATGGAGTTGAAGAGCCCAGCTCCGACATATAGGTTTTTAAAAAAGGCTCAGCGAGTGTTGCCTCGTTTAATTTGTTGTTTAGTTCAACTCGATCTCCAGCGTTACGGCGCGTGTACAGGCTGAAGTGAGCAGCTAAGCCCATACACATGGGATGCTTGAAAACTCGAACAAAAAAGAGAAAGCGAACGAGGAAGAGAAAGAGAAAGAAAGTTCTCAAAGACAAACGCAATTTGCACATAAGCTCTTTTCATACGCTTTGCGAAACACAGGAGAGAAATCTGCATATTGCTACGCTTAGAGCCGCCTTTACATATATTTTCATTTGATTTTAGTTTGCTCTTGTTTCCGACACTAGCAGCTGGCTGGGAAAACTTGCCAATGATTTCATTTGATTGGCGGCGACAGATATTTGTGTTTCCGTATTGTCAATTTGCAACGAATTAATTTACATATGCAAATACAGCAACACCTTAAATTGTTTGTAACAAAAACAAAATCAAAATCAAAAAAAAAGCAAAGCGACAAAAAAAAAGAAGAGAACCAGTTGATTGTGAAATGAAATGTTAAAATGAATTTCAAATTTGTCACCTATCGAAACCTATAGCCAGCAGCACAATATCTGCCACACACACAAATTTATGTAAACGCAGAAACAATAATATTTAAATGAACGAATCTATCCGACTATGTTTACAACTGGTCGATTGCTTAGCCAGATCCAACAACTGCAATACTAGCTTACACCTTGTGCGTAAAACATTTCAAGTACTGCCAGTCGAACAAGTGAAAGTGCGCCTGTCGGAAGAAAAGGGGTAGGAGATATCCTCAAATCAATAGCAAGCACTTTAGGCAGTCTTTGCCAAAAAAAAATCAGATGAAGAGGACTAGGAGATATCTTGAACTCAATAAAAGGCACTTTAAGTATTCCAATTAAAAAGAAATAGTAGGGGAGGACCAAGAAGGAGGAATAAGGTGTCAAAAAGATCGGAGCAACAGAGGTCAAAAGAGGGAGGTCATAAGAGGGACTATCTAAAGACATCGGAAGTACGCGACTATGAGATATACATAACTTCATACCAAGCACTTTTAATAAATAAGGTCAATAAGACGACGTGTCTTAATACATCGTAAGGAGAGGACCAAGAGCTTTCCTAAGAAGGAATAAGAAGGCCATCCAAATTGATCAGAAGAACAGGTGTAGGAGAGATCCTCAGAAGGAATAAGAGGGCTTATCCACAAACATCGGAAGAACTGGACAAGGAGATATCGTCAACGCAATGCCATACCTGGCTAAGCAGTGGAAGGGGTATCCAAAAAGAACGAAGAAACATTCTATTGAAAATCAATAAAGGGGCGGGTCCAAATGCATCAGAAGAACAGAAGAACGGAAGAAGTAACAGATGTCTATTCAATAAAAAATACTTTAGGCATTGTTGTCCAAAAAGTTCAGAAGAATAGGAGTTAGCATCAACTCAATACACAGCAGAGTAAGAAGAGGTATTTAAAGACTGTATTTTTCAAAGTTTTGGTATGTGCTAGGAGTATCTTCTACATTTTCGGACAAAGCTACTTAGACTCAGCTATCGGTTTTGATTAGGACTAAAAGATTTTTATAATGATATACACTTTATGGGGTCAAGACTTGGTAACTATTTAAGATGACTTTCCACTGTTTCTAGCGTCTGTTCTCTTAGAACTAAGATTATATGTCTTCTATCAATAGATATCTCTATATTCCTTTATATGTCATGCCTCCTTATCAAATCTAATTATTTATTTTTTTTTTTTGCTTGAAGAGAACTTTTTCTCAAGTAAATGAGAGAAATTATTGCAAGTTTCAATTGAAACGTAGGGCACATCAGGAGGCTCATGCGTAACTAAGCATAAAGTTGGAGGCCTGGCTTCCACGTGTCAGCAGTGTCCTTTAGCCAGCCCGAGGGCTGTCCTAAGCCCGCCTTCTCGGTTTCATCCGCATTTTGCCTGCAGCACGTGCAGCAATTTGTGCATTGGGCTTTTCCTTTGAACTTGCATAACTTTTGCGGCTTTTTAACGGGCTGGCTCGGGAGTAGCAGTAGCAGTAGCAGCAGCTTTATCTAAACTTTGCAATGCAGTTAGAAGCTAAATTAAAATTGCAAGTTTTGACTGGAGCCTTGCGATGCTGCAGCTGTAGTTATCGAGTTGCTTTGCGTGCGACCCGAAAAGCCGGCTCCAGTTTCCATCTTGGCTTCTGCCTTTTGATTTTGCTAATAAAATTGTCAAGTACGTTTTGTCAAAATGCCAAAAATGTTGTTTGAGAAAACGTTCAACTTCCGGCACGAGCTAACCGAACTGTGCGAACATCGTTCTCATGCGCTTGCTCGTGTGCCCATACTCTGCCCCGATTAAGCCCCGGCAAGAGCAAGGCATATGGCCTACATGTAGCTGCCAGCCAATATATTTTTGATCGCAATGCAAGTCGGTGAGAGATGATAGGGAGTGGGAAAAGCATAAGTTCTCTTTCACTGAGAGTAAGCTCAGCTCACATCTCATTAGGCAATGTCTTTGCGAGAGAGCTCTAATAGGTTAGCTCTCCAAGCATTTCAGTGAGGGTATCACGTAGTCGGTCCGTCACAGCTCAAGTGAGCTCCTTCTAGTTGTTTTTATGTTTGTTTGACTGAGGTAAGTTTTGCATGCAAAACATGTGTAAAATTGGAGAAACGCCATCAACTGGCCAAAAGCGTTCGATTTTATTTCTTATTATGCCTTGAGGAAGAGCAGAACGTGCCTTCGTTTCTGCTCTGGCCAAAGTAGCTAACTGGACTTGACTGTTGTCCAGTCTGGCGAGCTGCTGAGCTGGTCAGCTGGGAGTCTGTGGGCCAGGATAGTTATGCTTCGTTGCTTAAATTAAATAACACAAGGACTTTCGGTCTTGTTCGCCTTACTCACAAGAGGGAGGGAGAGAGACTAGAGAAGCAACTGATATGTTGGCAAATACCTGGAAATATCTATAACTATTTATGTTAGCTGCACACCTTATATGGGGCACCAGCTTAGAAAACTTATATTTTTCAAAAGGCTAAGCTGCCAGATATAGCTGGCAGATGCCCAGATGCAGATGCTGGCAGCCCGTGTCTGCAGAGAAGAGTACAAATTGTTCAGTTAGAGCACTAGCACCACTAGAGATTGTTTTACACTCCCCTTGGCTTGAAAGCCTTGTCACATTGCACTTTTGCTGCTGCAGCCGTTAAGTGTTCCCATTTGGATGCCTGGCCTGTTCTAGGGTGTACTTAACTTTGGACTGGACGAATTCAAAGCTAGAGCAGCACGCTCAATGCGCATTTTAAATAGCCAGAGCATGGGAGCTGCAGGTATTGGGATAGGCGGCCAGGTCCTTCAAAAATTTCAAAAGGAACACCGAAAAGGAGAGAGAGAGTGAAAGTAGTAGTAGTGGTAGTAGTAGTATCAGGGAAGGCAACAATGTGCAGCATGCTTAAAGTTTGTGCACCATTTCCACTTAGACTAATTAACTCCGCCGTCACTTGACTCTGTTATCCATGTCGTGGACGCCCAGGACCTGCAGCCGAGCCGAGCAGCTGAGTGCAGCAAAGCCGTTAGTGGATTGTTGCAGTGGTTCTTGGCTCTTGTTGTTGTGGCCATACGGTCATCCGGTCATCCGGTCACTCGCCAACAGAAGCAAGACCGCAGACAGTCGAGCAGCATCATTAAAACTCTTTGCTGACTTGTGGGCAGGGGGAACGAGAGCGGCCACGGGAATGAGAGCCAGAATGAGCACGGGAACAGCCACGATGCACGGGGCGGAATATAAAGCAAAATCATCCCCAAAATATACCCGCTTAACTTTTCACTGATTGTACCGTTGGTCACTTGGCAGCCACAGCAGCCCGAACAATCAACAAGAAGTTGTTACAGCATTTCAGAGTGATGCGAAATTAACTAGTAGCGAATGCAGCTACGGCCCCCCTAAAGAGCCGAGCTTACCCACGTCCATTACTTGTCAAGCCACACTAAAACATGCAGCGTTTCCCGTTGCTGTTGTCGTCGTCGTTGCTGCTTAGGACGTTTTCGGTGAAGCGCCGAGTGGTGTGATCCCAAGATGTCTTAATGCCCAGAGTGGACTCTGGGCTCGTGCAGAAGTAATTGCGGATAAGCAAGATATATGTATGAATATATACGTTATATAGTCAGCTCTATCTCTTATCCCTCATCCTCGTATCCTTCTATCCTCCTATCCTTCTATCCTTCTATCCCTCTATCCTCCTATCCTCTTATCTCCTATCTATTATCTCCTTTCTCCTTTCTCCCATCTCCTATCTCATATCTCCTATCTCCTATCTCATATCTCCTATCTCCTATTTCCTATCTCGTACATCCTATCTCCTATCTCCTGTCTCCTATCTCCTATCTCCTATTTCCTATCTCGTGCATCCTATCTCCTATTTCCTATCTCGTACATCCTATCTCCTATCTCCTGTCTCCTGTCTCCTATCTCCTATATCCTATATCCTATATCCTATATCCTATATCCTATATCCTATATCCTATATCCTATATCCTATATCCTATATCCTATATCCTATATCCTATATCCTATATCCTATATCCTATATCCTATATCCTATATCCTATATCCCATATCCTATATCCTATATCCTATATCCTATATCCTATATCCTATATCCTATATCCTATATCCTATATCCTATATCCTATATCCTATATCCTATCTCCTATCTCCTATCTCCTATCTCCTATCTCCCATCTCCTATCTCCTATCTCCCATCTCCTATATCCTATCTCCTGTCTCCTATCTCCTATATCCTATCTCCATTCTCCTATCTCCCATCTTCTATCTACTATCTCCTGTGTTCTGTCATCGCTCTGTTTAGCTTATTCGAGTTTCTCCCATCTCCTAAGCTTAAGCTTAAATATAAACACTTGACAGGGAACGCCGGGTGTTTTGCTTCGTATTACAAACTTTTCTAACAGTTGGCATAAAAAAGCTAATACTGAAATTTAGTGGGTCTAGCTCAGTCTGCTCAGTCGCTACATGCGGAGCGCTTCGTTACATACGCATGCAAAGTTTTCAATTACGCAGTTTTTTAATATTATGGGTACATGGTATATGCGTTCTATATATAAGGAGGAGAAAACAAAAAAAAACTGTTTGCGATGAGCGAGCACACACTCTCTCACACTCTCTCCCTCTTTCGCTCTCTCTCTCTCTCTCTCTCTGTCTGGCACACACACATATAAAGATTATGCATTCCGTTAAAGTTGCTCGAATTCGCAGCAAGTTCGCCAAAGTCCGGCTCGGTGCGGACTCCGGAGAGTGTGTTTGCATTGTTGCTGGCACATTTTTAGCCATTTTCCAAATGCACTTAAAGCGCAAATGGAAATCGAAAAGCAAAAAATGGCGACAGGCCGCATAAAATGTTAGTACTGTGTACGTAATTGAAATGGCATTTACCATTAGTCAGCCGGGGGCGCGGTGGCACGGGTGGGGGCAGGGGCAGGGGCAGGGGCACGGACGGGGGGTGGTCTCGGGGCATGAACTGTGCGCTGAACTGAATAGGTCGTCGGGTGGGATGTGACGGCTGCTAAACAAAGGCGTGGCCCAGGCATCCAACCATACGAAACAGAAACTCAATAAAAATCAAAGAGCAAGGTGTGGCAATGTCGCGGGGCAGTCACTCAGTGCCAATGGCTGCTGGTCACTTGGCCCAGCGTCGCAATGGAAGTTGAAACCAAGCCAGTGCCGCGCGCGGCGCGTCGAGACCTGATGGACAGGGGGCAAATAATAGGCGACCAAACTACATGATTGAAAGCTTTCACTTGTTTGGGTTTTTAAGGCATGGCGCACTCGGCTTTTGTGTATTTTAGACCACGCGTCACGGTCGCCGCCGCCCCACTCCCTGTCCCCCCACCTGCCCCCTTCTGAGCCAATTTGCATATAGCTTTGGCCAAGCGAGGCAAAAGGCGCGTAATGAAAACTAATAAACTAAGCAAATGAATTGCAGGCGATAGTAAAAGTCGGCCAAATGGAGTGAAACCCTAGTAGCCCAGCAAATAATGGCTCCGCTGAGTTGCCACCCACGCGATGTTGCCCCGCGTCGGAGTCGGAGTCGGAGTTGAGTCTCTTCCAGAAAAATGTGTGGCCATATGGGCGTATACTTAATATGATTTTGTATGAGCAATTGCAATTTATTTCGTTTTCTTTTCTTTATGTATGTTAGAATCGAATTGAAATCGTAGATTATATATCTATATGCCTAGATCAATCTCTTCCCGTAGATTCTTTCCTGTAATTATATTATATTATATATCATATAATATTATTTATCTAAGAAAACCTTCTACAAATTCATTCACACATCTGAAGGAACTCACATTTTGGTGCAGTGTATACACGTGGTGGACTTGACCCAGTTGCGTTTGAAATTAGAAATACCTAAGATGTTTGGGAAAGCATTTGCCAAGGAGGCAACGGCGCCAATGGTCAGCGCCGGCAGAGCGCAATAATGAAGGCTAACAAAATGCATAAAATATGGCCGCGGGGGTCGCATTGTCGCAGGCCCCTTTGAGTGGCTGTCAGGGCAACCGAGGAGCCACTTTTCATTGGGCTGGGCTGGGTTGGGCTCGAACCGGGCTGGGCTGGGCTGGGCCGGCTTAGCCAACTGGTTGTGGCCGTCGCGCCTTTCACTATTGATTACAAATAATACTTATCATTATCATTCGCTGCCGCTGACGACGCGTCGTGACAACTTTTTGTCTACATTTTGTCTGCTCTCGGTGCTCGACGTGGGCGGCTTCAGCGAAAAGCTAATAAACTGCGTTATTTGCCGTTAATTGTTTCTGGCCTATTACTGTTATGGGGCTGGCGTGCCGAGTGTCCCGATCGCTGCCGCCAGCCGCCAGTCGCCAGCCGCCGGCCGCGTGCTAATAGCTTTCAATTTCAATGTCGCGCTTCCCTTTCATTCCGAGAACCCGGAACACTTGTTAACAACGCCGGAAATTAATGGTGACACTTTATTGGCGCTCAATTGTCTTTGCCTCCGCCCCCGCTGCCGTCCTTTATTGTGCCTTGTTTCCATTTAATGAATGGAAGGATATTATAATCGTGCTCAAAGATCTGAAGCGCTTGAGAAGAAAACACTTGAAGTAGGATATTTATGTCCTACACACGCCAACAAATTTGAGTGTAGCAAATCTATTGAACGAAGGGAAGCCTCTTATATAGAGCCCTGGAACATAGTTTGAAGTGAGTCTTAAGGCAGATGCTAAGAAATCGGCTTAACTTTGATTAGAATAAGAATTGTACAAATATCTGAGCAGGTTTGCGTCTTAGCTAAACTCTTCTCATTCATTGCTTGTGTCTTCACACACTCTTCTCAGTTCAGTTTCTAATTCTAACTTCGCGAGAAAAAGAGATGAAGCTAGTTGTTGGTGAACGTCGTCTTGACTGTTGCTGAGCGAGAGCGAGATGGCTATTGTATCGTACGGGCGAAGAGAAGACGGCTTGCAATTGGCTTTCCAAAAAAGAAAATAGCGAAATACATTGCAAAAGTATAACAAGTAAAAAACTCTAGTCGGGCGTGACCGACTAGGGGATACCCTGAGCCCCATAAAATCTGTGTTTTTCATAGAATTTGGGGGAATTTGGGGCGTTCGACGCGTTCAAACATATGGACAGACGGACGGACGGACGGACGGACGGACGGACAGACGGACAGGGCTTAAACAATTTATCTTGTCGTCCTGATCAAGAATATATATATATATATATATATATATATATATGTATATATTCTTGATCAGGACGACAAGATATATATGTATATATTCTTGATCAGGACGACAAGATAAATTGTTTAAGCCCTGTCCGTCTATATATATATATATATATATATATATATATATATATATATATATATATATATATATATGGGGTCTGCCACTCCTCCTTCTGCCTGTTACATACATCCAACAAAACCAGTATGCCCTGATTTCCCATTTTCAATGGGCTCAGGGTATAAAAATAGAATGCAAGGTGACCAAATTTCTTCTTCTGCACCATCAAAGTGGATTCGATGATTTCAATTTTGTGTATCTTTTCCCTTAATCCTTTAAAATACTTGAATGCAAATGCAATTGATTAATCGATTGATCAACCGACCTACTGTATCGAAATCGATTATTGCGAGACCTTTAGCTGGCGCACACAGCAGTCGCTTGGGAACCATCTTCGCATAGTTTTGATCGGGGCGCGGCCACTAATTGATGTTGAAATATTAAACAGAGAGCTAAATACGCTGGCTGCACAAATGCCGGCAAATACCCTTCAAATGGCGCACAAGCGAATTCAAAAAGTTTTTCCGTGCAATGCGAAGGAAATAAAAAAGCAGATGTTGGAGCTGGCAACAGCCGCACACACACAAGCGCACAATAATGCAAACAACACAGGACGAAACGAAAAAGGCATCCATTTAATGCGAAGAGAACACACATCACCCTTTAAAAGGTGCCGGAAGGCGGGCGGGTGGGCAGGTGGGCAGGTGGGCGGGTGTGCAGGTGGGATGGCAACCGGAAACAGGATGAAAAATTAAATGTCGAACTGGAATTGAAAATGGAAAAAGCGCAGTGCATTTTCACAATAACATTAAGCTGAAATTAAACACGAAGCATTTGGCAAAATACGCGCCAAAGGCGCCAGCATGCGCCGCCCTGCAGCCGCAGCCAGTCGAACGTATTGCGATGCAAGGAGCAACAATTTGTCGGTGAGGTCAAGAGCCCAAACACTTGGCGTTGCAATGACGCGAACATTTTGAAATCCATTAATATCCATCATTACCCATGACTTTGCAACAATGTTTCGCATACCCTGTACCCAAAAGCCGCCGACAGCCATGCCCACATCCGCGACTGGCTGACCCCCACCGCCCACAGCCCAGCTAAACTCATATGGAGTTCCATAAAATTTAGTTCAATTCGTGGAATTTGTTAAATCTGATTTGCGTATTTGAAATGCCTGGTGCAGGGTATCTGTCCGCCGGGCAGCTCGGACAGCGCTTGTCATCATTTTATTACTGTTGAAAGCCCGACAGCTTTTAAACTCTTGCCTTTTCGTGACTTGAAACGAGGTTTGCAACTCGCCTGCAGCGAACTTCGATTTTATTATTTCGCACCAAATGTTACAATTCTTAATATGAAATATGCAGAGGGAAACTTAATCGACCCCATGACTGCTACATATATATGTTGGTATCTGGCACATTCCCGATCGAAACTTGTTCGAATTTACATAACTAGAAAACGCAGTCTTGGCCAAGTTTCATAGCCAGACATCCCAGACTGGGAGGCAGAAACATAGACTTTGTTCTGTATACCTATAAACCATATGTAACTGAAGCTTAAGAACTTAAAGACTTTAGCAATTTGATTGACATAAATTAAGAGGTGTTCTGAGAGGGTATAAAGGGGGATAGAGGAAGTTATCTTACATACGACGAAATATGCGCCAAGAACTAGGATAAGTCTTACATGAATACTTGATATGAGTATCTGAATTTGATCAACAATTATTATAGATATTGTATATTGAATATATAGACTGGATATTGCTTCAACATTTAAATGAAGAAAACTATTTCCATATGCATAAGGGACTCTCCCGTTCTTCCTTCCTTCATTTACTTTGCGCAAAAACAATTGTTCGCTTTTCTGAGCTGACAAACCCTGTATACTTACCTGATATACCTCTAAATTTGATTTACAATTATTATATATTTTATATATTGAATATATGGAGTTGATGTTCCTTCAACATTTGACTAAAGAAAACTTTTTCGATATTCATAGGAGAACTCTCCCCATCTTCCTTCCTTCATCTAGTATGTAATCAAACTGGAATTTTTTTTGGCTCCAAAAAGCTATGATAAATCTTCCTTGAATACTAAATACGAGAATTAATAGTTGATCAAAAATTATTATAGATTTTGTATATTGAATATATAGACTGGATATTGATTCAACATTTAACTGAAGAAAACTATTTCCATATGCATAAGAGACTCTCCCCATCTTTCTTCTTTCATTTACTTTGCGCAAAAACAATTGTTCGCTGGTTTAAGCTGACAAAGCCTGTATACTTACCTGATATACCTTTAAATTTTATCTACAATTATTATAGATTTTATGTATTGAATATATGAAGTAGATGTTCCTTCAACATTTAACTGAAGAAAATTATTTCCATATTCCTAGGAGAGCTCTCCCCATACTCCTTCCTTCATCTAGTATGTAAGCAAACTGGGATTTTTTTTTGGCTCCAAAAAATGATGATAAATCTTCCTTGAATACTAAATACGAGAATTAATAGTTGATCAACAATCATTCTAGATTTTGTAATTTGAATATATATACTGGATATTCCTTCAACATTCAACTGAAGTAAAATATTTTCATATCCATTGGAGAGCTCTCCCCATCTTCCTTCCCTCATCTATTACTTTCCGCAAAAGCGATTGCTCGCTTGTTTGCGCTGACAAAGCTGATATACCCGGCTGCGGGCTATACAATTACATTGCACTTTGCGAAACGTCGGGTTGCGAAATGAGCAGTACTTTTTAATGACTCAACATTTCGTCATTTTTTCGTGAATCCTGACACGGGTCTGAGCAAAGCGCCAAGCGCTGCTTTGGTTCGCCTCGCGCTGGCTCTCAAATAACAAAGTGCTTTGGGCCTTCAGCAGCAGGTGGCGCGATGTATGTTAAAGCCAACAACAAGTGACGGAAGTAAAATTACAGCGCATAAAAATTAAAACTCAAGTAAGCAAAAATCATTTCAAGAGTTTTTTATTTATTCGGCTGCCCCAGCCAGGCGTCAAAAGACGCACCAGGCTCGAGCTAAGCAAAGAGTGGGCTTTAAGTCACACTGAAAAGCCGTTGTCAACAGAGGAAGAAAACAGAAAAAGTCAAGAGAGACGAGTGCAGGATCGACACGTCGACTAGTGAATACTCTGTCGAATATACGGAAGTCGCATTTTGCTCAAATCAAAGTATTTTGTTACGAGAATGATATAGAGAAGGCTAAAGAATTTCATTTGAGAAGGATATTTAAGACCTTTTAAAACATATTTTATAGATCGAAAGTTTGATGTAGATAGGAAATGTATGTACGATATATGTATTCAGATTAAACAATAATCAAATCTGATTTTCTTATTTCCTTAAGTTTCGCCCTTGTCAATGAGACTGATATAGAGATATTAATAGTGTCAGGCTATAGAGACTAACAAAAAAAAATATCTTTGAGATCTTTAATAACATATTTTATAGCGTGAAAGTTTGATATAGATACGATATATATCAATACGATATATTGATATGTAACCAAGATAAACCCTCATCAAATTTAATTTTTATATTGCCTTAAGTTACGCCTTTGCCTTGAAAATAGCTTCAAGTCGTGCTCTAGTCGTCAGTGCCCAGCTGGCAGCTAGAGTATGCTCGGCGCTGAGTTACCGCGCTGGCATTCGAGATTTCTTTGATATAAACACAGAGGCACACTCACACACACATACTCGCACTCACACACAATCACGCGCTTTGCAAACAGCGCACTTTATGCGGCGGCAGTGCTTCCCTTGCCTTTACGCCAGTTAAGTGGCATGTGTGTGTGTGTGTGTGTGTGTGTGTGACAAGGGGAAAATGCGTATAAATGTGGCGAGAGGGCAACTGCAAGACTAGACAAATCTGACTTATTAAGTTAACTGATGTGCTGTATGCGCAGGGCTGGCGGCAAAGGGAAGCAAGTGGCCGGGCATAAATGGCCAACGTGGTGAGGGTATGCTTGAGTCGTGCATTCCGACCTGTGGCACTCTGACTTATTGTGTTGCCTGATCTGATATTGCCGCCGCCGCAAGTGCATTCATCGAAAGTTTTTAAGAGCATAAATTGTGTTTGGATTACGTGTCGTTCATTTGAGTGCGAGTCGGGCGCAGCTAACAACATAAACTGCCAGTAAAACCAATTGATATTTTATTATTGTTCTTGTTACAGTTCTGCAGGCCGTCAGCTGGGAGGAGTGGTGGACCTACGACGGCATATCAGGTAAGTGATTGCCTCAGCTGACTTCAAAACTTGAAGACAGAAGCGTGGATGGGTAGAGGGATAGAGGGATATGAAAACATATTGATGCACATTGGCTAGATCAAATATATTTGGGTGTACTTTGGGTCGCAGCAAAGGCGCTCAGCTGGCGCTTACATATTAAAGCCAACACTCGATTTAAGCCCTTCTTACTGCCTGAGTGGGTACATAGTGTGCCGCAGCGAGTCGGCGGCGGGTCGTATAACGCCTTAGCCACCCTCTCGGCTACGTATGCAAAGGCGCCGTGTACTCCTCGTCATCTTATGTATCTGGCATTCGCAACAATGTTTGCGCGAAATAACGTAGCATACTTTTTGGCATTAAGACGCGCTGGCACCTGTCACGGCGACTGCTCTCGTATTGCCAGTCGCTGCTGCCGCTGTAAAACGATTTCACCAGTGAGCGGAGCTGCACACGTGAGCAGCAGACCCAGGCGCGCGAGGGTGGTGCGGAGGAGGGGGAGGGGGAGGGGAGACGATTTGCAGCTGTCTAATGGAAGGCAGACGAAATACGCCAACAGAATCTGGCCATAAATAACTTTAGTTGTTTCTCGGTCCATTGTTTGACTCCGTATCTTGATAGACGCGCACTGCAGCGGCCCCGTGCTGCAGCCCAGCTCCACTCAGCTCGGCTCTGCAGCCCGCCAGGCACTTGCCTCAAGGTTAAGAAAAAATTTCAATGTGTCTCAAGTCAAGCGGGCAATGTGAATGCGTCCTGCGAGATTACAGCTAGACGCCGGCCCGCCCCCGCCTCCGCCCCGCCTGTCCGTCCAGCCAAAGCAATAGCAAGAGCAACGGCAACGGCAAAAGCAGAAATAGAAGCAAGGGCCAGATAAGCGCACCCGGTCCACCTAAGCGCTGCCTCGCTCCGCTCTCCGCGCTGTCTGCCAGCTCAACTGCCCAGTCCTCGGCTGCTCTTAATCTCATTAATGACAACGGCGACGCCATTTACACAAGACAAATGCATAAAAAAGTTCAAGTGCTCTGGATTTGGTTTCGGATTTACAGCCAAGCGCGCGGAGTAGTGCTGCTTCCGGCCATGGCATACCCAGCCCTCAATACTCTGTCGAACCAAAAATAATAATAATAAATAAGTGGAGGCTAGAGTGAGTGCATCTATCTATATATCTATCTATAGGTATATATATTTTATATCACAATAGTTCTCAATTGATAATCAGTTAGTTATTATACTCGACCTAACGTGCATCCAACTTTGACTCTCAGGCTAACATCACTTATAGACTATACCCTATTCAATCGTAACAAAAGTGTAGAGCCAACAAGTAAGAAAGCTCTAGTCGGGCGTGACCGACTAGGGGATACCCTGAGCCCCGTCGAATCTGAATTTGGGGCCGGTATCCAAAATATAACAAAATTCGAAATTGCATAAAATACATATAAAGCTAAATATAAATTTTGGTGTCTTTAGCTTAAAAGATGGGCGAGATAGAATTTTTTAACTAAATTTCGATAATGTTTTTATTCGATAACAAAAAAACGAATATATTTATCGATTATCGAAAATAAACTTGATATGCGCGCTGTATATAGGGATCTACAAAAAAAATTTCAAGTCTCTAGCTCTTCTGAGAGCTGAAATCGACGCGTTCATACATACGGACAGACGGACGGACGGACAGACGGACAGACGGACAGACGGACAGACGGACGGACGGACAGACAGACAGACGGACAGGGCCAAATCGATTTCTCTTGTCGTCCTGATCAAGAATATATATACTTTATGGGGTCTGCCACGCCTCCTTCTGCCTGTTACATACATCCAACAAAAACATTATACCCTGATTTCCCATTTTCAATGGGCTCAGGGTATAAAAATGGTGGAAGAGAAAGGCGATCAGAGATGCATCCACATATGTGAGCTTCAACGATCTATTACGAATTCGAGGAAGGATTTACAGTAAACTGATAAAATGACTCGAAAAACCAAATGATTGAGCTACAACATCTTATGAAGAACTGAGATGTTTGAGTAGCAGAGGTCTATGACGAAATGCGATGAGTCTCTTACCCTTGTGGGGAGATAGTCAGAGTGGCTCGAAGAACCAGAGCTGTGATCTGTGATGCTGCAAAAAATGTTTTAGTTTCAGCGATGTATGTAGAAGCGAGCGACGAATTTCATTTAGAATTCTTTTTTTGTTTTGGATGATTAAAATAATTATTTAATGATAGTCATATTAGAAGACTTTAAAGACAAGTATGGTGATATTGGCATTGAGTATTTAATATTTTTATGGTTTTGCACTTCTTGTAATTTTAGAAATGGGAATAGATTTTCTTCTAATGCCGATCATTGGACATGTTTCCCTGAAGTCTCCCAACCCGCATTTAGAGAATGTGGCCGTCAATACTAGGTTCATTTTCGAGCAAATGGAATAAATTTAAAACAATTTGACGCATTTGCTATATAGTTTAATATTAAGTGCTTTATACATTCGACACTCAAGGCTTTTTTTATGAGACAAGTTTATTGGGATTAGGCGTTCATTCAATTAAGAACTGAATATATTATTTTATAGTGTCATTGATATTGTATTGGGTTGTGCACTAAGTAATTTCATTTCATCAAGAAACAGTAAACGATTTCCGATAGCTATACTTGAGTAGCTTCCCAAAACAAAGTAAAACAAATGAAGATATAGAAATTGCAATATCTAATCACGAGCGGTAATATTATAATGGGTTTATGCGTCCGTCCGTCCGTCTGTCGTCGCTATTAAGGCTAGCGACTCGAAACTTTAAATAAATACTTGTGAATAACCTTAGTCTTAGATAAGACGTGGCAAATCAGGAATTAATATATCTGGTATGTAGCGAATTTAAGTGCTAGAGCCTTGAAATTTGAAACATATACTCGCGTTGACAAACCCAGATCAAAGAGTTATAGCTGATACACTTACGCTTCTTGGGAGCAGGTCAAATTGAAAAAAAAAACAATATCTTCCAAAGTGTGAGCGCGACTGAGTATTCACTCCGACTCTTTTCGACAGATTCTCACTTGCTCAATAAGCACATGTATGATGTAAGCATTCCTATATACGTATACATACATCAAAGAGAATACAGTCAAAGTTTCGAAGGAAAATATTAACTCTCCTCTTAGTTTGTGAATCAAAAAGTAATATTTGTAATCGCAGAGTTTTCTATTGGACTTGCTATGGACTGTTTGGGTAGCCACAAAGTGTGAGTCATGGTTGTCGGAGCTCTCGATATGGCGAATGTGTTGCAAGCAGTGAAATAGGCGCAGCTCTTGCAACGGCAGCGGCAACGCCAACAGCTGCGGCAGTGGCAGTGGCAATGGCAACGGTGTAGTCGATGCTGTAACACGTGTTGTCAACAAATTGCAGCCAAATCCGTGCGAACTTTGTGTTTCTTTGGCATGAATAAATTTGCATAAGCATTGCATACATACGTAAGTGCTGTTGTTGCAAGTTAGAGGAGACTGTGCCACTGTGCCACTGTGCCTGGGCAGGGCCGTCGCGCCACGAATTGGCTGCGGGCCTGAGGCAGGCGCTGGCTGCTGCTGTTGCTGCTGCTGCAGCTGCATCTTGCTGCTTGGGCGCGCTTAAAGCGCAATTAATGCTCCGAAAAATGCGCTTGATTTCACGGCGCTTGCCGCCTGGAGGCGCCTCAGCATTATTTGTACTTGCAACAAGCCAAATAAAAGCAAGTGGCACGCAGAGTAGAGAGTGGCACAGCTCAGACCTGCCCAGACGCCGCTAATGTTGTTAATGGCTGCTGAAGTCGCTCGGCAACTGCCTCATTGACTCGATATAGCCCCAATTTAATGGACTTCAGCTGCAGCTGCCTCCACGTCTACCCAGCCTTGCCCATCCGGGCCCGTTTACCAGCTAATGGTCCGCCGTTGAGGTCAACAATCGCTAAAATGCGTGTACGTGGCGTATCTATGATTGAAGATTGCGATTGCGCCCGCTGATATAAGCGGCGGAACGTGTTGATTCCATCATGCATTCGATGCCACAGCCGAACAGCCGAACAGCCAACAGTCCGGCCCACACAGGGCCACGCAGCATGTGTGGAGCATTAGGCGAAGGCAGAGGCTCTGGCATGCAGCTATGTTGTCGCTGCATCAAAGCGTTTCCATGCAACGTGAGAGGATGATGAGATTTTGCATAGCAAAGTTTGCTAACATTTTCTCGTTAAAGATTAGCGGAAACAACGCTAGAGCCGACAGCTGAAGTGCTCGACTGGCTAATACCCACACCCCCCACCACACACCCCACAGGGGCAAACACCCGCAAATTGCCAGCTGGCTAAGCGTGGAGAACATCCTTTTAGCAACTACAAATTTGTTTATAGAACAAACGCTTGGGATCCTTTGCAAATTTGTTTGCTTTCCCTAGTATTTGTTATTATTTGCTTGGCTCCCTCGTACTCATCTGCTCTGCTTGCAGGTCCTGCCTTTTGGGGACTCATCAATCCGGAGTGGTCGCTCTGTAACAAAGGACGTCGCCAGTCTCCAGTGAATCTGGAGCCGCAGCGCTTGCTATTCGATCCCAATCTTCGCTTAATGCATATCGACAAGCACAGGGTAAGCGAAGACTGCATAGGCATACGCTCGACTAGCTGATACCCGGCCTTACTTGAACTTGCTGATAAATATCTTCATTTCACACTATTTTATATGTTCTCTCTATTCTCTTTGAATAGATAAGCGGAATTATAAGCAATACTGGACACAGCGTAATATTTACGGCCGGCAATGACACGGTCGCCAACTACGATGGCATGCAGACGCCAGTGAATATATCTGGCGGGCCACTCTCATATCGCTATCGGTTCCATGAGATACACATACACTACGGACTCAACGACCAATTTGGCTCCGAACACAGCGTCGACGGCTACACGTTCCCCGCAGAGGTAAGTCGAAGCCAGAAGTTGCCTATTAACTATATAACTAAGAGCTCTACAATTTAGTTTATATATATATAGACTATATATATATTTACATATATTTAGAGTAGATATTCCAGTGGCAACAAATTGAATACGCGCAGTAGAAGTAACTGAAAAGCTTGAGCAGCTGTCTATCATAATGTCAAAGTGTCAAGATGTTTAGTTTCTTGCTTTAGCAGCACAGAAAATAGTCGAAAATTCGATCTATGTAAATCTTAGTAAATATTTTATTTCAAGTCTTAGAATATAGCCTCTCCCAAAGGTCACCAAAAACGTGTATACTTTGAAGCTTATTAAAGATAATAATAAAAATAAAACGTTATTTTTCTCTAATTGAAGTACATTTTTTTTTATTAATTTAAATATTTATAAAAAAAATAAATAAAATTACTTTTATAATTTTGTTTAATTTCAAACCAATATAATCTTTATCCCTTGATTACACCCATGGAAAATGTATTTGACTAGCTGAAATAGGCGATCTCATAAGCTACAAAGCTTAGAGAGAATACTCGTGTATACCATTTTTTTCAATACCTCTCCCATTATCTTATCGCTAAAAATCGAATATCTTACTTCCCTTTTTAAGCATATCCTGAAAACCCTAACCGCTGAAGACTTATTATATAGTTATCTGTAATAAATGCACTAATTTTATATATTTGTTTTGGATATTTAATACCACTTGTTCTTGCCCTTAAATTGGAGAAAAAGTATTTTACTAGAGTTATTCTATTTTGGCAAATGCTCACATATAGCATATCTAAAAAAATTTTATTTAACAATTTATTTCCCATAATGAAGCACAGAAGCGCAGTCCAAGTCCAGCCTGCGCCTGTGTATGTGTGTGTGTGTGTATATATGTGTGTGCATGTGTTCTTTGCAGGGTCTCAGCTCAACGCAGGCTCAGGGTATCTCCTAGCCGAGTACTCTCGACTACAGCACTTATACGTGTTTCATATAACTTTAGTTTCAAAATAAGCCTCGCAGCAAATAGAAATAGAAATAGGAATAAACAAAGTGTAAATATTTCGCTTGGCATTAGCGGAGCTTAAAGAGATTACATTTATTTGCATGTAAAAGTTTGAGCTTATTTACAGTTTACATTTTAATTAGATTCATTAAAGCAAAGCTTCATAGGTGCAAACTAAGGATTATTGTTGCAGCTCTAATATAATAACTATATATATAAATATGATGTATATATATAAATATATATGACTGAATGAAGGAAAATACGTCGATGATTCCACTATGACTGACAGAGCACTCTCAACTTGTTTTGTTTCACTTGTCGCCGCTTGTTAATCGTCTGCTTAAATATTTACGCAGATAAACGAGCGACTTATTTGATCAAGGTCAACAATTGAAGTTTACCCGCCAATTTTTTTTTTTTGGTTTATTTACATTGTTCATAAATAGGATATTCCAGGAAATTTAAATGCTCTTTTTAAACGTTTAGTCTATTTTCTGAATTAAATTTTGGTAAACATACAGAAAGACGGGTGTGACTATATCACTTCATTCCTATACGTTATACATTTTATAGGATCAACACAGCCTCCTTCTGCCTGTTACATACATTCTAACAAAACCCATATACTCTATGCATTTCAGCAGCAATAAGCTGTCTGGCTTCCAAATTTTGTTTTTGAGCTTAGGAACAAGTTATGTGTAAATGCATTTCGCACGGCTTTTAGCTGTTAGCATGTTAGCTATTAGTAAGCATATTTTCTATATTTTCTAGGAGATTATTAATGAAAGAGTGCATCTACAGCTACAGGGTATATTGTAGTTAGTATTATAAGTCGATCGATCACAAATTCAATCGGACTGGCGCCCATAAAAATGTCCTTTTGGTCAGCAAAACGAAACTAGGCAAATCAAGTAAAAATTTGTCAAGCAGGCGATCTAAAATTTAGTTAAATTTAATTATTTGCCACGCCTTTTTTGTGCCACCCATATCATTTACAAGTTTATGTGTTAAGCAAATGATATGCATAATATGGCTATGTTTTCTCTGAAATAAATAAGTGTAGATATATAGCTCAACTTTACAAATTTCCAGCTCCACAACTGTAGAAGATATAGCTCTTCCGATTTCTTATGAGCCTTATTAGAGAGACACATTATTATTATTAAGTGTTATTATATAAAGTGTTCCGGTCTATAGAGAATCTCAGGAGTAACTCCAATATTGATATGATATTCCATATACAATATATATTTTGGTATGGGCTTCAAAATCATTTATATATCTACAATATAATTTTAGTCTAGAGCCCTCTAGCTTTAATAAAACTTTAACTTAGCTAGCCAAAAAGCATAACCTTTTCTCAACGATCCCATCAAGCCTTCATAACAAAATATTCACTTGCTATAGGACCAGTTGGGCAGAAAGTAGAGCCAATGGTTAATCCAAAGAAAGCAGTGCAAGCAAATCTTTCTTTCTTTAAAAAAACACAATCCTAGAGATGTTTTTATATGTGGCTATAAAATATGGGAGCTCTTCGATCTTCGACGTGGCAGAGAAGGAGATTTCAGGAATGGCCTCACTTTGTCTGTGGTTCCGTCTCCTGGCGCTGCAGCCTGATTTATGGAGTGTATCACAGGCTACATATGTGAACACTTCAGTCAAGGCTCTCACCCGTTTGCCTGGAGGCTGTCGCTTCTTCTGTCGCTTCTTCTTCTTCTTGTTTGGCAAATATGTTTGGGGCCGCTTTCCATTTAGATGTCGCCTAGTCCAGAGGCACATACTCGCCGAGTCGGTTTGTTTCGCTCAGCTGAATTGCCGGCAGTTTATTAAAAATATGTAAATCCGTAAGCCGTGGAACGAGCCGAGGACAGAGGGCAGGATGCAGGGGCAGGGGCAGGGGCAGGGGGCAGTGGCAGTGCAAACAGAGCAAGAAAGGTTAAAGATTAAAACGTACTGGCACTCGAGACGCGTTCGTGGCGTGCTAATTTGTCGAGCCATTTGCAGATTCATTGGGGCTATGTGCTCAGGCAGCTGGAACTGATTGTCCTTTCAGCTGCTCCTTTGCTGCCCCGGCCGCACTCCGCCCCTCCGCCCGGCGCTATGTTAAATGATCATTATTGATTTTACTGCCCAGTCCATAACAGATAATGGGTGAGCCAACTGAGCCAAGGAATTCACTAGCGGCATGTCAACAAATGGCAGCAAATTTCTCTCAGTCATTGTCTGCCTGCTCCTTCATCCTCGCCTCCTCTTTTTTTTTTTTTTGTTTTTGCTATGTGTACTTGGCCCGATGGCCCGCTGGCCCACTGGCCTGCTCCGCTCCTTGTGGCCATAATGTGCAGCTGTTGCCAATTTGTAAGTTGCTGCATATGCAGCGTATACGTCTAATTAGTAAATGCCAATGGTGATTAACTCATATTACCATGCCGCATACTAGAACAGATTGGCGACCAAATGACTCAAATTGTTGCGAGTGCCCAGATAAATCAGGGCCTGTAATGGCGCCAGAGCACGTCCGCTTGAACAATAACAACCAAAAGATGCGAATTTTGCCTGGAAAATAGAATATAGAGTATATATAATGTAATATATAAGTTGTGAATATTTTAGTTAAAGTTGTCTAAACGGATTATAAGAAACAGTATCTAAATTGATACACTAGTAAATGCATATTGAGAGAAATAAAATGCATATAAAAGATCTTTCAAAAGCGAATATATTTTAATTTAAGCCAACCTCCAGTCTCCACTGGAGGAGCTTAAATCAATTTAATTATTGAATCACTGAAACTTTTGCTACAAAACTTTGGAAGTTACAGTTTTTCTCGATATGCAACGTCACAAAAAAACCGCTTATGATTTCATTTTTTTTCCAATCAATAAGTGATCCAACCAATTATGAAGTTCTAGTTTAAAGTTACACAGCCATAAAAATTAAGATTTTTTCCGATTACCCGTGAAGCTTATTGATATAGTTAGATATGCACTGCGCCTCATCAGGATAGAAGAGTGAAATATGAAGGAAACTCAGTTATTATTTAATATTTTCATATGAGCTATCGTCCTACAACAAATTTGTTATTGGACTCTTGCTTATTTAATAATTTCAGAAAACATTTAAAAAAAACCTATATAAAAAAACATTTTTAAACTTAGTTACTAAAAATTGATCATTAGGCCGCATTAGCCACCACAGTTACCAAATTAATTGTGTATGCCACAAAATGAATCTTCTTTAAGACAAAAATCATGGTAGGAAGATATGTAGTTCAATTTTTTGAGGGAAAATCAAAGATTGAAGTTTACTTTGAATGTCAATTATTTGCATCAAAAATCGCTAAAAAAGCTGACAGACATGACGTGGGGTGCCATGATTTATTATAATTATTAATAATATTAATATTAATTTAATTAATTTAATTGCAATACTTGACATTAAATGTGCAGGAAAAAACTGGTGTTATAGTGAATTTTTCAAAAATGTAAAGTCTTATTTTGAAAAAAATAAAATAAAAACTATAAAAAATAATTTCGCCACTCGTCTATAGTGTTTTAAAAGTAATTTGTTTATATTTTATATCAAAGCAAATGAAGTTGTTTGCTTTTAAAATATGACAGAATTTGTGCAACACTTTATTTAGCCAGCCCCAACTAGCCAAGTCCCTCGTGGGGCTAGTTTTGTGATCCATTCCAATAGTAACTGGCTTTTACTTAAATATACCTCGCCAATCATTACTTTAAAGAGCTCGTCGGAGAGGGTTTCTTTTTAATTAATTCATAATTGGCAGTTCGATTTATTTTGCTGGGGAATCACAGGTAAATCGATACGAGGATTGGAGCAAACAAGTCTTTGATTTCAGTTAGTTAGTCGCCGCTAAAGCGAGGGGAGATCAGAACGAAGGCGTAACCAGGCTATATATATATATATATATTATATATATATATTCTTTTTTTTCTCTTTTATTTTTGGCACATTGTTGGTTTTGTTAGCTGTTTGATTTGGTTTATTTTTGCCGGTGGTTGTGGTAATTTAGCACTTGTCTTGTGGCTGAAATTTAATCGTTTGACACACCCGACCTGCCCTGACCCCTTTGACCCGGCCGCAGTCGCCCTTGCTGCCAAATGAACTTCGGCCCACGTTTCAATCCCCTTTCAGCGGTCTATGGTGTCTGCGGTCTCCGTCCATCTGCAGCTCCATCCGTTTGCAACGTGGCAGCGTGGCAGCGTGGCTACGTGGCAACGTGGCAGCGTTGGCAACCCAAAACGACCGACGTGACCTACGGTTTAACCATTAATTTACGCGCTAACCATGAGGTACTTAACTATACAAATGTATCCGTATCTGTGCGCACGCCGAGCCCGGCCAAATATTTACTGGTAATGAGCTGCTGCTGTGAAATTTGGATTGATTTTCTGCTTTTTTCCCTGTCTCTCTCGCCCTCTCTGTCGCTCTATCAACAAATTAAGAGTGTTATTTGATTTGAAATTTGCGTGAGCTTTAATTAGGTGTGGCCCGAAGTCAAAGGCTTCGCCAGAGCGTCCACCGACCGACCATCGATAGAGCACACGGACTTCAGGCATTCCGTCTAACAAAGTTACTTTAATTAGCATAGCTAAAAGCGTGTGGTCAGAGCCATTAAAAATGCCTGCTGCGCACTGCCAGATATCCCTGCTCATCTTTTCGTGTGAGCGCTTTTTAAAACTCCAGCAAAACGGGACATTTGCTTTACTGCTGCACTTGTGGCTCCTGCAGCGCATAATTAGCAGCAAGTGCTGGCCAAATGTACATCTGCGTGCCCACAGACACACACAGGGACACACTGGGACACACACCCGGACGGGTGTACACTTGAAAGGATCTGTGTGCTATAGTCGAGGGACTAAGTCCTCTCTCTCTAGCTGCTGCTGCTGACTAACCACGTCGGGCCTGTGTGCGTTGTGAAGCTAATTTGCTTCATTTGTCTGGAAAAGTGACTGACAAACCTCCAACATGCACACCCATAGGCATATATGCCAACAATAGATTCATGGCTGCTCGGCAAAGTGTTGACACGAGGCCGTGTTTTCAGACCTACTCCCTTCCAGCTCCCACTGTCCCGGCTGCTACTGCTACTGCTGCTGCAGCACACCAGAGCCGGAATCTAAGCAAACTACGCTCGACCTTCTGCGCCCGCAACAAATCCAAAAGTTTCAGCCAAAGCGAACACAGTGGACGCCAAATGTGGAGCGGAGCTACATAAATGCCATGCATTCCTTATTAGCAGCTCGGAAGGGCTTCGCTTAGGCACACGACAATTTGAGATCGCTCAAGGAACATTTATAACTTAAATGTTGCTCTTTAGGCTATTTGGATAACTCTAGGTGGATCTGGACTATAGTCGATACGATTGAGCATTTGCAAATGCTTTGCAGAGTCTGATTAATATTAAGGCTGATTGCATTGGTAGAGTATGTGTTAGACTAAATATGGAACTTTATATATCATAGAGCATATCATTCATATTAAGATATGAAATGGAAGACAAAGAGAGAGAGAAAGATAGAGAGAGAAAAAGTAAATGGATTTGACTAAAGAAAGAAAAAATCTTAGCTTTATAATAGTCGTTATATCATTTCCATCTAATCATCCATCATATGTTATTGTTATTAATAATAATATGGTATCCATCATATCATAGCATATCAATATTATCATATTTAACTTGTCATATCCTTCATATCATATAAATATATATTTTTTAATATATATTAATATATCCTTCATATAATTGGGTATCCATCATATCATATCCATCCATTCATATCCGTCTCATCTTACCCTAATATATGACATAAATATCATATTCATAGTATCCATCATATCGTATATTAGATATATCATGTCCATCATATTTTAGCCATCTTGTCGAATCCATCTTATCATATTAATCAATTATATCATATCCATCTTATAACCATATCATCTTATCCATCATATCATATTCATAATATTTTATCCATCTTATCATTTCATATCCATCTTATCATATCTATCTCAACATATACATTATATTATTAATACAATTTCACATTTATCAAAACTTACTTAAAAGATTCTAGAATACGCAAATCTCTGGCATTTCTTAAAATTTCAATCTTAGAATTCTTGCAATTTTTGGTTAGTGTCATGCAGATACAATTAGGCAGTCCAACCTTTAATTAAAAACAATTTATTAAGTCTTAAGTCTTATTATATATATATATATATGTTACTGCCAACAGAAGTTTCTATCTATCGAGCTTGAAATTAAATGAAAGCAGACTACATAATGCATTCAATACGAGACTTCAAAGTCTTATCTTATTGCATAACATAAGCCTCTGCTGCAACTCTTCTCGCTTCCACATTTCAGCTAAAGTTTTTCGATCAATTTCATCAACAATTTCTATATAGTTTCCCAGTCAGATTAGCAACAATTTATATCGCTTGGATGCTTAGTGGCAACCACTGTTGTAGCTGGCTGGAGTCAAGCGGCGATATTGGTAGCTGAGGCATTGCTGCTCGCTGGGCTGCTGGTCGTGGCTTTGGCTTGAGCTATGGCCTGGCTAGGACTACACAGAGTCGAGAAGCCTGCAATCCATGCAGTAAAAACATGTGTAATTGATCTGATTAAGTTGCCTTTTCTCTACCCTGTCTGCGTGTCCGATTGTTTGTCGATTTGTGTGTTAAGTGTGTGTGTGTGCGAGAGTGTGTGCGAGCGAGTGTGTTCGTGCCCATGTTGTACAGGCGTGCAGCATGCCGAGCGCTTGCTTTGTATATTGCCTTCTCTTTGAGCAAACAGACAAACAAATTGGGCTTAGACAGAGAGAGGGGCGACGGGGGAGGGGGCGGTGGAGAGACTAGGCCTTGCGGCTGCTGGCTGGCGGCTGTTGGCTAATGCCTGCTGGCACTCGGCCTCTCTCCGGCTATTTGCTGCCGTCCGTATTTTGTTGTTGCCACTGCCGCACGCTTTGCTGTTTAATGAAACGGAAGTATAACATTTTACTTTGCGGTAAATATTGCATAGTTTGTATACCCTGCACCAAACACTCGGCTCCCTTTTTCCCCCACAATTCATAATTGTCAATTTAAATGTGTTTTAATGTCATTGTCGGTTTAACAAAAAGAACGTATATGTTTATTGATTATATACAACCGTAAATTGTGCATGCTCTGAATGAGTTGGTAGCCTCAATAGTCAAATATAAATATGCTTTGTGAATGCAGACGAAACTGAGACAGTCTTTTTTACGGGGAAGGGCAAAATAGTTATAGCTCATGCAATAGTATTAACCTTAACTTGGCTTCTCACTAACTTTTTAAATAGATGTAATTGTTCAAGTTATGCGCACTTAAAGAAACACTTAATACTATCACAATAGCTATTCATATTTATAATAATAGTAAGCTTATTCTTTTTTTGGTTGCCTCAATTTAATAAAAAAAAAAATTCCACAAATAAATAAAAGCGCTTTTTTTTCTATCCTGAGCTGAGGTACCAATTTGCACTTAAACATATATTAAGTGTTACTTGTTATCTTTGACAAAAAAATATATGTAGAGCATACTCCACATTTTATATGTTTCTTCCCGTTTACTATAAAATCGCATCGCATGAAGACACAGTTGGCGGTGGGATAGTGTCTAGTCGTACACTCCCAACAGAAACGTTTACTTGCTAAAGGTGCATAACAAACTTAAAGTTATTGTATGTTTACATAGTGAAATGAATTTATATGTGCCTCGTCAATCTTTTAAGAGTCTATAATTTAGATTATAGAACTTACTTACAAAGTACCTCATACTATCACACCAAGAATATATGGGATTTTTGTATAAATGTTGCCTTCAATATTAGATTCCTTTTAAACTTTTTTTCTTTTCAAGAAGAAAAGACCCTATAAAACAAATTGTAAATTTTAATAAGTTTATTCAAAATAAAAAGAAATAATTTTTAACAGCTGTTCAAGCCTTTATCTTTGATAGTTTTCAACATAGAACATACTGAGATTTCCGCTCAATCCTCATTCAACAGAATAAAAGAAGTTTCCCAAATCTTTTCGCTTAGCCCATGCATTACTTGCTTAATCGTCTCTATTTAGTTGGTCAATCGAACGAACGATTGACTCTCGATTGGATAACTGCAGCTGTGATTGCTAATCAGCCAAACAACAGGTTTTTGAAGGACTTTAAGCGTAATCGTTTCGATTGCAGCGACATTTGATGCCGCATTGGCTCTTTAAGAGTCGAGATTACATGGAGCAGTCGGACCGAGGACGTGTTGTACCGAGTAGTCTTTATGTGATTTGGCTAAGTAATTCGTTTGGGCACGAGCTGGCAGCACTTGCATAGCTCGAGTAGTCTGTGCCATAAACTCACACAATTTGTGTTGCAATTTGCTCGTCAAAATTTCATTTGCATTTACGGTTTGTGCCTCGGCTCCTTTATTTGCATGTGCTTCTTTGTGGCAGCCAGCTCAACACTCAACAACTTTAGAAATTTTAATTTAATTTCATTTTTGTTTGCCTTACTGGGCACACATTAAAATTGCAGCATGTAGTTTTCATATTTAAATGAATATTTATACACTTGCCGAAAGTATTACAAACTTTTCACGTGGCCAACTGGCCAAAGCGCAAAAACCCTCCATGTTTCCTATAAATATTGAATGTGCATACTATTATATGTATATATATATATGATATAGAGAAATAATATTTAGTCTCACGATTGCCAATCAAAAGTATCAAAAGTTTTAGATGTAGCCAGAAGAGGTAACATATTTATAGACTCCAAGGATCTGTCTGCCATATAGACTCCAACAAGTTTTTCATATATCTTAACTGCTTGATATATAGCTCAACCTATGTATAGATCAGTATCTATGTTTATAATTTTCTGTGAGTTTGAATTCCAATTTAAGAAATTTTAACTCTGCTGCAAGCTCACTCGAAATGTGATTCATCAATTTAGAAAAACAGGGGAAATTCCTTTGCCACATATCACACTTTGGTCATGGCAAATCACAGTTTGACAGCTGCCCACATCACATAGCATTAATTAAATGAATAATATTTGACTTTTTTTGCACAACTTTGCCTGCCAGTCCTAGAGCCTTGGACTGAAAATTTCATAAGGATTCGACTTTAAGAATTCATTTCCCATAGTGCGGGACTGGGGCGTGCAGCAGAACCGCTGTGTAAAGTGCGCAACTGTTGTTGACCCTCGCAAGCACACAGCTTCTCGCGTGATTCGCCAAGAGTGTGTGTGCCGATGTGTGTGTGTGTGTGTGTGTGTGTGTGTAGGAAAGAAAGTTTGAATGTTTGTTACGGTGGCTGGGGCTGTGTGTTCACAGTATCTTCCAGCTGAGCATTAGCAACTTAGAGTACCTTATTTGTTTTCATACTCGTTAGCGAAATGAAAAGAGTATATTGGTTGTGTACCTCTCGAAGTTGGCAAGAGAAAATGGTGAATACGAACCGAGTAGATAAGATTAAAAATAGATATATATTTATATAGGCAATACTAAAGTCAGACATAGTATTTCTTTTACCTGTTTCAAATTTATATGTGGAAATATTTTTGAAAAAATGTAGCTTCTTTTATTTCTTGAGCGAGCATCATACACTCGCTCATCCCAAACGCTTTACCTTGCTTTGTTTTCTTGGGCTCAGACGAGCTTACAATTAAATACATAATGACGGAAAAGTTCAACTTCAATGACAATCTCGACTAATTCCACCCTCCGCTTTAGTGGAAAATATTAAATATAATACAAATATTTATTAATTTTATTCATTCTTGTAATTTCATTGCGCACATTAAGCCAGTTTAGTTGCAAGGAGTGCCTGACTGGAATATACCTAACCAGAGTCAAGTTACTTCAGTTAAAGGGAGTTTCCGATATACTCAACTAGAATCAAGCCAGCTCAGCTGCAAGGAGTGTCTGACTAGAATATACCTAACCTGACCACTTTAGCTACAAGAAGTGACTGACTAGAATATACCCTAACTAGAATCAAGCCTGACTAGTATATACCACATACTCGGAGTTGCAACTACATTATTAGACATTCACTGCATACCTCCACTTAAAAATAAGGTTTTGTAATCCTGTTTCACCGATATATATTTCTTTGGCTTAGCATGTCCAGTGAGCAGGAAGAACTCAAGCAAAGCGAGTAAAGACAACGAAGCAAAGGCCAGATTTTCACTTGAATTTGACTACGTTTCTACGTTACTGGCCTTAAGCATTTAGGCGCACCGAGCAAAATGTTGAAAAAATCGTAACGTTAACAAGGGGGCGTGAGAGGAACAGTCGAACTCCAGCGAATTGATGCTTTCTGAGTGCAAAGCCCATGAGATGAATTAGAGGCCAAATTCAATTTAACAAAGCATTTCAGAGCAGCTCCAGAGCTATTAAGAGCGAGTGCAACAGCCTACCGAAAGCACATTCCATTAGATGGTACGCGGAAGGTTCGCTCACAGAGCGACTGCAGGTGGGACCTGCCCACTCCAGCTTCTGTTCTATCATGTATCATTGGCAAGTTCATTTACAAGCATTTTACAAACGAAACACTCAGCATAGAGATAGAGACTTGGGCATCTTTTTAACTTTTAAATAGGCAAATTCATGGGAATTTAGTAAGTTTTCGCACAATTAGGCAGCGATCAATGTCTTGACCAGGTGAGAGGTAATGAGCGAAGGGTAGGTCGAGGGCGAGTTCCTCTGCAGCAAATGGGCAAAGCAAAGGAACTAAAAAGCAAATGGAATTGTTTTCCGCAAAAGTAGACAACGATTAGTTTCAGCTCGGATTATATCAGAGTTATCTTCATTTAAGGTGTGGAAATTATAGAGCTTGGTATAGTGCTTGCATCTGACTATAACTAAAATATAATATGCAAATTATAATCTTTTACGAAATTAATTGAGTGTATTGGCTTTGTTTATTAAAGCAAACCATTTCGTCTCCCTTGAAGCTGGAGACTTGAAATTGGGAATACTTGTTTGATACAGTTTTAAGATTACACCAATACACCTTAAGATTACACCAATACACCTACTATGAGCACGTTAAGTAGGAATATATCTATGCTAATAGAAGCGTGGCAAATTAAGCAAAATGTTTCATCTTCTAATGTTTTAGATCTACAAGCTTAAAATTTGGTAACTTAGGCAATGTTCTCCTTCTCATTTTATTAGTTAGTGCGGACCTGCTATATAAGGTGACTAAAAAATGTGATATAAGGCCTATATGCCTTAGAGCTGGCAATGTTATGCGAAAGAGTATTCTGCAATTAGTAGTGCTCGACTGCATGCAGAGAAATTTAAGCATCTGTAGAATTCAAAACACATAAGAGTCATTAATAGAAGAGGGTAAGCTTAGAGGTAAAGACACGTATTTAGCCTTACATAATTCACAAATAAAGTCAAACTTTGAATAGTGCGCTAATAGTAAGAGTAAGACGGAAAGTCTCTATACAGTTGCAACTGAAAGTATTCAAAGTTCCGATAACGAATTCAACTGAAGCACAAATGGGTCATCAAATTATTTACTCTATATTTATGAGCCCTTAAACCGTGATGTGGAATATGTACCCATATATATATAGTAGGTATCTGTAAACAAATACTTAGTGTTATCAAATTTGTCTGGCAAATTTGTGTGACTGGCAATGAGCATATGAATGGGAAATAGAATATTCAATGCTTAAAAGATATTCATATCACATCAGACATCTGCATGCACAGCGTCAGAGCCTTGTTAAGCCCTTCTCTCGTCGCCTTTGCAGATACAAATATTCGGTTACAACTCACAGCTATATGCAAATTTCTCAGACGCTCTGAACCGGGCCCAGGGCATCGTCGGCGTCTCCATACTACTGCAGGTGAGTCTTGACACGGCTAACCCCACTCCCACTCGGGTGTTGCCTGAAGGAGTTGTGCATTAACTGTCTGTCCCGCTAGCTGGGCGACCTCTCCAATCCCGAGCTGCGCATGCTGACCGACCAGTTGGAGCGCATCCGCTACGGCGGCGACGAGGTCTTCGTGAAGCGGCTCTCCATACGCGGACTGCTGCCCGACACGGACCACTACATGACGTACGATGGCTCGACAACAGCTCCGGCCTGCCACGAGACCGTCACCTGGGTGGTGCTTAACAAGCCAATCTACATAACGAAACAACAGGTAAGACTGCACAACATCTGAAATTGAAATAATATGCAGATTTATAGATAAAGACTGAAATAGTCGTGTCCCGAGAGATTGTTGCTTTATTCAACTATAATATTTGGATAACTTGTGATTGAACTCATTGTATTTTTGATCAGAGTCAACAGAGTCAATACTTAAAGCAAGCTCTTTTCATTAGTTGTTCTGGGCATATATTAGTTGTTCTGTGTATATAATTATTAGTAGGATTGATTTGCAAAAAAGTGAGTAAGCTTGTAGTAAATAGTAGAAAAGAATTGTAAATTGATGTATACAAAAATTGTATTATGGGACAATTATAATTTATTATAAGACTATTTAAGAGTTATAGAAAAATAAATTGCCATGAAGTTGTTTCTGGTTTTTTTTTAAGCCTCATCACAATAAGTATGTTGTTATTCATACATATTAACATATAAACATAAATAATAAATATCAATTCAGTTAGATTATCGCATTAGGTCTTGGCTGCCCGTATTTTCAAGCGTAAGATGCCATTTTGTATAACTATGCTCAATGTTGACTCTGCCGAGGTCGAATCAACTTTCCTTGGACTTTTTCAATACTCGTTGCACCCAGCTTCGTCTGAATATGGACTTAGGTTTAAAAAGGCTTTACTAATAATTATATCTTAACATACTAAGGTCAGCTAAACTACAGATTACATATTGCGTAGAAGCAATCTTGCTGGAATTTCAGATTCCGTTTCATTCATTTCTTATGATTCAATATTATATTAATCAATAACTTAACTTAAGTTCAAAAAATTCCAGCACTATTGAACACTTTATTTCACTAAATTTAAAAAAACAAGTAAGAGTGCTCTAATCGAGACGGCTCGATTAAGGGATACCCTGAACCCTGTAAGAGCTGTTACTAAAATCATTTTAAGCTTCTTTTATATATACATTGCATATAACGCATGCAAACATTAATACACAGTTATGCGTAGGCATAGGGGTGGGAGTTTTACATATTTTTGGTACCTGCTGACCCTTTTAGAAATCTGAAGTTGCTAGCGAAAAAAGGGCATAATTGGAATTTCCTAGTGTTTATGCGTATCGCGGATATCGCACACAAACACATAAACGAACTATGCGTACACACATACATACTCAGTTATGTGTAGGCACGCGCTCTGCTTACTGCGCAGTTGACGCTGCGGCAGCGCTTGTGCTGCAATATAAGCATTACTACGGGAAATTGATTGTTGAATAACTTTTTTTCTGCTTGGACTTTTTTAATGAAACTTTTAGAGTATAATTAGATGGTACATATGTGTGTATTTGCCAAAGCACAAGTCTCTAGTATTTGATATACGACTTCTGGAGAAATTTGCAAATTTTGGGGAAATGGGGGCCGGTATCCAAAATCGAAAAATACCAAAATGCGCATTCATTACAGTAACATACACCGCTAATCTGAAGTTTCTAGCTTTTACGGCTACAGAGTTACGTTTCGAAAACAAAGTCGAATTATCGATTTTTATCGATAATAAGAAAATGGGATGACTTTTCGATAATTTATGATAAACTTGTTCAGCGTATGGTATACACGAGTATTCATGTCAAATTTCAAGTCTCTAGCTTTTGTAGTTTAGGAAATCGGTGCGTTCATACGGACGGACGGACGGACGGACGGACGGACGGACGGAGGGACGGACGGACGGACGGACAGACGGACAGGGCTCAAACAATTTCTCTTGTCGTCCTGATCAAGAATATATATACTTTATGGGGTCTGCCACGCCTCCTTCTGCCTGTTACATACATTTTCACAAAACCATTATACCCTGAATTCCCATTTTCAATGGGTTCAGGGTATAAAAATGAGCGATGCTGGGTCTAGCATACGGCGTTTAGTTTAGTGTAATTTAAGAGCGGCAGCTAATCCAAAATATATTTAGATTTGTAAGAGATGTATATTTGTTGAGAGACTGATCGCAGTTTAAACTTAAAAATTATTAATTTCGCATAAATACTGTAGCTGTGTACGTGCATCGAAAGTTATCAAAGGCTCCTAAATTGACTATTTTATATGGATATATTTTATATATTTTTTATGGATATATTTGCATATTCACAATACTAAAATAGATTAGAGAGGATATATTAACTTGCAAAAGAAACACTGCAGCTTAATCTTGCTGCTCGTAACGCTTTGCAAGTGAAGCAACTATAGGCTCAGGTCAATATGATCTGTTATATGTCAAGTAACTGCATAAGCAGGGCATTTGGAGTATTCGTTAGTAAAGTAACAGCAAGAGTTTTTAGTAAAGTTACTCTAACTAATGTTACTCCAAGGTCAGGTGTGATAGCTTTTAAAGTAAAGTAAATACACGATCAATCCACCCAAAGCTTTGCAATGACAGAGTCATGCGATACGCTAGATACCCTAGTACCCTAGATCCATAAGCCTATTCTTTGGTCTGTATCAAAACATTTTAAGTATCGATGCGCTCCAAGCAAGCGCTGATGCTTTAGTCTGCTTATAGCTCTGTCTTTTGCAATGCTATCGCCTGCCTATGGCTCTGCCATTCGATATACAATGTTATAGCTGCACCATTCGTGCTGGCCATACTTTACTTCACTTTACTCTCCACTCTTTGTATACAATGATATCAGAGTCCCTGGTCGGGTCACGCTTAACTAGCTACGGGCAGGCGGGTGGGAATTATTTGTGTTGAAATTATTTATGTGCATTAGCAATTGTTTCTTTACGGCTCCCCTGGCTGGCAGTTGGCAGTTGGGCGATTCATAATGTCATAATTGCTAAATATTCCGATGGCCTCTGCATTGTCTGAGTAAAGCTTTAAATAAAGCTGCCACTCGAGCGGGAGGAGCGGCGCAACAACAAAGGACAGCGAGTATAACTGCAAGTGATGGCCACTTTCTGCCCGCGTACCTGCGCAGCGAGCCAGCAAAAAAGACAGCATACAAAATGTAATGCAAATGTTTATTAAGTGCCGCGCCGTAATAAAGACGCCAACATGCATGGCCATCAGGCAGGCAGGCAGGCAGGCTCTGGAATGCAGCCAGAGGAGCAGGAGCAGGAGCAGGAGTCGGAGCCGGCGTCGTCGTACGTGTAAATACAGTAAACGGCGAGGGCAAAAGCGAAGGCGATGACGATGACGATGAAAGGAGGATGAGGAGAAGGAGGAGGTGGAGGAGGTGCACTTGCACATGGCTGCATATAGAAGCGGCTCAGGCCGGAGCAGAAGTCGCAGACGGACTAGGCAGCCGCCGAGTCAGACTCATAAAAACTTCAACAAGCGAAATGGCACCCGAGTGACCATGGCTACAACTTGTGGCAGCCCTGGAGCACTCAGACGACAGCAGCAATAACACCCTGCACCAAAGCGCACCGAGTCGATCCGTCCGACGAACCTAGAGCCGGCAACTGCAACCGTACCTTAGTGATGTATGCCAATACAGCCGGCTACACCTGACCAACAAGACATAATTTACCAAATTAGAGTGCCGCACTGCACTGGAGTGTGCGAAGAGGCGCCTTCCAACGTGACGGACAACGACAAAGTAAGACACGGAAACAACGAGTGTGAAATGGCATAATCATTCTCTGAATTTGATAATTTCGAAGTATCGATAGTCGATCTAATGATCTGTGATGGCTAGCGATACTTACGAACGGATCTTTAACCACTTTGTCTTGCCTTTAGTCTGTGCTCATTTATCAGTTTCTTTGCCTTACCTATAACTAGACGGTCTTTAAGATATATAGAAGAAGGTTGTCTGCCTGCCTATTACTGAAATGTTTTTATTATACCCTGAGCCCATTGAAAATGGGAAATCAGGGTTTAATGTTTTTGTTGGATGTATGTAACAGGCAGAAGGAGGCGTGGCAGACCCCATAAAGTATATATATTCTTGATCAGGACGACAAGAGAAATCGATTGGGCCATGTCCGTCTGTCCGTCCGTCCGTCCGTCCGTCTGTCCGTCCGTCCGTCTGTCCGTATGTTTGAACGCGCCGATTTCAGCCCGTATAAGAGCTAGAGACTTGAAATTTTTTTTGTAGGTCCGTGTATAGCACGCGCAGATCGAGTTTGTTTTAAAAAATCGATAACTATCCCCAATTAATTGTTATCGATTAAAAACAAAATCGAAAAAATTCTATCTCGCCCATCTTTTAAGCTAGAGACACCAAATTTTATATTTAGCTTTATATGTATTTTATGGAATTCTGAATTTTGTTAGATTTTGGATACCGGCCCCTAATTCCCCCAATTTCGATGAAGAACACAGATTCGACGGGGCTTAGGGTATCCCCTAGTCGGTCACGCCCGACTAGAGTTTTCTTACTTGTTTTAGGATGTGGTTAAGCAAATTTTATTTCAAGTGATAAGATCAAGATCAAGATCAAGAAATATGATATCGTGCTTTAATGATTTGCCTTGAAGTAGGTAAAAGATGTATTTAATTTATACAATATATGATCCATATTAACAAGTTTTTTTTGTAGCTTTGACAGATACCGACAACATCTACTGTATATACAGAAAAAGAGAGCGTATAATGGCAACAATTGATAATTTGAAATCATCTATAATCGAGTATTAAATAATCTGATAGTCTGATAGTCTTACTAGAGGTAGAAGCGAAATTTAACTCTTATACAATTGTCTTGGCCTTGCCTGTCTGACTATTACTAGGCCTAAGGCTTTAAGGCTAGAAGCTTACAAATTCGATAGTTAAGCTACTGTTAAATTCCTCGACCAATGACACAAGAATCTTATTTGCTCCACTTTCGTAGCGGTTCATATCGAAAATACACTATTATTTTCAAAGTTCTGAAGGGTAAGCCCCAAAATGTTGTAGTTACTTACTAAAGATTCCTTCGAATGATTGGCTAAAAATTATGTGTCTACACACACTAATGACGTGCCTAATTATTTAAAAGTTAGATTAATTCAAAGAATACTTTCTCCTCCTTTCTTGAGAGTCGTGGCAAATCAGAAAGAACTATATCTTAAAAGGTGAAAGATATCTAGTATGTATATGTCCACAATCTTATATCATCATCTTATAGTTAAGAAGCGATGAAACAAGAATCTCTTGCTCTATGCAATTTTTTTTATCAGATATCAACTGATGTCAGCGCTCTCACGGCTATCCCTGGCGGGTCAAATTATTGTTCATGTGAGGCAGTAATTTTTGTTTTTCTTTTTGCTGCCGTCCAACAATTTTAAGTTATGTGAAAATTTTGTGCTCTCGGGCTAAGTTTTTGCCCTCTTGGTGGAACAAAGTAACAAAATGACTCGATGCAGTTCTTAGATCTGCACAGCGCAGCGTCGTAAAGTAGAATATTGTCTTGTCTGGCATAAAGCTGGCTGAGTCCTACACTCTGCAAAAGGTTTTCATTTAAGTCTCATTCATTTTGTATTTGTTTCTCTCCTTTTTAGTTGCACGCACTGCGCCGCCTGATGCAGGGCAGCCCCGACCACCCCAAGGCCCCGCTGGGCAACAACTATCGCCCGCCCCAGCCGCTGCTGCATCGACCCATTCGCACAAACATTGACTTCAAGACGGCCAAGACAAAGGCCGCCTGCCCCACCATGTACCGCGAGGTCTATTATAAAGGTAAGTCAGTTATATTTATTGTATTATATTATATTACATTAGATTATATTATATTTTATTATACTTTATTATATTATATTATATTATATTATATTATATTATATTATATTATATTATATTATATTATATTATATTATATTATATTATATTATATTATATTATATTATATTATATTATATTATATTATATTATATTATATTATATTATATTATATTATATTATATTATATTAAATTATATTATATTATTCTTTATATGAGAATAAAAACAAATTGAAGTAGAAAATTTGTTAAATTATTATTAATCAATTGACTCCATTAATAACAATAAGTGTTTCTTGGATAACATAAAAATACGTTACAAAGTAATACTCGCTCATGAAGTCAAAAGAGCATATTGGTTTTAGACAATGTCTATCTGGCTGTTCGTCCCTCTGTTTGTATGAATTATATGCCTCTCGCTACTTTTGAAATGAGAGAGTAATTTGGGTTTGTTTGTAGTCTCAGTCCACCGAATGGTAAGTTTTTTGGTGTCCACCAAAATTGGACTTATCCAATTGGCTAATAAAGTATCTTTTGTAACATATTTTATAGCTAGAGACTTAGACTTACTATTTACTCAATGGAGAATACTTTTGCAAAAAAAAAATAGAATGTGTGTCTTTACGAATATTTGGGGCATGGTAAACCAAAAAGAAAACTTTATCTCAAAATTTGATTACTTAGTTCCTGTTGACTGATTCTAGTCATTCCATACAACACATATATATTATATATATTAACATACATATATATACATATTTATACAGTCATATATAAGCTAAAAGAAATATATGTGACTTAATATTGCTCTGCCCACGGACAGATAGGAAACATGCCTTATCGATATATATGCATGGGAATACATGTGCGGGCATTGACCTTAGGGTGCAAGTAATATTGTGGGAAGCTAAGGCACACTAACTGTCACAGCAAGCACTCCACATTTCAAAACATAGACTCCCATTCATATTTATATTTTATTTATTTCTATATTTTATATCCATAAATGCATATATGTATATATAAATAAAGTGATTTATACAAACCCTCCTTAGCATTAGTCAGCATTATAAAGTTTTGCTGTCGGATCATTGTAGACCTGCTTCACTGAATACATGGTATGTCCATTAGGGTATGATAAATCGATAAATATCGATGTTGTGGTAAATATAGCTGTTTTTTGACTGTGAGCGAGTATTATGCAGTCGGAAGCGCCTGACTGAGCAAGTTTTCGGAAAATTAATTAATTGATTGTTTAAAAGAAATACAAATTTCAGCTTAAACTCTCCGATTAATTTTATTTGTGTTTCTTTTTCTTTCTCTTCTTCTTTTCTTCTCCTTTATTCCCGATACATGCAGCTACCAGTTGGAAACAAAACTAGAAGTCAATGCCATAACGTTCAGTTCTAAGCGTGAGACGTTAGTAACGTGTGGCTTGCAAAAGGAGCTTCCACTAAATATATATATATATTTAAAGTTAAAGTAATAAAAGAGCGATAGACAGAGACGGAGCGAGAGCGAGCGCGAGAGGGAGAGAGAGTGAGTGAGTGGAAAGAGAGTGCGAAAAGTAATTGATTATCGACAACGCATAACCAAATGGCAATTAAACACACCTACACACACACACGACACAAATATAGTACATATATAGAGACATATACATATGAAGAGAACACTCTTAAAAATATATTATACATAAATAAGCATAATAAGCATTTAAGGTGAATATTTTTTTTTATGAACCCTAAAAACGCCTGTTAAAACGTGTTTTTTTTTTGTATTTTTTTGTGTAACGTATAAGTAAGATAACGTCATAAATGGACAGTAATCATAAACGTAATATATATATAAATATATAAATAACATATATTGTATAATGATTTAAGAGGCACCGTGAGATTGTCGCAACAACAATAAGATCAAACGAATAGTAAAATGAAACTTTAGTAATAATTGAATATCTATAGCTACTTATAATCAGAAATTATAAAAGATAATTAACGACAACCGAACAGATGTCAGCTAGTGAATGTTACTAATGTAGTAGACGCATTATGCAAGACCCACCCGTGCTATATACTGTATTTATAAATACTATATACAAGATCGTAGATATAATATATATATACTGTATCGAGAACACACTTACATATATACGTACTTATAACAATTTGTATAGATTGTCTGGATCAAATATTGATTACCCTCCTCCACACACACACACCGACACATACACACACACATACAACATATTTAAGAGCCTATCGAGCTGTGCGTATAATAGTAACGGGCTTCCTTCCCCCTTACAAATTGTACTCGCTTCATATATACTTTATTTTTCTTTTCGAATCCCCCTTTCTTTTTGCCGCCCAATCATTTTAATGGATAGCAAATATGACATGTTCCTTTCAATATCTGTTCAACATAGTTATATAACAAACATATATCTGTCAATATAAAAATCTTACCAAGTTCAAAATAAATCAAATATGCTTATTATTTGTTGCAAAATCAAATGTCTATTTCATGTCGAGAGCTTCATGCGCACAGCACTTTAATCAATGAATGAAATGCTGCCAGAGACAGACGTTGAAACTGCACATTCACGGCAGGCACAACTAGAATATACCGCGCACTTTGTTTCAGCTACAACAAAATGATGGGAGTAATGCATGAGTGGGCAGGGAATTTGTGAACATGCATCCTGAGGTAACTAAATCTCTATAAAGATAGATGTTAAATGAACAGACGCATAGACTGAAAATACATAACAGGCACGACTAGAACATACCACGTAACTATTTCCATTTTCGACAAAACTTGGAAGGAGAAATACATGAGCTGGCAGAAGCTATGGCAAGACAACTTATATTTGCTTACTGAAGTATCTCTATATGAATATGGAGACAACTGACAGATAAAACTGCATACTCACTGTAGGCACGTCTTAAATATACCGCGTCTCCTGTTTTAGTTCCAACAAAACTTTGAGAGCAATACATGAGTTTGTTTTCTGAGGGATGTCTGTCTATATACAGATGGAGCCAATATAACAACAAACAAAAGAAGCTCCAAAGCACTACCAGCGTTTGTCTGTTACTTGGTTTGTTTATCTGTGCAGAGGATATCCGTGAACAATAAGTCAGCTTGCAACTAAAGTAGTTTTAATTCATAAAGATGATTTGGAAATAAATATTTTTTTCAGCAAATATTTTTAACGTATTGAAAGCCAATTAATTATTAAATAATTTCACAATGTATTTACAACTGTTTGTTTCTAGATTTCTTTTCTTATATATATCTTTTAGAACAGAGAGTTATAAGAGAATTGGAACAGAAACAATGTAAATCGTGAAGTTAGAGAAATTGTTATTTTCCCTTTATTTTTAGCATCCACTATTATTTTTATGAACGACTAAATTTAGTGAATATTTCTTTCTCAAGCCCTGAGGTCCACCTGCCTTTAGTTTGAATGAAAAAAAAATCTGAATTATTAATAGTTGTTAGTCTCACTATTTATTTCAATTTGTTTTCAAAATATTGTATTTGTCCTACATTTAGTGCTCAGTCGCACTACTTTTTTCTTTTTTAACACAGCTGCACATCTATGCGTGGCTGCATATGCAACATGTTTTTGTGTAGGTTGTATTGAATGATACAATAGAATGTCGTTGCTCAGTACCGTTGGACAATGGTGGAAGACGAGGACTTCATCTGGACTCGTTGAAAGATCAACCCAGCTCTACTAGCTGCAGTTTACCTCGAAGTTGTGTACTCTCGGCCAGTGCACTCATAATGGAATTACTTCTGCCAGCATTGACCATCGATATGTTCTCCCATTGTATACACTCTAAATCAATGTAACAAAGGCTAAAATAAAGGTAAATGACCTGGAAGGGCTGTTGCAGCAAGAACACAATGATGGTTTGATTTGATCAATTTAAAGTAAAACGTAAAAGCAATCATCGTGGGCCCATGCAGAGTGCTGTCCCTACAGGGTAGCTCAGTGCACGGCAGTCTCGGCCATATTAAGTGCATTTAATGCAATACAATCGAATTGCCAACAGTTTCTAGCAAATGCCGCAGATGCGTGCAGCCTGGATTTAAAATTATTCTGACCGCAGCAGCAGCAGCAGCAGTAGCTTTAACTCATCCTCCGGCTTATCGTTGAACCGATACCCAACGTGTCTGCGCTGCTCTGCTTCTGCTTCTGTTCTTTTGCATCCTGACGCCCCGCTTATCGAACATAAAATGCAACATGAAACCACAAAATCTGTTGTGGTTATTTTAAATCACGTTTAAATAGCATTGTAGAAATAGAGATGACCGCGTGGCGTATTTCCAGTGCGCCGAGACACGACGAAAAGCCATAATTTGCTGTAAATATTACGGCATCTATTTGCATAGCCTGTGTACATTGAATTAAGAGAAATTAAAGGGTTTTGCAGGGATAGTGGATGGTTGATAGTAAGAGCAGCACTTTTATAAACTTACATTGTTTCGATTGGGACATAGCTTATACTCAGAATATGTCATTTGTAGTTCTGAAATAGAGACTTAAAAATGTTTACTTCTTAATTTGAATGTTTATTAGTAACATTCATCTGTGATTGGAAGTTATAGATCATATCATAGGTTCTGAGACTATCTATATAAAAAGCAAACTAATTCTGAGCATTTGTATGCGGATAGTAGTTCCAGTTCAAGCAATTCTCTTTTTGTAAAGACAGTCTCAGAAGCGACTACTAATCTTTGGTATATACATTTCACATGCTAAGCTATACCACTCTAAAGTAAATATATGTCATACAATTAGCACTAACCTTGCTTATGTCCATGCGGGTATATCTTTTTATTTCCCTTTCTTTTCTTTCCAACTTTTCTTTCTTTTCAACTAAACTTTAAGTTTAATATTTATATTGATATTAATATTAAATATACAAATTATACTTAAGCATTAAAATCTCTCTATCCATCTATTTATCTAAAAAAAATCTCTTTTCATTGACATTAAGTACATATTTCTCTAATTTTTTATCATCAAAAAAATTATTATTAAACTATTTTTAAGCATATTTTATATAAATTTATTGTAATTTCTATATATCGTATTTCCTCTTTTTTTACGAATGGGATTTCAATGCCCAGATAAACATCTAAACCTTTAAGTGATATTTCTATTTACCGTGCCGATTCGTGTCACGACAACGAGAATATCGTTCAACTCTGGCATGAATAATAAACTTTTATGGCCAAAAGGGAAATTATTGTACATAAGCGTCGCTTGGGATATACTATGAAAAATAGCCCCGAAACCAAAACAAGTTTTTTTTGTGCTCTTGTTAAGTCGGGATGGGAGCGAAAGGAGTGAAAGTGTGGGCGTGCGTGCGTTTGTGTGTGTGCCACCATATCACATAATAATTTGTATAAATATTTGCATTAATTTCACAAGCTACAATTTTCATAGAGGCTCAACAAAGCGAACAAGAGCATATTGGCTTTGTGCAGTGTCTGTTCGGAAGCCCGTATGAACACGAATAAACAATCAAGTTAAAGTGAGAAGCGAAATCAATAATGAAATGCATCAGAAGAGACAAATTTAAAGAGTATTTATATAAAATCAAGCCATGAAATGCAGATCATTTACCTCATACTCTTTCGCAATTTACCTAAAGAGAGAATTACTTATATATCGTCAATCTTATTATTTCCTATCATTAGTAATTTACAGCGTATCTCACAACCTGCTACAGCTCATAATTATTTTTTTTTTTATCTCTTTATTTTTGTCACTGTTTTATATTTTTCATTTTTGTTACGGTTCGCCAAAGCTTTTTAGTGAACAGCGCCAAATTTTCAGCGCAGCAAGGGATTTGCCAATTATGACTTAAATTAATACATATTTAAAACTTATTTTAGCGCCCGATACGCATTAACATATAAATTCATTTCGGCCATAATGCCCTCAATCTGTGCGTGTGTCTGTGAGTGAATATTTTAAAATTTTATGGCAAACATTTTTGGACTTTTTTTTTTTTTTGTATAAATAGACAATTACAAAAATTTAGATATAGACAAATATTTGTGATTTTATAATTATTTTAAAGGGGAAGCCAGAGCAAATCGATTATACAGCTCTGATTTATTCAAAATGACGTTTTTGACTGCTAAGCTCTCATTATTAACAATTATTAACAATAATCAACATTACACAAAATAGTTGGAGACAAGTAAGAGTGTTGTAGTTGGGAGTGCTCGACTAGTATATATCCTGAGCTCGCTGAAGAGTTGTTATTTCAATGTATGCCAGTATTTCTTTTATACGTACGTGATTTATGATGAGTGAGTGTGTGAATGGGAGTGTGTGAGCATGTGAAATTATATATATGTTGTTTGTCATATATGTATAAAAGAGCTTGAACTGGAGCTATACTATGGGAACTGCATGTCCTGCTTCACTATACTTACTTCTAAATGGACTTTCTTCATCAATATTCATATAATTTTCAGAGCATACTAATGACATTCATTTGAATGTATTTACCAAAGAACCAGTTTTTAATATTCGAAATAAATTTTGCGATATTGATCGGAAGAATGTGAGATATATAATTTCCAAAATATACAACATTTGTGTATTTAGTGCTGAAACGAAGCCGAAATTTAAAGTGTTGATATTTAGTGGAACTACCTTTGTACAAGGAAATGAACTTATATATTTATAGTAAAGGAAAATGTTATTAGTTATAGAAAGAAAATGTGAAATGTTTCTTCATATGAATAAGCATTTAAAATTGCAAGTCAAGTCTAGCCTTTGTGGCCTGTGAGATCGTTGTGTTTATACGGATGGACAGACGGAAAGACGGACGGACGGACAAGCGGTCAAGCAGATAAGCGGACAAGGCGGATAGATCGATTCAGCTCTTCGTGCTGATCAAGAATATACAAGGGCTCTGTCACACCTTTTCCGGCCAGCTACATACATTTTCACATAGCCAATATACCCTGAATTCCCATTTTGAATGGGTGCAGGGTATAGTAAAGGCATTCTCTGGATTGCACTTGGATTATGTGTCAGCTTGGCAAAGTTGGAGTCGCTGAAGTGATGAGTGAGTAACATTTTGGCTAACAGCTCTTGCATAGGTGAACAATGGTAATTGGGCTTATTAAATGAGCACAGGTGCTCGAACTGTAGACTCGTGTGTATGAAATGTATTTGCAAACAAAGCCTGTTGACTGCCACCTGCCAAAATGGTTTTTGTGTCAAGCAGCTGCAGCTTAGTTCCAAGCTGATTTCTCTCCCTCTCCCCCTGTCTCTGTCTCTGCTCTTCGGTCTCTTTCGGCTAGTGTGGACAATGCAAACACTAATTAAATGCTATCAATTGATTTAAGTAGAGCACATTGTGTGTAGTTCATAAATTGTATGGCTTAAATGTCAAAATGCCTTTGGTCGCTTTATGGGCCTGACACGCCCAATGCGAACGATGTCGTGGTCAGCATGTAAATCATATTACAATAAAATGCAAAGCACAGCAGCAGCAACACCAGCAGCAGCAGCAGCAGCAGCATCATTAATTTTTAATGACAATTTTGCGACAATAAATCACTTAACTAATACAAATGCGCGCTGGGGCCGAAGGGCGGCTGCGAGTGGGTCAAGTTTATGGATTTGAATGTAAAAACATTGCCACGCATGAAATTAGTGAACTTAAACAATGAGCTGCAAACGGGGTGTGTGTGTGTGGGTGTGTCTGGGTGTGTGTGCTGCATAAACAAATAAACAGATTGACTCGCCTGGCATTGAGTGATGGTATCTATATGTATGCATGCGAGTCCTTCAAACGCAGTTGCCTGCCGCTCGCAGGTTGCACGTTGCACGTTCCTCTGGTTGCTGGTTCCCGGTTGCTGGTTGCCGGTTGCTGGTTGCTGGTTGCGTAGCGCGCGTGCATGTATGAATTTAATTAATCTTGCTACCGTCAGTTGCACACAATTGCAATTAACTTGCAACACTCGCATAATTACTGGCGACCTCATGTTTTGCTACTTATCAGCATCAACATTGACCAGCGACGGCAGCAAAAAGGACAACATGCGACAAGCTCCCCACAGACAGCATGCAGAATGAGTCACGATGTGTGTGTGTGCGAGTGTGTGCGAGTGTGTGTGCGAGTGTGCGAGTGTGTGAGTTGTGGCTGGTTCATTGGTCATTTGGTTGCTACTCTGTCGATGTTAGTGGTTGATGGTCGTCCTCGTCAACGTTGTTGGCGTTGCAATTTCTCTTGTTGTTGCTGCTGTTGCTGTTGTTGCACATTGGCGAACGACTGATTGCAAATGTTGATGCTGCCGGAGCTGGCAATGGACAGCAGCACAGGTTGATATGCTCGCTGTTGTCGTAAACTGTACCACAACAAACAAGGGAGCGCTGTCTAAGCGCATCTGACCGACTAGAAGATATCCTGCCCGACAGCAATCTGCATGCAAACATTGAGTGATTGATTTAATCAATCTTGATCTATTTTTGGATTGCTTGAATACTTGAAAAGTATCGAAGTTTTCATCTTGATATATAATTTGATTAGATCACAACATGACATGTTCATTAACTTGTTAAGCAGTGTCTTAACCATAAGCAATAGAGGAAGAAAGATCTTAGAGTCACATGTCTACAGCCTAATGTCTCTAACCTCACTCACTCTGTGATCCTTACAATTCAGAGCGTTATGAGAGAATCGTGAAACACATTTCATTCACTTTTTGCTAGATAATAGACAATGTGTTTAGCTCTCTCTCGCATCTCTGATCATCATAGTTCGAAGAGTTATAAGAGACTAAAGAAACCCATAATGAAATCACATCGGATAGTCGAAGTCGTTAGCTATACCTCACACATTCTGTGATCAACATATGATCATATGAGATTAAATCGTGCGGAGAAACTCTAGGTTATTGGAAGCACCTAGAATTCCTTCTCTTATGCATAGAGAATAGTCGATGTCTTCAGGCTAATGCCTCACACACTCTAGGACCATCATTGCTCACATTGTGCTGAGAGACTAATTCAGAGACACTTTTTGAATTGAGCATAGAGGAAATCTTCTTTTTAGGATAAAGAGTAGACCCTTTCTTCAGCTTTGCCTTACACACTCTGTGATCATCATAGATCCTTCTTTCTCTTTTGAATATGCCACACTCTGTGATCATCACAGTTCAGAGTTATAAGAGGCTCATTTCATGAGATCTTGAGATCTGCCTTGCATTCTGTGATCAACCTAGTTCCGATCGTTATGAGAGATTCAAAGACACATTACAGATCATCATAGTCTATAACATGAACTCATAATAAATTCAATCTTTCATAGATAGAGAATAGTTGGGATCATTAGAAGACCGTTTCTCTTATTGATAGTCGATGTCTTCAGCCTGAAGTCACTTTGTGATCATTGTCGTTCGGAGGAACCCTTCAGCTCTGCCCCTCACACTACCTGATCATCATAGTTGTAGATGATTTTGAGCTACATATTCGAGTCTAAACTATTCTCTCTCACCTCTACAGCTGTGTTACCCCACAGAGCTGTGTCGTCTAGTGTCCAGGTCGCAGTCGTGGCGAAAGAGTCGCGTCAAACGCGAAACTAAATTTCCATTAACTAAGTTGATGATGGGTTTTAGCCTCGTCCGCCGGCAATCGCTTACACGGATGCTGCCAGCATTATGTGCGCGTGGAGAGCGCGTGTTGGGCTCGCTGTCCGGAGGGTATCGCATAGTTGCTCAATCGGGTTAGCAGCTGCAGGAGCTGTGGCAGCGCCGGCGACGTCAACGTCGACGTCGATGTCGATGTGGACGCGTCGCTCAACGCAAAGCTGCGCCTTGTGGTTGCACCACCTGCACCGCAGTCGCAGTCGCAGTCGGCGCTGCCGTTTCGCCGGCTGTCGCTGCTCTTTGCAAATTATTATTTTGTAACGCGATTCGGCTGCGGCCGTGTTTGAATTTCACACTTGCCCGCCGATTCAGCGGCAGTCATTATCAGTCCGCGTGTATCTGACACGCATCTGACACGCGCAGGCAGCGCAGGTGGCCCTCGCCGTCGCCGTCGCCGTTGCCGTTGCCGTCGCAGTCAGGTGTCAAATTGTTGTATTTGCACTTGATTGTCAAATCAAATATTTGTTGCAAATAGCGCACGGCCGGTTGACGCCGCCCGGAGGCGGGCCAAAATAATCCGCCGTGCGGCCTGCGCATTAACAGCGGCTCATTTAGCTCTCATTTGCTCTGCAAGTGTGTTTAAGTTCATAAATAATGCTCGCCACGCCACGCATCGTTGACGGCGAATTTGTCAGCAGGGAAAACGCTTTAATTGTTAAATAAAGCCCATAAATATTACTCCGCCAGACAGACGCATATTACATTTATAAAATATGTCGCCCGCCTACGGAGCGAGCACTTTGTGGATGAGCTGAAACTCTATATATATCTGAACAATTGAAAATCGGCTTTCCATTCATTCATGCTCAATTTATCTTTTTAACATATTATCGATGTCAAGGACTCAAGTTAATCGGTTGATTTTTTTAGTTACAAGCTTACAGAAATTTCATTTTATTTTTCACATTTGAGTTTTAATTCACGTTTATTTAATGCTTAAAATAAATTATTAAAATACTTTGCTCAGGATTCAATAAGAAGTAGTTCCATGTAAGATAGAAGAGTGTTTGAACAGTAATAAGTCAGAATTAGTCTCGTCTATTAGGGAGTAACTAGAAAGTATACATATTTTTAGAAGCGATTATCAAAGTATCAAAAACTTTAGGCACAATCAATTAATATCTATTGTACAAGAATACAATTAAGTCAGGTCTAAACTAAGAAAGAACAACTTTGATTGGTGTTCAAAAAAGTGGTTTATATTTGTAGATTAATTTCAATTTGCTTTGCATAAAGTGCATAAGGGCTTCCTAATAAAAAGGATTCTAGTCAAACTTTTTGAACAAAAACGAGACATATATTTATGGGAATGTTAGCGTTTCGATTTTACTTAATCAGAGATATTGATGCTTATTATTACTTATATTACTTTGGAAAGAGAAAAACGGCCTTTGCCAAGCTCAAATATCATATATTTTACTTCGCATTTTGCTAAATGACATTTTCCAATTAAAACGAAAATTTATTCTGCCAATTACTAAAGTTAATATATAAGGAAGAAAACACTTTATTACAATTCTAATAAATATATGTATGTACCGAGAATTAAGACAAATTATAAATAAACTATAAATTTGACTTTGTTCGTCTTAGCAGCTAATAATCCTTCTATTCAAAAGCTCTCTTGACTTCACCTTATCTGCTTAGGTGTTGCGCTTTTACTGTTAGTGCACTCATACGCATCAACAAACTTACTTGTGCAACTTCTTTAGACATTTATGCATTGCCTTTGTCTGTCTCGACAAATTAAGTTCTTCCACATTAACGCATTTAAATCAATTGATCAATAAATAATAATCAAATTAGGCTAAGTAAACTAAAGGCTTCAATTCAAACTATGCAAATTATTGAAGTCAGAGTTGCCGAAAAAGCTTGTCAGATAGAAGAACATTTATTTAAGTTTAAATATGTTTTTACATAAATTCTATTAGCTCTTGTATGAAGTAGTTTCAGTAATGAACAACAGAATGGAGGCAGTCTTTCTTGATGCGCTTTTCCAGAAAGACAATTTCAAGTATCTACTATTCGTCCCCCGACAATCAAAACGTCCCTATCCGAATGACTTATATAGCTATCTCTTCACCCGTCAGCTATCTCTTTCTCCTTCATTGTCTCTCTCTCTCTCTCTCTCTCTCTCACAAGAGCATGCTAGCAAGAAAAGAAAAGAGTTTAGCTAAAACAAAAACTCACTTAGAGCAGTGAATCTCTCAATAATACTATAATAACAGTAGAAGTCACTCACAACATAACGGCTAACAGACTCTGTTGATCATTTCATAACATCACATAATAATATCATCCCTATACGGCATGCATATATACATAAATGCATATATTCATATATACATTTTTAAATTGTCTCTTTTTGGACTAAAATCTATTAAGTTTTATTAAGACTCTAGAAAATAAATATATATTATTTTCTATTTTGTTTTTACATTTTTCGTTTATTTCTGCTGTAAAATCTTACATTAAAATTTTTGGGAATAATTAGCACACAATGCGCCTGATGTCACTCTATTTAATTTTCCATATGATTTATGTTCAGTTACAAATAAACCTTATATACAAACGGATTTTATTAACTGATCAAAGCTCTGTTAAACAATTTCTTCATTTAGCACAAACACATTTGTATATCAACTTTAGAAAAATCTCCTCATTCTGCCTTAAGATCTTGCATATAATTTAATTTAATTATGTTAATTTGCAATCTTTTTGAGTTTGTGTGTGCACAAAATAAATAGTTAAAAATTAAATAAAGTATTTTCAAGCAACAACAACAATAAATGTGGCAAAATTGTGAATTGCTTTCGCTTTTTTTTTTGTGCATTAAATTACGCACTTTGGAGACTTGTAGAGCGGGTCGTAAGTATTTAATTGAAATTTGTAACATAATATATACAAAATGGCAAAGTAAAAACAATTGACACTCGTGAACGTAAAGTGGATTCACAGTTATTAAAACGAATAACAAAATATGGAAATTCGCACAATAAACAAGAGTTTAAATAACACAACTGTTAACCGGGCTAACTTTTTAATGGAAACAATCCAAATGCGGTAAGTGTGAATTATGATATAGTTAAGCTGTAACTTAACTGAGCACAAATTGCGTTTGTGGCCAGGTGGGTAGCAGGCTTCCTTTACCTTGTAAAGTATATGCACTACTATTTTTGTGAACATTATACATATGTTGTATATATTTAGTCTTGGATCCTAGAATTTTTATAGATTCATATGGAAATGCATTTTCATATTTGCATTTGCTATTGGATAAGTTAAGTTGATATATATTTCTTGTGGGTACAACTGTTTAACTCCTATGGACTGTGGATATAATGTGCTCTTATCTTTGTATATCAACACGAAATACAATTGAAAGAAAAAAGGAATTTGTTCTATGGATAAGCATGAGAAATTACAGAATATCATGATCTATCAGAGCTATCAAATTCTTTATTTAACCACGATTCAATAAGATTTAGAGCAACAGGAAGAGAGAAACTTAATCTTACTCTGCTAAGATATATATTGAATAATGTAAGTATATATAAGATATATAAAGATTGAGTTCTTTCTCAACTCTTTCACATTAACATGAAAGTTGAAATCTGTTGAATACTAAATTAAGTTGCGAGTCGAACATGCGCTTATTTGCTATTGGGAACGCGTATTTATTTAAATGCCAGATGCAAAAATCAAACTTCACACACAACTTAATTAATGACACAGACACAAGCTGAAGAGAGAGAGTGACTGAGAGAGAGAGAGAGAGAGGAATGTAAATAAAAGAGACGCACAGTGGGCGTAGGCATGGGAAATACTACTTAATTTACTCAATCTGTTTATTAATTGACTTTCCTCTAAAGCGATTGCAAACAGACGAGGGCGAGGGGCGGGTGGCAGGCGGAGCTTACCCACAGTCTCGTCCTGGCATTCACTCGAGTGGAAATTAAGTTATGTGGGAGCCCATCCATGCGGAAGTGTGTCGTGGGAGCCAGCTGGAAGACGGCTAAGTGTCGCCTAGAGGTAGACACTCTCAAGTGACCACCGAGAGCAGCTCGTCAGCAGTGAGTGCCGGAGAAATATTGACGCTCTTCAGCTCTGCTACTTACTCAATCACGCTCGATTGGGTTGCCCAGGTTAACGCATATTATCCGACAACTGCTCCAATATCGAATTTGAAACAAATAAACAAAAGTTTCTGACAGATTAGTTGGGAGAGACTAGTCGGGGCTTGGGCTGGGCAAGAAAACATCCAAATACTGTCTTGATGTTGAAATTGTAGGAAAAAATGACAGTAAGAGTGAGACAGAGAAAGAAAGAGAGAGAGAGAGAGACAGAAAGCGAATGAGAATGTGTGAAATTGAATAAGAATGAAAATGAGAATGAGAATGAGAATGAATGAGAATGAGAATGAAAATGAGAATGAGAATGAGAATAGAAAGGGAATGAGAATAAGAATGAGAATGAGAATGAGAATCACAATGAGAACTAGAACTAGAATTAGAATGGAAATGAGAATGAGTAATATTGGGGCTACAATAGTTTTCATTTGATACTTTTTTCTTTTTAAGTCGAATTTAATCAGCTTAAACTACCTGTAACAAAGAGAAAAAGAGAGACAAAAACATAAAACTGTAGAAGCAGTGTTCATAGAATAAAATGTGACATCTGCCCGCAAACAAAGGGGACAAAAATCAAAATTGGTATTGAATGGCAGTTGGTCAAATGAATCAATGAATCTGAAAAATGCAAACTTATTAGAGAACTAGAATTCAACGAGCTCGTCAATTGTAGAAGCTTTTATTTGTAGATATTAATAACTTGACAAAAAAAACCTAAAATATGTGAAAATATTCAATTTTCCGATTGAATTCCAAGACAACTATTTGACAAATATTTTGGTGCTGCAAAAACATATAGAAAAATATTTCACGAATAGCTGATATTTTGATGCTGATGTTGAAAAATATTCATTTACAGTAAAATAAAATTAAAACGTTATTTTCACTCATGAATTTAATAGCTCGCTAGATTTTAGTAGCCTTCCATATTTTAAAGGGCTTGCTAACTTTTGTGAATTAAAACTCGCAAAGAGTAAATGTGATTAATCAGTGATTCATTGAGATTTCTTAAGAAATGTATTATAAGTGTGGTATATCTAATTTGAAATATCTATAAAGTCGAAGTTTTCAAAAAGGGCCAAAATGACGCGCAGCAGATCCAGCAACGACAACACTTCCTCTCTCCATTATCAATTACATTTTTAATTGTTATCTAAGCGACGATAATTTAATCAGTCATTCCCTATATCTTGACATTTAAAAAAATATCTTTAATGATTCATAAGGTCTAATTCTTGTAATGCAACATGAGCAAAGGCTCTATCTACTATGCGTCGATATAAACTCGACTCTTTCAGTAAATCTATTAGATCAGAGTTTCAGTCTTCACCCCTAATGATCTGTCTAATTACAGCAAAAAGTTGCCAATTTCTCTCACCTCGAGCAATCAAGAGGTGATCTCCCTTAATTCCTTCGTTTTTTTTTTTTTCTGTGACCTGCTCATCACGAGGGCACAAACAATTCAGTTTATATCGCCGTTATTGCAGACAAATGATAGTCTGCCTACATCGAGAGTGGAAGAAGGAGGAGATGATAATATAATAAGATGATAAAATGGATTTCCGACTGCTGGCCAAATGAGTATTATGTTTTTGCTGTTTTGCTCGCCTTAAAGCGATAAAAATCTATTTCATTTCCCATTTGAATTTGCCGCCGTATGTTGCTCGTCTCTCCGTCTCTTCGTCTCCCTGTCTGTCTGTGTGTATGTGGGTTTTTTTTGCGCTCTCCGCTGGACGCATCTTATCACCCGGGCGCAGCACACATAAAAAGCCGGCTGCTTTAACGAAATAAATGCCGGATATCCTGCTGCCTCCTGACAGCGTCCAGGCTGGCATTCGGGCCACAGAACGCGACGTTATTAATAGGCGCAGGACAACACGGCCGGGGATAGCCCGCTAACGGTGGCCGTAACGCTAACGGGAACAGTAACAACATTTTTGAAGCAAAGGTCTTATGCCAGGTCATTGGGTTAGGTCACAGGGGAGCAGCGGCCAGTGGGCCATGGGCCTTAACAGATTTGCTCTGGCGACTTTTGGCATTTAGCGTGACCCGCTGGCTGTGGCCGCTCCGTCCGGACGCTGGCTGGCTGGCCAATATGTTATTCAACTTGCTTATTGATTTCGAAACTATATTTTAATTTGTCGCCGCAACAGATGCCGCTTTCAATCAAAACGGACAATCAGCGGCTCGAGATTCGGTTGATTCAAATGCAATTGGTTGCCTGCTGGCTGGCTCTCGCTGGTGTGTCCGACCCATGGATGTGCGGCGCTCGCTGCCGCAAAAAATTACTTTTTGCCACACAGCAATCGGATTACAAACGATAGGCCAAAAAAAGCGCTGGCCAAAAGCGCATGGCCAAAAAGAACCCGCGTCGGCATAGACAAAGCTGTCTGCCGAAATCAAATTGCACGACGCAAACGAAAACGAAACCGAAAACGAACGCGAAAACCAACTTGAATGAACTCCTCATAAATTATATTCGGAAATCAACTTTAACTCCAGTCTGGCTGGGCAAGAAACTACGGCAAACCAGATCTTTTTCCGCGAACTTCGGGGCTTGCTCAGACACATATTCCCAGTATATGACGTGGCATCGATACTATTTAACTGATATGCAGAGAGCTCTTAAGTCGGACATGAGTCAAGTGTCTTGCGATAAGGCCTGTCCCATGGGTCGGGTGGTGCCTGGACACAGGTCTGCAGTATTTTTTTTTGTCAGCACGAAATTATGATACTGTTTAGGTGGGCATAATGAGGCGGGCGAGAGCTCGGACAATTACAAAGGAGGGAAATAATTGCTTTCAGATAGCAGATAGCAGCTGGAGCTGGAGCTGGAGCTGAGGCGCATTAGACAAGACATTGCATTAGTGTTGTCTAGCTGCTCTCGGCAATTCCCTTTGGCTGTGATTGGGGCCGGCCGGCCGGCGAGGTGGGACGCGGCGCTGGCTACAGGTCACGCGGAAGCCGGATGTTAACGGCAGCAGTTGCAGGATGCGACCCGGCAGCGGCACAAAAGAGGAAATTAAAATATGCAGACACAAAACCGCGTTTAGAATTTTGGCGCGATTTTTGGTTACGGCTTTGCATAAATTTCCGAGTGCAAAGCAGGCAACAATATCCCCAGCCTACACAGTTGCCCAGCACAGCATCACCGCCTGGCTATGTATCATCAAAATATGCAAATCTCGGTCATGTGAACTCATTCGCCCCGATCCGTGCTCCATGCTCCACGCTCCATGCTCCACTCTCCTCGCTCCATGCTCCACTCTCCACTCTCCCATGCTCCATGCTCATGTGTACGGGTCAGCGCTGTGGCTCATGCTACGAAATTAGCAGCAGTAAATAACGCTGTCAGTCGGTGGTGCTGGCGGTGGTGTCGGCGGCGGTGGTGGTGATGGGGCGCAGGGAGTCGCGCAGCGGGGGCTGCCAGAGCGGGTCCAAAAGTTCTTGCCGCCGGTCACTGGCCGTTAGAATTTATACTTATGCTGCGGCCCCAGCTCCCACAACAGCCCCCAGCTCCAGCCTCGCAAACACCCAGAGGCAGCCGACAGCAGCAGCAGCAGCCAGCAGCAGCAGCAGATCGCTGCGGTGCATGTGGCAAAACGATTTATGCAATTGCAGATAGAAATCGATTGAACTCCAGTCGACATCGCCATCGCCATTGCCATTGCTGTCGCCGTCGCCGTCGCCGTCGCCATTGGCGCATCCGATGAGTGTTTAGATTGAATGTAAACTGCACTTATGACAATGAAAGAGGGATACTAAATACCGATAGACCCTTTGCAACGAACGTGAACAGCAAAAGATAATCAGAGTCCATTACACACTGACACTTACATACGTTCGCTGTCCAGTCCGATCGGAATATTTAACTAATAAACTCGAATACCGTAGAGGTCTATGCGCTTATCGACTATTGAATACCTTTCTGTCCCAATCATAGGAAGACTTAGATTGAATTGAAATGACAAACTAACTCTGTAGGTGAAGTACAGGGGAAAATTATGGTTTTTAAATTTTAATTTATAAATTAGTAAGACACAGAGGATGTAGTTTTCGATTCCATATTCCTATAATTACCTCTAGTAATACTAATAACACCAACATTAATAATATTAAACAAATGCAATTCCTACTACAAATTCGACAACTATTCCTACTATTTTTATTGCTGTTAATACTATGCTACAAATAGTGCATACTTTTACTAATACTGCTACTTTTACTACCATTTCTGCTACTATTTCTAATATTTGTACCGCTACTCTTACCTTTAAGACTATATACTACTCTTTCTACTATACTACTGTTTCTATTATTTGAACTGCTAATACTTACTATTTCTCCTACTACTTTTACTATTACTACTTTTTGGTAGTATTTACTATTACTATTATTATTATGATTCTTAAAAAAATGTCTCCTACTGTTCCAACTACTATTATTATTACTATTTTTACTCTACTATTACTATTATTGTTACTACTATTATTATTACTGTTTTTACTACTCCTATTATTACTTCTTCTACTTCTGCGTCTACTACTATTTTTTTTACTTATATTACTACTACTGATTGTACTACTACTTATACTACTACTACTACTACTTCTACTGATTGTACTACTACTTATGCTACTACTACTACTGCTTCTACTACTACTACTACTGTTTCTACCACTACTATTACTTCTTCTACTATTACTTATACTAATACGTCTTCTACTACTACTACTTTTACTATTACTACTACTACTATTATTACTGCTGCTATTAATACTTTTACTATTACTACTACTACTATTATTACTGCTGCTATTAATACTTTTACTTCTGCTACTTATTCTACTACGTTTACTTCTTCAACTACTACTACTACTACTACCACTACATTTACTTCTACTACTTTTACTAACCTTACTACTACAATTACTAGTACTACCACTGCTACAACTTTGACTACTAATATTAAGTAAATTACAACTACTACTACGACCGTCTCAATTACTGCCGCTACTATTACATCTTCAACAAATGCTACTTATATTAACTGTAAATCGAACTCAAATGATATTTGATATAATATGTGTTTAAGCTGGACATCGAGCATTTTAACAAATTACTGCATATTTGCCAGAAAATATTCGATATCAGTGTAAAAAAACAGCATAGTAAAAATAATAAAACCATTTCTTATATAAAACTTGTTTTCTCTAGTTCTTAAATGTTGCCAATTGTATGGCAAATAATTTGCAGGGAGCCAACTAATATATCAAGCACTCGCTGAACTATAAAAGAAAACCTCTATTGCATTCATCATTCGAAGGCTGTGTTAAATTTCTATATCATGCCATATGCAAGCGGCTCCTCCAGCTGGTTTCTGTTCCACCTTTGTGCTGGCTGGCGAGGCACAAAGGTCTCTTGCCCTGTGCCTTTCATTTTCCATTCCTAGTTGTTTATTTTAAGTACTTTGCCTTAGCGCCCCTCCTCCCGCGCCCTCGAGCGGGGCGCACTCTGGGAAGAATTGTGGCTACAGCCATTTCTATTTCATTTTATGATTTATGGCGCTAAAATATTAGTTTTGGTTTTTTCATATAGACACCCTCCTCCCCTTGGTGGCGCTGCGCTTGCTCTCTCCATCGCCTCCACTCTTCCACTTTTGGTTTTTATTTTATTTTCTCTGCCCGCCAGGCTAGAAGTGGGCCGTGATACGGAATGCGTGGCAAACTATGAAAGGAAGCTCGGCTGCTGCTGCTGCTGCTGGTGGAGCTGGTGCAGCTTTGCAGCTTCGACAGGTGCTGGCACGGCCACGTCTTAGTTGCATAGCTCATGTGTCTGGAGAGCGTTTATAATAATCATGGAGGAGAGCAAAGCTGAAATGGCTGTGCCTAGGCGCCGTGCTTGGCATCGACTCCCCACTTCTCCAGCTCCAGCTCCTGCGCCAGCTCCAGCTCCAGCTGGCGTATAGATTGTCTCGCAATTGATGCACAAATCGTGTGCGCTGCGGTAATAAATTGTCACGCACAGCTATTTGCAGGTATGGCAAATTGGCTTTTATGCAGTTGCAAATGCGAGCCAATGCCGATGGCGGGGCAGCCGGCGAGCGTGCATAGAGTGGGGGGGAGTCGTTCGTTGGCTCAAGTGTCTGTTATAAAATTTGATTACAGTCTTGCTCGCTCAAGGACACGGAGCCCGCCACGGAGCCAAAAGTCGCTATTTCCTATCCTATTCCGTAGCCGAAATACCTAACGACTTGTCGCATAAACAGCTTGCCCCAACGCAGCGATGGGCGTGGCAGTTGCTGTTGCATGTTAATTGCCATTGTCGCCTTAGCACATTTTTTATGCTCCTTTGCCGCCGTATCATTAAACGGAAGAGAGAAGTGACCGACTAGCAAATACCCTTACCTGTTAATAGATAGAGATGCAAGACTCCATTTCCTCCCGGTTACATATGCCTTACTCAAGTCGTCGCACCCTTCTCTGGGGTTGGATATAATAATAATGTGTAAGCGCACACAGTTGACACGCAAGTGTCAGAGTAGCAAAGGTCATGAGAGAGAGGGGGGAGAGCGAGCGGGGTCTGCTGCAGCCCAGCCACACCTCGGCAGCAATAACAACTCACATATGACAGAGTCAATGGAGCAGGCAAAGTAAAACAAAGCCAAAGCAAACAAAAGTAATCGTCGTCGTCACCTTTGTCGCAGCCAGTTCCTTCCTGCTCCACGGACCCCAAAAGAAAGCGCCTTAAGCCAGCGACAGCGCCAGCGCCAGCGCCAGTCCCGGCTCCATCTTCCGCCTCCGCCGCCGCCGTTGCCAAATATTTGGTGCGTGCGTGTTAATCGCTCGCTGTGTTTATTTGCCAACGGCATCAGCAAAAGGCGATCAACTTTGTCGCGCGCGAGACTCATCAACTCCGCGGATAATCGATGTGTGTGTGCCTGTGTGTGTGTGTGTGTGTGTGCGTGTGTGGTGCGTGTGTGACAATTAGAGGCGAAAACGTTTCAGCCGAGCAGCCAGCGAGGGCCAAGAATGTGCCCGAGCTGCACTTAAAAATTGTCTGAAATGAATTAAAACAAGAGCTGACAGCCTCCCCCAGCTGAAGTGGGAGTTGAGTCTAGAGCAAGGATGGGCTGTTGCTATCCATGGGAAATGTCTAAGGACACATATATAAAGATTAGTTTATTATTATTATGCCCCCATCATATTTATAGCCAACTAGCCTTAATTGTCTCCTTAGGCAATCTCTCATCGCCCGCAACTCCATCGACAGCTTGTTTACACCCAACGCTCATTCCTCCACAATTGTTCACGATTTATGGAAATTCCTGCTTTGCGGCTATTTTAAATTTCCTGCCCTTGATTGCCATTGGCTCCTCGCCTGGCAAACGAAGCTATCTCGATGCAGCGCGTCGACAACTTTATTTGTTGGTCAGCCTTTTGTGAATTATGCAATGCAATTGACGACATAAAGAACAATCGCATTGACATTAGTTGCCAATTCACTTAGGAGGCAAAATTTGAGGACTCTCTTCAGCAGCCTCAAAGGGTAATTGAATGCGTGAGGAAAATATCAGAGCATTTGACTAAACAAATCTATAATATTATTTTAAGTTGAACTTACAACTTGGGGGCTCGTCTCTCTGGAAACGCAACAAAAACAAGATCAATCGCTTCTGAATTCAGATTCTATATTAATTTGTGTCATAAAAGAAGTGCATGATAAGAGTGGAAAGTGTGATAATATGTATATCTGCTCTTTCTTATTCATAAGTCACTCAAATACAAGTGTCACATTGATATAATAGTTCACTTCAAACTATTCACAAGGATTATGATGAATTAATTTGGTATTTTGTTCGGATCCTCAATTGAACGAAATATTCAATCGAATTTGGTCTTGCTCTTCTGATGACTAGTTTTAGCAACTCTTTATACCCTGAGCCCATTGAAAATGGGAAATCAGGGCATAATGATTTTGTTGGATGTATGTAACAGGCAGAAGGAGGCGTGGTAGACCCCATAAAGAATATATATTCTTGATCAGGACGACAAGAAAAATCGATTTGGCCCTGTCCGTCTTTCTGTCCGTCCGTCCGTCCGTCCGTCTGTCCGTATGTTTGAACTCGCCGATTTCAGCCCGTATAAGAGCTAGAGACTTGAAATTTTTTTGTAGGTCCGTGTTTAGCACGCGCAGATCATCGATAACTATCCCCAATTAATTGTTATCGATTAAAAACAAAATCGAAATTCAGTTAAAAAATTATATCTCGCCTATCTTTAAAGCTAGAGACACCAAATTTTATATTTAGCTTTATATTTATTCTATGCAATTTTGAATTTTGTTGTATTTTGGATACTTGCCCCAAATTCTATGAAAACCACAGATTCGACGGGGCTCAGGGTAACCCCTAGTCGGTTACGCCAGACTAGAGTTTTCTTACTTGTTTCCCAATACTTCTTCTACTTTACTTCTTTCCAATATTTTTAAAAATATATTTCCTGAAATGTATTCAGAGCTAAATTTGTTTATGATGATTAAAACAGAGTTCCACAGAAAAGAATTGTATGAGGGTAGCTCTCGATTGAAGTATAAAATATTCTACATTAACAGAAAAGGTAAGCGGTATGCTATCCTGTAGAAGCAATATGTAATTATTTTCAAAGAGTTTTAAGCGGCTGCGGACAAATACTTATAAGACATAGTCCTTGTGAATGATTCAGTATTATTCTAACTAAGTGAATGACATTCATTCTGATAAAAAATTGTACAATGTTCATACTTCATTTCTATTAGAGAATCAGGTTTTTGCTGAACTTATTACCTTAGTGAGCATATAGTCCCTCTGACCCAGACTCTTTAGCTCTTTTTAGCTGAAAGATGATTTTAATACTGCAGCTGTACTTTGGTCACCTGTGTCCTACTAGTTATCATTTTACATATATAACATTAGTCATCTAATGATCACAGACCACAGGCCATAGACAAAATGCACTTGTCTCATTCGATTCCAGATTCGACTAAAAAGTAACATCAATCTAATTATCTTCCTATCTAACAGCTTCAACTTGAGAGTGGCATCATTATGATAATCTTCCTATTTAACAGATTCGACTTGAATGTATTCTCAAACTTATCGTCTACCTAAGAGTTGGCTTCGGAAAATTATAGGACTAATTCCAGAAAGCAACAAATTTAAGAGCTAAAAATATTCTCGCTGGCAAATAATTCTGTCCTTCAGCTACTAATTATAGCAAAGTCTTCTACATACAGCCTTGATGTCTTCCTATACAATCCACTCTTTTCACTAGGGACTACGTAGAATTAGACAACATTAAAAGCCAACTCTGATCGCTAGGTACAAATTGTAACTTTGCTTGGGATCATCTTGACTTTGGTGTCGATTCCTTAAACGGCGGATGACTTTAAGTATCGAATTATGTTTTATGGCTCATTATATATGGGACACGCACAGGGCCGCACTCAGAGGTAACTAACTAGTTAGTTAGTATCCCACATACTGAGCGCGAGCCCGTTTAATGAGCTCTGTCACACAGCCTGATTTTCGCTTCATCTCGGCCAAGTTTTGGGCGACGTAAAAAGAGAGAAGGGAAAATGCGAAAAAGAAAAGAAAATAAGAGTGAGAGAAATGGGGGTTGGGAAGGGGGGGAACATTCGTTACACACGTACTCCACTGTTTATTTGGGGTATTTATTTCCCGTCGTTGGCCTCGTCGGCGCGTCGTCGTTTTACTTTAACTGCCTATACAATTGCCGTTTGACGTGTGCCAAAGACACCCGTACGAGCGACTTTTAACGCCGCAATATGGCTCCCCGAATGGGGTTGGCGCTGGGCGGGGTGGGTGGCGTGGGCGGCGTGGGTTGGCGTGGCTGGGGCTGGGTGGGGCGACGTCTATTTAAATAGAAAAGAAATCAATTTTGGGATTCGCGTTTTATGCACAGCGCAAACAAAAAAGTACGCGCATGATGTGCGTTATCCCCCTCATTTATAAGACGGCCGGGGCATGGGAGCACGGGAACAATGGCATAAAGCAGCCACTGGCTCGGCTCGGCTCCGCTCGGCTCGGCTCCTGCTGATGCATTCACATTAGGCACTGTGCGGCGCCAAGCACATTGTTGACAATTGAAATGCGATGTGTGTGCTCGTGTTCTTCTTCAGCCAGTTCAAGGGCGCGACCGACGGGAGTCCGCTCAGCTCGACCTGGATGACAACAAGTCGAGAGTGGAAGAGAAACTACAAGGCAATGCTCCATGAGATGAGAACATATTAATGAGAAGAGTTGATAGTAGAGGTAATAATGACTAGACTGGGGTAATGGGAAGAGAGAGGAGAGTCTATATAATATAAGAAGACTGCTAGAATAACATAAGATAAGAAAATATTATTGAAAACAGCAGATACTAGAAATGGGGACTGAGAGAATGGAAAAGCAAAAAGTCAATACTAGATGAGATTTAGATGAGATTTTAATCGTATTTGAATAGAGATTGAGATGGTTTGGGATGAACTGCTGATATATATAAAAAAAATGTAAACTATTAATGTCAAGAGTCGATACTTGATGACATCTTATTTAATAGACTCTGAGATAATCCGATAGTATAGAAAGCTAAGATGAGAATATACTTATAACATAAGTCGATATTACAATAGAAAATAATTTATTCAAATAAACGTTGGGATAAAGTGAACTCTAGTAGAAATGTTCGCAGTTTTACTGTCTCTTAAGTCACTTCGTTCAATCAGTCAAGTGCTCAAGTCAAGTGAAAAAGTTGCCAAATATACGCTTATGTTCAAAAATGTCTATGATAAATTATAATGATTTGTATGATATGATAGTAATCACGTCACAATCACATATTTATGATTATATATGATAATTATTTCACAATCGTTTTGGAAAAAATTTTTTATTCAGAAACGTTTGGCGTTAAAGTGATATAGTTGGGAGGACTCGACTATGAAATACCCTGAATATGTAAAATATCAAGTCTGCCTTACAAGTACGAACGGATGAAGCTGTGTAGATTGATTTCTGCTTCTATGTGATTCATAGGCTCGACCACGCCTGTTTTTTTTTTTGATTGTTAAACTCACTTACACTAATATGTTATACTAATCAACTAATTCTAGTATGATTATCTTCTAAAACCCTTAAGTGGTTTTTGGTATTTGATTTCATGTGAGCTAATCCTAAAATCACATAAAATACTTACATATTCTATACCTCCCAGGCAAACACAAACTACATCCAAATCGCTCTACAATTTCCTGATAAACATCTTTACAAGCCTTGATAAACGATAAATCAGATTTGTAAATGCTCTAAAAGGTATTAAAGGTCAACAGGATTTTCATCTGAGTCAGATTTCTGGTTTTCTCAGGCGCATCAATGTGAAGTGTATTGCTTGGCTGAGCCGTCTTAGCTGCCCCCCTCTGGCGACTAAGCCACTGGCTACTCAAAAGTAACCGCGAGCCTTTAGCTTGGGGGGTGGGGGAGGAGGGCAGGTGGGGTCATGTGTGTGTTTGCGATTACTGGAGTGCACGTGTGAGCGTGTGTTAACAAAAATAATCGCATTTCCGATTTGCGATTTGTGATTAGCGTGCGATAAAATTTTTCAGCTCTTTTTCGATTAAACGATTTGGGCGCCCGTCTTGATGCTCCCTTGATGGCGATGTTCTGCACACACGCACACACACACACTGGCAGAGTTGTGTGTGTGGGTTTATACGCACTCGATGAAGTTGTGAATTATCGTGTGCTTTTGCCTTTGTGAACTGAAGCATAAATATAACATGTTTATGTAGCAGGCACGGTTAGCCCCCAGCACACGCGTGTGCCCTGACGTCACGGACAAAGGGGCGGGAGAACAGAAAGCGGAGCGGAGTCACCGAGCGTGCACTGCTCGAAAAGGCGAGTGCAAAGCCAAGGCGCGTCTGTCGATGAGGAATTACTTATGCGTGATAAGGCTAATTTGGGCGTAATTTGAATGAATTTCGCGCCGATTTAACACGTGCCCCAGCAGACTCCCGGCTGGCTGGCTGGCCCAGTTTCGCTCAGTGTACGTCGGGTCACTCGCATGAGCTCATCCAGTGATTAGTGAACTGCACAGACTCTGAATGGAGAGCTGCATTCAGTCACTTATTCAATCGCTCACGAACGACTCGACATGTTCGCTCGCTCATTGTATCGAGCTGTTCGCTTGCTTAAGCCCCAAAAAGCTAATGCAACTCCAATTCCGACTTTTCACCTGCTCCAGCTGCTCCCGTGCCAGTGGCAAGCGTCTCACTAATCCATTTCATGTGCACCTTAATTAAGAGCCTCCTGTAATTGCAATGCAAAGCAAGACAAGCAAAAGTTCTGTAATAAAAGTCCGTTCGCAGCCACTTAGAAAAGCAGTTGAATCTAAGGGGTATACATTTTGTCAGACAGAAGAAGTTCCTGATAATAGACAGAATTTATTGTCCAATGGAAGAAGTGCATGAGAGCACTGCTATTTTTGTGACTCGGCAATTTGAGTGGAACGATTAATGAGTGTCTTATGAAATTCATTCATTTATCTGCAGAAGCGTGTTCATATTGATATTGAAACTTGTTGATTATAGACTTTTAATTGAAAAATGTGTGATATTAGATATTAATCAATTGCTCAATTCATTGAGCAGATGGAGCTTTAGCTGCAATGCTGCAGAAAATATAGAAAATTAGCTGTGAGTTCAAGTCTTCAGCTTTATGAGATGAAGCTATTGTAATTAAGAATCACCTAGAGCACAAGCTTAAACATATTTACTCTTGAGGCGAGCCATGAATGCACACTTGTCTGCTGGCAGCTTTAAATTTGAATCATATTAACAAAAGAAAATGTATTTTGAATAACAATAAACGAATAAACAATAACGACAATTCCGCTTATTTATGTTCCCATTCAAGCAAAACTGGACTATTTTGACTAACAAAGAAATTCGTTTGATAACAAATTTCAACAATTTGCACGCGTTGCTCTGACAAAATCTATCTATAATAAAATGTCATGTCAAATTCAATAAACAACGTCCATCTGTTTTTAAATAGGTTATTAAGTTAAGTATTGTAGCTAATACAAAATTGTAAGCCTCTACAAAAACCTTTTACATATATTCTAATTTAGAGCTGAACGGGGATAAAAACGAAGCTCAAGCAAAACCAACAAAATCTGTTCACTTCTTCAGCATATACAAAATTAAACTTATTGATATTATTCATATGCCATAATTGATTTATTTTACAATTAATATACAATAGGATGTTTCTGTAAAAGCAATAAAATTAAAATGATTTGTATACCCTGAACCCATTGGGAAATGGGAGTTCAGGTATCTTTTAGTCGAGTTGTCTGGACCATAGCCATATTCGTTGAATTATAATAAACAATAAATTAAATTAAATTATAATAAACTAAACAATAATGTCAGAGCACTCTTACTAGTTGTTATAAGTGTGGTACAGAAACTACATCCATGCAATTAAACGTTGGACAACAAAGTATTCTAATGGAGGCTTAGCCATCAGTGACAGTGCTTTACTTCTGGACTCAATATGTGAAATTTGGTCTTGAGTGTTGAGCACAAAGACTGTCAAACTGTTTGCTTGAACTACCCCAGACCTCCTCGAGCTGTGTCTATTGCATGATCTCTTTGGTCACTTTTGTTCGAATGGAATTGTTAGTTACTCCACAGCTCTGCCCCGTATATCATATATTATATATATATATATATATATATATATATATATATATATATATATATATATATATATATATATATATATACATATTTATATGTAGATGCTCTCTTCATACATTCCTAGGGTCGGTGGGGTGAAGAAAACGATTTCTTTTCGTGTGCAGCGTGTGGCTCAGTTACTAATTCGAGCCGCGCCTCGGCAACATAATTCTTGTCGCAGGCACCTGCCGGGCTGTAAGGCTGCCTGGCAGGCTGGCAGGCAGGAGAAACGGCTTGAAATTTCAATTAAAAACTGTAAACTTTTGCCGGCGGCGCTGCTTGATGGGGCTGGAGAGGGGGGGGGGGAATGGGGCGTTATTTTTGAAAAGTTATTCATAACATTGAATCAATGGTAAAAGAGCAAAGTCCAAGTCCGATGCGAAAGAGCATTGTGCATGGAAATTCAACAACGGCCACAGGGCATTTTATCAGCACTCGCCGTTGACTTGTATTAGGCCGGGCGGATGGGCAGATGGGCGGGGAGCGGCAGGTGGAGGCGGCCAGCGCTTGCTCCACTGACAGCGATGGGCAGGATTGCTGCTGACGGAACCCGAAGCCAAACAGGCGCCAACATTATCGCCAGCCAACATTATTCATTATCGTTTTGCCCCGCCAAGCGGGCTGCAAGTTGGTGACATTGCAACAGATACTTGTGCGAGGTCCGGGTGCAGCAGCAGCAGTAGCAGCAGCAGCTGCTTCAAGTTATGCAATGCCTCTTCCTGGCCGCAGCGGGCATTCAAGCTGTACAATGGAGCCCATCCCCCCTCCTCCTCCGCACCACTCGGGGAGGTGGCCCAACCTTTGCCCGCAGCCGAGCGCCCGCCTTTGAGCCACATAAAAGTCGGGCTCCAGACAAAGTTTTGCACTGTCAAATAAAAACGAAACAGCCAACAGGAAAAGCAATACCAACGACGTCTCCGTCGACTGCCGGCGCACAAAAACTTCCGTTTCATCTTGTTCGCCGGCAATTGCTGGCGCCCATCGGGGCTGCCCGGCGGAACTCGACCGAAATGCGGACCAACTAAATTAGTAGAAGAGTTATCGATATCGATATGGGGAAATGCGATAAGTGCCAGTCGATAACGCAGTTGACTGAGCGAGCAGCACGCGGGCTCGAATCACGAATGCAGACTTTTGAGTGGAGTCGAACCAGTGATGCCATTTTTTTTTTCTGAACCAAAAAAGCTAGATCGACGATAAAAGGGGAAAAACCGTTTAAGAAATTGCTGATTGTTATAAATTAATATTTACTGTTTTTTTTTTTGTATCAAAAATACAGCTGTGTGCGCTAAAATAGCAGGACTCTTGAGCTTTGACCTCAACGTTGATAAATCATATTAAAAAGACCATAAGTGCACCAATCTCTTATAATTTAAGAATTTATATTTGTGTAAAACAAAATTAATACAATTTTGGGTTGACCAATTTAATGAAAAAATTACATTTTGTGCTGCTCATAAAAATAGCAGTGATTACTAAATATAAAAATCTGTCGATTTCAAAAATTTATTATTCTTTTTGAGAATATTATTCGTTAGATGTAAATATCGCTACTTTAACAGTAGAATATTTCAACCGTTAGACATGTTAAAAACAGCTAAAAACAACTAAGAAAACTCTAGTCGGGCGTGACAGACCAGGGGATAGAATTTGGGGGAATTTAGAGCCGGTATCCGAAATGTAATAAAATTCGAATTTGCATAAATACATATAAAGCAAAATATAAAATTTGGTGTCTCTAGCTTAAAAGATGGGCGAGATATAATTTTTGACTGAATTCCGATTTTGTTTTTAATCGATAAAAATTAATTGGGGATAGTTCGCGATTTTTTAAAATAAACTTGATCTGCGCGTGCTATACACGAACCTACAAAAAAAATTTCAAGTTTCTAGCTCTTATAGAAGCGGACATCGGCGCGTTGAAACATACGGACGGACGGACGGACGGACGGACGGACAGACGGACGGACAGGGCTTAAACAATTTCTCTTTTCGTCCTGATCACGAATATATATACTTTATGGGGTCTGCCACGCCTCCTTCTGCCTGTTACATATATCCAACAAAACCATTATACCTTGATTTCCCATATTCAATGGGCTCAAGGTATAAAAATTGAGAAAAATAAAATTGAGAATTCCCGCTGCCCGCTGTTTTCGAATTTCTCCCTCAATCGCATTTCCAAAACAGCCAGATTTGACGTAAAAATGGCTGAAATGACAACAGTGAGTCGAACTAGAGTCAAATTGATAGCGAAACTCAACGAATATGCATTTAAGACAAATGAGATTGGAGCATCTTTAGCTATATTCATTGGGCATATGATATATATATTTTTATACAAATTTTATGAGCGCAGAGTAATATTTTCTTAAACTCTTTCTAGTCGCGCCTTCAAGTCCCGCCGCTCTGCTGGTGGCTGTGATTGCGACTGTTGCTGCTGTTGTGACAATGCAACTGCCGCATTTATGTCTCGAATCTTGCAGGCGAACATATCACACACACACACAGGCACACACACAGTGACCAGCACGTCGCCGCCTTGAAACCTGCATCCGTATCAGGCCCTCCGCCCGCCACCCACCGCCTGGCGACAGTTGCCTTCGCCTGGCATCAGATTTTCATGGCTCGCACAGTTTGAGCTTTGCATATATTTTGCATTTATGCAAAGACGCTGGGCTGCGCGTCTGTGTGCGCCGCCAGCTGCCCCCTCCCGGGCGGCCCCTCGTAGTGGGGCGCACAAAAAACGAAATGGAGCGCAGCTTGTAGCCCGAATAAAAGGCAAAGCAGCTGCTACGCCCACTGCGAAAGTTTCAACTTTTGTGTTGTATGCGGTTTTTCTGTGACATTTTTGTAGATTTAGCTTTGGGCCTGTTGAACGAGTCGACGGCGCTGCAGAAACCTAACCAACTGCAGTCCACCGCCCCCCGCCCCCCGCCCACATCTCAGCCACGCCCAGCATCATCATCCAGCTGAGCTTTGTCTGCCGCTGCGGCTCTGCCCAGCAGTCAGCAGTCAGCTCAGCTTTATGAAATTTTCGGCCAGCAATCGCCTTTATTTTTGTATTTTTGTAGTTTTGTATTTTTATTTATGTTTCTGAGGTCGCCGCTCGCCGAGCATTTGTGGTTAATGAATACTTCTTGGGGGCCCAACGGAAACTTGCACTTTTAACGGCTTGCGCCACTCACAAAGCCGTACATCCCGCAGCAATAGAAGCTGCTTTGATGCTCTTGGCTTGACTTCTAATAAATGAAACGCTTTGCGGTCTGCCCATAAATAATGTCGAATCATACTCGAATTTTGTAATTTGAATTACATATAAATAACTTGGCATATTTCTTCCAGCTGGAAGCCGTTGTCTCCCGCATAGTTTTAGAGGGTGTTCATTTTTGGAGCTTCGCAACCGAATTAGTAAATGAGTCAGGCACTGAAAGCCAAACAAAAAGATGACCTGTAGAGTAATTAACGATTCCATTTGAACAGAAGTGACCGAAGAGATTATGCAATTGGACACAGCTCGAGGAGGTCTGGGGGTAGTCCAGTACAGACACGAGCAAACTCCTGATATTGGATCCTGAAATGAGTCACTGATAGCTCAACAGTCATTTGCATAATTTGTCGTCTAATATATGATGGCATGGAGGTGCCATCAATACCAGGCTTAAAGCTAAAAATATTTTTATTTCATGACAATTTCTTTTAGCTTAGCTCTGACTTAAGCACCCTGTATTAATTGTTAAATTAATCAATTATGGTATATGAATAATATCAATAAGTCCAGCTTTGTATGCCGCACGAAGTGAAAATCTTTGATTGTTTTGCCCGAACTTTGTCTTGCTTTCCGTTCAGCTGTCCAATTTGATTTTTGAATTGATGTAAAGGGTGATCTTTTTAGAGCTGTACAACTTTGAGTTGGCAGAACTGTTTTATTTGACAATCCATTTAACAGGTAATAAATGTCGTTTGTTGAAATTGGTTAAACATTTTATTATACCAGAGCAACGAAGGCAAATTATTGAAATTGCTTTGATCAAAATTATAGCCGAAGTCAAGTCAAGCTTAGTGCAAACTTCATCCATCTAGATTATTTTCACTCCAGATAAATATATCATATTGTATGCCATGAAATGGGTGAAGTTCATTTTTAATGGAACTAAATATATTTATCTGGAGTGAGAATAATCCAAAGGCTTTTTATCGATGCACCCTTAAACTACGGAACATTACTCTTTGCTGCACTTTATGGGCTGGCGGAGTCATTGGTCTATATATGTATATATGTCTTCCAAAATGATAATGGTCATATAATGGTAATCATCACTATGATTATAAGTATTGGTATTCTGTATTGGGATAGTCTCATGTCCAAAATTATATTTATGCAATAATGGCATATAATTTTCTTTCTAATTTAGCACACGTTATCGATATGGAGAATACATTTTTATACTTCATTATAAATTAAGCTTATGTGACTCTGAAAAAAAAAAACAACAACTGTTACCTGCAATTTCTTTCCTATTTAACCCACGTTATTGATATTAAGAATATTTTACTTTATTTATAAATTAGGTTTGTGTAACTCTAAAAAAATAGCTATTACCTGCATGTTTGTTTAACATATCTGCGCTGTTTATCAAGTTATTTGAGCAGGCAACTTGCATTTTATTGTCTTCACTGCGCAGAAATAAATTCTTATCTACAGCTAGTTCTACGGCTCCGTGGATGGGATCGGTTGTAAATCAAATGTATATATATGCAATAATATTATATCTTTCCCAATCCAGCGCGGCTATATCAGCAATTGCCTCGTCTATCTGAGGAAGCTTTCGGTGCAATAGCAATAACAATAGCTCTCTCTCTCTCTCCCTCTCTCTCTCTCTCTCGATTGTTGTACCGCATAACAGCGAATGTTTATATTATTCCAGCGAACTGCTCCGGGCCGCTGTACTCAGCTCCGTTGTCAAAGAGCAACTGCTTTGCGGGCTGGCGGGCTGGCGGGCGACGCGCTGCAACCCACGCCCACTGGGCAAACATCCCCTTTGACCGAGTGATTGTTTATCGTTGCCCAAATGTAATATTCCGTTACGGTACCCTCTGTCCATTACCCAGACCTGGCATGCCCAATCGCTGCCGCAGCAGCAGCAGGCAAACGACGAGGAGCATCTCCGAGCACAACAAACATTTATGTGGGATGCTGCGTCTGCTTTGATGTGCTCCTCTCATTGTTTCTCTTGGCAAATGACAATTGAGAGAACTTTTTGCTATGCATGTGATATGTGCATGAAACTATCCTCGTTTGTCAACTGTATGCATATGTCTATTGTATTCACGAGTTTGATGAACTCACGTTCTATATCATTTGAATCCATAATATGTTTTGTAGCGCTAAAAAGTCTATTATCTCTAAAGTACTTGAACTACTAAATACTTATTATAATATAATATATAAATATAAACAAATTATGTGTTGCTATATCCTCGTTATCTGAATATCAATTCCATCGTTTTGTATGTTCGGTCATAATATTCTTTCGCAATTCACTCAAGGATAAAGAGACCTGAAAGGAATAACAATTTCGCTCCACTGACAATCATAACGACCCTGATAGAATTATGTAAGTAAGATCTCACGAACACTCACTCGCCTGTAACTGCACTCAGCAACAGTTAAAGTTGTCTTTCTCTTACTAAAGGATTCAAACCAGAAATAAGAAGAATTTAGCTAACAACTCCAAACAAGTTCCCAGTCAAATACCAATCCTAATACAGTAGGAGCGAACAATGAATCGGAAAACAGATTATTATTTCACAGTAGCATGTCACCTTACATATAACCTCATAATTATTTATTTATTTTTTTTTTTTGGTTTGAATGAAATGCGTTCTTTATTTACAGTGGTTAGTGTACTGTTACCTTTTAGGTAACTTAACCTAAACAGAATTGTGTTATTAATTTGAGTTATGTGTTATTGGAACAAGATATTTACAGTGTAATAGTGAGATGTGTAAAGGAATGGTTGATTTGTATTTAAGTCAATACCCGAGTAGGTAGGTCTTGAGTGTGGCGTCGTTTGAGTCTTCTTCTGACTCTAGTTCGTGGGTTAACACTTGTTATTTTTTTTTTGATTTCCTAGAACGTCAGGTTGGGGTGACTATTCGATCAGGAATAATTATTTATGTATATATATACTTATATTTATTATATTTATTTCATTATATATAGTTATATTTATATTTAAATGGAAAAGAAAAGGTATTTTTTAATTCCGAGAAGAGCTTGTAAGACCTAAAAGTTACAAAAATGAGAACAAATATTAAGTCATATTTTAAGTTCTAAACACATAAAAAGCTTTAGTAATTCTCTAAAACTATATGTCATTACATTTTTTAGCGCAGTTGAATCAATCCAAATTTACTTTTATGTGAATAGAAATTTGTAAGTACATTCCACTCTAAGCCTATTGGAGATGCTACATTAAAGACAAGAGTTACTATGTATAATAGAATTGCTTCAAGTTTCTTTACAGAAAAGCTCTCGCTCTCTCTCTCTCTCTCTTTGACTTTCTCGCTCTCTCTCTCTCTCTTTCTCTGTCTTGAGCTGTGTGATTAGATTTTATACTCTTTTCAGTAGTTGCATAAACAACATCATGCAAGTGTTTGATAAGAGCGTGATTGGGTTTTGCTTTTAAGCTGCTGTAACTAAATATTTTTGCTTTTAAGATGCTGTAACTAAATATAATTGGTTTAATGAAACTAATTATTAAGAGAAGCTACTACATAATGTAAATATGTAGAAATTCTCAAGATATATACACATATAAGTACAGAGACTTTTCCCAATCAAATCTTAAGTTGAGTGTAAATTTAGCGGCTTTCGTGGAATGCAAACTAGTCTTAGTAACTAAGACTAAGCGGGTTTTTCTGTAGAAAATGAGTTAGTGCAATTGCTAATCAATCAGAGAGAGAGAGAGAGAGAGAGAGAGAGAGGGGAGGGGGGGAAACCACCGTGGAGGTCACCTCAGCCGCGATAGCTGCGAGTCGAGTGCCCCGCTCTGTTGTGAATAGTTGATTTAGCGCAATTCAATCGGCTGGTTCAATCAGACTTGTGGTTACCTGCAATCTCCCATCGATGACGTCACGCGCGTTGCTGTCGCTGACACTGCTACTGGCTGTCCAGCTGCAGGCACAACTGATTGCGTCTCCGCGCGTCGAGAATAGTAAGACGAAGGCAGACTCTGCTCAGTTCAGAGAAGTTTATCGAATTCCAACTATTTCCAGGGCAGATTTACTTCGGAAATTGTGACACAGGGAGCTACGGCCTCGGACGTTGTGTGGACGACATCAACTGCGATTTCTATGATGTGAACTTGCTAAAGGCGGCTGACAAAGATCTTTGTTACTCACGGCAGAGACCCGAATTGGTGAGTGCCAGGGAGTGAGGAGAAGGGGAAGAAGCTAAATACATCCGGCATGTGGTAGGAAATCTTTAAAGAATATGAATATACGATGAAAGATATAGGTGTACGGGAGTAAGCAAATAGATTTGAAACGGAATTAGTCCATTGATGATGATCGGCAATACATGAGACAAATCTATGGGCTATAGCTATGGCTATGGGATGGACTAGTCCGTTGACGTAGGAATATCAGGAATATCTAGGGATATACAAAAAAGATGATAGCTTAGAGTCAACTTGACTTATCTAGAGAGACTGCTCACGCAACACTTGATCTTGATCACTTCCATTTGGGTATTCCATATTTGTCTATGCTTTGTCTCACCATAGACTCCTTGCGATCCCAAGGAAAACATTGAGTTGACAAGGAAAACTTTATTGACATAGGCATATCAGTTGATCCCCAACTCCAATCGATCTTCTCATTGCAGATCTGTTGTCCACGTGAACAGAATATAGTGCCTAAGCTGTCAGCTCGTTCGGAAAAGCGCCTAGCGAACGCTTCGACTGCCTCAGCGGAGGAGCAAGGAGGGACTTTGCCAGCGGCGCCTGCCACACCCGACGAGCTGCCCCAGCATCCGTATTGCGGCACCGCGTTTTCGTTCAAGGTGTACGGCGGGTACGTGACGGGCCTTCTGGAGTTTCCCTGGACCACGCTGCTGGAGTACACTGCAGTGGACAGTGGGCAGAAGCAGCACAGCTGTGGCGCCGCGTTCATCGCGCAGCGCTGGCTGCTCACGGCAGCGCACTGTGTGCACAAGGACTTTGTGGGCGCGAGTCGCAGGCTGAGCGGGGCGCGGCTGGGCGATTGGAACAAGACGAGCGATCCGGACTGCATAACCGCCTGGAATGGCAGGCGGGAGTGTGCGCCGCGGCACATACAGGCGAGCATCGATCGGCAGCTGATGCATCCGCAGTTCGATGTGGCAAACTTGACCCACGACATCGCGCTGCTGCGGCTGGCGCAGCCCGTCGACTGGAGCCAGCTGATGCACGTGGAGCCCGTGTGCCTGCCGCCGGCGCGTGGCGCGAGCGCCAATCAGTTGGTGGACAGCGCCGTGGACGTCTCCGGCTGGGGCCTTACCGAGGACAACAACCAGCCGAGCGATGTCAAGCGCAAGGCCGTGCTCTACGTGCAGCCGCAGGAGGAGTGCCGAACGTCCTTGAACAAACACGGCTACACAATTACCGACGGCCAGCTGTGCGCCTCGGGCGGCCTCAACGTCGACTCCTGTGCCGGCGACTCGGGCGGCCCGCTCACCGCCGAGGCCTACACGCCCCAGAGGCACCGCTTCGTTTACCTGGCCGGCATCGTCTCGTACGGCAAACAGCTCTGCGGAGAGTCGGATTTTCCAGGCGTTTACACCCGAGTCAGCAGCTACATCGACTGGATCGAACAGACCATCGCAAGCAACAGCAATGACAACTCATAGATCGTCTTTGAGAGTATCGGATATAGGGTAATACGTCTCCTAATACATGATGTCAATACTCGTTCACAAAGTGCACTGAAGCATATTGGCTTCGCCTTATATTCAAGTCTTCAAATACGTGCTAGTTTATATAGAAGAGAGACTTGGGCTGGAACTTGTCATTGAAAAGTTGTATTATGCCCATGAGTTTGTGTGCGAGTATTGCATAGTCGGTTACACTCGACTCTAATATAATTCAGCTTCAAGATTCTATAGAGCTAAGACAAAATTGACTCACAACTCACAATGTTTTATATCTTAATCTTCGTCGTAAGCTCTCAATAGATTTGAATACAAGACTTGTATAAGCCACACTCAAATATACCCGGCACTTTCAGCAGATGTACATACAATATATCCCTCCACACACGCCTAGCATATGACTTATATAATATTTCGATAATTTTAATATGTAAATTAATGTAAAAATATGACGAAGAAACTCATTAAGCCCTTTTCCAGCCCATTTCAATGCGCTGAGTGAAAATTATGTCACCAGCACAAAAAAAAAGAAGCGAAAATAAAAACAAAACCAAAATGCGACAAAAACTGGACATGTTTCGATTTCTGCGCATTGCCGTTTGTCACGATTGATAGATCTAAAGATTGCGCTGAACACACACGGCAGAGTGTAATTAACAGGAGTGTGACGTCATGGATTCGATTTACGCTTTACGGTTTGTTAACATATTCTTATGAAGCCCCAATAGGCGCTGCGAATTGGCTATACCCTGAATTTATGAGTAGATATTGATTTTGGATGGGCTCGGCCACGCAGAGGATTCATTTATGGATCGATCTTATCTCTAGTCTTCATTACACTTAAAATTTGAATAGTTTTCCCTTAGAAGCTTTGGCATAAATTGGCTTTTCCGGTTTGTGGAGCAACTCAAATGCCATGGCTAAGCACTGTTTTGCAGTGCGGACTGCTTTAGAAGGGGGGTCATTCCGTAGATAACGCCACAAGACAAATACCATAAATTGATAATGAAATCGTTTGTTTTATGCATAAGCCGTCCGAAAATAAGTTTAAAACAATTTCCTAATATTTTATGATATTAACAAATGTTTATTTCAATGTAGATATATAACATTAGTGCAAATACTGTGCGTTGCCATGCTATAGATATGATCATTCTGTGTCATAGAAGAAAGTTTACATTAAGTCAAATACTTGGGAGTTGGGGGTCCCCAATGGGAAAGGACAGACCATCGCTTGATTGGCTTAAGACTGAGGATTATTCTGTTCGAAAAAGAGTGAAAACTTTCGATGACATCAGCTCACCGCCTGTCATTATGGGGCCAAGCATTCGACAGCTTCATGTCATTCAAGCAGTGCTAATAGCACGCTTATAAAACACATTTATAAATTTGTATTGTGTTTCCCCCTTTGAATATGGGCAAAAGCAGGGTATACCTGGCTGGTGCAGATAAAATGAAGAAAATATTCTTGGCCGGGGTAATGAACCAAGGCGACGTCTGCCCCGACTGCGGCTAGTCTGCGAGCAACGTATCTCCACTGAGATCAAGATTACTTCATGTCGTCAATAGTTTCACTCGGTTACCAAAGAAATTGAGGAATACTCCAAGTCTGCTTTTTGAACATAATTCGACATTTATTAAACACTTGAGCCCTTATCTAATGTGCGGAGATTTGGGCAAACACTGATCTCTCCCTCCCCTGGTCGAACCACAAATATCACTTTTCACAGTCTCAGAGTCTGAGGGTTCCCTTGTCCGGAATGGGTTCACATCTTTATGAGGTAAAAATAATTATTTTTTATTTGTCTACATGCGGCGACATGCATGCGACTACTTACAACTGCTAATACTACTGCATGGGAGTGCATAAATTACAATAGTTAATAAATACTAAAAACAAACGTGGTACATTACTACAGTATAATTACAATAAATTAAGTCGTAAATGCCTAGCGAAAAAAAAACCCCGAGAAGACGATTCGACTTCTCCGCCCAGCTGGACGCTCACTTGTTCCGCGCGAAGATGACGGCGCGGCGACAGCGATCGCGGTGATCGCGCATTTTGCCCGCCGGACAGGGCCGCTTGACCCGGCTCGAGATGAGCAGCTGGCCGGTCAGCGTCTTGCTGCGCGGACTGTAGAAGATGAGCCGGCGCGCCTCTGTCGTTTGGCTGCACTGGCCGAGCAGCAGAATCAGAGCGCATCCCAGGGCGAGAATCAGGCGTTGGAGTTGCATGTTGACCGGCGGATGGACGGGGGCGGAGAGACCTTCACAGAGTTCACTTTGGCTTAGTGTTATTCGATTTTGTCGGAGAGCGCGTGCGGGATTCTCTTTCGACGCTGGACGTGTTGGGACTGGCTGCGATCGCCGATGTGAGGGCCGTAGTCGTAGTTGTAGTCGACGCTGCGCTGTCGATATTTTCAATATTTAATGCGCCGCTGGCCGATTAGATAAGGGCATTCCACACGATCCACTCGCCGATAAGATAGGCGATAAGCGCGCCTGGTCTTCGGCCCGGCTGTAAGCGAAAAGCACATTTGTTGCCCCTGGACTGTTGCCGCCAGTGGCCAGTCGATTCTATTTTTGTATCTTAGTAATGGGAGCGCACACACACGGTCCGTGACGAAAGCGTGCCGGGAATTCACTCCCCGAATTCCACGACAATGCGTTGCGCTGCGTCCGCCAGTCGTTTACGTCATCGTCGTCGTCGTCCGTGTCACCTTACTTCCGGCCGGGCTTCCTCACAGTTATTCGCAATTGCGACTCACGCCTGAAATTATACTGCAAAAGCTGCGAAGCGAAAGCTCTCCCAATGCCGCTCTATCCCTGCCAGCTGAGCTTCTGCCATGCGTAACCAGATCGTGAATGTACGGAAAATGTTAATCAACATCAAGTCTGCCTGTGAACTGACGTCTTGCGTACTTGAGTCGTAAAAAGGGAAGATTGCAAAAAGGAATGAATACTATTTAGTTGACTATTTGTGATTTTTTTTTTTATATAGATATCAGCTTGAATAGTTTTCTTTACAATTATTTTCCTCTTTTCTCCTTCATTTCGACTGTCACTTTGGCATTCCCATTAGCCCATTAGCCCTGATCTCTACTGCAAGATATTTGCCAACATTCATGCTACTATTCCGTTTCATCTTCTGGGCAAACATCACCAGCATCATCGTTTATTACGCATTCCCGGTCTAAAGAAAGTAGAAAGAAGTCTGCAGTAACTATATTGTCAGCTTAATAACTTTGAAAGACAAAAGGGCTAATGGGCCAATAGAAGTAGAAAAGTCCACTATATATTTTCAATCGTGTAAAGTCATCGCGAGTATATGCTTCACATTTCAGACCTCGCTCCTAATGGGGGTATCGCAATATATGAATACATTATAAGGTATCCACGAATATATATGCCAGGTCTCAGCTCTCAAGTTTCAACAGCAACAAAATGGTTTTCTTTCAGATGGACACAGTTAAGGACAGATCGACGGATGGACGGACGGACAGCAAGAAGGACTTGACATAAAACTATTAAGCCCTTTCCACTTCCTGTCGTTGTGAATTCACTTTCAGTTTATAAGAAGGAATCGAAGCAAATAAAGTATGGTATTGTTGATCTACTTAAGAAACTCATTTGAAACTTTAGGAAATCCTAGTGACCTATACAATAGAGTAACATTTTACAGATAGTTTTGGTCTTAAACTAAAATTAAGCCATATTGGTTATAATTTAAAGATCTGCATTGGAATATCAATATGTATTTTCGATGAACGAGCTATTATGATACCAACGATAATTTGATTATTACGACACACTTAGGAAATGCAGAATTAAGGTTCCACGGCTACAAGTGAGCTAACTTACCTTTAACTATCGTTTGTGATTTTCGTAAAAAGGCAATATATAGTCTTCCAGCTCACAAGACCTTATTACGAAACAAAAAAGGCAAAAACGATGCAAATATTCCGTTTAATGTGTTTTTCATATTCAATGATTTTTTATTCAAAGATTTTTTATATTTAAGATCTCTTTCATTTAGAGTTATCAAGCTCCTAATTATAGGTCGTGTTGATAAAGGTATTGAGTCATTATTATCAAGAGTCATTCCGAAAAATACAAGCGTCCAAATATTAATAGTTTCTCAGTATAAAAGGCCGAAAAATATGTTATTTTGGGCACAGAAGTCTAGCGATGGAGGTGAAAGCGTAATTCAATGAAAAACAAAAATGCAAATAAAAAATTCTTATTTCTAATTTTAATTCTCTAGCTCTAGACTAAGCGTTTATTCCAAGGAGTTATCAAAGATTCCATAATGCAATTTGAAAATGTCAGCTAGAATATCTGTAACATCATTTCAAGTCTTACCGATATCAAGTCCCAAATACTCCATTAAATCAGTACATCAGTAAATTATTAATGCTTTCTGCTGATTTCACATATAATGTCTATTTGAGTAACAATATATTTTGCTGTAATAATCATCGCTTTTTATTAAGATTGTTCCATACTATCTTAAAATTATTGCCATGCTTTCCCACGGCGTGTAATTGCGGCATTGTTCGCACGTAGTTTGCTTAGCTCGATGATTCGACATTGGCGTTGGTCGTAAATTCGCCAAAGCTCCTGCGCCATCCACTTGAAAACGTCACGAGGTGGCCGTCAGTAACATGTTTATGCTTGGACAATATCTGCGATAGGCAACCTTTGAGCTCTCTTAAGCTGTCGAAAATATGACTTCCCTGCATAGATGACGTTTCCAGAGAACGTAACGTAGCTATGTAATGTTTATATATAGCTTTGTGGTAGGTCGATACAAAAATTTCAACTATCTCGGTTAACAGTCTAAAATAGATATCATAGACATTACACTTAAGTAATGCTCATGCCCTCAATGGCATTTACAAAAATTCTTTTTGTTACAAATTTTAAGAATTTAACTTCGATATTCAGCAAATATACAAGCAAGCAATGTGAGTTCGTGCAGGAAAATATACTTTATTATTATTACATTATTATTATTTTATTATTATCATTCTATTAATATTCTTCATTTATTATTTATTAGTCTAATGGAGTATTGGGGCAATGTCTAAAAAAATATATATTTATTTTAATAATAAAAATTCTTTTATATATTTTTAAAATCTGAAAAATTCTTTTTCCAATTTTTATAATTTTAACTAAGCTCAGATGTTTCCTTCTCCATAAAGATCAAATGAATCCCAAAAATACAGCCCAAAATAATCTTTCTTCCTCTCCAATGCTTTTATATAATATCCATAATTTTACTGGCAAATTGTAGTTCATCTGACCTTCCCTAAACTGGGCTGATTCACTGTCTGGCTCGCTGACACGCAAAACAACTAATGCCCATGTAGGCAGTCAGCTTAATGGCACTTCACAACAAAGGCTTTTTCTCGACTGACTATTGCAATGTAAGCCAATGTGATATCGCTTGCTAGATATTGCTATGTAAATAAAGGGCCATGAGGAGTCTAGCTGATGAAACCTTAAAGATAATCCACATAGACAATAAGAAAAGGTATTGAATTGCCGTAGACTTGGTGGGATAAGATGGAGAAATGCTCTTTAGAGTTTATAGTGGAGTATCGAGATTTAGGCTAAGACTAAGACCACAACTTACTCTGAGAGCCCTACCGTAAAGTGTTCTTGCCTCAGAGAACCTCACCTGGAGTCAACTAACACCTGTCAGATACAAATATTGCCAAATCATTTGGTGTCAGCATTTAAAATGCAGCCAAATTGAAGCCATGCATATCGTGAGAGCAGGAGTAATCGATTTCTTTATGACCGCCCTTCCTATGATCGATCATCTTGTGATTGCTCTGCTTATGATCATTCTCTATGATCGCTCTCCCTATGTTCGGTCTCCTTGTTGTTGATCTCCTTATGTTCGTGCTCTCGCTTTCCTTATAATCGATCTCCTAACGATCGCTATCCCTTTTATCATACCCCCTAAGATTGTTCTCTCTATGCTCACTCTACCTTCTTAGTCGCCCTTCCTATGATCGATCTCCCTATGATTGCTTCTATCATGATCACTCTGCTTGTGATCTCCCTATGACTGCTATCCCGAAGACTGCTCTTAGTGTGATCATTCTCCCTGTGATTGTTTTTCATATGATTGGTCTTCCTATCATCGCTCTCCCTATGATCGCTATACCTATACCGACTCTAGTTATTGAAATAAAATCTGTACAAAATTGAGGCTAATCACTTGGAAAAAAACTCTTTTATTGAAGCAGAACAAGCTGCTTTACTCTTGTGGGTCCTTTTCAGAGAACTGGCCCCTTTTCATAGGATAAATATTTTCCGAATAGATTGCCAATCCTTGCACTCCAAACACTTTCAGATCTAACACGCTGTCACCTTGCCACATTCCATTAAAAATCTTTTTTTTTTCATCAAGGAAATTATTTGATGTGTTATTTAAGATCTATGAACAATTTGTAGTCTTGTCACAGAGTTATGTAAATTTCAAACGAAATACGTGTGAAGCTGCTACAGACATCCACATCGCTGTAGTTGAGCCAGGTAAATATAAGGTGTGAGAGTAATGTAATAAATAGTGCACTGAACGCAAATAAATAGGTGTGATGAAGTGTTGGGGTTGTGTAGTTTGGTTTCTGAGAGAAATGGAGATTCAGCTGATAGCGTTTAGCGACGTCCGGTCGCGATGTCAACAGCGCGTGCCATCTGCAAATGAAGTGAAATTAAGAGTGCAGGTGAGTAAAGGTGAGAGCGTGGGGTCCCATCGAAGTACACACCTGAACTGTATGATATTAGACGCCGGCAGTTGCCCCGATGGTCTCTCATGTGGCACTTCTGGCAGGGCTTCTCCATGCCGTACGTGGCTAGTATCTGGCCCCGCGCAATGCCGGGTGGCGCGAAAAAGATCACACGGCGCGACTCACTCGGCGCTGGGGCACAGAGGACGACCAGAAACAGCAGGCAAAGCGCGTACAGAAGTAGCTGATGGATGCGATGCAGCATCATGATCTCGTTCTCTTGATGTTTCTCTCTTTCTCTCTATCTCTCTCTTGGTGTCTCTTTATCTCTCTGCTGCTCTCCCTCTCTTCAGTAGCTTGGATTCCGTGCCGTTTCGTGGCAATGTGAAATTGTGTAATCGCCTTGGGGGTTCGAGTCTTTGGCCTGTTCTACGGGCAACCGAGTTATACGCTCTAACGCCGTCATTTAACTGATTATATACGATTTGGGCAAGCAGTTCTTAAGTGAAGGTGGCCGAGCATTGGCGTCGTCTCGGCATGATAAACTATACAGGCTACACCAGCGGCTCTGGTGCCGTCGCCATCTGTCGCCCTCTGTGTGGGGCCGGGCAACACCCTGTATGCGCGAATCTTATCTGGGGCAGCTACTATGTCACCCGCAATCTGAGTAATTGAATGTCTTTGCTTTGCCTTGCTTTGCTTTGCTTTACTTAACAAATATTCAACATGACAATAAAATCAGCGCACGAAGCCCATCTTCAGCTTAGATATCGACATATACATAAACGAGGCTTATCGTCACAACTAATTGATAAGCTGCTTAGAACGTGCGCCAGCGTTTCTAAACTTAGAAACTTTTGGCATCGCTGCAATCACATGGATCCTCAGAAATATATGAACTAACACTTATTAGCTTCGGAAGGGCTGCCAAGGAGTTGTAGTTTCAATAAGCAGAGAGTCCCAGATATATAAACTAATCTAATAAGAAACTAGAGATATTATATTGAGTATGCTAAATCCAATCAGCTTGATCATTTCGCATAGTCAAACAATATTATTAGCTTCTTTTTGTTTATTAGACACGATTTGGTCTATAATTCTTAAAAAAAATATTTTATAAGTCTAAATTCATTTTAACCTGAATATCTCTTCAAGATGCACAAGACTTAGTTTCCTTATTTTGTGAACATAGTTAATTAAGTATATAAAAATATATATTATAATTATTTTTATATTAGAATTAATTTAATTATTGTTAAATTATGCTTAATATAATTTGTATTCTTATATTATAGGTTATTATATACCTAATAGAAAAATATAATCAATTTAATTTTCGGTTTGAAAAGTTTAATTTAATTCATAAATAAAATTTCCTTTACTCATTCTGCTCATTAAACAATACAAATTTCTATGATTTCCGCTCAGCACCCATATATATTAATCTAGTATTTGGTCAATCGTTTATAAATATTAGCTCATAATTATAATTGCTAATATAATCGGTTTCATCAATAATAGTTTAAATGTTTGCGATCATTTAAACTAACATTGATTAGGTGTGTTTAAAAACACACGCATTAAAAATCTATAAAATAAATTGATAAAGTAAAATAGTCGTGTAAGTTGCTCTAAAGATAAATCAATTAAATTGCTTGTGACTTGGGAAGTCAGCTTGTAAATACCCTGTAATAGACACAAATATGTTTCCATATGTTGATTTGACCTGAAGTCATGAGACGCATTTCTACAGAGCTAGGTGTTACCATAAAGCGTTTGCTCGACTTAAGCTTATACAACTATGAGCAGTAGGCGTATATCAGTTGGAGGTTCACTCTCCCAAGAGTAGAAAAAGTAACTTAAGTAATTTGAAATTCATTTATTTAATATGTTTGAGTATAAATTGTTTATATAATATTAAGACTACCATGAATAAAGACAACATCTTAAGTATTTATTTTTATATAGCTTTCAGGTGGTGAAATTAAGAACAAAATATAACTTTATAAGAAAATGAATTTAAAAAATTACATTGTTTATAGGAAAAGGTTTATTCGATGATAACTAAAAATATATTAGCAAAAAAATAAATGCTTAAACTAGAAATTGTAAATATGAAATAAACGAGAATGTATATATAAATTCCTTTTTTAAATCGATAAATATCGATTAATAACCGATAGCTGTAATAACAATAATTTGCATGATCTGGAAAATAGTTTAAATTCATAGAGAAATGCTTGAATTACCATATCAACTGTCAGATACTGGGTATTCCTTAGTCGTATATTGCCATCCAGATTACATTAATTTGTATTTAATTTAGATCTGCTGACAAGTCAACTGAAAACTAGTTAAGTGGCAATCAGTGATTGGAGATATGCTTTCCATACAACCATATACGTGTGTCGAGCAAAGTCTATAGAGGAGGGATCACCGGGGATTATTAGTCACAGAGTGCGTGCTGGGTGGGCATGAGTCGTTGAATCGCTGGGCCATAATCGATGCAATCAACTGCAGGCGCCGCCTCATGGCTTTCCCAGAAAGCTACGTCACTGAGCAGCTGCTATGACAGCATGTTCCGAAATTCCCGAAAAATGTGACCAAGGCAATGGCAATTGGCCATGGCAGGCAAATGCTCTATTATCGATTCGAAAATGAGTGACTCAGTCAGCGCGGCCCGACTGCTCCCTCTATCTAGGAACGGGTTGTATCTTGTGGTCGTGTATTTGGTATCTGCATTGGTATCTATGGAGTGTCTGGCGCTATTCGTGAAATTTCTCGTAATTTCATCATGACTGTAGTCTTGTGACGTCGTGCTGCTTTTTCATTTTCATTTCCATTCTTTTTTTGTTTTGTGTAAACATAATATATTTGTTAAACGTTAATGAGTTCTGGATAAGCGATAAGGTAACGAGCCCCGGTCCAAAGGTCGCTACACAATCTGCAATACCGGCCGAATCAATTCATGAGAACTCACAACTCCCAGCCCCAGTGCCCCACTCACCCGACGACAGCGATTGTGATGATCGTACATGTAGCCACGCCTGCAACCGACGCGGCGTGTCTCAAAGAGCATGCCCTTGCGCAGGGCGTCCAGCGTGCCGTTCCTCTCGGCCTCCATGCTCTGGTTGCTGTTCAGCGCATTGAAGTAAATCACGCGTGCAGCGCTGCTCTGCGGCTGGCACAGCGTCAACAGGGCCCACAGCACGCCCAGCACGGCCAGGCGCCACAAGAGTCCGGAGCGCATCTTCCTCGTCGTCTTAAGCCAACACGTCGCCGTCTGACCGCCGTTTAGCACGCACCCAGAATCAAGATTCGATTTGCACGTTGTTGCTGACACGCTCAATCTGTGTGTCCGCGTCTCCGTCGCCGTTCGCTGACTTCGCCGAGTCGCTTATCAGCCTGTTTACAGTTAAGAAATCACACTTTATACACGTCCGAGCGGGTCGTATTGGCTTGCGGTCAGACGCCTGATAAGCTGCGAAGCTTAAGTCGAGAAAGTTTGACTAAACTCGAAAAAGGAATGGATATCCAGCGATGATACGAGCTATACTTGAGGGCTGCTATTATGACACGCCTTCTGTTGGCATAGAGTCACATTAAACTCAACTGATTAGCTAATGCAATCAGGTATTTTATTCCTAGCAGTGTATTGTGCAGTCGATTGGACTCCTTAGTTAATCTCTTGTTTTCGTCTATTTTGATTAGGCATCCGCCGTCAGCCAAGACACTGCGCAATTGATTATTTCTATTCGATTGCATACTTTTCGGCACATGATTCTATTCACTTGACCACGCTCTGCGGCGACAACAGTTGGTCGAGAGAATAAAGCCTGAAATAGGGGCGCTTATACGACTGAGGAGGCAAACTCTGCTCATCTACTTATGCTAGGTGGAGAAACAGTAATCATTCGATATATCTTTTCCTTCATTTTTTAGTAATTTGAAACTGTAAGAAACTAATCAAATAGTCCCAATAACTTGAGGATTATCCTCACATCAAGTGCGACATTTCGTATATTTTACAATTAATTTCTACCAAAAGTGGGTTGTATCATAAAAGTGACTTGGTGCACTTCACGTTACCTTTGACTTGATTTGCAAAACTAATTTTAATATTACGTTTCAATAATATTGTTGTTTGGTGTAAGTCTATCAATATTAATATGTCAAGTCAAATTCAATAAAGAAAATTTATCAACTGTTTAATAAGTTGTCAAATAATTTAATGCTGTCAGCTTAAAGATGTAAGCCTCTAAAGAAATTTAACTTTTATATGCAAACTATAGTCTATAGTCTCTGTATCATCATCATATCCTGAGTACCGAATTAACAGTAATTTTTTTAAGTGTTTAAATATGTCATATACATTTTTTAAATCAAGCTCGAAAAACCAATGCAAATATATTATTTTTTTAAGTAAGTCCGCGAGCGCAAATTAATATATTTGTGTTTATGCTTCTTTTACGCTTTTAACTTTGACTATAAATAGTTTGATTTAAGTGATGTCCTATGAGCTCTTAAATTCATTAATTCACCTAACAACAAACATTTCATAGTCAGTGTTAAATATAAATGACATAAATGAAAAACCATTTGAATTGCAATATCTAAAAAAAGATTCTTTGTTGCATAAATACTTTTGATTAGGACTGTAATCTATTTGTATTCCCTTTCTTATAATACTAGCAGCAGAGAGGTAAGTAATATATATAATGAATCTATATTATTTATATTATAGATAAAACGTATACATGAGAACATATATATTTAATGAAATAGCTTGAAATCTTTTCTATTGTGGGATGACTAATCTATGATATTGATGGCTCATGTTATGCTATGTGCTTAAGAATGTTTCATATTCATCAAAACTACTTGATTTAGTTGGCATTAAAAAAGTATGTCGACATTTGCAATAACAAACATAAGAAAGTTAAAGTTCGACTGAGTATATAAAAGGTTAAAAAGGCAAACATCTTAATAATCCAATAGACCTTTTTGACTAGTGAGTTGGCTTAGCAAAGATACCAAAATGCCCTTCATATGCTATAGGCTTAAACAAATTCTGTGTGAAACTGCGATATTTAGTTCAGATAGAAAACCTATGTTGACGATAATATAACATGCAATGCTGCTTAACAGAATGGACTTGAAAGATTTACATTGCTTAGATTTTGTATGTAAACTTGAAAAGAAAACCATTTCAACTGTTTACCTGGGCGTATACTATATATTAGTAGGAAAATAACTTACTAAAAATTAAAAAAAAAAAAACACATAAATATTGAATATATAAGGAAAAATAAAAATACAAAATTAAAAAAGAAATTAAGTTTTTTTAAAACTTCATTCTCGAATCCAACTCTATTCAGTTAAGCCAAAAAAATAGCATTTTTCGATAGACTTTTGAAAGAATTAGCAATCATAATTAATAAATAAATTAAAAATCATATAAAATGAAATTTAACAGGGTAGTAAGTCTTTCTTCATCATAACTGATTCATTTCTCTATCTAACAATATTCATTTCATTTAAATCGGCCCATTTTTTTTTGATTAAGTCAAACCAATTCAGTTCAGCTGCACTGTAAAGACGAAACTGGAGCTGAACAGGTAACACATGTATGCAACAGGTAAACCAGGTAAACAGGTTAATGATCCAATACTTCATACAACATTTTATGCACTATGTCTAGCCATGTTCAACTCTCTCGCTGTTTGTTTACTTTGCTGGTATTTATATACATTCACGTTGCGTATACGTAATATTACTCTGATATCGATCATACGCAGCGTTGGTTCGATTAAATTACTTTTTATTGGTTTTCATTTACATAGAGTTGGCTGTGGAGCAGCAGCTGAGCTATGCATGTATGTATCTATATATATAAGTAGGAGACATCTCTATGTACAGGTGAGAATATAGGTGTAGTCGCTCCATGCTGTCAGCGCTGCGTCGCGCAAGGCTCGGCGCGAAAGATGCAGTTGCCCGGATCGACCGAGATGAGCTCTGGGGAACAGGAAAATAATGGATTTAGTTGAGCTGAGGGGCGATGCCATTAAGTGCTCACCTGGCGCGGCCAGATCCTTGCCGCAAGCGCGCTTGCCGCGCCTGCAGCGCGAGTGCCTCGCTAATGGTTTGTGGCCCTGGAGGGGGGCATCCGCGTCCTCGTCGGATGTTAGGGGCGGCGCCTGCCGGCAGCGCAGCTGCGACTGTTGACGCTTGGGCGCCGTGACCTGCACGTCGCTCTCCGCGGGGCTTCTGCCCTGCTGGGCCAGCACGTTCTCGGTGGAGGAGTGCCGCTGCCGACGGCGGCGCTGCCGCACCCGACTGAAGCTGTCGTCCTGGATGACCAGCGTGCCCGCCTTGCTGCTGGACAGATAGTAGCGTGGCCGGCGCTCCAGCGTCTGCTCCTGGACGTACTCGGGCGACGAGTGCCGGCCGCGCGTCATGCTGAACCGCTCCAGGATCGAGTGCTGCCCAGAGCTGTGCGAGCGTCGATAGCGCCGCTTCTCCCGCGGACCGGACGACGAGGAGTTCGCTGTCGTCGTCAGCGTCGACGTGGACGGCGGCGTCGGATACGCCGACGCCTGCGCCTGCGCTTGCGCCTGCTCCTGAGACTGATCCTCCACCACGAGCCGCACGCCGCGCAGCGAGCTGGAGCGGCGCGAGCTGTCCACCTCGTGCGGCTGCCAGTCGGGCAGCTCGTGCGTGCTGAAGTCAATGCAGCTGCCTGCCAGCGGCTGTCTGCTCGGGCTGTGGATGGGTGTGGGTGTGTGGCTGGCCGAGGCCTCTCCGATGCTGAGGCCGTTCAACTTGCCCGCAAGTCGCGCCTGCTGCAGGCTCCGGTTGAGGCTGCTCGAGGCCCTGCGGCGCCTGCCGTCCTGGGCGCTGCTCGGCCGATAGGTCTGCTCGCTGTACCCGTCCGCGTCCAGCAGCAGCGCGCCCGTGTGATCGTACAGCAGTATCCTGGGCAGTGCTATGTTGCTGCAGCTGCGCGAGGTGCTCAGCTCCCAGTTCCAGTGGTTGGGCTTGCGCAGCTGCAGTCGCAGCAGATTGGACAGCGGATCATAGTGATCCTCCTGCTGCTGCTCCCGCTCCTCCTCCTGCTCCTGCTCCTCGTAGTCAGATGTGGAATCTGAGCTCAGTTCTTGCTGCTGCTGCTGCTGCTGCTGCTGCGTTGACATTGCTCTTGGCTGAGGCAGCGCGGGCAGCTGCTTCTGTTGATGGTTCCACCTGTTTGCTGTCCGTTGTGCGCCGAGCCAGCCAGCCAGCCAGCCAGAGAGAGAGGGAGAGTTCCTGGTCGCCCTACGCTCTGGCTAGCTGCCAAATTATTGTTTATCTCAGCTATGCTAACAATTATACTGTATTTATATATATTTATTATGTGTATGGCTTTATGCCCGTCTGTCTGTCTCTTTGTGTATATGTATGTGCAATAAAAGGCGTTTTTTTTATTTATTATTTTTTCCTTTTTTTTTTGCTGCTACCCACGCGCCGCGTTCTTGGATGCTTTCATCTCTGCGCTCTTAGTATGCGGGGTATATTTTTAGTAGGCAGTCTCGGCCGCTACCTGCTGCCGCTTCGCTTCCCGTGACATTTACGTGTGCCACTTTCAACAATAACAACGCACAACAACAACAATCCGTGTATGCACCTTCAAACACAGTTTCATTCAATTTGTGTAACAAAAAAAAGAAAAAAAGAGGAAAAAAACAAAATATTTTTAGCACTGAGAGCGAGTCGGACGTCTCGCTCGCTCGCTCGCACTGCGCTCTCTCTCTCTCTCTCTTACAGCCAACTGGCCCACTCGCGATGTTGCCTTCTCTTTCGATTCTGTGCGATCAGCTGGTCGGCGGGGCTCGTGTGTGAAGCGCGTCTGCCCGCCAGCGAAAGCAGCCACCAACTGCTCGAACTGCTGCCCCCAAGCACTGTCCGGAGCATCGCAGCTCTGTCCGCCCAGGCGGCCAAGTGGGTGGAGCAGCAGCCGGGGGCAATATTAATTTAATGCCGCAGCGACTCTGCTGCTTTCACGCTCTCACACAATGCCAATGCTCGCTCGGGCAGCTGTTTTCTACAAAGACAACAAAAAAGAAGAAATGAAAAGCTTTTTATACTCTGCCCCAAAATGTGATTTAGATCGTTGTATTGACTGTGTAGGCATCTAGATAATCCAATTGGTGTAATTTAATGATAAACCCTAGAATACCCTATGTCCGATAGAGTTGACAGAGGCGAGGATCGTCTGTTATACGATTTATCTTTGTGCACTTTGAGACTTTGCTAACTTTAGCTAAGTGAATATTTTATGATTGCATAGATTATAGAGTATTGCCTAGTCGGTTGCTTGTGACTGCGACAAACATATGTCGAATACTTGCATACCCTGTACATGAGTTTATGAGGTCTTAATACCGTAAGGCCTGCAGCATCATATGGAATAGAACAGACTTAAATTGTTGATCAAATATGATCAACATTATTCAATGTATTTGTTTTCCAAATACTTTTGATTTTGCCCAAATTATATACAGTGGTGGTCATCAAAATAGCACCACACCAAAAAAATATAAATCAAATGAAAATGCAATTTTTGCAATGGAAAATATGGAGAAAGAAAAAGGCGAAAGTATAGTTGTTCAAAAATATAGTAGTTGATACTACAAATATTTTTTGAACAACTAAATTTTGGGCATTATTATATATATATATATATATATATAATTATACCTATATTTGTATAAATATATCAAATTTCAAAGATGAAATAGTTGTCACGGTATCTCCTAGTCGGTGCCCGTCGACTCTTGCGCATATGCTTGTTTTGTTTTTTTTCATTGCTTCTCCTACATATAAACTGATCAATTTTTCGATTCGAGTTAAATAATCCAAATGCAAAACCATGAAGCATATATAATATATAAATATATATAAATCTTGTACGATTTCATTTCTCATTTCTTCAGCTAGATACGCCCAACTTCGAATACAAGTGAATGTGCTCATCCTAGTCACGAATTGTTCTCTGAACATTTTTTATTTTCGAAATTCATCAGAGAGTGCAGCTATTGCCTAAAGGTCACCAATTTAGTAGAGAGACCAATCATAGCCACCTAATGCACTGCTGACAGACAACTGCCCACTCGCTGGCCGTCGACTTTGACGTGCAATGAGCTGAAATTCGGGGGAAACAGATAATTGTTCCTCTACTGTGGGCTATGCGATAAAAATAATGAAACAAGATTCGCCTGACTTGAATTTAATTTCCTTATACCCTGTATGCCTTTAATATGTTAGGTTCTTAGAGTATATAGTCTTACATTGTTGCTGGTAAAGAACAATGTAAGGTTTATACTCTTTTTTATGATCATCGAATGACAAGAGCTGAAACTTGTGAATTTTAATTGAATGTTGCGATGAGAAAATCTTTTTATTCATTCTCTTAATGGCTGAATAATCTACATAAAGATTATTGGCAAGAGTCGATTAACAATGAATAAGAATCGCCTATATCTTATGATGATCTTAGGCTAAGAATTGGTAAATGTTTGCGAAGATATTATTGCAATCACATTGTATCAAGCTGCTATATAGAATTGATTTTTTATAAAGTCGAAATAAATTATGTTTGGCATGCTTTAAAAACAGGAATCACTCCTCTACAGATAGTTCTATAAATGCCATGGTCGGACTTACCGAAAAAGTTGACTGTGGAAAGCAGATAAAAATCGGTGCGCAGGGCATATCCGACTGCATAATACTCGTACAGAAACAAATTTTGGTACTCCACAAATTGTTCGAGTATTATGCAGTCGGATATGCCCTGCGCTTTTATATATACCGATTTCTGTCTGCTCTCCAAAGTAAGCCGTTTGACTCTCTCGATTCTCGCTGTGAAAGTTAATTCTAAGTACTGCACTTTCAGTGCAGTTGATTGCTTCTTGTATGCATTTGAATGTAATAAGCCGCCAGCCGAAAAGTATGCACCGCCTTACACATGGCTCTAGCAGCTCGGCTGTGTCAATAGGTTATCGCACTGCGTGTGTTGGTCCACGCTGTTTGCGATAAGCAGGCGAACAGGTTGCTCGGCGAGTCGGGGCTCTTAAGTCAGTGTTTAACGTGCTGCTGCAATGGCAAAGCTGGCAAATATTTTTGGTCTATTGCTGCTGTGCGGCTGCGGCTTTTTCCTTGAGTCGGCGGCCTATCCGGCCGATATACCTCCTAATCCTATCCAATATAAGCGCTACGTGCGGCATCGGCCGTCTCGCAAGCATCCCGAGCTGGAGGTTTATGAGGTGCGCGAGACTTACGTCGTGCGTCGCCCGACGCCGCCGACCAAGAAGATCAGGAAGTTGGACGACATGGAAATGCAAGAGCGCATACTCTGCGACTTCCAGCCCACATTGCCCCACTGTGAGTAGGAGGGGCAGCTAGTGGCAGTGGCAGTGACGTCTTGTGACTTTTTCATTTACTCTGCTTTTACGGCAGGCTTCAAATTTCGCACTAATCCAGGCAACAGTTGGCGCGGGGACAAACTAACAACGTCCACGGCAAGGACGACTACGACGACAACAGATGCCACAACCACTGCTCGCACCACCACTGCTGGCACCACCACCACCACCACCAGCACCACCACCAGCGACCTGCCCTTCCTGCCAGAGCTGCCCTTGCAGCCGGAGGACTCGCCTGAGGCGACAACGGTGGCCGACAAGGAGAACGACTACGGGCAGCCGGACGACACCTACGTCCTGGACAACGACGACGAGGAGGATAACGCGGATGTTGGTGGCGACACAGCTGACGACGCCGAAGACGAGGACTATCTGAATCTCAGCGGCAGCATCGGCGGCAACGATACGACCGAATAAACCGACCAAATATTCAGCTAATTATATAATAAACTTAGGATGAAGTTGAATAGAGCAACGACATCAGATATATGTACACCCCATCAATCATGTATAATCGCTGACAAGCCAAGACAAGCCAACGCATGCCAAGTGGAACTAATTGAATGCCTGTCCGCCAAAAAAAAAAAAAAAATAAACAAACAAATATATTAAATTAGATATTGATACTCCCAGAATATCCCAGAATCTTATTTTTTATTTATCTTATATTATAGCAAGTTCCGTTTGTTATCACTATAAAAATGGATTTCACATGTTTTCCTATTTAGCTTTTTCAATTCTTTATAATACATTCAAGGACCCCTCCCCCCCTCTCTATCACTCTCTTTCTCTCTTCAAGTTCTTCGCAGTAAGATCTACCAATAAAAGTAAATGTTATAGAATATTATTTTATTATATAGCTACCTGATTAACTAATTTCGAATCTGATTTTTTGAATCTCTTTTGTTCATGTCTTCTATTATCTACTGCTTACAAAAAGTAAAAAATATATTCAATACTCTAATGAATAAAAATTTAATGGATTCTATATTCCTATTTTGATTTGCATTTGAAATTAAATTGTACCTTTTCATGTAGACAGCCAACTACTTTACGCGATTTGGTTATCAGTTGGCCCAGAACTTTCCGTCCTTGAAACGATTATAAATAATTGAAAGAGCTGAAAGAACAGAAAGTTCAACATAAATAACACTTGCTGCGCATCTGATAATCACATCTCTGTTTTGAAAAGAAAACAGAAGCCAATATGTTCCTATATTTTGGTATAAAAAATTGAAGTGAGAAAATATTGAAAAGATATCTAATTATTTTGTATAATACATTTTTACCGGGTGTGTTAAAAAAATAATATAATTTTAAATATAATAATATAAAAAAAAATTGTAAAAAAAGTAATATATGTTCTACAGCTCTATATTAAAAATATATATAAATTGTAGCGTACAATATTAAATTTTTACATAAATGAAAAAAAAATTCCAAAACAATTTTTTCATATAGAAGAGAAAAATGAAGAATAAAACAAAAAATATATATATTTTTTCTAATTGAAAAATTTCTGTTGTTGAATTAATATTTTTTTTTAAATATATATTGTGAAAAATATTTTTTATTTTAATAAAACAAAAAAAAATAATTTGCACATAAAAAGATACAAAATAAAAATGTTGTAATTATTTTCCAAAGAAAAACACATTTTTCAAGTATAAACAAAGCTTTTAAATAAAATTTCTAAAATAAAAATAATTTGTTTTTTAATTACAAACAAAAAAACACTTGAAGTATAAAAAGTACTCAATATATGTATATTATTACAATAGTTAGTGAAAATTTTTGTTTATACTAATAAGGGTAATAAATAATAAAATGACGGCTTTAAGTGTCTCAATTTACTAAGAATTATTTCTTGTGTATAATTTTAGCTCATGAATAATTCGCTAATGCTCATTTACTTTTTTCATTTACGAACTGAAATTGGAGTCGTAAAAAACGTTAGTATATATAATGAAGATTCATACATAATCAATTCGAGCAGATCGAGCCAACAAGCTGACTCATAATAGTCAGATCTTTTTGTTAATATTTCTGTTGACATATATAAACTTGAAGCGAATGCCAGCTAATTGAGTACTTAGATTTTTTTAATCAACTCGAGACTCCTGTTTTGCATTGTTGAATTGAGAAGTCTATGTGAAATAATAATAGAACCTTAATCAGTAACTAAGTCGGCCATAGTTCGCTGTTGCAAGAAGCAGCGCAGCCGCCGTAAAAACTGCGCAGTTTCGTGAATCACGTACTTGTTGTGCCTGTGTATGTGTATACAAGAAGTGTGGAGTGACTGAAGAAGCAGCAGGATTAGGGTATCATCCAGTCGTGCAGCTCCGATTAGAGCGCTTGTTGTTTATGCGAGAAGTGCGTCTCGTTTATCGCATCGAAAACAGGAAAGTGACAAATGAGTTGTGCTCGTGCGTTGCTCTAGCCTAAACAAAAACAGAGCTGACTAAAGTGGATGCGTAAGCACAGCTTGGAAAGATATATCTGATGATTATCCCAGCCCAGAGTTATGAGTGTAGGCATATCAATAGATAGTTGCTCTACATAGGTCTGAGGCAGCGTCTTATCAGGGCTCACGCGAGCAATAGATAAAGCGGGGAATACATTGGGTCGATTCGGACTAGGATAGCTTAGATAAGGTAATCTAGAGTAGGTATGTGACGGCATATTTGGCAGGTAGTCGCTGTGCTGGGGCATATTTGGATGCTGAACAATCTCAGCTGGAAATAAACTGGCAAGTGGGAAGCTCTCTTTATTGTCATTATGTTGTTGCGTCTGTAATTGAATTTGCTCTTATGAATTAAGAAAAGCGAACGAGCGACTGCGAGTGTGACTCGGCGTCAGGCAATAAATTGAATTAAGCGGAAAGGCGTATGGCATATGGGCAACGATCAAACAACGAGCAAATGGCGACAATTTTTCACAAATAACGGGGCTGCCTTGTTATGCGATCGCCATTGTCGTTGTTGCTGTACTTATATTGCTATTGCTGTACCTCCGTCGCCGTCGCCATTACCGAGGGAGTAAATAAAACGCGTGGACAGTCCTCGCTCGCAGCCAGTCAAGCGCAGCGAATTGTCGGGTTCAGTTTGGAAACGGGCTCCTCAGGAACTCATCGACAGCTGGAATATACTTTAAGTTGATATTAAGGAACGGAATAGCGGCACTCGAGATGCAACAGTTGTACGTGTTCAGTGTGCTGGCGGTGCTCCTGCTGGGAGCCTCGCTCAGCCGGGCCGATCTGCTCGACTGCGAGGACAAGGTGCCCGCCGTGATGTCGGAGATCGGGGACAAGTTCTCGGAGATGACGGGCAGCAGCAGCAGCTCGGAGCACGAGGTGCGCGACTTCTTCAAGAGCGTCGGCTGCCAGATCAAGAAGGGCGCCAAGAAGCTGGGCGAGAAGGCCAAGGACCTGGGCTCCGACATCAAGGAGGGCGCCAAGAAGCTGGGCGAGCGCGCCAAGGACCTCGGCACGGACATCAGCGACCGCATCGCCGACTTCCGCGACAAGCTGGCCAAGGACTCGGCCGAGGACATGAGCAAAGACCGCGGCTTCCTGGCCAACGTCGAGATCATCAACCCTGACCTGCTCAAGGGCGAGCAGCAGTGCGGCCACGGCCACATCCTGGATGCCTTGGGCAATTGCAGCAAGTTAAGAAAGTGATGTGCCAACGCGAAGTCTCGGCTTCTTCTCCCTTTTTTTGTGTTTATTATTATTATTTTTTTTTTTTGTTTTTTTCTAAGTAAAAATAAAAGCAAGTGCTTTATAATATAAAAGATTTACAACATTTATTTTGATATCTTTGTAACTGAGTGAATTACCCAAAAAGACGATACTTTGGTTGTAGGTCTCTAGTCTCTAGGCTAGGCTTTCCAATACCTTTTCCTATAACTAACAATTCGATGATCATAACAGTCTCACAAACTATGTGTTATAATTGTATTTGCCTTTGGACGGAGTATTCCCTAGTCGAGCACACTTTTTTTTGGCTGTTAGCTTAGTGTCTAGGCTGGGCATTCGAGTCCTAAAACCTATTTCCCTACGACGAACATCTCTGGGATTATAGGTCCTAGATCTTGTCAAACTAAGTGCAATTATTGTATTCGTCTTTGGACACAGTATTTCCTAGTCGAGCATACTTGTTTTAGGTGTTAGTCTAGTCCTTAGGCTAGGTATTTGAATCCTAAAACTCATTTCACTACAACGAACATCTCTGGGATTATAGCTCCTAGATCCTGTCAAACTTAGTGTAATTATTGTATTCGCCTTTAGACGGAGTATTTCCTAGTCGTGCACATCCACGCACATCAGTTATTTTATCTAAATTGCATTTGTCGATGATTGCAGATTGTATAAAATAAAGGAAATTTGTGCATTTGCCGCACTTGAGCCGACTGCACGTCGACAATTGAATATAATTAAAGTGTTATAGAGCCGAAACGATATAGCTCTATCCAATTAGGTATTCCATCAACGTATTCTTCTATGTTCTCAGGCCTATTAGTCACTGCAATCGATCATAAATGAGGTCGGCATACCTAGCTCAAGCTGAGTTAGAGAGTCTTGCGTGTATTTGACCTGCAGTCCCGCCAGACTTCCCTTTGTATGCCCTACTGCACAGCAAACAGAGCATATTGGTTGGGCGTAAGGCAAATAGTTGATGCAATGAAAGATTTGATGCATATATTTTATGCATTAGAGTGCTTGCTTCGGGCAAAGCTTTCGGCCAGGTCTCGTTAGCTGGCACTTTCGGGAAACAGCGTATTGCCGAGTCAATTACACCCGATCGGGCGGTTCTTTCTTGCTTTGTCTGAGGAATACATTTGGCTGGCGTCTTACTGGCTTGACGACTTTCTTAAAAAAGCTTGCCATCGAGCGATCCGCTGCCCGTCTGCAGTCGAAAGCCGAACCTGGTCGAACGGTTATGCCTTGGCTGCTAGCTGCAAACAAGTTTCAGTCAGGTTTTTGGCCTCAGTTGCTGCACACGCCACACGCCACAAGCCGCAAGCCACAAGCCACACGCCAACGCTAACGCCAACGTCAGAGACGCGTTTGCGGCAGACACAGCTACGAATAAAGCAATTATTGGCGACCATAAGGAAAACTTTGGCGCAGTTGAGATGATGACTCAGACGCGGATGCTGCTGCTCTTCCTGCTGGCGCTCTGCATGGGGCGGCTGCAGGCCGCGCCCATCATCTGCGGATCGGACGCCCAGGCAAGCGCCAAGGCGGACGAGCCCACCGAGGTGACGCCCAAGCCGAGCGAGGTGAATCAGTTCCTGCACAATGTGCAGTGCACCCTGGAGAAGGCCAAGCCCTGGATCGAGGACCTGGAGACGGAGGCCAAGCGCCTGGAGGAGACCGCCAAGCGCGTCGGCCTAAGGATCGTGAATCGCTTCGGCGACCTCATAGACACGCTGCTCGGCACAGTGGGCAACAGGAAGCCCGCAGCAGGCGCTGATCCCACTAAGGCCACGACCCCAGCCACGCCCAGCGACCACACGGAGCGCGACGTGGTGGCGGCCACCGAAGTGGAGCTCGCGCAGGTGACGCATTCCACAGAATCGCCAACAAGTGGCCTCGCTCCCAATGAGGCGGAGAATGAAATCACAAACGTCGAGCCGCTCAAGTAGACGCGCGCCTGCCCCAGCGAAATCGCATATAGCCGTAGCATATATACACACATATATTTATTTATCTAGTTTTAGATTACCGCTAATGAAATGTACTCGTAGTCTTAGATGTCGCACGGTGTGAATCACGAACAATAACAAGATTTTGTTTTCTTCTTTTCCACGTAAACGTAAAATAAATGACTAACTGCACTCGAGTCGAGGCTCGAGAGTGTGCAACAAAGAGATACCCTGTACTCCCTTATTTGGACTGAAAAGCACCTCTGTGCATACATATACATGTCGAGGAATCAATTTATGAAACATATAGTATATATTTACATATGTATAATCATATATGTATACATATACATATACATATACATATACATATACATATACATATACATATACATATACATATACATATACATATACATATACATATACATATACATATACATATACATATACATATACATATACATATACATATACATATACATATACATATACATATACATATACATATACATATACATATACATATACATATACATATACATATACATATACATATACATATACATATACATATACATATACATATACATATACATATACATATACATATACATATACATATACATATACATATACATATACATATACATATACATATACATATACATATACATATACATATACATATACATATACATATACATATACATATACATATACATATACATATACATATACATATACATATACATATACATATACATATACATATACATATACATATACATATGCATATACATATACATATACATATACATATACATATACATATACATATACATATACATATACATATACATATACATATACATATACATATACATATACATATACATATACATATACATATACATATACATATACATATACATATACATATACATATACATATACATATACATATACATATACATATACATATACATATACATATACATATACATATACATATACATATACATATACATATACATATACATATACATATACATATACATATACATATACATATACATATACATATACATATACATATACATATACATATACATATACATATACATATACATATACATATACATATACATATACATATACATATACATATACATATACATATACATATACATATACATATACATATACATATACATATACATATACATATACATATACATATACATATACATATACATATACATATACATATACATATACATATACATATACATATACATATACATATACATATACATATACATATACATATACATATACATATACATATACAAACGCATGCACATATGTTCGATATTTTCTAGAAAATCTTCGATCTTTCCTCCATTCCTAGAGCAATCTAGTGGATTTCAGTTGAACTTTAGCATTCAGCTCTAGATCGCTTGATGTACTACGCATGTACTACACATGGAAGATCAAACATAGACAAACTTGGAATGTCTCAATTCTCTGTGAATTGCTGATCTTCACAAGTAAACATCATAATATGGATCAGTCGGAGTAATCGACGTATTTGATAGCCTGATCAAGTCTGATTAGCGTCGGTGGGCGAGCTGTTGTTGATCTGTGCTCTAAGTAATTTCTAAAGCTATCCAATTTGCATGCACATTTCGAAATTGTTGGATTTCTCTCGCTTGCACAGCTGATCACCTTTTCTGTCTGATTTCTAAAGATTGGCAATAGGTCAGCTCGGCTCATTCTGGGGGAGACAATACAGACGATAAGCCCTAGTTTGCATTTCACGTAAACGGAGCTCGTATGCGTATGTGTGTTCGATCGAAGCTGTCGGCTCTATTAATTAGTGAGCGTGGTGGAGCGGGGTTTGTCGGCGGGTGGGACGAGGCGGGGCAGTTCTCCGAAACGCTGATAAACCGGTATGGCCCGCTAATCTGAGCTGCGCTGCGCTGCGCGATTGCGAGTCGAGTTTCGCTACGCTCAGTCGCATTGCCAAGCTCGTGGAGAACGGTCAAGCACTAAACAAACGCCAACATGAAGACGATCCTCATCTGCTGCTCTCTCCTCTGCCTGGTGCTGCTGAGTGGCCAGGCGCGCGCCGCCGACTGCGACGAGGTCAAGAGTCCGGACGACAGCGAGTTGAAGCACTTCTTCAAGAACATCGGCTGCAAGGTGAAGCAGGGCGCCGAGGACGTCGCTGACGCGGCCAAGCCCTACACCGACAAGATCGGCGAGGGCGCCAAGGAGCTCGGCAGCTCCGTGGTCGAGAAGTACAAGGAGCTGAAGCACCGCCTCACTGACGACGCCTCGACGCCCAAGAGCCCCCTCGCCGTCCAAGTCGACGGCCCCACAGAGCCCGTGCCCCTGGCGCCCATCGCCCCAACCGTGCCAGCAGACATTGCGAGCAATGCCCAAGTCATTGGTAAGTCCCGACTCCCTTATACCCACGCCAGAAGCAATTAATGTCTTCTTCCCTTATCTTTCAGCTGGCTAAACATTGACCAAAGCAAATCCCATGTTTACAGGAGTTTCTTGTTTCTGGCTTACCTTCTGCAACTTTTTTTTTTGTATTTTTTTGATATTTTTGTTAAAAACAAAACTCGAATCTGTGTGAATTTCTGTTTGTTTATATAAAATTCGTGGTTTCGTAGTTAAGATCAGCAGCTAGATAGCTGCTGCTGCATGGTTTATACACACATAATCAAGCTTAATTAAAACTGACTGTTCCTAAAGCTATCAATCGATAGAATTCACCAATTTGTCTAATTTCTTATTTGTCTTCTATTTTTATTTTGTTAATAAAGTTCAGTTAATTACATGCGATATTAATGTGGAATACCTGTGTTAGACTTGAAGTGAAGTACTGCTGAAGTATATATATTAACACTCTCATTGCTTTAATTACTGATCGATATGTTGTCTAATTTGTTTGATGATAGTTTCTTAAATAGTGCTAGAAAATTGTATTACCTTCTTATGAATAGCTTTATAGTCGTATCAGCAATACTCTTCGATTTGTCCTGTAGCTTAATCCTGAAGAAAGCATTTATCGATTTCACTTAAATCGATTTGGGATCGCTTTACTTTTTCTAAATCGTTAAAAATTCATGCTGAAATGCCTCCTTTTCATAAAAAAGAACCCTGCCAATGAATAGTTTGTATAGATATAACCATAGACAACTCTATATTCATTATTATAGATATGTATTCAGATATATACATCTATATATATTATAGATTTATAGAATTATCCATCTGTGTGCCTTAAGCTACATAGCAGACGTGCTAAGGAGCTCATATTTTGCATTTATCGGGCAATTTTAGACTCAGGGACAGCAGATATGGTTTACTTTTGATTACAATCTACTATATACATCACTCAAGTAAAGATTTGCTCTTGTCTGAAGAAAGCAATCATCGGTTACTTAAAATCGATTATATAAACTTCTTTTTCTCAAGTAAATAATTGCGAATACGAAATATATGTATAGATACAAATATATTTATAAAGGTATATTGACACATCTATTTCTATACTATTTACATATAAGATCTACCATTTTGCAACTTTAAAGATATAATCTCTAAAATTTCCAACTTAGTTAAAAATTTGTTATTTATATGAAATTGATTTTGTGCTCAGCGCTCTCCATCAGAAAAATTTATTGCTAAAAGTCGACAAGAGAAGACAATGCAGACGATGCATAGTACATAGATTCAGAGTACGTACAGATATATATAGATATTCATAGGTATGTAGAGTAATCAATCTCCCAAACACGAACAAGAAGAGCACAAGTTTATATTTTGAATCTGTCCAGAGACCTCCATAAATTACTACGAAAGATAACTATACCTATATAGGTACATACAATCGTCTATCAATCACATTTATGTCAATTTCATATTTCATATCCAGAGACATCCATAATCTCTCCCACTCAGGTACTCCTCGCTCAAGCTCATCAAAGTTAATGGCATAAGGACTTAAGGACTTCTTAAGGACTTCTCATTCAACGACTGCGATGCCTCACGGCTGCAGCTTTATCGAGCTGCAGTCAGCTGCGACTGTCATATTCGAAGATATTTTCAGTTATTGCGCACCGAGTCGGGGCTGAGTGAAATGTTCTCACTTGTTATAGTTAATGTAATTCCTGTCGCTCCATTGTCAGCGGTTGTGCAACAGCTTCAAGTGTTAATTAGCTTTGCGTGATTCGATCGAATCGGGTTTTCGCTATTTTGTAATCATTTTTGTTTTCCGTTTCCCAAAACTTTTGTTTTGCAATACCCTTCCGAGCTGCGTTGCGCGCGCTGCGTGCGCTGTTTCGTCATTGGGATTCAGTTCCGGGGGTCATTGTATCCGGGGCACTGCACACAGTCAGCCTTAGCCTTAAAATCAATTGAGCAATAAAAGCGCTTAGCCTTAGCCGCTGTGCGTCAGCTGAGAACTTACTTAAATGCGATCAATGCTAATTGCGGCCTTTAAAATTAAATATTTACTCAGGTATTCTCGAGCTGAGTCGAATGAGTCGGCAGACTGAGTAAGGGCAACTATTGCCTGCCAGCTGAGGCTTATCAAGTTACAATTCAGATATTGTTACTGCGTAGAAGTGAGCTTAGACTCCCACAAAGTATGTGTGCAGGGTATTTGCTAGTCGATCACTGCCTACTGCCTACTCTAAGCCGAATGATTGATGAATAAGTTTGTTTATTTATTTTTTGTTAGACTGATTCGCTTATGATTAAAGTTGTTGATTTTATTTGTAGCATTTGATGCTGTCAACCTTCAATTAGTTTTAATCGACACAATCCAGCGTACGCTGTGCATGCAAATATATATACAAACACACATACACACACACACTCATACACACACACACATTTGCACGTGAAGTAATTACAGCAATTATAAGCAGTTTGTACAAATGCTGAGCGCATATGCTTGTCATGCTATCTAACAGCCAAATAGTATAATTTGTTGTCTACGCACACACATGTGTGTGTGAGTGTGCGTGTGTGTGTGTGTGTGTGTGTGTGTGTGTGTACAATGGCTAAATGTTTCGCCAGACTTAAAGCCACTTCAAAAAGGAAAAAAAAATGACAAAGTGATAAAGTTCTCCAGTTTGCAAGCTTTAATATTTAATGTGCCATGAAATTAACAAGTGGACAAAAAAAAAAGCAAATGATTCACATACAACATATGTTACATGCATACATATATAGATGCATATGTCATACACATCTATATACATACATGATTCATATAACACTTACATACAATTGAGTTTAATTGCTGCGACTTACGAAATGAAATTAAATGTTTTTGGACTAAATTATGAACAACAAGTTTGGAGTTATATATGACATGGAATCATGATGGATGAGATCTCATTTACATAAATTGAAACCTGCCTCGATTGCAGTGCAAAAACAAATTATTGGATAATTTATCTAAGCGAAGCCTAACGACTTGTTAATGGGTTGATGAAATTGTGAATAGGAATGAGTTTAGCACGCAAAAAGTATATGTGGGGGGTAGCTGACAGTCGATCATTTCGGCGTCCTTTATACTCAATCTCTGACAAAAAAGGGTTGAATGGCTGAATAAATAAGTTTTTTAAATATAAATCACACAACTTATAAGACTAACAAGAGACGAGGCCAAGAGCGAGCTAAGGCAGAAGCACACAGTGATCTTGGCATTTAGACTGTGATCACGTCCACAAGGGATATATTATGAGAAATATAAATCATTATGAGATATCAATTAATTATCAAATTAATTTAAAATATTATTCAAATGAATTTAAAATGATAGAACATTTCATTAGTGTTTTAATATAATTTAGTATTTTTTTTAATAATTTATAATTATAATTTAATAACAATTTAATGAGGCCTCCACGGTGCAATTTGGAATACGAACACTCGGGCCAATAACTCCGCCAGCCTATAAAACGCTCCAAGCATTTTTCTGTCGACAAAAACTTTTGGATTATTTTCACTTAAAATGTGATAATTCTGCCTATTTATCCACGCATAAAAATAAAAATCATCATCAATGTGAATGCCATGTAATGGACGAATTTTATTTTAATTGAGTTCTGAGTAATCTGAGTTCCATCTATTCATAATGAAGTGTCAAGCCAAACTGAACAAAAAAACAACAATCAAATGCTAAATAAAGCAACGTTACCAACTCAACGATGCGTAGCTTTAAAAAAAAGCAGTACCCATTAAGTTATATTAAGTTAGCTATTTCACGCCTAAAGGGGATGTATATACTATAAATATAATCTCAATTTTGAGTTTTAAAAAGTAAACAAACGTTGTATATAAAATCAACAAGCTTTAAATAACATTTGATGGGAGATTACTTTTTGAAAACTTACAGAAAAGAACAAAGGATGATTACTTTTGACTCACACTGTAGATATATTTGTTTGAGACTCGGCCTATAAAACTGTAGTAAAATGTTAACATAAATACGTTTTTAGACTACAAAACATGGCTTCACATAATCTAGAAAATGTACTAAAATATATTTTTTAAACTAATATTAAAATATATTTTTGAATATATATTTGACACGACCCCCATTAACCACATTCCCTTAGATTCATAGCCCATTATGATATACAAAATATCTTAACACCTTCTAAAACGAAGATAAGACGAAGGTACAATAATCTATGATAACTTTCAAGTCACCATCCTCAAAGGAGTCTAAACGATTTGCGCCCACACAGAGGCTCGCTTAGACGCACAATGGACAAAATACTAATACTTTGCCCATAAATTGGAGTGATTATGTGGAGTATTCCCGAGTGGGAAGTGCACTTAAGCCAATATGGAAATTCCTTGGCATAAATATCAAGTGGCTCCATTAGCCCGAAGTGACCTACGGATAGAAGCGGTTCCGAGTCGTATATCTGCTGTGGCTTTTGGCCTTTGGAGTGCTGCTTTATTTATACGGGAATTTCTCTAAAAAAAAGCATCATAAATGACAAAAACGAAATTAATTAAAATGATATACGTATGAAAAAATAGAAAACTTTGCTCCTTTTGCTGGTAATCGAAGCCTGACTTCGTGATTGTGTTGCTGCCATTGGGGCACTGTAGTGGAAAAATAAGCTAAAACAAAAGGGACGACAAGACGAGAGAGCTAGGAGTGACAGGCTAGAAAATACCCTGCCATGAGCGACAGCAGAGAGTCAAAGATATTCTAGATGTGTGGGTGGAGGATATGAATTAAGTTGATCAGGGAATTGCATAAGGAAATATAATACTAAAGAGAAGAGAATCAAGAGAATCAACTGTCTGTGTCAGCTAAGCCATCTACAGGGTATAAATTCTGGCCACACACATACACAGAGTGCGGTTTTTGTATGCACATACATACATATACAATGTTGCTGTGAAATCGAAGTAAAGTTTGAAATAAAGCCAAAGAGCAAAAGGAAACGACGACGGCAGTCTGTGTGGCACTCTGCGGCAGTCCCGAGTGGCAGCAGGCAACTCGCATAGTTAGCAAAAACCACTAAAAGTGTCATAATTCGATGCCCATGAGATGCCTGTCTCGAAAGTCCGTTGGCCAAAAACTTTGGCGCCGATAATGAGTGCCAGGTTGCGTCTGTTGTTCCGCCACGGGCTGAGCCCCGTGCCTCGGCTCTGTGGCCAGCGGTGCGTGTCAGCAATCTGTCCGCCTGCTGCACCGCCCGCCAACCTCGCCCGCAACAGTGTCACACGCCGCTGTCCACGGTCCAGGCAAGGTCTGCAAAGTTGGCCGAGCATCGACTCGACTCGTCTCAGCTCGAATCGAATCGATTCGCATCGATCTGCTTGCAGTTGGCCCTGTTCCTTAGACTGCACTTCAAGCGTTGCCTTACAGCTGTTGACATAAATCAAAGGCGACACACAACTCGCCCATATGAAGTCGGCCAGGCACAACAGCGCTTCCCACACTAAATCTGAGCTTGCCATAAATTCAAGCAATTTATATTGCCAGACTTGAAGAAGAGACAAAGGAGACCACAGCAAATATTTATGAGCTTCACAATGTAATTTGAAATAACTTTGACATACATCTCCTAACAAGAAGATGAACTTTTATTTATGCGGATAATTTTATTAATTAATTTTAATTATTTTTTTTAATTTTTTATTTTCATTGTATTTTTAATCTAAAATTAACCGGATGCTAATTGCATCATCCAAAGCTGTGGCACCTATTAATAAGCTACAAGCGTGGAGTCAAAATTTATTAATAATAACAACTAGGAGTTGTAGTAGGGATTGCCTGACTGGTAAAAACCCTGAACCCTGCTTAGAACTAATATTATAATCAATTATACTATTGTTTACTACACACGGATAAACTCACAAAAGCGGTTTGCTTACTGTGCAACGGCTGCGCTTGGACTGTGCTTATGGACTTTACTGTGGGAACTTGAGTTTAGAGGAAAAGTTAATCAACCTTTTTAGAAGGATTTTCTTAATCAAATTCATAGAGCGTGATAATGATATACTGATGTGTGTATTTTCAAGCACAAATGTCTAGTTTTCATAAAAGTTTTTCCGTTAATTTTGGGGGAAAAGGGAGCAGATATCATAAAATTCAAAACAAAATACAGAAGCCTCCACAGTCAATTGAATGTTTCCATCTTTTCTAGTATTTAAACAATACTAAAAAGCCAGAATTGAAATAACGATTTTTATCGATAATAAAGAAATGTGATAAGTTATCGGAAAAAAATTATAAGCACGTAGTGTGTAAGGTATACCAAAATATTTATTCAACATTTTAAGTTCTTAGCGTTTGTAGTTTTCGAGATATCTGCATTCAACCAGGCGGACAAACGAACGATTAAAGGAACAAATGGACGGATTGACACACAGAGCTAGATCATTTCTGTCCGTCGTCGTGATTATTATTAAATATACTTTAAGATATATACTTTAAACAAGCAGAAGAGGGCGTGACACATCCCTCGCCTCATTCTGCCCGTTACATATATCTCAACATAACCAATATACTCTTTATACCCATTTTCAGTGGGTTAAGTATATAAAAATTACCTGATATTATTGGCATCATCAGTCCATCACGCTGCAACACCTACCTCATTGCTAAGCTGTAGTGTACAATAATAATAATATTTATAGTAACTATAAACAATCGAGTCTACAAGATCTATGTACAATGGCTGTTAGCTCCCTTCAATGCAGTTTATTCGATGCAAGTTTATACAATAAATAGTTCTAGTCAGATATATGTACAATGGGAATCTGAGTTCTATAGGGGCTTCTAGGCTACTTATAAGTTAGAAATAATAACAACCATAACATATGTACACAGGTAAGTTAATTAACGAGCTATCAACGCCCACACAGAACAAACAACAACAACAAAAACAACTACAATGGGGCAGTGGAGACGTTGGGTGGGTGGGTGTATGGGGGAGGTATCCATTGGGGGCTCAGCCCAGACTGAGACTCTTCAGCTTGTTCTTCTTTTCGACGCCCACGCTGTTGGCGAACTGTTTGTCCGCCTCCATTTTGTACTGCTTGAGATTATAGTGGGTCGCCTGTAGCAAAGGTAGAGACACAAGAAAACAGAGCGAAATAAAAGCGTATCTCCGCGCACACACAAGCTACTCACGTTAAGGGCGTCTTTGAACTCGAGCTGCGCCAGGCGCTGCACTCCGCGGAAGTTACGACCCAGAATACGGCCCAGCTCGTACCGGGTAATGCTGTAGCCCTCCGTAGTAGTCGTCGTCGTCGGATCACTGCCATTATCCTCGTCACTGGAAGGCTGCGAGCAGAGAATGAAATGTGAATGAAAGTTCAAAGTTATAAAATTGGAGTTGGAGCTTATGGAAAATTAAAAATCTCTGACTGAGAAAATTGACTACGGACGGAATTAACTGACTTTCTTCTAGGGCAATCCATTGGTAATTCTACTAAATTAAAATTACGAGCAAGCTTGGTCAGGGATCCCGGTAAATATCTAATGCAAACTATCGATTTTTATCGATAATAAGGAGCTATCGGGAAAAAGTTTATACAACGTAAGGTATTCACGAGTATTCATATCAAATTTTAAGTCTCTAGCTTTTGTGGCTTACGAGATCGCTCCGGTTAGATGGACATTGTTAGATTGACCCAACTGAGCTCCCATTTTTAATGGGATCAAAGTATAAAATAAAGCCTTTGTCTGATAGAGCAAGTTTCGAGAGCCAAACTTCCAACTTTACAACTATCAAGAAATATTACTAACTTTATGGAGTGACCCATGCCCCACAATAAGAGTAGCCCACAACAGTCATTCCAAACAACTCCATTTCAAATCACAAAAAAAAAAAAAAAAAAAACAATTATTGTTATATGAGTCGAGTTATTAAAATGTTGCCTATCTAGCGTCTTACCAGCTTTTCGGTTGTTGGCCTTGGCCGACTCGTTGGCTTGGCTGGGCCGGGGTCACTGAACTGCTCGTTCACGGTATTGTAGATGTCGTTGAGAGTGTTTCGAGTGTCCGTGTATTGCTGGCAAATGATAAATTGGATTTGTGAATATAATAAGCAGTTGCAATTGAGCTCGGCTCACATACATCGACAATCAGATTTTTTGTTATGACCATTTTCTGGAAAAAGTCCCAAAAGATGCCCCGCTTGCTGCGAATGTGCGGCTCATCGCTGGCAGCTTGAAGCAGTGCCTCCTTTTGCCCAGTGGCTGTAGCTAAGCCCAGACACAGCATCCAGCTGCCTAGCAATAGCACTGCCAACAATCGATCAGTTCTGATTTGCTTCATTCTAAAGGAGAAAAAAAAAACGAAATTATGAAATGGTTAGAAAATATTTTAAGTAAGATATTGGATATGTGGAAGAAATGGATTAATTGAAAGATCAGGTAAGATGTTCTATCATGAAAAGGATATTGACGGCAATTTCTTTCAATTCTCTTTATTTACATAAAATGTCTTCGAGTAGACTACGTCTTTAATCAACCTAAGCAAAACAAACGATGGAGTATGGGATTTTGGGGAAGAAGGTTTCTGACTTATGCACAAATTAGAAAACGTGAGAGATCATAGCAATGGAACTAAGTTATGTTTAGAGGAAAAGGGATATTTATTTTCTATAATTTTAATAATTGTCATCTTCGGAACGATAAACTTCAGTAAGCTTTAGACTGTTTCCACTCTCTAAAACAAACACGTTTTAATAAAAATATAGGACAGAAATCAGAGTTGTGCATGATACCCCTATAAATTTATAATCATAACAAAAATAATACTTCTCGATGCTCGTTTAATATGTCTTCTGAACCAGTGTCGTCTATAGTTTCCATCGGCTCAGCGACTTCTTTATTTGTCAATTCTGATAATTATATGTGGTTTGACGAGTGCATTTCATGTTTAGTCTACGGGTTCAAGACATCGATATATAACTCTAATAAACATGCAAGTCTAACTTAAAGCAATATACAGTCTGTGAGTCGTTAGCAATAGCTAATTCAGCATTTACTCCGAATTAAGAATCTAAGTCGCATAGATTGCTCCAACAATCTAAATGTATAAATCGATTATTTGTATTTGGAGCACCTATTGCAATATCCATCAATTTAATCCTATTGAAAACTAGATTTTAGTCAGTATATTTATTTGTTTTATTATCAAATATAAATATAAATAAAATGGCAAAGTGCTGCAAAAAATACATGTTTAGGAATCAGTAATATACTGACGACTACTCCTCCCCCCCTCACACACACATACACACATATTAAAATAAATAAATATAAAAACTCTGCTTTAACTTCAATTTCTTTATATTTCATACAAGTAGAGACTTTGGTGGCATTGGTAACTTTTTCGCTTCTCGCAAAAAGGGAAAATTCACTAGTTAATTAGTTCAACAATTAGACAAAATTCTTCTTCTTTTCTTTTGTATCGAAACAGTAGAAAACTAGGACATGTCTTGGAATTCCACGACGGATGGCAACTCTAACCATACAGCATTAGAAAGCAAATTGTTGTTATAAATTTGAAATAGCCCAATGTATATATAATATTTCAAATATATCGGCTAACAAATCAATTTATTTAATTCACCTGTAGGTTCATTTGCCCTTTTAATTTACTCTAAGTGCACTCATACACATAGGTAATCCTACATATGGAACTTCTTATAACATATATTCTTTGTCTTTATCTGTCTGTTCAAAAAGCTGCTTCAAACTCACAGCAGCATTGTATTGATTTCTCTTGTTAACTTGAATTTTTTCCATGTTCACTCGCAAATCAATACATAGTAAATAATAATTTATTTATTATACTAACTCAACCTTGAATTATCATATATAGCTGATAATTCCAAGAATTTGAGAGATCCATTACAAATAAATATAACTTTATATAACAAAATCTGAGATATACAGTCAATAACTTGCTTGTTTCAGATTCAGATATATATCTATTCCTCTACTCAGACATAAGTTAGAGATAGCTATAGTTCAGCTTCAAGTCCGTTGCCGGCGACTACGGCTGACTTATTCTCCGGCGCAGCTGCTTTATTGGCCTTAAAGTGAGACAATATTAACCTTTTATTGCCGGCAGACATGATGAAGGGCCAACAATAACAAATTTACCTAAAACGATTGGCAAATAAGTGCACAAGAGATTGGAGCTGCCGCCAGGACTGTCTGACAGTTGCCATTTGCCAAATTGACAAATTGCGTATACGCCACGTGAACGGCAATAAGACTCATATTGTTGTTAGGCAGATTAATAACCTAAGCATACGGAAAGGCATCAAACAAATTGTATCACATTTATGGGAGCTGAGCCCATGATTCATATCTGTCAATTGTGGGCCATGCATAACTCTTTGCTCGTCAATATTTGCGCTCAATTAATATTTACGAAAGGTTTCTCTTTAACTAAAACGACGCACAGTGGGCCGAACAAGATGTTTTCGAAACTTGAATGGTAAATGAAAGTGAATTCTGTCGGATGTAATATTAAAGCTAAGCACAAGGTGCCTCGTTCATTGGGGCGCTTCACAGTTTTCTGATAAGCGTAAAATTTATGAGCGAAAAAAAATTAATTTTGCGTTTTTAGATGAACAAAAATTATAAACAACTTATAATATTTATATATTTAAAACCAAAGTTAAAAAAAATTATTTTCAATCTTTTTTTTTAATATTTTTTTAAGAAGTCGCAAAAAAAAGTACAAAAACTATTTTAAATATATTTTTTGGTAAGATTTAAAAAAAGCAACAATTTGCATATGCACCAAAAAAAAATTTTTTTCAATAAAAATAATCTTTACAAACATTTAATTTGACCAAAATCGACACTTTTCGTTTTTTTTTTTCGAAAACGGTGAAGAACCATGTGAATGATTGGCTTTTAGATATAACACTTATTTGATACTATGATAAAAAAAAAAAATTAAAAAAAAAATAATATGCATATATTTTTTCAAACGATTTTCTCTATGCTCTGCTATTGCATTATTATTTTGACTGAAAAAAAAATAAAATGAAAAAAAAATTGTTAAAGCAAATATTTCTTTTGAGTATTTTTGTAAGTCTCAGCTTAATCCTGGGTAATCCTTGCGATTTAAAATCTTTTTAAAATCTTTTAAATATAAAATCTTATCAAAATAAAACTTGCTTCTAAATAATTATGTGGAAGACAATACTTTTTCGTTGTAAATAAATAAATATTTTCAATAACATGAAAATATTGACAATTTATTAAATATATTCATTAAATGTCTGGTAATTCTTAAGGAAAATATTTATTTTTTTTGCTTTTTATACTGTTTTTTTTTTTTCATTCTACTAATTCAATCAACTTTGAATGCTAGTTCCTTTTGCCATCATATATTTTCAATCATCTCCTGGCTCCCTGTTAAGTTCAGATTAGTTTATTTTTCTGTCGCATTTTATCGGCAGTGGCCCCACTGTGCGACGTGAGTGTCTATGTGTGCGGGTGTGAGTGTGTGTGTTTATTTGACTAAGTATTGCACGCACAATGCACAATTTCAATTAAAATCACGCCAATTACTTAAGAAGTCAACGGGGAAGGGGAGGAGGAGGTTTTAGGGATCCGAAATCACCTGGCGCATTGCAGGTAATAACATGCATATGCAATTATGGCACACACACACACTGATATACGTATATAAACATATGATCAAAAAAAGAGGAAGAAGAAATCATAGAGATGTTGAATCTTGTTGCTGCTGCTGCTGCTGTTGCTATTGCTGCTCGTTCGCTGGGAATCCTTTGGACCATCGTGATTGCTTTAATGCTACTTAAGTGCTTAACTGTTTGCCAGACGGGCGCTGCATCAGTCCCAACAACAACAGGACGGAGGCAGGGCGGGGCGGAGGCGGGGCGAGGCATCGAAAGTAATACACATAAAACCAGAAAACAAACAAGCCAAAGGAAAAAACTACTTCAAGTGCAAACTTTTCCTTTTGGGCTGAGCAAAACGAAACGCAACGAAACCAAACCAAGCCAAGCCAAACGAAATGAAATGAACAGAGGAGCGGAGAAGCCCTCAGCAGGCAGCACATATAGCATTCAAATGCACATACCACATCGCCCCACGCCCCATGTCGCCCCACATATCGATTGCCAACTGCAGCAGGAGGCAATCAGGAGAAAAACATTTCACTCCGGCTGCCTCGCCATTGACTTTCATCACAAAACTTGCCATCGCCAGCCCAATCGAGATATGTAAATATGGCGCTCGCATATGATGATATCTGCATATAGATCTTAAGTTCCTCGATTTGTAGTGGCGCCAGGTGTTGCGGCTCCCAAGGCCCAATCACGATTGTTGACAACCGCAAGCCGTAAGCCAAGCTACTAGCCACGACCCCCAACCCCCAACCCCCACTTTGCATTGCCAACTTTGTTGCTCTTCTCGTCCGTCGGCTGTTGTCGTTGTCGTTGTCATTGTCAGCGTCTTCGTCAGTTTGGGCCCGGCGCAGCCGCCGTGCAACTGGAGTATTTTAATTATACCCTAATGGCGCATAACAGCCACCTCTCCTCCGAGTCTGTCTCCAGCTGGAGCGCCAGCTGGGCCGGCGACGAGCTGCTCATTACGCCCCAAAGAACTTCATTGGCATCGGAGTCCCTCTGCCGCTGCCACTTTCCACAACTTTGGCTATTTTTCGAATAGCTATTTGCAGCGATGTCCCTCTCCCCCTCCTTACGTCCAGCTGCACTGTTTGCAGGTAAATTTGCACTGGCCCGCAGTTAGGTGCAAAATCCCCCCACTCTGCCCCCCTCTATCTCTGAGAAAACTCTGCCTTTTCGACTTGTGCCAAGTGTAGGGTATACGCCGGCGGGCTTATTGTTACAACCATAGTCATAGATGATTTCAGGTTGCTCAAATATATATGAATCTTTTGCTATAATCTAACTCACTTAATAACTCTCATTCATATTCGATCTATATATTTATTTATCAAAGATCTCTCTTTTCTTCCCGCTCATTTTCATATCATAATATTTTCCAAGTCGAGGACGAAAAGGCATTCGGACTGCGCTCTGCTTTGCGGGGCTTTTCCGATTTTCCTGTTGCCGCCTTTCGCTTACTTTTGTTACCAGTTTTTCGGCAAATTCTCGTTGCACTTTTGTGCACGCTTTGATTATTTTATTGCCATCGCCCCCAACCCCAACCCCGGCCCCGTACCCGCCCCTGCCCTGCTCCAGCCACGCCTGGGCATTGAAACAAACTTCATTTTGAAATTAAAACTTTTTGGCCAAACGGCAAACGGAAAAGCGACCAAGGCAATCGCATTCTTGATTTTGTTTTCCAACTGGCTCATCAACTGGCCAACAAAACTTTGTAATTATATCAATGAATGGCTGCTGCTGGTCAGACAAGCATGAGCATGAGCAAAAAACTGGAGGAGAGTGGCCGGAGGGGAGGGATGGGGCTGTGCGGGTGTGTGATAAATTTATTCCAGCTGCCATGAGCTCGACTCAAAAATCAATCAATTTTCTTATGCTGGTGCGAAATTTTTGCATTGCATTTCAATTAAATTAAATTTAATTTGATTGTGGCCAAGACAAGGAGCACCTACGATGCGAGCCTAGCCCCCCCCCCTCGGGCTCCATTCACATCCATCCGAATGCAACGACAACTGTCCATAGCTGGCAACAATAGCTCCGAATTGCTCCGTCGTCCGCTCATGCAACTTATAATTTTAATGCTCACAGAGAGACAGAGAGAGGGAGAGACAGACAGAGAGAGAGAGAGAGAGGGAGAGAGAGAGACTGGGCTGCCTCTTTAGAGAGGGAGATAGCGCACGTCAGGACAATTTTGCTCGGATTCTCGCTTCATTTTGCATTTGCATGTTAAGTACCAATTAAATAGGACTTAAGACTGAGTTAAATGTTGACGATATGTTGCTGCGCCAGCAGCGTCGTCCATGCTCTCCACTTCCTCTGCCCAGGCGACGACAGCGACGAGCAAACATGTTTACCTAAATGCACCCACACACACACAAACACACACACATGCATCTTCCACTCGGACTTATGGTGGAGCCACTGCTGAAAGTAATGTCACTTCGAGAACAGATCTCATAACTAGCTCTAATATGAGCAAATTCATAAGCTCAGTAGTTCCACATCATCAGATTGGGCATATTAACTATGTGTTCTATCATAGGGCAATATATATATTCATGTCTATAAGGGAATTGGATTTAGTTAAGCATGTTTGCCTACATCGGAATATATGATATGTTGTCTACATATGCATATCTATTACATATTATCCTTAATAAGCAATCTCAATTGTGCTAAGTAATTGTCCCATGGAAGGGGTCCAAAATATCCAATTGCAAAGTCAATCAATCAAAATTAGTGGGCGCAGTAAGCGAAAGTTTTGGGAGCAAGCATGGGGAGAGCGATATTCCCTCGCTTCCATCTTCCAAAAGCTACACTTACAGAAGTATGTCAGTGCCGGTCTAACCACCTTTAATTACTTCAATATATAAATATTATTTATTTCTTTTGTTTTTAATTAATAAATTATTCTCATTTAATTTGCTTTTTATATTATTTTTAATGAATATTCATGAATATTCATTCAACAGACTGTTGAGTCTGGCGAATGAATATTCATTAAAAGTAATATAGAAACAGCTCATAGTTGTTGTTGTAGATAACTTTTGATATGCTGAATCTAAAAATAAACTCAGATTGGTCCTATCACATCAGTTAACTAAGATACTGTAGCATAAATCATGTATTTAAGATCATTTAGGATCAAAAATTTTAATTAATTTCCAAAAAATCTTAAAGATTTCTTAAAGCATTAATATAGTCCCATTATTAATCATTTTCATTTATTTTTTAAATATCAAAGAGCTCAACTACAGCTTCTTTCTTCCACTTCCTTATTATCTGTCTCGCTCTCGCTCTTCCTCTCTCTCTCTCTCTCTCTCACTCTTTCTATCTCTCTATCATACACTCTGCCTATTTCTCTACTATCCGAACCATTTTTCTGTCTGTCTTTTGGAAAAAGAAAGGTATTCAATTATTGAGGACTTTAAATATAGAATATTTACATTCGAATATATTGAATGTCTGTTGTGTTAGGGTATAAAATTCGTTGCTATTCAAATTTGGTTCATTTTCAATTCAAATTTGTGAAAATTAAGTCGAATTCTTAGTTAGTTTCTCTCATTACATTTACTTGGCCAGTGCTATTGAATTAAATTAGGCATATTTCTATTCTGTCTCTATTTAAGAACCTTTTAATACGACATTTCGATATTTAATTACCAAACAATGCTGCTGTCCACTAATATATACATATGTATAACTAATATATACATAAGTATGTATACACTTGTTGCAAATTTGGCCAACTCCAGGTGATTTGTTGATAATTACCAATGGGCAAATTAACAAGGATTATGACATACAAGGTGAGCAGGATGCCGTAATGTATTTCAAGAACCTTTCATTTCTATAATCTGAGGACTAGACTACCGACTACTGAGTCGTCTTTGCACCTGCAACTCTTGCTCAGCTCTAACCATTTGAGAATTATAAAGCTTTATCTTTTGTAAAGAGAGTAAAAGGGAGTGAAGGCAGCGTTTACTTCATGTATGTTTAACCTAATGGAATACGACTAGCTGTGAGGTGAGAGAACATCGATGATATGATATGTATCGATGTATACAAATATATATTTAAAAGTGTTATGAATTTATTTTGATCATGTTCTGTTTAGTACAGGACTACTATTATTTTGAATACTTTATATATATAGTAATATATCAACCAGCAACACAGAGTACCAAAGTCACGAACCTTCTCTCCAACACATGAAGAGACCACCAAAGTCACGAACCTTATTCGACACATACAACCGCACCTTCTCTCCAATACTTTAAGAGACCAACGAATTCTCAAAAAGTTATATCCCACTCAGCCCTAACATTGTACCTTCTATTGTACTGCGTTAAAATAAAGAAGTCCTTTTTCTTTTACATTAAAATCATTATATATCATATTTATATTTATTTACTTATGCTTCATTTATATTTATTATTTATCATTTATTTATGTCTATATAAGAAGTCTCAAGAGATAAGAGATAATTGATACCCTAGGCAATGTGCTAATTAGGGCATATTTTCAATGAAATATTAATTAAATTTAAATTAAATGATTAATTGATAAAAAATAAAACAAAAACGAAGAAATATGAAAACTTTATAATGCTATATAAGAAATAACTAAGCAGCTATATTAAAGGTATTAATATTTGTATATCGAAAACTGAAACAAGTAAGAATATTACAGTCGGGTGCTACCGACTGCATTCTACTCGCCCGGCTAAATCTGTTGTGTTTAAATATTACTAGGCAGAATGCAGTAAATTCAAATATCAGATTTTGTAGCTCTAGTATAGATTTTTGTACCCTCCGTGAAAGTATATAAATACATATATCCACTATATATATTTGCTCTTGGGAAGTCAATGAGACTTTTGAATAAAAGCAGAAATCAATTAGTAGACGCATTGGGAAAATATGAATACGTTATAAGGCGACGTATTGGAAACATATATTTACGTTATAAGACAAGTGCTCCCCCAAGTATATTTACCAAGCTTCAACTCTCTAGTCTCAATAGCATCGATTCTTATCGACCAACAGCAAAGCTCTCTTTGCTTAAAGCCAATATACTCGCTTCACTTCCCAGGGCCATTATGATAAGATGGGACCGCGCAAGGCCTGGCAGACGAAAGAGCTGCAGCCTTTGCTTCTTTGATGATTCGAACATAAATGTTTTATATGCGTGTCTGTATATAGATATTTGTTTTTGCGTGTGTACATAGATGTGCATAAAAACATGTTTCGCCTCGTCAAGTCGTGTGAATATTGATTTTCATTTGAGTTGGTGTGAAAAACAATGAAATCGGAGTCGAATGCAGCAAACATTTGTGCTGCTCGGCACTGGCATTGGCTTAGCCGAGAGCAATTAATTTCGTTAGAGCCATATGTGGTTTTATTGGCGCACAAATGACGCTCCCAAGTTTGTGGCTTAGCGTGCGGAAGACGAGTTGGCTTTAATTGCGACCTGGCCTCAGAATACTTGCCATAATTAAATTGGAAAGAAATAAATTCAAATGCTCGCCGCCGCCCATATGGCGATGCCTCGCCATCAAATTGGCAATAAAATGTATTTTTATTTAAATTAAAAGATGAAGGTCGAGGTCGGAGGCGGGCGACGATCATAAAACACAACTACGAGCCCGACTCGGCCCGCCTTGCCCGACTCGACTCGGGTCGACCCGACCCAAAACACCCGGCAGCTGCCGCCTAGAACGGGTTGCATAATAAATGCAAATAATGCTTTACGATGATGGCCCCCAAATAGTTGCCACAACACCAAAAGGACCTCGTCTGCACGTGTGTGTCACGTTTTATATGTACATGTGTGTGTGTGAGGTGTGTGTGAACGTGTTTTTCGGCTCTGGCCAAATAAAGTACAACACGAAATTTCATTTAGCGAATGGATAGCGATTCATAACTGTCATATATTAACAACAACTAATGTGCGGCTCGATTGGACGTTGGGATTTGCTGTGTCCAAGTACCTGCAGACGTCGGAGTGCATTAGGGACAGCAGCCACACCTCGAGCTCGAGCAGCTCCATCAGCGGCCACAATCCTATCGCCAACATCTAGCCGGAATACCCTGCACCACAGCGCATGCATGCGACGGCTAGCCTCGCGCCGCACGCAACTAATAAAGGTGACCAGTCTAGCTACCTCTCTCTCCCTCCTTCTCTCTACCTCTCTCTCTCTCTCTCTCTCTCTCTCTCTCTCTCTCTCTCTCTCTCTCTCTCTCTCTCTCTCTCTCTCTCTCGCCTGTTCAGTCTGTGATATGTTATTTATTTTCAGGGCACGGCAGGGCACGGCAAGGCGTTCGCTTTCTGTAAGCTCAACCGGAAAATTGCTTTTCTCGATGAGTAGTCGCTGGCGTAGCCTTTGCTTTTGTGTTTGACTTATGTTTGTGACTCTAATGGCCGCCAGACAGCAACATCAAACAGTCAACAGTAGCGCAAACAACGGCGTGACAGAGTCAGCAGGCCGCAGCTGAGATGCCCTGCCAGGTGAAGGTGGGAATGACTTGATAAGACTTGACTGAGCACATGACGATCTATTGTAATGTAATCTAAAATATTCCTAACATACAATATATAGATAATATTTCATTTGATATAGAGTGAAAGTTGCTTAAAAAAATTCTAGTCAAATGAATGTGTTTTATAGAGTATTATATCCCCATATTATGGATGCAGCTGAAGCATTTCATGCCACTTTCTTAGAGTTACTTTCAATATGTTGACTCAAATTTATTGTAGAATTAACTTTACTGGGTCTACTTCAATATTTTATATCTTATCTGGACACCTTTTTATTTTTATATGAATCCAAGCTTAAGATCAAACTGAATTCGAATCATGCTTAATACTGTCATCAATCCAAGAAATACGCTCTGAAAACTTCATGCTAACAGATGATTTTCTAATCAAAATGTTTGTAATATGTTTTTCAAATGTCAAATATTATCAAATATCACCACCACCAAGCAAAATTTATCGATAACTCAAAGCATTACTGATATATAATTATCGACATATAGTACACTTGCTTTATCCAATTTTTAGTTATTTTTTATTTTTATTTTATTATTTTATCAAATGTCAAATATTATCAATTATAATTTATTGAAATGAAATTATCGATAACTCAAACAAGTTATGAATAATATAATAATATAATTATAATTATCGGAAATAGTATAACACTTTTTTGATCCATTTTTTAGTTATTTTATTTCAATTTTGTTTTTAATCAAATGTGAAATATAATCCAATATTTCACCAAACTAATGTTATCGATAACTCAAAAAACGGCTGAAATATAAATTTCGAAAATAGTATTACACTTGCTTGATTCAATTTTTAATCATTTATTTTCTATTTTATTTTTAATCAAATGTCAAATATTTTGAAATATTTCACCAAACAAAATTGATCGATAACTCAAACAACTACTGAAAGATTATTATCTCAAAGAGTATCACACTTGCTTGCTCACCCCATATAATAATAATTTCCCATAAAGCATTTTCCACCTCCACAGGCCCAATCGTTCCACAATTTCACTCTGCTCTCTGTTAGGGTATGCAATGGGTAAACAAATACAAAAACAACTAGCTGGGATTGGTTGCTTGAACCCTTTTTTTGCCCTCACTTTTTGCTTTTTGCAGTTATTTTTTACTTTTTCGCGAATTGTTTGCGCTGCTGTAATTAAATTTGCACCCGCAATGCAATGCAATTGGCGGCGTGCAGCCTGCGACGGCAGCTGGCGGCGCGCATCGCCTTAAATTTAATTGTTGTATTAACATTATTCCATGATACCAGCCCAGACCAACCCACACCAGGCCAGCCCAGACAGCGAGCACTGTGAGCGGCAATGGGTCGGCTACGTGATCGCCGTGGCGCGCTTATAAATCACATTTCGTATACGCAGCGTGGCACAGGCTCGAAATAGAGAGCGTTTTGAGCAGCCATGTCCGGCACGTCATTCTAGCCGGCTGCGGTACGTGCCAACTGTCAGACTAGTCAGAGCAGCCGAATGCCTCACAAGGAACCTTGAGAGCCACAGCGCCGAGCAAAGGCAACTCAATAAATAATACATCCACACACTCCCAACACACACACACACACACGTGAGGCAGCAGAAGATGTGCGCGTGTGAGAGTGTGTGAGTGTTTGTGTATGGTAAGTGGAAATATGCTTGAATTTTAAGTAATGCCAACATCCAGCATCCATATATATGATGGCATTCGTTCTGGCTGACGGATTGGTCAATGGTGACCGAAGCTAAGAAGCGGAAGCTGCTCTAGGGCTGAGACCTTAAAAGCTTCCAGCTGAGTGTTTAGCCAAGCAGAATGCAGGTGAATGAAGGGAGATAGTAGATAGAGATATTGAGATACATAAGAGTATGATAGGGTTGGCTTAGATGTCTTCGATTATCCAACAGTTCGGGTAATAATAGCAAACGATTTGCATTGTTGAGATTTACTATAATTTTTATACTTTATGCGATATGTATAAGAGATCTGTATAGTTGCTATTCTGTTATATGAATAGAAATAAGACAAGTTTTGAATCTTTCAATCGTGAGTGAAGTTTCTGCACCAGAAGGCGAAACACAAGGGAATTGTTAGATAGATGGATAGATAGGTTGATATTAAATTGATAGTAGGTAGATAGATTGATAGTAGATAGTAGATGGAGAGATAGTTATTTGGATAAAAGGGTAGATAGATGGATGGATAGAAAGATCTTTAAAAGGTAGATATATAAATAGATAGTAGGTAGATAGAAAGATAGATAGATAGATAGATAGATAGATAGATAGATAGATAGATAGATAGATAGATAGATAGATAGATAGATAGATAGATAGATAGATAGATAGATAGATAGATAGATAGATAGATAGATAGATAGATAGATAGATAGATAGATAGATAGATAGATAGATAGATAGATAGATAGATAGATAGATAGATAGATAGATAGATAGATAATTTTAAAAAAAACAGAGTTTCGTACTGCTCCAGCTATTGAGCCAACTTCCAATCACCATCGAATTTATTCGTTAAAAAGTTGATAGGGATATATAGATAGATAGAAAAAATATGGATATAAGACAAATATATAAGTAGAAGTTAGATAGATAGAAGGTAGATAGATATATAGACAATAACTTGAATAGATATATGGATAGATATCAGATTGCTAAAACAAATCTCAACTAAACAAGGCCAAGTCAGTTATCTTTTGCCAGTTGAAAAGCAGAGCATTATGCAGTCGGCTATGGTCGTTGGTCAAACATTTACCCAAGCAAATGAAGTGCTCGCTGTAGTTGGCTCTGCTGGCTCGCAGCAATTCGGGCCGGGTGCCGCCTGCTAGACGATCTATGAAACAAAGCAAATATGAAAAAAAAGCAACAATAAAAATATGCAAATCGGGTGGCAACGACTGTGGCACACCCGTGCACAGCTCGCGCAGGCTACGACAAAGCAGAAACTTTCGACTTGGCTTTGCCCCTTTGAAGTTTTGCATTTTTGCAGTTACCCCATCGAGCTGGCCAATATGCCCGTTACAGCGGGCAGCGGGCGAGTATTTAAACAACACACACTTAACCTTGATTTTTATGGTATTCGAGCCGACTTGGTGACTCAATAGACATTGACTTAAGCAGCGTTAAATATGCCGAGGTCAGTGAGTTTTTTATGAGTTTTGCTTTTATTTTTTTTTCTATTTACTTTTTGATTTTTATTTTTTTTTCGTCTGCGTATTTTTTGCAGCTTGGCTAACAATGGCAACGCGTTGGGCTAATCGCATCGACAACTATTACCAAATGGAGCTGGCCAAAACAATTTTTAGCGGAATTTGCAGCTCTGTTTGATTATCTCTTTAGGAGCTTTGCACCTGCAATTGTTCGCTGCGATTCGCAACTTGTTGCTCTGTTGTTGACCCAGTCCCGAAATCAGTCAATAAATATATCGATCAGATGAAATCGAAATTTCCCAAGTCAAAATTGCGCATGAGCTGAGATTTGTTTAACTTTGATTGCTGATTGCAAGTGATATAAATTTGATTGAATATATATTTCTGTTGTGTATTGTCTTATGTGGATCATAATTTAGATCAATTATAATCGATAGATTTTTTATCGATTTTCATTGCATTTGTTTCATGTACGTATATTTCATATAGATATACAGAAACATTCCTTTGGCATATATGCCGATATATGTATGTATACGCATGTATATTTATGTAGTGCAGCACTATTTTATTTTTGAAAACATTCATATATTATATACAGATATATCGATAACTTTTATATGATATATCGATAAATTTATGACGTATAATACGACATATATATTAATTCTGTATTTCGTTTTTCCTTCTAACCAAAATACTCAAGTGAAAAGGCTTTGCTAAGCACATAAGAGTGCCCGACTTGGCTATACCCGGCACTTAGTACAAACTTATTAACACAAATACGTGAGCTTCTACTCACATACTAAGGCACATACACACACAGACACACACACACACACACACACACCGCTTATCTAAGAGTGGAATACATACAAAAGTTGCATTCATTTATCTATATATTTTTTATTGTTATCTCCAAGTTAGCTGTAATATCTCGACTTTTTAAAGAACACAATGCAAATTCCAATCATTCGGCCAATGGCCAATCGATCTATATCGAAACGCAACTGGCTAACACGTCAAAGCAAACAGCAATAATTAAAGTGTAAATATCTTTTATCACATTGTAGCAACAGAAAATAAACTCACTCGCTTTCACTTGGCGCGCACACACAATAAAAAAAAAAAACAGTAACGAAATAAATATATTTACAAAACTTAACAAAAACAAAAAAAAAGAAGAAGAAGAAGAAAGGAAAATATTGAAGTGTAACCGAAAACGAATTGAATTGAATTTCTGGGCGAGCAGCGAGCATAAAAATGTTTTGGGATTACTTGATTTAAACGCACGCGAAAGAGAACTAAACGCAACGACAGCCGAATTGTTTAAGCTCTATGCAGCCAAATAAAAAAAGCAAAAGCAACAACAACAAAATAACAAAAATAAATAAATTATCCACAGCCGAGCCGACGGCGTCGCCCGAACCGGACTGCGCACAGTGGAGCCAAACAGATTGCAAGCCACTTGTTACACGCCTTACAACATGCAAATATGCAAATTGCGAGGGGCAAGGAAAAATATATATATAGAAAAGGATGAGTATAATCCGAGAGAGGTCAATATTTATATGTGAGAGACCAATATTTATTCAAAGTTATATATTTAAAAGGAAAGCTTATTTAAAATATTAAATAAAATAAAATTGTGTTTCATTAATAATAAATCATACAATTTATAATAAAATAATTATTCACTATTATTTTTTCATATATATTTAAATCAATTCATATGCTGATCACACTTTCTTATTTCTCAAATCACAATTCTCCTAATTGCCTATCAATTAGATGCTGTTCGCAAACTACAGCCGTTTAACCACTGTGCGACGTCGGCAGCGGCGAGCGACGAAGACTACGGGCGATATCGTCTTCGGGCTATTCAAAGTGCAGCAGCTGACCAAGCCACGGCATCTACGACGACTGCGCAGCTGACCGAGCAGCGGCAACAGCGCAGGCGACTGCGCAGTCATGCCGCTGCATCGCATGGCGGCAGCTGGAACTCACCCCACGCCAACCCACCTCTTGCCCAATCTCTGTGAAGTAGTAAACGGTGTAAGCGGCACCAGCTACAAATATAGCAACTATGTAAACGCCAGAGCAGGTTTTGCTTTATTTTCTTTTTATTATTTTTCATTTTTTGCTCTTGCATAAGAGCAGCCGGCGAGCAATAACGAGAGTACATGCACACAATACATATACACATATGTGTGTGTGTGTGTGTGTGCATGCATGCGAATGATGTAACTGTACATGTACACACGCACACACAGCGGGACAGGCAGCATAAGCAAATGCATGCAAAGCGCGCAAAGAAGAACAATGGAGGAGAGCTTAAAGTTCGAGTCTGGAATGCTTGGCAATTGCAGCGAGACTTACACACACACACACACATGCATACATACCTATACATGTATGTATTTAAATACTATTGTGGGGCGTATAAAGATCGCAAATGTCATTTGAGTTCAAGTCATAACAACTTGGGCTTTGCTCCTACATAATACCCCCAACTATTCGGAGAAGGAAGTTAATAGGAGTTGTCAACGAAATTTAAGTGCCGTAAGAATTGAGTTGCGTCCGCATACCTCTTCTGGGGCAAACGAGGTATATAGGACTGGGAATGACTTTTGTAAGATACACAAATCAGTTTTATCACTAAATTGGATTAGTCTTATAAATGAATTGGTTTTATGGAGTAGAGCACATTGAACTTGATGTTACGAACCTTGAGATTTCCATTAGAGATGTCAAAGGGGTATTATATATCTAAATATATCAAATTTTTCAGTCAACCAAACAGATCTCAAGAAGGATGAATATTACTTAAAATATATATATATATAACTGTTTTCGCAGTTAAATATATAGTCGAGTTTTGGTATGGACTATCAAATATTTATGAGATTTGGAATATATCTTAGTTAAACTATAATATTTAAGTATTATAAATATGCTACAAATGGATTAATTTCTTAATCTATATTATATACGAGTCATTTGCCGAAATATTTATATAATTATAATATTATATCATATATTGTAATAACTGTAATATATCTATCTATCTCTCCATCTGAAATCTTGATACTCTTTGCTCTTTGATAACATGTTCAAAAATTTACCGAGGTAATTTTAAAGTTTCAATTAAGTTATCGTTTCTCACAGTTTAATTTATCGGATATTGTTTCGTGTTCAAGGTTTTAATTTCTAGGGAGAAACATGTAGAAACAAGTAAGAGTGCTCTAATCGAGACGGCTCGATTAAGAGATACCCTGAACCCTGTGGGAGCTGTTACTAAAATCATTTTACGCTTCTTTTATATATACATTGCATATAACGCATGTACATATAAATACACAGTTATGCGTAGGCATAGGGGTGGAAATTTACACATTTTTGGTACCTGCTGACCCTTTTAGAAATCTGAAGTTGCTAGCGAAAAAGGGCATAATTGGAACTTCCCAGTGTTTATGCGTATCGCGGATATCGCACACAAACACATAAACGAACTATGCGTACACACATACATACACAGTTTTGCGTAGCCACGCGCTCTGCTTACTGCGCAGACTGCGCAGCGGCTGCACTTGGGCTGCAATATGAGCATTACTATGGGAAATTGATTGTTAAATAACTTTTTTTTTTACTTGGCCTTAATGAAACTTTCAGAGTATTATTAGATGGTATATATGTTTGTAATTGCCAAAGCTGAAGTCTCTAGTAACATATAACAGTATCTAGCTTTTGTCAAAGCCAAATTATCGATTGTTATCGATAATAAGAAAATGGGATGAGTTATCGAAAATTCAAAATGAATTCGTTAAGCGTATGGTATACACGAGTATTCATGTTGAATTTCAAGTCTCTAGCTTTTGTCGTTTACGAGATCTAGGAGCTTACACGGACGGACGGACGGACGGACAGACGATTTCTCTTGTCGCCTTGTACAAGAATATATATACTTTATGGGGTCTGCCACGCCTCCATCTGCATGTTACATACATTTTCACAAAACCATTATACCCTGAATTCCAATTTTCAATGGGTTTAGGGTATAAAAAGGTTAGTAATAACTCTTTACTTTTTCCATAAGCGAAGCTTTTCTCTTTGCCGTCAGTCACCGACTGGCAGATACCCTGTACTATAACTCAGGCTTATATTTTACTTCATTTGGATTTCATTGATTACTTTTATTACGGAAAATATATAAATATTTATATTCATTAAAATAGAAATAAGTTTCGATTGATAAAATATTTTAATGAAAATTGCTTGAAAATAATTTTGTATTTCTTGTGAAATGAATCGATTGCACAGGGTATACCTCTTCTTGTTTAGTTTGTAACGGGGGCAGTGGGAAATATGAATTCGTATATTAAATATATATAAATAATTTTTTTGATCAGGTTAAGCAGCACAGATATCTGAAATTCTTCATATAAGTTTCTATATAGATCCCGTAACCTATTTCAAATTATTCTTTCTAATAAAAGATCTTACTCATGTTTAGGCCATACGTTACGATACATCAAAGATAAATCAAATATACATATATTCCACTTGTCAAATAGTTTCTCAGATAGCACACCATTTTTTGGTTTATCTAAACTAGCTTAAGTTTTCTTTACATGCTGAAAATTTCAATAATATAAAAAATCCAGTATATTTTCCATAAAGTTCCGCAAGAAGAAGCACAACGTTTCTATATATTCATCTACCTGTATGTGTACGCCTTGGTTTGTTTCGAAAGGAACCTCAATAGCAAAGGCAAATAGGTTAAGGTATTTGCTAGTCGTTCATTGCCGCCTGGAACACTCTAGTTTTTACATCTCTTTTTTTCGGGGTATAGATGAGCTGCCCCTCCCGCAGTACGCGCTGTGTGCTACCCTAGGTGACACCTGCGCCCAGCCATTGGCCGTGGCAACGGGGCCCAAGCGACAAAGCCAAAGAGCGGCTGACCACACGGCCCCAATAATAGGCGAGACAATTTCTGATCAACTTTTATGGCATTTAATGGCCGAAATGCCGACGGACTTTGTTAGCCGCCCGACTCACATGGGGTGCAGCTCTTATACGCGATTATGTAATGAATAAAAAACTATAGAGATATATATAAATGGGAAATATATATAGTGTATATATTATGTGGGTAATGCGTTTCAATGAAGCTTAAGTGATTTGTTCTTTGGTTTACTGTGGCTCGCCGTGCAGCGCCATCTGTTGGCTGCGTCGCGACTAAGCCTCGCAAAGCCGCACAGCTTTCGGCGTGTGGCTCCACGCCCCTCACCCCCCCCCCCCCCCGCCCCGACCCCCTCGCACACCTGGTTTGCCGGGCCACAAATGCAATATGCATAGCGTAATATGCAGTTGGCAAAATGTCGGCTTTTGGTATTTGTAAAAATATTTTATCGGCTTCGGGTTTTTCAATATTTTTGCGTATTAAAAATACACGAATATTCATTTTCCCACCACAAACCGAGCAAAACAAAGATACTACGAAAAATGTTAGTAAAAATCATATCTAGTAGGGGTGTGAACGACCTGAAGATACCCTGCAGTGAGTTTGCAGCTGAAGCTGAAGGTGAAATTTGGAAATTGTTATTGAATGTATTAAGACAGTAATATAATTTAATGGAATGAAAATAATGATTGACTTTAATATACCCTGTAATAGGTCAATATACTGAGAGTCTCTCTTGCACCGATTTATACCATTTTATATATCATATACAACTGTGTTAACAAAAAATAAAGTGTCATATATTTTTAAAAAAAAATTTTTTTTACAGGCTATTTTACCGTCTGGACATTTCTTTTAGAGACTCCTCAAACAACAATATATTATCGGCTTAGAAAATGGTTTAGCAAAAAAAAACTTGAATTTTCACTTGAGTTTTTCCATTCCGAGCTTTGCTCTTACCAACAGTTTATTGTTTTTTTTTTCGCATTTTAATATCTCTTGGCCACTTGCAAGAGATTACGGCCGACGACTGTCAACTGCTTGACAAGCTTAAGCCGTCTGCCCATCAGCTCATCAATTATTCCAGTGCTTCCAGCGACGACCAACTGTTGCTTTGGCGACTTCCATGCGGCGCTCTCTCTTGTGCCTGCCGAAACTCACCACACGCAGTGCCAACTCAACACGAAGTTTAGGTTCGTGCGTTCAGTACGCCTCAGCTGTTCGTGTGGGCAAGGTCGTCGTTGGCTGTGTCGCTCTTATGGCTCCTCGACTATGCTGCCCCATTGAGCCGGCTCCATTTACATAGGCCACTTACTCACCCACCCACCCACACACACCCACCCACCCGCACACACACGCATATAGATAACAATGAAAATATAATTTTAGTGCCTAGTAAAAATCCATAGTGGACATCACTTTTGTTACGCTTCGCTTTGCTTTGCGTGCAGCCAAATAAAAGATAATAGAATTGGCAAAAAAAAGAAGAGAGAGGAAAAAAAGATAATAAATAGTTGGAAGAGCCAGGACTTTTCCTCCATTGTATGGCCAGCCCTTTTTTTGCCTCTCTTTTTTGTAAAGCCGCCCTAAAAAACTATGAAATGATATCGACGCGGGCGCAAGTCAAATTTAATTTCACGCTTAGGAAATTCTTTCCGTTAGACCTCGTAAAAAATATATAAAATAAAAATGAATTTCTAATAAAAAGAAGAGAAAAAAAAAAGAAAGAAACGCGGACTCGAACCACTCGAATGTATTCAAAAACTTTGCCACTCGCACGAGCAATAACTAGGCAGAGTCTACATGGGGAGAGTGTATATAGATTATCTATCGAAAGATATATAGATGTGTGTGTGTATTTATGGCGAGTGTTGCTCGTGTCTCTGCATATGCCAGTCGGGCATTAGAGCTCTACATTCTTCTATTAGCGCCGGCCATTTGGCGACTCGAAGTGGCTCGGCCTAACGAGCGCGCGGATTCAAATCACGCACGAATCACGAATCACTTTGTTGCCCCGCTAGCTAATACCGTGCAGTTGGTAAGTGTGCAGCGTAAGTGTGAACTGGAGACAGAATAGAACTGAAGTATTAGTTCTTCTGAGGAAACTGTCGAAGGAACTTTGGAAAACTTTCAGTCGAATGATACAAAAAATGTTTATTTTGATTGAAGAACGAGTCAAAACTATAGATGAGAAAGAAAGAGAGAGAGAGAGAGAGAAATAGATTGAAACAGAGAGCGATAGAAAGATATAATAAAAAAGAGAGTGAAAGAGAGAGAGAGAGAAAAAATAGATAACAATATTCTCCTCCTCTTCATTTTCTCACTCTCTTTTTCTTAGACAGTAAAAAGAGTGAGAAAACTAGAGAGGGAGAGCGAGGGACAAAGACTGAGAAAGAGAGCGACAGAAATATAGAATCACAGAAGGAAAGAAATAGAGAGTGAGAGAGAGAGAGAGAAAAAAAGAGAAAAAGATGATTCTCCCTATCTGTTTCTCACTCTCTTTTTCTGAGAGTAAGACAATAAGAAAGAGTGAGAGTGAAAGAAAGAGCGATAGAAAGATAGAATTAAAGAAAGACAGAAATAGAGAGTGGGCGAACGAAAGAGAAAAAGACTCTCCTCCCTACCTTTTTCTCACTATATTTTTCTTAGAGCAAGGCAATAAGAAAGAGTGAGAAAAATAGAGTGGGAGAGCGAGAGGGACATAAAGTTCTCTTCCACTTAGATGCCAAAAATGGAATACATTTGAAGAGACTCTTTAAAACTCTTATCCATGATCTACTTCAGTTTTACCTAAAGAAACAACAGATATTTTCGAAGAACGTGTTGAATGCAATGCCTTCATAATAATTAATTGATCTGCTCGAAATAAAGATGATCATCAGAGGAAGATATCTAGAAATAAGTATTTCATTGAAATTAATCAAAAGGATATTTGCTATTTTTTTTTGATTGTTTAAAGTAATGTCTTGGGCCTAAGTGTAATAGATTCAAATAATAATCAAGATCAGGAATTAATTCCATTCACCAAAAGTGTAAAGAAGAGAAAGGTTTCTGCCCACACACAGATTATCGAAGCATCGCCTTCCAATCGATCCACAGTGGAGTAGGCTCTAGCTAGAGATACTTTTCAATCAAATTCGAATGCCCAAGATATACCCTCTATCTCGCTCTACCTATTCCAGACACATGCAATTCACACAAGCTCACACTCACTCGCCTCGATTGCCCTCACATTGCTGCAGACTCAGAAGGGATTAGCCCCAATGTTCATACCCATACGAACAGACGTATGTCTATTAAAATCTATATTTATGCCTTGAGAATGGGTCTCAGCGTTTAATTGCTTGTGCAAACGTGCCTATGGAACAGACAGTAGTTGGTTGGCTGGCTTGACCTCGTTAGGTCAACTAACTGAATTGGTCTGTCTGTCCGTTCTATGGATACTCGGATTGAGGACTAAGAACTGGGAGTTTAAAAGATATGATCTGATTTTATATCCGAACTAATTACTTAAGGATCAAACAAGATGTTTTGATACTTATTCAATAAGTGAAAGAGCATATTTATTTAGCGTTATGCCAAGGATAAATATATAAAACTCAATCAAGTGAGGGAGTGGCGAGCTCTGTCTTCCACAGCTTTACAGTTAGAAACTTCAAATTGAACGACGAAATTATTGTTGACTGACTTTTCTGATTAAACGAAAAATTTTTAAATGTATTTTAATTTTAAAATTAAAAAAAGTATTTTAATTGTAAACACAATGTTGAAATAAAAAAAAAATATTTCGGTAATTAAAAAAAAGTAAAAATGAAAGTATTGCTGTGATTTTAAAAATGCTTAAATAGATTTGTTTGAAAAAAAAAGTTTTTTTTTTACTATTATTTAAAAATAATAAAAAAATGTAACTTTAAAAAGATTTGTTAAAAATACAATAATACTGTTAATTGTTTAAAATATAGAAATAAAATAAAAATGATATATTTTTATTTTATTTAAATTTAAAAATTAAAGACAAAATATATTTATTAAAAAATCTTTGATTATTAAGATAAACATGTATTTTTATTTAAAAAAAATTTTTCTTTGATAAAAATCAAAAATTTGTTTGTTTATTTTAATTTTAAATTAAAAAAATATATAATTTGAGAGATATCTTGAAAATTAAAAATATTTAAGTATTTAAGAATTCAATAAAAAAAAAAACACAAATATTTTCTTAAATTATTTCGTGGAAAATATTTTTTTCTCTAAATATACTAACATAGTTTTTTAATGCAACGTACTTCGAGCTCTAATTAAATTCCTTCCGTTTTTTCACTTAATTTTTATGGTAAGAGTGAATTCAGCTTGGTCTAAGCGAATGGAGTTTTAGACTGTTAGCATTTGCTTGTTGAGTGGAGCTAGTGGATAGACATATATAGACACGCATACATATAGACGGATAGATGGACATAGACGTGGCCATCAGAGGCTGCATATAAACAATGAAGTTTGTTGCTCACTTTTATGGGCAGCCGCATTAACGGCAATGGGGATGGGGATGGGGATGGACGATGGGGCTGGACGATGGCGATGGCGACTCTTTTCAGCCAATTTAAGTGTCTTACAATTTGGCGCATTGTCTCCGTTTCTGCTCACATATATATGCTATATATTTATTTATGTGTGTCTCTCTCTCTCTTTCTCTCTCTCCCTCTCTCTCTCTCTGTGGCTCGTCTGCTGCGTGGGGCTTCTGTCAGTGCTAAGCTTAAGTTGTTGCAGCATTTTGTTGTCACTGCTGCCGCTCGGCGCCTGGTTAAAAGCATCTTAGCGCTGGCAAAAGCATATCAACTGCCACAACGCCACGAGCCCATAGTCCAGACTAGAGAGAGAGAGAGAGAGAGAGGGGGAGAGAGGGGGACGGGCACACACATGGAGACGTCATGGCGGCAACACGTTGAGCCTCGCCCCCACAGCCAGCCAGCCAGCCAGAAGGATGGCTCGGATCGTCCTGGTCGCAGCAGTCGTAATCTGCTGCGTTTAGTTTATGGCCGGCCATTTGTTAAGACAAAGCGCTGCCAGCGCGAGGAGTTTATGATGCGCTTTGCTTAAAAGTTATTAACTAAATTGTATACGCTTGAAATTGAATGCGGCGCTACGGCTCTTTGTTTTGGCCGGAAACTTAATCGCTCCGAGTCCGAGCACTCTGCAATCATCTGAGACAAACAAAAAAAAAAGGAGCCACACAGAGGCAGCAGCTGGAGCTGGAGCTGGAGCTGCACAAGATGTGCCACGGGGGCCAGGTGCTTGGGGCACCTGAGCGGCCAGCGGTGGCTGTGGGCTCGATAATAAAGCAAAAGTTGCAACACAATATTTCAGTGTCATTAAAAATCCAGAGCGCACTGAAGGGGCGGCCGGGGTGGCAGGGGCGTCAGCGGGGGGCGTGGCATCACCGCCAAACCATGCATATAAATTGTGTGCAGCGACAGCAGTAAGAAATGGCCAAAGGCAAAGCGCAAAAGTCTCTCGCAAGTTAAGCGAAATATGCAGCGTAAGATAGAGAGGCTATCTATCGCTCTCCCTCTCCCTCTCTCTCTCTCTCTTTCTCTGTCTCTCTCTACACATTTGGAGGTGTCACAAAAATTTCGTTCAATTGGTTTCATATCTCTGGTGTTTTATCTTCAACTTCTTCTATTTTTTTCTGCTCTTTAGATTCGCCTGAAAAGCAATTTTTAAGCCATTTCTAAGACGGACAGTGCTCGCCGTCGAAATACCCTGTAATCTGTGTGAGTGGGGAATGAAAATTTTAATTATTCAGAATGTTTGATTTTAAATTAAGGAGTCTTTTTGTTTTCTCTCTGATTTTATTATGAACTTTGTTCTTTTGTCAAAAAAGAGTTTGAGATTCAAGCCTGAGAATTGCTCACGCTGTGAAGCTAAGACTTTATATATAATGTATATAAATACATGTATATATATATATTATATATATTATATATTTTATTACTTTATATACTTTAATTATTTATAGACAAGATCTTGTTGCATGTCTCGAAATTCATTTCGTTCTTCGTGGCTTAGCTGCTTTTTAAACTTAGACTATATAATATCTATAGTTACAAGATAGATATAATGTTGATCTGAACTATATTATTTTACTATATATTACATACAGAGCTTATATAGTATGTAAGTAGTTCAATTCAATAATAGGCATAGGCAAGCTCTACTTGAAGTAAGTTAGGTCTTCATCGCTGAACAGCCCAGTAAGGCGATGATACCCAGTTAGTTATACTCGCATCGCTAATTGCTGGAATCGATAAATATCGATTTATCGAAACTTAAAGGGGTTTGCAGCTCTTAAAGGCTTTCGACAATATAGACAAAGGTGAGTCGGACAGATAACAAGGAAAATAAACAGATTCAAGACGTTTTGAAGGCTCCTCAAAGATAAAATTTATTTATTTTTTTTTTTTTTGCAGTATTGTAATGCATTTGTCTAATTCGAATTGAAGTAGAGTTCTTAAATCATTTATTTTAGTCAATCACCTTTACGTGGGCCTGTTCAATTTCGGAAGCAAGAAAGCAAGGCGGCAAGGCGGCATTAGTGTACTAGTCAATACAGATATTCTGATACAGATTTCTTGCTGTAATTTTTTAGTGTATTGATTCCATCTTTCTTTTAGGGAGACCTAACATTTCTTTTTTTCACAGATTAACCAGGTACTTTCGTCCGTTTCACAAATTTTTTCAGGGTTTTTGCCTCAATTTTAATATATTTTTCACGAAGTCTCCTCAGAACTTTTGCTTTCAGATTATCCTCGAGAAATTATCTGTGAACAGCAAGCATAGTTTTGCGGAGTCTGGCAAAATATCTTACGAATATGACTGATTTTCCCCTCTTTTCTTGTATTTATTCTTTATATTTCTCACCTTTCTTTTTTATACCAAGCATTTGATTTATTATTTCATTTCAACTTTCAACTGGTCAGTTTTACAAATACCTCCATCGTGTTACAATTACTATTAATACATGTCCTAGCTTTAATCTTATTTCTAACGCAAGTTACTTTAATTTATGCTTAAGTAAATAAAAAAATAAATACAAAATAATAAATAATAAATAAACAAAAAGTAAATTATTTATTTAATTAACACATAAATACTTAAAAAATATATAATAATAAATTACAAGCAAAAAAAAGTAGAGTTAAATAAATATATATAGAAATTAAAAAAAATTAATAAATAAATAAATTAAATAAATAAATATAATAAATTTATAACTTTAAAAAATAAATAGTAAGTTAATAAATAGATAAATAAATTAGTAAATAAATAAAAAAACGTATTAATAAATACGGAGTAGGTGAGGGGTTTAAGTACCAAGATAATGCCATAAAAATATTGAATATCGATGATTAAAATTAATATTAAATTATTATTAATATTGTTTTAATTTGCGAGCACGCCTAATATTTTCTAACATTTTACATTATAATTTAACATATTTGAGCTTAGATTGAATAGGATTATATCTAGCTTAGGTAAGAATAAATCGAATCTACACTTCGTAATGTGTTGCTTACCTTGATAAGAGATCTATTAAATTGTCGTGCCAAGTGAACTACTAGGAAACGACCTCTGGCACACACACACGCACAGAGTAATCGTTGCGATTGCCACTGGTCAAGGCAGGAGTCTCCAGAGGATGCCATGAGCATGTGAGGCATCTGAGCGCATTAAGCAGTCGCAGCTGCCAATTGCCTAATCGAGCGATTCGAACAACATGTTGGCCAGGTTTGTCGAACATTTTTGCATGTCTCGGTGACATTCTGGCATTTGTGGTTGGCCTTAAGCTCGCAGTGAATTCCAACTTGTTGCACCTCAACTGCTGCTGCTGCTACTTCAATTTGTATCGTTTCAGCCATGAAGGCTCCAGGAGCAGAGTCGAGTCGAGTCAGTTGCCTAGCAATTGTCCCACATTTGCCCTCTGCTTCGCTGGACAAAGTTGGTCAACTGCAAAGCGCGCTTGGTTGGACTCGGAGTCAATTTCCATTGGAAATGAGCTGCATTTAGCCATGGCTTGGTTAAGAAACTCTTTCTTTGCTCTCAGCATCGCCCTGGAGACGATCTATATCTATATAAATGTGATGAGCTGAGTTTTAGATTATATATTATTATTATATCGCCTCTATAATATAATGACACGATGATATAATACTTTACAATTAATAGCAAAGTCTGTTTCCCAAGTTGGCCGTCTACTACCGTTGGATTGAAGTGAAACTGAGCGAGAATTCTTGTAAAAATATTATTATACGAATGGGATTGCGTCTTAGCTAGACTCTTCTCGTTTCTTGGTTTGCGTCTTTGCTGGGCTCCTCTCATTTTTTTCTTGCATTGTCTAACATCCACTGCGTTATGGAGAGAGAAAGAGAGAGTGAGGGAGATGAAGATATCTGTTGCTAAACGTAGTCCAGATTACAGCTTTGTGAAAGCGAGACGGTTATTGAAGCCATGAGCACAGGGTCGTTACGATTGACAATGGTCTAAGAGAAGTCGATTCGAAATTGTTATTTTACTTTAGTGTACGTATTTAATAACAGTTGTAAAAGTATAAAACTAGAATAGAAATTGACCAAACTGAAAGAAGACTGACATATATGAATATATATCTGTTTCTTTTGACGATATTCTAGTTGGGAAAATGCATATTCCTCTAGGGTTATTTAAATTTTGCTTAGCAAATACATGAATATACAATTTCTCCTTCAATCGAACATTCAAAACTCCCAGATGGACCCCTCGGAAAAACTTAAAAAACAAAGTAAAAGTCGGACGAAATCTTCAGTTTGAAAAACTATAATAGATCGCAAAAACTACTTGAGAGCTACTACTCTTAAAATTCCTGTGGACATAGTGATGTCTTTAGTGAAAGATTCACAGCGAATCTAGCTCAAGCAGTGTATCCGCTGGTCAAGCATGCTCGGGGTGGAGCACTTTCATCTGAGCGCTCTTTTGTTGTGTTGCACCTCACTGGGGACTGGCTTGCTGACTTGTTCAGCTCGTTGCTGGGGCGCTCGATTGGCGGATGTGCGCTCTTAGTAGAAATTGCATTTTGAAATTGAGTGCAGGACGCAGGACGCAGGACGCTGGTCGCCGAACACTGTCCAGGGACTTGGAAGGCGACGCGTTAATATTTCATCTTTCATGCTCACTTGCATTTACACCTACATTGTGGGCAAGGCTGCCTGCATGTGGATGTAGGCGTGGGCACGGGCCCAGAACGTGGCCGGGTGGCACAACAATGGCCAGACCCCACGGCGTGTAATCAAAAGAAAACGTTGCCTTCGGCTGCACGTCGCACATCGCACATCGCACGTCGACCTGCAGCCGGGCCGTCTTCTCGAGCGCCAGCACGGAGGGCGTGCCGGAGCCAACGACGACCAGGACGCCGACACCAGCTGCGAGTTATTTACAGGCGGCGGAGGGCCTTTTTGCCAGCGACGGCCAGCGAAAGACGTCGGACGTCGAAAAGAAGCCAAAAGAGCGTCCTCGTGCAGCTTTAACACATCGCCGGAAGCATTTAAATGTGTTTTTGTGTAAGCGTGTATCGTCCGAGCAGCAACCAGCAACCAGCAACTAAAATATTTCCGTTATTAAGCTAAAGAAACACTTAACTTTGCCAGGATCACGTCGGGACGTCGGACAGGTGCGCCGCGCCGTAATGCCGAGGGTCTGTCTCTACGTCAAATAGCGTATGGGATCTTTGCATCGTAAACAGAAACTGTTATTACACACACACACACACACACATGCATAGCACACACACATAAGCTGCGCACTTTATGTCCACTTTCTAGCCTCAGACTCGACCTATGCAAAATTCATTCGTGAATAACTTCGATCCTTGGGCTGAGGCATGGTAATTGAATGTTGTCGTAAGCTCGTTGTTCACCTGATATTTAAAAGCTGTTAGAATGTCTAGGTGCCTAGTACTGAGTTATCTATAACTTTACACTCTGCTCTTGATCCTTGGCACATCTAGTCTCATCGCAGTTTGATGAATGGAGCAAGGAAAACTAGAGCTAAATACTTTTTTTCTTGCTTTTCCCATCCTTTTGCGCAATTGCTTCAGATATGTTATGAGGGCAGGGTATGACCAGGGGATATTACACCTTAGCTTTAATTGTAACGCACGTACTTTTATCTCAGGTAATGCTTAAGACCTTGTTCTATAAATAAAAGAGAAGGACAACACGCGTCGGATGAAATGTTGTGATTTAGTATAAAGATATTGAGGGAGATATTTTCTTTTTAATTTTCCTTAGATTTTAATTTGAATAAAGCTTAAAATGTCTTCTGGTATAGTAGATACACTACATTTAATTTTAGAGAAGGTCTCCCAGACTAAATACGTGCTTAGATACATCATCGCTTATCGATAAGCGAAGACAGAACTAGAAGACCTTTAATTACATGTCTTTAGCTGTTTAAGATAAGAAATGTTTCCCTATAGACAGACTTTCTGATAGACAAACAGACTCTGCTATTCACAGTAGCAAAAGTCAATATACTCTTTTCACTTTTAACTAATCGAATCTCATAATACTCCCATTTTCATTCCTACAATTTTCCCATTCGGAGTTAAGGTATGCTCAACATTCAAGACTCACCTCGAATCAGTCATCATACATACCTTAGCAGTGTATTGCTCAGTCAATACCGTGTTAAGGTATACATAACTGTTAAAGGGGTACTAACAGTTATGCATACCTTAGCACGGTATTGCTTCGTCAGTCATTCTCGACCACAATTCTTCCGTTTTCATTTCCTATTGTTGCTTTAAATACCGCCAATGGTCCTGTTGACGTTACTTTTCAGAAGTGTTCTAGGTTGTTGTTGTTGCTATTGTTATTGCTGATGTTGCTGTTGTTGGTGCTGCTGCCGCGACTGCTGCTGCTGCTGTTGCTGCTGCTGTTGTTATTTTACTTTAGTGCAAGCGCCACTGACATTGATGATGATTATTGGGAGTAAATAGAATTGAAAGTGCGCCCGCCACCGGCAAAAGCTCGTTTTGGGCTGAGGACACGTGAGCTGCTGCTGTCTCGCACACGCTGAGATACCCGATACGTCCGTAACCCCCTACCCCTACCCCTTGCCCGTTTACCCGTTACCAGTTACCCGTTGCCCGTGTGTGCTACTCTGTTTATGTCTGTGTGCGTTTGCATAATGCGCGCAAATAAATTGCAAAATCAATTGAGCGGTAAAATAGTTTTCCTAACAACTCGCTGCTATTGAGTGAAAGTCCTGCCTTCCCGCAGCTACCCTCAGCATCAGAGACAGCCCCAGCCTCAGCTCCAGTCTCATCCTCAGCTTTGGTAGCTGTCACGCCTATTTGGAACGCCTTCAACTTGAAATTGAAGTCTGCAGCCAGTGGAAATTACAGGGTAGAGGCTGCCTCCCAGTGCAGCACAATGGAAACTTTCGTTCGTCACGCTGGCAACTCGAGCACAAGGCCATCAAAGGACCTCTAGGCGGTGTAAGTGACCCTGCCAATCAGCAGTGGTCTGAGCCGTGATTTGATAGCAAAATTTTGCCTTTTTAAATAATCTACAATAAAGTGGAGCATTTCTCTGAATATTAATAAGAAATAGACAACAATTTATCATTTCTCATTGGGCGATTGCCACGTCATCGATTGATTGAATTATTTATGGAAAATATTAAAGAGAGACATGTCAGTATATATCATATATATTTGCAGTGTTTATTCTATTTATTGTTGTCGAGAAAAACAAAGCGAGTATCGTGAAATGGATTCATTTTATGCAATTTTATAAATTGATTTCTTCTATTTGCATGGAGCAACACGCAGGCAAATAGAACGCAAATTCAAGAAACTAGAGCTCTTGCGAGCATGCTGAAAGCTATATACCCTGTCGGATATATCACGTTACTAGAAAAGCAAAACTCAATTCAAACTCATTTCGAATCCATGTGTACCTAGCCACATCTCTATATATATCATCCACAGTTAGCAGCAATTTGGCATTATTTGTCGGACGATTGCTGCAATAACAAAGATAACAACATCCTTTTATGCAGCCAAGCAAACGAGCTCGCTTTTTGCTGTGGCCAACGAGCTGAGCTTATGAGCTGAGAGGCCTTCAATGGAGCAGCATAAACAATTGAGCTGCTCTAAAATGCTGCTGCAAGGATCATAAAGTCCTCCTGCACCGCCAAGAGCAAGCTCATTTCGAGCTTAAACTTTAGATGAAGCTGCTCGACACGGCTTTTATGACATCTTCAACTTGTGAGCCAATACTTTGACAGTAGCTGAAGGGGAATGGTATAGGAGGTAAGGCTATCGCAGGTAGGACCCATTAGACATAGGGAACTCAATTTGGTCTTAGGATAATTATTTGTATGGACAGTTGTTGTTGATGCTTCCAAGTTATGTTGGCAGGAGAAGGATTCATTGATTCTAGCTGAGGAGGATAAAAATAACCAGTTTCTGCTGGTAGGACCCATTGGGTAGGGTGACTTATTATATGGCTTGTTGATCGAAGGACGAGCTTATGTCTGCCTTGATTATTAGGAGGATCAAAAGCTCAGGAGTACTTAAGTGTGCTATTTATGAACTCGTAGTTTTTGCTTGTAAGACCCTTTCGACTTAAGAGCTCTATTTGGTCTTACGCTTTAAGTTTATATGTTCAATTTTCGTTGATGTTATCGGGAAGCGACACTTCACCTAATTGATTCCAATTGCCAAGAGATCTTAAGTTTTCATTACATGAATTCCTTGCATTAGGTTTGGTTAGTCTTCTCTGAAGATCAAGTGAACATAAATCAATTTGAAGGAAGCTTTTCTATCGATTCTACTTAAAGCTCTCAGCTGCATATCAGCAGCATATGAAGTCATACAGGTAAAGTCGAAGCAAGCCTAAAATTATCTCAACATTCTCCTTATGAAAATTTGTTTTACTGAAAGTCAAAAATGTTCTGCTCCTCATATTTATATGAAATGTACTCTGTATAATAGAGAAAGATATACTTTCCTTATCACCAAAGCTTAGAAAACTCGTCTCAGTTGAAATACTCGTTGCATTCATATTCGATATCGGACTATAGCTAAGTTCTTTCCATACATATACCAACTACTTGGCGAAGACTACTTAAGGAAGACACTATACATCAGACTGCATTACTCATTGCATTAAAAAAATTTTTCCTTGAACCTAGCATCTACAGTTTAAAGGCTGTCGGAAAAAGGGGAAAAAAATATGTTCCGCACTCACAACCTCGATACTCGTATGTTCGATTCGAGCTAATACCCAGCGAAATCTAATATCTCCATTCTCTATACGTGGGCCAAAGGGTAGTTTATTTTCGGTCAGCTCTAGCTGTTGTGGCTCACTGGGCTCACCAGCTGCCACACTGGGGTTGGCCGTGCTCAGGCCGTGGCTGTTCGTTCAGTTTCCGAATTCAATTTTTATATGCTGGTAACTTTTAAAATTTCTAATTAATTTGGCAGGTATCGAATGTTGTTACTACATGCTACCTACAAAAGCTTGTCCGAATGAAAACAAGGGCCCCCCACACACACACACACACACACTCTCAAATATATATATACGTGGACGGGGGCTGGCAGGAAGTCATTGACGTGCAACAAAGTTCGGCGCCCATGGCCCGATGTCGCTGTGTGCCACGGCGTATACGCAACGTACTGGCGGCTGCACTTTACAGTTAATCGTAAAACAAAATGAAAAGCGAAAACAATAAACTGAAATTCAATTTTCGCATTGTAAAACATAATTTTCTACAACTTTACGTCAGCTGGCCTCTCGCACTGGGCACGCCTCTGCTAAAAGGTAGTTAATATTTGCCGTCTACATGAGACCTGTTCTGCTTTTATTTAGCTTGTGCTTGTTGTTCGCTTTCTTGCTACAGCTCCTGCTGCTACTCGTCCTGCTCCTGCTTCTGCTCCTCCTCCTTTAGCTCCACCTCCTCCTGCTCTTGCTGATTTTGTTGTTCGTCCTGCTGCTGCTGTTGCTCCGTTACATTCCACTTGAGTTGCGAGTTGTTTTTGCTCGGTGCTTCCTGTTTTGAAATTTATGGCGCCGTCGTCGCCAGCGCGGCCGTCGACTTCGCATGAGTTATGTGAGTTGCATTTGTACTGGTTCGGCCAGCCAGCGAGCCAGCCAGCCAGCCAGCCGTCTGGCCGGAGTCCTGGCCCGGGGGTCCAGAACCTTGTCCACGTTAAGTGTTAAATTATTTTATGTTCATGTGCACCTATATCAGTATGTAGATGTCAGACCGACAGCGCCCGACCCCTCTTAATTATGAACGGCTATTTTAACTAACACGTTAGACAGCTTCTAGAGTACAGTAAATGCCCCTACCCTCTTCGCTTTACGTCTCTTTCTTTTTATTCGACAATAATCAACTTAACACCAACAAATTGTTGTTGCTATTCCATTCGTTTGTTGGCAAGAACAATGCGCGACTTGCGACTCGCCTGTGGTTAGTGGAGCACCTCGGCCCGGCCTGGTAGGGGCGTTCTTCTGCTTCTTATCGGACATACACATCGAATCGTTCACATGTACGTGTATAACAGCAACAACTCTAGGAACTAGTTCCGCTCGACACCATCTCTCTCTCTCTCTCTCTCTGTCTCTCTCCGTCTTTAGCTCTGTCTCTCTCGCATTCGTTGGGCTCATCTGAAGGGGCAGTGACTGCGCCTTCGCCACCTGAGCGTCCACGGAGTGCTGGCAGTAGCCGTCGCTGCTGTCGTTGCTGCTAATGTAATTGCCTCGTCTTCGGCTAAGTGCCTGGCGCTAATGCGATTCCGAGACCTATCCCAAATCCAATTCCAGAGGCGCGCCGGACGCTGCCGCTGCACGTAGGGATGGCTCGAGCTGGTGTCGAAGTAGAAGTTGCCTTGCATCCGACGCCGCGAGTGGATGCCGAACATGGCCCGCCGATTGTTGTCGCAGCGGCCGGCGGAGTAGTCGCGGTAGCTGCCGCACTCGTAGCCAATGAACGGGTACTGCGGGTCCATGGACTGCCGGAAGAAGATCGCAGCCGCCGAGTGGCTGCAGGCGATGGGATCTAAGGAGGAATTAACTCAAGGATTATCTCTTCTCTCTGGCAGCAGCTGCTCACGCTACTCACTTGTGTTCTGCATGTCGCGCAGATTCATGAACATCAGGCAGTTGCTCTGCGGCGCCCGTCCGCCGTTCGGATAGAAGTCGGCGTGGCCGCACTTCAGACTCGTGCCCAGCGTGCCGCTGGAGGTGTGCAGCACCTGCACGAACTTGGCGTCCGTCATGTCCAGCCTGTACTTGGGATGGACGTCGGAGGGCAGCGTGAACAGCGGTCCGGCTGGATCCAGGCCGATGATCTGCTCCACCTGGCCGCCCAGCACGGCCCCCGCATAGCCAGCCGCATGGGCGCCCAGGCTGTACCCAGCCAAGGTCACGTTCTGCCGATTAAAGTGTCGCGGTCGTATCTCCTCCAGCGCAATGATAATGCCCGCAACCGTCAGGCCGACGTCGAATATGGACATCGAGGCGCTCTTATAGTCGTTCTGCGACAGATTGCCCCAGTCCACCACACACACATTGTAGTTCTCATCAAATAGAGTCCAAGCTGCAAGAAATATTGGGAGAATTGAAGTCTATATGAGTGATTGATAATGTGAGCAAGCGGTGGGGTTAGTCCACTCAGCAGTGAAGTAAAGGAAGGTAACGTAGGGACGACAAAAGGTAAGATTTAAGATATTAGGATTTTTAGCTTTACAGAGTCAATATTATGATAGAGTAGAGCTTTGTGGCTACCAGCATCAATGTCATCTAGCTGCATCCATGATCCAACTACTTATGTTAGAGCCAGCTAAATAATGAATGAATAACGAATATAATAAATGCAGACTACAACTAAGATAAGAATATTTCCGTATTCATGCAATTGTCTCCGAATCGTCCGACACAACTACTAAAGTCTTTACCTAAATATTCAAACATGAGTCGTCTCAGTAGTTAGCTATCTTTCATGAATAACAAAATGTTATCAAATAGCTATGTATTCGCACATGAATATAGCAGATGTCTCTATCTCTACCAGACGTCAATACTGGTCTACCTGCAAGACTTCCCTCTTCTAGCTCGATGTAATATTTGGTACTCCGAGCCTAGCTGACTTCTCCACCACTATTGGTATTCAAAAAGTGCAACACACGACGTTGTATCTCAATCAATTGGAGCTCCGACACTCTCTCAGTATCCTCCAACAGTGGTAAGATACTCAGAGCAGTACCGCATCGTACTTGCTCATTCACCATGTATACAGCTTAAGCTGCGGTAGTTCAACAAAGCTTGTAATGGACTCTGTCCATTTGCCACGTTACCAATAGGCATATACAAAAAATCTTGAATCTCTAGCTATATTACGATATCAAATAGATTTGAGCTTATCTGATACACGACTAGCCAAGACTCTAATCTATATGGATAGATAATTTCGTAGTAAAAAACAAACAGACATGCCAGGGAGCTTTCTTTGAAGAAACGATTAATAATCCATCAACTACATATTACTACAAACTGTACTCCCACTCCAACATATTTGCCACGTGAAACCGCCACAGAAAATGACGCAAAAGACTTAAGATGATTTACCCGTAACGATTATAAAATACCTTCATTTTTTTTAATGACCCCTAATGTCGGCTAAAAGCCTCATCCACATAACAAACTATTCAAAGAACTCAAGCGAATTCACCCGTTACACTACCTAATCGATTCATCTTACACATTTCCCCTGAAGTTTGATGTAACCTTTCGGGTTAGCTAGGGTTAGCTTAATGCCACACCTACGTGAACAAGAACATGTTCAGCTTCATTTCATCCATGAAGACGATTTGCTACGCCCCTAGTGCAAAAACAATTAATCTCTAAGAAGTTGTTTATAGAGAGTTTACGCTTATAACCATACTTCAAACTGAAATCCACAAGTCTGTAACAAGTTAGGCCCAGTCTAGGATAGATCAATTGAGCATAATTTTAGCTGAGTAAAGAAGGCTCCAAATAATCCATGATTTGATAAGAGATCAGTTAACTAAGTAATTTAGAAGAGAGAAATGAAGGAGTGCTGATGACTATGTGCTCCATGTGAACAGCATAGGAACTGAGGAACAAAGTGAAACCACTTGGAGTAGGGTGTTTGACAACAGTCTGATCGGACATCGACATGGCGTAAGGCCTTCCACAACTGTCTGACGGGAAAGTAACTTGGAGTAATCCTTTTAAAATGAATATGATGTACAGATCACCGAGATCATCTTAAAGTTCAACAGACTAGGCATAACTAGAGTTTTTAGTAGCACATAAGATTGAAGCTGAAATGTCAACGTTTCAGCTTTCAACACTTTCCAAAATAAGTTTTGTCAGCCTTGGGCTTGCGATAACTTGAAATTAAGAAAATCCTTGAGATTGTATGCAAATTAGTGGGATATTTGACTTAGCTTACTCAGCAATAGCTCCTGTACCCAGTCCTTGCTGCCCTGATCGTTCCAGCCGTGCAGAAACAGCGCCAGCTTCTTCTTGGCATCCAGTCGACGGAATCCCCTCAGGTCGCCGAGCTGCAGGTGGAAGTGTACTTCTTCGCCGAGGCTCGCATCGGAGCTGTTTGGAGGGGAAGGCAATGTAGATGAGAATCGAGGGGGAACTTTGAATGGGAGCACTTACATAGTGCGGCACTCGAACACAATGCCATAATTGAGATGGGCGCGCTCTAAGCTGCTGCTCAGCATCGTCTCCTGCATGTAGCGAAAACTCTTCTGCAAGACATTCCATTTGTGCAAATGGGCGCCGGAGCCGCAGATGTTGCCCAGCAGCAGCAGCAGCAGCAGCGGGCAGGCCCACCACCAGGCGTATTCATGGTAACTGAAACGTTGCTTCTGTTGTCGCTCCCGCTGTCTCCAGCTGCCGAGAGGAGGAGAAAAACAAATGCGAAATAATAAAAGTGTCGAAACGCGTCATAATTTACTGGCGACGTTAGCCAAATTTATAAATCTGAGAATTCTAGTTATGTGGAAGGGCGAAACCGGCGAGCGAACAAGCGAATGAGTTAGATAAAGACAATGAGAGACAGAGAGGAAAAGAGAGTGAGTGAGAGAGAGAGAGAGCGAAAGCTGGGGCGAGAAAGAGGTAGAACGCACTAGATATCACGAGACGCGAATCGGAGTCTGTAAATTGGACCGCTTGGCTTGCCCCCTGACATGCTACTGAGGCCAGAGACGCTCGCGAGCGACGTCCAAGCGCAGCTTTAGGCTCCAGCTCGAGCAGTCGGCTCCACGTTTAGGGCCCGCTGATGACCCTCGCGACAGCAGAGATGGCCGCCAAATGAGCTTCACGGCAGCGCCAGCTCGTGTTCTTGGCGCAAGCTCGCTCCGTGTTTGCACAAGTGAAAGTAAAGCTTGTAACGGGGTTCTGTGTCTCCGTGTCTGCGACTGCGACTTGGGCAACTCGACTGATCTTGACACAAAAGCATCGCTCGCCCGTACTCCAAGCGATACCAGTTTGGACTCTACAAGACCCAGTGACAGACGACGCAGCCGTCTCGAGCCGTCAGCTGAGCAAACATAACAAAAGTTCGATCGTAAACATCATCGTAAAATCGATGCCACAGACAATCGAGCTGCATTGATGCTGCTAGATCGTAAAGTGTGAGAGTCTTAAGTGGCCTTTCTTCCAAGCACCGACTACACTCAGAGAAATGGTATGCTCCCAACTCGGCGCCTCCATTAAATTTAATTGAAATTTCATTCAAATTTGCGCTGAATTATGTGAAAAGTTTTCGCAGTTTTATTATGATTTATTTACTAATTTATTGTAAATTAATGAAGCTATTTGTGTCACGCCATATTCATGATAGAAAGGGCGTCTCGCAGATACCCTACCTTTGTTTTTTGCTGTTATTTTTAGCAATTATCATAGTTATCTTCTCGCACGCTTCCAAATAGTTAATACAAATCTTAATGAACCCGAATTTTACAAACTCTTTTTGTTGGGTTAGGGTTAGTCACGAGCTCAGGTAAGAGTGGCAGCAGTTGACGGATCTGAAAGATATTTACACTCTAATTTTAGAGCAAAACATAAAAGTTTCTCTCCCTCTCTCTCTATCTCTTCCTCTTTCTCTTTCTCTTTCTCCTTCTCTTTCCGTCTTGTGTCCCTCTTAGAGCTTTCTAGCTTGATACGAACATGTAAAGATAGGCAACGAAAGCGCGCACAAAGCGCAAGTCATGCTAATGATGACAGCCCAACAAGACGATTAAGAATTCCAGCCAAATACCAATTCATTCTTATCTTCCTTTCTTCATTCTATTACAATTATAAAGCTTCTATCTGAAGCTTCTATTTTTATCAGCTCAAAAACCCGTTTTCTTCTCGGCCCACAAGACAACTGTTTTTCTAGCAAACTCTAGATTATCAGCCTACTTTTAAGACAATATCAAAATGTGGGCCTAGCGTGTTTTATGCCTAATCGGACGCTTCCACGTGGATCACTCTTGGCTGGCCTGTCATACGACTCTAGTATTTGATCATTCTTTTCCGTAAATGTCACATCAAGCTGACGAAATAATAAACATTAGAAAGTGCGAGTAGTACCTTAGGCCGGGTCTTTTCTGGGCTAATCAGCAGAACGTATATAAAATATAACATAAATAACTTGTGAAATGAAATCAAACAATTAAGAGTGCTCTTCTCGGTAGTGCCTGACTAAGAAATACCCTGAACGGCGGCTAGGTTGCTTTTGTAAACATTCAAACTTCTATCTATGCTCAATTCAAGATATTCAAATATTTTATTGATGAGACTCGATAGTATATTTAACAGTTGTCTCTTAAATTACTCAAATATTGGAGCACCTTTATGTAAATTCCTAATCTATATATCTCTTACGGGTTGTTCAAATTCCATTCTCAATCGGCTAAAGAATAGTTGGAAAATAAAAAATGAGAAATATATTAGATAAAGATAAATATCATCCATATTATTATATATTCTTACAGCGCTACACTGGCAGCACTATTTTATTTGAATTTTTTACTAAGCTTGACGATTTTGTGAATAGATCAGCCTTTCCAAATTGTTCAAATCAGTTATGAAAATAATGGCTTTGTTAGTCAAATCAAGCTAATCGTCCACTTTATGGCCCTTACTCTAACAATGAACTCTGTTTACATATTATAGTATACTTTGCTCGCACAGCTAAATAGGTCTCTTATCCAGACACAGCAGGTTAGAGTACCTCAGTTATCAGTTGATTGACTGGAGCGAAACTGATATGACTCAGGTAGCAGAATACTGTATGACGGAGCATGACATGTTGGTACAAAACAATGGTAAGTGATTATAGCTTTTCTATCCTTACAGATCCGGATCAGCAAATGTCACTGGGGTATTTTGTATCAGTGGCGGTGACTGCTCCACACTAGTTAATTTGCAGTTATAATAAAGCTGATTTCTCTATTCATCATGATTTCCTACAACGATTATAACAGCTATACAATTCGAAACCATTATTATAGTACGATGATTTCAAAGGCCTGTAAATTGTAGTCAGTTTTGATCTCTTATGATTATAGAACAGGAAATGGTCTGGAGATTGCATTAATAGCAAATTTAATTAACAGCCCGGTTGATATAATTTTGCCATTATTATCACTGAAACTGCACTTTCTCTTTCTTCACATAGGGCTATTATAGTCTGATACTCGGTGAAATATTTTATTAAAAAAACAGGTGGCGCCTCTCTGTCTCTATTCTCTCTCTCTCTCTCTCTCTCTCTCTCTCTCTCTCTCTCTCTCTCTCTCTCTCTCTCTCTCTGTCTCTCTCTGTTCCTTATATTAATTGAAGAAGTACTTGACCTTTACTGCTAATCGTATATAAATATTGCATATATGAATATGTCGTGGACTTCAATTAGTCTCTCATATAGACGATGCCAAGTTGAATACTATTATATGTGACTATGGAGATTTCCTCACAAACTTTTGAGAACATTCCACTCCTCAAAATCAAAATACATTTCTTTCCTATACAAAGCATCTATCTCTTATATGAATATGCTTTTTTGATTAATCTTAGCCCTACTGGAATCACTCATGCGCGTATACTTAATATGCAAAATTTCACTCATTTCAATTGCTGATATCGCTGTGTATTAAAGGAAAAAGTAAGATAAGCTTGCCTAGCCCCGATTTCGAATTATAAATCTGTTAAGCAACTGAATAAAGGCAAATAAAAATGTAGCCGCAACTTCGAGTTATTAATTGAAGCCGCAAAAAGTGTCAATTTCTGTGTTTTGCGCGCTGCTGTTCATTTAATGTTAAAAACTCATTACGCGACTTGATCTATGTAAAGCAAGGCATACACTCAAGTGTGTGTGAGTGGGTGGAGAGTGTGTGTGTGTGTCTGAGTATGGGTTGCCTTAATAACCACAAAACAGCTGCATATGCCGCAACAAACATAACAAACATACCAATACAATGACACACACACACACACACATATACAGAGACACACATATGCGTATAGTAGGACACACACACACACACACTTAAGCAGGCAGCACACTCGTAAATGAAAATCTTTGTGCAGAATTAATTAAGTAAACAATACGAAAATTGTGAAAATTGCTTTGAATGCGTCCCCAAGCGCGCAAGCACACACAGAGAGAGATGGAGAGAGGAAGGGAGAGGGTGGCATATAGACAGAGGCATAAACAAGTTATGCCCACATGCGGCACACACACACACACACACACACACATATATAGAGATAGAGAGATGCCTCCGCACACATGTAAAGTTATTGTGCACAGCTGTTGTTGTTGCCATTACTCATTATTATTATCATTGTGCTTAATAGGCAAAAGCGATGGCTGCCTGCTAGAGCCGGGCGAGAGGCTGCTCGGCGCAGCGCACAATGCCGAGTACTAAAAAGCAGCCAACGCTCATTGTGCATTAAAAATTACGCCATGCCTCGCCTTAATGATAAGACACTGCAAATGGAGCCTTGAGTAGAGTGGAGTGGATGGCGAGGGAAGTGGAGGGGAGCTCACCAACCAGACCCAACCAACGGCGGCACGTTAACCAACTATTTGGTCAAACCAACAAAGGCAGTGCTCCAGAGTAGTTGAAGTGAAAGGGAAACGTTGTCTGCTGGCAAGGCGAGGGAAATTGCATCAGTAATGGCTTAGCTTTTAACCAACAGGTTCTCGCAGACTGCAAACGCATCCCGTTGACAACTACGAGCTCAGTTTATCAATATCGTAGGCAGGAGCTTCGACAACACGAAGCTCAAATAACATATAGAAATATATATTTTAAAAAGCAATTAAATGAAATAAAAACACATAAAATTCCTAAATAACAAAATTTGGTAATATCTCAGCTGAAAAGTCATAGCTAGCCTCTGTAAATATTAATAAAAATTATGAAAAGCTTTATATGATTGCAAACAATTATTTAAGGGAAAAACCACAATAAATAAAGAAAATAAATATATATAAATAACAGACTATCTTATTACATTAATGTACAAAAAACAAGCTGTAACTCTTTTAAAGCAAAATCTAAAACACAAAATTTAACGATCTTCCACATTAGCGAATTAAAAAATACGTGGATCAAGGACTCCGCCAGCCTATGAGCCATACAGTCATTTTCAGTAGACCTAATGGTCTATAAACTCACACCAAGTACGACAATTCTATTTACTTACGTTCGCATTTAAACGTCATGAACTGGATCAAATGCACAAAAAATGTAAAGTAATATTATTTTGATAAGCTTTTTCAATTCGTAATGAAATGTCAGGTCAACGTCAATAAAATGCAACTATCAAATGCTAAATATGTTGGCAAATAACTAAAAGTTACAGGTCTCTAAGAGGAATGCATGATGTAGGAAGCTAAATGTATGTTAGATATGTATATTTGTAGTATCATCAGCATAGTAGTATCATCAGGTAAGCATATTACAAGCTGGATATTGCACAAGCCAATATACTTCTTTCACTTTATGAGCGAGCCTATACACATGCAATCCCCATAAGTAGGCTGCAAAAACTGCATGCTTGCTAATAAATCCCCAACATCTCGAGATGCGCTTAGATACTGGCCGCGCATAGACTGGCGAGCAACAAGTAAGAATGCTCCAGTCGAGACGGCTCGACTATGAGATACCCTGAACCCTACGAAGAGCTGAAATTGCAATCATTATACGATTCTTGTATATATACATTGCATACAACGCATGTTGACATACATACACACTCATGCATTATTACATACATTCTCACAAAATCATTATACCCTGAATTTCCATTTTCAAGGGGTAACGACGATAGACGAAGGCCGAAAATATTGCACCCTCAGCAAGGTAGCAGCATCTGATGAACATGAAATTTTGCAAAATGAAATACAGTAAAGAATAAATTGGTTTAGACTTAAGATGTGTCTAAATGCTGGCTAACACCAGACTTGGAGTGAAAGGCGTTATAGAGGCTATGATGATAAACTGCAACAAATTGACCTACAAAAAAAAAATCGATGTCGCCTGTTTGCAATTATAGATTCTCTATAAATTGACGAATCCAATAATTTGCATTTGCATTTGCTTTTCAAATATCTATAATCTGAAATCAATCTTCTCACAGCCAATTAAAGTTTCTTTATAAATCGATAAAGATATAATTTGCTTTTACTTTTCAAATATCTATATCTTGAAACCAATCTGTCAACAGTCTGTTTTCAATTATTGTTGCTTCATTTTACGTCATTATTTAAATAGGTTTATGAAGGCGAATTAAGGAAGTATTGATTTCAGCTATTTGTGTTTGGCCAGACATTTAACTTTAAATAGTTCATCAAGTTCCAAAATCGATTAATTGATGCCAAGTCAAAGACAACTTTAAAAACATTGGCTATAAGTATGAGTAAGCCCTAGGCTCAGTCAGAACCAATTTACGGTTCTTTAAGCCAACTATACCAAAGTTACATCTTTGCTGTAAAAATGCAATAACCACTTAGGCAAATCACCACTCACAGCTATACTTGAAGAGATATCTCCGTCGTTGCCTTGTTAGAAATCCCATGCAAAGTTTAAGCTCAAATCAGATCCTACAAACCCTGTCGATGTGAAGCAGAGTTTGGAATTGAAGCTTTAGCTTTAAGTGATTAGCCAGGCAGCTCTTTCATAATAAATTACATATATATATATTGATAAGAGTTTTCTCCACTCACTCTCATCTCGGCTCTCTCAAGTATGCAATGCAGAAGCAATCCATCAATTTTCAAATTCTATTCCTTAATAGTGAACTGCGGCTGAGACGCGCGCCGAGATAGTCGTTGTTCATTGTGCCTGATTGACAGGGTCACTTACATGGCCTATGGACCGAGCAGTGCGCCCTTATTATTCTGCTCATTCGAGTTCATGTGGAGCCTTTGATGGCCTTGTGCTCGAGTTGCCAGCGTGACGAACGAAAGTTTCCATTGTGCTGCACTGGGAGGCAGGCTCTACCCTGTAATTTCCATTGGCTGCAGACTTCAATTTCAAGTTGAAGGCGTTCCAAATAGGCGTGACAGCTACCAAAGCTGAGGATGAGACTGGGGCTGGGACTGAGGCTGGGGCTGCCTCTGATGCTGAGGGTAGCTGCGGGAAGGCAGGACTTTCACTCAATAGCAGCGAGTTGTTAGGAAAACTATTTTACCGCTCAATTGATTTTGCAATTTATTTGCGCGCATTATGCAAACGCACACAGACATAAACAGAGTAGCACACACGGGCAACGGGTAACTGGTAACGGGTAAACGGGCAAGGGGTTACGGGTATATCGGGTCGGGTATCTCAGCGTGTGCGAGACAGCAGCAGCTCACGTGTCCTCAGCCCAAAACGAGCTTTTGCCGGTGGCGGGCGCACTTTCAATTCTATTTACTCCCAATAATCATCATCAATGTCAGTGGCGCTTGCACTAAAGTAAAATAACAACAGCAGCAGCAACAGCAGTCGCGGCAGCAGCACCAACAACAGCAACAGCAGCAACATCAGCAATAACAATAGCAACAACAACAACCTTGAGCACATCAACGTCAACAGGATCATTGGCGGTATTGACGGCAACAACAGCAACAGCCATAGAAACAGCAACAGCAGCAGCAACAACTGCAAAAAAAAAACACAAGTGAAAGCGTAGCAGTCGGGTATGACTGACTAAGTAATGCTCTGCGCAGGCAGATACGACTATTTTCAAGGACTTGAGCTTAAGGAAATCAAATTTGAGCTTCAGTAAAGGCAGTGAGTAGAGCGCGAATGAAACCTGAGTGAAGCTGAGATTTGATATAACCTATATACCCCTTTCAGTCGCAGTGGAGAGCCTGAAAAGCAGCTGTGTGTTGTTTTGTTGTCACAGTTGCCCAGACACTCCAAACGAGGCACACACGATGGCAAGATGGAGAGGCAGCAACGCATAGGAAAGTTGATGTTTATATCGATTGCTGGCAATTTCGAGAATTACAACAGTCACACACACGCGCGCACACACACACACACAGAGCAGCAGACAGGACGTGCGCATGTTGCTGTCCTGCCTCGTCCTGCCCTCCTCGATGCTGTGCCCGGTTGCCAGGTTCGTGTGTTGAATTGTCGCCGGCGCGAGAGGGCGCAACCAGCGACGGGGTCAACGTCGCCGTCACCATTTGACATTACTTTTCGAACAATAACATAAAGAGGGCTCAGGCGGCAGAGGCGTAGCGGCTGATCCAGTGGGGAGTGCGCGACTAGGAAATACTTGGCATAGCAGAAAATGTGCTTAATGTGAGTTCTTAAGCTTTCGATGAAAGTGAAACGGAATATATACATTTTAATATTGAATATATATTGAAAAGCAAACTGAACTCTGTGATTTAGCTTCATATATAGTACATATATGATATACATAGTATATAGAGTAGTTTACATAATGCAAGATAGTTAACTTAAATTATTTTTAATTATTTGTCCCATTTTAATCTCCGTTGGCCTCTAGGGTATCTGCTAGTCGATCAGTAGCTCTTTGGCGCCCACTTTGTTTTGACTGTTATTTGTTGTTATAACGGTCATTCGCCTGTGTCCGCGCTTAACCAAAGCCCGTCTGAACCTGAATTTCTTTGCCGCCTCCCGCGCTGCACTTTAAAGTGAAGTTTGGCGCAATTATTACTGGGAATTGGTGGAAATTGATGAAAATTGTCATAGCTTACGTCATAAAAGAAGATGTCGCTGGCTAAGCGCACTTAGCAGCAAATCCGCTTGTCAGGGTCACACACACAGAGACAAATTAACAACAATGGACAACTACAGCGATCACAATGTAAGCAGCTCACGCGCTAAGCTCGCATAATGTGTACAAAATACCAAGCCCAGCAAACAGTAAACAGCCAACAGCCAACAGCCAACACTGGGGGCGACAGAGACATTCATATATAATCATAACATTTTTAGCAAGTAAACACAGTTAGCTGCCGCACACATACCCTGCATACGATGGAAAGACATAACTATTTCAAGCCAAGAGCTGGCTATATCTATTGGAGTGTCTTTCACATATTTGTAGAACATTTCTTATGACACACTTGCACAGCCCATGATACCCTGCTCTCTGGCTGCGGCACATTTCGTAACCAAAATAATTGTAATACCCTCTGCATGGGTGTAAAAATAGATTACAATGGTTTAAAGCCAACAATGGAAGACCTTTGCCACGACGGGCTACACGTTACTACCCAACAGACCCCCACACACACACACACAAGCACACAGAGACACATTCGGGTGTACCGCCTTCGTAGCGAGTCGCTAAAGACCCAAACAAAAATTTGCAGCTTTCTATCGCATAAATAAAGTTTAAAATAAAGTGAGCAAAAGAGTTGTAGTGGAGCAGTGCAGAGCAGCAGCAACAGCAGCGGCAACGGCAGTGGCAGTGGCAACGGCATATCCACAGAGTTCACACGCAAACGCGTTTGTGCCACGCCCCAAAAACAAACGTCATTTAAAAGTTATTTCAACGTTAGTTGGTGCTTATGTAAAAGTAGCTGGCGGGCGCAAAAATGTTATCCGCTCAGCCCTCGCTAGTGTTTAAGCAAACTTCGCACTTGCACAACCAAACTCACACACCCGCACACCCACACACCCGCACACACGCTCACGTGAGAGCACGCACACATAAATGAACTAAACGCTACGTGCTGATTACTGCAAACGCAAGGATTTTCCCACACAGGATTTTGCCCAGCACCAGGAACAACACGAACAACAACAACAACGACAACAACAACAACACGAACAATCGCCACACAGAAAAAGGCGACACCAGAATTTACTACAGGATCTCATTTGTTGGTTTTGCTTCTGTTTGCCAAGCATTTCGCGCGATCCAAACACGGCAAAAACACCATCCATACACACATCCAAGCGTATGTACGTGGACATTGCCCGCTTAACAAAATATTTACCAAGTGTTCACATTGTACTGCTCCCCTTTCCACACCCGACCCCCTTCAGCAGCACTCGCAACATACAGCGAAGGCAACGACAGAAGCAAGACGTCAAGCCGAATGAAAAACTTGGAGTCAACTCGACTGGCAATCACCCTGCCCTTAACAGTATTTTTAAAGAGCCCCAGAGTCTTTCACATATTGATGTTGATGTTGATTTAAGTTTAGAAAGCCATCAATATGAAGTTTATCTAAATATTGATCACATCGATTTTAAGTGCTGAAAACTTGCAACAAAGAAACTTTGATTGAATATAATTTTTTATAGCAAGCTGAACCTTGTAGCAATTACAATGAAAGTTCAACTTGTGCATTGTAAATGTTATCTTCAATGAAATATTCATGTTGACAAGGTACAAATTTAATTCCAGTAAGTGAAATACAAGAGACGTTTAGCATGTGTGTTAAAAGTTGAAAATATAGAAATAAGACTAAAAAATAAAATAAATTTATTATAAAATATTGAAAAATATAAATTAAGAAATATTCCAAAAAAAAAAAAAAAAAATGTATAAAGAAACTTTTTAAAAATATAAAAAGTATAATGTCAAAAATATATGTTTAAGTTTTTTTATCATATTAAAAAAAATAGTATTGTTAAAAAAAAAAGTTAAAAAATACCTTTAATTATTTTAAGATATTTACAGATATTAAACCAATTGGAGAAATTTGAAACAATATTAAATAACTTTTAAAAAATGTAAAAAAAAGTTCTAATTGCATTAAAAATTACTTGAAAATATTAAATGATACTCACACATATCAAAATTTATTTTTTTAAATATTAAGCAATATTTAACAAATTTTATAAAATACTGAAAAAATAATTATACAAATTTGAAAAAAATGTTTGTATAATTCTTTATAAAATATTTGTATAGCTGTGTTTTTACTTCTATCTAATTGTTATTATATGTAAGTTAAAGATATATATATATAATATATAAATATATATATTAATTTTTAAATGCCTGAAGGCCTTTGTCGCTCTGGCTTAAAGAATTGTTATTTAGAATTAATTCTTGGTAACAATAAATAAATAAATAAATATATTAATTTATAAAACTTATAATAAGGACACAAAACCTATGTCAATTAAGAAGTTGAAATGAGAGACGCAAGTGGACATGTCATAGCTAATATTGCCCGATCGTCAAATACAGATTCATTATAAATGTACATGTGTATATATACCCCTTTATGGTGTCGGACATGTCCTTTCATTTGTTTGTGCAAGCAGACAAGATGCGCACATAAATATATATATTTTATAAGAATTTTTATTACCAGCAAAAAAAAGTGGAGAAAAAAGTGCTAAGCATGCAGTGCAGAAAAAAAGCTAACTGCGTGTTTCTTGTGAGCACGTTGTAAGGATTATTAAAGTTTTGACACGAAATAATAATGTAAGCGAGGCAGTATATGAATTCCAGATCAGTCGCAACATAGCAGTCGATATGTCCATCCGTCAGGCTTGACTAAGTCCTCAAGATATGTGTATCTCAATCAAGTATTCATTGGGGTTCGGGCAACGGAATTGGGGGCTGGGATAATTGCTTGTGCAATCTGTAATCAAAATATAAATAGTTGGTAAATAAGACACGAATATTTTGCATCAATGTTTCACTTCAAAGAACTTCTTCTTCTTCTTCTTCTTATCAATTATTTGAGCGAGTCTGTGGCAGCCATTCGACAAGTTACATTTAAATTTATTGCACTAATTGAGTCATCTGGTCCGGTGTCCTGTGGAGCTGTGCAGCTGTGTGTGCTGGCCATCAAAGTCCCAAGGCTCACAGCCGGACAGATTACAAGCTGGTGGACAGCATTAACAAACTTGCTGAGCCATGTGTATTTGCGGATTGGGCCATTGATGTTTACCCACTGCCGACTGTTTGCACGCCTTATAATAACCCCAAAAACACATAACAAATATGGAGTAAGCGATGATGGCGATTACAATCAAAGTAGAAGAGGAATTTCAATACAAGCTCGAGAATACCCACTGAAAAGGAGTAGGAGTTGGGTTCGTCGGTGGTTACAAAAGCTAGAAACATCTAATTTGAATTGTAATGCAATAAAATTTATATAATAATGTTCATATTAATAATAATTATATTATATATTTGAATATAATCATTCTCAGGACAGCATTCAGGGTGTCTTCTAGTCGGGCACTCACCATTAGAACGCTGTTATTTGTGCAATTTAATAGGTTTTAAATATTGCAGAGATACGAATTGCAGTCAAAGGCCAAACAATCCATATTGAATGTTAGGCAAAGCAATTGCATGTTAGCTAAAGAAATTGAAATTGCGATCAAACAGAGCTAAATTCTTTTTATGTTTATAAATTTTAAACATATTAGGCATGTATATATTTATAATGTTTGTAAATTAAAGATATCTAAATAAAAAGCTACTAATGAATTGAGTCCATTCGATATATTCGCCTACTCACGGCTCCATTATACCATATAAGGTATTTAATTTTTAATTTTCAAGCCTTTCATATTAAGTGAATAAAACGAATTAAAATATATATTAAGATAACAAGTAAATTAGCTTATCATCATACTAAAACAACCGATAAGGTTATTAATTAGTTACTAATTGACTTCAATACTTAAACCTCATTAGGCAGATAAAAATATGATTCATTTTAATAATATTTAAAATAAAGCTTGGGTTCACATGAGATCATCATTGCCAGCCGTTGATTTTTGTAGAAGGCAATTGATATACTTTATATATTAATTAATGGACATTTCTAATCCTATTCAATGCATTTTGCAGGGATAAATTCATATATATGTAAGTGAGTAATATATTAGTAATGTATGAAAAATTTAGGCAATTTGGAAAATAATGTAACAAAATAATCAAATATTATCTCCCGGTACAGTAGAAAATTTAGAAACTTTGTCTCAGGTATTCGCTAAGTGAGGCGACTTATCAATATTGAACAAAATCCATCGATCTAAAGCAAAAATTAATATCCATCGAACCTATTGATAGGGAAATTGACGGCTTAATCAACTCTTTTGTGAAGTATTTAAATATGTTATTAATATAATTCATTTACCCATTCTACATTAATATATAATATATATCCATAATTAATAAAGGCTAACAGCTGCTACTTTACATCTCTATCTGTATAATAATATGCATTTTGCAGATTGATGTTAATGACTTTCGCTCAAAGTAAAAAAATTCAATTTTTATGGAAACTTCTAGTTAAATTTCAGTGCCGTAGCTCTTACTAAAAGAAAATTTTTTAATTATAGATTTACGTATATATACCAAAGATGTTCAAACTATTATCAAAACTCCAACTAATAATAGCGTAGAAGTCGGAAATGTAATGCCTTAACATTTGATTATCGATATCATTCTCTAAATCGATTAATATCGATATCTTATTGAGCTTTCCAATTGGTTTGAATATATAGAGTCACCAAAGATAGACATGTTGCTTAATGGGAGCTACAATAAGATATGTTCTACCAGAATATTGCAGGCATGAATTATTCCCCCTTTTAGCAAGCTAATCCTAAGCCAAATCGCACTGATGCTAATGCCTAATGCACCATCTTTTTGCCCAGCGAAATGCACAGACTCCCACAACCGCGGGGCGAACTGAGTGTGTGTGTGTTGGTGTGGGGTTGGGTGTGTGTATTTTTGGTAGTCTGTATAAACTTTTTGCTGTTTACGGTCGGGCAATTAGCTGCCATTTAGCTTACTGAATTCGCGGAGCGATACAATCAGCAGGGGATGGGGCCGCCACGCCGGGATGCATTGGGAAGGCGAGTCGGCCGGCTCTCGGGTCTATCTCTGTTTGCTGACTGCCAACATTACGCTCGCCGCCATTGACTGCTGGACAGTTGTGAATTCGGCAGGCTGGCATTGGCTGTGCTGTGATTGATTGATTGACTGCATGATTTATTGGCTATTTAGTTGGGTAGCAGTAAATTAGCTGCATAAATCGAATCTAAATACTTTATACACGACGAGGCTCCCGTTCAGGCGAGCCTTGAGTGTGCGTCTGTGTGTGTGTGCCTTTAAGCACTCATCAACTTTTGCCGTAGGTAAAGTTTTCCTGTTGGGTTCGTGGGCCGACCCCAAACAAGCAATTGTAACTCATTAAGCGTTGACTGTGCAGTAACATCAAATTTCCAGCAGGTAGTCAGATGCGAGGGCAGCTTGAGCAGTTTGCCACTGGATAAAGCTAAGATCTTTTGTGAGTGGTGTATGCCTAACTAGATTTTATATTTCTTTTTAATGAATTCTACGCTTAAGCTTTGCTTAGTTCCTTTGGAAGTCAGCTTGCCTGCGATAGATCCTTACAGCTTTGCAATGTCTTTGACTGCCCTCGCAGCACTTGCTGTGAAATCAACCGAAAAGTTGAAGTTGCCTTTGCTTTTTCCGGTTGTTGCTGTTGTTTTTAGCACTTCTTCAACCGGAGCAAGAACTAAGCTAACTTTCCAGCAGCAACAACAATGATAAACACAGCAACAGCAACGACGACGACGTCAACAAGAACTGACACTAGTCTCTCACAATGACTGGCTTTGTTTTGTAATTTGCACCTATCGATGGTAAACTTTTTGCGCAATTTCCTCGAGTGTATATCTCTCCACAGCTCAACGACTAGCGGCAAGTTGGAAACACCAACAAAATATGCACCGCCAGACAGGTTGAGGCAAGGAGGAAAAAAACAACATGAAAATGAAAATACAAAAAAATGGAAACTACAAAAAATAAGAAAGCAGTTGGAGCTGTTCGGGCGGCAGCGATACGTATGGATTCCTACAATAGACATTTAATTTCACTAATAAAGCAAACAATGCGTGGCATCTACTACGCCTAAGATTGCTCCTGGCAGCCGGCCAGGGGCTCGAGCGGGTGGAGGGGTGGCACGTCAAGATAAACAACAAACACAGACAGATGAGAAATTGTACGGAGCATTAAAAAGGCGGAGGAGGTGCGGGACTGGCGCTGCTGCTGCTGCTGTCCGTGGCAAGCGCTATGACGACGAACAAACAGACGACGCTCGAGCCAAGCGAAACGTGCAACACTTATACGTCATGTTATAGGGGGCCTCAGTCGGCAACACGCACAATGTAATGGCATTTTTATGTTGCATCACGTAGCGGTCATAAGTCATGTTTAGAGCACTGACTGCTGCTGCCGCTGCTGCTGTTGCCGCTACTGTTGCTGTTGCTGTTGCTATTTCTGTCTCTGTCCGTAGTATAACATCTCTGCTCCTGCTCCCCTCCCCACTCCCCCCTCAACTTTCAGATCTGCTCTTACGTCCCTGCATCGCCCTACGCGCTTCGAACTCAAATGAACTGTAGCTAAATTGGCTGTCTCTATGTGTGTGCGACCCCTGGTCCCTCGGTCCATCAATCGTGGCGTGTGCCACGCAGCTGCCCAGTTGTCAGTCAGCGCGCATAGCTTAACCGGATATTACAAGGTGTTGTCCAAACATTGACCGTACATGAGCTTAAAGCCAAATTTAGTAACTAACTGCTAAGCACGGTGCGAATTGTCGGTCCTCCTCCTCATCCTAGTCTCGTCCTCATCCTCGTCCTCGTCTCGTCCTCGTCCTCACCCGATTGCGGCCATCTGTGGCCGAGCTCTGGCCAGCGCCCACCGCTTGACATTTTAAAGGCAATTAAACTGGCCAGCTTCGTCTTGACATTGATACATAGCGACTCCAATCTCGATTTCCTTTTGCCAAACTTCCTGCGCTCTTTCCAAAGACAAACAAACCACAAGGCGGAAGCTTGCCACCAACTGACTGGGCCACGCTGTGTTGACAGCGTGCTTACAGTGCTTAAGTCGAATATTAAATAAAATATAATCAATTTCTATATACGTACCTTTTCTATAAGCTCTGAACTGAACTAATTTTGTATTTGATATTCAAAAGAAAATCCAGGATTGAATGGAATATTATAGCAACAGCCAAAATAGTCAAATAGTCTTTATTACATTAGAGAATAGAGAATTAATACATCTCAGCTTACATATTATAATAGGATAATGCTCATTATATCATATATATATTTCAGACATTAATTCTTGCTTATACTTATGCAACCAAGCCCAAGCCAAGACTTTTACACCCATGGTCACTACCATCATAATAATTTCTATCCCAATGTCCTAAGTAGCCATCTCACTCTCACTTGGCAACACCCGGGACTACGTTGAGCAGAAGAGACAAAGATAGCATTTCACTATCTTCGACTCACTATCCTCGTCTCACTCTCATGACAATTTGAGGATTAGAGGAAGCCCAGAACTAAGAAGACCCAAACTTATTCGGATGATATCTCCACAGAAATTCTACAACTCACTGCAGCACACCACTACTACAGCAACAGTAGGAGGTAATCGTGAAATGAAAAACACTGTTAATTATACAGTTTAAAGTCATTTTATATTACCGATACGGCAGATATCTAAGTCCCCAAGAATAAAAATCAAACAAGCACTTTACGTAATACAAATTAAACAACTATTTCGTAACACTCGTTGATCCTAAGAGTTAATAATAATAATTAATTAATAAATTATAAGTAAATGTATTCAAAAATGAATATGGATCACATCACATCATCACATCGTGATCTACCTAGACAGATATATTGAACTGACAGCTTCCAGATTTTTGTAAATGGCTTACAATCCATATAACTTGAAATACGGCTTTCAACCACTCAGTGAGCTGATCCACGAAATTTGTACTCTTCTTAAATATACAGTCGAAAAGAGGAAGGAACAGCAAGACAGGCAAGTCGATCACAAGATACCCTAAGCATTGATCCGAGCTGCTCCTTCGAAATTCCACCTTATATGTATACACACAAAAGCATTCAAGCTCACTCGGAATATTCCAACTTGATGGTATAACTGTGGTATACCTTGGGGTACCAACACCGTGTATTTGTAAAAAGTAAGTATATCTAGGGAAATATGCTCAGATAATTGCAGCTTATTATCAATTTTAATCGAAAAGTAGTCAATACAAGAGATATTTTATTGCGCCACAGATAGATCGACACGGCCAAGCCTACTCGCCGGATAATCCTAATCGAAACTACAGGCAAACTAAGCTCCTTGACAATGGGTAAACAGGCAAAAAATGGCGTGAGCGACTCAAGCATTTATATTCTTACTAAAGGTCTATCGAATCAAAAAAATTGAATTAGGTCTGTCCGTCCCAAGGTTCCTTCGTCAGTCCGTTAAAAAAGCAATAGAGCAGGAGACTTGTAATAAACAAATGTAACTGCATCCAAAACTTGTGCATATTAGGTTTCTTTCCAAATATCAAAAGCTTTTTAAATTTTTCCCTAGAGATAAGCTTGAAATAACAAGTCGAGGTATCTGCTAGTCAGGCACTTCCCGCTGGAGACGCACTTACTTGTTTTAGTTACCTTTAAGCTTGCTTGCGGGCAGCTCTTTCTTTTCATTCAACAATGTTCTGTTTATGCATGGGAGATAATATCCCAGGCACAGCTCAAGTAGCAGTTATGGCCGCAGCACGCCTCTTCCACTCCTGCCACGCCCTATTGGCCGCCCACTTCGCCTGTCGAGTTTTGATTTATTTGCTCGGCTTGCAGACAAAAGCCGCGGCCGTGGGAGGCTGGCGCATCGCTGATGAGTTGGGTGGGCGCCCGGGTGCCTGGGTGCCCGAGTGCCTGGCCGACCTCTCACCCCTTCTAAGCCATTTCACGTAGCTGGCCATAAGCGCCTTTTCACTGCAGACTCGGGCCAATAGGCGTGTCTCACTGGCGGGGCATAAACTACACGCGCAGACAATTGCTCCGAACTAAGAGCGATAAATAATTTCATCGTTGTAGTTGTTGTCGCTGTCGTTGTTGTTGTTGTTGTTGTTGTTGCTTCTGTTTGTGTTGCTGTTGCTGTTGTTTCGCCTTCATAATTCTAAATACTGCTCTGATAGTCTCTCTCGTTCTGATCAAACGTCATACTAAGCCTATTTCCATGTTGTGGCACCAACTACCCCACGCCCACCGCCCACCACCCACACGCCCACTCGCCCACAAGCGCCCTCCACTCGCATTCGTTTTGTTAGCTGCTTTTTATGATTTACGCAGACAATTTTGACGCGCCTCCCAGCTCTTTGGTCAGTTGGGCAAAACTTACTGCCGCAACTCTCCCCTCCCCTCCCCGCCCCACGCCCTGATTCCCTGACCCTTTCATTGTTATTGCCGGAGTAGTCTTTGTTTTGTAGGTGTGTTCAGTGCTTTTGTTTAGTTCACGTTTTGTTTTTGTATTTTCTTTATATTTTTTTTACTCTCTAGATGCCCGTGTCCTCAGCTGGAACTACAGTTTTGATCAAAAGCGTTGGCTGATTAATGAATTGATAAAGTCCGAGCTGTGCTCACATGTTGGCCATGTAGTCCTCGCATTTGCTAATTAACATTCGCCCTCGCCGGGATTCGCGGCTGGTGCTTGACATTTTCATTATGGGCCCAATGATTTGTGCCCGGCGATAAGCGTGCTTTGTTCCGAGTCGTGGCCTTTGACTAATATTGGATGAAGATTAAGGTGGTTTTTAATTAATTAGTGGAGTCGTCAAGGCGCCTGGCCGTATAAAACCGAAAATTGCATCCGCCATTAAGTGCTGCAGCCAAAGATGTGATGAATAGTTAAAGACACTCGCAAGCCATACAACTTTCAGCTTTTATCCTTTTCGTGTTGGACGTCAAAGTAGCGCTGAGAGGATTAGTCAAGATTGGGTTGGAAACGAAAGCCTTCTTCTTTTAACAAATCGATCGATAGTTTCTGCGGTTGCTATGTAAGATAGCCTGGCAGGAATATTATACATAACTTTTGCAAATAATAGAAAGTAATAGTAGTATCTAAATAGGATCTGAAGAAAGTGGATTGGTATTAAAAGGAATTATTATACCCTGAGCCCATTGAATATGGGAAATCAGGGTACAATGTTTTTGTTGGATGTATGTAACAGGCAGAAGGAGGCGTGGCAGACCCCATAAAGAATATATATTCTTGATCAGGACGACAAGAGAAATCGATTTGGCCCTGTCCGTCTGTCTGTCTGTCCGTCCGTCCGTCCGTCCGTCCGTCCGTCTGTCCGTCTGTCCGTATGCATGAACGCGTCGATCTCAGCTCTCAGAAGAGCTAGAGACTTGAAATTTTTTTTGTAGATCCCTATATACAGCGCGCATATCAAGTTTATTTTCGATAATCGATAAATATATTCGTTTTTTTGTTATCGAATACCAAATTTTATATTTAGCTTTATATGTATTTTATGCAATATCGAATTTTGTTATATTTTTAATTTTGTAGTAGATCTTAGAGTATTTTAAGGAATAGGAGTTGTGTTCGTACTAGTATCTGAAGTGTTTCAAAATAATACTTAGTATTTCCAAATATATAGTAGTTTAGAAGTAGATCATAAAGTATATTAAAAAATACAGTAGTGTTGTTAAAAGAATCAAAAGTATTTTAAGAAATTATTAGTAAATATATTTATATATTTTCAAAAAGTAGTAGTTTGGTAGGGGAAGTTCTTTCATATATACAATATTGTTATTCATATGATTAAAATTACTTAAATTTTTTTTTCAAGCAGTTGCTTCTTATTGCAAGTCATATTATTTTTGAAAATAGTAGTAAAATTGATTGCTTATTATTAGATATTACAAGTATTGTAGTGGAAGCAAAAGTATTTTTAAATAAGAATAGAAGTAGTACACGTTTTTTTGTAGTATTTTATGAAGTTAGTACTAAAATTTTTAGCAATTTAAAAAATATTACTATTATATGTTGTAAAAGTGGTAGTGTTACTCATATAGTAATGATTGTATATATAGCAGTACCAGAATAATAATTGTAGTATTAATAGATTCCGTGTTTGGAGCTAATAGTAGTACTAGTAAAAGTTGTAATATTATTAATATTTTAAGGAGTAGTGATAGAAGTACAAGTAGTATTATTAATAGAATAAGTGTTAGTATTAGTATTTGTAGAATAAGTACAAGTGTTAGTGGATTTAGTAGTAATAGGATTATTAGTAGAGTTAGTAGTAGTAAGAGTATAAGTAGTAGTAGTAGTAGTATAAGTAGAGTTAGTAGTAGTAGGAGTATTAGTAGTAGTAGTAGTATAAGTAGAGTTAGGAGTATTAGTAGTAGTAGTAGTATAAGTAGAGTTTGGAGTATTAGTAGTAGTAGTAGTATAAGTAGAGTTTGGAGTATTAGTAGTAGTAGTAGTATAAGTAGAGTTAGGAGTATTAGTAGTAGTAGTAGTATAAGTAGAGTTAGGAGTATTATTAGTAGTAGTAGTATAAGTAGAGTTGGGAGGTATAAGAGTATTAGTAGTAGTAGTAGTATAAGTAGAGTTGGGAGGTATAAGAGTATTAGTAGTAGTATTAGTAGCAGTATGAGTATGAGTAGTAGTAGTAACAGTGGTCGTAATATTCGTAGTAGTAGTGGCATTAATAGTAGCAGTAGTAGTTTTAGTAGTAGCAGTATTAGTATCAGCAGTTGTATTAGTAGTAGCAGCAGTAGTAGTTCTAGTATATATAGGAAGTACTGGCATTATAAGAAGAATAAGAAGTAGTAATCATAGTATTAGGTTGCTTATTAACTAATATCGACAATAATATATTCGGATTAGCTAAAGGTATTAGAAGCAGTGTTTGTAGGGTATACGAATTAGTAGTATTAATAGTATTAGGTATAAAAATTCTGGTAGCAACAGCAGTGAAAAGAAAAATGTACTAAAATTTGTATTCCATGAAACTTACAAGAGAACACTTAAAGCAATATACATAAATGTTTACATACATATATTTATGTATATACATCAGTAAATATGTATATTACACTATATATATTTATTGAGGTCAACAATATTTCGGAGCAGACAAATATTTTCTACAGCATAAGATTTTTAGGAAATCGTAAAAAGTTCCAGTTAAGTTTTTGAAGTGTATGAATGGCAGAGCAAGCGGCAAACTAGTTTCGGGCAAAAGCACTCATAGACACTCACGGAGCGCTCGTAGATATGTTCGCACAACTCTCAAGCAACTCCTAATCAAGTGGCCCCCGAGGAGTCGTAAACAAAGCCAACGGACTACAAATGTAAAAATGTGCACGTGGGCAGTGGTCGCACACACTCGCAGAGACACACACAGACACGCTGGCATTTAAAAAACATGTAAAAGTGCCCCACGCGGAAGTATCCGACCGAAATGTACCCTGACAACCATATAAGTAGCCTGTTAATTTTGAGCTCTGTATTTGGATCGTTCGATTCATGCTTTTGCCTGTTCATGAATGTATATTGTGTCTTCCCAATGGAGTCAAGTGTAATATCTGCCTACTACCTGCATGCAGTGCTGACATGATTCCAGTCACTCTATATTTAGCTTGGACTCGGATTTTATAAGCTCGACTATTTTCATCGCATTTATGCATAGCCATATCATAGTGTTACTCTAGGAATATATATTGAAGGTGTAAGGTCACTGCCAAATGTCAGCAAGGGCATTTCGTCTTCGGCATGCCGTAGATTAATGTAATTTTTTTTTGGTTTTTTGTTTTGACCAAAGTTTAACCTTAGCGCAGCATAATTTTTGCAATTCTATGGTTAAGCGTGCTCTGGTATGTATATGTATATGTATATGTATAGTTGTGTGAAATCTAACACTTCCACACAGAACACGTCAAATGTTAAAACCTGCATCCTGCTAAGGCAAAAAAAAAAGAGCTAAAAAGGTCATCCACTCTGGATACCCTCTGCAGGGGAATCCATGGAAGCTGTGGGTTAAAGCGATACAAAACTAATAAGAGAGTGGCGTCAGGGAAGTTTGCTTATCATCTCTGGTAATTAGCTTTGTCTTACTTGAAGTTTGTCTAAGGGACAATTGACAATATCTGATCACACCGGACCCCAATAGAATGTGACTGATTTAGTCGGAAGTTTCCATTGATCAATGAACATCGACTGTCCAGGGAGTAGTTAGTCTCTGTGACTATATGAGTTTGCATACTTGGCATGCTAATTGACTCTAGTTTAGCTTATATGATTTAATACTATCATACATACTGCCACATGTCTATATAACAGCTTCAAAGTCTTTAGCCTTAGTCATCTTAGAGACTTCCTAGAGAGAAACTTCCTTAGTTTTGCCAATCTCCGTATTTCTCTAATTACCTCTATATCTAGTTACATACCTGACTTGAGAAACTAGAAGCATACTCCCTGGTATTGTCTTCAGTTTATCCAGTCCAAGAATTAACATGCTCACTGAGACTATGGGCATAGAGTATAAGTAGATGGAAACATCTAATGGCAATATTTCTCAGTTCATATTAAGAGGGACGAGCGAGAAAGCTATTAGGTATTAAATTAGATTTAGAGAGTGTGTGTAGAGGGGCAAGAAGACCTGATGATTGTACTTAGTAAATGGGAGCGGAGAAGAAGTCGTCCGCTCACAATGACAAATTTACATATGCGTGCTGCACATGGTCGCTTGTCACGTTTGCAAACAGCCAGCACATTTGAGTTCGCCTATTGACCAGTCGGAATCGGTGTCAGGCCACATGTTACGTTTACGACTGCGAATACATTCATAGTTCGCCTATTGACCATTCAGAATCGGTGTCAAGGCTGAAATATGCTCGCATGGCGGCTGGCGGCTCAGTTCAAATTCCGTTGGTCCTCTGCACGTGTCCTGGCCATAAAATGTTTATCCCTAACTGGTAACGGTTTTGGGTCTGCACTTCGCTTGTCTATGTGTGGGAGGGTGGGTGTGTGTGTGTGTGTGTGTTTTTTTTTTTCTGTGCCCCAGGTGCTGACACAGCAAAGGCACCCATGGTGCTACCTTAGTGGACCATTTGCCGGGCTGCCCCGGCAATCGGACAAGTATCTGTAAGCATTCAGTGTAAGTGCTCATATGTATATCTGGCAATCTCTCAATGGCTGTTTGGGCCGAATGTAATTGCTATGAACTCCATGCAATTGGACTACATCATCAGCATGCGTGCGGCGACTGCCAAAAGCAACGATGACAACTCCATGCTGACGAGTCGACCCTCGCCGCCCCCTCAACTTAAATGCGAGCTCAAATTGCTGCGATAATTGTTGGCGGGTTGGCGGGCCGGCGGGCGTGCCAACTTAAACTGATAAGCAATGCTCATGTGCCACGTCAAAATCGGCTGGTGCGCAATTAACAAGTTGGCAGCCCGTCCCCAGACTGCAGCTGCAGATAGAAATGGAGCTGGAGCTGCAGCTGGATCTGGGGCGTGGCATTTTGCACGGCAACTTGTTATTTTCAGTCTGACTAATTGCATGCGTGCAAACGAGTGACAACAGCAGCAACAACAATGACAACTGCAATGTCGTCTGCCAGCGTCATTTTGGTCAACATGCAGCAGGAACATGAACAGTAGCAGTATCATCGGGCCCCTGGGGCTAGCTAGGCTCTCTCCTACCGTCGCTAGCTCAACACGCAGACATAAGATTTATGTTGTTGTTGTTGCTGCTGTTGGTGGAGCTGGTGTTGTTTGGTATTGGGTGCCGACTGGCTGCCTGGGTAGCCTGGTGTTACCCCAGCAGGAACATTGCCAAATGCAAGCCGTTCTTCGAACTGAGGACTAAATCAACGGCACCCAGTCATGTTCAGGGCTAGCCCATATATACGGACGGACAATATTTCCGGGCACTGCACTGCACTGCGTATGCTGCCCGATGCTGTCCTCGACTCTAAAATATACTTTGTATGCGTCAGTGTTATGGTTTTGTGGTTGCATTTTGCAATTTTGCAAATGATAAAGTGATTCAGAGAGCGAGTGAGTGTGGGCGTTGCGAGTGGGGATCGGGCACTGGGACTGGGCACAGTGGAGTGTTCGCGTCTCGTGGTTGTCAGCAACGGCAACGGCAACGGCAACGGCAACGGTTCAAGTGGTCCCAGCGTGACCGCCGCACAAAAGATGAATGAGACATTGGACGATTTTGCAGCTACTGCTGCTGCTAGGTGGCTTTTCCGGCACGGCCAGCACCAACAGCACCAACAGCACCAGCAACGGCTGCAGGAGGACCAACACAACACAAATATCGCACATAAAACAATCAACGACAACTGCAGGCTGACACAATCGCCGGAAGAAATGCAGAAATGAAGTCACAGCCACGGCAAATGGAACTAGTTCCTAGGGTCACACTCGGCACAATGATTGGATACATTATACAGTGGGCATGACCTCTCCCTCCCTTACCTCTCCCACCCTCTCTCTCTCTCTGTGTATTTTGTCACAATGTAATCGCTTTTTATCGAATCTATTTCATATGCAATACGAGTTTCTGCTCATTCAATCGAGCATTAGCCACGCCCACTTGAATGTCAAGTGCCTGCAGCTAGAGCTAGCCGCTGTCTATCATGAACAGTTCAATCCCTTTCTGTCAATTGATTGTATTTATTGGGGATTACACAGATTAGTTATAGAAGCTTGTATACTCAAAAGTCGCAAAACGCATTACATATTTGGTGGGGAATGGGTGGGGCTGCCCGCTTATAGCTTATACTTGATGGCACGCAGAATGGGATACTTCTCGTTGCCGGTGCAGCCGCCGCGGAAGTCGTCGAAGCTGAGGTCGACCAGGGCCACGCCGCCCAGGCCCTTGCCCTTGACGTAGGCTGCCTTGATGGCAGCCGTGTCGGGATCCTCGTAGCCAACCCAGAGACCGTTCTCGCCCTTGTCATCGGCGGAGCGGTAGGCGTAGCTGCCGAAGCGCTTGGTGGGATCGCCCACCTTGCGGAGGGGTCCGTCGGCGCCCTTCAGGTGCTGGTTGGCCTGGTTCGGCAGCTTGGCGCACACCTCGGGCCAGCTGTAGAAGCCGGGCACCTGGGTCTGGATGCCAGCGGGGCCGACATTGTCGGCCTCGGCCACGGGCGGCAGGCCAGTCAGGCCGGAGTCCTTGGTGAGCTTCCACACGCGACCGTAGGTCGGGATGCCGACGTTGATCTTGGAGGCGGGGGCGTGGTTGTTGAGCCAGTACTGCACTTGGTAGTTGATGTTGTGCTCGGGGTTGCGCTCATTCAGCTCGTAGATGGGCGCGGGGAAGTCAGCCACCTCGGGGTTGCGCACGGGTGTCTGGAAGTCGTAGGCGTGTAGGTTGACGTAGTCCACGTTGTTGATCAGAGCGGGAACATCGTAGAACACTGTGGGGAATCAAAGGCTGTGAGGTTAGTTGCTTTCCCAGTCGATCGAGATATCTTACGTGACGAGTTGACATTGGGCAGGACGCTGAGACCGAGCAAATAGCCGTCCGGACGGAAAGCGTTCTTCAGCTCACGCACCAGAGCGGTGAACTCTTCCTTGTGCTCTTCGGCCTTCTCATCGACGACGAAGTCGCCGGTGAAGATCTTCTTGAAGCCCTTCCAGAACGAGCCGATGCCGCTGTGCACCTTCTTGGGCTTGTTCTTGGGGAACTGCCAGGCGAGGTCCAGGCCATCGAAGCCGTAGGTCTTGACCAGCGAGTGGGCGCTGTTGATGAATGGAATGCGAGCATTGCTGCTCTCCAGCAGCGTCAGATACTTGGAGTTCTCCTCCTCGGTCACATCCTTATCGCCACCAACGCTGAGCAGAACCTTCAAGGCGGGGTACTTCTTCTTCAGGCCGGTCACAGAGCGGTACAGGCTGCTGCCCAGATCCAGGTCGAGCTTCTCGTTGGTGCTGACCAGCTTGTTGCTGGTGGGGTTGATGCCTGCGTAGCCGTAGATCAGGTGGGTGCAGAACTGCATTGCCGGCTCCAAGTCGTTCAGCGTCAGCTTGGACAGACCTGTAGGTGGAGTGGGAGTGGGAGTGGGAGAGAGACAGATACAGAAATGGATCAGAAAGAGAGGGAGAGTGTCAGGTAGGCATGCTAATTCGAGCGCTGCCAAGCCCAAATCCAATTGCCTTGGCCATTATTCAATTAACAAAACTTGGCAGTGAATGCCACAAGTGACTCATCATCCACATTGTGTCACATGACTCAAATTTCAATTAACAATCCCGACGTCAACAACAATCGCCAGCTTGTTCGCTTGTTTTTGTTTGTTTGTCTGTTCAGCTCTACTCAATTTACACACTTCACTGAGTGCGCTGATCTTGTGTTTCTCGATTAAATCTCTGGCAAATCTGAACAAGGCTTTATTAATTTTGGGTAATTTATTGCTTACAACTGAGGCTGAGGACATGATGAAATCTTTTTTATACCCTGAGCCCATTGAAAATGGGAAATCAGGGTATAATGTTTTTGTTGGATGTATGTAACAGGCAGAAGGAGGCGTGGCAGACCCCATAAAGGTTATATATTCTTGATCAGGACGACAAGAGAAATCGATTTGGCCATGTCCGTCTGTCCGTCCGTCCGTTTGTCCGTCTGTCCGTATGTCCGAATGTTTGAACGCGCCGATTTCAGCTCGTATAAGAGCTAGAGACTTGAAATTTTTTTTGTAGGCCCGTGTATAGCACGCGCAGATCGAGTTTGTTTTAAAAAATCGAGAACTATCCCCGATTAATTGTTATCGATTTAAAAACAAAATCGAAATTCAGTTAAAAAATTATATTTGCCCATCTTTTAAGCTAGAGACACAAAATGCAATTTTTTTATGCAATTTTGAATTTTGGTTTTTTTTGGATACCGGCCCCAATTTTCTCCAAATTCTATGAAAAACACAGATTCGACGGGGCTCAGGGTATCCCCTAGTCAGTCACGCCCGACTAGAGTTTTCTTACTTGTTTATACATGTATGCATACCTCGCTCTGTCTCTTAATTTAAACTCATGTCAATGGAGGTGACTGAAGATATTTGTTTGCCTTTGCTCTAATCAATTTATATCAATTACTCGAACTGGTCTGCATCTCTAATTACCACACCCAAGTCAATAATGCAAATTCTGCCGAGCTCTCATATCCCCTCTTATATGAAGCCGCTACGCGGGCCTTCGAAATTTATAAATATTAAAAAGATATTACGTAAAAATGTCGTAAACTGGCAAAAAAATAAAAACAATCAGTAAAAAGATCGCGTAACCAATGTATATGCAAATCGTGTTGCTTGCTTAAAATCTGAGAAATGAGACACAAATTAAAAAAAAACAACAACAACAACAACTAGGTTCCTGGTATACGTTAATAATTTTAAGTGACGAGCGACCTCACCTCTTTGCTCAACATTGTTTATCAACAGTCAGTCAATTAGCTGACTGCTATGAAGAGCAAACACACTCAGTCATTGCTCAAATACAACGATTATATATGTATCGAGGGGGTCTGCGAGGCGGGGACTGCCCAAATCGTTGATAACCTCTCCGCAGCTGCCCTCTCCGAGTCTCTGCGTGATATGATACACGTTCGGTCTGGCCAAACGGCTTGAGCAAACAACTTATCAAATGTTATAGTTCTTGGAATACAAAACTCGATCTGCTATTGAGGTGACGTTTATACCGAGCAATATATATAAAATATTCATGGAATATTTTTTTTTTTAGCAATTTCCAGTTTGGTTTGATTGATGCCCCAGAAAGTTAACTAGAGCTATTAGGCTTAACTCTTTAATTGAGCAAATGTGTGTGGGGGATGTGTGCAAAGTCCGTGGGTCTTACAAGATAGAGACTAAAATGGAAAGTGTGCTAAGTGTCCCATCCATATATATGATGTAAATAAGTGTGTATTTCCCTGCAATCTGTAGATAAGGTTGTTTTCCTATTCAAATCATCTATATTGATTTTAATATATATAATCAACAGAATAATTAAAAGGTCTTTCCTTCCTAACTTCATTTATGTCAACAACAGTACTCTCTTTTATCTCGATATGGAGCATTGCTAGTTGTAGGTCAGCGTTTTCTTACCTTCGCGGATGAAGCTGGCGCCATCGTAGTAGCAGAGCAGATGCGCGGTGCCCGCAGCGGCGTTGCTTTGACCAATTGTCAGGAGGCCCAGGAGCAGGGGCAGCAGGGTACAGTGGAGCTTCATGGCTGGCTGTAAGCAGAGAAATTGCGAACGAAACGGGGCACGTGAGTAAGCTGCAATTACAGTAATTGACGGAGTCGAGCATCGAGAGACGCCAGCCAACTGCCGGATGCTGGCGATGACTCACAAATGTGTTACAATTCGCGAACAACTCCCGTTTATTGCCAACACGAGCACGCAAAAGAAGTTAAATCGGCAATTAGCGGGAGAGAAATGAAAGATCTAATGCGCTGCACAGGCCGTCAGCGTCACTAAAATCTTATCATAAAAAATTAATTATGAAGATGTGACAAAAAAAAAAAGAAAAATAATAATAATAAAAAAAATATATATATATGGAATAAAATCTTTATACACGTTGCGATTATATTTCACATATATATACATATATTTATATATATATATTTTGTATATTTATTGAAATCATTTCACTACTAACTTGATGTGCTCGCATCGAATGTTAATTTGAAACTGTGAACAGCTCGAGGCGAGACAAACTTAAAGTGAACTCGCTGAGAATAGGGTAGACAGAGGCTGAGCTGCGACTGAAGCTGAGACAAGGTGAAGACGACAAGCAACAAAAACAAGGCAACAACAACACGAAAGCAACACACAAAAGCTGAGCGAACGCAATGAGAATGAAACGCGACTTGAAAATGAAATCGAAAAGTGGGCGATGAAAATCAACAAAACAGAGCAGCAAAGCTTCGTCCGAGCTTCGATTGGCAGCTCTGTCGCCGCCATACATCAGTTCGCACTTATGTAAGCACGCACAGACAAGTGCATGTACATACATACATATATACATACATACATACGTACATCTGTGGACAGACAACAAGTCGGTCTGTACGTAGATCGGGGCTATGCACACACATATGTATGCCTCGGAATGATATCATATAGAAGTGACTGATGATAAACAACGCAACACAAGCTGGACGGGGGACTTGAATGAGTGACACACTAGAAGATACCCTGCACACATTTGAGAGTTGACATTCAAAATAAAATAGACAGCTTAAAATATATAAGAATTCATTTTTAAAGTCTATATAAAAATTTAGAATATTTTTTAAAAATGTATCAATCTAAATATATATTTTTTTGTTTATATTAAATATTTTTATATAGACATTTAAAATATATTAAGATATATAAATTAGATTTTCTCTATACATATACAAAATATATGATAAAAAAAATCTATCTATATATATAAAAATTATATTGCATTTTTTTTTAAGAAGTTACAGTAAGCTTGACAGGTCATATAACATGAATGATTAATGTGGATTTCATATAAGTATCATATGTACATATATCGGGTGATCTTTTTGTAGCTTAACTAGTTTAAATCATGATAAAGCATAGTAATAAATTAGTCATGATATTGAAACTTGCTTTATTTGATAGAAAACTTTGTAAAAATAATGCATATTTTTATAATTTGGACCATGCAATCGTTGATCTGCTATAAGTCCACCCATAGGGAAATGTCAACAAGCAACTACCAACTGTTAAAGAGATTGTAAAATTCTCAATGCTGTGAGCATCCTCTATTTCAAAGCTGCTATTCCTTTCATTTACAAAATTTATATAACTAACTTATTGTTCAAAGTAATGACTCCACAAATGTAAGTTTCACCCAGAATAAATCAACCACATACAAATTTTTTTATAATAAATAAAAAAAACAATTTTTATGTTCTTAATAATTATACCTTGAACCCATTGAAAAGCAGAATTCAAGATTTTTATATTACTTATTTCATTAATTTATTTCTTTTCTTTTTAAATGAAAGAAATGTAATTCTTCTTCATATTAATTATTATAGTTATCTCAAGTCAACTTATTTATAAATTTCCAGGGTATTTGAGCAACAAGAACTGTTGTATAAATATTGTTTTCCTCTTCTAAAAATAACTTAATTTACAATAATTCTACGAAATTAATCTTTGTGCTCTAATTGCTTAAATTACTAAACTAATATTGAATCGGTTCTAGGAAAACAATAGCTTAGGTAACAGATAGTAGTGTACGTATATGGAAAGCAGGGTGAAATAAATGCTATATAAGAGGGAAAGTACAAATTGGAAAGTACGTTGATTATCTGCGAATGCATATACATACGTATTCGTATTGCTGGACCTAAAGCTTTAAATTGGCATAATGCAAATAAACAAATATATGTTTATAAATATATTATGAATCTATATGCATTTATCAACAAATCAATGGGACTGGTAATTTTTGTTTAAATTTTTCCACGAATTCGCAGAACAGCACAAATCGAACTAATGATTTTGTAATAGCATCGTTAATTTGTTAAATAAATAGATTAAATAGTCCAATTAGCTGCAACAAGCCGAAGTCTAAATACCCTTACAAAAGATTTTACATTGACAAAGCAGATGTATAAGCATATAAAGAATCTGTAATAGATTTAATGAATCTAAGCAAAGTTAGACAGTAAAATTTTATTTGCCAGTTAGAAGACTTTCAGCAAGAGTATTATAAAATTCTTGTCTTATATTAATGAATGTAAGTGTGTGTGTGCGAGTCGCTCATACATATTGACACGATGGAGCGCATTTGATGAAACCGTAGCTCGACCTTATCAATTTATGTCAGCCAGAGGTCGTTAAGATACTTTGCTGCCACAGTTCGTTCACATATTTAGTTTTAATTTGGTTTGGCTCTCGTTGACAACGTGACTTATCTGCGGATTGGTTCCGAGCTGCTGATCTGCTCTCGTCTAGATGCGCCAGCGGTCGGACCGAGCGTTTAATGGCATTTTGAATCGTTTTTGTTTTTCTGTTCGCTTCGCTATGATTTCCTTTCCTCGATACTTTCTGCACGGCGTTAACGAGCGAGATGGAAATTTCTTGAGTGGCAAACACTGAATACTCTTTAAGACTGCGCCTTTATATTTACCCAAGTGTTATTGTAGACAACAATTGGAAATGTTGTTCAAAATGATTAGGAAATAAGTGATATTTGCCAAAGGAGAAACTTTTAAACATAGGAACTTCTTTCATAAATTTCTATATCCATCTTTGGGCTCAAATAATTTCTTTCACTTTTATAAACATTTGACTCTCTATGAATATAACTTAATATTATTTTCTTTAACTTCTATTAACATTTGACTCTCTATGAATATTAATTATTGAAAGTGTAAGTACCTGTTGAGTATTTGTATATTGCATGTCCATTGATTGATATGAGCACAGCTTGTGATAACCTCTGAAAGTATTCAAGACTGTCAAATATGTTTATCCGAATTCCTATATGCCCTACATTCTTTAAGCAACATTTGCTGCTTGAGTTTTCAAGAATCTTTCCAACTAGGAAGTAGCCAACCTGTTCGGGGCAAAATAAAATCACTTCGCGGGTCTTAAAAAACTTTGTTGCTTTTGCATTTGCAAACAAAATTAAATTAGATTAAATTTGTACATATATACAGTGGCGGTCAACTAAATAGGTTTGAAACTTATCAAGAGCTTGAAAAGTAATATTTCTTCAAACATCAAACGAAAACGAATAAAATAAATTTTATTAATTAAAATAATCGATGATGGTTGAAAAATGTTAATTTCCAGCTTATATAATTTTTATTAATAATACAAAAAATACGAGGAAACACATCCTATAGAGGAAACACATCTGTGTTGTGCTTTTTTTTTAAGGAAATTTCTTATAATTTTGTCATTGATATCTTGGGGCATTCTATTTACCTGGCTTAGACGACTAAATAATACCTTCTTCTCTCATAAGTCTTGATTAAGATGTTGCATTATCGTAGATTTCAGTCAGAGCTGACTAACTTAGAACTGACATTTTGTTGAGGTGAGTAATTTCTTTGTGGAATGTGTACTATGAATTCTAAGCTGGAATATTAAAGCTCACATAGGTAATTAGAGTTAATTAGGTCCAATAGTTAAATGCTGGTCTGTGTGTTTGCTTTACTTGGGATAATATATGCTGAGAAATTTTATACAACCTCTTATTGTGTTTTTTTTTTTTTCTAAATTGTATTACAAATATTTTCTGTAATGAGTCCCAGCTCAATTTTGTTCTATCAGTAAAAATAAAACAGTTCAAAATATAAATGGTAGGACAATAGCTTGAATGGTATAGCATATATTCATTATCATATCATGTTGCATCAACAGAAAAGTGTAGGATGCCTTATCCTGATGATATGCAGTGCATCCGTTACTTTACAGCATATTGTTTAGCAACATAAATTTAAACTGAGTCGCCAAAGTCAGTCTGACTATCCAAGAGTTTGATAATATTAATAAAAAAATTTAAGCTTTTCTTCATTCCAATATACAAAGTTTTTAAATTTAGTCAGCCAAGACTTTTTAGTAATTTGAATTCATTCTTTTACACACCCTATTTAACACTTCTTCATTCAGCTAAAACTTGATTTATTTAATTCATTTATTTTCTATGTACCCTAAGACTTAAGTTATCTCTTATTTTAGTGTCTAAGATATATTTGTGGCTGTAAGAGTGATTTTGTGATTTGTATTACTGTTAGAGTTTTTGCTTTTATCTCAATTCATTCTGCATCATCTTATTAGATTGTTTTAATGTTATTATAAATTGAAACACAAAAATGCATATGACGTGGCATCCCTGCTAAAAGCTAACCCTAATCCACTTGTTTCATCCTGGAAATCGGCTTAAGATCCTTACAGCTTTACATGCATGTGTAGCTATAAGGGTAAGCTGATTGGCCATCTCCTCAATTTCTGCCTCACAAATCGAAATGAAGCTAATTTTTACTGGCCCAGATTAGTGTCATTTCCATAACTGCCTTTCCGGCGCTTACGCTCGAGGCGAATGGAAGCTATTCAAAGCGCTAGGCAGTTGGTGTGATCAAGTCGCGTCGCCTCGAATATGTATTTACATAATGTTGAGCACATATTTGGGATGCTTGTGCACAAGTAGGTGTCAAGACGCATGTGGATGGCTGCACGCATCGGTTGTTTGTTGTGTCAATTGCTCTCGGTGGCGTGCGCAGAGTCTTGCAGTGGACAGGCCCATTGGCGCAGAGAGTCGTGTATGTATTTACAGCCACTTCGTTGGCTTGCATAGCAACAAGCTCATCTCGACGCGCGGCCGCCTCCTGTTTACTTTGCCAAACAATCTGGCTAACTGTGCAAGTACAGCGCTAAACGAATTTCAACAGACTCTCGCACTTTCAAGGGGCTTCCGCCTTGAGCATAAAGGATGCATTTTGCCACTGAGCGCGTGCGATGAGCACGCTTAACACGGCAGCTAAGCGACGCGCTGCTACTTATCTCACTAAAGGCAAGACTCTGAATTCATTGAAACTTTGCATATAGTTAAATGCACACAAGCTCTGAAATGCTCTTCAATCAATCCATTTCTGACCTACATTTCGAAAGCTGCGTACCGAGATAGAGTCTTTGGCTGCACCTTTGTAGTAGGAGTAGAAATTCAAGCAACAATCAATTATATCCAGGCAATTATAGATCACAGATAGAAGGAAACGTGGCATAATCCATTCTTGGTGAGAACAACGAGCTAAGTCTATTCAGCCATGAACGCCTGTCCGTCCGACCGTCTGTTCGACCGTCCGTCCGACCGTCTGTCCGACCGTCCGTGCGACCATCTGTCCGACCGTCCGTCCGACCGTCTGTCCGACCGTCTGTCCGACCGTCCGTCTGACCGTCTATCCGACCGTCATAGCTATACCCACCGATGTTTAGAGTCAAAAGAACACCACTATTACTGAGGCTACTGTCTTAATCTGCTTTTACTTAGACTTTTTAGTAATCTAACAGAATTCCTTATAATAAATAGATTTATGTCTTCCGGGGGATATTGAGGTGTTGGCATTCTCATATGCATTCAATACACCTGCACCTTAAAGGGCAAACTAAATAAGGAATTTTAAGAATCTGAGCTGAACAGCGAAAGTGAAATAAGAATATATTTTATTCTATAATATATGTTTGCAGCACGTTGGCAGCGGCATCTCTGACCCTATAAACTATTTACATGTATTCCTCGCATGGTAAGGGAGACGACGCGGGGCTGGCTCTAGTCGAATCCCGCCCGTCGCCTGTCTGTCTGCTTAAACGAGAAATTTCAAAGCTATTCAGTGAGAAGCAGATGCACAGCGCACAAGCAAAACAGCTCGGGGATTGATTAGATTTCAGAGCAATCCAATGATATACGCCATGCGCCCAAGCAGACAGACAGACAGCATGCAAGCTGCAACCCAGAGCTCTTTAAGGACTTAAAGCTGAGATAAGCCATGAAAGTGCAGCTCAAGCTATGAGTGAGCGGATCTTAGAGTATCGATTGATATGGTTTATAGTCACTACTCAAGCAAAGATCAAAGATTTGATCAAAGACTTCGCAGTGACACTGGGAATACATATATTTCGTGGCAAGCGAAAGGAACTTGGCCAGCAAACCCAAACACCTCATTTGAGGCGCTGATGGACCGTCGCGACGGCGGACTGTCTGACAGCAGCCCAGGCGGATTTTAGTGAAATAAATGATGTTGGTCGTGCTCATGGTCATGTGCTGGCAAGTGGAATGAAAGCAAGATACTAGAAAAACTTTGCGCTTAGATTGCTTGGAAGTTGGATGATAATGCTACGCATAGATAAGCACCGATGTCAAAAGTTTTGATTGAAATTAATAATTTTCAATTGCTTTCTCTCTGTCTGCGACCCACTCCCCGAAAAGTTGTCAATCTGTGCACTCGGGTCCAGCCAGCTGCCAGCCCGCCAGACGACTCCAGATCCCGTTCCCCCTGACTGACTCACACCGGCTGGCTAAAATCTAAATATGTTGGCTAGCAAGCCTGAATGGCTGATGGCTTGTTGTTGGCACAAGTTTTTGCAGCTACTCCCAGCTCAGGCCTCGGCCCGATATTGAGTCAGCAGATTGCATGGCGACCTTGTCCGCCTTTGACCTTATGCCGATGGTGATGCTGTTGTTATTGTTCCTCCCAACATAGTTGCGGGTCCCAGCAGCCCGACGAGAAGTATGCGGAAGTATGCCCAGCTCTGGTTTGTTTCCTGCGCACTGCAAACCGAACGGAGCCCGAGTTCGGTGCAGTATTAACGCTTTGTCTATGACCATCTTCATCTCTATCAGCATTTCCATGCGGCTGCCGCATCGCAACTGGAGCTGTGGCTTAGAGCAGAGGGCACAAAAATTTCCAATCAAAACCAGATAGCGTGAAACCAGAAATTCACAACAACTCTTTGCTGCAGTCGTCCGAGTCGTACTCGCTGCCGCTGCCGCTGCCATTTTGCTTTCGCAACCCGCTCCGGCGGCGCGCCCCGTCCTGGTGGCACACACTTTTCAGCTTCGACTCCCACTACTTAACATTCGCATCCCATCGGCCGGCCACCCGTTGCAACTTGAAAAGTTTTTTAATGCCCCACAACGAGTGCAGCGCGCCCGAATCTCGGCACTCCAAAATGCCGCACTGCACAAACTTCGCTACACACTTTCAGGTGGGCCTCGCTTCCGACTACATTCACGGCTCGAATGCCAATTAAAAAGCGATAAACATCCACGGCAAATACTAGAGTATTTCTATGTCTCCCTCGGTCAGCTGATGCTTACAATGTGCATTGACTTTTATGCTTTATATTCATTTATGTATATTTGTTTATCGGTAGAGCAAGTGATATAAGGTCGACGGTAGCTCAGAGTTGACAGCTGAACAGGTCATTTAGCAATAGAACAGACTAGAGTAAGGGCATTGGATAGTTGAAGTTGGCCCTAGAGGCAGGTAAGTCGTTGAGTCATATTTGAATTCATGGCAGTCCCATAGTTAAAACAAGTAAGAGTGCTAGCGTCGAGAGTACTCAACTTGGAGCTACCCTGCACCCTGCATAGCTCGTCCAATCTTAAGACGTTTATTTTATGCGCACACGCACACGAATTGGAAGACAGACGAGCATAGCTAGATCAACTCTGCTGACATCTATACGTGTGTATTTGCTAAAGAATAAGTCTATTGTTAGAAAACGTATACAATCGAAGCCTACACAGTAAATGAAGTCTCCACATTTTTTGTACTTATTGTATTCGAAATATGTATAAAAAGCGAAGTCAAATTATGGTCTTTGGGAGGACTGACGGAAGGATGAACGAACGGACGGAGAGATACAGGGACGAACAGACTGACGACTCAACTGATCATCCTGATCATATATATACTCGCCACGCCTTACTAATGCCCGTTACACACTTCGTCACAGAGCCAATGTACTCTCATTTCCCATTTTGAATTGCCTCAGGGTATACAAATTAGAAATTTACTCTCTGCTATGACCCTCCACTTGGTCTATGCATTAAAACGAAATAATCTCTTCGCCAATGCAGACCCTTTCCACTTCAAATCGGCACACATTAAAAATGAAATTCAGCTTCGATATATAGCTTGATCGATTCAGTTCACAGTTCGAAATTGTATGCTTGTAGGTGCTTCCTTCCTGCGTCCTTTGTGCCGTCATTGTGCACCTTTGTATGGGTTGGCGGAGCGCAGCAAAGGAAGTCAGTCGGATGGAAGGAAAGTATGCAACAAACAATTGTCCGCCTATTCTCGTGCTTGCTAGGCAACTTGTCAATGTGTAATAGAGTTAAAAAGCGGATGAAAATAAAACTTATGGAACAACAAAGCTGATTACCATAAAGTGCAAGTAAATCTTTGGGATCGTTTGTGCATCGTCAACTGCTGGGTGAGTGTGGACCCCTACAGGGTATGCTCGGTGCGGATGGCCGTCGATTTATTGTTCTTCTTGTGCACTTTGTGCAACTGTTTTGTTTTGCTCGCCGTATATTGGCATACGCAGTTCGATTCCCATTTCCATTGTGTGTGTGTTTGCCAGTGAAATTTGCAGCTGCCCTCAACACACGCACAACAAACACGGGGCTGCAAGGGAGCTGCCGTTGCGGTTGCACGCAAATTTGCTGCTAGTTACCAACTGACCGGCTGGCTGGCTGTCCGACTGGCCGGCTGGCCAAATGGCCAAATGGCGGCCAGTTGCATTGCCATTGCAATTTGCCGCATTGCCGTTCCGATTGCCATTTCGGCAGCCATCGGTTGCAGTTGCACGCGTTGCACAAAGGGGCAACTGAAGCCAAAGCAAACGTGCAACGTGCAGCGTGCAGCGTGCAGCGTGCCACGTGCAACGTGCTGCGGAAGTTCATGAATCCACAACAATGACTTTTAATGTCGGAAGCCAACGCCTTTTGCTGCAAGACCTTCAAATGCATTTGCCAAATTCACTTGCTTCACTCTGCTTAGAATTAGTGTCGAATGAATTTTGCATTTCGTTGCCTAATTGCCTAATTAGTTTGGGTCTCAGCCAAGAGAACTTTAACATTGACTCGGGATAAAAATCGATTTCGTCCAATTGCATCAAGTAACTACTCTTATGGCATGCAGTCGACTCGAAGCAGTTGAGCCAATGACCAATGCCTTTGGCAGCGACTCCGAAATCCCAGCAGCTGCAGCTGCAGCTCCAGCGCCATGCTGTATGCCTTCCGTCCTTTCTTTTCCGTCCTTCCTTCCCCATGGCAAATGTGGCATTACATTTGCTTTAAATTGCACTTAGCCGCTGACAAAGCACGAGTCGGGGACGCAGCGTCGTCAAAACGAAGTTTGACTTGGAACCCGGAGCCAGGAGCTTGGAGCTTGAAGCCTGGAAAGTGAAGGAGTTGAGAGCTGAGCGAGCAGCTGAGTGGAATCGAAGCAAGTATGGAGTAGTCTAAGTCACAGGCATCATTACTCTTGGCAGGCAGTCGAGCGCATGAGTTGACAACTCTGTGTGTATTGGCTGTAATTTCGGAGAAGACAATATTGCACATGTCATTGGCTGAGGTAAGAGAGTGGTCTAACGCGACAGGGGGCAATGGGTGGGTTAGACGAGATGGCTGAGTTAGTTGTTGGCAGCGTTGCCTGTTGGCTATGACTTATTCATGTCAGCCGCTGACAAACGGCTCGAGTTGGAGCTGCCTGCCAACTCCAAAGTTGAGACGACGGCAAAGCTAAAAATCTCAATCAGCCAGCTGCACTAAGATTCACTTTGGCAATGCCATTTGCCATTTGCCATTTGGCGTTGGAGTTGGCACTGGCGCTGGCACTAGCGTTGGCGTTGGCGTTGGCATACTAATGAACTGTCACACTCACGCACAGAAAAACAGAGAGAGAGAGGAAGAGAGAGAGAGAGTCAGGTGTATTTTGTCAGGCTGCTGGACGTCTGAAGTGCCCATATATCTTTTGCAGTAGTGCGCTTAAATTACACTAAATCACAGCCAAACAAATTGAATTTTAAGTTTACAGCCCACAGGCAAAGCCGCAATGCAGCCGCACGGATGAAAATCACTTGAAAAAGCCACAGTAGAGCGCTGCCAAATTGACGAGGCAGCATTCAGTCCAGGATGCCTGCGCCACACACAGACACCCACCGTCGCCCACCGTCGCCCACCGACACCCACCGTCGCCCACCTGCCACCCACAGCCACCCACGGCCGCCCGCTCAGGTGTCTTTCATCTTCATCTTATTGTACTTGTGGCTTTGAGGCCGGTGGCACCCGCACAGACATTAGGCTGACAAACAATGCAGCTGCAGCGGCCAAGCTGTGCTGCTCCCTCTCCCCCTCTCGCTCGCCATGCGTATAGCCGTCCCTGTCTATCTCGGTCGCATGGCCAGCCAACACTTGAAATTGCACTTAGTGGGCATTGCAGCTATACAAAAAGCTGCTACAATCGGAACAGATGGCCAGCGGATGTTCTTCTAGTAGAATATACGACTGTAACTGCATTCGAGTGGATTCATTATCTCTATTTCATAAATAAGGCTGCTCCGCCCTGGACCCGAGGATCCTTGCCAGATGCAAATCAATGCTTACAAATTTATGCTAAATATGCTCGGCAAGCTGAGAGAGAATTTGAAAGATGAAAAATATATTAAAAAATTCAATTTGAAAGATGAAAAATATATAAAAATAATTTAATAAAAAAAAACTAAATTTTGATTTTTTCCTTAGATTTATTCGTAAGAGCTTTAAATCTATGTGTGAGAATTGTCTAAGAAAAAATTTTAAAAAAGAAAAAAAAATTTGTTTTGTTTTTTTTTGTGACTTAATTCTTATTATTTCTTAACAACAATTAGCTGAGAGCGAACTTGAAAGATGAAAAATATATAAAAATAATTTAATAACAAATTTTTTTTATTTAATTCAGTTTTTATGATTTCTTTTAGAATCATAAAGTAAGAACTTTAAATCAATGTGTGAGAGCGAATTTAAAAAATATAAAATATAAATTATAAACATAATTTAAAAAAAAAAAATTTTTTTTTTTTGAGAAAATGTTCATGTTTTATCTTAGTTTCATTCGTAAGAACTTTAAATCTATGAGTATAAATCATCTGAAAGACAATTTGGAAGGTGAAAAATATATTAAAATAATTTAATACATTTTTTTGTTGACTAAATTTTTTTTATTTTCCTTAAATTTATTTTTAAGAGCTTTACATCTATTTATTAAAATTGGCTTTGTATAATGTAATATAATAATAATAAGCAACAAAAAAAATTGTTTCAATATTTTTGAACTTGTATCTAAAATACTTAAAAAAAATATATTTTTTTGTATAAATTTTAATATTTTTAAAAAATATTTTAAGATTAATTTCTAGTTTAGTTAGCTTGACTGATATGTGATATGTGGATATAGCTTATCGCCTTCGCTGCATTTGCCATGTTTTGCACAGTTGCGCATCCTGTGCGGCCCACTGGCTTGCTCGGCCGCAGGTCGGAGGCGTTGACTAACGAACACTATCAGCGAAATCTTGAAATTTCACTTGGCAAGCGTTCAACACGGCCCTGCACCGCGCCGCCTCACGCCTCACACCTGGGATCGCGGCGCCAGTTGACTCTCCGGCTCAGGCCCGTGCGCCAGGCAGCCCAAGCTGGCGCCGACACCGTTTAGCTACCTGTCTGGCGCGGCAATCTGATCTGCGACGAAGTGCGCGGGGGCGGGGTGGGGGGCGTGGTTTTGCAAACTGCTTTGCATTCCAAGCTGTTGAAGTGTTCGGCGCTGCGCTGCGCTGCGTCCTTGCAATGTTTTTATGCGTTGGCCTCGCCGTCTTCTAGCTGCTGCTCCGCTTCGTCCTTTTTTGTTCTTTTTTTGTTCATTCTGCACAATTTTTATTTCATTTTGGTTGGTTTTTTAACTGCTCGCCGCAGATGCCATCAATATTTATCTTCCTCTTTGCCGCAGGCTTCGTTCGCTTTTGTCCTTTCGCCAGCAACAATATTTTTCTTGAGATTTCATATCATTTATCAGGCTTGACGACCAATTTGTCATTCTGAATCTGTCAATTTCTGCTTTATTAATCTTATACGAGACACCTCCCAGCCCCCCTCGCGGCCCAGCCAGCCGCCCTCTCCGCCCAGCTCACCTATTTACCTCAGCCTCAGAGCGTCTTAAACTCTGCCAGAGATTTTCACTTACACAGATTTGATGAACCCGCCGCATGACAGGCTAACCACATAACGCCTTCGGCGTGGCCAATGCCGTCGACCACGCTCCAAAGGGGGCCTTCATCAGTGGGCGTTGTGGGCGTGGCCGTCAGTCATTTGACTTGCTGTTGACAGTTGTGTGGGCGTATGTGTGTGTGCTTGATGAGTGTTCGTCTGTGTGTGTGTGTGTGTGTGTGTGTGTGGTCGTATGTGTGTGTGTGCTTGAGTCACCTGTTAGTAACCTTTGCCCAACAGACGAGGTGAATTTATTGGCTGCTTTGTAAATGAACGAAGAATTAAGCACATCAGCTTTTAGGCAAATTTGCCAAGTTACAAACCCAAATAGAATTATGCAAGATTGATTAACTTAAAGACTCCAGCCATGGCGGTCTCAATCATATGATGGACTACAAATATCGTAAAATATTCAAAGCTCTCTCTCTCTCTCTCTCTCTCTCTCTCTCTCTCTCTCTCTCTCTCTCTCTCTCTCTCTCTGCACAAATGATTGAGTTAATCAAGTGCAAACCATGAAAGACTGCAACAGAAATACTGGGAATTCTCATTGCATACTTACAGGCGCATTCGAATTTTCCTATTAACATTCAGAGATGCGTTCGATTTACATTAACTGTTATTTTGAGGAACTATTAATTATCTTTATGTTATAAGAGAAGAATCAAATAAGGCAGAGGCTCTAGAAGACTAACCAATGGCAATTGCATATAATGGTGTTCTACTGCCTTTAAATTCGTGTGAGGAACAAGGTTTGACAGCAAGAGATTCGCTTCGACCGAGTGTGCCCCAGTCGTCTTTGTAAAGGGAACCAAGCATGGCACTAGCAGTGTGGCTGTGCGATGCAAAAGACTCAGTTCCCATATGAAAAGAGATAAGACAATACAAAAAACTCGCTTCGTTCTGAGCTTAACAAAAGAAAAGAAAGTGAAACATCTACTGGGAATGCATAAGAATCATCCTCTTCCTTCGACTTACACATATATACATATTTTTAATTAATGAAACATTCATACATAAATGCTTGGCTACCTTTAATTTAACTGAATTTAAATATAAGTAAATAAATATACTAGCTTAGTTCTAAGGACGATAAGGAAATCAGAATGAATTACTTCCCCTAAAGAGATATAGGGTGTGGGTGCAAAAAATGTTTAATGACATATTTAATATACAATATATTATTAATACATATAATATATTATTAATATAATATTATTGGTATATAATATTTTTATACGATTAAATTATTATATTATAATATTATTATATTATTTTTATTATTGTATTATTTTTTTAATTAATAAGATAATATCTTATTATTATATTATTGTATTATTACATTATAATATATGTCTTATATTAATTTAAATAAAAATTTATTTTTTTCGGTAAGCTCCGCTTAGATTTATCTGCAGGATGTGTTGGCGTCTGAGCATTTTCCTAGCTCTGGCAAATCTTTAAGCTGCAGTAGCTACACGCCCAGCGAAGATGTTTTCTTTTAGCAACCTCTGATGATTTTGTCTCCAACTTTTGGCACTTTTTAATCTCTCTTGATGTTCCTCATTCTCATGTTCTCAGTGCTTTAACCTGCAGAGCACGCAGCTTATGTAGGCTGCAACTTCATACACCTGAATGGCATAGAAGAGGCCAGGAGTTAAGGTACTCTTCCATATTTATACGTACATACCTTGTTAAGAGACAAGCTTCATATTTTTTCTGGTAATTTACAAATTGGTTACGTATAAATATATTTAGCAATTTTATAGGCCTCATACATGCTTTACTATCTATTTGCTATATATCTGAAAATATCCTTTGAGTTTGAGATGTACAAAGACTTAGAGTTTTGTATTCTTCTAGTTGCTTTGCAGCTAGCCAAGCTTACACTGATTATTTTAGTTTCAGTTTTCCGACGAAAACAAATTTGACTTTTTCCGCTTAGCCATGATTAACCGGCATTTGGGAGAGCACAATTAAAGTCTTAGCTCACACTCAGCATTACATGGACATATAGCAATACCCATAGTTTCCCTCAAGTTTCGAGTCTATAGCTTCCATAGTAAGTCAGCCTAAGCCCAGCCAGGCCAAAATGGTAATTTTCTGCTGTATAAGGAGAGGGACAGCCGGCTTCCACCGAAAAAGGCTAATTTTCTTACATATGTTATTGACAGAAAAGAAATTAATTAAAACAAGATATCCATGGCAGACCGAGGTTGGAATACCCCTTACATGGTGGCAGATTGTAGAGCTGGATACCTATAGATGCCATGGGCACATCTGATACTCGATGCTCTGAGATCTGTTAAGAGTAAGACCCCCATTGAGGCGGAAACAAGGCTTGGCTGTTGTAAAGGTATGTGCTCGACGCCCCCGGCACACGCTTACACAACAGCCATTACACCCTTTTCCGTGGCACGCCGAATGGGTATAGGCTATAAAAAGGACACGAGGACACGGCGCAATTTGAAGAGATGGCATGTCGAGCCTGGCCGCCTGGAGCGGGCCCACGGACAGAAATTGTTAATAGCACGTGGCCGAAGACAGACTAACATATGTCTGTGCATGTGTACATGGACGGGGACTCAGCCCACAGTCTGGGCCACATTCATTTGGCGTGTTCGGGCTGGCGCCGCCTTCGCTTATTGTTGTCAGCTGTTGTTGGGCACATTTGTGGACGGCAGGCAGGGCAGACAGGGCGGACGAGCTGACGGGTTGGCCTAATCTGCACGCATTTGGCCATCGTCTATCGTCTCGCGCATATCAATGGCACAGCCTAAGTTGTTAAAAGGACATTTCGCCTGGCTAATAATAAATGTAATATACAAACATACAACTCGCATTACAGACGACGCCGCCAGCAGAGGGCGATGGCAGCAGCAGGCGGTAACGGTACTCGCCCGCCCCCGAAACTGTGTCTAGCCCCGGCCCAGGGGGCGATAAACCAATCAAAATATAATTCAATGAATTTTTATTAGCAAATTATGTTAAAGGGATTTGAATGTGCAAAATAAAAACGATGTCAACGGCAAGCCAGAAATCATTATAATGATGATGACGACGCTCCCTCCCTCCCTCCATAGCACCCGTCACCCGGGACAGTTCCAAAACCAAGTGCCATTTGCCACTTGGCCGACATAAACTTTGAAAGCGGCTAACTAACCACTGAGCACTTTAAGTACTTTTCGAAAGATATGGCTTGATGCAAACTTTGGATATGCTTCCAAGTGGAAATGAAAATAAAATTAGAATTAGCTATAAAAATACATTCTAAAAGACAGTATCTGAAATTACTTGAGAGAGAGAGAGAGGGAGAGAGTGAATGGGAGAAACGGATAGAAGTAGGGTCAGAGTGAGTCAAGAGACTGGACATTTTAGAGAGAGCAGAGAGATGTGAGAGTGAAAAGTAGATAAGCTCGCGAGAATTCATGAAATGCGAGGAATAGAGAGGAAAATAGAGAGTAGAGAGTGTAGAAAACGGGTAAAGAGAGAATAGAGACAGAGTAGAGAGAAGAAGTAGAGAGATTCGAAATACGAAACAGTAGAGTGAGTAGAGAGAGTAGAAAAAGCAGAGAGAGTAGAGAGAGTAGAGAGAATAGAGAGAGTAGAGAGAATAGAGAGAGTAGGGAGAGTAGAGAGAGTAGAGAGAGTAGAGAGAGTAGAGAGAGTAGAGAGAGTAGAGAGAGTAGAGAGAGTAGAGAGAGTAGAGAGAGTAGAGAGAGTAGAGAGAGTAGAGAGAGTAGAGAGAGTAGAGAGAGTACAGAGAGTATAGAGAGTAGATTAGAGAGAGGAAATGGAGAGAGAAAGTTGCAGAAATAAAATGACTAGAGAGACTAGAGAACAAAAAGACTATAGGATAGAGAGACAAGAGAGACAACAAATATACTACAAAAAGTAGAGAGTGAACAGATCCTATAAAAAGCAGTAAAACTAAAAAAGAGTGCAGATCCTAAAGAATTTATAGAGAGTAGAAAAATGAAAGTGAGCAGTGATAACACAGAAAACGAAATACAGTAGAGTAAGTAGAGTGCCTAGAAAAACTAAAGAAAAATAGGGAAACAGACAAACAGATAGGGACAGAGTGAAATTAAATAGAGTGTAGATTTGGGATAATGATTAGTTTATTTCAAATTATTTATTATTATCAACCCCAAACTATTTGTCTATCGGAGACCTTTATCTTTATCTATAATCTACTAATATTTTTCAAAGCTCATAATACACATAAATTAATAAGCTTTAAAAGCAACTGATCTTTCTTAAAGTACTTTATAACCACTGATCGTACTTTTAGTATTGTAGTCACATAAAACATCTTTTCTTGTCAACCTATAACTAATACGAAAAGCGTAACTTTTAACTCGTCAATAACGTCATTAATGATTCATATTACACAAGTATACGAACTAAGCATAATTAAGCAATGCCTTGATTCATACCGCACAAAACTGTTTTGTGGTCTTTCAACATTTGTACATATGGCATTGGGTAAGACTTTAAGGTTTTCAGTAACATTTGTGTATGTTTCGCAGTTCATTTCTGTGTGCTAACTATTTGGCAACTCGAGTCTGCATGTGTGCTCGTAATTGTGATTTGTCAGCAACTAAAGCAATTAAAGCAAATACTTACCAACTAGTTATTTCGTTGCTAATAGTTTCAGTTCGGTTGCCCAGAAACTGTTTGTCTAATTGTTTTATTTGGCAGCACACTTTTCACTGGACTACCAGCTTTGGCTTAAACTTCTCCATTTGACTTTCGACCAACTGTTTGACTCCTTGCAACTATTTTGTCAACTTTTCAAATATTCCAAATGTGTCCTTAATATGATCGAAGCAACGATTTTCATTAGTTCCCTTGCCCAAATTTGTGTGCCAAAATTAAATATTTCGAAGTTGCAATTAAAATGTGAGCTACAAATTAAGAACATTAAATTTTTAGATAATTTTGAGTCTTTATTTATTTGGAGTTTTTATTGCTTATCTAAATAAAGGATTTTTTAGAGACTAACAATTTAAAGTTGACAAAATTGCTTTGTGTAGTTAGTTTTTAGTTGGTTTTTCTCGACTTTGGATTGACATTTCATTATAGATAGAATTAAAGTATGACGCTTGTAAATTGCTAAAATTGTTTATCAAAATAATATTTAAACTTGTTGTACACTTTATCTTTTTCATGGCTTACATTTGAGTAAGCCCAATTTTGGTTGAATGGATACGTAAATGGGCAGAAATATCGGACTCAGAGTCAGGATGATTCATTAGCTTTTGATCGGGCTTGAATGTCATGATATTTAAGCATTAATATTATTTTCTATCTATAACGCTGGAAAGTCAGCCCTATTGTCAGATTTACTACCAATCGACTTGATGATTTTTCAATGAATGTCGTATCATGCCGGATCGCAGCTTGGCTTTCGGAAAAAACATGACATTGGAGTAGGCTTACAGATTAGCAAACCAAGCATTTAATGGAATGCTCCAATGTAGTCTTCATTGATACGCAACAATCTTTCGTTAGTGTCCAGTACAATATTGCGGGATGCTACAATCACACATGGACGGAAGTCATGGTTATGGTCAGGGTCACAAATGCCTATTCGCCCTCATGATATATGAGGGCTGAAGCTCTAAAGGTAGCGTCAAATATCTTCTGCTCTATTTAATATATACTGTAGATCTCCCCTGCCCCAATGAGCAGCTTATAGAGTTTCCCAAAAATATGTAAGTATTTGTCGAATAAAGCTAAGCTTTGCATATATTTTTTGTTTATTTATTTGTTTAATTATAACCTGTCGCGGATTGTCATTTATTCGGGTTTAAACTGTGGAATAGGGTTTAAGGACTAAAACATCAGTCCTATGACGGCAGGAGTGGCAGGTCCAGTGGATACCTTCTTTTTAAACGTCTGGTGTCTGTGTGGTGTTTTTAAGTAGGTTTTTTGCTAGTATGTTTACGTGGTAATCTAACCTCAGGAGATACCGTTCGCTGAGTCAGCGTACTTCATCTTCCAAGTAGGGAGTACCGAGGTCTCTGTGTAGAACAGAGTTCCTGACGCATGGTGGAGCATCCACAGAACGGCGCAGAAACATGTTTTGGAACCTTTGTAGTATTTCAACATTAGAATGGGAGGCCGTTCACCATAATTAAATGCCATATGTCCAGACGGGCTTCAAAATGGTTTTGTATGGGTTTCTCTCTTTGTTACGACCAAGTAGCCAGTGCATTTTCTACGAGGAAGATCAGAATATATGATATGATACTGCAAGTTACAGCTGCTACTTATTCAACTTCAAAACAGAGCTTTACTTACATTGCCAAAAGAACCAAAAGGTAGAAAGTTGTGAAACTCTCGGAAATGTTTGCTACTTGCGGTAAGCCAGCACTTGTCTACTAGATTAAATAGGTTCCACTAACTTCCGTATGAAAGAAACCACTTTCTTCTCCGGGGTCTGGCTGGCAGTGTGACAGTGACTCTCGTGTTTTCAATTTTGCCTGAAAGATAATCCTTAACCTCAACTAATTGTCTGTGCACTGAATGTTTTTCTTTCGTCTGCTGTCAGCGGAATCGCTGAGGCCGCTAAACGACAGTTTCATGGCGTGCATGTGGAGATGTGTGTGTGTGTGTGTGGCGGGCGACAGACCTTCAATATTGCCAGAAATATCATTTACAACTGCTCGCAAATGATAAAATAACAACAACAATTGCAATAACAGCAGCAACAGCAGCAACAGCAACAACAGCAACAACAATGGCAACAACGAGAGCAAGGGAAAACTAAATACTTTTTATATAGACAACATTTTGGCGGAAAAGTTTTTGTTTTCTTCGTGACAACTTTGTTGACAGTTGACGGCATTTCGGCTGACTTTGCTGTGGTAGCTGTGTGTCGCCTCCTCCGACTGGCCCGCCCCACGCCGCCCCGTCCCGCCCCGACGAAACATATTTCTGGTCGTTTACATATTTTTCGTGAAGTTTGCCAACTAACAAACGCAACAGCAACAACAACAACAACAGCAGCAACAACAACGGCAGCGCCAAGGAAATTAATTTAAGCGCCACATGCAAAGCTCGCACGCCTAGAGTGTCACCTTCACACTCACCCAGCACGCCCGCGCCCAGCCTCGCTCGGGGAGGGGGCTGGGCATTGGGGCACGTTACTTATACATGGCACTGTCTTGTCATGAATCTCAAATGCGCACTTCTTCCAACTTGACGCGAGGCGTCGCGAGTTGCGCTTTCCTTGACGCTGCCACGCCCCGCCCCACACTCGGCCCACTCTCCGGGCCGCCGAGGCGCAAACTTTCGCCTTATTCTCGTATTTGTTTAGAGCATTGCCTGAAATAAATCATATGCAGCGCACATACGTGAGGCTTTGAGCGCCGTCGTCGTCGTCGTCTAGCGCGCTGTTGCTGTTGTTCTTATTGTCATTGCTGCAAATGGGAAAAGTTTGAGTTAATTAGCGCTTAGAAGTCTGGCGCTCCGCTCCCAAAAAGATACACAAAAATCAGGCAGCACAATACAAATGTCAATAACTTGGCCACAGCAATGCGAATACAAAAACTCTTGGTTGCAGCACAACTTCAAGTGTAAATAACCGGTAAGTTATACAAGTATGCAAGAGCTGGTGGTAGCCGAAAAAGGAATTGGCGGACGAACGGAAGGACGGAAGGACAAACGGACGGACGGACAGACGGACGGCAGGGCAGCTGCGAAGATTTCACATGAGCAACTTTCTCTACAGCTGCACCCACAACAGCAGCAATAGCTATTTACACATACATATGTATGTATGTCTCCACTTACTCACGACAATTGCATGCGGAAAAGGAAGCGAAAATTTCTGCAAATAGCTGAAAATCCCGATGTAGCCAAAAGTCAAAGCTCTCCCTCTCTGTGTGTGCGCGTGTGTGGATGTTGATAATAAATGCATTTTATTCAGGTATGTACACAAAGCCAAACCAAGCAAGTGAAATTTATATTAAATAAACATTATACGTACAGAATAATTATATTAAATATAAAAATATTTCAGGGCAAAGTCTTTTTTAAGAAGGACACAAATCGTAGGACGCTACCCCCAATGATATGGAACGTATTTAACATGCAGCAAGGACAAGGAATGCTTGAGTTACCACTGTAGCTAATTGGGATTGAGAAAACGGAGAGAATATAGTCATAATATCGCCATCTAGAACTCTAGCTCAAATCTTGCTCAGCTTGAGTTAGTCCCTCTGTTATCTTTTGCAGCTCCCGCAACTTCTGGCGAATGAATGCGACTTTAATCAGTGCAATTCCCAGTCTGGTTGCTCTTCGCGAGCTGCTCTGGAAATGGCTATATAAGCAGCTGCTGTGCGTTTATCATTTATCAGGTAAGTCAGTTAGAGGAAATATTGTTATACGTGTAGATTATCGGAGCGCCGAGGACTATTAATAGACATACTAAAGTAATACTAAATAAGCTGGCAATGCTCGCATTCGCAAAGTTTGCAGCTGAAGCAATAAAACCGCAGGCGCCGTACCGCACCGCACCGCACCGCACCGCACCGCCCGCTCTTTGTCTGCCGGCGCCGCTGTTGCTGCAGACTGAGAATCGTCCAAGATGTGTTTACCGCACAATGTGCACTTGGGTTAATGTGGTATCGCTGGCAGCTTAGTTTGCAACTGTTGTTGCATGCCTCGCCTCGGGTTTGTTTGGCTGTTGCCGGATGAAAGGAGCGGGCGCTTCATGCAGGCCTTTGAGGCGCAGGACACAGCACACAGAAAGTTGCGCCTTGGCTGGCAAGGAGCTGCAAAAGAAATCAAATAAATATACAATCATGTGAGGAATGTTGAATGCAGCCAAGCGCCAGCAAACACACACAGAGAGACAGAGAGAGAGAGAGAGAGAGAGAGAGAGAGAGAGAGAGAGAGAGGACACACTCATTGTCCTGCTTCTGCTGCTGCTAAGCTAAAGTTTTGCCGCATGCCTCTTTTAAATGTTTTATAGGTGATAGAAAAATATTTTTCACACGTGATGAGAATTTATGGTTGCTGTCGAAGCTGCAATAAATGGACCAAAAAATCAACACAAATGCCAGCACAGCAGCTGGCAACTATTCGCATCGTATCCTGGCCAATAATGATGCCCAAATACAGCTCCAGGTGTAGCTGGCAAATAATAATAATAATAATTTGAATACAAATGGATTAGTTTAGCAAATTCCATAAGCACCAGACAAAGAGCTGCTAACAACGACGTTGGAATACCCTTGCACGATCTGCATTCCATGAGCTGTTCATTGTGAATGATCCAAACGTCAAGAGGTGTTAAAAGAGAGGGAAAGTGATATTAGAAACTTTACTTTACAAGACTTTGGACTCCACTTTATACTCACACCTTAACGCTCTTTAAGATCGTTAAGAACTTAATTTTGATTGCAAAGTGTTTCCCATTAAAACGCCTAAATAACGTTGAAGTTCTCTCTACAACGATTACTTTTTAGGCTTCATCCGAACCGCCTGCTCTAGTCGGGAGTACCCAACTGCGCTATACCCTGACGCCTGCACAGAGCTGCTGTTTCAATTATTGCAGGTCTCCTGCATACATATACATTTGTATGTACACTGAGAAAAGCATATGCACACACGCACACACACACAGACAGAGACACAGACACTCACACGCATAAACATGGCCGCCTCTTACTGTGAACTTAATGCATCGACTGTCCTGGGGCTGCATTATGCGCTAGACTATGGGAAATTAGTTATTGAATAACTTTTGTCGTAGATGTGCTATTCCAATGAAATTTGCTGAGCGTAATAATGACATTCTGATGTGCGTCTGCCAATTGCCCATGTCCAAGTCTCTAGCATTTGAAAAAATGTTTTTGTCAACTTGTGCGGAGAAGGAGATGAGGGAGGAATTCAAAATCAAAATTCATAATCTGTGCATTCAACAGAGCAATCCACTTGGCAAATTTAGTAGCTATTCTACTTTACACTCTTCAAAGCTTTAAAGGTCAGGTAATATTAAGTAATAGAGATTAGTTATTGAAAAAAATTATGATTAAAGAGTCTTATAAAGTACAAGAATATATATTCGATATGTAAAGTCTTTAGCTTTTGGAGCGAACGAAGTCTAGATCGATCGAATAGGTCAATAGGTCGACGGACGGATGGACGAACCGACGTACGGACGGACTGACGGATCGACAGAAAAATTAATGGATGAACGTAAAGGCAGACGTGACTATCGAACCAGATTGTATTACTTAAACCAAATGAATCATAGGTTACTCTATGCTTGAACAATATTTCGTTTCTTTTGAGCCTCAGGAAATATAATTAAATATGCAAAGATGTCTTAGAATGGAGAATACTTATGATCGAGTAATCGGGAAAAAATACAACTTAAATAAGAATCCAGCTGATTATCTTTTTCGCTATTAGTTCAAGTCCGTGACAAGCTCTGTGAATGAAATGTGAATAAAAGCATCCCGAATGAATTTGATCAAAGGTCTAAGAAGACGAGTTTGAGTACGATCCACGCATACTATAACGGCTTAGTTCACTTATATAAAATATAATGATATCAGCTGCTCATAGTTAAAGTCAAGGTCTGCTACTTAAGCATTAAATAAAGCTTATGGTCCACTGGTAATTGTCAGATCTAGTGATAATTGTATTAGTTGGCTGCAGTTGAAGCGATGTCGCCGACACTTGACCACTTTAAATACCAGCGCCAGGGCCCCGCTGAGTGGGAGTTGGGGAATTTCAGCGCTGCGTCCATTGTCGGGCAATGCCGACGCATTGAAGAATTTAACAAACCGTAAGAAATGAACATTAAACAGGACGTGGACGTTGTTTGCTTTTTGCTCTCTCTCCCTCTTTCTCACCCTCTCTCTCACCCTCTCTCTCCATCTTTCTATTGTTGTCTGTGTTTGGCTCTGCTCTTCCCTTCGCCTCACATAACTATTGCTGTTAGTGTATCTGTGTCTGTTTAAGTAAAGTGCGGGTTTTGTGATTCGGAAAAGCGAAGGACGCTGTCAGGTCAACGGGCGTGGCCGTGTGACAATCCAAGTATCCTCACACACACACACGCCGAGTCACACACACACACACTTTAGTCAGGCAATTCAAATAGAGGAGAAGGCGGACTAGTCCTGGTAGCAATGAACCTTTACAAATTGAATCGCTGATCCTTTTGGGATGTTCGAAGTCAGGACAGTTTTGACACTTGTGGACACACGCGAACACACGCACACACACGCACACGCGTGAGTGGGGGCGTGGGGAGACACTTATGATTGTGAGTAGATGTTGACTTTTTGTTATTTGCTCGCTTGTTAAGTTTAAACGCTGTAAATGGCTTAGAAAACTGCCAGGCAACCAATCATTTTCACCAGCAACAATAAAATTGGACGCAAATAAAAATGCTATTGACACAGTTTGTCAAAGCTGTCTCAAACTTTATTACGGCGTCCCTTGGCTTAAGGTCCGCAATCCCGGGCGGACGCCATCGACCCCTCTCACACCCGCTGCCGCGTCAGCTCAGCATCTGTTTCTCGTTGCTGGCCCTTTGAAATAAGCTTGATAGAGTTGCTATGGCTGTTGTGCCATTTGTGCTCATCGTCGTCGTTGATTTGTTTTCTCTCGTGTTGCGTTCGCCTCTGTATCTGCCTCTGTCTCTGCCTCTGCCTTTGTTGTCCTGTTGTCATACCCATTGCCATGGTCAGCTGGCCTAAGCCCTTGGGTACGAGGGGTTCGCCCGGGGCCACAAGAAATGAGCAGTCAAACTGTTCAGCGAACAAACAGAACAGCAACAGAAACAGAAACTGAATCAGAAACAGAACATAGGCCAGTCAAGTGTATTAAATGTTGGCCAATACTCCGACACACACACACAGAGAGACACACAGTGGATGAATCGAATCTGTATGGCAACACCCGAAAATCCGACACCCTGTGCAGAGCCCCTTCGGTGCGGTGACAATGACGAAGTGTTGACAAATGTGTTAAGGGATTTGCGGTTGGTTGACTTTCATTTTCGTCAATGATTTTTGAGTGTATTGTTCTTGATTTACTTTGCAGTAATTTTACTTTGTTTTTTCTTTCTGTTTCTCTTTTGTTTTTTGCCCCGCGCTGAACTTTGATTATGTATTCCCGACCCGCGATCTCTTTAGCCCCCAGCCACCAGCCCCCAGCTCGATTCCCCTGCCACGGCGCGGCTATTTAACAAGAAGATGTCGCAAAGTTGAGCGTCGGGTGAGCTTGGGTCATGACCAAGTGATGAATCCGAGTGATTGGGTCTGGCCCAACACCTTTTTAGCCATTAAATTGAGGTAGCTGAGACTGACTGAGACTGAGTAAATGCAACTGTTTGCTGCAACGCTTAAATTTGTTAATGAACTGAGCATATCCAAAGAAGAAATCGTAGTTAAGGTTAATAAGAAATACATTATTTATATTTCAATATGTGCCACTGTACTATCTGTGAATATATATGCTGTTAGAGTTAAAACAAAAACTTTTAAGTTCAGTTCAGTCTCAGTTGAGACCGTTAATAGCTCGTCTACCTGCCCTACATGATGAGTCCAGCTACAATATTTAGGAATGATCTATTCCTTCTAACAGCTGACTGCTGACCTTATATATCATAAGTGTAAGGCTCAGCTGAAGATACTGGCTTGCTAGCACATGATGATTCGTCGCAGACCGCCAGAAAGATGGAAAATTATGACTTAGCGCGAGAAGTAAGCTCAAGCCCTTACGTTAAAGAGGGGAGGATGTCCCTTTGTCTACCTTGACGGATCTACTGAGGACTAGCCTGAACACTTCATCTTATTAATCAAAATCATCAAGTCAATGAAAGGCTGAAGAGAACTCTCTTCCTTTTCGGAAAAAGCACTAGCTTGCGGCTGCGTATCAAGCTACTAATCCACAAGACCACAAGGAAACCCATGTGGACCTAAAGGTTTCCAATCTGAGACACTATCTTCCATGTAACATTTTACAGAATTTAGAAAATAGAATGCTTAGAGCTATCTTCAACGCATATCTTCTAAATCAAATCTTGGAAAATCGCGATGAGTTCGCAATCCTCTGGGCTTATCAAGAGATTTCCAGGCTAGCCAAAGCTGACTAGACGAAACAATATTCACTTTGCCATAAGGATATCTCTGGCTGGACTGTTCACATCGTTGTGATTGATTGATTGATCAGTTGCCCTCTAAAACCTCTTTAAGACCCCTTTAAGACCCCTCTAGGACCCCTCTCTAAGCCTCTTCTAAGCTCTCTCTAAGACCCCTTTAGGCCCCCTCCTTAACCATCTTCCCCTCTTAAGTCATAGAGAAAATATAATGTGAATATTAATGTTAATTTTAAAATGCTGATGATTCTATCAGACAGATAAATTAGAGATCATCTGACTTCAAATTTTATATATCGAAAAGACTTTCACATCTATGACCATTATTACTTTAGCTGTTCATTATTTTTGAACACTTTAATTCACATATTCACGAGGCTCTAAGGTTGAATGCAACTGAAAACATTGTCTCATATCATATTTTATCTGCTAGGAATCTTCATAGAGCCAACTCCATGATACATTCGTCCAGCAATTATATAATATATTTATTCAATTTGTAAAGAGCAATCCTGCTCTTTGTCCACAAAAGTAGCTTAGCTTTGCAGGAGCACTGAGCACTAATTCAAAAAATATATATATATATGTATGTAAAACTGCAAAAAGTAGTTTGCTTGACAGAGGTTGGACTGGCTGGTCTGGCAGTGCCGTCGTTTCTTATTCAGAAATGTATTTAATGCGAGACAAAAGGCGCATTAACTGCAAAATCAGCTAAACCAAAGAAGCAACCAACTCGCAAGGCAATGAGCGGAACAGAAGCGCCAGCTGGAGCAGGAGCAGAAGCGGGAGTGGGAGCGGGAGCGGGAGCGGGAGCAGGCGGGTCCAGCTAAATGGTAGGTCGCATTGAATTGCATATAATGCATGGGCCAACATAATTTTAATGAGTTTGCTCTTAATCCGTTTGCAAGATGCTGTCAATGAGATCGCGGTGGCCTTTTATCCTGTGTGTCGTGCATGTTTCAGAGCTCGTTGTTGTTTCCACCGTCGTCCACGTTGTTATTCCCTGGCTGCTGCCCTGGTACTTCCTGTGATTATGTATACCCTGCACACGGGCGGCGTGCCGCAGACGGGTCGCCACCTAGGCTAGGCTCGTCCCATCCATGCCTAGTCCCAATCAAACGAGCTCCGACTGAAGTCGTTCGAGCAGCGACTAAGCCGAAGTTGGAGCCAGCCCCGTTCGACTCCCATTTCTTGTCACTGTCCTGCTGGCTGGCGAGCACGAGCAGTCTCTGGTTACAGAAACTTCAGACTGCGCACAGGGTATCGCTTTGTGAGGTCCTTTCAGCCCGAGGCGCCTTACTTGTTTCATAATGCAACGCTGCCAGCGTCGCACAGTGGTCAAATTCCGCACGTTTCGCGCGCATAAATTTCGCAGCTGCAACGCTCTCCGAACTCTTCGGGTATTTTGATTGACGGTAATTTATTGATATGGCTCAACTTTTGCACAACTCACTCGAGCCATTTATACGATAAGTAATCAAATTCAGGCTGTTAACAATGCAGGCACTCAGCCTGACAGATTGATGTAGTTTCGCTGTTTTTTGTGGCCAAAAGTTGCTTATTAAAAGCTCCGTAAAACAACAAATTGAATGTTTGACGGCAAAACAGTTAAAACTACGTACAGTGCACTGCGGCTCTCGGCTGTTGCAATGAGTCGACTCAACTGCTGTCTGTCATCGTTTAACGCTTCACATTTCCCCAGTGTCTATATGTGTGTGTGTGTGTGTGGAGGTATGTTTGTCTCTCTATCTCTCTCTGTCTTTCTCTTTCTGTGTGTGTGTGCTCATGTTTTCTTTCTATCTGTTCTGCTACAATTTCCCTTATGCCCTTAGCATTTTGCGCTGCCAGTTTATTTTTGCCAGTTGCTGTTTGTTATAATTTTCCGCTCTTTGCAGCATTTTAATTTGATTCTATAAACGTTCTTTTGCGTCTCAGGCCTTTATTTCTATATTAATACCCTTGCCTAGACGGCACTGCGATTTACCCATGCAACGTGCTACATGAAAGTGCAGCTTAAATATATATTAAATTATAGTTTTATAAAAGTTTATATACTTAAGATGTATTGGCTTGCTGATATATAATATTCATAAATTTAAGAAATATTTTGAAAATACTTAGAGCTGAAAACAGTGAGATCTATGAGCTCCGAAACTCGGATTAGCGGGAAGCATCCAAATTATCTCACACCTAATCTGGCTATCAAAGATTGGTGAAGGCTGAAAAGATTACGATGATACGTTTAATTTGAAATATCTTGAAATACTATAGAATAGAATGGAATTATTGATAATTAGATCGTGATGATATATGATAATTTTTAATAAAATATAGCTAGTTATGGCTTAGAGCTAAAAGCGAGCATTAAGCTTGAAACAAATCAATGTACTGAAAAAAATGAAAGATCTGTGAGCTCACAAAGATTTGTTAAGATCATTAAAACGTTTTCTTCATTCCTAACTAGACAACACCAAAAAAAGTTGATATGATTTCCATAAGAACAATTGTCATTCGCATACAGAATATCTTTGAAAAGGGAATGTTACATGCATCGACTTCCATCTTTATTGCAATACAAATAAGTCAAATATAACTAAATATAATAAATATATATTTTGCTTAAAACAAAATAATATATATAATTTAAAATATATACATTTTGAGATATTTTAATACTTGAACAAATTTAGCAAAATAATACCATTAAATTTACACAAATAATCACCAGCTTACACTTCCGAAATAAGTCATTAACAAACATATTCCAGCCACATTTCATAAACGAATGAAACTAAATGTAAAATAAGTTTAGTCAAAAAAAAAAAAAAAAAATAATAATAATAATAATAATAATAATAATAATAATAATAATAATAATAATAAATATGTACATTATATATAGTTAAAGATACATATATAAACATACATGTTCCATTTACACTTCTATTTATATAGTTTAATACAAAACTTTACAATTTCATTGTAAAAGTAAATTTTTTTTTATATATTACTTAAATTAATTCACTATATTCAAAGATTAAATAATCTCCATTAAATCTTCAGTATCTCTATATATACATGTATGTCACTCACTCACTATCTTCACGTTTATTTAACTCAAGTGCAACTATTGAAAAGTAAGTGCTTAGAATGTTCGACTTGAGCCGCGTCAAGGCAGTCCTTGAAGTTTTGCCTTCACAGTTTCCAATTACTCGGAACAGCAACTGTGTGACATATTTCTTTGATGCTCACTGGGCCGAGGGAAGGCGGGTATATGCACTTGCTGCAATGACCATCAAGCAGTGCCCACATGTGGATTTATATTCTAGATCTATTTTCAAGCGCATTCATAGTTTTAAATGTGTGCCAAGGATCTTTAACATCTTCAAAAAAGTCAAGGGGTATGCAGTTTGTGTGTATGAAAACTGTTTTAGCTGTTAAGGGACTAGTGAAATGGCTTAGACTCAGAGCTAAAGCTCTTCATTCATCAACATTCATGAAAATGGTTATAAGCCATAATGGAATGAATGTGCTGTAAATGATCTACTCTAATGATAATCTTAGATTCCTGTGGCACTGAAGCAAGTGAGTGTCTTGCTTAAGGGTATAAATGCCAGTCCTACTTGTAAAAACGATATTTATCGATCAGATTTTCTATCGGCAGACTTTCTATCGGTCTATTCGGGGCGCAGGTCAATAAGGCAGCTTAGCCAATTCAAAAAGGCGAACAGCATATTTTATAAGAGTAGCAGGGAATTTTGAGTAAGTCGATACCGCGACTATCTAGACTTAAGAATAAAATTAAGTTTTAAATAAATAAATAGAGCCTACTGCCTAAGCGGCCAATAATGTAATTAATTCAACGAAAATTTGAATTGATTGACGAATTTATTGTGGCTAGTCTTAGCGAAGCTCAAAAGCAGCTCAGGTGTCAAATTGTAGAGTATTTGCTTCCCAAAAAGAGATAGCTTTATCGGATTTGCCATACTCCCAAATGTCCTATGAATATGAACTTAGATAAATAAATTGAGAAGAATTGGGAAGGCATTTCGGAGAAATCGAAGCACTTCATAAGCCAAGACTGTAGCCTTGATTTCACATTGTTCCAACTTCAATTGCTGCGAAACGGCTTGAGTTTATGCAGAGAGAAGGGCAGATAGGCGGACATAAAGATGGACAAGCGGACAAAGAAATGAATTCGCTTCACTAGGCGAGCGAGAGAGAGAGATAGAGAGAGAGAGGGAGGGAGAGAACGTATGAAAAGAAAAGTTGGTTGTGAAGAGTATTAAAGGATTTGCAGTGGCCGCGCGATGACGCGACATATTTAATTTTTTCATCTACTAAAAACGAAATGTAATTAAATTTATAAATAGTAAAATGATTTTTTGTCGCTAACAGCGCCACTAATGCGGGCGTTTGGGAATTAACTTTAATTAAGGCTAATATAATCCTTAATAAATGGCAAAATATGGTTTTGCAGGCGAGCTTTATGAAACTCGAGCTAATTTGAGCTGTGTGAGGAGGAGATGCGTGTGCGTCGGCCAGGTGCGTTCGTGTTGGGCTGTTTGGGTCAGGGCTGTGTTTGAGTTTGAGTTTGCGTTTGAGTTTGATTTGATCCCTGGCCGGTTGCCTGGAGATGCGTTCAAGGAAATCAGAAACTTCGAATGCCTTAGCCGGCAGCCCGAAATCAAATGCTGAGGCCCAAATCAATTGAGCGAAATACCAATTAAGCAACAAATGTATCTGACCATCGGCTTTCAAAGGGAATGCTCCGCTTGCTAACCTGCGAATGCATAAGCAACAGTCCGGAATTTGGGCTGGCTCGGCCGGCTCGGCTGGCTGGCTGGCTGGGCAGGAGACGCAGCTGCTCCCAATCAAAGCGCATTGCGGCCCGAAATGCTGAGAATTTTGCAGAATATCCAAACACGAGTTCGCTGCTTGCGGCTGCCCGAATCCAAATTAGAGAAGGCATCGGAATCAAAGCTCGCCAAACTACAAACGAATACTTTGGTGGGAATGAATAATAAAAATATCGCGGCATACTTTGGCGGGCCGTGGCCGCAGAAAATGTAAAATATTTTCAATTAATTTGACGCCGCGCTTCATTTCGAATTCTAAAATAAGAATATATTCATTTGACAGGGCGGCCAAAGCCGAAGCCGAAGCCACGCCACGGCCACGGCCCCAGCGCCGGCCCGGCCAGCTCACTTTTATGTTGATTGCTCATCTCGGGCCCCAAACATCTTCCACTCCAATTGCCCAGTCAGCCAGCCAGGCGGCCATCCAGCCAGGCAGCCGTCCAGCCCTTTCTGGCATTCATTTAATTTGGCAGCGTTGTTTGTGCAACACTTGAGCGCGTAGCAAACTAAAATAATTTATTTTTGCCTTTTGGTCTTCGCCTCGGCATCAGTTTGATTCGAAGGTAAGACTTGGGAACTCTCGAACTCCCGCTCGGCTCACCTCACATAGTCTATATGACTTTTTCGCCTGCTGCTGCAGACAATTAAAATCGGTTTTTAATAAAACTAAGCTATGTTTTAATCAAACAGACAGAGACAGCGAGAGAGATAGAAATAGAGAGAGAGAGAGAGAGAGAGAGAGAGAGAGAGACTGGACCAACATTCAAAGTGGCTGCACAAAGGCCTTGTCGGTAATGCGGCTTATCAGCAATGCGGATAAAGCCAGCATAATCCGTGAGTGTGGGCGATAAACGTGGCCAAATTGATATTTTGCAAACACATAGAACACATTCAAACGCAAACACACTCACACACTCACACACATGTGGCTGTGTGCATGGGTAAATATTATATAATGGGCGGCATAAATTCGCATCGTTGTCGTTCGACGATGCGTGGAACACAGTGACAAGGGCCCGGGCATCATTGACATTCATTGGATTTGGCGGCCATTCGCACCTGATGCCCAGACAGACGCCCAAAGTGCTTTACGTGTATTCAAATGCGACAAGGCCTTCTGCGCGGCACCCACTCCCCTCCCCTCCCCCTCCCCCTTCGCCATTCCCTCCAACTGCCAAATGATTTAGAATATGAATCGAAACGAACTCGGGTCTGCCGCTTCGCCTCCACTCTCTGGGCTCAACTCATTTCGATGCGAAGGCAGCCCGGCAATTTCTGGCCAAGATTTATGACACAACTGAAGATTGCATAAAGCACATGGGCAATAAAAATAATGCAAATATTAAGAACAATGACAATTTAATGACTTCGAAAACTAGACTTTATAGTTCATATATAAATTTCCCCAAGTTGCCAAGTCTACCAAGCTGATATGAAATATAAAAATTGGTCAAAAAGGACTCGCCCAGAAGGTACTTCAGCGGACTTAAGCTCCATTGTTAGGCACGTCATTAGAATAGCAGCGGGATGGGCTTACAGCGAGAGGACATAAGTAGACACACAGCCCTCGACAAGCCTCGACCCCAATAATAGAAAATAATTGCCTTCAAAATGTTAAACGAAACCTGCAAAATGCGAGTCGTAAGCCAATTTAAAGTTCACACATCGAGCGAGTCAGACAGGAATTGAGACTCGGCTAAATTGACATAAATTGCAACACTTTCTCAGTTACAGGAAATCCCAGCAATTAAGCAATCATATTCATATTCGAGTAGCAGCTAGAGATATCTGTGTAAAGGAGAAACTGCAAAAACAATGGGAACATAAATATTTATATATAAGATTGTACCTGGATATGTGAAGGCTGTTCATTATAAAAGGTAATTTCGGCTTTGTTTGACAACCAATTTAAAAGCTAATAGATACTGTTCGTTGAATTTAATTTGACATTTAATGGCGGATACACTTACATCAGAGCCACGCCTTCATATGGTTGAAACCTGTTATCAAGCAAATAATTCAGTTAGTCAAGTAAGTCCCTAGCATTTAAAGTGATGAAGACTATTTTTGTTTGAATGGGTACGTAATTAGGCGGAATTGTCGCATATGAATTAAGGACATTCGTCAAGATTTTGTGTAAAAAATATTACATCCACAAATATTTACTGCTTCGTGTACTTTGTGGCCGGCATAGTCATTGGTTCATGTCTCTTCAAAAGCAATGTTCGCTGAAATTCTGATTATTATGAAGATTGGTGTCTGAAATTACTTAAGTGCTAAAATTGTTATAAATCATTATTGCAATAAAGTGCTTTATCTAATAAAGATTATTTCATTGATAACAAATATATATTTATCTACATTATTATAACTTAAACTTGTGTAACTCTAAAAAAATCGTTACGTTCTACCCAATGCCTTGACCAAAGTTCAAGCAATAATAAATATATTCAATTTTTAGTAATATATTTATTAATTATTTTTAAAAACTAGTTAAGTTAAAGGATTTACCGTTTCAGTCCCATGTTTAAGCCTAGCTAATTAACTTGACTGCAGCCAGAAACCTGTTAGAGTACACTGCCCGACTTTGATGTACCCTACGACTTTTTTATTCAAGCCTCCATCTATCATCTCTTTTATTTATACAGCTTGATTTGTCTATGCAATTAAAATGCCAAACAAATTTTTGCCAAATGCAAGCTGAATGACAAAAATGCAAATGAAATGTTAAAATGTTAAAGGATTCCAAAACAAATTCCACTTGCTGTTGAAATATTCGCAAATCGCATTTAAGAATTTGAGCTAAAAACATATTTTTATGCTATTAAAAGCGTATAGCATAAGTCAATTGATACTGATTTAGTTTTAGCTTAATCCGAGCTCGGATAAATCAGAGTGGAAGCAGTTAAGTGATTCGCAGCTTTAATAAGTGCACAAAACTGAAGTCGCAGCCAGAGTGAATTGATATATATATATATATATACTTAATGGGGTCAGCTATGCTGCCTGTCTGTTAAATACATTAGCAGAGGGGTACATATTATATAATATATATATATAGAAGAAAAAAGAAGTAAGAGTTCTATAGTCGAGACTGCTCGACTAAGAGATACCCTTAACAATGAATACATGAGTATTTATTTCAAATATCACATGGAAGGACGGACGATCGGATGGACAGATGGTCGGACGGGCAGACGAACTGAGGAACAGGCGATCAGACTCACAGACACTGGATCGACAAAACTAGTTGTTCTCGTTAATACTATACTTACTTTATGGGGTATGGCTCGGCTTCTTCTGCCTGTAACATTTTCATAAAATCTGTGTACCCCTAATTCCCATTTCCAATGGGTTCAGGGTATAAAACCCCTTAATTATCTTTATAAATATGCTTATTTCTAAAATCTAAAGATTTCAGCTGAGAGATATACATCCCACGTCATTGATCAATGAATTAAGTCAGTCAAAAGGTCAATAGGCTCCAAGTTAAAATTCAATATAAATATTAATCTAGCTATATGTGAAATCACAGCGGATGCTGTGTACAGGGTACTTGGTGGGAAGGCATTCGCGCCTGAGCTCTGTGGGACTCTCACTTGTTTATTCACCTCGACTGTCTAAAACCATAGCGAAGTTGGAAGCGAAACTTTATTTTGTATATCCAGTCCAACTTTTCTGGGCAATAGCTTTCACCTGCACACAGACACACTCACTCGCACTCGCACACAGATACATATATCAAATGGTTAACATTGTACATATACAATAAAAATTGCAACGCCAGAGGCATACCACACAGACAGACGACGGCGGGCGACAGACGGCAGACGGCGGACGACAGACGGCCGAGGCCCAATGTGGATGGTAACGACCCGACTCGTCGGCTAGTTTAACTGTTTGCCTCGACGTCACCATCCCTCTCCCCCTTTCCCGCCGCGTGCCCCTCCAGGTGGACAGTCAGAGTGTCCGGACGAACAGTGACAGCTATCCGTGTGTACGATGTCCAAGTCAAATGTGCATTCTGCAATGTCCAATGCCAAAGTGACATGTGCATTGGTCAAGGCACTGCAGCTCCTGCCCTGCCCATGTCAGGACATGCTGCACTGCTGACCATATTTTATTTCAGCTCACAGTATTTTGCATGCCCTGGCATCGCATATAACATATATATTTATATATAATGTATGTATATAAAAAAAATATATATATACATGAAAAGGACCTTTGTGTTCGCTTTATTAATGATTCCGGCTTATTGTTGTTTAAAGCTGATATATTGCATATTATTCAAGTAAGACTGCCCTAGCAGGGACTGACCGACTATACGATACCTAACAGATATGTGCTCAAAATTAATCTATATTTATTCTGCATTATTCTCTGTACTTTTTGAGAATCCAAATGTCCAATTAGAAGTTTCTCTTCTCTTTTGATGGAATTCGGTCAGAATTAAAAACTTTATCGATTCTATTTAGCAAAGTTTCACAGAAGGGCGTATGTTCAGACTCTAAGCTGTCATCTTTTGTTCCAGATGACCTAAACTTATTATGTTGATTGGAAATGTATTTTTATCATTTTATGATAGGACATATAATTATGAACAAGGCAAAGGAAATATTTTGTTTACTTAAACTCACCAACAAAATTTTCACTAAGAACAAAATACTTAGATACAAAACTTTACTTATCCTATTTATGCTTAGATTGAAATTTCATCTATGCAAAAGACTGACCACACAACTTCACCGAACCCTTGATTGAAGGCATAATAGGCAAGCAATAAGTAACATATCACTACTGTAAGAGTGTGTCAGATATCTCCGCTCAGAAAAAGAATCAAAAGACTCCAGAGGATATGCCTTTCATACTTACCATATCGCTTTAATATGGAAATAACTCCTCACCTCGGTAAAAGCTGCGTCTACATGGAAAATCAAGTCCAGACGACCAGCCTATCATTCAATACTCTAGTAGCTGAGCTCAACTGGTCTGGTATTGTCATGTTGAGGCCATCAATTCGCCTCAACGCACCTCAGCTCGGCTCTCATGGAATGTGTATCAGCTTATGGCCGATGCTAATTTGGTCTGTGAGTCGAATACTTCGCTGCGAGCATTACTTTATCAGACTGTCTTCTGCAAGTTGCCGAGATGAACTGAGGCCTTTCAGTAGCCTTTAGCCATGAGCATGTTTCACATATAGCCAAGGGATGTTTTCCTGAGCCGAGCAACCCAAGACTTCTTCACCCAGTCTCGCTTATTATCATCTTATAATTCATTTGACAAATGCAAATTTAATAAACTTTATCTATGTTTAATTTTATACAATAAACAGAACATCACGCCACGCCTTCCTCGGCCTACTGCATACATTCAATCACAAACAATATACCCAAAATTTCCATTTTAAATGCGTGCAGCGTATGAAATGCATTTAAAACGAATCAGTTTATAGTTATGGACTCAGCAGCTCAATTTACTGAGTTCTTTATTAACGCATAAAAACTTGGGCATGTTGCCATATTGATAAATCTTTCGATTTAAGAAATTCCAAACGTATTTATTGACTTACTTTAGCACAAAGATTTCACAATATTATTTTATAAGAGTTAACTAAAATTATTTTATATGTGCTGAAGTATAAAGTTCCATCTGATGGTTCGCTTTTCAAATGTTTAAAGAGAACGGGCGCCTTAACCAACCGCAAATAAACACTAATGCGAATGCAACTAGATGGACCGCACCATCGGCATGTGCAAAAAGAGGAATTGGTAATTTTGCTGCAGCGCAGAGCCAGCCAGCGCGCTGGAGTGCCGAGGCCATACCACGTGAATTTCGACAAAATGATTTGGGTGCCCGAGCTGAACATCCTCGTTAGCACCGCGTTCGCATCGCATAATCGAGTTACTGCGCAAATAGCACGCATGCAAATGCTGATGATAAACAAATTCAAATGGGCTGCTAATGATGGCCGACTAGGAAAGCGAAAAACAAGTCTAGTTGCAGGGGAAATTGAAGTGCGTAAAGAGCATAGTTCATTAACTCAAGCTAATGCCGTCAAAGTCTGCTCACCGCTGACCTTTCGAGTCGATGAAACAACGAAGAGCGACTCAACCCATTCACACTCCTTCAATTACTCTTGGAAATTGATTTATTTTCACTAAAGAAACTTTCTTTTTCTAAAAGCGAACTCCCCTTTAATTGGGGCAGGCGAGGGCCAATTACTGCAACACCTATGCACATGCGAGTCCGAGTCGCTCTATATCACTGCGTATACTTTATTTATTCTCAATTATGTCTGTCTGTCGGATATTGGGGTTTGCCGACCTTTGTCCGTGCCGAGGGCCAGAGCTTTAATGACGTAGCAATCTGTCGCAGGTAGCTCATGAAATTAGACACGAGTGTCCGGTTTGTGTGGGCGTGGGGAGGGTGGGGAGGGTGGCAGAGGCGCCACGTCACGTCCCTCGGCCTACGGCGGGCGCATAATGCCTGGTGATTTGTTATGTTTTTTTGTTGCTGCCTTTTGTTGTCCCTGGAGATTATTTGGCGGGGCGCTACTAAAGCATTCACCTGAAAATTTTACAATGGCAGCGTGCGACCCCTGGTCAACCGGAAGGCTGGCTCCCTCCCTGCCTGCCTGGCTGCCTGCCTGCCTGGCAAATTTGCCAGCTATTTGTGGTGAATTTAATTTAATATTTATTTCAGTTTTCAGGCAATCTCCGCCTTACGTCTAAATACCCTTGCCACAGGGCAAGAACACCGCAGACTGGGAAAAGAAAGAATCTCGAATCAATAACGATGCATATTGATTCTAAAAGTCATTAGCACGAATCAAGTCTTAGAAGTCCACTGAGCCGAATTAAAACTTGGCTATCTTTACTCGACCTTTAATTAAATTAGTATCCACGTTAACTCATCTACATTTATACCTTATAAAAATATTCCATGTGAGAGTAAAAGTCATCAGCACGAATCAAGTCTTAGAAGTCCACTGAGCAGAACTTAAACTTGGCTATCTTTACTCGACCTCGAGCAAAAGTCATCAGCACAAATCAAGTCTTGGAAGTCCACCGGGCAGAACAAATCAAAGCCTGACAATCTTTAATCGACGTTTCATTAAATTATTATTCACGTTAATTCATCTACCTTTATACCTCATAAATTGATGCTATGTGAGAGTAAAAGTCATAAGATCTTAAGAGTCCACTGAGCAGAATACAAATTTGACAATCTTTACTCGATTCTGATTCATCAACCTTAAGCCAGCTAGGCCGCAGAGCTAATCTCTCTAGTTTTCACATTTGTTAACATGTTTGCTTTGCTCTGGCTAACCATTTGCCTACTCGTTCGATTGATTGGCCTGAGAACAGTGCTTCAAAGCTAATTACACTCGTTCACCACGTTGAGGGCGTATGAATGTTTATTTTGTTTGTCCTTTAAATTTGAAATACGCCTAGCTTTAATATGAAAGGGCTCAACAGCTGAAACATCTATGTCTAGACTTATGCTTCTGCCTTTGCCTAAATGCACGTAATTAATGACGCCGCTGAAAGTCGAATGATGTTGTCCCTTTAAGGGCGCTCCCTCGAGAAATGTTAAAGTCAACTTAATGCTGCACTCACATTCCACGCAACAAAGCCTGTTTGAGCTCGTAACACACTTTGCAAGCAGGCAGCATGTCGCAACAGATACCCAAGTCCAACCGCCATACACCGAGATAAATTTGTAATAATTGAAATGTGTAGAGGAACCCCTCGCAGAGGAACCTCTCGCAGAGGAACCTCTAGCTGAGGAACCCCTCGCAGATAAACCCCTCGCAGAGGACCCTCTCGGAGAGGAACCCCTCGCAGAGGGACCCCTCGGAAAGCGACCCCTCGCAGAGAAACCCCTCGCAGAGGAACTTCTCGGAGACCGATCCCTCCGCCAAGTAGTACATCGATACACCCATTGATCAAGTCAAGAGCTTGGTCTTCTCATGAACTCATTAGACTCATCTCTCAGACAACGACTCTTCTTGAGATACACCAAAAGGAGTCAAGTCCTCACTCCACATAGAGTATTGCACAGATCGGTCAGAGCTGTCATAGTTGCCTTTAAATTGTCCTCTCCCAGGGAGTACTCTGTATGAACTATTAAGAGCGTTTCACGGGCAAGTCAAATGCTCTCAGCACAAGTGCGTAATTAAGAGTTTCAGGTGTTGATACCTGGTTGTTAGGGAAATTCGTGAAATTGTTTATTTGTTAATCGTTAAAATGCAATGCGGTAAAGCTCGCACACGCCTTGGCTTAGACAAATCGAAATAAATTTAATGCTAATGCCTGAAAAATACTCTCAAGCACCTCGCCTGCCATCTTCAAGTTGGTGGTGTGCCTGTGCCTGTGTGTGGGTGTAGGTGTCGGTGTGGGTGTGGGTGTGTACTTGTGTGTTTGCGTGGATGTGCGTATAATTAATGTGGTTGTTTTTTTTTTTTTTTTTTTTTTGTTTTGCTAGCTGCTCCACCCGCTGTGGCTGCCTCTCCATGTGGCTGGCCGTTTGCTTTTGGTTACACTTTATTTCAAATTATTTGCTGCTTTAGCGCGCTGCCTCGATAGCCACAACAACAAAGATAACAGCGCAAACAAGTAAAAGCGCCTGGACTCGAGTGGAACCCAACTAAGTAATGCTCTGTACGAGTGAGTTTGGTAAGGAAGAAAGTTAATTGTTTAGTCTTTGGGACATAGAGAGTAATTATCTATGTTTTTCCTTGGGTCTTTTTGATCGAAGTCTTGCTCAAAACATCAAACGAGTTAAGGCTAGAAGTTGAGGTCAAAATCCATTTGATTATTGACTGAAGAAAATGAAGAAAACTATGCCTTTCTTTCGATATCCTTGGCTAAAGCTAGAAGTGGAGGACATAGCTTATTGACCTAACTTGAAGGTTCAGTAAAGCTTGTTCGTAAAAGAGAATCTGCTCAATTTTTGTTGTCAGTTCATATATCTGGATAGTCATATTTTAAGCCTAATATAATTATTATTTAATAAGGACTAATAATACAAGAAATATTAAAAATGCAACAGACCTAAAGCAGTGCCTTTATCATTCTAAAAACATTGGGTTTGCTAGAGAATAAAGAAAGAGAGAAGAGAAGAAGAATAAAGAAGGAAGCAGGCGGGAGAAGTCTAGAGATTTTTTTTTCTAGGAATAAAATGATGCCAAGAAACTCGCTCATAAAATTAATATAATAAATCGATTAATACTATTGTCTCTTCCTACACACTCTTTACTATAATTAATTACTTACGAAGCACTTATTAAAGCAAATGATAAAAGTTTCGAGTCAACTATCTATTCATTCATATTTCATTATTATTATTTAATTATTCAATTCATATTATCCTCGTATCTATTGGCCCACTACAGTTATCGGGGCAGCAGATCCACATACACCCGCTTTGCACTCGCCGTGCAGGGCAACAGAAAAACAGCAACATTATTTTCACATCATTTAATTTAATGTGTAGCTAGAGGCTGGCAAAGGCCAGCCAGTTTGTTTGCTTTGTTTTATATATATTATTTCACTTGTGGTGTCGGCGGCGACAGCGGCTATAACACCAAACATAAATTCCAAGGCAACGCGGCGCTCGCACTACAAATTTGTGCACGGGCCCAAGTGGGTCGGCGCACGACACGGCGCGACACGACACCCAGTTTAAAAACAGTAATTATTTTAAGGGATTTTTTATGCTAAATAGTACGGCTGACATATGTATGCATAGGCATAGCCACACACACACGCACACGCACAGAGGGGAGTGTGCTTGTCTACGCCAAGGAAACACCGAAACCCAGGTGGACTGTGGGTGGCTCTGGCTGTGGCCGACTAGTCAGGTGTAAAGTGGCCTCGTCGCGGCATTGAATAATTACATTTTAATAGAGTGTCCGCCAAAATGTCTTGAAAACAATTTTTAACAGAGTCCCCCACATGCAGAGAAAAGCACAAATATCTTCAGCCTGCCAAAGCTCGAATACCCTTGTTGGCAAATCTTTTCTAACTGGGAAATGTCAGCAGGATTGTTAAGCTCTTGAGAAACTTAAACTCCACTCCACTCGGCACACTTTCAGGACATCATCTATCAATCCAATCAAATGACTAATTTGTAATGCTTTGAGGTAGGGTATAACGGCGTCTTAAAGGACAGCGCATGGCTCTGGTGGGACATTCCAGCTGCTTCAATTGCCACTTAGTCCGCATTTACAAGTATAAACTTTTGAGTGAAATGACTCGAGTGCTAGTCGTCATAGCCGAGAAGTGTTCCCCAATAACAAGGCCCTATATGTATGTGGCGCGGTCTGCGAAGGCCGCCACTTTGGTACATTTATGCCACAAGCCTCATAATGCCAGCCATTTGACATTTCACGCAATTAAGAATGTTGTCGTCGTCGAGTGCCCTTCTCTGAGTGAAGATAATAGCTAAAAGCTATTTTGTATTTACTACAGCTTAATGTATTAAGGTAAGTAGTATGAGTAGACAATATGCTTTAAGGCAAGAGAAACAGAGAGAGAGAGAGAGAAAGAGAGAGAGACAGAGAGAGGGAAAAAGAGAGAAGAAAAAATGATAGAGAAAGACAGAGAGTAAGTACTAGAGAGAAAGGAAAACATATTCGGAGAGCGAAATAGAAATAGAATATATAGAAACAGAGACAATAGAGAATAGTGAGAAAATAGACAAATAGACAATAAAAATTGATATAGTGAGAAAAAGAGAGAGAGAGATGGGAGCGAGAAAGAAGATCGAAAGAGGAGAGAGGGAGAGAAAAGACAATAAAGACTTAAGTAAGAGAGGAAGATAGAGAAAGCGAGCAAAAAAGCTGAGATAAAGAAACTCGAAGAGGGAGAAACAGAAAGAAAGGAGAAAGGTTGTGATGTAAAGATAGAAAGAGAATTATATAGACATGAAGAGAAATCTAGAGAGATGGAGGTATAAAAAGAAAGAGAGAGAGGAACCTTCTTTGACTTCTATTAATACATACAGTACTCATACATACTGTTTCATTTTAAGTTGATGTCTCTTATTATTTTTTGTTTACTTATTATTACTTAGTTACTTAGTTGCAATTCTTGCATTGAATATAGGAAACAACAGATTAGAGCTCCTACGACAGTCCGCCAATTACTACAGTCTCCTCTGCAATAGTGTTTGGGTGTGCCTACATAGAGACGCATTTAAGACAGCAGCCAAATGAAAGGGATCAATTCCATATCCTTGCTGCTCCCATATTAAAATGCAGTGGTTTGACTAACCTAATTTCATTACAGTCTAGGGCCAACTAAAGCACACTTACTTTTTAGTTTTACCATGATAACTAATAGCTACGTTACATTAAAGGGAACTGCCTTTGGTTTATGATAAGCGGAAAGCGTTATAGGAGTTGGCACTAGTTAGTAACTTTATAGACTAGAGAAACAATCGATGGGAAATCTCTGTTGTATGGCACGCCGCTACTCACTGTTCTCCTCTATGCTTGCTAGGGCATTCAGCTGCTTGTGTGTCGTGTGAGCTGTTCTCGTGCATGCTAAGCCTGCCGTGTCTTCTTGTGAGGCTGAATGGCTATTTTTATTGGCCATAAAGTAGCCGGCTGAAAAGAGTTGGTGTAACTACCTTTAGCCGGACATAAAGTTGTGTTGCGTTGTATTTGCTAGAGGCGGGCGAATACTTTTGTTAAAGCCGCTGGCCGAAACGCACAAGATGTGCGCCGTGTACGAGTATAATAATAAATTTCATCAAGTCACCAAGTTTCGCAATATGCCACACGTACGTCATTAATCTTCAGTTTTGAGCTAAATTTGATGAATTAGTGGCCAATGCGTGGCCGAGCGCACAATAACCGGCAAAACAAACAAACGGACGGACGGACGGACGCACGGACGGACGGACGGATGGATGGACGGATAGTTGGACAGCCGGAGGCATTAAGTTTGCTGAAGGTTGCTTTGCCAGTAAATGACGAACTTGGCAGCTACCGACAGCGATGCTCTGGCAGGATATCAATAAAGCCAAGCGGACAGGCTAAAAGCCACACACACACATAGACACACACACGCACGCACGCACACAGAGGCACAACTTCACACAGAGCAGATTTACTGAGGATGCTTACGTTTGATTTGGGCTTAAATCTGCGAGCCGTGAGATTGAGGGCCGACCGAAAGAAGTTTAACTAAAATAATAAAAGTCAAACAGTGTACAAACAGCTTTGGACTTGCGCAAGTCTTGGGGTGCGAGAGGAGCCCCGACTTTATTTGGCTGTGAAGCTATGTTAGATACGTTTTATGTTGGCTACATTTTGCTGCCGCTTAATTGATATTGTAATCATGGCAGCAAGACCCAAGTTCAAGACTCGAATTGCCCCATCGATTGCTATCATTTGTTATACAACATCAGATGGAACTCAGTGGGTACTGTTTGATAGGGTTTTCCAAATCGAATAAACTTGATCTATCACAGTTCTGGTCTCCCCTGCAACTGCATTGGCAGGTCGTCCGACTGCAACTCTCATAGTCCAAGGTGTCCTAGCTCTCTGCCCACTATTTGTGTAATACTATACATCAAAGCTAGACGGGCTCTGCCTTTTAGTTCTTCTTTATGTAGCCAAATTGAGAGCTGCCCAGTGGACGGCCACTGAAGAAGCCGCAGAGTTGGCTTTAAGGGAAGCTGCACAAGCTCAAACGGGGCATTGTTACTTGTTGACTTTGTGAGGCAACACAATTTGAATGCTCTCGCATTGCTTCTAAATTTCACTCTACGAATGCCATAATTTTGCTTTTTCTCAGTTTTTAATCTATTGTCGCATTTGTATACCCCTTCGCTCTGGCCACTCGCAAAGGGGATGCCCAGTCAAGTATGCAGATGTAACAGACCAGGAGAATTACGTATTTGCCTTGCGTGAAATATTCCGAATAGAGATGAACTTTAAATGGGTTTATTTGCTTTTACATTCATTTAAATATATTTAACAATTATAATATTTAATTTGTAGATTGTTAATTCATAAGTGGGTATGCGGCAGTCACGCACCTTCGACAAAAGGCACTTTTAGTTGTTTTTAATTAATTTTTATGCAAGTAATTAAAAATGCCAGCGGCTTGCATTGTCGTGGCTAGTTTTTGTTTTGGTTCTTTTTGTTATGCAGTGCAAATATCATGCAGTGGAATAAGCATGAAGCGGGAAATTAATTACGTGCCCTCGTTGCGAGCGCACAAATCTTTCACTCCCATAGCCAGCTACGAAATACCCTGCGAAAGTAAAGTGATTCGCAATTGAAACGGTCTGCTCTAAGCAGACCTCTCTATATTTTATATGTGGAATCCAATCTCAACTCATATTGAGAAGAGATTGATTATACTCAGTATAATAAATTTCTTTCTTCAGTTTTCTATGCAAATAGTTGACGAACGAATAACAAATTGTCTTTTGACTGAGAACTAATGAAATGCTAAGCAAAGTATGACAGACCTAGTCGGGAATGCCCGACTGTAAAGCACTGTATCCTCAGCTCCTTGCTGTCGAAACATACACTCGCTTTTACTTTATATGCAAACACATACACACACACACATTCATACACATGCATACAAATATATACATTGTATCTGAAATAGTATCTGCTGTGCTGGTTTCCAATTGCGGTCATATTTTAAGGTCTCAGAGTCTATGGCATCGAAACGTGTGTTCATTCCGAAAGCGCAACTCGATCCGTTTTAGCTCCAGGTCGAGTCGGCACACACGTAAAATTCGTAATCTGTATGCTGGCCTCTCGTGAACACTTAATACATATTCGCCACCCAATACTCATGTGCTAATTGCAGCCAGCTTCATAGCTTAAATAGGGAAGTTAATGGATTACAGTTTAAATTCAATGGCAGGCAGCGAGAGTGATGCAAAGTCATGTTCATATATATATTATGAGTATAGATATGCCCATTATCTTGCATTTTCAATGGGTAGCCGCTATGAACAGGTTGGAGAACAAAAAACAAGCACGCGCTGCGGTGGCTAACAATAATCCCTTTTGTGTCCGCTTAGACGAGCTCAGCGGAGATCGACATATATATTTTCCAGCATTGCAATGACAAAACTTGGGAGCATAAGGCCACCGAGTATCGTTAAAGAGGTAAAAATGTGAGTAATCAAGCCACTATTAGTTTTAACTCCATTTTTATATCAGTTGGAAGAAGAGCGCCCAGTTCTCTAAAACACAATATTAATAATGTCTTAAATATCTTAATAATATTTGTGCAAAGCGATTTAAGTGCAATGCTTACATAGACACTCAGCCTAAAAGTGACACTGAGATACGACTTCATACACATAGTCTACGACTGTTCAATCGAATAATAACCTTTGTATATCTAGTCGAGACTTCACGACCAGGAGATACCCTTCTGTACGCGCTGTACTCGCTGTAAGCTGCGCAATATGCAGCGACTACGCTTGGGCTGTGCATATGGCCTTTACTACGGAGAACTTAATTGTTGAATAACTTTTCTTTTAGATGGACTTTCTTAACTACATGTGTTATCAGTGCACAAGCTTCTAGTTTCGAAATATGTTTTTTGCAATTTCTAGGAAGAATACCTAAGTCCACAACAGGAACCTACACAGTAAGTATGACGTCTTCAACCTTTACGCTATTCAAGCTATGCCTCAAAAGCAAAGACAAATTATAAAATTGGATAATTTATAAAAAAAAATTTAAACTTGTGCTACATGGTATACAAAAATATGTAGTTACACTTTCAAGTCTTTTGTGATCGGGCGTACGGACACGAAAACGGATGGAAGGACGGAAAGACGGAAAAACACTCAAACGGGCAGACGAATATAACTAGTTCGGCTATATATTTTACGGGGTCTGCCCTGCATCCTGAGTTCAGGGTATAAAAATACTTTAACATTAATCTCTAAGGTATATATCCTTACAGTAATCTTTCCTAAGAAAAAAAAAGTTTGTTTTTGTTCAAGAAGTCAATCAGATCTTTATGAAGTTTTCTATTTGAAATCCATTTAGTCTTGTACGTATCTGCTTTAAGGTGGCCTAACGCACTAGCTGAATGTATTCTTTGGCGAGTCAAAAGCGGAAAATCCATGTTTTTGTTAATCTTATGTAACTCAATTTAACAAAAATAGTTATTTAAATTGGAACGTTTTCATATGCCAACTGAATTTCTTTTTGCTTCGTATGCAATCTGCGATTCTTTGGTCCGTTTCTGTAACAAGTGAGGAAGACCTTTACGTTTCTAATTTTTGCAACGCTTTCCGGTCGAGACCTGAGACTGAGCGAAAATTGCAAAAAAGAATGGAAACAAGTACAGTTATTGTTGTAAAGAAGCCACGACTAGCAAATACCCTGACCACACTTTGTTGATTTTCCTTCTGTATTTGTGCATTCGTCTGAGTGGCAAAGCACATATAGAGACGAAGGGATGGAGAGGGGGAGAGTGAGATGAACATAGGTAGATGGGCTCCACATCATATACGGGTTTTCTCGCTTTTCCTTTGCCATTCTTAATGGGCACCGTTGGCTGTTAACATTTCATTTTGTTTGCAAATGTTTTGGGCGTCGCAGCAAACATTTTAATTATGAGCCCAGTTTGTTCAGCTCTCTTGTTTGTGGTTATTGTAAAAAAGCCAAATGAAGAAAGTCATACGAACAAGTGGGCCGTCGTTACAGGTGCGGGTGCAAGTGCCGAGACGAGATGAATGTTGAATGTAGTCCGTATGCTGCCTGTGGACGTGTGGCTATGGCCGGCGCTAAATGAAAAACAAAATGGACTCGTCGCGGCGCATTTTGTGACTGCCTGGCGGCGACGAAGATGCCAACAGTGATAGGGACGGAGGCGACGAAAGTAACCAAATGTGAGGCGCAGACGGAGCAGGAGAAGGAGAACGAAACGAAAACAAGAGGGAAATGGTGCTGGGGAGCTGTGGTGACGGAGATGGAGTGCTAGTCATACTGGTCTTATTGCAGTATTTACAATTCAGACCGTTGGCGAAAAGTCATTTTTTAAACAGCTTAAAACAAGCCCGAACTTAATGCTAAGTACGGAATACCCTTGTACTCGTATGGCCTCCATGCGTATTCCTTATAGTCAGTCGATTTCTAGAAGAGAGAAATGAGGCTGAAAAATGTGTCGAAAACGATGTTTTTTAAGCTTAATATATGAAGTCTTCGATACTAAAAGAGACGCTTAGACCCTCTCTATTGGGATAGAGAAAAACTCAGCTCTATTATATAGGCTGAGGTAAAGTATACTCATAGAGTCCATATAAGTGCATGCGTATTGCATCCTTAGCATGAAGCCTTTTCACTAATTCAATACTTAGCTATGCTGTCGATAGCGTTGATATAAGGATTTTTTTTTCAAGAAAAATAAATTAAAAGTGAAGTCAGTCAAATATTTACTAAAATAATTATAAATATAATAAATTAATTGTGGTTTAATTCCAACAAAATTCAAAAGTCATAGTGGAAATTAAAACAAGTAAGAGTGCTCTAATCGAGACGGCTCGATTAAGAGATACCCTGAACCCTGTGGGAGCTGTTACTAAAATCATAATACGCTTCTTTTATATATACATTGTATATAACGCATGCACACATAAAAACACAGTTATGCATAGACAAAGGGGTGGGAATGTTACATATTTTTGGTACCAGCTGACCCTTTTAGAAATCTGAAGTTGGTAGCGAAAAAAGGAATTTCCGAGTGTTTATGCGTATCGCGAATATCGCACACAAATATATAAACGAGCTATGCGTACACACAATTATCGATTTTTATCGATAATAAGAAATTGGGATGACTTTTCGATAATTTAAGAAAAACTCGTTAAGCGTATGGTATACACGAGTATTCATGTAAAATTTCAAGTCTCTAGCTTTTGTAGTTTAGGAAATCGGTGCGTTCATCCGGACGGACGGACGGACGGACGGACAGACGGACAGGGCTCAAACAATTTCTCTTGTCGCCTCCTTCTGCCTGTTACATACATTTTCACAAAACCACTATACCCTGAATTCCCATTTTCAATGGGTTCAGGGTATAAAAATATCTGTACCCAAAAATATACAAATGTAAGGACGGATATATAATATGTATTGTATAATTTAATGTGAATAAATAAGTTGTAAAAAATACAATACCATAATAATATATATAAAAAAATATATACAATACCATAATTATATATAAATATTGTTGTAGATACGCTCATATTTCCACATAATACTTGTGGGAATAGTTGTTAAAGGCAAACTTGACTGATGCAAACTTAATGATATAGTAGCCTTATATTGATACGGCTTTGATAAAGCTTAAAGAGTTTTATAAGCACAGAATTGAAGACTTGGCAGACCTGCTTAAAGTTTTGTACTTAAACATAGCATATGGCATTTGATGCGGCTTGAGAGTATGCTTAAGCAGAGAGTGAAGCGCAACTGCAGCTTAGGCCTGAGGGCAGGGTATGCCACAGTTGTGCACACTCTAGTGGAACAGACGGACTTGTTGTGTATCTGCTCATGTGCATGTATCTTACTTGCCTCCCCTCTCTCTCTCTCTCTCTCTCTCTCTCTCACTCTCTCTCGCGGCATATGTGTGTGTGTGTGTGTGTAAGTGACATGTTAACGACGGCGCTTAAATGACTTTTGTGCGGTTTCTAGCCAAACTTCACAGCACAGCAGAGCCAGTCGGCGCTCGATGTGTGTGCGTGTGTGTGTGTTGGTTGCTTCTTGCGCTGCTCGTTTGCAGAAGCATTTTTCAATTTTATGGTTTTCAGATGAATTGCGTTTGGCCATAAGTGAATGCCATGCGATGCCTGCTCCCCGCCCCTGATTTAAAAACGTGGCAACCGCGTCAGCTGCAGCAAACAGAGAACAAAGAATCAGATGCGCCCTCCGACCATTTGCTGCTTTGTTTTTATGGCAGACGCATAAAGTTATATTTTTTTTGTTTTTGGTTTGTTTTCTTTTTTTTTGCCATTCCGTTTGTTTTGTGGCTCTTGCGGCATCGACTCTCCCAGCAGATCTAAACACGGCCGTCTGCCACTAGACTCCTAAGCCATTAATTAATATACTCGTCGCTATGCATCCATATACTATGTGCATAGTCCGTTTTTTGCTGACTGACTGATTGACTGACTGAATGGGAAAGCCTAAACAATGGGAAATACAAAACTATTTGTTACGGAAGGTGCATATGCGTTGGGTAGATATCTGCTAGCTTGCCTGTATATATATATGCATATATATGTTATGGTTAAGCATCAGTATCCCATCAAATATCGTCTGCGTATTCAATCAGACTTAGGATCGACATATCATACTTCAGTTGCCATATTTAGGAATAATAACTAACAGATCATCAGTGGCGCTGGGAGGCTGAGAAGCTTGGTCTAAACTCTTTGATAAATAGTTTCTGAGGCATAAACTACTTTTTAACTAATTTATCGTTGTACATTCTGAAGAATGCATTCTTACTATAGAAGCAACCAGCTGATTCAAGTGCCTTTTGAGAAATTTCGTTCATTTTGTACATGTCTAACTCACTTTCTCTCTTCAAAAAGCCGGGCCTACCGAAAGTGGACAGAAAGTTCTTTGTACGCGGTATACATAGTCAACTACTCTAGACTCTGTCACATACACAGACTCTCCCTAAGGAACACTTTTCTTCAATGTTAACGTTATAAATCTTAAAAATCAGATTTGTTGATCGGAAGCAATTTGTGCTCAGTATATACTAATCGGCGACTTTAAATAATTTATCTATGTACTTATGTATGCTTGATCTTAATATCGCGGTAGCGGTATGTACTAGTTGGTCACTCTCCAGCACTTTTTCGCTGCTCGGAATAATATTTATTTTTCTTTCCGCTTTCTCCTCTTAGAGTGAGCTGTCCGCCGTAAAGTAGACATCATTTTACCACATTTTTATAAATTTCTGTTGCAGATGTAGCAAACAAGACGATGTAAGCGAATTCGAGTGTGCAGTTCCAGGCATACACGTCAATTAGGGAGCAGTCTGTATCTATATACAGATCAAAGTTAATCAATACAGTTGTATTGGCCAGCAAAAAATGGAAAATTATGTTTTAAATAATGTAAAATATAAGAACAAGATATAATTTTATTTTTTCATATATTTCTCTGTATTTTTCTATTTCCATTTCAATTATTCTATTTTTGTTACAACTTTTGCATTTTCAACTTTGGTATTTAACGAAAATATGTAAACCATTTTGTAGCCTATAATATTATACGAGCAATCTATCTCTTGAGAAAAAGACTCATCAAACACAATTTAATTGATGTCAAAAATAAGCAAGGGCATTTAGTCCTTTTGAAAGTGGAAATTTAGGGTATACTGATTTGACTAGTGACAGAACATGATATGGCTTACTACATAAGGAATATGCTTGAGTAGAGTCAACACAATTTAGACCTTCTTTGCCTTTGTCCTTATCTAATTTCTCATTCAGACATCCTTATGGCTTACGAGACTTAACATAATTAATTGGCATTTGTCATTTCTATGAAATCGATTAAAAGCGATAACTAAGTGCAGTTCTTTTAATTCATGTTCAGATACCTCAAATTTGGCATACACCAGGGTGCAGGGTATTTTCGAGTCGCCCATTTCGAGCGGCCGAACTTGTTTTTATATTGTGGTAGTTTTTATTGCTGGGGCAGTGCGCATATCGCCTGCTTATATGGCTGACCACACCCATCCATTAACCGCCATCTGCGCGGCTAATATTATAAAAGTTGAGAGCCGTTTGTTTTGGAGTTAGGCGTGCATTGAAATAGGATTTGATGGCTATAGTTTTTGGATAGTTGCGGCCTTCAACTCGAGCTGATGAATGCCGCAAACGAAATGTAGCGAATAAATACAATATCTTTAGCTGCAACTGGACAATGGAAGCACATAATTCTTGATGTAAATAAATCAGAGAATTTCATAAAAACTTGTCTCGCGTCACTGCGCAATAAATGCCAAGATTTGTCTGCTGTCTTCAGCTACAGCAACAGCAACAACAACAAATCATCATGCATCAACGTTAGACTATTTGCTCAACTGTTTTTGCCAGCTCCAGCAAAGGGCAAAACATACACTTAAAGCCAATGACCAAGCCGGGAGAAAAAAGGAAAAGAAACGAAAATTTGCGCTAAAAATTACAATAAACGGAAAGCTGAGCTCCGGACTCCGAAGTCCGGGGCATGGCGGATGGAGCGGAAGGAGCTGCTGGCGCCGCCTGCTGCCACACGTTGACATTTCACGGCTGCTCCGTCTGCTGCGTCTGTGTCGGCATCGCAATTGTTTGGCTGTCAGCTTGCCGCCCGTTATTTGTTGCAATTTAAGTGACTTGGAATTGCAATTTATTGTTGCCTGTCGGATGCCCCAACTTGGCCAAGCTCATTCCAATCTTACCGAAAAAAAACCAACAACAAATAAAAGAATATATAAGAAAGAATGATTATGCTTGGCACGCCGAAGCCCAAATGCTCTTTACGTAGGTGTCGTATAAGGCAAGTGAAAATGTCGTTGACAGTGAAGATATGTTAGTAATGATATGTTACTGATGATATGTCAGTTAAGATATGTTAGTTAACATTTGCTAACCAAATATTTTCCCAACTTTAAAGTTTATTTAAGATTACATTATCATTGAAAGTTTGGTGTAATGTAGAATTACTTATAAGTAAAGAATATTCCTGAACTTTGAAAAAAGTAAAGAATATTCCCATACTTTTTAAAAACTGTACACAATAACAGTGAAGATATGTAAGTTAAGATATGTTATCAAAATATTTTCCCACTTCTAAAGCTCATTTAAGATCAATTTATAATTTAAGAGCTTCGATTTTCCGTCCATCTAAAGAATTTTCCCACACTTTCCACATATTCCTAGAATGCTCCCACAACTTTAAAGTATCTTAAAGTAGTATAACAATGAAATATTTGAAAAGTAACTCTTATACCTCTTCTGATTCCACCCTTAGGCGTTACAAATTGCATGAAAAATTGAGAATACCCTCAATGAGTGTATGAAAAGTAAGTACGAGATTTTTGGTTGACACTGTTTGCTTGGGGAATACCCTGCATAATAAGTTACTCAGTGACGCTAGCGTACAACTTGTAGCGGGTGTGCGAATACTTTCCCTAACTCACTGTGTAAATTATATTTTTAGCCAGCAAAAGAGTCAAAAATGAAAATAAATCAATTTTTATATTCAATATCATTTGAAATGATATCATTTTAGGAATGGTCCCTTTCATGCCTCGCATTGACTAACCCTCCAATCCGCTTTCAGCCCAATGGACCGAGTACAGGGTATAGTAAGTATAATAACTGGTTTCCGCAACTGCTGCGCTCAGTTTGGCCACAGCGTTCGCAAAGTATAAGAATTTAGTGTAATGTAGTTTTTATTGCATTTTCATGAGTGGAATGCGTAGCGCGGCATTAAATCTACATACTCGCATCTGTTGACTCGCCTCGTGCTGGCTTCGTTCACACAACAACATATTTTGTCTCAGGTAAGCTCTTTAGCCTCTGCTGCCGCCCGTCCCGTTTCAAAAATATGAATTAGTAGTTCCTCTTTTTCCGTGCGAATCTTTCACAATGTATTTTTAATATGCATATCACAACAGAGCTGAAACAATATGCAGAGCTTGGTTCAGTAATCGAAAGCTTTGTGTGCCGAATAACACGAGAGAGTAGGAATTGCTCACGGTCTTGGCCATTTATCACTTCTGTCATTTTGTCCGACTAAGATATACCCTTTAAATGCATATATAAAAAGGTAGCTTCCCATAAAATTCGGAGCTATTAAACAATTTATGAGTAAGAAGGAACTTTTGGGAACAACATTTCTGAATAAGCAATTTAACACGATCGAGCAAATACACTTAAGATTCATCAAATTTTTTATTATTGATATCAATACGTCCATTAACATTAATACGTCCAACAAACGCTGTTATTTTTATTACTAGTCCCCATAGGCTAACCCAGCATTTTAAGTGTCTGAGATCAGATGTAATCTAATTGCAAAACTTGCTGATCCTCCAAAATATTGTATATATAGAAAGTCAATGTAGTGACTGCTAATTTAATAATTATTTGATTACATCCACTGGAAGGCGCCGATAAAAAACTATTTAGTTGATCAGCAAGCGAGATTAAAGGGAAGACACTCTTTATAATTTGTATTATTTCCGATTCGCGAATCATCTTAATAAAACATTTCTTTGTGAGCTTCTCTATATATTCATGTCGTATATATGTTGGAGATCAAGTCAGCTCTCTCTCTCTCTCTCTCTCCTCTTGGAGTAAAATCTATAGGATACTGGCTAAAAATGGGAAACGGATGGCCAAGACGCAAGCTCACTCGAATATCTCCGTTCTTCCACCCTCACACCAACACGACCTCAACAGTAGGAGGCGATCATGAATTGAGCAATCTAGAAAACAGACTCTGCCGTTCTTCTCACAGTATCAATTCATATTATATTAACTATTCACTTTTACATGTATTTCGAACTACTCTTCGTTCACAGTGATAGACGAGCATTGGATAAAAGCAATTTATACTCTTTTCAATTCCGGAACAATCTTGGATTAGAGCTTTTGCAGCCTCCTTCTATTGCAATTATTGTGTAGCATAATTGTAGACACTGAAAATAATGTTGCCTACTTTCAGGGATAATTGTATATTTGAATCTCTGATCGGAAGACATAGGTCGAGATACTTGCAGCGCAACCAAACCAACGCCAACAAGTAAGAAAACTCTAGTCGACTAGGGGATACCCTGAGCCCCGTCAAATCTGTGTTTTTCATAGAATTTGGGGGAATTTGGGGCCGGTATCCAAAATATAACAAAATTCGAAACTGCATAAGCTACATATAAAGCTAAAAATAAAATTTGGTGTCTCTAGCTTAAAAGATGGACGAGATATAATTTTTCGATTTTGTTTTTAATCGATAACAAATAATTGGAGATAGTTATCGATTTTTTAAAACAAACTCGATCTGCGCGTGCTATACACGGACCTACAACAAAAATTTCAAGTCTCTAGCTCTTATACGGGCTGAAATCGGCGCGTTCAAACATACGGACAGACGGACGGACAGACAGACGGACAGGGCTAAATCGATTTCTGTTGTTGTCCTGATCAAGAAGATATATACTTAATGGGGTCTGCCACGCCTCCTTCTGCCTGCTACATACATCCAACAAAAACATTATACCCTGATTTCCCATTTTCAATGGGCTCAGGGTATAAAAATATACTCTTCTCACAATTCCTGATTGAGGACACAGCCCTAAATTGTTACTTAACAAAAAGGAATTCCTTTGGCATTGTTACTTACCTGTAAATCAAATAGAAATAGACGCACCTCTGCACGTGGCCGCAGCTACTTTTCGTGTTCTTTAAACAAGACTATGGACTGGAGACTGGGGACTGGGGACTGTGCCCACACAGACCCTAGTCTGGCGATAGTTTTTATATATTTGTGGCAGTCGCATTGTGCTGCCTGAACTTTTTGACAGAGTCAAAATGTATTAAACAAAAGCAAACCGAGGCAGCGACAATGAATTGCTGCATCCAAATGGGTCGGTTCGCCTGCTTCTTTTTAAATTTTCATAAAACTTTTGCTCGTTTGCCGCTAATAAATTATTTTGCAGAAAGTTTGCACCGAAGGCGACACACCGATGTGGCGGCCACTAAGCTGTCCACAGAAGGGGCCCAGCCTCCACACCAGCGCCAGCTCGAACGCCAGCTCCAGCTCCAACTCCAACTCCGACTCCAACACCAAGTCCAACTTCGGGCCAACTCTGACGCCGACTATGACACGGATTCCAATTGCGACTACAAGTCCGAGTGCAGATTGCTCCAAGTATTAGTACATGGGTCGTACACTAACTGAACGACTATTATAACGCTCGTTTGCGCCTCTTTGTTGTCCTCGGTGTTTGTTATTCCTGTGTGTTCGCTTTGTTCATAAATAATTTGCGCCACAACTCAATTTCATGAGCGTAAATCACAGTGTGGTCACTTGCTGCTCTCCATTGGATTGGGCTCTGGCTCTGTCTCTGGCTCTGGCTCTGGCTCTGGCTGTGGGTCCGTGGTCCATGGCTCGTGGCTCGTCGCCCGACGCCCGTGGCTCGTGGCCCGTACCCAACTCCGCTTTTTGACTGTCAATGCTGTTTATTGTTTCACTTCTTCTTTTCAAATAATTTTTCAACTTTTTCTATTTTTTGGTTCGTTGTTAGTGGCCATTTATCATACAATTCTTTATTTATGTCCGCCGACCGAGGCAACAACAAGCCATAAGTTCCCAGCTCTCAGCTCTAAACTTCTTTGTGTGCCGCAAAACTTTTTTGCCAAGCGCCTTGAGGGAGTCCGACCGAATCAAGCGAACAAAAGGGAGGCCCACTGATAGTCCAGGGCTCGCTTTGTGCCTCTGTTGCTTGGCATGCGAGTGTTAAATCAACACAAAGTTCCGCCAACTTTTCAATTGGTTTGACAAATATAATGAAATTTACAACATCCCATCGAATATGGGTCGCCATAAGATGGCCAACAACAACAGACGAAGGAAAAACGCCCCAGTAGACGCAAATAACGAACAGAGGGACACAAACCAAATTGACACCAATCTATGCACTATAATCGTATGCTCGCCCTGGAGAGAAGTAGTGAATCAGAGCTTATTACTTTGCGACTGTGCGAACCCAGTCAACTCATATTTATATCGGTTATACCTCAGTGCGCTCAGTGCGCGGTATCATCTCGTCGAGCATTCTAAGTATTCGGAGAGATCTCTTTTAATGCCCATCGATGCAAGCTTCTTTTACTAGATTCTCAATTGGAATGAACCTAGGGTACATACCTCCTTATACCCTATACTTATTGTAGATTCCCTACAGAGATTCCCTTTAGAATACAAATTATATAAAGCCCGTTGATATAGGACTTCCTTCAAAACTAATTGATCGAGCTTACTTTAAGAAAGTATTCTTGCTAGGTGTGACCGACAGATAACTTAATCAAAACTTAAAGGAAACAAATAAAATATCGCAGCTTCCATGTTGCAGTGACGCGCTGCAGCCTCTGTGAGCCTCGCAAATGTGGAAGAAGTGGGGTTTTCTGATAGGGAACAACTATGGAAATTACATATGATATGCATCGATAGAGATTGAAAGTAATTCAAGACTGGACTTTTTAGATTTGTAGGTCTAAAAAGATATGGATTTTTGCGCACTATAACGGTATATATTCTAAATGTTTTGTCCTCTGGAGTAAATATTCATTAGTTCATCACATTAAATTTGAGTCTGAAATCGAACAATGAATACCCGATCTAGAGCCAGCCTTCAATTCAAGAGTTCTTTCTTAACGATGCTAATTAAAAAGCCAGATTTTTGAGCATTTTTAAAACAGAAAATATCATTCAAAATCCGCCTTTGCTGAAAGTGCTTCAGGTACAGGTACTTCGAGGCAGAGTAAGGCAAATAATCGGGGGCTGTCAAATCACTTGATTGCTGGGGCCACAAAGGCTGTTCCTCTGCTAGCGTCACATCGCTTGTACAGCCTGTAGGGCAACAACTGAACAAAAATATCGTTTAAGCAATCGTAATGATTCAAGATAAAATGACAAATCATAGTTAATATTTCAGAATCTTTCGATATAGTTTACTCTTAGCTCAAGCATTGCGGCAATTCAAATTTTGCAGTCAGTGACAGCAAAGATTGTGACTCCATTTTTTCAATCTTTTCCACTTAAGTCCAATTGATGAAAAGAGTACGAGAATTTGTAAAAGGGTGCTTTGAATTGTCTCTATTTTACATACTTCCACAATTAGTTCCAATGTAACTCGCACAGTCTGAGGCAGTATCAACGCTTATCAATTGTATGCAAACGAGCAAAGCTTATATCTCGTGATATCTTCCGACATAGGCTATTATTTTACTGTGCTACAGCTTTATAGTATGCCATCAATACAATATTATTTAAAGTGGAAATTCAATGTAATTACCATAGCTAAAACCCGTTTCTAAATGCATGATGTGCATGATCTCATGCACGGATTTATAATTCAGTGTAAATTCTAACCGCAAATATTGCAATTGTTTCGCTTAAGGTAAAAGCAAATCCAGGTTTACTTCTCCCACTTAAAGCAATTGTTTGCTAAGATGAACCAAAAATCGAAGCTAAGCTAAGCTGAATCGAAGAAGAAAAATTTGGTAATATAATTGTTATACTTTACAAGTTACTTAACGAGAATTTACCTATTCAAAGAAAACAAGCTAAAATCATTGCGACCTACTTATATATAAGTCTATATCTCTTTTTTACATATCAAGTCAATAGCTCTTGGAATTCGACTCGATTGTGCAGATGAGCCAGATATCATGCGCATATGCTGAGGAAACATTTGATTCTAAATATTAAATAAATACAAGCTCATCACATTAGCATAATTCGTTTGAAGATCGACTCCCGTAAAGTGTATATGTATGCACGTATTATTGTAAAGTACATTTTTGTGCACTTTTTAAATGCTTGTCAATAAATTGGAAGAATATTTGGATTGAGTTCAAATGATGAAAAAAAATTACTCAGCGCACTTTAGCTTTATTTTGTATATAGAGACTTTGATTTGGTATATATGTATGCAAAAGCCATTTGTATTTTTTTTTTTTTTTTTAATACCCTGAACCCATGGAAATTGCGAATTCAGGACGATGATCTGGGCTAATACAGCTGCGTCCGATCTCGCAGATATCTTGAAATTTGAAATGAATACTCGTGTATATCATACGCAATACGTTTTTATCATCTTTTTCCGATTATGCATCTCATTTCCTTATTATCGATAGTAAATTCGCACATTTTGTATTTTTTAGATTTTGGATACCGGGCCTCTTTTTCCCAAATTTAAAAAACACCTATATAAAATACTAAAGACTTGAGCTTTGGCAAATACAAACATAAAGTTTTCAACAACAAATTTCCATTAGTAATGCTCATATTGCAACCCAAGCGCTGGCGCTGCGTAAACTGCGCAGTAAGCAGAGCGCGTGCCTATGCATGTGTATGTAATGCGTAGGTATATGTAATGCAATCTACATATATATAAAAGAAACGTATTATGATTGTAGTATCAGATCTTCGGAGGGTTCAAGGTATCTTCTAGTCGAGCCGTCTCGACTAGAGTACTCTTCCTTGCTTAGAGTTGCATGTGTGCATAAATATGGAAATATATATTAAGTATCAAATAGGTGGTATGTATGACATTTATGTTGAAATGTGATTTTGGTTCTACCAGGCTACAAGGCATATTTAATACATCAATTTATTTGCGTCTAGTCATTTTGATTGAGGCTAAACAATGTGATTGTTGGACAGAGTTTTGACTAACGAAAAGTATGTCATACTTATATAAAATAGTTTATTTGTGATAGTTCCGCTTGCAGGCAGATCGAAACAAAAAGTGAAACAGACATGTACATATCCATAGGATTGAACGAAATGCTAGAGACAATAAGCACCAACAGTCCTCGAATAAGTCTCTAATGTCTCACATATATAATAAGATTCTTATAACTAGTATAAGCCATTCAATTACCACATTTTCATCCTCCTTCCATTGGTTAAAAACTAATTTGACTCAACATAAAATATTTAATGAAATATTCATATAGAATAAACGTAATTGAGCAAATACAATCTACAAATAGTATATATTATTAGAGTATTTAGGTACTCTTAGCTTAGATCGGCAATACTCGGGCTACGTCTTCTTTGTGGGCCTGATTAGCATGCGAACAGCGCGTAAGGAGCCTACGGGACCGGGCTCAATGTGGTTCCACAAGATACCCTTATAGAAGCCAATCTTCTGGCCATATATGTGCTGGAACGTTCCAAACAGATTACTGGAAAGACGCAGTTAGATATGTAAGAGGGCGAGAGGCGAGTCTAGCTGAAGATGGAGTTACCTCCGCATACAGTCGCGACTGTACCACCAGGCACCATCATGGATTTTAGCACAGTTCTGTCCGTTGTCGTCGTTGTCCTGGTCGTAGGTGGTGAACTTCTTGCCGGAGTGATGGTGCAGCGCGTTGCCAGCATTTCCTTTGTAGGAGCCCAGCACGTTGAGGATGTACTTCTCGGCCTCGCTGCCAATGGCAAAGTGATCGTAGATCGCGAAATACTCCTCCTTGTCTTTGCGCATCGTGATCAGCAGCTCGTAATTGTCGCTGAGGGTCAGCCGATGCAGCTTGTCCAGGCCAATGAAGAACTCCGCGCTCAGCGAACCGAAGCCGGTCTTATACGTTTGCCAGTCCCGTTTGAAATCCTCGCTGCCATCGAAGCGATTCGCGATCACCAGCCAGCCACCGTTGTGTGTCACCTGATCGCAGCTCACATAGAAGGGCTCCATATCCGGACTGATTCGGATGCTCACCAGGTCATGCACCTGGCCCACACAATTGCGAGGCTTATCGTCGACCTCCCAATGCTTGGCCACACTAGGCACGAGAGGCTGAAGTGGCATACTAATCGAACTATTCACTAATTAAAATTTGCATAAATGTGGACGAGAACACTCCTCTGTAGACAGACAGTTTCTTCTGCAGGTCAGCAGAGTTCAGTTAGCTGAATTGTGTCGATGTCTACACAGGACTGTTCTCGTTGTTGTCAAGAATAATTTTTTTTTGCTTTTGGTTTTGGTGTAATCTCAAGGCATAGAAAAATTGCGGCTCATGGGACAACAATCAGAGTAAAGTATTTACACACATTTTATTTGCATGAAAAGTACTTACACAATGAAAACGAAAGAAATTTCAATTGGAATCCGATTTGAAATTGTAAACAAGTTTAAGAATCGTGATGCAACAATATGTAAAGCGTTGTATCATATATAATGAAATGATAATATGTACATAATGTAAAGAAAATAATAATGTTTACAGTCAAAAACTCGAAGCATATCCTGTATTCATTACAATAACTCCACAGTGAATAGGGAGCCTCTATCTTTTAGGCTATTCAAGCGTAAAATATTAAGGCAAATGATAAAATTTTATCTTTTATAAGGAAACTGAAAAAATATATATAAGCTGCTTTTGATGTATAATCATATATATTTAAAACGTGGAGTTTCGGGATTTTGTAGCTTACTAACTCCTGTGAAAATGCTGACAGTCAGACATGCGGACTGACAGACGTGGCTATGTCGACAAAGCTAGACGTCCTGCCACACCTCTTCTGCCTGTTATATACACTTTTTATACCCTGAGCCCATTGAAAATGGGAAATCAGGGTATAATGTTTTTGTTGGATGTATGTAACAGGCAGAAGGAGGCGTGGCAGACCCCATAAAGTATATATATTCTTGATCAGGACGACAAGAGAAATCGATTGGGCCATGTCCGTCTGTCCGTCTGTCCGTCCGTCCGTCTGTCCGTCTGTCCGTCTGTCCGTCTGTCCGTCCGTCCGTCTGTCCGTCTGTCCGTATGTTTGAACGCGTCGATTTCAGCCCGTATAAGAGCTAGAGACTTGAAATTTTTTTTGTAGGTCCGTGTATAGCACGCGCAAATCGAGTTTGTTTTAAAAAATCGATAACTATCCCCAATTAATTGTTATCGATTAAAAACAAAATCGAAATTCAATTAAAAAATTCTATCTCGCCCATCTTTTAAGCTAGAGACGCCAAATTTTTTATTTAGCTTTATATGTATTTTATGCAATTTCGAATTTTGTTACATTTTGGATACCGGCCCCAAATTTCCCCCAATTGAAGTTCAGTCTCAAATATAGCCAAAATGCGAATGAGTTGGCACTTTTACTAAACTGACAAATATGCCCATGGAATATGTTGATCATATGCCGAAAATTTCATTGAAATCCGTTAAATAGCAAAAAAGTTATTAAACAAAACGTTTGGCTACTTTGCAAACTCACGTGGCAGCAGCGCCAAGCGAACGCACTTGCACACACACATACAAACGCTCGCATTCTAGTCGCTTCGAAGAATCGCAAATTACGTTTGAATTTTGTTTAATTATTAGCTGCTGCTTTAGTTTACATTTGCCACAAATGCTTTAAACTTGAAATTTTTGTATAATTTTACGCTAAATATAAGTGTATTGGAAAACAAAGGTTCGACGAGGCTCAGGGTATACCCTAGTCGGTTACGCCCGACTAGAGTTTTCTTACTTGTTTCAAGTTGTTATTTTCAACGGGTTTCCTACATGGACACATATTGCTATAGACATATACTGACGAGTTCAACAAATTACAATTAAAGCAAATCGCATTACCACAATAAAAATTATAAATAATATTCTCTGATGCCATTCCACAGTCGATCCACATGAAAATATATATATTGAAGTCCAAAAGTTTTTGTGAATAATATCATTTTAATATACTATTTAATTTAGACCAAGATAGATTATACAAGTATGATATAAGCAGAATTTGGGCTTAGATCAAAATCTGAAATATGAAGGACCTAAAGACATCGTTGTCTTTGATTATAAAATTCTATAGTGGGAATAATGTATAACGTGGGCTATATGGAGTTAAGAATCGTGAATTTAGGTTGTGTTTTCGAAGTTTCAGCCCTAAACCACATGCACCTGTGAGTAACTAAATACATTGGCATATCGTGCCGGCAGCTTAAGCAAGAATCGCATAATAAATCACATTTTACAGAGCGACAATAGACGGATCAGATATCAATATATGAACAATTGATGAACTCAACTCACATGCGGGACTCTATGGGGACGGCTGGCGCTCGGCTCTTGTACTTCTCGGTGAGCTGTTCGACTTCGCTGAGATCCACTAGCAGGGCTTGCAGCTGGTCGGCCATGTGCTGAACTCTGAATGAAATCAACTGCGACATGAGCACCGTTTGAAGCGCACGGCGAGGCATGCTCGAATATGACTTACCGCGCTGACACAGCTCCTAGCACAGCCGCCGGACAGCCCTGTGTGTGCTGCAAAATATGGAGTGCAGGAGAATTGGAGCTTCCTAATCGAATTGACTTGACCTACATTGCGATAGGGCTGCACCGAGTTCAGCATGATGTTTGTCACCATATTTCCGGGCAGCGTCGTCGACGGGGTGCTCAGGCAGGTCAAAGCAGTGACCAGGGCTTCCAGAGTCATGCTGCGGCTTCGATATTGGGCTTGATGTGCAGGCCACTAGCTCAGCTAGCCAACTGCGACGCAATCGAGCGTCAGCTACTGTGCGACTCGTGCACCAGTTACGAGCTCGACTAAACTAACTATGAAACTAGTTATAATTGAATACTTGTTTGCAATGTCTGAATGCACAGCCAACTGGAAATGCATTTAAGCAACGACCTTTGCTGCTGCCTCTCGCAGAGAACAACTAGCTTACAGCCCCAACGCCGAGTAGTTCCAGCTTAGTATAGCTGTGCATCCGAACAGGGCCGTAATGTCGCAAATGCTACAGCTGGACGCGCTGGTCACAATGCTGGCCTGCCTAACCACAACCCAGACCAATGTGAGCGATCAGGTGCTGCCCCCGGACACTGCGGTGAGTCAGCTGCGCACATTATACAAATCCTACAAATAACATGAGATTAAATGCGACATATAAGAGACACGTGTATGCACATATAAGGTACAGGTAGATTGGACGTACTTCTCCATTGCGGATGTACTACTCCATATAAGGTGTACTATAACAAGAGTTCTATAGTCACGACTGCACGACTAGCAGATACCCTGAAATTAATTGTTGAATTACTTTCCTTCTAGACGGAATTTCTGAATAACCATCATATGTATGTATTTTATTGCAAATTTTGGTGGAAGGGGGAAAGAATCCAAAATGCAAAATATACAAAATATTTAAATTCATTACAGGGGCCTCCACAGTAAATGCGAAGTCTACAGCTTTTACGGTATTTAGCCTGCGCTTCAAAATCAAAAACTAATTATCGATAAGTGATATATTTGTACTTCGCATACGCTAGTATAAATTTCCAATTTCTCTAGTCTCTAGCTTTTCCGACCTGCGAGACTGCTGCGGTTACACGGAAGGACACACGGACGAACGGACGGACGGACAGGCCTAAGACAGACATGGATCAATTAACCCCGTCAGCCTGATCAATACATTTACATACATTTTCATAAAACCAATTTACACCGAAATCCCATTTTAAATACCCTGAACCCTCAGGGCATGGTAATACTTTTAGTCATACAAGTTGGTCTTTGTCCTTTACAGGCATCAGGCAACTGTCCTCTAGAATTGATTAGCAGTCTGAACACGAAGATTCAATCTCTGTCCATGGAGCTGGCCAGTGCCAGGGAGCAAATGGGCACCCTACAGGAGCAACTGGTCGATCTGCTTCGCTGGGGTAACGCCAACCGCGGTGGGTCTGCGCCGGACAAGAGCTTTAGTACGCGCATGTAAGCCATTCACCTCGGGTTTCTTTCTCACAACTAACCTATCTTATTCTAGTCTCGATGTGAGGCCACAGACACTGAATGATGCCGTAGTGTCGGACGCAGCAAATGGAGCAACGGCTGCGGGTCTCGGAGAGCCGCACAACTGTCTGAAGCAGCAGCAGGGCGTAGTTCGCATTCGATTGCGGGCTAATGTGGAGCCGTTCTATGTGTTTTGCGATCAAACTACTCGGGGTGGCGGCTGGACAGTTGTGGTGAATCGTAACGATGGCAGCGAGGACTTCAATCGCAAGTGGGCCGACTACAAGATCGGATTCGGGCCCCTAACAACCGAGTTCTTCATTGGACTCGAGAAGCTGCATAAGATTACCAGCAGCGAGGACAACGAGCTGCTCGTCATACTGGAGAACCGTAAGCAGGAGCAGCGCTATGCACTCTACGACATGTTCAGCATTGGCAGCGAGGCGGAGCAGTATCGCTTGAACGTGCTGGGCAAGTACCAGGGCGATGCCACTGATGCACTGCGCGAACACTTGGGCAAGAAGTTCACCACCCAAGACAGGGACAACGATGAGAGCAGCGCCAACTGTGCAGATGCCCAGTCGTCGGCCTTCTGGTACAGCAACGTCTGCACTCTGAGGTAAGTCGAGTTTCCCTCGAATGTGCACCGAGACTTAAATGCCTTCAATGTGCTCCCCAGCAATCCCTTCGGCCTCTATCAGCCCATGCTGCAGCGCGACGTGGATGGCTTTAAGGGCATACTATGGCGAGGCTTCCTGGACGGTCCCAAGGGTTCGCTGAAAAAGGTTCGCATGCTCGTGCGCCCTCGATCTAGCAGCGGTTGAGCTACAATATATTCATCCTCGCCATATCTCCCAATACAATATATTAATAAACAGAAACATACTTTTATTTTGGCAATACAAAAATCCCAAATTATAATATATAATATTTTATATATAATATGTGTATATAAAAAAAAAACATCATTATATAAATTCTTTAGTGGTTTACCTTAAACTTTAGTCAACAAGTAGGTAACAATGCAAACATGACTGAGCTCTAGTATATGAATGAACAATATATATATTATTAGCCTTTCTGACTGTTACAGAGCTGGAACACATCATTAGGAGAGCGACTAGACCTCATTTAAGTTATCTGTCTCCTCGGTAGTCGTTGTCGTGCGACTGGTAGTGGTGGTTGTGGGATCCTCGGAGCCCTTGACCACCAAAGCATCGCCAAAGACGGGCTTGAAAAATAGAACGAAGCGCGAGTATCGCCGTGCAGAGTTCTTGAAAAGAAATTAAACGAGATTAATGGGATTTAAAAAAAAAGTATATGTAAGTCTTTCGTAAGTCTTCCATATACGAAAACGCAAACATAATAATACTGCGTTATATTGACTATGCAGAATATAGGAAGAACAAGCATATGCATTGCACCTCCACTGAGATAATCATACTTCACTCGTACTGCAATCTGTAATGCTACTAATATTTAAATACTTCTACCTAATAAGTTTACGTTTTAAGCTTATGGCTTTTTAATAAATAATTAATAATATTTAATGTAAATATTTTTATTTTATAAAATTTGTTGTAAGTATTTTATAATATTATAGTTACTTTAAGATCTTTTATAAATATTTCACAAGCCTTTTTATAAAATATATCTCCAATAACTTTTATATTGTATTTTATACTATACTTTACATTTTATCTAATATTATTATAAATTATTATTTTATTATTTTATTATTTAAAGATTCCTCGAACCCAGTCGTTAGAAGCTTGGAGCTTAGATGCTTACGCTCCAACAATGTGAAAATTACAGGGCATTTTGTTGATATGCCATGCCCCCAAAGGATCTTACAAATAATTTTTGAGTCATCAACAGAGGAGGCTCACAGTAACTCAATCATCTATTATAATTTTGGAGTTTCTAGCTCTATTAAAGTCTATTAAGTCTTTAGTCTAGAGTAGAAACGGACGGACAGCAAGGCGGAATTGCATAAAACCAATATACCCCTTTCACTTTTGCGAATGAGTACAAAAACTTACCATTATAAGACGGGAGAAGGCTTGAGATACTTGGGTGACCGTGCGGAATGATTTGGTGAACAACTCGTCGGGCAGCTCGAATGAGACGTTGGTGCGGTCCAGTTCCGGCGCGTCGCTTAGATCTTTGCCACCGGCGCGGGCCCGTCTGGTCTTGGGCTGGGTCTGGTCGGACAGAAGCCACGAAGCGAAATCGAAAAAGAAGAAGAAGAAGAGAGGATTGTGAGTAAGCCGAGTTATCAAGGCATGCTGCATATTAGACATAACGAAGACAAGGCCAAGGCTAGCGCTCTGTCGACCCCAGGGTTGCATTGAAAAATCGAGTTTTGACTTGTTGTTTCGGCTTTTGGTTTTCTCTTAATGTCTCGTTGATACATATATGTAAAAAGCCAAGTGTTTAATTTATCGTTTATTTAGTCGAACGTTACATTAATATATATATATGCGCCAATATTTACAAACATGAGTACAATGCGTAGCATAAAATAAACTTAGATATTGCCCTGACGACAAACATTCGGAAGCGTTTAACAAAATTTGAAGCTTAGGTCTAGACTACAACGACAAGGGAAAAAAAAATCGTACAAAATTTATATGTCAATGAAAGAGTGCGAGCATCAGAGGAAAACTTAGGACAGTTCACTCCTCCAGAGTGTGTGTGTGTGTGTCGTGTGTGTGTGTGTGTATGTGTGTATATGTGGGGGGATGTACATAAATTAGAGAACCTCAATGCAGAACGGACAAACGAACGATCCAGGCCAGGTTATCCAATTAGCCTGCCAACCAAGTAGACAGGTAGCCAGGTAGCCAGTGAGATAGGTGCTCTAATAGCCCGCCTCGTCGGAGTCGGGTGCGGGTGTTGTGACGCCAGCAATGCCATTCACGCCGCCCGACGACCCCTGCAGGATGGGTCCCGAAAAGCTCAAGAACTTGGACACGATGTTGCCCAGGCCGGCGTTGGGATTGCCATTGCCGGACGAGGAGCCGCTGAAGGCGGTTATGGTCGTCAACACGCCGGTCGTCAGATCGTTGGCAATGTTGCCAATGGAGCGTATCTTTGGCGACACGACGGCCGTGATCAGAGTCTGGAAGTCCTTAATTGGCACCGGCGACTTAATGTCCCACTGCTTATTCTTCTCAATATTGGAGCGATCCAGCTGCTCGATCACGCGAGTCTTTGTGTCTAGAAAGTTATCGATCTTCTGCAATGGCAAACATTAGTCAAACACGCCCAAGCATCATCACCACATGGGGCTCTACTTACACCAAACACAAATCCGAGCACGGCATTTTTCGCCTCAAATGTCGCATCGGGCAGTTTTCTTTTGTTGCGCTCGAGCTCGCCGCCGCCTAACACCTCCTAGAATAGAGTTATACAAGAGAGAACAGACACTAAAGCGTTTGGCATGTCAACAGTTCCTCCTCCTTGCCAGATGAAAGAAAGACAACAACGAGACAGCTATTGCATGTGAAAGTGCATCCAAGTGCTGTGCCGAAGAGAGCTCAACCCGTGGAGCTGCCTTCCATAGTAATTTAATTAGCGTATAAGCTTTCACTCTTATGCAATAAATATATAATATATAAATGTGATAATTGATATACATGTGCTCTTCTCAATCGTATCACTATTGTAAGTGCCTCGAAGCCAATATACCCGCTTGCACTCGTGAGCGCGTATATCAATGACTCAAATTTCGAATGCCAAATCTCGTTAGACTTGAACTAATTACGCGCCTGCAAGAAACCCAATTGAAGTACATAAATGTGATTACACTTAGCCCAGTCACACACACTCACACACCCATTCAGGCACGCTTAAGCCACTTACGTCTATTCTTAGACCTCACTTGGTATTGGTATCGACGGGGCTGTGACACCGAGGCAACAGTTCGGCATTCAGTATAATTATGCTTGTCCATGCTTAAAATTCACAGCGTCATTGGCCACAAAACGCGAAACACTCGATATGTATGCACTTCTCGAATGTGCCCAGCTCCAAATGGACTCATTTCTAAACAAGACGCATGCGCCAAGCAGCCCAAAGTCACAGCGATCGTTGTTGTTGCGGCCCGATTAGTTTATAGTGCATTTGGATGTAGAAGCGAGCAGGTAATTAAGCCGCTGAGCTGACGATGTTGCCTGTTTGAATAGCTAAAACAATAGTCAGCAGCGGGGCCCCCATAAGGCGCAAACATAACTGATGAATGCATATTGACTCGTGGCTAAATATCAATGTCAATGGAGTGGAGACACATTTACTGATAAGCCGCTTGATACCCGAACTCTTTTCCACTATCTCTTCATATATACATATATATCTAAAACATTTCACCATTATTTTGTACATTTCGCTTCTGCTGTTATTCATAATCGATTTGCAAATTAGTGGGCACTAAGCGAATATTCGCATAATGCTGTAAATTACTCAAACACAATTAACAGCAGCTGCAGTCGGGTGTAGTCGACTGAGTAATACCCAACCCTAAGTATGACTCTTCACATAAATTTCTGCAATATTTGTATACAGTATTGAAGCAAGACAAATATAACATCTTCCTAATGTCAATATCACAACTCAGACTCCTCGCATACCACGTTGAGTTGGTTTTATCGTGGCCTACGCAACTATGAGAGGTAGATACAAATTCTGCAGAACGAGTTTATTCTATAATTAGACGAAACGGATCGAATTGCTCAGAGATTAGAGCCAATAAGATAATATATTTACAGCCAAGACATAAAAACCTCTGAATTTAATTTGCATAAGACAACAAATAACAGATCTATTCAGCTCATAAGAAGTTGTCTAACGTCTGCGCAGTACCCTTTAGTCGGGCACTCCCTAGTGTAACGCGCCTCTCATAATTCGTATCATATTGACGTAGGTCGCAGCACGATTCGTCGTGCGGCTCTCTATAACGCGTTTACGCAAGCTTTCGCTTTCGGTTCAAGGTCACAGTGTTGAAACTCGAAATGGATTGATAATTGGATTATGCAGTTGTCTGCGGCTGTGCGTAGATCAGATTAAAGACGGATCGTATCGGAGCGGATCGGAACGGATCGGAGTGGACTGAGTCAACAGTACGACTAAGGCGGAAAGACAGCGCAAGCGGCGACGTCAGTCGACCACAAAATTAGCAAGTGCTCAGCTGCAGCTTACACAACAATAACAACAGCAGCAGCAGTAGCAGTAATAGCAACAAAAGTAACAAAGCAAAAGGCGCAACAAAGGGGCTGCAACAAGTGACTTTTACGCCTCAGTAGCAGCTGCAGCAGCAGCAGCTGCAGCTGCAGCAGATGGCGGGGCAAAGGAGCCAACAACAAGTTTCGCCCCCCTCATGACAGAGTCGCTGCTCGCGGACTGTTTGCTTCCTAGTTACTGTGCGGTGGTTGTGGCTTGTGGGGCTTGTGGTGTTTGGACTTTACCTCTGCATTGATGGGGTTCAGGTCGGCGGGCTCGCTGCCGTCCTGCAGCTCGAGCAAGACCTCGGCGGGCGCCGATGTCGCCAGCTGTGTTATGGCCAGCAGCAGCAGCAGCAGCGCCATCGTGCAACTCGTGGTGGACTGCATTCTCTCAGGCGTTGGCGTTGGCGTGGTTATCCTGTTGCGTGTACGGATCTGGATGTGTGGATCTGTATCTGGATCTGGCGAACAGAAACAAATAAAACAAAAAGCGAGAGACGTGGGTTAAATGGCATTCGGGGATATTTATTAGATTTATTTGCAGGCGTAACACAGGGCGCATGCGCAATGTGGCTGACGCCAGCGACCTTCGGCCGCGGGGGCCCTCCACAGTGCTTTACACCTCTTACATACGCATTATGTACACATATACTCTACACTACGCTATGGGCACGCACCAACGGAATCGCAGTAACTGAGCTCTCCGCTAGCCACAATTGGTATGCAAACTGAACAGCAACAGAGCAACAGAGCAACAGAGCAAGCGAGCGAGCGAGCGACCAGACGACGACAACACACAGACACAGGGCAAAACTTTTGGAGCAGCTGCCGCAGATATGCGATACTAGCACGTTCACTAACTTTAAGCAAATGACTGCAGACGAAAGTTACTTCAATGATTTAGCAGTGGCCAAAAATCGGTTACACAGCCAAAGCGCAGTCGTCGAAGCTTTTGCAGTCGACGTCGGCGTCCGCATAGACCTCATTTGGCCAACAGCCAAAAATACAAACAACAACTATACATTCGCCTCTCGGCGCATGCGCATGCGCATGTGTGTGTGTCTGTGTGTGCACACACACAAGTGCACATGCGCATGTATTGAGTGTGCAGTACATGTGTCTGTGGGGAAGACTGAGAAAACCGAATTGAATTTTATTGCGCGCGCGCGCGCGTCGAGCTCGCATAGGCGTCAATGGCTCGGCAAACGGGGAATATCAGTATTCAAGGCGGTGTCGGCGGCGACGCCAGCGTCAGCGTCGACGGCAACGGCAGCGCTGGCGCCAGCGTCGTCGTTGCCGATGGCAGTCGCGCTGAAGCTGCGAACACGTTTTGAGCGAAAACCTTAACAAAACAGCTCAATAAAGTGCAAAAGTTGTAATGGACAGGCAGCAGCAGCAGCAGCAGCAGCAGCAGCAGCAGCAGCAGCAACAGCAACAACAACTTGAAAGGCTCAAAAACCTCTTTAATTTGTTGCAGTTGTAATTGTTCGCTTGCCAGATTTTTTTTTTTTTTTGCATTTTGTTTTTTTTTTTTGCAATGCTCTTTTAATTTGAACTTTTGTTTTTTTAATTAAAATACAAACAGATACACACACACATACACACATACGTGTACAGAGCCACATTAATTCGTATGCGCAATCTGTTGCTGTTTTCTACTCCATTCTTTGGGCAAGCGTATGCGATGACCACATAGATCGGATCACACTTCACTTGGCTCCATGCAGCGCCAGCCGACTGCACATGAAAATCATGCGAAATGCGCTCAAAAGATCTGGAGAATTATACGATTTGTTTGCTAAACTGTGTGCGCCCATAAAACTCTGGCCATAAAAGATAATTTGAATAATAAGTGAACCCCGACCCCATAAAAATATTTATGTCCATGCGCTTGCGGCCAGTCTAACGAGCTGCGTCAATTAACTCATGCCTGGGTCGAGTCAGAGCCCAGATATCTAGAACGAGACATGTCTACATGTCAATGTGTGATCTATATCATAACTAATTTCTCATTTAGAGCCTAAGAAAACTATCCAGATATGCGTTCCTTAAGATATTTGTCAATTCTTTTATGTGTAATAAAATAATTCTTTATTTAACTTTAAAGATTAGTAAATATTTAGATTTTTAAAATTTTTTAAAATTTATTTTATGTTTCTTTTGTAAATTGTGATGTAAGCTTAGTAGAAAAAGCTATAATAGTAAAATTGTATTAGCATTTAATAGGTATTGCCTTTAGAGCATAATAATTTTAGGTCAAAACAAAACACAAAAAGGTAAGAAAACTCTAGTCGGCCATGACCGACTAGGGGATACCCTAAGTCGAATCTGTGCTTTTCATAGAATTTGGGGGAATTTGGGGCCGGGATCCAAAATTTAACAAATTTCAAAATTGCTTAAAATACATATAAAGCTAAATATAATTTGGTATCTCTAGCTTAAAAGATGGGCGAGATATAATTTTTTAGCTGAATTTCGATAATGTTTTTATTCGATAACAAAAAAAACTAATATATTTATCAATTATTGGAAATAAACTTGACCTGCCCGGGATCTACAAAAAAAATTCGGACAGACGGACGGACGGACAGACTGTCGGTCCGACAGTCAAACGGACAGGGCTAAATCGATTTCTCTTGTCGTCATGATCAAGAATATATATACTTTATAGTGTCTGCCACGCCTCCTTCTGCCTGTTACATACATCTAACAAAAACACTATACCCTGATTTCCCATTTTCAATAAGTTCAGTGTATAAAAAATATATTTGATATCAAGATAATAAACCATATTGGATAGACAATTTGATGGCATTAATGCTCAAATATGGTTTTAACCATGAAACCTCCAAGGCACAATCTGCAATTAGGTATTTTTATAACCGTCACAGACATATGAACCATTGACTCCAGACACAAATTTTCTGTGTATGTAAAGGTGTTTGGACTTAAGTTTGTGCATTATTCTCACTCCAAGCGCGACAATTCTCTTTATTAAAGAACCTATTTAGGCAACGAAAGGCTTCATAGTTCTATATGCCATAAGCAGAACCAATATTTTGATACTAACTTCCAAAATTTACAAGCATTGCTCTAGTGCAAATCTTTTAATTAGAAAATGTCAAGTCAAACTAAAAAAGTAAATTTCAACTATTTATTATTGGTTATTTAATAAAGCCGTATTGACAAATCAAAATTGTAAAACTTACAAAAAAGGGGGGAAAAACGTTTTATAACCACGCATAATCTTATGAAAATATTTACATTCGCATTGCCTTTGCATTTTTACACAGATGTCAATTGCTGCAAATCCAATATGAAGTGTGATTCCTTAATTGCTAGGATTTCCTGTACATGCGAAAATGTTGCAATTTATGTCATGTGAGTTATGCAAGTTTCTATGGCTTTCTCTTTCTTTTCAAGTATATATCAAAAGAAAAATGTGCAATCGATCAGAAATGTATAAGGTTTGAAAGAATACATGAAGTTTTATGGGAAAATAATTGTATTTATTATAAGAAAAAGATTATAGTATTTATTAAAAAGATCTTCATATTACATTCACTCTCTGAAACTCTGTAAAACTGCAGTAAAATCTTTAAGCAAGCCTTAATGAGACATCGTGTCGCATCCCTTCATCTCTCACGATCGCCGAGTGAGTGAGTGCTCATTGCACTTGTACTGCAGATGACCTTAATTGGATTTCGATATGTTGAGCCGAGTCCACAAACTTTCGCTTAAGTGGACTGCTTACATACTTTATTTGTTTTCTATTTGTCAACTGAGTAGAGATGGACTCAGAGTGTCTTAAATAAAAGAAAAAACTCTCCTTCGTTGCACTCTTTTGGTGATCTATGCTCGAATTACAATCCTAAAACTGTTATGAAATGCATCAATATGTAAATCGTTTGTTAATTATAACTAAAAGCTATTTCAAGTTATATATTTAGATTAAGTCAAAAGTCAAGTTCAAACATTAATAATACTGGAGTGGCTTAACGCATAAATACCAACTGAGAGGCGAAGAAACCAATATACTCTTTCTTTTGATTTCGTAAGCGAAGCGAAAGACGACAGACGACGAAGATAAAGCAAAAACCATGCGAACTGTTGGTAAAAATCCCCAACAAGTGTCATCGTTTGTAGGTCGCAAGGTCGAACCAGTTGAGAGAGCAGCCAGCCAGCCAGCCAGCCAGTTGTATTCACAATTCAATGTCGATGTCGCTGTCGCTGGTGCTGTCTCTGTCACAGTCGAAGAATCTGTGCTATGTCCTACAGATCGAGCTTTGGACTTGTCTCCTCTGAGACGCAGACGCTTGTAAGATATTTATTTTACTTTTTAAATCGAAAGACTTAGCAGATACGAGACAAGTTTCGATTGCCCACAGCCGCCAACCCACCAAACTAGTCGAATCTATTGACATTCAACTGGCTGAAACTCGTTTAGATCGATTTCGGGTAGCAGCTAAGACTCCGACATGGCTCCAATGAGAACATCTATGCCAACTGCTCCTCTTATGAATCCATCTAAACTGCAAGGGCTTCGACAAGATGTTTTTCCTAGTCGGGAATTAGTTTATCTCTAAACTAAACTTCTTGGATCAATTTGATCTAAATGGATAGATGAAAAAGTCAAAGACAGTCGACAGACAGACATACGAATGCCGTGCAATCAACTGATATAATATTTATTATAGACTTAAAGGTGGAATTGAAGAGGATTTCTCGAAAGAAAAGCCTTGAAGGAATCGTTATAGCAGCTATGCCATGTCAGTCACAACTTCAAGTTGGTTCTCTGCTCCATCCACAGCTATTTATTTATAGTTTAAGCTGATGACTAATTTGGACTGTAAATATATTGAAATATTAAAGGTGGAAATAGAAGAAGTGAAGGGAAAATCAAACTAAATATTAAACGAAAAATATTACAAATATTTAATTTTGAATAACCCTTAATAAAAAAGATTTTAAAAACAAGTAAGAAAACTTTAGTCTGTCGTGACCGACTAGGGGATACCCTGAGCCCCGTCGAATCTGTGTGTTTTCATAGAATTTGGGGGAATTTGGGGCCGGGATCCAAAATGTAACCGAATTCAAAATTGCTAAATATAAAATTTGGTGTCTCTAGCTTAAAAGATGGACGAGATTTATCGATTTTGTTTTTAATCGATAACAATTAATTGGGGATAGTTATCGATTATTTAAAATAAACTTGATCTGCGCGTGCTATACACGGACCTACATTAAAAATTTCAAGTCTCTAGCTTTTATATGTTCGGAAATCGACGCGTTCAAACATACGGACAGACGGACGGACGGACGGACAGACGGACAGGGCCAAATCAATTTCTCTTGTCGTCCTGATCAAGAATATATATATACTTTATGGGGTCTGCCACGCCTCCTTCTGCCTGTTACATACATCCAACAAAAACATTATACCCTGATTTCCCATTTTCAATGGGCTCAGGGTATAAAAAGGAAATATTTAAATAATAAAATTTATTTGTCATAAATATTCATTAAGACATCTATGTTTTAGCATTTCTATTGCCTTTGCAATCAAGAATAATTTATAATTATTTTTTTTTTATTAGTTGGAGCCTCTCAAGTATCAAGCACGAGTCATAAAATGTATTATAATTTTTACGACCTTTTTGCTTATTATTTACTTTTGTACGCAATCTGTGCGAATCCTTTTAAATGTGCGCGGCAAACGAATGGGTTAATGGGCGCCGCTTGAAAATTGAAAATGGCTGTCAGTCGGACACCTCAATTATGCGGAATGGCCATAACAACGTGCAGCGCAGTTAGTTGGCCATCCCAGCTAATGCTGTGTGGTAACTCGAGCTTGGCACTGGGCGTCTGCGACTTGTGGCTGCTTGCTGTTGCCATTCGTGTTGACGACATGCAAATGGGCTGTGGCACAGGCTGTGCAGCGCAGACGCGTGTAATACACGGCTTTTGTGTTTGTTTTTATACGTTTTATGGAGTCAGCTTAACGCATCTGCACACTTGTCATAGCGACTCGCTGGGCCATTTGACATGGTCAAGACCCCGACGCCGCTCACCACTCGCCGCTCGCCGCGCGCCGCTTTAACTGCTGCAACGGCGCGACGCTGTTTTTTAATGCCCACATCGACATCTCACCGGCTGGCACATAAAACATAATTGCGAAGCGGCTGATAAGCGCGTCCTTGCCCACTTGGCCCGGCTTTAATAGATGCGTTATGCGTGCGCCAAAAAGATCATTGCGCAAATGCTAAACGCTCGATGGGTCACTTGTATAATAAATTCACATGAATACACTGAGAGTGCTTGGCGAATGCATATGCATGTTGCCAGTCATCTGCCGTAGACATTTTAGGGACCCAGTTATGGCGCATTTAATGTGTAGTAGCTGCAACTTGTTCTCCATTCGCTCGTCAACAGCCATAATTTGGCATTGCCCAACGCTCGAGTCTCCGCTGGCTCGTTGGCTCGTTGGCCCGTTGTCTGCTGCCGCAAAACGATTGTCATTATACATTATTCAGTTGTTTATTAATGTCACATGCTCTCAAGTTCTTTAATGCACTGCGCTGCATGAAAAAACACGGCTCGCTCGGATCAGGGCTGCAGCATAAGTCGTGACTATCTAAAACAGGTCCATTACCTAGCAAATTCCGAATTTCACACTAAATTCACTGTGATATTTTACCGAAAATATTTTACCGAAAAAGCATATTACTATCTAAGAAAGAGCTTGATATATTTTGCAAAATTGTTGACTCAGAATTTCAGTTGAAATTTATTTCATAGAGTCATAGAGCGCATAGACCTATCCAAGAGAAAAGCTCAACATATTTAACAAAATATTTTTAAACATTTTTGACTTCGAACTCCAGCTAAAATGCACCATGATTTTTTACTTAAAATATATTTAAGACAATAATATATTTTATTATTATTAGATACTTGCTGAAGACTAACAAAATATGTAACTATCGACGAGAAGAGCTTAAAATTTAATTACAAAAAAGTTTTGTACATTTGTGACTCCGAATTCCAGTCAAAACTTACTTGGGTAATTTACAAAATGTATTTGAGATATTTAAGAACCGTCTCTAGAGGAAGAGCTCAACATTTTTTGCTAAATATTTTTGAACATTTTTGACTGCTAAACACTTAAGACATCTTCAGTTTCTTCTCTTGGCTTGAGGCAGGTATCAAGTATTAGGTGTAGTGAACGTAACTAGAATCTCATGTTTTAAATGTTATCTTAATCATCATCAGCAACTGCATGCCTTGGCCATCCATCATTGCTTTTCAAGAGCTCAGAGGTTGACTATCTTAATTATGGAATCTGTGTACAGCTCTGTACAGATAGCTAAAAATCCACTAATTAAAGTCGAATAAATGAAATGATAAGTAAATTAACCTTAATGATTTAAGATACTCAGATGAAGCTCTTGCATAAGTATGTCTTGCTTCCATTTGGATTTATTTCCTATGAATTGATCTCAACTTTTCTCATATTCTAATAGATAACATTTATTCAATAACTTTCTTCATATAATTATAGTTATCATAAGGACTTCCAGTATTATAAAGTTTATCTATGTCTGTGCCTTCTCCCCTGAAAAAAGACGGTTCAAAATAAAATGTTTACTTAGCTCTTATTCAGCATCTCTCAGCTGAAACTGACTCAAATTGAAAGGCTGAGCTCTTGAGATCCCATTCACTAACTGGCAAGCCCTCCTATCTGCAAGGGTATCTGATCTTCTGTGTAGCGAGTATAGTCTTGCGGGTCGTTCTTGTCACATGAACAAATTATAATAGTTAAATCCAAGTCGAGGTCTCTCAGCTGAAGCACTCTTGGGAGTTACGTGTCTTGAGCCATTTGGCTGAAGTCTCTTTAGTTTAATTGCATGTATTAGAGTAAGTTGATCCACGTATGACAGCAGCCAATGCCAAGCCTCTAATCTTATCAAGAATCTACTTGCGCTTAAAGCGACTCAAAGTTCAAGCTCTGCACTCGCGTGATGAGTGCAGGGTATACGACTGAGACGCTCAAGTATGCCCATTCAGCAGCTGCAGCTGGCAGCCGCAGTAATTGCAACAGTGTTTTGGGCCGCTCTCAATTACCTTTTCAAACGTAATGCGAAGGGGCGTGGCAGCGGAGCGCAAAAAAGATTGTTTTGATTATAAAGTTTTGTTTTGTATTTATAAAAATGCAAAGGTTAATTCTTGGTATACGTGGCCAGAGCTGAATTCTCGATCGTGTCTGGTGCATTAAGCCCGCTCGCAGCTTAACAATTACAACTGGTCGGCGAGGCAGCTTATGAAATGTGTGTTTATTCGTATGTACATAAGTTACTGGCTACTGCGAGAGCTGCGGCTGTACTTAAGCGGGCGTGCCAGCCTTGTTTGGATAATTATTAATTTAATATAAATAACTCTTTGAAGGCCGTCTCGTGCCGAGCCGAGCTGCAGTCGCGCTCCAAGTAATTAAAGAACCAAAGAAAATGTTTTCATGCATTTGCATTTAAAACTAATCGAGCAGAGGATGCCCAGACGTCTCTTACCTTATTAGCTGGCAAGCAGTAAACATTAGTTGGATAATACCTCAAACAAGTGTGGGCACGTTCGCGTACAAATACCCTGCTCTCACAAGCATTTCTATGCATTGGGCATGCTCGAATATGAAATATCCTGCTCTCACAAGTATTTCTATGTCAGAGAATACCTCAAATAAGAGCAAGTATATTCATAGGACATGCTCGAATACAAATACCCTGCTCTCATAAGCATTTCTTTGTCAGAGAATACCTCAAATAAGAGCAAGTATATTCATAGGGCATGCTCGAATCCAAATACCCTGCTCTAACCAGCATTTCTTTGTCAGAGAATACCTCAAATAAAAGCAAGTATATTAATAGGGCATGCTAGAATATGAAATACCCTGCTCTCACAAGCATTTCTATGTCAGAGAATACCTCAAATAAGAGCAAGTATATTCATAAGGCATGCTCGAATATGAAATTCCCTGCTGTCGCAAGCATTTCTTTGTCAGAGAATAAGATTAAAGTCAAATATGTGTGTTCATCGGGCATGATCGAATACGAAATACCCGGCTCTCATCATCATGCTCTTAAAGCTTCTTATCGTATCCATTCATCATGTAATTATAATGAGAGTTAAAGAATACCTCGCAGGTGTATATGTGTCCATCGGGTCTGCTGGAAGTTTAAATACCTTGCTCTCCCAAGTAAACCTGATCCATAAATGATAAGAACTAATTAGCCACGCCACTCACCAGCTAAGTGTAAGGTAACAGACTTAGCTTTGACTCAAATGATTTTATACCATTGAAATAAGACTTCCTCTCGTACTAATTACTCTGGCATTGTACATTAATATACTCTTTCAAGGAATAAAATGTGCAAATTGGTTTTGGGAAATGTTTGTCTTGCTGTCTAGCCATCTGTACACATGAACCCAAACATCATATTGGCGGGAAGCTTGAAAGGAATGTTGAAGCTTGTACTTTTAGCACCTTTGTAGGGAAAGACCGTATCTATTGCCCAAGTAAACAGTTTTGTAGAAGATGCTATATCACTTAGAAACTTGATACGCGTAAGTGCGATACTCGAACCTAGGGCATCTCAGTTTACAGCTAACAACTTCTAAAATACAGATCTATGCAGTAAGATGACGTTTGATCTCCTCTACAGATATAGAAGATATACATTTTATGGAGCAAATCGAAAATCTATGTTGTTATTTATTTATATTTAAATTCGATTTTAACTCATCAATCAACAGTTCATATAATCATTTATATCTGTTGAGACACTGTTCACAACAAACATTGATTAATGAATATCCTGGGATTTCATGTGCATGAAGTCAGTCCGATTATGGAAATCGGCAAACATTCACGATTAAAGCAATTTTATGGCACTTACAAGTCCACAAGACGCCCAATATCCTTGTTTACATGTTGGGTCGAGTCGAGTAAGAGCAGAGCATACCGGTTTAGGTATTTTGAATGAGTTCAGCACATTAAAAGTGTCTCTGAGGCAGTTAATTTGCTCAGGGTCGTTGCCGACTGTTCGCCCTGAAGGCAATCTTAATTGCAACTGAAGCTTCACTGCGCACGCAACCAGAAGAGCCTGTTGTTGAGCAACTGTGACAAGTCGGAGACAACTCGCACATTGTCACTGCTGTGAGGCGGGCGGCACTCACAACACGCCTCCAGCCGACTGTCGGATCAGATCTTTTATAAAGGGCTCTATATTCCCTTCCGCTTTACCTTTCAAACACGTCCCCGCCCCTGGCCTTATCAACGCGTGACGCCCGCTGACAGCTGTCCACACCTAGCCCCAAAATAGGATTTCCTATACAACACCAGTCAGCAGTCTGTTACTTTCGCTCAACAGCAACGACGACAAGTGCAGCGTCCACAGTAGCTGCCGGCGTCAGAATCTACAGCGGCGCTTGCTTCTACCCGTGTCCTTGAAGCTTGGCTTAAACAATTCCCAGACTTTGATGCAGTTGTTCAATGTCAGCCTTGCAACTTTGTAGTCTGCTCGAAGTAGTGCAATCTGTCTGTCGCTTTAGTCCCTGACCTTCAGTCAACTAAATGTAATACTGTGAGACGAACTCGTCAACTGTACGCCGCAATTAAGTAGCTCAAAAAATCCTATAACAATAGCCTTTAAGTAAATTGCAACAGTTGTATTTAAATATTCTGCGATGCCACCAAGCTTAGCTCACATTGTCTGTTTGATATAGAAGCCTATTCAGTTCATCTTGCACAATTCTAGGCATTTTTCATAATCATCATCAAAATGTGTATTAAATCTATAAAAGCTTTCTGAAAATATATTTTACAATTAGAAGCAGGCGTGGCAGACCTAACAAAGGCACGCCCTTGCTACCTAGTCCGTCTGTCTATCTGTACACCTGTCCTTCTGCTCTTCTGTCCGTCGATTGAAATTATAAATAAATATCTCTGCTTATCATATTTTCAGCAAGTCATCCCAAATAAATGACATAATAATCGATAATTTGATTTGGGTTTCTGAATTTGGATTTTTTAAATTTACTGTGTAGGTTCCTATGATTATTAGACCGAATGAAAATATTTAGTATTTTTCCTACCTCTTTCCTTAATAATTACTTCTCATGTATGTATAAAAGAATCGTAAAATGATTGGAGCATAGGTCTAAGGGTATATTCTAGTCAGGCAATCCCGACTGAGCATTTTGAATTACGTTCTATGATATATTTAGAATAGATTTATATATTTAATAATATTGATGATTCAGGAGACCAATTCAAGCCCAAAAAACTATGACATAATCATCCTTTAAGTCTAAAAGTATCTGCTCGACATTATAATACCTGTACTATTTACAACATTGAAATACATTGCACATTTGTATATCACATCAGATAAAAAGTCTAAATTACGCATGGTCAAAGCTCCAAAAACTCTACTCTATCTTAGAAACTAGTCATACGACAGCCGTAAACTTTGTACACATATCCATTAAGGGTTGGGCTTATCAAAAATCATATGAATTTAATATCAATTGCCTACGAAGCTTTTTAGCCTAAACCAATTCCAGATTTCCCGCCATATTTGATACCACAGCTAGTACGATATTTGAAGCATATTATAAACAAAAGTATTGATTTAAAATTTAAAAGCTTCCATCCCAGAGTCATAATTCATCAATACCTGATATGGGGGTCAGTCATTTGCGCCAAAGTCTGTCGGCTGGGATAACAGATGCCTGCTTTGATTGACTAAATTAGTGTTCGCTCCGCTGAGTGTTTAATAAATGACGCACAATTATTATATAAAGGCAAGCTTAATAAATTTACATAATGCGAAAAAAGAAAAGAGAAAAAGAGGGGGAAAACAATAAAAGGCAAATACAATAAATAACAGACGAATGTGTTGATGTAAAAACAAAGGCTAAAGCGCATTGTTTTATTGCCAATTTGATAAGTTTTTCAGTTGCTCAAACTTTGATTTGCCTAACCAATTTGGGGGCATTGGAAAAAAACTTGAACGAAAAATGAGAGTATTCATTACGAAAATAAAGCCATCAAATGTGTTAAAACGGTCAATAAACTTATTGACCGACTTATGCTGATGCACACACTCGCGCACAGACAAGCGAGATACCTGTATAGCAACGCCCCCTCGCTCGTTTGCCTTCAACGCGGGCAGATTGTGCTCCACTTTCGTGGCATTTACTTTCGCTTTTTATATACCGCAGACACACTCGCACACACACAGTGCTTGCATGTGTGTGTGTGTGTGTGTGAATACTAATCGCCTCAATACGAGGCTTTGTTATTGTTCAAACTGTGTCGACGCTTCTGCTGCAGCCGCTGCTGCTGAGGCTTATCTTGATTCAAGCCATCGCAATCGAGCCCAGTCAACCCGATGAGCGGTCCAAACGCACAGTTTCTTAACGACCTTGAGACTGTTACCGGTTTCTTTAGCCCAACATAAACGTCTGCTCAGACACGCACACTCACACAATTATGTATGCCTTCACTGACTCTCTGTGTCTGTATGTGTGTGTGTGTCTGACTGTGACTATCTGTGGCAGCATCGACTGTTTTCATGCCCATCTTCACCTCTCTATTATTGCATTGCTTGCCTATATTAAGATCATTTGAAATGGTTTTAACTTTTAATTGACTTGTTTACGAGCGATCATTGCCCGGCTTTGCGCGGCCTTTACTATTTCAAAAGCGCCAGCTCCAACCAATTCCGCCCACATTACCTTGAGGCAACCAAAGTTATCTACCTTTAGTTATAACTGCATTCGGTATTTGCTAAAGGGTTCTAGAGTTAGGATTGTAATGCTCCAACTTCATATCGTTTTCTCTATTCTGTATTCATTCGGCATTTGCTAAAGAGTTCTTGAGTTAGGATTGTAATGCTCCAACTTTATATCGTATTCTCTATCCTCTATTCATTCGGTAATGCTCCAACTTCATATCGTATTCTCTATTCATTCGGCACTTGCTAAAGAGTTCTAGAGTTAGGATTGCAAGGCTCCAACTTCATATCGTATTCTCTATTCTCTATTTATTCGGCATTTGCTAAAGCGTTCTAGAGTTAGGATTGCAATACTCCAACTTCATATCGTATTGCATAATATCTCTTATACTATAGCTGCTATTGTTTTAGGTAATTAACCTTTGGTAAGCCAGGCAAGTAGCTTGGGTTCGCTTGCAGTGAATCTCTCTGTGTGTAAATGAAAGTTAAACTGAGATTTGTTTGCTTTAGCTATTGGCTGGGTCCGACTGGATATTGATTTGGGTGTTTCAACAGATGTATGATTTATTAATAGGGGTATGCTAATCAGAGCTGTCAGGCGCATACACACGCATTCTCTAATACACATATTTTGTTTTAAATATGGTGTTTATTATAGCTCTTAGCCATGGCTAACTGTCCGTGTGTGTGTGCGTATGTATGTGTGTGTGTGTGTGAGTATTAAAATTAATTTTAACATTCGCTGCGTGTTGCAATGCGATGAAAGCGTCATTCGTTTTGCAAGCTGCTGGTTTTTGCTACTGTTATTGCGCTTGCCACCAATGCAAACTTGGCTGGGACTGGCCCATTGCCGAAGCGCTGCTCGTTAGCAAGTTCGTTGCCTAAGTCATTTGATTTGTCACATATATACGCACTGGGCGAATTCGAAACTCAGCTGATTTTCATACGCGCAGCCAGCGAAGGGAGAAAAAGAGTGGAAATATCGAATATATTGAGCATGAAATCGAGATATTTACTGCGGGCGGCTGCAGTGAGCGAACGCAAAAGATGACCTAAGCTTGCTTGTTCGGCCAATCATTAGCATTTATTTTTGGCTCAATGTTTAACTATTGACTTTCAGCCGAACTAGACCCCATTTGGTATATTATTTAATCAACATATTCACTTGACACATTTTCGTGTATTTTTAAATCAAGTTGGCTCAAAAGCTTTGCCATAAGCTCCACTTATCCGCCACCATGAAACGTTGACCGAAGGAATTTAAATTTATAATTTTAGCCTTGCACAATTTGCTTGCACATTCTCTTTAAGAATACTTATCAGTTCTCTGATCTATTATTATATATACCAATTATGATTAGGGTGTATCTTATCTCTATAACATAGCAGTTATGATGGGATGGTCTTTTGCTGAAGGACTACCATGTTCGTGTAGTTTTTTCTCTTGATCCATTCCATTCTACCTTCTTCTTCGTTTCTTTATGTTTCCCATCTTCAATATTTCTCATTTTATCTTTATCACTCGTTTTCTACAGAGATATATGCAAAGAAGTCACTCTCTCTATCGTTCCTTCTTTCGCTTCCTCTCTGTCGCTATATCTCACTCTTTACTATCTCTGTCTCTCTCTTCAAGTCTTTCCCCATCTCTCTCTTTTCATGTATCTCTCTCTATTTCTTCACACGTGTAGATATCTCTCTTTTTCCCTTTATCACTCCCTCTCTCATTCTACATCTGTCCTTCTCTCTCTCCTCCCATCTCTCCATCCCTCTTTCTCTCTCCCCCTCTCTCAATCTCTCGATCTTTCTCGCTTTTTCCCACTCTCTATCAGTCTCTCTCTCCTCTTTCTATCTGTCTCTCTATAACCTGTCTCTCTCCTCTCTCTCTACCTCCTCTATCTCTCTCTCCTCTCACTCCTCTATCTCACTCTCCATCTCACTCTCTCCTCTTTCTCGCTCCTCTCTCTCTCCTTTCTCTCTCTCTATCTCTCTCTCTATCTCTCTCTATCTCTCTCTCTATCTCTCTCTATCTCTCTCTCTTCTCTCTCTCTCTTCTCTCTCCTCTTTCTTTCTCTCTCTCCCTCTCTCCTCTCTCTCTCTTTCTCTCCTCTCTCTCTCTCTCTCTCCTCTTTCTCACTCTCTCATCTCTCACTCTCTTTTTCTCAATTGATATCTCTTAGTTTCTCTATCTCTTTGTTTTGCCTAGTAAAACTACTTACTGCTCTTCCCATTCACTTTGAGCTAATTATTTGGTATCTGTCTTATTAACATTTATTTAATCTATATTTTTAGCTATTTATCATATTCACACTTCTTTAAAATGTTATTAATTAATATTAAAAAAATTACTTTCGACATATTTAATTTAAAGTATATACAAATTAATAATATATTAATAATATTTATGTGCATACTATACGTAATATTTAAAAATACTTCTCAGATTGAATGAAGCATTCATTGTTTACCTATATTTATAATATATATATTCACATACGTATAAATACTCACCGCATATATTTAGAGCTTCGCTGGTTGTCAAACTTGATGTGAACTCTCACCGGCACTTAGCACTTAACAACTGCAACAAAACCCACTTTGATGTTATAATAAAATATTTTGTAGCCTTTACGCAAAATCTGGCACTGAAATTTTCCTTTTCACATTAAGAATTTTAGTTAGTAGTTGCAGATAAAAAAAATATGTATAACACTTAAAAAAATAAACTAAATAAATAGAGTAAACAGCGCCAAGGCGTCCGGAATGTCACTTGGTCTTGTGAAAGATTCACGCGTAACTGAGGCCGCGCAACTGACAGACGAACTCGAAAAGAAATATGTAAAAAGCACAGCGCAGTAATAAGTAAAAAGCATGTTTATAATGTGCCCCGCGCCGCCCTGCCCCACCCAAATGACATTGTTACATGCAACGAAAAGAAAGTGACAAACTATGCGCTTCACTGAAAAAGCAGCTGAAATCGAAAGAGAAAGAAAGCCAAAAAGAGAGCGAGAGCCAGAGCGAGGGAGAGAGAAAGAGAGAAAGAGAAGCAGCAGCGGCGCAAAACAATTGCGAATAGCATTGGAAATTGAATCGGAAGAAGCCAGCGACAATCAAGTCAAGCCAATCGAACTAAAGCATGGGCTGCCATTATCATTTACTCAGTGAAGGGCTGCAGAGCGCTCACTCGAGCTAAACACACTGCGCGTCACTCAAATAGAGCAGCTCTTGGCGGTAGCCTCTACAAAGCTGTTGCTTAAATCGTGCTAAAGTAGAGTAAATCATGTGTAAACAAACATATATATAATATATATTTATGAGTTAAGTTCATCATCTTCCATTATAATTCCGTATTCCCAATTTCTAGTCGCTTCTCTTCATCCACCGAAAATCATACCGACCCTATCTGAATGGCCTATAAAAATACCTGACTCTCATTCATAACATTAGAAGAGACAAGCCAAACCTGGGAAGTGTGTAGCTAAGCCGAAAACCTTCCGGAATAATATTTTGACAAGTCTAAAAAAGCTCTTAGCCTTACACCACGACTGCTGCAATAGTGGGAGCCGATAGTGAATTGGGAAACTAAGAAAACAGACTACGTTATTAATTTCACAATATCACGGCATATTGTATTCACCGTACAAAATATGTATACAATCTAAATATATAATACATACATTACTGATAAGGAAATGGAATACGAATTGTAAAATTTTTAATGAATTTTTATGTTTTATATTTCAAATTCAAAGCTATATAGCTGTCTATAGACTACGCTCAATAATGATCATAATGCCTAATAGACTTTGCCTCCTTCCACCTAGTAAAACATACACTGAATTCAGTTTCTCTCTGGGTTCCTAGAAATATAGAACCAGTTAGTGGCATTCTTTAAATACAAATTTTATAAAATATGTATGTCTGTTGGCAGCTGCCGAGCTTTTTCAGCAACTTTGACTTGGAAGAAGATCGTATTAAAAGCTCTAGATTAATTAGATCATTATTCTTAAAATTTATTTCATGTGGAAAAATAAGTTAATTTGTCGAAAGAAACAAAGAAACGCTTGAAGATGCTTTTTGAACATGGATTAAAAATTATAAGAAGTTGCATATACTAAAAGGTCCTTACGAAGCTTAAGAAAAGAGGGTCTTAAATGTATACGCATACTTTTCTAACTGAGTTTCCGAAATATAAAAAAAAATAGTTTAAGATTATTAAAAACAAATTTTGATATATGTGTGTTATTAAATAGTTGTTCATCAAAAAAATGTCCGCATAATTTTTCTGGCAAGTGTATATTATAAGATTACCAAGACAAAGTGAGCTTAAATTTCAAATTTTGATATTACATATTTAAATTAAATTTTAGCTTAATTTTTGTTTAGCTCAAATTGACGGTTTTCACGTGTTGCATTAGAAAACATTTAATTTTTTTCCGAGCTCATCAAAAAAGTATTAAATAGAGACTGCAATTGCCCTCACACATTGACTTCATCTTACTAATTAAATAGACACTCCCAGGTATAGTCACTGTCCCTGCCTTTGCCCTTAGATATTCACTCTTCCGTAGAATATTCGAAATGCTTAGACTCTTACTCATCTGAGAGCTGAACACTTTACTGGTATTCGAGTGTCGCGCATTATATAATGTTTTTCGAGTCCAATGACTGTTGTCTACGAAGCAAAGTTCAGACTTGAGCTTTTCGTAGCGATAAACCCATTTCATGAATCTTAGGTGGATCAGTCAACTCAAAGTTCCCGACCTCACCCAGGCCGGAGTGGAGTAGAGAGTGTGGGTCAGCCCAGATGCTGGCTCAGGCCTCGGTTCTGTTGGGCAAAACAAGCTTAGTTAACCTGGCAATTAGCTAAATGAGGAGCACTCGAAAGCTCTGCGTCAAGCGCACAAAGGAAATACCGAATTGCACACGGCATATTTGCTGCATAACGACGACAGCTTAGCTTGGAGCAAACCTTTTCGATCTTACTTACCTCTGCTTAATTACAGCAGTGAGAGTGAATTTCACTTGAGCGTAACCGACATTTCACTTAACATTAATGTCGGAGAGAATAGCTGAGAGTGGCTCGAGCCGGCGTCTTCTTACATCATCCACTCAACTGGCCAGTTGTCCGAGCTGCAAGTCGTCACGGCTCACGCACATCCCCTGCCAGCTAAGAGCCAGGCCAACACATCTATCTTCTGCCCAAATGGTGCTTTACGCTTTCTTAAGCGCTCAACTAAGCGACTATTTACATTACCTTATCAAACGATTACAAAACCATGCAAATGTATCGACGAAGTTAACTCTTTATTTCTTATGAACTACTTAAGCAAAAAAAAAAAAAAAAGTTGGTATTAATACGTTATGTGAAGATGAGACTTTCGGTTGGCAGCTGGCAGCTGGCCTAGATTTCCGTCCACGATCTTTGGGCTGGCTTCATGTGATGGCTGCTGCTGGCAAAGAGGCTCGTGGCGGCATGCGAAGCACCGCCCGAGGCACCCAGCGACGCATTCAGCAGCAGCCCCAATGCACTGCTCACCAGGTGCGAGGCGACCTGCTTGATGAATCCGTTGGAGTCGAAGCCAGCTGAGGCGTGGCCCTCCTTCTTCTTCTGGCGTGGCAGCTCGGCGCTGCCGTGACGTTCCTCCGATGTGTCGGAGGGTCGCTGCTTCGCCTCCAAAAGGGCGCTCAGGAAGTTTTTGGTAAATGTAAATGGCTGTGGGGGTCCTTCATCTTCGGGATCCTGCAAAAGGAGAGACCAGAACGCAGTTATAGCCAGCACAATTCACAGAGTCTGTCAGCTCATCAGGGTTAGTAGCACAAACACAAAACAAATAATATCAAAGGGCGTAAGTACTGCGCTCAACGAGGCCAAGACGGTTCCCACAAAGTTCCCCAGAAACTGTCCATTGTTTATCTGCAACATGCAAATAGATAAGGAAGAGTCATCAGCAAGTGGTTAGCTAGCACCATCCGGGAACTTAGACATACCGCACCGCCACCGCCGGACAGTCCGTCGAAGGCCGTACCCACATACTGGCCCAGGACGGTGCCAAAGTTCTTGTTGCCCGCCAGGAGGCCGGAGAGCAGCGACGTTGCCGTGCTAATCAGCGCCTCAATGTCCAGGCCGCCCGGCTACAGATGGAGAAAGAGAAACCTAAAAGTTAACGAGCTGCCCTTGCGCCATTATCGTTGCACACTGCTTACGCCAAAGAGTGTCGAAATGAGGCCCGTCAGAGCGCCAATCAGGGCGCCCACGTCCGAGCCGCCCTCGCCCTGCATTGAACAATGGTTAGCATAATACGATGCTCTTTATCCCTCTCCGGCTCTTGCACTTACCCCACTCAGGCTGCCAATGATGCCAACCAGACCACCGCCCCCTCCGCCGTTGCCATCCGGGCCGTCGTCGTCGCCGGGGCCAAGCTCCGTGGAGCCAATTTCATCCTCCTGCTTGGCACTGGTTTGAGTCTCGGTCTTAACTGTAATATTCCGCGACTTCATAGGCGCATTAATGAGGAATTATTCAACTCTTTAGCAGAGATGGAATTTTTAATTAAATAAATTGTCGCGCCTCACTCAAAAAACACATTTCAAGCACTTGATTCATCTCTTTTTGTTACAATTACAATTAGTTTAGTTAGCCAATAAAGCTGTGATGACGACTATGAGATAACCTCTAAGTAGATTATAATGAAAGCGAAACCTTCGGTTTACCACATATATTATTGGATTGGATAACTGCTTAAGGAGAGGTCATTAAACTGGAGTTGGATTTATAAATGTCTATCTAGTCAGGTCCAGTAGACTAGTCCGAGTTAGTCACAGCATAAAGCTAGTTATAATTGAAGTTGTATTAGAAGCACTCACAATATTATCCAGCTCATCAAATTCGGTTTCCATCGGGGCTGAGCTTTTGTTCTCCTCGTTTTTCTCGAACTGTTGCACCACCAAATTGTCCCGAAAGTCGTCCTGCATGATCAATGATCGTACATGACGTAAGGCCCAGGCCACAATATGCTACTCACCTCTGCCAATTTGGAGTTTTCCTCGAGCATAATGTCGATCTGGTCTTTGATGTTGTCGGGGCTCTTTAGCTGGTTGACTGCTCGCTTGTGGAGCACCTTGTGACTAGCCTTATCCAGCGGTCCACCAGCCGTGGCATGCTTCAGCAGATAGTCCAGGGTTTTGTCGATTTTCGTATCCAACTGGGTCTTCATCTGCGGCACCTGCTCCAGTATATGACAACGCAGCTGCCCCAGTCGCTTGCCCACCTGCTGCTCCTCGCCATGCAGCTCCTTTACGAGCGTCTGCATCTGCTGCTCCTTGAGCACGCCGTGCACTTCCTGGCGGAACTGCTGTTCGCTCTTATCATTGCACAACAAGTCCATGGCGCTGCCGAGAATGTTGAGCGCGTGCAGATCGCGCGACATTTGCTGCTCGATCGCATCGATCTTGGGCAATATGTCGTTGCTGGGCTCCGCCTCGGTCTGCTGCAGCAGCTCCTTGATGGCCTGCACCAGATGCTGCTCCATTTGCTCCTTGGTCTGGCGAGCCCCATTCAGCAGTCCCAGGCCCGTCAAGGCGCGCAGCTCCTCCGGCGGCAAAGTGCGCTCCAGCCGCTTATAGGCATTGATGGCGCGCAGGATTTGAGCTTGCAGCTTCACCCCACCAGGCCGAGCGCTGGTGCCGCTCCAGGAGCAGGCGCACATAAAGAAAACCAACAGCAGCAGCGCCTGCAGCTGCCCCGTGTTGTTCATGGCTTGGTCGATTCACTAAAACAACGCCCAGCACCACACTGTACTTTATATATGAATGGATTGTCCACCGCAATCATGGATGTCATCCATTGCGTTCCCATCAAATTCAGTCCAATCCATCGATCGCCACAACTCTTCACTTGGCTTGTTTTCCGCTTAGTCGCATGTGGGCGTACCACTGTCTCCTCCTCCACCCTCGCTTCGCTGCACAATTCGATACATTGGGTAATCGTTTGTGCCTATAGCTATTGCTATATACATAGATATCTGAGGTATGTCTCTTGTTGCCCAGTGATCCGTGTCTATATTCGATTTCCTAAGTAGAGCACGGTATGCAAAATTTCCTCAAGCTAATAATTATTGCTTGAATTCGAAATGCTCTAGAGATCTGTTGAGATACTTATCTGGACTGCTAAATGTACGTCCCTCGGGCGGACAGAGATCAGAGTAAATGGATCTGGAAGTACCATACCATTAGCCTCCATATAATTGCAATTACGGGAATACGCAAATCTTCCACTGAAGGCCAAACACCGCCACTTGACGCTACCGAGACTCCATTTGACCCCTTAGCCTGCAGTAAACAAGCCTGCGAATCTACTTATGGCAGGCATCGTAATATGTCACCTTAGAGAGTCGGTCATTAGGCTGAATCCACTGCCAGTCAACGTCTCCTAAGGCATGCGATTTCGGATTGCCAAGCCTTAACAATGCAAATAGACCCAACAATTAGCATTTGGCTGTCAATCAATCAACATAAACGTATGACACTAATTGTACAACATTATCTGCCTCAGTTGCGATCCCATTCACAGAGCTGTGAAGCGAACGCCTCAAATTGAAAACCAACTCAAGCATTCTTGACTATGCTGCGAGTCGTAGAATCTAGACTTATGTTGGTTCTACTTTTCGTTGCTATTATCTAAATTGCAAATTGCTTTATGGTCAACAAATAAATTGTGTGTATTAATATTTTCCAACTCTCTGTACATGTTAGAAGATAATAATCGACCTTAATTCATTACAAACTGAAAGAGAAGTGACACTTTTATTGCTGATATCCATGGAAGCTGTCCATAATGTGGAACTGCCATTTGATCATAAATTGCTTTAGGCCTATGTCGAAATGCCAGCTCAGTTATTGCTCTACGTGATATGTGATATGTGCAGGAGTCATCTCATGACGAACGCTCATCAATTGGCCTAACACACCTCGCATATTTTCTCTGTTCCAGTTTCAAGTTCATAGGCAAGGCTAACAAGCCAAGCGATTTCGAAGCGTTCGAGGCCAACGCTCAAGTCGCTATTGACAGACTTGCTAACAACTGACTCAACTCATCCTATATTAATACTTCTCCCTTAACAACAAAGTCAAATATACCACATCCATGCCTTAATCTACAATGTTCTGAATACAAAGGATATATCTCAGATCCTTTTTATTCTGCTGTTATTAGATCAAACCGAATACAATCTTATTCTAAGCTTGAAGTTGATATCAAAAACATTTTAGAGTATTTTTTTACAATTTTGGGTGAAGGGTTTGGCATCCAAAATCCAATATATACAAGAATATACATTTAAAACTTAAACTCTCAGATCTTTGTGTGAAAAGATCGGAGGGACGGACTGACAGCTGACGGACGGACGTACTAATAGACGGACAGCCGGACATGGCTAGATTGTTGATCAAGAATATAATACGTATTTTTTGAATGTGGCACGCCTTTCTTCTGTCCATTACATACATTTTAGCCAAACCATCATATCTCGAATTCCCTTTTACGATGGGTTCAAAATTTAAAAAAAAAAAAACAGTTTAAGTTAAGCTTAACTCTCAGAATGTGTTCTGTCTTCATGAACTATAACAGATCAACCAACCAAGTATGTAGAAAATACAAAAATTGTCTCGCCTTTATCAATTTGATGTAACCTTTAACATCGTTACTCTGACAGCTTGGGCTAGACTGAACAAATATTTACATCAATAAAATTTGATTTGATTTTGTTATTTCGTTAGTCGCAGTCACAACAGTTGTAAGCACACAGGTACAAATGGAGGAGAAAAAACATTGTAAGCTCAAATTGTTATTGGGCTTTCCGCCGTCGAAGACGGAAGCGGAAATAGCGTTGCCAAGTCACGGTTATGAGCAATCAGCGCCGGCATCAGCACTTGACATTGCCGAGCCGCACAAATTGCGGACCACACAGAGATAACAGCTTTGTACTTACATACAACGACGCGTCGCTGGTTATGTTTTTTTTTTTATCTACCATTGAAGCTAAAGACTTAAATCACTGAGCATTAAGTGTGAGTGCGACGATGCCATTAAAGGGCGAGCAAATAAACTAGTTTTTAGACACGCTAAATGAGATCTGCCCCGCCAGCTACTTGCGACCTTATGCGCCCCAAATCAAATCAAAATATTGTCGATCACTTACGAGCAATTGCTAATTTCCAGTCTAGACCAAAGGAAAGAGCTAGGAAGTGGCATTCGAAGTCGTCATGTAAGATCAAAGCGGCAAATAAAATGCATTATGTATGCAAATTGACGATGTTTACTAACCACTTTGATCTGAATTACTGATCAAGTTTTTATTCATGAGCTTTTGAGATATTCTGAATTTCATAAACAGCATCGCAGCTAGAAGATCAGACAGCAATGCCAACATTGTGAATTATTGTAGAAAGAAGCAAAAGCAATAAAAATAGGTTAAATACCTTGTAGCACCACCATAGCACCTCGATCATAATGATAGATCTCTTCAGGTGATTGAGCTATCCTAATGGAGTCTTTAGGATTGGACTAACCCAATAATATGAAATTTTCGACTCGATATTTAGGGTAACTTTTAGACTTTCTGGAATAGTTAGAGCATTGCCAGCGTCAATCGAATGTCGCTGGATACCAAATAGGAAAAATAAGTTCATCGAAATCAATTAACGAACAGGCAAAAGCCAGCCTGAAGGCCGTCAACAGCTGGCTGGCTGCTTGACTTGGCCCGAACCTGTGTGTGTGTGTTCGTGTGTTAACACATATCTTTGTGCAAGAAATAATAACCTTGCCAAATCGTTTGACTTTGTTTTCATTAGTCGCCGAAGCTTGGCAAACCCAAGCAACACGCTGCATTGCAGCTTGACAAAAAAAAACAAAAAAAAAAACTAAAGCCAAGACCAAAGGTAAAATAACAACAAAACACAATATGAAAACAAACAACAAAAAACTTATAATTTTATTGGCAAAATAGCTATAAACTTTGCACTGGTCTGAGCAATTTATGATTGCATTTAGTGTCGTATTGATAAGCGAACTTTGAGTTGTGGCCGGAATTAGAGCGGGGCCACACACACACAGAGACGGACGGACAGAGAGACTAAAGCATATTGCCATCTGATGTGTAATACCTATAGAATCTAAGCCAAGTTGATAATTGTTTGGCAAATTGCTGCACAAATTGACAGCAGCCACAGTTGCTATACCCTGCAAAAAAGACGGCTCAACAAGTGAGCCGTACTCAACTAGTCGCGATGTAGCTAGATATAAAATATTTAAACTAGTCTGTGATGCACTCGGGGAGCTTGGATTTCTATATATCCTAGTTATCAAGGTGAAGCATAGCCTACAGCTTAGTTAGGAATGGTTTCTGTAATTCACTCAGACAATGTAGATCCATATTAGCCTAAGATCCCTATATATCCCAGTAGAGCTAGCAAGAGCTCTTACTGGTTTATCCTTAGACAATAAAATTCTTCCGATGGGGATATAAACGTCAGGCTCCACATGTTTTATGGATATGCGTCACACTTACTTGATTTACATATATATAATATATAGTATGTAACAAGCCCAAAAGAGTAGGCAAAAACAGATGTTGTCATCGATGGGGTCTGTCACGTGTGGCGCCATAGCTTGTGGCGTTACCAAGCGAGCATAAACTTTGCAAAGTTTATAGCGTTTAATTGCAGTAGTTGTATGTGATTCAATCTCATAACTCAAATCATTTTTAAATATCTATGCATGAAAAAATTCATATGGCCAGACCCTGACTGTTCAGGTTTCTGGACAATATGCATTATATTGCCAAATACCGCTTTGGCCATCAGACCGCAATCCCGCGCCTGCGGCAGGCAGACACAATAATGCAACAAACTCATATAGCATATATATCTAGCTATAGATAATGTCTATAAAGCACAAGGAGTGGCACTCTTCTACCTTGCTGCATTGTCGTGGTTTGATCCATTTTCAGTCTAAGGCAAACGAGTTTCACACCTCCTCCCAGTGCACTTGTAGCTACATCAAAATCAATTTGCTTAAATTATTTAACCCTCAATGCTGGCCTGGCGAGGCTGGGGGCCTTTCTAGTGCCTCCTGCCGAAATAAGCATAAGTGCCGACTCATTGGGAGATTTGTAATTGAATTTTTTCCTACCAAATCATTTCAATCAAAGTCAGGCGGGCCACAGCCACAGCGCAGCCAGATTTCGCAAGTCACTTAGCTATTCTTGGCCAGTCTAATTAGTTGACGCTCGCGGCTGACCCCAAGCGCTTAGCAAGAGCCGTGAAATGTCGCCGCGTTGCCGTCGTGGACCCGTGGACCCAACGCAACCAATGAACATAATAAAAATGTTGCGCGACGACTCCAAAATAAACGAGACAAAAATGAGAGAGAAAAGACTAGCATAAAGTGCCAATCTGATCAATATCACGTTGGGCCCTTCGCAGAGGCACTAAAGCACCGAGACATGATTAAAAACTGATAAATCATCAATTTTGCTCTGTTCCGCCAGATGCGATTGTCTGTGACAGGCGGAGGGAAATGTGTCAAGAAATTTGAAACTCTTGATTAGCTCAAAGACTCGATTCAACTTGACTCGATCTGTTGCTATAAGCAGAAGTTAAAACAGGGAAAGGGAAAGATCTATACGAATAAACTCCTTATTTATATATAGGTATACCTAAGCTACTTCAGAATCCATAAATTCATTTAATTATATTTCAAGGGGCTTTTACTGGGTAACTTCTAGTGCGACACGCCCCGCTAGAGTGGTTGTAGCTGATTTCTTTTGACACCTTTTTACACCGTCAGCCAGCCGAGATTCAATTTGATGTTGCTTACATAGTTTAGTGCCTCGGACTGCTAAAACGGGTCTAAAACTGGTACGCGGACTTGTGTGCCAATCACCCAAATGACAGCCCAGCCCCGGCAACAAGCCGCCAAATAATTAATATATAGACTTATTGTACCCTGCACTATACCCAGTAAAAGTCATGCTACAGTTGGGCAAATACTTGTTATATTGTAGGTAGAAGTAGAAGGCAGCTGATTAGCATATAGATTATTGTTTCAGAATTGAGATTTCAAAGTCAATATATGGTTTTTGTTTAGAGCTATAAAAGTTTACATCATAATAAAATACAGAAATATATTTTTATAATCAATAAAATCTTTATTCGATAGAACGCTTAACGACATAAATGTGGTGATATGATTTTGACCTCGTAATTATAGTTACCGTGTCTTAAATTCCAGTTTCTCTAACTGTCACAATAGTTATCAACATTGTCTTAGAAGAAATATGAACCAATGACTCCACCAGCCCACAAAGCGCACCAGGCAGTAATTGTGTTTCGAGAACAGATTGTGGATTATCACTAGATTTGTGCGCTGTTGCATTTCCTTTACATATCCATTCAACAAACGATGGGCTTGATCAATATTACATTGAATGGACGAATTCCACGATTTATAAACAGGACCTTTATTTTGATAGGCATTTCTGCAGTTATCAAGCATTACTTTGATGTAGGCTTATTCATAATAAAATGTCAAATTAACCCTAATAAAAAGCAACCATCAACTGTTATTTGTCTTGTCATATAAACCAATGCTCTTTTATTGAGACTGCACTATCCACAAATTATAAAAGACTTTCGCTTTGACATTTACATAATCTCCAAAGCCGTAAAGTTGCCTCCATTATACTGATCAATCCTTACATCAAAGAGATGTATTCCTTACCTAGCCGTGTTTCTCTCAAAGCCTTCATTAGACTCGCATTTGGCGTCTCTCATTTAAAAGTCGATTTGTCTATGTGTACCTCTATACATATGCATAGTTTTCCGCCAGTTGGAACAACTTTTCAATTCAGAATGCCGCAGCTCGATTAAATGCAGAGCAACAAAATGGCCGCCTTCGAGTTGGAGTTGTCACAAAGCGGAAGTTGGCAATCGGAGCTGGCCGGCGCGTCGACAGAAAAAAAAACCAAATGAATAAGTAGGTAAATTAATGCGAGCGACATCAAGATCGATTTTTGTTGAATTCTCTTTTCGGCTTCATTTGATTGGCTTTGAATGAAAATCGGCGCTGGCAAAAGATCACAGCGCGAGCTCTTTACCTTCGGCAACAGGTTGTGTGCGTGTGTGTGTGTGTGTATGCGTATGGCCTGAAGGATAACCAGTTGACTAGCGACAGCGGCCACAGTCACTAAATTTGCTCATGTCGCTGCTTTGGGTTAACGACACAGAACAGCGGCTTGTTTTCAAGACATGCATGGAAAACTACAATTTACGCATACGCCGCATAAGCTGCTGGCTTAGCAACAGCTACAGCCACAGCCACAGCCGCAGCTAGAGCGCAGCGCGCGCAGATAAACTATCTTGACGTTTTACGATTACAAAATGAAGGCAGGCGAGCAAAAATAAATCTCAATCCGAATCCGAAACGCAGCTCAAACAAGTCGAAGTTTGAGTCGACCCACAAAATGTTGCATGTGTTTGAAATCAGTTTAAGGTGAATTAGATTTTCACACACGGACACACTCACACACACACACACACACACACACACTCACACATACACAGAAGACACACGAATATCTAATCACAGCCTGTGCTTTGCATATGCGCAGAATTATGAAATTAGTGTCGGTCTCCATTCGCTGCCAAATCGAAATGGCATTAAATGAAAACTAGTAGCAGAGCTCCGTATGGGAGTGCTCGACTAGCGAATACCATGCACCCAAAAACTACCCATGGTGGCAAGGATATTCATATCCTATTAATGCCACAGTATAACCTTATATATATTAGATCTCTTGAAGGTCTTATTTTCCCTTTTTATTCTCACAAAATTCTATTTATAAATTAATACATATTTTTTATTATTTTTTTTTTTAATATGATAAATGAAACTCTCTCTATGACAGTTGACAAATGTAAATATATTTTAAATTTTAAGTTTTTGCTTTAAATATATTTATATTTTTATTTACACATCATAATTTTGCAAGCGATATGCCCATGCTCACAGGTTTGCATTGGGTTCAAGGTGCAAAAACTAAATGAACTTTAGCGCTCGTTGCGTTTTCGTTTCGTGAATGTTGCGATTGATGTGGGACTCACATTACCACGACTGCCTCATTCCCTGCATTTGCACTTCAACAACAAGGAAGCTTTTTACACTTGCTAGCTCTTCAAATTTGGTAGCTTCTTATGACAAAGAAATACAATAAATTTGGATGCACAACGAAGAAGGCCAAGCCTGTAGTGATTTGGTACGGCGTGTTTTAATGGACTTAATTGATGCCGATTTCAAATAAAAACATCCGCATTTCTAACACATGCAGCCTTTGAAAAATACAATTCATTAGCTTTTGTCTGACTTTGCATTTGACAGCATCGCATATGAATTCAACAACATTCTTCCTTTATGCTTATCGGATTTCTTTTGTTTCAGGTAACCAAATTCCTTCTTTTATGACTTTTGATTAAATAAAACATGTCTGTTTAAATATGCTTAAGTATATTAATAAAATAATTCATATTTTAAAGTTTGTTTGTTTATATTTAATCTTAAAATTAAATTAATCTTACTAGTTTTAAAAACAAGATATTATAGCGAGTAAATTAATTAACTATTTAGAATTTACTAGCATCAAAGTAATCCTTAAGTTATTTAATTCACAAGCTTTAATTTTTATGTCTTCGTGAACATGTATGTAACAGGTAAAAGAAAACATGGCAGACCTCATATGGTTTATGAATTCTTGACCAACGCGAAGACTTAATAGGATATAGTCTGCCTGTCAATCAGTATAACTTCGAAAGCCACAAAAACTTGAAACATGAAATATTAATATATATTCCCATATACAATACGGAGTTCGACTCTATTAAAATAGTATTTCTACAAATTATTCCATTTGCATATTACCGATCAACTAATTTCTTTTTTTTTACAAACAAAAGCGGAAGCTTTTAAATTTAGCGTGAAGACTCCTGTGATTAATACGCAGATGCTGATATTTTTTCAATTACCATGTCTTTCGCACTTCGCACAATTTAAATCTCCTGTTTGGCTGTCATTATGGTACTCCGATTTTCACATAGAGAGTGAATGTAGACTAAAAGTTATTCACTATTAATTTCTAGTAGTACAGATCATTAGGCAACTGACAACAGGGAGCTTCTGCTAGTGTTGTGTGATTATATATTTGAGATGATGTATCCATCAATGTATATATATGGTACAAAATGTCGACAATGATAGAAACATTAGCTCTGGGAGCGTTTTAGGGTATCTTCTAGCCAGGCAATTTTACTAACAAACTTCGATTAGTTATACTTTACGTTATGCTTTATATATACCAAATCATTGGATATTTTTGAGATTACGCGTCTTGCATTACACTTTTATACAATGTAATCGATTATGCAATAACAATCAATCTGAGCAACAACAAAAAATAATAATTATAAATGTATATTAGTTGGCAACTTTGAGCAGAAGCCACTTTTAAAAATATCTTTTTTATTAAAAATAAAAATATTAAATATAAAGTTACAAATATTTATGATAAAGCAAACATATATTTACGATATACGATATAAGATATACGATATCGATATCGATATACGATATACGATATACGATATATGATATACGATATTCGATAGACGATATACAATATACGATATACGACATAAGATATACATTATACGATTTACGATATACGATTCACTCTATACGACATACGATATATGATCTACGAAATAAGATATACGACATACGATATACAATATACGATATACGATATACGTTTACTTTACTTCTGCTTCACTTGGAAGTTTTAAATCATTTTGGCTGCATAACTTTCACAATACGTAAATCAAGCAAATAATATATGTAATCTGATCAGAAACTGAATAATTGTATATTACTATGGTGCAATATTCGTCTAACCGTATAAACTACATTTTTGTTTCGCTGTTGTGGCTGGTGACTTGGAGACTTGGAGACTTGAAAATTATTAATGGTGTAAGCCCACATCAGATAAAAAGCACAGATTATATGGCTATGCTTACGAGACTGTTTCTGGGTATGGTCGTAACTTGTTTTTGTCATCGAGATCTTCAACTTGAAATATGGACTCTCGCCACAAAGGGCTAATACTTTTAATGTCTGAGGCAGGAAACTATCTTGCTGATGTCATTCTACAGAGATCAAAGTCTTGAATAGAGAGAATTCTATGTAATTTGTCAGTGAGCAAGGGAGGGAGAGCTTGATAAGAGATCAAGGAAAGTAAGTACTGATGAGACTGCTGATTATAGAGTATCTCGTAATCGATCAGTCTGAACTTATGCTGACTGTATTTAAATTGTCATTTAGGTGTGTTAAGACTATTTAAGATTGTTAATTTGCAACTCTGTCGGTCTGTCTGTCTGGATCCTGTTCAACCGCTTGAGCATATTTAATTATATTATGCATTTCAATTCATTTGTCTATCAAATTGTTCCACTTTTTGTATGTATATATGAATATATATATATATTTATATAATAACTCTAACTAAGCTGAAGCTTAGCAAGAGAAACAAGCTAAGCTGATAATTAGAGACTTCTTAGAGAAAGAGAAAGAGAGGGGGAGAGAGATAGACTAATACCCGACTATTGTTTAGGATTTTTAATATTATGCAGCACATCTGGGAACCCGTCTAGACATAGGTATCTATATATAGTTCATAATTTATGCAGACTCCTCGAGATTCTTGTTCAAAAGTTGCTGCGGCTCGAGTAAGTATCATTTATTATAAAGTCGAAAAGGTTTTGCAGTGCAACTGGAATGCGGAATTCGGCTATTCAAATCGTTAAACCCAATGGGTTGAGCAACGAGTTGGCTGAGGATACTCGCAACGCAACAATGCAAAGCCCCAAACGCAGCGGCAGACTAACGTCTATTGCCACATGGACGCAGAGGAGCTGGCGGCCGTACACTAAGTGTGCTACAAATCGAAAGGTGCAATAAAAATGCAAGAGGTGCAAACGAAGACGAAGATGGAGTTGGAGTTGGAGCTGGAGCTGGAGATGGGCAGCAGCAGCTGCTGAGGTTGTTGTGTAAGCCTAATCCTGCCTGCAGCCTACGCCAACAGTCTGACAGACTGTCAGACCAGACAAAGTGCGCAGTGGCAGCCGCAAAGCGGAAATTTTAGTGGCTGAGTGGCTGAGTGGCGAGCGGGCCAAAGAGATTCGCGAATGATCCATGCAGCCCCAAAAGTCTTCTGTGCCAATCCACTCAAAGCTTCCACTCAAAGCGCAACGACGACGGCGGCGTCTGCTGCTTTTCGGCTTTGACTCACTTTCGTTTTTCAATTTTTTTGAGTGCAACGTCACAGTCAAGGCGTTAAGCGGCTGACGCCGAAACGCGAGCAGCAACAGCAGCAGCAGCAGCAGCAACAGCAGCAACAGCGGCAACAGCTGCTCGCCTCCAAGCGTCTGCTGAGCAGAGCTGAGCGGCGTCAGCTGCTGCTGCTGCTGCTGCTCGCTGCCCGCTGCTGGCGTCGCAGTCGGCTGCGGCGGCTCAGCGCTTTGTTCGAGCTTTAGTCGCTAGTGTATGATAAAATCACGTTAGTAATCAATTGCAAGCTCACCAGCCAAGACCGCATAGCCAGCGCCAGTTGCAAAAAGGTCCCAAATATTAATCAAAAACCAAAAAGAAACAATATATAAACACGTATATATATATATCAAAAAAGCAGAAAGAAAAGCAAAGTTTCAAACCGTACGAAAGCATAACCAAATTATAGTATCTAAACAACAACAACAACAACAACAACTAAAAGAAAAGCGTTTACGTACTCGCCGCCGTTGCCACCCGTCGCCGTCGCACCAAACGTGAGGATATACTTAACACACTCACACACACACACACACACTTTCAGACACACACACACACATAGCATAACGTCATTTTGAGCTAGGTAAAACAAACAAACAAACAACCAACGGCAACAACGTTGCAACTAATGCAAATGCAACAACAGCAACAACAACAACTACGACAACAACAACAAAAACAACCGCCAAGCCGAAAATAGTTACAACAAGCGCAAATTCCGCAAGTTTCGCCCAACATACATACATATATATATATACCAATATATACATATAAATCCAAGCCGAACCAAAAACAAGCCAAATGCGAAGAAACGTTTTAAGTTTATGACGAAATTCATTTAATTAAATTTACTTTTTTTTTTTGCATATTTAAATAGTTTATTTTATGTTTGTTTTTTTTTTTATTTTTTTGTTTACATTTTTTTTCTGTGCTGTGCATATTTTTTATCGAAAACCCGAAACAAAACTTACGCGTGTGTTGAACCGTTTTTTTTTTATTTCTTTTTGTTTTTTTTTTGTATATATTATTATTCGGCCTATGCCGTGCCCATACAAATGGATTAAAGGGTATAAGAAGACCTTGCCGTACGAACGGACAGGCAAACGCGATATCTCAGATACGAAATCAAAAGTCTATTCATGCCTGAAACAACAACGTCGAAAGGGATTGGATTAGCTGAGTGTATACATATAGAAGCTAGAAGAGCTCTGAAATGATTGGAGAGAAAGAGAGGGGGGGGAGAGAAAGAGAGAGGCAGAGAGGATGAGAGACTTGCCAATCAAACTAATTAGGCAATTTCCTCTATTATTCCTAGCCTATCCTAGCAAAGACCTTGGCAGCAAACACAAAAATATCTTCGATTAGCATAAATTGTAGCTTAAAAGCCATAAAACTTCAGTCATTGATAGTTAGTGTGATATTATGTTAATGCTCAGACGTTAAAGAGACGATATAGGTAGATATGTGATATAGGGTAGAGCAAACTCAAAGATTGAAAGATTGAAGACTTTATTTTGATAGGCTTCGGCTTAAGCTCTAACAGCGTCATTTATGAAAACTGAAATAGAAAATGATTGAAGCTCAGCTCTGGCTCTCAAAAAACCTCAAGACTCTAGCCATGGCACGATCGCATCATTATACGAAATTGTTTGGTCAATGCGAGGCTGCTGCCGCTGCTGCTTTAATTGCAGAGCGCAGCCAAGAGACACTTTTCGAGGTGTACGTGGACAATGACAGGAAGTAGAGGCTTTGGCATTAATTAGAGGCAGCTCTGTAACAAAAGTGTGCAGCGTCACTTTGGGGTCCGTGTCACTCAAGCCACGCCCTCTGTTGCAAAAGCGGCTTCAGGCGAGCGCTAATCAGACTCGACAGATTTCTTTTTCGTCGAGATATACCCCTTAGAAAAAGCTATGGGTATATCGAGTGCGAGGGTGAAGATGATTGCACTACTATTATTTTGAACAGCCCAAGATGATAGCTAGATGTCCCAAAGGTATTCCAGTACAGAAATTACCGGGTATCTGCTAGTCGATCATTTGTTAGCTTCGCACTCTTTACTGATATTTATTCAATAAATTAATAGACTAAATACGATGTAGGTCGTTTTTAAATACATATATATATATATATATATATATATATATATATATATATATATATATATATATATATATATATGAATTTGTATTCATTGGCATTTCAATGCCGACGAATTGAGATCGAATATATAAGTATATATATATATATTTATTAGCAATAGTAACTGCAATTGTTAGTGTGCCAAAAAAAGGTGAATGATTATTGCTCGGGGCTTTGGTTGGAAAGTAAAAGCAGATACATTAAAATTTGCTGCCAGATGACATAACCAAAGCGGCCAAGACGGCGCGAGCGGGCTGCGCTGTCGCTTATTGCCGGTTTCTGACAGCTCTCGCAGTTAACACTCCACGCTCTCCCGTCCGGTGTTGACAACCTTCACTCTCCCTTTCTACGCTGCCCAGCTTATTTCGACTCCCCCTCTCTCTCTCTCTGTGTCTGTCTGTCTCTCTCCAACTTGTTTTGTTTCGTTTTCATTTGGCTTTTGGCGCTACGCCCTACTTAATAGTCGCTGACCGTTGGCCGTCATTGCATGTTGCCACGCACGGCCAATGGTCGACGAACACAGCTAATAAAAGATGTGTACGCACCTCGTTTGGCTAGACGAGATGAGCTCGCGAGGATCCGGGTTAGAGTCCCAGGCCGGCACACGGATGCACTCCCTCCCTCACTCGAAGGTCAAGGGAAAAGGGCGTCGTGACTCGAGTGCTCCGACTAAAGTCCTCTGGTCTAAGGTCTATCTCCTCTGTCGAGGCATCACAATATTTGCATTCATCTCAATGTCAGCGCTCTCCCGCGTGATTAGAATTCACATCTCTTGTTAGATTTCCTCCAGTATTTAGTCAGCTATTATAATACATAATAGCTGTAATTAGGCTAGCCAATTGGCCATCATCATTAGTTATCTGCCGCTGGAGATTACGTTATAGTTTTAGGGATATATCCATTAAGTCTTTTCGCCACATTTCGTACAGTTTTAATATCTTTATTTCTCTTTCGCCATCGTCTATTCAAAAGTTGAGTTTTTCCATTTTGTTGATTTCCAGCGAATTTCTTAAAACTCAGCTTAAAGCTTACACACACACACACAGACACACTCACACGCACGCTTAACGCCGCCGGCGTCGCTGTCGACGCCTCTGCCGACGTCGGCGCTGTCTAAATAAAATTACATAATTCTTATTGCGGCGTTTTGTGTTGTAGTTGTTGCTGCTGCCGCTGCTGCCGCTGCTGCTGTTGTGATTTATAAATTGCTTTAACTGTTGTTGCTGCTCGCCTGCTGCAGTTGTTGTTGCTGTGCACACTTTCCACACCGTGTGCGCATTACTCATACGACGTGTTGCCCAAGAAAGGTTCAATATTTAAACTTGACACACACTCCAAAGACACGCCTAATCGCGCCACTTAGCCGACTGGGCACGTGTTACGGACATGCTAAAGAATTAAAACTCAGCTATTCAATTTGCTTACACCCATTAAATAGCAACGAAAACAATCGAGTGACAAGGCATCAGACCTTGCACCGACCCCAAAGCAAATAAAGAAAAAAAAATGTACCCAAAGTCGGAACAAATCCAATCTGGACTTGAAGATAATGCTCATACATTTATTTATATTTATACACACACTCAAACACACACACTTATACACCTTTAGGCTAGAGAGTTGCATTCTTTGGGAATGACTTGACAATTGAAATATTCCTAAGAAATCCTAAGTTTGAGTTAGGTCTAACTTGTTCATTCTGTTATACTAAATACACGTTTATCTCATCCATTGTAGATCCTCCTTTACACTTTGCGTTCAACTACAAAATGTGGCAGCCGAGCACACAGCACTTCCTGGCGCTGATCTTCTGCAGCGCCGTCTGCCTAATTAGCGCAAGTCCTCTGCCCGCTGGCAATCAGGAGTTGGATGTTCTTCAAATTCCCCTAGCTAACGGAAAGGTAAGTCGGAAATGAACTTCTACATAATACATATGTATGATATAATGGGGACTAATTGGTAAGGGACGAAAGGATGTCTGAAATAGAGAGATATTGCCAAAATTATTCTATCAATCTATAATAAGAGAAAAGAGAATGAAAGAATAAGAGAAAGTTAGTATTAAGCTTATTAGTAGAATACTTGAAGAAATAATGCAAATTGTAAAAACTAAGTAAAGCTTAAGGTTTTCTCTAGTTATACAAAAAAGAAGACTTCGTTTATGAGCGAACATAATCGAATTCTAGTTAATATATCGATGATAGATTATATTTTTTGACTAAACAGGAATTATAACAGAGTCCTATTAAATTTAATATCATAATATCAAATAATTATCATCTTCTAAAGTATAAAATAGTATGAATAAATATAACAACTATGAATGCTCTACTCGAGACTGCTCGACTAAAAGATACCCTGAACTCATTGAAGAGGGAATATGCCAATTATTCGACAAACAAACAAACGAATTATGAACTGACTGACGAACAAACGGACAGACGAACTGAAAGGCAGACGGACAGAACTAACAGACGAACTGGCAGATGCACATGGCTTCACCGACTCAGCTCATCATCCTGAACAAGAACATACTTTATGGCACACATTCTTCTGCCTCTTGCAAACGTTTGTTCAAAAACCATTATATTTTGAGCTTCCAGTTTCAATGAGTTCAGTTTGTCAACTGAGAACTGTCTGAGACTAAAACGTAATTCAATTGAGGAAATGCATGTTAAGAGCAAAAGACTATGCACATATTTCATGTATATAAAGTCCTAACCATCTGGCCTTTTGCCACATAATGGAAGCTATAAGGAAGCCATAAGAGTTAACTAGCCTCGCCTCTAAACTACGTAAAGCACGACTTTATCGCCTGCAAAATGCTATTCATTTGTTGAGTGCATTCGCTGGAATACTTCCTAGTTGGCTGCCAGAGGTATGGCAATGATCTTCAGCAGCCCAAAAGCAGCGCTTTTCGCTTGGGACTGTGCACGCGCTGCCATTACGTATACGCCGTGTGCTCCTGCTGCCCTTTCGTGCTGTTGCTGCGCGGCAGATCTGCACTGTCCGATGGGTCGGCGTATGACTTAATGGAGCTGGTGGTCCAACAAGTTTGTCGAGCTGGCAACAAATTTTCCTTTTACTTTTCGGCTGCAGCTGGGACAGAGACTGGAGAAAATGCAGGTCTTGGGGTCTATATGCCACTAAAGCCGAAACCCGCGCAACCAGTTTGCCTGATACCGATTGCAAGGAAGTTGGCACACTTGCTACCAGTTTGCACGGCTGGCTTTAGAGCAATGGACCAGACATGTTGCTCCGCCTTGGGTGTTGGCTCAATCCGCATAATCCCCGCTGCAAATGCATTCAATTCCGACTGGCTGCATGGCTAACTGACTGTCTGACTGTCTGGCTGTGTGTCTGGCTATCTGTCAAAATGTCCGTGTCCAATCACAGTATTATTTAATGGGCCCCAAAACAATTATGAATTTAGAGTCCATTTCAGACTAATTTTGCTTTCATATTAGACAATTTAATTGCGCTTTCAAAATTTGCAAAAAACGAAAACTAACACAGCCCAAATTAACAGGCCGTGGATAATATTTGCATCCATCGAAGCCAGCTGCAATTTGCTTCATTCATGCACTGTGATTAGCACCTAGGTCACAGCTTAATTGCCGATGATTTGTTGGCCAAGACAATTGAGACAATCATCAGCATAGCCCCAGCCAACCTCACAGAATTATAGGCCAATTATTGTTGATTTGCATGACTTTTGTTAACCTGTTTGGACAGGGCACGAAAGTGTTTCGATTTCGGGCTGAGTGGAAAAATAGTGCATGAAGTGAAGCAGTCCTGCTTTATGTCTTGTATACGATATACTTGCAGCTTTTGTGAAGGTCAATCAGAATCTATATAGATCGTATAGGTAGGACGTATAGGTAAGACGCATTTAGACATAAGGAAGGACGGACGTATGGAAAGTTCAAAGGAAGAATTGAAGGACAGCCAAAAGGTCGAATAGAAGGATGGACAGAATCACCCAGCGAAGAAAGGATAAAAGGACGGAAATGCGAATGTACCGAAGGACAGCTAAGCGAGCGGACGGAAGGACGGATGACTGGGTGGACGGAAGGGCGGAAGAGAAACAGAGCGAAATTGACTCTGCTGTTGATCCTGATTAAGAAAATACGCAATCTGTGGACTTAGCCACGCTTCCTGCTGCCTGCTACACACAATTATTACACTTTGTTCTGCGGATAAAAACTATGCAGTCGGATGTACTCAACGGAGCAATACTCTGTTGACTTTAATCCAAGAGCTGTAGACTTACTTTCAGTAACTTCTTACTACTCAGCTTTTACTCTCAAAAGACTCAAAGAAGCAACATATAGATCTCAGTATAAATTAAGTGTAGACTGTGTGGAAGACCCAATAGAATCCTTCGCCCAGATATGCATACCTTCCGTTGACACTCCCCGCTCTTAGCATTTACATAGTATGTAAAGTATTAACTATAAGTGCGTCTATATGCAGTTGCTTTTAATTTATTTAACTATGAAATTATATAACTTGAGCACAGGCAGTCGAAGCGCAGTGACTTTCGCGTATGGAAAGAGCAGAACTAGCTGGTGCAGCAGCTGCAGCAAGGCGGCAGCTCAGACAATCCAACAATTTCCTCTGTGGGATTGCCCCCCAGTGACACACACAGCCAAGTCGCGTCGCTCCGCAGTTGCCACAGCTGCCTTATATAATCTTTCAGCTAGCTGCTCGGTGAGCAACAAGCACACATCACGCATACGACGCGTTGTGCGCGCCGCGACGGTAGCCACGGCAATTGCAGTTTGTTGTTACCATTATAACATGTTGGTAGTACGCAGTGGCAGCAACTAGCACGCAGCTATTATACTATATTGTTGTTGTTATGGTTGCTGCTGTTGCTGCTGCTGCTGTTGATGCTGCTGCTGCTATTGTTATGGTAGACAATTTGTTACTAGCTGCATTTTCAAGTGGCAAACGAGACGCGCTTGCCAGTCAGTCATTAAGTCGCAGCCGCTTGCGGTTGCTGTTGACGACAACTGCGACTAAGACGGTTCCAGTCGGTTGCAACCGACTGCGAAATACTCGTTTACAAATTTCTAAAGAAATCGCAATTGATATTAGATGTGGATGATGCTTAAGCTGCTCTCTAGCTCCCTTAATTGACGAGTTGGATTTTCTTTACCTTAATAAACTAAGAGTCGATCCCTCTCATAAATAGCCCATATACACTCTTGACTCTTTGACGTAGCAACTGCAACAAAATAAACCTCTCGAGTATGATATAACTAAGAAAATTAATTATTCATATATTTTCTTCGATCGACATTTTCCGACGTGATTATAAAGTCTGCCTCTGATTAAACAAGCACGACAATGTCTTTTGCCGCATATAAAGTGCGTTTTTTTGTCAGGTGTACCCAACTAGTAGATACCCTGCAGTTAGCTTGATTTCACAACGAACCTCCAATAAACACAAAACTTAGTCAAGCATGAGCTTTGCAGAGTGTCGAGCTGAAGTGTAGAAAAACCAGCTGCAACATGAATATGACTGAATGAGTGTATGTGTATTTTGGCATAGGTAACTACACATGTATGTGGAGCAGGTATGTAAGTTCGAATGTATTTTACATCAGATTTGGACTTAATACACATAGTTGTTTGGCTTAAGTGGGCGAAGCATTGGTTTTATTTATATCATCTGCTTCCAAATTCCGTGTATTCATGAGACCGTTTGCCTTGAATAAGTAGTTCGACTTATGGGGAACACCCCTACCCAAAAGATTTGCATGTAAATTTATGTGTAATGTGATTTATGTCGAATGTGTTTCCATTAACACATAAAATGCAGCAACATGTTTTTAGGAAAATCCACATTTGAGTTCAAGATCTGAGATCTATGATGATTGGAAAATGGGTCTGAAAGTATGTCAAATAATTCAAATTCAAATTCGAATTCTTCTTCTTAAGAGATTCCTAAAAGGCTAAAAGGCTCCTCATGAAAATTTCAACTGTTGTCAAAAATAGAAAGAAGCAGCTTAAATCAGTTAAAGTCAGCAATAATATAAATATTTATTATAGAAGCGATTGTAAATTCTGTTGAGTGTCTTGACTAACCGAGTAATTATAAGTGAGAGGGTTGCGTCAACGGCGAGTCTATAAAGTGGCCAGCTCGTAGGCTCGCACTTGCACCACGCAGATCGAGTTTTTTCAAACTTTGGACTCGATCGTTCTGCCACAGACTAGCAGGCAGACTGCTACAGTGTGCGTCCTTCACATTTCAACTGTGCCGCAGCATGGGGCACTTGCTATACGAAAATAAAAACAAAAAAATGCCCCAAGCTCGATAATGTAATTGCTGCGTGATTTTAAAGTACTCGGAGCGAGCTACTAATTGGACTTGGGCAATGTCTGATCAGCTCGGCGCAGCTTCTCATTATGCGTTAACATGAGCATCTATGTATTATTTATAAAGGCAGTTAAGTTAATACACTAACCACTTGAGCAATGCATGTCGATCCTTTGAGTATTTAGCACAAATTAGTTTTAAATTAGTTTCTAGGCTAAGTCTGTCGGTGAGCGCTAATTGAATGTGTTAGCCGATCATTGAAGCTGTCAGAAAAGCTTTTATAATATTTGGGCTAATAGCCACATACCAATTCGGTGAACTTGAAACTGCGAAGGCTCTCCGCTAATAGCCAGCTCAGCTGTCATTGTTTACCCGAGCTGAGGCAGTGTGCTCGAAAATTCCACCTGCAAGTTTGATCAAAATTGTGTTTACAAGCGAGACAAGGCTCGTTTCTTTTCCGCTTTCAGTTGATACTTCTCCAATGATACGACTCAGCTGCAGTTTATTATTCACTGATTGCCTCTAAAGTTTTAGAGCCACTAAGTGTGCCAGGCAAGACATATCATATATGCCTCTCAATTACTATATCTCATATCTGCTTGAAAGACAATTTTTTGGCACACCTGGCACAGAGTATCCAATATTCATTGTGCCGAATTTTTCTTTCTTGTTTCTGATTTTTTCGTATTATTTTCTGTTTCTCTCATACATTAACATATATTAAGTTGGTTAAGGTCAAACAACTTATCCGAACAGACGCAGATTAATGTGTATCTTGAATTTTATGTTAATGCCTTGCTGAAGTCCATTAATGAAGTATGTTTTGTCAAATTCATTTGTTCACTCCAATAAAATGTGATAATATCGGAGTATTAAAGCTTAAATAATAAAATTGTCATCCGAGCGAAGACATCACAATGGCCTAGCCTGGAATCGTAGCCCTGGCCCTCATTTGTCGCTCATTCATAAATTGGTGGTAATAGTTGAGCTGAGATTTCATCTATTTAAGCTGATTATACTTTGGGAATTCCGTACCAGCTCAACCAGAGTCTTCTTCAGTTCGAATCGGTTACCTTCAGACCCAAGCCCCAACTAACTTTCAAACTGTTTCGCTATGAACTATTGATTTTTGCAAATTGCGTGGGCGAGAGTGGCGCAACCGCAAACAGAATATGGGGGGCCCTTGCCTCGAAACTTCGCAAAATATATCGCTTTTTGCGGTTTCCCAGCTAATTTACGTGGGCTTGCAATTTTAGCACTTCGCCTGATGCGATTATACCCCAATATGTGTGTGCATGCACGTACATATGTCTGTATATAGTTTTAATTTACAGTCTCGGGCTTTAAAGGCCCTTGAAATTACTCTGTTCGCACAGACAGTCGCACGAAAAGCCATAACTCTTAATCATAATAAAGAAGCTAATTGTAGTGACAATGATAGCAAAAATAATAAAACGATGAGGAAGACTAATAGTATTAAAATAATTTTAACACAAATTTTTCGTTTTATTATCATATTTAATTTTATATACAAAATATTTATCATAATAATAGTAATTAGAAAAGGTCGAATTATATGTATTTAAAAATATTTATAATTTTAGAAATATTTTTAGAAAACTTAAAAAAATATATATATAAGTATATATATTTATATGACTTCAGTAAAAATATTTTAATTATTATAAATATTTTTATAGTTTTTCGTAAAATTGTAATTTAAATATTGTTGAAATTATAAATATTTTGTTGTGAAAAAAATATTGTTAAGATTATAAATATTTTTTATTAAATCAAGATTTAATATTTACAATTATAACACAATATTAATTTTAAGTAGAAAAATAAAACTGAAATCAACTTTAATACAAATACGTTTTTTATAGATATTTTTAGTTTTTTTTATTTTCAGAAAAATATTTGTAGTATTATAAATATTTTTATACATTTTTTAAACTTTCATTAAATTTTTCAAATTTTAAAATATTTTCACTACAATTATTTTTTATTTTCTGCTTCTAAATTGTTTATAAAATGACAATAAAAAATAATAATAGCAATTATATTAATTATAAAACCTTAAAAGAAATGAATTATGATAATGAATATTATAATACTAATTATTATGAAAATACTTTATACAGCTACAGGCAGTTCTTTCTTATAGACGTGTCTGACAGCATTTGTAGCTTATCAACTAAAATAGCTCCTCTTTCGACGATCTTTCAGATCCGCCCGTTCTTCTCAATGAAAAAGCAATTATTTAATTTTCTCTCATACAGAAACTAAAAGTTGCCTCACTATATTTTACATATCATGGGTTTTTTTTTACATATTTATATATATATATATATTTTTCAGTTGTCAACCACTGTAAGAATATTATATTTTTTATCTGTCTACCTTATTGACAAGCCTCTTCCGTCCTTAGTGTTAATTAGTATCCAGTATAGGTAGACAGCAACAATGACTGCGGCTGCTGCTTAAAATGCACAGCGTTTGCTTTGATGACGTCGCCTAGAATAAATGTGTATATAATTATATTTATATATATGCATATCTATATGTATATTATACTAAGTTTTAATTGTATTCAAGTCAGTTCGGCCAATTTGAAATTCATTAAGACTAGCAATAAAAATCAAACAACTTTGGCCCAAGAGTTGTTCCTTTCCTCGTTAAAACTTAACAATTGTCGCACTAAGTTGACAAACTGCTTAAATATGATAGATCATTAAGGGCAGCAGCAGGGGCAGGGGCATGGGCAGGGGCAGGGGCAGGGGCGTGGGCATGAGAAGGGGGGGCGGTTAGGTTAGGTGACGGTGCACAATAGAGAGCGGCCGGCAGCTCGGAGATGACAATAGCAAAACAGTTTGCTGCCCAAACTGAGAAAAGTTAGTTTTTCTTTATAGCTGCGGTCGCTGCCGTTGGCATTAGCTTCCGTCCGTGTATAAAGGCAACTTCCGCGCTGACTTTTGAGACAATTAAACACACAACAATAACAACAATAACAGCAGCTGAGGTAACTCCCAGATTAACGCTGCTCCAAGCAGCCTCCTCCGCCTGACCTGGGAATAGTATTGATAGTTGCGAAACAATGGCCTCACATTAAAGCGACTCCACTATTTAAAACTACTGCGAGTAGTCTGTGCCGTATTTCACCGAAATCAACAGCAGCAAATGCATATTCAATGATACCCTACAGCCGACCATTCGAGGCACACCCGCTACACACACCCAAAGCGACCATATTAGCTTGCTGTCGTGTGCGCTAAGCTCGTCTAAGACTTTTTTGTAATGTGGTGAATTAATATATTGTATTATATATCAAGATCTTATAGTGGTAATTAAACAGACGAGAGACGAGACTAAAGCAATTGAATTTATTAAACAATGAGCAGATGATATTATATTTATAATAATTTCAATTTGAAAACTAGAATAACGAATGTTAGAAAGAATTTCGAGTGTATAACAATTGATGTAATACATTTTCTTCTTGCTATATCTGAAGGCATAGTTTATGTCCCTCAAAGCTATTGTCCCAGTATCTCCATCTCTCTCTTTTTCTCTCTCTCTTCATCTTGACTTATGTTTTGTTCTTAGCCAGGTTCTCTCTCTCTCTCTCTCTCTCTCTCTCTCTCTCTCTCTCTCTCTCTCGTCCTTTCTCTCTCGTTCATCATATTACCGATCAAATTTGACTATCAGACTCAGACTCAGAATGTCTCAAGTTTGAGAAATACTTTCAGAATAAATATATATAATCATATTTTACTCCCTAAAATTATTACATTTAAAAGTAATCAATGTAAAAGAAATCATAAATATTCACTGATCTTCCCTCCTCTAAACGAGAAGATAGGCTAAAAGAAGTTTTTAAAAACTAGAGCATGACTAACTTCTGTATACTTTTATATTGGATGCGCTCAAAGAGCTTATTCAAATATATATCAATATTAATAAGCTATAAACAAATCAAGTCAAACTTTGTTAAAAAATAATATATAAATTATTTATATTTCAGACAGAAATATTCTATATTTAAAACAAAACCATTATACCCTGATTTTCAATTTGTTCAGGGTATTATGATCATTTATATATATAAATATAGATAATAATTTAAATTACATATTTTAGTTAAATATCTATATTTATATACTTAGCTAAGTAGTCAATGAGTCTATAACTTAATATGGGTGAAAAAAAAACACCTGAGAAATATAGCGATATTTGCTTTGCTAAAGATTTATGTCGTTTTTTGCCATTTCCTAGTTTTAGTTTTCAACATTGGGCAGAGCATTAAAAAAAAAAGTTAAGTTGCTCAAGTATATTGGCCTAGTTTAATATGATATTTTGGCGAGCATTGCTCTTGACTAATATGCTCCTTGTCCACTTGCTGGCCGAATACAAATGGCAAAACAAAAAAGAATAAAATTCAAGTTGAATTGGTACCTGCATATTAGATTGTTGCTGCTGCTGCTGCTGCCACTGCTGCTGCCGGCTGGCTGGCAAATGCAAAAACAATTGTTATAATAGGTAAATGCAATTATCGTTGCAGCTATTGCATGTCCAATGACTCGTGCTGTTGATTGTCCAAGTCATCTCGTACGGCTGCCGTGCAAATTGAATGCACTTAAAATATTTTTGTGCAATATTTTCTTGGACTTAGCTTCGTCGCAATTGTCATTAACGTTTACAACTTTTTGTAGCAGTCATTTACCCGGGAGCCCGCACTCTCTCTCTCTCTCTCTCCCTTTCTCTCTCTCTCTCTCTCTCTCTCTCTCTCGTTGTCCATGCTTGTGTCTGCCTTTAAGTGGAAACTGTGCAAGTTATAAACAACTTTTTGTGCTGTCCGGCGGGCAAAGTGACTACAGACTATCGAGCGGGCGCCCTAACTGGGACACTAAAGAGTGCTGACTGAGTGGAGATTAAGGCCGAGTTCATCGGGTGAATAGAGGGGGAAACACAACTTGGCGGCTTACCGAGAGCTCGCCGAAAACTAAACACTTTTCAGATCTCTTTCTAATACGCTGAAACCATTGAAAATGCCTCGCAAAAGAGGATATAATTATGAATTGTATGCAGCAGGCAGAGGCTCAGCTGGCGTGAGCTTTACCCACAAAGTAGATATGGCGGCTAGTCGTGGAAGCTTTACAATTTGCCATCTAATTTAAGATTGATATCTGCACTCAAATGGGTTAAAAGAACGAAATTCACATTTACTTCTATCCGCATAACTCGAAGACTATAATAGCTAGAAGCACCAACTGATGTGTCTAGGGTCTTATGAGAGTAAAATCAGATTTGGAATTATTTTTTTTTTATTTTTATATTTTACTTTAAAAATGCCTTCAAAATAATTAGTCTTGCTCTGTCGAGTATATACAAGCCTAGTCTACTATAGAAGCTTACACTTAGCTTAAAGTTCTTAAGAATGAATCCAAGAGAAATTTTAATAATTTAGTCAAAAATTAATTCCCATTTTCAATGGGTTCAGGGTATAAAAAAAAAAAACATGTCGAGTGACCAAATTATAACAGCATGAATTTAATCTGCAATAGATGAAAGAGGGCTTGAGATATGTTGTCGTTTGTATTTTTTCCTTAAAGCTTTATCCATGTCGTTATGTTTAAAATGAAATATCATTCCAATCTACATCTCGACTGTGATTACTACGCCTTAAGTTCAATATCTACTTATGAATTTTAAGTATTTCTCCGAGAAGAGCGCTTCGTATATGGGACTCTAGCTCATCCAAAGAGCTTAGCTTGGGGATATGTGGGAAAAATCGAGAGAAGTTCAATGATTACGGCTCGAAAGTGAAGACCAGATTTTCACTTGTAATTGCCTATGATCAATTGTCTGAGAGAATTTTTGGGCAAATAAAATCTAAAGATAAAGGCGAAATATGTCTCTATTTCAATTTGAATTGAATATGAGGATTTGAGGGCAAAAGAAGTCCAAAAATGTCTTCTCTTCAATATGTCTCCATTATGATCAACTGTCCATGATGACTTGTGGGCATAATCAAAGGAAAGTTCAAAATATCTCCTCTTCAGGTTCAATTGCCAATGATCAATTGACAATGATGACTTGTGGGCATAATCGAAGGAACTCCCATGACTAAGAGGATTTGAGGGCAAAGGAAGTCCAAAGAAAAGGGCATAATCAAAGGAAGGTTCAAATGATTTCATCTTTAACTTCAATCGGCTATGATCAATGACATATGAGGGCTTCTTGGCATATTCAAAGGAAGGTTCCAATTATATTTTCTTCAATTGTCTATGATGACTTGTGGGCATAATCAAGGAAAGTCCAATGATTGAAGTGTCAAAATGACTTGTCTTTAATTTCAATTGTCTATGAGGACTTGGGGGCAAAGGAAGTCCAAAGATAAGAGCAAAATATGCCTCCTCTTCAATTTCAATAGCCAATGATCAATTGACAATGATGACTTTTGGGCATAATCAAAGGAAGTCTAATGCTAAATTCGCAAAATATCTCCTCTTCAACTTCAATCGGCTATGACTTGAGGACTTCTTGGCATATTCAAAGGAAGGTTCAAATTATCTTTTCTTCAACTGTCTATGATGACTTGTGGGCATAATCAGGTGCAAAATGTCTTGTCTTAAATTTAATTGTCTATGAGGACTTGAGGGCAAAATAAGTCCAAAGATAAGAGCGAAACATGTATCCTCTTCAAATTCAATCGACTTGATGACTTGTGGGTATTATCAAAGAAAGACTCCAAATATCTCCTCTTCAATTTCAATTACCAATGATCAATTGACAATGATGCCTTGTGGGCATAATCTAAAGAAATCCCATGATTAAGATGTAAAATATCTTCTCTTCAATTTCAATTATCTATGAGGATTTGAGTGCATAATCAAAGGAAGTCCAAAATATCTCCTCTTCAATTTCAATTCATAATCAAGGGAAGTCCATTGATTAGGGCTCAAAATATCTCCTCTTCAATTTCAATTGCCTATGATCAATGGTCTACGATAACTTTTGGGCATAATCAAAGGAAGTCCAATTCTAAAGTCGCAAAATATCTCTTCTTCAATTAAATTGTCTATGAGGGTTTGAAGGCATAATCAAAGGAAGTCCAATGATTCTCCTCTTCAATTTCAATTACGCCTGATTAAATAGCGAATCTTCATTAATGTCTGAAACCACTTAATTTAATCAATAAACCAACCAGCTGCTGTCATATATATTTATATGAATTTATTTCTCGTCTGGCCTAACACATTGGTAATGCTTGCAGGGTATGGGGCGAGCTCAACGGGCCGGCAGCATTGCCAAATCGGGGTCATTTGAATGAGCGTCAATCACAGCTGCAATGAGAGCGCACTACAAATAATAAATATCGACGGCGGACATGAAATATATAAATGGCAGAGCGCTAAATAGATTTGCCAAGCTTTTGCCGTGCTTCGCTTTGCTTTGCTTTGCTTTGTGCTCGGGCTCGGAATCAGTGCAGTTTTCGAGCTTTGATTTCGGAGTGTGTGTGTGGACTTGAAACGTGATTTCAAATGGCAGCCACACAAAGACGCGACGAGACGAGACGAGACCACCGCCGACTCATTGCCTCATTGTACAAAGTGAAAGTTCGTCAATTGTTGTCCATGTTATTATTGTTGTTGCTGCTGTTGCTGGTGGGCAGCAATCTTAGCGTTTTGCTGGCTCATTTTGTGTGTGTTCGGCTGGGGGCCATGATTCGTATTCGTATTTGTATTTGTATTTTAGTGGCACTTGGCTTATGTAACGCGCATTGCATTAAATTGTATTTCTTCTGTTCACGTTTTGTTTTGCTTTTGCCTTGCAGGAAATCGATGTCTTGACACTTGGCGCCAAAGATCAAGATCAGTTGATAGCCGATCGCAACAAGAGAACAATCGGACTGCTGCGCGAGCTCTTCCCCGACATAACAAAGGTGCGTATGCCACTAGAGAGTGTGTAGTGTATTCCCCCCAGAGAAACGAACCCCCCCGAAGCCCCCATTTGTGTCTGTCAATCAGGCTAGGTCTACATCGCTCTAGATAGTCGCATTTGTAGCCGAAGCGAGCGCCGTGGCGTTCGGCTCTGCCATTGTTAATTGTTGTGTTGCCCGAACATTTCCTAGGAAATCAATACGCAAATCAATCGTCTAGCCGAAAATATCTTGCAACGCGTCGGACCCATCGTCCTGGGCAATATTCTGCATCCCGAAATAAATCATACGGCGACCCGCAAGCCGAGTGCCGCTGCCGATGCTAATGATGATGCCAATGATGATGCCAATGATGATGCGAGCGAGCCGGGGCAGCCGCTCGAGAAGGATTACGAGTATCTGCCCGATGAGCTAACCAACTTTGAGCCCGATAAGGACTTTGACAGCGAGCCGAAGGAGAGTCGCAGCCCGTAGATTGCGTAGCTTCTATTATTGGCTCCCAATTGATCGATCTATCTACCTATCTATATATATATGCTATATCACCTATCAACTAGTTGATTATCTCATTTGCCCAACCGAGCTGCATGCCCCCACCCCCTCCCCTCTCTCTCTCACTCTCTCTAACTAGACCTATGCCAATCCACTTGTCCGTAGTTTGCGCACGTTTTTTCAATGCCCCCCGCCCCCGACCTCCCACGCCCACGCCTATGTCAACGCCTATGCATGCCTCCTATATAAAAGCTTGACCAACTTTAACAAACACACGAAACCAAAAACCAAAACACCAACAACATCCAAAGCCCAAGCCAAACAGTAATTTAGAGCACATTGAATCCAACAACAACTACACACACGCATCAGACAATTGGCCAATCATCGAGTTGCAGTGCACAAATTTTAAAGCGCCTCAGACAATCAACCACAAACAGAAACAACCGCAGCAGAGAGAAACATAAAGAAAACCAAAAATAAAAAAACAAATAAAAAGAAATAAAAACAAAGTCGAAACAAAATTGTATCATCTCAGCGGCAATTCATGGACGCCGACAGCGACGACTAAAGTACAAAAGTAAAAAAAAAAAACATAAACAACAAATGAACAACAACAACCAGAACAACAACAACAAACAACAATCATCATCTGAACTCAGGGCAATTGACGGGCGGCTCAGCCTGTGACAGTTTTTTGCATACCTCTCTGTCTCTCATTCCTCCAGGAAATCGACTCGATTGTTAATCGCATTATAGCTCAAGTAATACGCGTGGCCGGGCCCGGCGTGCTCAATAGCATTCTGGCCGGAAATCGCGGCTCGGGCCGCTCCACCACGCCCTCCAGCAATTTCGACGCCGACTTCGATGACGATAGCTTCGGCGACGACGATGATGCTCCATCTGCATCGGCATCGGCATCCACATCGACCGCCTCTGCACCGCCCGCCTCAGACGACATCGGCTCGCGGATCAGAATCGATTTGCCCACAGTGGCGCCGACCGCAGCAGCAGCAGCAGCAGCAGCAGAAGCTAACAAAGTGAGTGCGCGTAAGAGGCAAGACAATGTAACAGCATCAACAGCATCATTATCATCAAGTACTAGCACCACCTCCACCACCACCACCACCACCTCTAGCCCCACCACCACCACCACCATCAGTCCTAGTCCCAGCCTTAACCCCAGCTCCAGCTCGAGCGCAGTCAACAAGACGCTAACAATAGAAGCTGAGACGCCCGCCGGGCTGCTGTCGCGCGTTCTGGGCATTGAGCCAATAAGCGAAACAACAACAGCAGCAACTGCAACGACAGCAGCAACATCAACGACAGCAGCAACAGTTGCAACTGAAGTGCCAGCAACAGAGGCGGCAACGAGCACTGTTAATTCCCAATTAGCACCTACCTTCGACATCATTACCTCCACCCAGAACTCCCCAAAAAGCAATGACAACAACATGAGCAACAACAACAACAACAATAATAATAATGATAATAATAATGATAATGATTATGATAATAACATCATCGATGAACCACAATTGCTTGCAATTATAGCCGATATAAATCGTTTATTAAACTCTACCAATTATTTTATTACAACCAGAGATAATTTAACAACATCTCCAACAACAACAACAACAAGAGTGGCGCCAACAATTGACAACAACAACAACAACATTACGAAACTATTGCCCATCTATGAGTAACACACGCACAACACACAACAACAACAACAACAACAGCAACAACAACAACACTCGACCAGAGCAACAACAACAACAACCAACAACAACAACAAGGGCTTTAGGCCACATTCATTCGTTGGGTCAACACTCTGTTAACTGTATTTTTATTCGTCTCCCTCCCCCCCAATAAGCTAAGCCCCACTGGTGAAAGCAATTTAGTTGTCGACTAACTAATCATCGATACTAACACTAGCCCTAAGCCAATCAAGCCGAAAGCAAGCATTTAGCCACGTCATTTGTCAATAAGCCCTTCGATCGCCGCAGCCCCCAACCCCCCTCGATACACACAGTCCTCTCCCAAGTGTTTTCTCTGTCTCTCTCCCTCTCTCTCTCTCTGTCTGTGTGTCCCTCTGTTTGTTTGTTAATTCTTAGTTGAAACAGCAAAAGCCGAGTCAAATAAACTAACCGTTCTCTAAAATGTACCCACCAAATGCACACACGCACCGCAATCCCCAACCACAACAACACACAACAACCCACAACATTGCACACCGCAAACCACGCCCACGCCCACGCCCGCCTCCACAACCACAACGAAATCCAAATTTGAATCCGAATCGGCATCCGAATCCGGCCCCAAATTGAAACCTGGTTGTTGTAGCAAATCGATGAGCAAGCGAACCGCATCATCTCCAAGCTGCTGCGCGCCCTCGGCCCCACAGTGCTGCGCACGGCCATCCAGGGCAACAGCGCGAACGCCGCGCGGCAAGACTTCGATGCGGACTTTAGTGACGACGACGACGACAGCTCGTCGAGCTCCTCGGGCTCCTCTGGCTCCTCCTCCTCCGACTCCAGCAGCAGCAGCAGCAGTGGCACGCGCGTCACCATCGAGCTGCCCACCTTTGAGCCAGACAATGAAAACGAGATTGATGCCGCCGACGTGAAGAGCAGCAGCTCATCCACCACCACCACCAGCACCACCAGCAGCAGCAGCAGCTCCGACTCCGACTCGACCACTGAGAGCACCAAGCGACGATAATGAAATGTGCGTGTAATTTGCTACAACAACTGAGCGATGCATTCCAAATTTCCATATAAATTGGCATAACTTTTAATGATTATCAAATTTTGTTCCGTGTTTTCAAAACAGCAGCGAAAATTGGCAAAAAAAAACCCACAGCAACAAACAGCAACAACAAGCACCACCAACACCACCACAACTACCACCACAACCACAATGAACACTAAACTAAAAACAGCAAAGAAATGAAATTTGGCAAAATAGAGATCTAAATTTTAATGAAAACTTTGTGAAATATTTTATTGATACGGGCATTCCTTGTGCACTCTGAAATCTTATGTTAAACCACTTTAATATTGTACTAATATATGCCAAGCTCTCTTGAACTGTCCTCTACGTCTCTCTCTTTCTCTTACTCTCTGTCTCTGTCTTTCCCTTTTAATCTAAATATATTTTTCTTCTTGAGTCTCCCTCAGTAAAGTAAGTTTCTTTTTACGTATTTCCCTATACTCTTAGCATTTCAATTATTGTACATACATTTCCTTATCTCTCTCTCTTAATGCGTATCTCGCTCTCTATCCCCCTCTCAATCTTTATCTGTCTATATATATTTCTCTATCCATTTCTATTTACCTTATTATATTCATATAAATCTCTCTATCTTTCTCACTTCCTCTTACTGTCTCTCTCTATATATCTCCCCTTTCTCTCTGTCATTCTTTATCTTTATATATCTTTCTATCCATCTCTATCTCTCCTCTCTCTCTCTCTCTCTCTCTCTTTACTCTCTCTTTCTAAATTTATCTATCCATCTCTATCTATAATATCTATTTACCTCTTTCAGTCCATATGACTCTCTCTCCCTATTTCTTACTATCTCTCTCTCTCTCTCTCTCTCTCTCTCTCTCTCTCTACCTCCTCCCCTTTCTCTGTCTTTTAGTCTGTTACTCTATCACTCTATGACTCTCAGTCCTCTATCTGTCACTGTCTCTCTCTCTCTCCCTATCTCTCTCCCTCTCTATATTGATCTTGTCCTTCAAGTTTAGAGCGTCGAACGCAGTTTTTTTTTATTTACATTTAATAGGTGATTTTTTACATTAACTTTTAACTTGTATTAGTTGTTAAAGTCGTTGTATGTATGTCCTATATATATATAAACACACACATATATATATACCAATGTCTGTATATATCTATGTATCTCAAATATACAAAACTACCTGTACTCCCTCGGCTTTTTGTTAAGCGTAAGTCTTAGTGTATATATAAGAGTGTGTGGAAACAACACTCGAACCACATTCATAACTGCACTGGAAACATTCATGATTGGGCTTACAATATTCACGGCTGCATTCACGATCTTCACGAACATTCCTCGATGCATATTGCTAATCGACTCTACCCAGGCCGATCCACACTCCATTAGCTCGCATCATCGATACCATTCGAAGTAGTTTGTATTGCTTTCCATCTATGCAAGATATCAATGTGATCAAGCGATTGATGCCAGTTGATCGGTTGGTTCTACCAACTCACATAACATTTGAGCCCAGCAATCGGTGCAGTATAAGAAAGTCCCTCACTTTCGACTACTTCAAGCCAACCAACCGAGTTTCCCAATGAATTTTCAGTACTATACGATTATAGTATTAGCCAAAGTTGAGATTGAGAACCGAATGATCTATCGGATTTTAAATGTAAAAACTCTTATACCAACCAGTCACATGCTCAGTTCAAGCACTCACTCTCTCTCTCTCTCTTACTCTCTTTCTCTGTTGCTCTTTCCACTCTATCTCTCACTCTCTCTCTCGCTCTGATATCCATGGCCTAAGCTTAGAAATTTGTGGGTATCCTGCTGCAGCACTCGCGCTCTTCCGCCCGTGCTCTCTGTGGCTTTATTGATTGCTCATTTGTCTATCTGCCTTTGTTTTCCTTTTTGTTTATTTTGAATCTTTTTTTCTTTATTTTCATGTTCCATTAAACCGATTCGATTTGTGCAAATAACCAAAAACAAAACCAATAATAATAATAATAATAATAATAATATGAATTGAAAACAACCAAACTGCAAAATGTTATGAAACAAACGAACACAAACAAACCAAATCGAACAACTCTTTCGCAATGAAATCACCAACTGCAATTATGACAATCGAACCAATAACGTATAAATCGAAAATATTGTAAAATGTATACATAAATACACCAATTGCATTTGTGCACGTGCATCCTCTCATCAACAATTAATCAAATCGAATTCGAACTCGCATCGGATACGAAATGAATACGAAAACTGGCTAAAACCCAAAACTCATAATGCCAAAAAAAAAACCAATCGAAATGTGTGCAACAATCCCTTTAAATAACATTCAACTCCCGCCTAACCTTATATAACTGAAAAACTAACACACACACACCCACACACACACACACACACGCACACATTGACCGACCGATGCCCGATGTCCCTGTGCCACCTGCGCAACCGAACTCATGCTACTTCACACACCCCCCACGCCCACACCCACGCCCACGCCCACACCTACATGAACGGAACATTGCGCCAAATCCTGTGTTATGCAAACCAATCAATACACCGCAAAACCGCACACACACACACACACACATATACACACACACGCACACACACACGGCGAATCGAAATGTATCTCACACATACCAAATGCACATAATCAACTCCAAATTCGAAATTCCGAAATGCCCATCCAAATGAAATTCCGTTGCAATTCTGCGGGCCATTCTGTTGCGATCGCAGAGCGGCGCCACCGACACCAAAATCGATCTGTCGGCGATCAATAAGCAACTCGAGGAGACCATTCGAGTGGCGCGTCAGGTGAAGGAGGCCGAGGCAGCGGCCGCTGCCGCCGCCCAGTCCTCTGGCTCGCCCATCGCCCAGGCGCCCATTCCCCTCAAGTCCAACGAACCCATCCAGCTGAGCTTCAACAATGAACTCTCCTCGGTCAATGCCGGCAGCAGCGGCACCAGCGGCGGCAGCATCGGAACCACCGATGTCAAGGCCCTCAGCACCAACGATCTGCAGCTGTCCGAGTCCAAGTCGCCAGCTATCGACGAGCTGTCTCTGGACTCCGTGGAGGATACGGCCGATCTGGATGATCGCAACAAGAGGTAAGCGGCAGACCCTGCCCCATTCACCTACATACCACTACCAGCTACATCAGCCACACGACCCAATTGGCCGCTTAGACACTACACTATATTGTCGATACACTCCAACATGACATAGCATCAAGCTGAAAGAGCAATTTCATTTTGTCAATAAAGATATGTGTATTCAATAGATATGGGAAAAGTTCTATCTGACTTTACAATACTATCAATTATTTGTATATATCATATATATAATGTTAAAGCTCCATAGTTTCTGTTTTTAGGTAAAGGCTCTACCAATCTGAATTCTCTAATATCAACTTTCATCAAAAATTTTAGAAAATACTACATTTTGAGGGGTTTGTCTCTGATATGTCACGCTTCCAATAGACAAAGAATATACAGTATATATATGTCTGAAATTGTAACTCTCCAGCATTTAAACTAATATAATTTCGGACATAAGAGATACAGTATTTCCCAATATCGTACATCTATATCAGTCGTATTCGGAAAAACTTAACACGATGGTACCCACTAGTATACATTTCAAATATTAGGTCTCTACCTTAAATATTGGGGACATAGTTAGCGTTCTTAACAAGACGGACAGACAGAAGAACAGACGAAATGACGGAGGGATAAACGAACGGACGGACGGATGGGAGGACGTAAAGACGGACGAGCGGAAAGACGGACGCACGGTTGGAAGGACGGAAGGACAGACTTTTGGAGGACGGACGAAAGGGCTAACGGACGGAGAGACGAAAGGGCTACCGGCCGGAAGGACGGACTGAGGGAAGGACGGACGGAAGGAAAGACGGACGGACGAAAGGACGGACGGACGGAAGGACGGAATGACGAACGGACGGAAGGGCGAACAGCAATACGGAAATGGCACAAAGCCAATATACTGTTTCACTTCTTGATTGAGTATCTATACTCATTCAAAGGACTCTCAAAGTTTTGTTCTGTCCATTGGTTATATATAGTAGTTCGATATAAATATCAGAGGATAGTTAGCTTACACCAAGCTTTTAACCAAAAGCCAGCTTATGAAGAAATTGCCAATAAGACGACTATAAGTCTAGCACAAAAACCAACTAATCCTTAGATATAAACTGATGATCTATGATCTATCTTTGTGAGACATATTCAGCTAGGTTTGTATAGACTAAATATCGACGAAGATTTATATAGATAGAAATGTATGGTCATGTTGGATTCGTTCACAATAGCATTAACCAAGCGATAAGATATTTGAAAATTATACCCAAGATACTCGACTAATTGCACACTTGCATCCACGTTTCCTCCAATGTTTCCGAAATGCAATCGAACAAACATAAGTAATATCTTCAAAAGGTTCCTGAGCTTCGGTGGTGCCGGCCTGGCGGGCGGCTCGAGCGGCGGCGGTGCGGGCGCCTCGCCCAGCGGCAACAGCCTGGGCGGCGGCGCCGGCGGCTCCGGCAACTTCCTGCTGGATGTGGTGCGCGTAAGTATAGCGAGTCAAGCCCAAATCTCTGTCAGCTGAATGACGCCGGCCTTTCCCTTCCGCGCAGCTCTTCTCGGGCAGCGTGCAGACCCAGCAGGGCGACGAGGCCGCCAACTCGGTCGGCGGTGGCACCAGCAGCAGCACGGACGACACGGATGCGGGCAGCGACAGCACGCGCACCGCTGACGGCTACACCGAGGGCATTCCCGGCCCAGTGACGCGTCTCGTTGTTCTGGCCAACCGAGGTCTGGCTAACCTAGTGCAAGACTTGATACTGGTAAGACCTGAAGATTCTCCCAATTTCTCCGATCCGTAACTCTTATGCTTGAATATCCTTTGCAGCGCGTTGCCGCCACAAGCGAGAAGTTCGTGAACTTCAAGGCCAAATTGATAACGGCACTGATATAAGCCAGCTTGTCGATCCTCGGCCACCTCCTCACGGCCCTGCCTTAGTCAAGTCAACCCAATTGTACAGAGTCAACGCAGCCAACTGCACGCCCACATTTCTACACACACACACGCCCACACGCCCACGCCCACGCGCACGCGCACGCACAACTCCACGTGTCCACTTGATACTCGTCCACTCGTCCATCACATTAACGTTGTTGTGTTCTTTTATTTGACAATGGAAAACAATCTACAATCTTTAGCGAAATTTCTATTTCTTATATAATACATATACATATATATAAAGAGATATATACACACATACACAAACACACGTATAACTCAAAGCTCTAAGTAGAGAAAAAATGTTTATCAAAATTTACAATACAAAAAGTGAAAGAAGAAAACTTTTTATTTATTTTTTTTATACGAAAATCGAAGATGAAGAAAATCACAAAAAAAACATACACAAAATACACGCATAAATACGATATATCGAAAGAGGAATGAAATCGATCCTGCTTCCTTGTTTTCTGTAACTTTGCTCTCGCTTCACTTTTGTAAATATTTTGCTATCTTAACTTAGTTTAAACGTTCGCGACTTTCCTCCACTCCCCCAAGAATGTCCCTCTACATATATATTTTTTTGATTACTAAAAACAAAAACAAAATCATGACTGTGGTGTTTTATTTACTATTATTTTTAAAAAATATAATTTTATATAGTCGATGTAAACGAAGCTACAAATTTCCTTCACACAAATATTTTTTTTATTTTTTTTTGCGCTTTGCCTTAATTAAATCAACGAAAACTCGAATCCCATATTAGAAAAACATTCTCAATTCTTTGACAACCCGAACAGGATATGTTTATACGGATACAAGAAGAAGAAAAACTATTTTTAAAAGCAAACTGTTTTAAACTTATTTACCGTTCTTATTTACACGTAAGCAAATGTGTTTCTATGATTTTTAACAGTTTAAGTAAAATTTTACATGTATATAAAATAAAAAAGTTTACTTAAAATACACAATGGAGATTCTTTGAATGGAGGGGCGAAACATAGCAAATAGATCGTAAACTATCAGATCTATGGCTTGTAGTTGACTTAGCTGGGAGACCAAAATTATTATATTATAGGATTTCATACACTTGCATAGGCTCTGCTCTGAGTTCACTCTGTTCATTAGTTATACTCTCAGCACATTGCAAGTTTTGTGCAAGGAGGCATGACCTTAACGTATATATAGCATTGATCAGTATCATATCGTATCATATCATATAGACGTATAAAGCTATATCATTTCTCATATGAACGCAGAGATATCCGAATTAAAGAATTAAAATTCCGTTTTTCTCGGTATCTCATCTCATATCTTTAAAATCGATAGATAACGGTATTTTGGCTTAATTTTTGTAGCCTAACATTATATGATCTGCCAGTGTCGTTATGATTCAACATCCAGAGCCAAAGTTGTTTATTTTATTTATTTACCCTAGTGGAAGCAGAACACAGACTCATCTGCACATGTGTATATGTATTTGAATATAAATTTTGTATAAATAATATATATAATCCACATAAGCAAGCAATGATCTTAGCCGCAACTGTGTACAGAGTTCAGGGTATCTGCTGGTCAGACATTCCCGACTAGCGCGCTGCCGCGAGTACATTGTGTCCATTTATTTTGTTTTTCAACTGAAAATTATAGTAATTTGAAGAAAACCCAATTGATTGGCTCTTTGTGGTTTTGTCTTTGACTTTATCGTACTTGAAGGCCGCTCGGAAGGTCGTTTCTCAAGATGAAGGAGAACCACTCGGACTGGCATTGCAAGAGTTTCTTGTAACAACAAATTGTATGTCATTGTATATTGAGATTTGTATACGGATATAAGTAACTATAAATAGTAATAAAAATATAACAGAATATCGATTAACCTAAAAAGAAACTGCTTTGCTAAGGAAGGAAGGAATCATATAGCTGAATAATCGTCTAAGTATAACTATATTTTAGATGTAACATCACTTAGTTGTGTTCTAGAGATTGACTTTTAATTTTTGTGTAATATGAATTTATTATTACTATAATTCTACCTTTCTTTTGACATTAGTTAACATGCATTAGGTAGCCGATTGCACCCGAGTACAACACTCTGATTTGATGTCCATACAAATATCTGCATATTTTCTCCAAGTCTACGGTGATATTTTCCAGAGCAACTATAGAATTACAAGTAGATAAATTGTCTAAGTTATAGTAGAATCAATTAGCTTTCATGCTTTGATATACATATGTATATGTACTATGTATGGACATATTCACTACGCGTCATCAACACAGCGTACCCTTCACGTTCTCTATTAATGTTGAATATGTTCTATATCATTCAAGATATCAATCTAAAATTTTATTCATATTGGATTTTTTCGTATTTTTTTTAATTAAAATAAAATCGGGCTCTGGAAAATTCCAGGAAATATTTTGAAAAATGTTTTGATGAAATAGCTTACAAAAAATAGTTGCTAAAAGTTAGACTTCAGAATAGCTCATCCCAATTCAATAAAGAATATCTCGCTCAATTTTTTTTTATTAGGAAACTAAATTGATCGTCTTCAAGAATATATACACATGTATGTTATATTTATCGGTGTAAAAGCAGCTCCAGTCAGACATGTCCACAATCAATGGAGGTGTGTTAGACGGGGCAAACTTTAGACCCAAATTATTGAGTCCTATATAAAATACCTAATATCACTGAATGCAGCGTCTAATCATCTTCGTGAGAATTGGACTGATCACGCTGAATCGCTAATGTAGAAGCGAGAGTGCGCTTAACTTATAGATGTATAACTATATAATGTATAACTATAGATGTATAACTAGATATATATCTATCTATACATCGTTATACAACGATGTACATATACATATGCACCTATTTACATGATTTTAATGCTTTCAGTTGATTAATCCTCGCCTTGTTTTACTTTTGTGTAATTGTATTATAGTTTGGGTAGCTCCTAGTCGAGCATTCCCCACTTATAATAATGGCAAAAAAGATCACATGGCTCATACCTCAAATTTCGACAGCACTGCGAATATAATATTAAAGTTCCTTAGGATGAAAATAACTAATTTTAATTGAACCTAATTAGCTTATATACGGTCAACAGTCCAGCTCCCTTTCTTTTGTGCTCAAATCATATTAAACAAACTCACTTGCTTCACTGCTCGTCGGCTAGAGCTGATCGACTGCGAGAGTGCGCTTAACTTATAGATGTATAACTATGTACGTAGATGTATAACGATGTGCTTATACATATGCTCCTATTTACCTGATATTTATGCTTTCAGTTGATTAAACCTCGCCTTGTTTTACTTTTGTTTAATTGCATTATAGTTTGGGTAGCTACTAGTTGGGCATTCCCCACTACTAATAATGGCATACAAATCACATGGCTCATATTTCATATTTTGACAGCACTGCATACATACAATATTAAAGTTCCTTAGGATGAGAAGAACTAATTTTAATTGAACCTAATTAGCTTATATTCGGTCAACAGTCCAGCTCCCTTTCTTTTGTGCTCAAATCATATTAAACAAACTCACTTGCTTCACTGCTCGTCGGCTAGAGCTGATCGACTGCTCGTCTAGTGTTTCATATGGATGCGGATATCGTTAGCAATTCCACTCTTGTTACTCACAGCTCGGCGTGAGTGTTGCGCGTGCGCCGCATGTGGCAGCAGTGGCAGCCCAACGCACTTAAGAATCACTTCCGGCTAGGGCTACTGGAGGCAGGCAGAGCAAACAAACAAAGGCCAAAAGCAATCAAATATAAAATTTAGTGCGCGCAGCGCTGATGATGGTCAGCGCAGATTGGCTGGATGTGAAATGATCTGAGAATGCGAGTGGGAATGGGAAGGGGAATGGTAAGGGGAAGGGGAATGGGAATGGGAATGAGCAGCCACAAATATGTGGCTCGGTACTTATCCTGCGCCGCGCCATTTCGAGCGGCGCACGAGCAATTAAAATTGCACAATTTAAATGCTTGTGCAAGCGGCGGCACGCGTCTTGTGTGGCAGAGCGGGACGGACGAGAGGCAGCAGCCAGAGCGAGAGGGGGCAAGGAGCACTGCGTTTGTTTTGACAAGTGCGCACAAGTACGATTGTTGCTGGGATATTTAGCTGCGTTGTTGTTGTTGTTGTATATACATCGGCTCTTCATGCACAATTTGTCGTCACTTGCGACGACGATGACTTAATTTGTTTAGCAGCCGTCCACAATTGTAGCAGCCGCGTCCGGGAGCTGACCAGAGCGGCAGCCTCTGCCGCTGCTGTGCTCATTCGCGCTCTGGGCGGCACGGCGAGCACACAGACACACATGGACATGGACGCGGACATCAACATTAACATCAACATCAATGCCGGCGAAGCGCTCGAGCTCTCCTCGTACCTCCTCTCCTCGTTCGCCGGCGCCGACAGCAATGGGAGCGGCAGCAACGTGGGCGCCGATTCCGAGGACTCGCTGCTGGGCCATGGGCGGCGGCAGGCGCCGCCTAGGCAGAAGATTAATGCGCGGGAGCGCCATCGCACCTTCAAGTGAGTTAGCATTGCTGCACTAATTGCCGGGAGCACCTAATTGGCGTGGTATTTACGTTTCTCTAGCGTGAACGCGGCCTACGAGGCGGTGCGCGGCCTGATTCCCACGGAGCCCGTCAACCGCAAGTTGTCCAAAATCGAAATTATACACCTGGCCAGCAGCTACATAACGCACCTACGCAGCACACTGCACGCAGGCAAGCAAAGCTATTACTTATTCATTTAGTTGTCCATTGTCCTAATACGCCATTCTCCTCCCGCCACATCCTCTGCCGACCAAAAGGAACCGATAGGCAACCCTGTCTGCGCCAGAGGTGGGAGCACAAGTGCGAAAGCGAAGCCAACAGGGTTGCGGAGCGCGTTAACATTTGCACATTTTGCATGAGGCCCAAATTTTCACAGGCGACGGGCAATTCGGAATAGCCCAAAACTTAATCTAATTAAAATTAAAATTAAATGTGTACATAAATATGTTTTTTTTTTGTATATCGATTTGTCTTTCACATGCGCGCAATTTTAAAGCGCCATCTGTGCACTGTTAGACGTACTACGCAAATCGAAATAAGTAAACTTAACATACATTTTTTTAAATTTATTTTTGCACATGCAAATAATTTAAGCAATCATATAAAAACTATTCTGAATAAACTTTAAGGAATAAATAAAATATTTATAAACTCACAACATTAAAGTAACAGGCGCAAATGAGAAATTTTTGCGAATTAATATCAAATAGGCGTAACTTTAGTTCGATTATTTAACATACGCATTTAACAGTGCCATATTGAGTTAAGCAACGATAAGAACTCATCAAGTAAAAATATCGACAGCTCAATAGCCAACCAACGTAAATGTATTTCAAAATAATATATTTATATATTGCATATTTACTGTTCATATTGACTTAGTTAAAATAGAATACCACTTAATTTTTATCACTAAACTGCATCATATATAAATGTAACAAGTCTTCAATCCCACATTTAAAAATGAAATTGAACTTAACGTACACTTTTAGCTGTGTACAATATTCGATAATATTTGATAAATATAATCGATACTCAATTAGAATCGTTTGCCACATATGATGGCTTACCGATAGTACAGACTTTTATATCGAATTTTACTCACTTGACACTGTAAAGCCTATTATATTTGTCAGTTAATATTCAATATCAGCTTTGTAGTCGACTCATTTTGGCACTGTTATCAGTCTAATATATCGGTTGCGAGAACTAAACTATTCGATTACCGCACTTGGCATCACTAGCGCGTTGCCTTGTAAATGGTAGCGGGATCTATTTAATTTTTATTAGATCAGTTTACTTTCGCTTTTCGGAAATGGGCGATATGCTAAATGTAAGTATATACGTATATGTATACAGTGTATGATAATAAGCATTGTCTGGCCTCTAGAATTCGGAGATGCTCAAAAAGCTGGGCATCGACAACTCCAATCAATGGATCATCTACGACGAGCAGTTCGAGAAGTTCTTCAACTTCCTGTCGGAGAACATTACGGACTCCAATATACTAACAGAGCAGGAGGTGCTGGAGAGCGAGGAGATGGTTCAGCGCGGCGCATGGCTGAACGAGTCGGAGCGTGTCCTGAAGCTGCAGCAGATCGAATCGGAGAATCCTGGCCTGCTCAAATACACGGCGCAAGACGTGGACGCACTTGCCCTCGAGGTGGAAGCCATTAAGGAGGCAACCAAGGATTATATCATACTAATCGACGAAATGCAGTAAGCCATTCATTGACAGCCCAGTCGGTGATCTTGGTTAGTAACAGATCCTCCTCTCCTTCAAGGAACACAAAGCACAGCCAGAGCAGCAAGCTGAGCGAGCTGGAGTGTTCGATTCTGTCGTTGAGCAGCGGGGAGAGGGAACTGCTGGGCGAGTGCCAGGCGAAGGCGCGCCAGCTGGAGGAGGTGCAGCGCGAGAACTCCAAGCTGAGCGAGGATGCCAACAAGGGCTTCACCCTGCAGCAGGCGCCGCCCCTCTTCATGCACCAGCTGCCGCTGGAGCAGTACTTCCTCAAGTGCGACTCCTTCATGCAGTACTTCACGCTCTACATGAAGGAGAACTTCAAGATACAGGAGTTTGCGGAGTTCGAGGACGCCGAGGTGAGCATGCAGCACTTCAATAGCAACCTGGAGAACCTGCAAAAGTCGTAAGTCGAACACGTATGTCGAAAGGACTCGAATACAGTTAGTAATCCTATTTCCGTACAGCATTCAGTATCACACTCTGGAGTATTTGAAGGAGAAGGCCAAGGCGAAGGCCACACAGGCGCTGATCGATCACATCGATCTGAACAAGATTCACTGCATCAGCTTGGCGGACATGGTGCGCGAGACACACGAGCTGCAGCTGCTCAACCGGAACCACCTGACCAGCACCTGCGACACGCTAATGAATGCCCTGGCCATGCACGTGCAGCAGCATACGCAGCAGCGCATCGAGCTGGTGCTCTACGAGAACACCAAGCTGAAGCTGGAGCGCGCCCTGCGCCGCCGTGAAAACGACAAACAGCTGACGACCGTCATTTCCGATGCACTGTCCAACGCCGAGCTTATTTGGATAGGCATACAGCTGGACCTGGAGAAGAAGCGAAACTGCACGGACAGCTCCGTCGGTCTCTGCATGCAGGCGCAGACCAGCTGGCACCGCATACAAGCGATGCGCTCGCTGGGTGCCTGCTGCAAGGGCATCTGTGCGCAGTTTGTGCACGAGATCGCCAATCAGCTATCCACACATCTCGGGCAGAGCGTCCGCTCCACTGAGGCCAAGAGCTGCTTGTACGAGTATGAGAAGTTCGGCCGTCTCCTGGCCAACTCACTGCACAGCATGCTGAGCCAGAAGTCCCAAGTCCTTGCGCACGAGCAGTTGACCGAGCTGTGAGTACAAGCCTCTGCATTGATATGACCTTAAGGGCTAACCAATTGTTCTTACAGTAAATCTCTGGAGCGACTGCTACGCCCCTTCGTATACAACTCGCCGCTGGACAAGCCCATGTTAGAGAGCGTTCGATATTTGTATCCCATGTTTGATGTGCGACAGCAGCAGCTGCGCTTCGAGGAGACACTGCGCCGTCTACGCACCCAGTTCCAGGAGACGGTCTTGGAGCGTATGGTTAGTCAGCAAGCAGGCAATAATTTCCTATTAATTGGGAATGTTTTTAATGGTTTCGTATTTCTTTCCCATTTTAGGACAAGGAAAAGCTCTGGCGCTATAGCAAACTCTTGTGGATTTGGTTCCTTACCGATCCACCGCGCATGATGCACGCCATCGATGAGGTGAAGAAGAGCTCAGCCAAGATCCCGGCGCTAACGCCCGCCCTGCTGCGTCCCATCAGCGGACTGCAGCGCAAGTGAATCAAAAACAGTTGCACGCACTCTAGAGCCGATGCAATAATATACAGATTAGCTAACTAACAATATAAATAATCTCAAATATTTATAGAAATGAAATCAGTGATTCTAAATTGCAAAATGTCTGATAGAGCGATGAATGTTGAATTTAATACATAAGTACCTTAAATCAATATAATTCGTGTTGTTTTGTTATCGCATCTAACGAAAAGTGAAATGAAATATTTGGCAACTCGAAGTTCGGCATTCTCCACTCTTCTAATCTGTGCGATATTCCGTCCCTCTCTGTCATGAGTTGGAGTGAAACCTTGTAAATGAAACGAAATATTTGTATGCCTGTTTTGCATGTTATTTTAAAATATTTAAGATTTAAGTAATCTAATGTCGAGCGAATTTTAAAAGTTAATCAAGAAATCTCTCTAGTTGTTCTGATAAATGAGCAGATAAATGCGCTAGAAAAAGCCAAGCTAAGAACTTCATTTTTTTTTTGTAAATTTATTTTAAGTAGAATTCCTATGAACATAGCGTTGTCGAAACTCAGTGTACCCATAAAACTTAAAAGATGAAAATGTATTTCATAAATAGTTGGAAGAATAACAAGATATAAAGTCATCTTATTAGCGATATGTTAAGTTAAATATCTTTTGTTATTATTTGTTTTTCTTTTTATGGTTTCAAAATCTTAAGCTAATGCTATAATATTATTAAATACAATATATAAACTTATACATAGAAAAGCAAAACATCACATTATTTACTGATTGTAACAGTAGATAACTAAGATAACAAAATTCCATCAATTTTATGGTTTTAAGCTCTACAATATCTAGCAACAAACATCAGTTACAAAAAAATCGGTAATTCGTTTCTGTAAATAATAATAACTTTGGTTTGATGCAAGAAAATACTAGATCTATATATATATATATATATATATATATATATATATATATATATATTATATATATTTAAAATTTGATTGGGGTTCAAGCCCGAATGCTCATATTTCAGTTAAGGCAACTTCTCTAAAATCTGGCTATATATGCAATTTGTTTTCTATATGATTTCTATCAAATCTATAGAAGATCTATACTGAATGAACATATACATGAATAACAAATTTCTTCTTATGTAAGAGCCAGTATCATATAAACTAATATGTCTATAAACGCTGTTATATTTGAATAATTACAAAATTCAACATATTCTATTTTGAATTGAATTAAAAACTTGAGTGTAAGCAAACCCTTAGTAATAAGTCAGGCTAATATGAATTAATGTGAATGGGCCAAAAATGACTAGAGATTTGTTTTACGCATCTGTTCTGAAGACCTATAGAATAATCTCAAAATGATTTAAGCTTATAAAGTGTAAGAATGGAGCACTAAATAATATATAAAAGACTTTAACCAAATTCGTCATTTCCATAATACTTGAAGACTTGTTATTAAATCTGAATTGAGAACATACATATGTATATATTCCTTACATAAAATTTGCTTATATTTCACTCATAAAATGATAATCATATATACATATATTATATATTTTTTATTGCCAATCATGTTCCACTTATTGCTCTCAAGAAGTCAAGAGGCAACTGCGGCACAGTTAAAAACAATGCAAAACTCTTGAGCTTATTTTGTTGCAAACGAAATATAAATATTTATATTGAATGTAAAAATGCAAGCTTTGTCAGTATTTACTTCCTTGGAATTGCCTGTTTAAGAATTCATTCAGAATTCAGAAGAAAAAAGAAAAAACCTTTGAGAACGTGGGCTGTAACCAACTGCATAATACTCATTAGCGGTGCGTTATCGAATAAGTTTTTTAATAAAATAAATATTTCTCGATTTACCCTGCCTCCAATTGCAGCCTATATATATTGTTCAATCAGTACAGATAATCCACAGGAGTTCTGCCTGCAAGATTAAGTGATCCGAGCTTTAATATTATGAAAATTGTAATTCCTTTCTTGCATTGCATATATGGCTAAATATAATATATCTCGAAATATGGAGAAATATTTCCCAGTGGAGGTTGGCAAAACTTCTTGCCTTTTTACAGACGTTGATAATATCAGCTTGATATACAGTGCGCCATAATATCATCGTACAGCAGCAACTGTTTTAGCTCCCAACGAATAAAATTTATTAATTGGGTTAAAATTACAGAAAAATATAAATATAAATAGTCTTGTTATTATCTTTATTTTACAAAATAAAACATGTAAATATATTGATTAGTTTAAAAGTTAAAATTAGAAACCCATGAAGTCACGCGTTTTTGGGTCTAATCAAGTCTATAGTAAAACTATATAGATTACAAATATTAAGAAAAAAATAAAAATAAAAAACAAATATTTAATGTATGATATTTTTATAAATTTTATTTTATTTTTTCCATACGTAATTGATTAATATTTGTTCACTATTTTAAAACTCTATAGGTTTCGATTTTAAGCCTAAAGTTGATTTCTCATTTCAAGTCTCTTATGGACAGTCAGGCAGATATACTCGATACTAGATACATACATATATGATATAAAAAAGAATAAAAATGTATAATTTATGATACTTCCAGATACCGTTACTCTATTACAGATATCTATTCAATACGCGCAGCGTAATTACACAATTGCATTCAGTTTTGTTGGCCTGTGTAATGTGCAAAACTTACCATAGGCAATGATTGGTACTTCCTAATTTCAATGAAGGATGCACAGGTACACAATCCAATACCAATGCCAATGCCAATGCCTCGTCCGATGTCCGTTGAGCGGAAGTAAGCTATCAAACACCTTGAGAGGACTCCACGCAGGCTGATGCATGCGATGCGTGCTTGGCATGCAATGCGAATGGGACGTGCAGCGGATGCATTAGCCAGGAGGAGCTCTTGCCAGTTATGCCAAAGGTAATAACATCATAATTTCCCCAATCGATGAGGAGATCATAAAAATGTGATAGTCGACGGGGCCATACTCTGCTTAAGCAATGAATTCAATTGGTTAAGAATTAATAATTTAAGATCCTCATTTTGTGAGTAAACTAAAATAGATTATGCAAGTGAATTAGAAAAGTAAAGAGGAAACATACATAAATTTAAAAAACTGATAAGATGAAACTAATTTATTTTTATTAATTTTTGTGCTTTTTTCCCCTAAACATTTTTTTACAATCATTTAAAGTTTTTGATACAAATGTAATAATTAAAGAGGTTAGCTCTCGCTTTTCAACTAACATATTTACAATTTTTGTTAGTTAGGAGTTTTATGTGTGTTTGAACAAAATTACTAATTACTTACTGACTGATTATAGACATTTAAAGTCTATATATTTCTGGACTGTTCGAACTCCAGCTATTCTATGTATATATAAGGTACTTGCATAATACATTCATAATTTGTTTTAAAAACTTATTTTGCGTAATTTGGACTTTTTTAATATATGTAGTGGACATCCATACACGAGGACTGGTGCGAATATAGTTTTGAATATTAATAATTTATTTAGAATTGATAGTTTCGATTGCCGATTTTTAACTTGTCGCAATCCTTTTTTTATCTATTGTGATGCCTATATAATATATAAAAGTGAGTTTCTTATCAAAATGAATTCCTAAGTAGCGGCAATTATCCACCCATTTAATAAGTATTTTACACATTAGGAAGTTACTGTTTAGAATATAGTAGCTGAAACTAATTAGGGTAATAACTAAGGCATGATGTTTTAGAGGATCACAATTTTGAGTGGACAACAATGCTTTATTAGATAACCCATTTAGCAGCTGATGGTTGCTTTTTGTTGAGTTTAGATGGACATTCCCTATGGATAGTTTTGGTCTAGAGCAACACTTGCAAATTGCTGAAATTTGTTATCAAAATAATGCATCTGTTAGCCAAGTCAAACTTATCGTTCAATTGGTCCATTTTATGGTGTACAAAATTATGAAATCTTTTACTGTTTAACAGAGGTTTGTGAATAAGCAGAGTAGTCGCATTTGGAATTAGGGTAATCCACAAGCTTTTGTCGAAACACCTTTGCATACACAGAGAATCACTGTTTGGTGACCTTAATGGACTGGGGGAGTCAATAGATCCATAAACGACATTTGGCAAGATTGATCTGATTATGAAACTTGGTGTTCCAGATTGCTCTGGGCCTACTGGCCATATAACTGAAATCATATTTAAGCATTACTGTCATAAAATTGCCTATCCAATGAAGGTCATTAATATTAACAATAAATTTCTTTGTTTTACTTAAATTAAAATTGTGCAATCCTAAATAAACACCCAATATTAATCTAATCTTCATGATTTCGTTTGATTTGGCATTTCTATAAGTGCGTTTGTGTTGATAAATATTCAAGTCTAAAGAGAGATTGGCAAAATTTTATATAACATATTTTATATACATATATATATTTGTAATATATGATAAATAAATATATATTTTATATAATATACAAATCTAATATAAATATAAAAATATGAATTATATCATATATAAACCAATAATATATAAAAACAAAATATATAAAAATATTAAAAATTAAATATATTAAATAAAACTAAAAAATATAAATATATAAAATTATTAAATAATTTATATTTTGATTTAATATATATATATATTTTTTTTGTTGATATTTTTATATATTTTGTTTTTTTTTCTATATTATTTTTTACATCTAATGTACTTAATATTTTTATATTAATTTTTATATTTTTATATTTTATATAATATATTTATTATTTTAATATATTTCAAATTGCTAAACACGAAAGATTACTTAATGTGGATAGACCGAACGAACAAACTAGAAAAACAAACAAAACCAATATACCCGTCTCCCCCATGTGAGCTATACAAACGTCCAAAATAAGTCTATTAACTGGGCGCATCACTGAAAGCAAAGACAAATAGATATGGAAAGAGTTTGAGTCTGGGTGGGGGAAACGGAACTCGGGGCTATGTTGCAAAGTAAAATAGGAAAAAATACAAAAAGAAGGTGCGTGTGTGTGTGTGCGTGTGGGAAGGGGAGAAAGAGGAGCCAAACAATAAAGAAGAGTAAAAGCAAAATAAATAAAAACAACTAAACGACTTGATAAAATATTTGAAATTCATTTCGCGCCGTCGCTTCGATCGGCATTTCGATGACAGCATTTAATGGGTATTATGTAAAGGTTTTTTGTTGATATATTTGGACGTCGGCCAGCGGCCAGCGGCGGTAACAAAGGTCAACCACACGCATGCGCGCCGTCGTCGCCAAACCTGTAACAGCAGCTATACCAGCTATATGGCTGCACGCATTGATTTTGGTTCCGGCCAAGCCCTAATATACATACATAAGTAACTCTCCCTCCCTCTCTCTCTCTCCCTCTCTCGCTCTCTCTTGATTTTACGCGAAGTCCATTTCCCAGCAAGTCAAACAAGATTCATAACGAAGACAACACCTGTTGCAATTGACCCAGTTTAATGCAAGACCTAAAGCTGAATCGAGCCAAATGGCAATAAAAATATACTTTAACCGTCTCTAGAAATCAACTCAATTTACACTTTTCGCCCGGACACTACTTTTATTTTGATTACCCATTTTTAATTATTTTTATTTGTTTTTATTTTTATTTTTTAGTGAAAGCTGAGTTAAAATACAAGTATTTATATACAACTATAACTTTTTTAGAGCTCAATCAATTGGTTTAATAAATTCATGCGAAGTCTTGCGCGTCAGTCTAAGGCTGAAAACATATAGAACTGGTCGGCTGTTCAGATTCCTATCTGAATCATAAATATACATTAATTATAGTTTGATTGATCAGATTATATAAATATATCATAGTACCTCCATAAAAAAAGAGCAACCGGTTAACCAACCAACTATAAAATTAGAATCATTGAAGGCAAACTACATTTTTAACTAAATATTAATAGATTATTAAGGTCTTTGTTAGGCTAAGAATTTCAGATATTTTTTAAAATATTTTCAATATTTGTTGTTTTATTTGTTTTAAGCATACAAAAATAGATATTTTTATATGTATATGCATATTGATATGTAATGTATGTAAATAGATAAATATATATATATATATATATATATATATATATATATATATATATATATATATATATATATATATATATATATATTTATCTATTTACATACATAACATATCAATATGCATATACATATAAAAATATCTATTTTTGTATGCTTAAAACAAATAATCTTTAAGCTTTTTCTATAGTCTGATAAATATATAAATTAATTTCAAAGTATTTATTAATTATTTATTGTTCTACTATCTACTATTTATATAAATGCCCCTTTTTAGATACTTTTCTCTAACATCGAAAAAAAAAAACAAATGAAAATGAGTGAGAAGAACTAGAATTTTTTTGTAATTTACTTGTGGTAAACTGAAAGTGACCCACTTCTTTTCAAAGGGAAAAGTACTTTTTAATTTAGTTTATGATTTGACTAGCTCAGTGCTACTATTTTTATGAACACTAGAGTGTAAATTTCATTTTTTTTAGCACTACTGCATATATGCCTCTTTTTATGAACACTCTTTATGCACTGCGCGTCTTAAGGATAGCGCACTCTTCTTTTTCTCCGTTAATGTTGAGTATTTTCTATATCATTCGAGATATCGTTCTACATTTTTTTCCTATTGGACTCTATTTTATTCTCTTTAAAGTGAAAAAAGATTGAGCTCTGAAAAATTCCTGGAAATATTTTTAAAAATTCTTTGAAAAAAAGCTTACAAAAAAACGGTTGCTAAAAGTTGGTCATCAGGATAGCGCATTAAAATTAAATTTTTGATACCTAGAGCTACCAAATTTTTTGTGTAGGTCATCAATATGATCTTCGTTAAGATCGAGTTTAATTTAGGAAGATAGAAGCATACTCTGTATATGCCTCTTAATATTTTAAAAATTATTGGAGCCATTTCGTTAAACGTATACTAGACATTAAGTTTTTAATATCCTTCAAGGATATGTAGTATGTATATTTGTTAGAAGATCAAATTTGCAACCCCTTTCTGCTAGCAACAAAGCGCTGTTATATATCCTGGTAGTTACAAATACTTGCATGCTCCTGTTAGCAACTGCTGCAATTTGAATTTGCAATGCAATTAACAGAACTGTGTTAGCTGTTAACAGTGCTCTGCTATGCAATACCCTATCCTTCAAGTTAAGCATTTACATCCACCGCTAAGCTAGCGCTGCACATTGCATTTGCATTAACATTGTTATGTTAGCTGCTAGCAACTGCTGTTAACATAGCTCTGCTCTGCACCCCTTTACCTCTTTACATCTTAACTAGCGCTGCACATTGAATTTGCAATGCAATTAACAGTGCGCTTTGAACTAATTACAGCTGCTGTAAACAGAGCTGTGCTATGCTCCTCTATATTCTTATATTTTTACAAATATGCATATCTTATTCAATTCAATTTGCTCAGCAGTTAACAGCGCTCTGTTAGTTGCTAACGGCCGCCGTTAACAGAGCTCTGCCGGCGTAGCACGTCTCACGTCGCGACGCTTTGCGGCTGCGCAGCTCGAAAAACGTGTTGCTGCCTTATGGCTGACGGCTGGCTGGTGCGCCTCTCAGCAATGGGCCAACAGCGCCTGGCCTGGTCTACGCTTTTTGGCCACCAGCGCGAATTCAGTGCAACGGCAACTCTTGAACGGTAATGTTGGCTTAGCGGTTTCCATTTGATTAATCTGTACGCGAGACGAATCCAAATTGAAATAGTTACCCACCATCTGAAAGAGATGAATTTGAATTTGAATTTCTATTTGATTATTTTTTGATTTTATTTTAACTATTTTTTTGAGTGTGTAAAAAAAACTAAATTACAATAATCAATTAATCAATGCGAAAGTGTTTTGGAAAACAAAAGCAAAAACGAAATGAAACGAAATGAAATGAAATGAAATGAATGTGCAGATTTGTGGTAAAAGCAGCGCCTGCCGAAAGTGAAAAACTAAATGCGCAGACGTGTGTAACAGTTTTTGTTTTCGATCTGGTTTCCATTGTTGTTGCTTCAGTTGTTGTTGTTGTTGCTGCCGCTGGGCAGCAGAGCATAAACGATCGCAGATCTGCGCAGGCGCCGTCGATTGCACAAAGTTTTCTGCAGCAGCCCAAAACCCACCAACAACAACAACAACAACAACTGTAACAACAATAACTTACTTGACCCAATTTTCACATGCATGCATTTTGTTTTTGTCTCTTTTTTTTGCCAAACATTTTCGCAAATATTTTTGAAAAATTATTAAAAATTTTGAATTTGATAAATGAAGAAAAAGCTTTTGCTGGTATCGCCGCCAAGTGAGAAGGCCAGCCCGTTGACTGCGTTTAGCTGCAACAATCAACAAGCAATAACAGTTACAACACCAAAGCGAAGTGGTCAAAATCGGTACACACACACACACACGCGCGCGCACACACACACGCACACATATTCAACTGCATACAGCGACTACAGTCAAAAGTTGGCCATAAAAGCCTCGCCGCCAAAATGCTTCCGGTAAGTTTTGCAAACAAAAACAAAATCACTTTTGCTCATTTCGTCTTTCGTCATGTCGCGAAAACTTGTTGCGCTCGTTGCGTTTAGCAACATTCCAACATTCGCGTCGCGTCGCACCGCACTACGCCGATTATATGATCAGCAGGATAAACGCCCCGGGCAACCTTGAAAGTGCGCCAGCCAGGCGAAAGTTGTCGCCGCTGAGCCCACACCAAGGGCACATCCCGATCCATATATACATATAAATGCATGCATATATATCAGATATATATATCTCTGTCTGCCTCTGAGCTGGCAGCTCAAGGAAGTCGGCATCGCCACTTGATATATTCTCCACGCACATCTATTTCGCCTATCGCAACTCGTATATCTCTATAAAAAAGAACCAAAAACTATCAAAAGTTCTACAACAGGTTTGCCATAGACCGCATCTTCTTCTACATCTGTTCTCTGTTAATTTGTGATTTCGTTTTCATTTTGCATTAATTGCGTCGCTAAAGTTTTGCTCGAAAGAATTTGCGCTTTGATTGCATAATTTACGGCCAGAGGCGAGTGGCTCGCTTCAAATGGACATATTCAACTTTAGTTTGTTATTATTCGAAAATAATACGTATTTAATAACTTGGATTGATATTACTTAAGCCACTAATGACCACCAGACTCAGTGAAACTTTGCTAAAATTATGCCGTTTATCATTATAAATTTTGACTGGGAGTTAAGAGGGTTTTAAGTGGGCTTAACTCAATTGTTGGACAGCTCTTTCAAATTGTATGCGTCTATAATATAGGTATATATCTGAGGAACTACTTAGTGATTCTTCTTATGCTATCAATACCGATTAAAAATAACGATTTTTATCGATAATAGCCAAAAATGCAGTTATCGAAGATAATAGAGTGTGATATAAAAGACGAGCTTATGAGATTATTGTCTTGATATAAACGGACCGAAGGAAGGACGGATGGACGGACTCACAGGCGTAAGAAAGGACAGACGGACAGACAGACTAATAGGTGGACGAGCTCCCAGATGGATAGATTAACAAACGAACAAATTAACAGACGGATGAACAGACAGACATTCCGACAAACGGATAAGCAGACAGTCAGACCGACAGACGGACATAAAGACGAACGGACGTACAGATGGACGGACGTACAGACGGACGAACGTACAGACGGACGGACGTACAGACGGACGGACGTACAGACGGACGGACGCATGAACGAACGAATGAACTGACAGACCGTCACAAGGAAAAAAGGACGGACAGATCAACCCAGGTAATGTCGGACGGACAGACAGGCTGACAGAGGGACAGACAAACGAACTGACATCCATTTATGGGGTCTGCCACGCCTCCTTCTGCCTGTTACATACATCCAACAAAAACATTATACCCTGATTTCCCATTTTCAATGGGCTCAGGGTATAAAAATATGACCAGACAAAGCTATTCGTGCCTCACTTTCAGACACAGCACTTCCAAGCACAGTTTGATTCTTTGCTAATAAGTCCTGTTGATCTCTCTAATTATTGTTTTGATAGCTGTCAATTTTATAGCTGTTACGAATATCAATAAAAAGTCGGTGAAGCAAGAGCTTCAAGAGAGACAGAGACAGAGACAGAGACACAGAGAGTGGTACAGAGAGACACGCAGATATGCTTAAGATTATCTGCACTGGCACTCAGCAATTCAGCACAGATCGCAACATCATGACATCATAAATACATATATCAATGTCTGAGGCAAAAGAGTTCGCAGTTGCTGAAACGGACTTTGGGAAAAAGACAAAATTGTCGAAAAAAACTGGACGAGAGTGAACAGTTTTTCTAGCAGACATAAGAAAACTCAATAGATATAATCATATATTTAATTAAGTGACAATGGCTTAAAGACATTTCCGTCTCTTCAGCTTTTGGTTAGTCAGTTTGCTAAACGAGACTTTCAGGTTTTAAGTCGTCGTTAATTGAATTGAAAATCAATATCATAACGGAACAATGATTGAAACTATTCAGGCGTGCAGCTGTAACTAAGACCTTAACAGATAGATAGAGTAACAGCTGTCTGGTATTGGTATCTGAACTGATACCAAAACTGTCTTTCGCATCTATTTATAACTTTATTTATATAACTTAATTTAGAGTCTCTTTGTGTGGGCGAATCGCGGTATTCCCCCACAGTCATCAGTCATCGCCTGTCTCCGACTCTTTCAGCTTTTTTCAGCACTTCCTTTTGTCACTACTTTTGGCATGATATCCATTATATAAACAATCAAGTAGCGACTTCTCCCAATTAAATTTCTCTGCTTCACATCAGCTCATAAATTATGAATATTAAAATTAGATATGATCTACGGGGTAATTAAATCATACTCGACTGTAAGACACAGTGAAGTTTGTATTCTTGAGGATGATTAAGTCCGGTTCATCTCTGATCTGTCTTCTCTGAATACCCACTTCCATATCTTCTACCGTGAGATCTATCAAATTTATGAATATTGAATGCATCGATTGAGCTTTGATCTGCCTTCTCTGTGGGTCCTTCCATGGTGGGATCTATCGGATTTAGGAGTATTGAATGCATTCGATTGAGCCTTGATCTGTCTTCTCTGTATACCCACTTCATTATCTTCCGTTCCTTCTATTGTGGGATGTATCGGATTTAGGAATATTTAATGCATTTGATTGAGCCTTGATCTGCCTTCTCTATATACCCACCTTATGTTCTTCCATATCTTCTATTGTGGGATCTATCGGATTTGGGAGTATTGAATGCATCGATTGAGTTTTGATCTACCTTCTCTGAATACCCACTTCATGTTCTTCTATATCTTCTATTGTGTGATCTATCGGATTTGGGAATATTGAATATAATCGACGTCGCTTGGGTAACTAAATAATACTCGACTCTAAGACACAGTGAAGTGGATATTTTTTTCTTGAAGATAATTAAGTCCGGCTTCTTTCTGATCTCCCTTTTCTGTATACCCACCTTGTGTTCTTCCATATCTTCTACTATGTGATCTATCGGATTTGGGAATATTGAATGCATCGATTGAGCCTTGATCTGCCTTCTCTGTATACCCACTTCATGTTCTTCCATATCTTCTACTGTGGGATCTATCGGATTTCGGAATATTGAATGTATCGATTAAGCCTTGATCTGCCTTCTTTTATATCTTCTACTGTGGGATCTATCGGATTTAGGAGTATTGAATACATCGATTGATCCTTGATCTGCCTTCTCTGTATACCCACCTTATGTTCTTCTATATCTTCTATTGTGTGATCTATCGGATTTGGGAATATTGAATGCATCGCGATTACTTTCGCCGCAGTATTTGCTGTCTTACATAATCGACGTCGCTTGGCTTTGTTTGGCGAGCGAACGCATTTCCCCATTAACACCTATTAAAAACTTTCGAACACGATTCCTACTCAAAAATCAAATTGAATTGAATTTGGCGTAATTATCTGTATCTGTATCTGTATCTCGTACCGAGCAGCTAGCGTGCATATTAAAGATTTTTGCGAGCAACAAAATATTTATTCGCTCGCCTATGTGCGCGCCGAGAGCTATAAATATCACAAGCATGCAATGCATACAAGTACATATATATATATAGTTATATATATATACATATATATCTACCTTCATATATACTTTTACTTTATTTACGTTCGATTTCGTTTTCGTTGACGATTTTTGATGGTTTCTTTCACATCCGCCTTGTGCGTGCGCGAGCATCGATTGGTCATCGCATCTGGCCAGATGCTATTGATGGCCCATCGACAACCGCTCACGGACCTTTAACTGTCATGCAAATTTTCGGTTGCGCATTTACACAAATAATAATAACAACAACGGCAACGGCAGCGGCAACGGCAGCTCGAAGAAGATCATAGCTGCGCGCATGCGAAAATAAAATCATCGAACTAAACTTGTTTCGCTTTGTTGTTTCTCTTTCTTCCACTCCGATTTGATTTGTATACGCTAAGTATACAAATATATATTTGTTTTTTTTTTTTCTTTTTTTGGACAAGATTTCGGCATTTGGGGCGGGGGCGAAACAAGTTTGTTGCGACAAGTGTCCAAGACTGAGTGAGGCTCATCACTGCCAGCGACATTTGATGTCAGCTCGCAAATATGCGTGTGATATACGCATAATGTATGTATATATATATTATATATGTATATATGTATGTATGTATAGTGACTTCACAAGGCGGAAATGATGCACCTTCGAGTGCTGCCCATCCCTCGTCAGTTTTCTGTTTGACTGCGGGCGTCAGAATGCATTTGCAGCACGGCAACACTGCCAACGCCACCACAATTCACAATTTATATAATATGATGGCATAACAATTCTTACTCTCTCTCTTACACACACCCTCTCCCTCTCCCCGTCCCTCTACATAGCTACTTAGCTCGTTTCGTTGATTTGAAATTTTTAATCGCACGCGCTTCTATCTGATAGTTGATTTGCGCAGCTTTTCTGGCTGGCTGGCTGGCTGTCAGCTCTGTGCTGATTGCCTTACCGGTTTGCCAATTAAGCCACGTTGCCCGAAACGGCAGCAAAATGCCTTTTAGCAGCGGGCACAGCGACTGCTGCAGCCCCACACACACATCTTGTAATGTATCTTCCAGAGACAACATTGTTCGGCCTCGTTACGTATGCAGCGCGGCTCTGCTCCAGCTGCAGACATGCTCCAGATACCGCCTAGATGTGATTCAATTTCAGCATTCGGGACTTGGGCCCGCATATTATTTACCCTTTTGTTCCGCATCTCTCTCCCCCTATAGATGTCTCTCTATGCTGCAAACCAGTTGGGCTTGCGACAAAGTCTCTGACTAAGAAACATAGATGACTAAAGTGACTTTAATTAGATGACTTAATATAGCTAGATATCAGATCTAGATATTCATGTTGCTTGTTCAATAAAAATTCCTGTTGTTTGCCCAGCCCGCTGTGTTCACCTGTCTGCAAATATATATTATCACACGATTTCCTATGGATAAGTCAGAGTGATGAACGATCAGCTCCAGATATTGCATAACCTTGCCTTAGAGCATATCATTTCAGCTCGTCTATTCTACGCTCTTTGACTATTAAGTGATTCATGGTGATTCACAGTTGGCTGTGCGGGCATTCATTCCTTTCTCTCTATCTCTCTGTGGCAAACACAATCACTTTGCAGCTAAATGCTTTTTAATGCAATGGAAACTAAGGAGAGTTCCCTCATATATATACTACTCCCAGACACAAGTTAGTAATCTCGGCTAGGCATGTGGGCCTTAAAAAGCTAGCTTTCACCCACACACTGCAATTTGCGGTTAAAAATATCAAGAGTTGCTTAAGCCAAAAGAGAATTAACTATCTGTTACAGATAGTTTGATTGACTCCCCCCAGATGAAGCGTAAATATTCGAGTAAAGACATCACTTTGTACGCCCACTACTCTAGAGTCAGCTTAGTTGAAAAATCAATACATTACGAGATCACATAATGAATGCATCGCCAGCTCTTAAGTGGAGAGTCAACAACCGCGACTTTACTGCGAGCAGCAGAGTATTTGGCAAGCGCTAATACCCGGTTGCTGTAATAACCGGCTTTGCGCGGCTCTTCTGGCTCCTCTTATTTCTACTCTCACTTTTTGTCACTTTCGCATCAAGAATATCTCGCGTAGCACGCATGAAAAGCAAAAACATATTCCAGTTTTCGAATCTACTCAAGTCTGATAAATATATATTTGTTAAGAGACCCCATTCAAGTCGCATAAATATGTGATATATGTATAAGCTTTTGGCCTTATGTTAACTGATTCTGCAAAGGTCTCCCCCTCTCCCTCTCCCCCTCTCTCTCGTTCGATACAACATCGATCAGTGGAGCAGAGGTCAGAGAGAGAACCGTTGAATTTGTGTCACGACACACTCGTAACTGTAAATGTGCAATTTTGTTATGGCTTGAAGGTCGACCTGCTGTGCGAGTCGAACTGAGGCAAAAGCAAAGTTATAAATTAATTTTTTAAGCAAACCTAACTCGAGAGAAAACACATTAAAATTGCCTCGCTGCTGGCATTTAAACTTGTTTTGCTCGCGGCCCCTCGACCACAGCTACAGCAGCAGCAACAACAGCAACAAGAGTTGGCAGCATGCAGCCGAGTGCTGAAATTCCTGAGATATTGAAGTGCCAAATGACCAACAAGCTAACTGACCCTCAATTGGTATTTACTTAAAGAATGTGATTTCACACAAACGATGAATCAATCCGAATCAACCGAACAATGACTGCACAATAACCAAATGCCTGGCTTATACAATTTATTCAAATACATATACATTCACATATAAGTCTATATATCTTTATGATATTGTGCTGCAAATATGCCGCGGCCAATGAGATTTTGCAACAATTGTTGGCCAACACAATTCACATAGGCCGACTGTATGTGGCCAATGAGGGTCGAGTTTTCCTGTCCAACAACAACTAAATGACTTAGACAAGTGCGAATAAACTAAACTCAAATTGCACTCATCTGCATAGAAAAAAGAATGGAGATTGCATCAGCTTAGGCATTGTCTGTACATCTTAGAAAACTTTGACAAGAAAAATAGATTAAGTTTGGTGTAAAAAAAAACCGTTTTGCTAATTGCTATTAAAATTCTTAAACAAACTTTATTAAATAATTTATATTTATTTTCAATGAAAAAAATATTTATATACAAATTTATATTTCATATAACATATATATATATATATAAAATTGAGAGAAAAATAAAAAAGCCTTTTGCTAATTGTAATTAGAGTTCTTTCTTCAAAACAATTTTTTTATTAGTTTATATTTATTTTCAATAAAAAAAAAAATATGTATATATTTATTAAATATAAATATTAAATATATACAATGTTATATTTTATTTAATAAAAGTTTTTTTTTTAAATCATCTATATTATTTCCTTATTTAATTACCCTTCTTGTTCAATTTTGTTGAGTAAAATCTAGTGTTCAGTCCCCCTACTTTTTTCATGGACACAGCAGTATATATTTGAAGTAACCTTCTTACTTTTATCACTAAATTGTAATTGTATGTGTTTTAAAATATTTGCTTTATTTTGCAATGTATTGATAATTGATGAAAAATAAAAAATAATTTTTAAATATGTAGAATTTAGTGATAAGTAAGTGAGCAAATATTTAAAAAATATATATGAAGCTGTGTTAATAACAGTGCGACTAAGCACTAAAATGTTAGACAACAAAATTTACTGATAACGCAATATATATATATATCAGCATATTTATATATACATATTTATATATTTATATATTTATATATTTATATATTTATATATTTATATATTTATATATTTATATATTTATATATTTATATATTTATATATTTATATATTTATATATTTTTATATTTATATATTTATATATTTATATATTGATATATTTATATATTCATATTTGTATATTCTTTATATCCATTTTAAATGTTTCGAAGAAATGTGGATTATTAGATAAAAAAAATATGTACACTTTTTTTAATTAGTTGGTAGTAGTAATTAGGTAGTTAAATATATTAAATATATATTATATATAATGCAAATCCTATTTTAGAAATATAAGCAATATCTATACATAATCTACCTAATATTAATCGATGAATAAAATGAATATAAATTGAGCAAAAAAACGCTTGAATAAATAATGCCAATTATTATATCTTTCATAAAATAGTTTACTCTGCTTTCAAAAATAACTTTCTATTTCAACTGTTAAAATAAATTTGGTAATTTCCAATATGAACATGAAAAATATGTGGAAAAAAATTAACTCATTTTTCAAATTTCAAATTTATTATGCATTTATTTTGTTCAGTGCAATCGCATAAGTAGCTTATCACGATTGAAACCATAGGAAGCCCTAGTGTTATCTCAGCTAACAATGGTCAGCATCTTTATGGTGCTCAAATTAGTCTTCACACATCTTCCTCCTTCTGTGCTCCTCTCACACACACACTCTCTTTCTTTTCATATGGTAAATGACGTGCATAATCCACGCTCGCTGACTTTACGAGACTTCGTTTCGCCTAACATTCGTTGGGCTTTTCATGGCTTGAACCCATTAAATCTGTGAGCTCTGAGAGCATAATGGCTTTGTGCAAATGTATGCAAGATAGGCAGTGGCGATAGGCGTGGCCGAGGCATATGAGAGATATATGCGGATGTATGGGAAAATCTGAGTCGACTTGGCTCAGTTTGTCCGTCAGCCTATCTCTCAGGCCGCCTCTTAGCCGGTAGTTCCTCGGCATGCTCCCCAGCCCGTCCCTCAACCCACATCTCTGTCTATATATATAGGCAAGTCGTAGATCCTTAAGATGTACTATTAATCTATTAAATATAGAATCTATAAAATCTATTAAAAATGTTATCAGGCCTCTGTTAGTATCATACATCTTAACAGTTAGCGTCACAGAATCGTATATAGATAAGGCTAAAGGCGCATACTGTTAACAATCCTATTCCAGGAAAAACGTCAAAAGAAATTATAGAAAAATATCTTCTGACCTAAAACCCATATATAAACTATAGAGCTGCTCTACAGAGGGCCTAGTATATCTGCTAGTCGCACACACTCCACTAGACCACTTTTACTTAATTTAAAACTTTTGTGTGGTTGAAAATTTCATTTGGGATGTCTTGAAAAATTGCCTCATTTGACATAACTGTGACATGATTTTAACATAATTGAAAATGCTGAATGTGTGTAGTCAAACAATGGCAAACACTTTTTAAATATCTCTCTCCATATATATAGTAGAGTAGTATATGCACACATATGTGATAAACCAGTTTGTGGATTTAAAAGGGCACACGGCTTACGTAACTCTCGTCTGTTTCTTTCCCATTTGGTTTCTGCTTATTTGAGTATGTTTTTGGTAGTTTTGTATATTACATATGTTTGCTGTAAATAAATATATTGCATAACTGGTGCAAACGCCTCTTCAATAAAAGGCTTATAAAAATACTTTAGCTGGCGAAGTGGTAGGGCTCATGGCACCCTAGCTTTTTGCTCGCTAATTTGCTTGGCAGGCGTCGAATTAGCGCAGCTAATTATCGTTAAGACAGCGATCGTAAACGATAATTGGTGAGTAAGCGAAGAGGCAGCGACACCAACTTTCGATTTTACCTTGAAGCATGGCGAAGCGATGAAACTTATACTCATGCTCTGACAAGACAAGTCTCATACTCCCAATGATGATCGATTCAGATCCGTATTTTGAGACATTTTCACTCGTTCTACCTGGCCTTTCGCTTTTCATTCGCATCTAGTTTTTGTCCCCATGCCGAGCTGCTTTCACCGATCATGATGTATTCATTAAGCCATTCGTGCTTTGACGTAATTTCATTGCCATCGGCCCGTGCAGCGACCGTTAATCCGGCGACTAGTTGTCAAATTGTAAGTCAGCATTTAAGCTCTGCCAATTTCACCTGCGACGCTAACATGCATCATTGACAAAACAAGTGAGAAAGCTCTGCTCTGCAAGTGGATGACTTCGGCATACCCTGCTACAGCAAACAGCCTGTTTTCCTTTTTTCATTACATTTAATTTGTCAAGGCTTTCGAACTGAGAGAGATATCCTATACGAACTTCTTTCAATAGATATGTGCATAGACTCGATAGAGTCTATGACTCTGTCCTCTATAATGAATGAATCGAACTGGAAGGTACCCTATACAAACTTCTTTCCATTGAGACATGCATAGATAGAATTGGATTGGATAGATTCTTCTACTTCTTTTATAGATAACAAATCGAACTTGAGAGACCCTACATAGTTATAATATATTGTATATAATATAAATGCATGCGTATATTAGATAGATTCTTCTACTTTTCCTATAGAGAATGAATCCAACTGGAAGAATCTTCTTTCCATATATACATACATAGAATAAATCGATTCTTCTACTTCTTTTATAGATAAACACTCAAACTGGGAGATTCCCTATACAAAATTCTTGAAGTTCATAGATAAATGCATAGACTACACAGATTCTCTGAGTTTTTTCACAGAGAATAGATCGAACAGGGAGGTGATAGATTTCTTACTTCTTTTCCAGAGATCAAATTGAACTAGGAGATGTCCTCTACAACTTTTCTCCATTCATGCATAAATTGGAGAGATTCTTCTATGTGCATAGATTATATAGATTCTTCTACATTTGTCACACTGAGTCCTAAGTTATATTATCAAAACTGAAGCTTTCTTTATAATATAGATAAGCCTCTAGATACTTCTACTTACTAATGCAGTTGGGTATGATATGACAATGATATGAGAATGATATGATATGATATGCTTACAGCCTTAGCCTACATATTATACTCTGCTTGCGATCTACTAAGTAAGCTATTTCTAAGAACTTGAAGCTAACATACATCAGCTTAAGCCCTATGAGTTTTATGTTCTCACTTTCAACTGAAGCAACAATTTGAAGTTAAAGTAGCATAAGATAAAATTACCTCTGCTGCCATCATTATAATCGCTTGTTAACTTTCAATTAGGACTACCCAGTCGGGCTTTCAGATTGCTTTGTCTCGTTGCTTGGCTGCATCCCCGGAAAGTTAATTGCTAATGCAGGTCTTGTAATTAAATTTTTTTTTAATAGCAATTCTTAGCTCAGCTCTGCGCTGTTCTGCTAGCTACTTTATGGGATACTGAAGTCCGAGCAACTGGTCTGGTCGGGTCGGGTCGAGTCTGATCTGGTCTGGTCGGGTCTGTTCGGCTCAGGCGGAATTGCGGCAGTCATTGAAATTCCTCACCCGTGACTCAATGTCTCTGCGAGTTTTCTTCAGATCTCCGGTTGCTGCTTTGAATAAATCAGTTCACTTGCTTCCAGTGCAGTGTAGCTTTGACATTTAACGTTTTTTTCTTTTTCATTCTTTTTATGTTTGTTTGTGGCATGAGCTGGATTTGAAAGAACCTATAATTGAAGTGATAAAGTAACTCTGTCAACCAGTTCTATGAGTTGATTATAAAATGTTACTTTATATATGTTTATAGGTATATGATGTACTCTCTCGAGATATATGAGTATATATAGAAAGGGTGTTTTTTAAGGCTTATAACTTTGAGTTCGTAACATGTCTTTATTAGATAATATTTGTTTATTGCTGATAGTTACGTTTAGCTGTGTTTAGTTTGACATTTTATTATGAATAAACTTACACTAAAGCAACATTTGTAAATTGCTCAAATTATTATCAAAATAATGGCTCTGCTTGTCAAATTTTATGGCGCTCCATAATGATGACGCCAATTTTTCTTGAATGGGTACGTCAATAAATTAGATTGGAGATAATCCACAAGCATTTGTCGAAGCACCATTTCATACACAGAAAATTAATGTTTGATGCACATTATGGGCTGGCAGAGTCATGGATCCATTTGTCTTCAAAAACGATAATGGTCATGATTGTGGTAATTATAAAAATTGGTATTCCTAATCGGCAAACCTTGACTACTTAGCTTAAATCATATTTGTCATAAATATTTCTATCCAATAACGTTTTTTATAGATGCTTATTATATATTTACTTGCTTTTTCCTAATTTTACCTTGTATAGCTTTAAAAAAAAATCCCCCTAATTCCCTATTTATTTGCATATTAATTGCAATCAATAAAATTGTGTATAAACTTTATTCTCACTGACTGAGCGAAATTCCTAAAATTCTTGTTCTAAGTTCTTGCATATATTTTAATAATTAAGATATTAGTCGAGTGCAGAAAGAGAGTCAAAAATATTATTCCAAATGATCTTTATTGCTCACTGAAACATGTTTTTAGAAGTCAGCTCAAAATTCCTGTGGTGTCTGAGTAACTCAGTCAAGATCCAGAATATTCAAGTTTTGAATCGCAAAATATGAGTACGAAAATATGTCAATGTTTATTCTTCAATCATGAAATGTATGACCATCCCCAAAAGACTAAACAATTGAGCATGGGGAGATATGATATACCAAGACAGGAGAGAGACAAGAAATTTTAGAAATAAATTTATTTATTTATAGGAAGAATTATCCAATTAAATAAGATATTGAAATAAATAGCATCCCCCTTCGGAGCGACGATCAGTTCAGCATAAATCATTGTCACTGTCATTAATCTCTCATCTATGATCTCAAATATTAATTAAAAACGTGCAACAATTATAACTAGTTCAACTGAAGCCAGTTATCAGTTGTCGGGGCGTTGTCTGAGTTTCTAATCACGGCCAGTGATTAATAGCTGATTTGGGAGTTTTAATGATGCGCTCGGCCTTGCTAACATCGATCATTAGCCACTTTCAATCGACAGCAACGTGTTTGACTCGAACTCTGTAGATAGCCACTGGATGGCACACATGAGTGATAATGCGCCGAGCAGACGAGTTGAGTGTGAGAAACCGCTTTGGCAAACATTCAAAATGGAAATGGGACTCGAGTTTTCTTTTCGTGTACGCCGCAGATGTTGACCCAATCGGCAATTGCCCGGTCCCAAACCCCCGAAAAGCACTCGCCCGTAATCGCACCCTCGTCCATGCTAACTAACTGGCCTGTTCATGTGCTAGACATCCGGCGATATCATCGGCTAATGACAACTTTCGCTTTTTCGGCGCACCGCGATTAAGAAAGCCAAGGAGTATCCAACTGGTTGCATCCAGTCAAGCTCAAAGTCAAAGTCAAAGTCAATGACTGCACTGACTCAGTGACTCCTGCGTGGTCGTTGTCAGCTCCACCATCTACTGGCTCGTAATTGGCGTTTTAGCCGCTGCAACTCTTTGTATTTGGCGTTCATCTAGAGAAGACAGGATCAGCTGAATTTCACCAGCCTCAGCGGCGGCAGCAGCAACCGATATGGCAAACCGGCGGCGGCCAATAATGAAAGTTCACACGATTGCAGGTTTCTAGATCTGTCGTGTGACGTTGACGTTCATGCTGCGTTTCCATCGCATCGCTAGAGTCATTGACGTTGACGTTGGCTTAGACGATGTCATTGGCTAAGGCTTTTAGTCAGCTACTGACCGCGATTTGTCATCATTCATTGTGTTCACTTAACAAGAGTTGAGTTAGTTTCGTGCAAATTTTTGTTGATCTGACTACTAAAGTGAGACAGATTCTAAACATATTATTGAATATCGATATTGATATTTACCAAATAGCCTCAAACAGTATTTCTATTGTTTATCAACGTGAATACCACAAGAATCCATATTCTAAGTTTTTTAATGTATATCGATAAGTATCGATCTCAAGCAGTTTTTATCAAACAGGAAAGCAATCTACATTATAAGCATTGATCTTTTAATGTATATTGATAAATATCGGTTTAAAAATTGCTGCTTAAAAAGTATTTCAATGCGTCATATGTTTGTCAATCTAAATTCCAAAGGAAAATTATGGACCCGATACCCGACATCGATAAATATCGATTTTAAAAATGGTTTCCTAAATGCGTGGTTTACTTGTCGCTCTGTCGATTCTTAACCCATTACTCTATAACTATATATATCGATCAAAAGCAAGTGTTCTTAAAAGTATGTTGATCTAATTACCAAAGAGTCCATACTATACACATTGACCTATTAATCTATAAATATCGATTAAAACTATAGTTTCTTAAGAAGTATTTATATTCATCGCGTGTTTATCAATCTAAATAGTAAAGGAATTCATATTCTTACCCCATTAAAATATATCGATATGTATCGATGTTAAACAAGCTTATTTCTCGAAAGGAATTAATATTCCAGACCCATTATCGATATATATCGATCTTAATCAATTTTCAAATATTAGTATTTCTGTCCGCTCAATTATCATACCATATCAATACCAATCATATCATATCAATCACATACCATACAGTCATGATCATAGATATTTTGATATATACACATATTTTATATTTTCGATAAAAATCGATCTCTGTTTTTCCTTACTTTAACTAGAATACATATAACTACCTAGGCACAGGGTAGCTCACAGTCAGGGCCTCTATCTCTCTCTCCCTCTCCCTTTAACGGCTATACCACTCTTGTCTCTGTTCATTGTTGCTTAATTGAAAATACCTTGGGTCAAAATTCAGAATGGGCCAGCAAATTTCTCACGTTAATATTGCATCTTGTTGGCTTGGATTGGCCAACAATGGGACTGTTAGATTCACACGGCATAAATCTCGACAAAATGCGATGCTAAATGCACCACCTTATCGCCCGTGACCATCCACTCATGTTAGCAATTTTTTGCGGGCTTTTATCTTATATAACTGGCGCACCTACAGCCGAGCTTAAAGTGCATCACTGTGCCTGTGCTCCGCTGGCTGCACTTCAATCCAAATCTCAAATGTTAGTCTCTTTGATTGCACAACTCGTGCCGCAGCGGCGACGGCGGCGACGCTTCGAGTGCTTTTGATCTGCATATGTGCCGCGCCCCTGGCGTATACGCAATTCCGCCAGACATTGATCTTTTTGGGGCGTTGACATTGCGAGGAGGTTCGGGTGCGTGAAACGTGACGTTACGTGACTCGACGCGCCGCAAATTCTGGCCCCGCTACGTGCACCATCGAAAATATCAGATAGTGCCGTTATAGCCGTCCATAACAGCGTTCAACTGCCTCTAAATTATACAGACAAATCGAAAACAGAAGTACATTGTACATTGTGTCTGGCCTGAGCTTAGAGACTTCGCTGTTTCAATGGCATATTCATGAGTGATGAGAGCTGATGGTGACGGAGACGCCTACCTGAACTGAAGGGCAAATCTTTATCGACTAATGTCGCCAAATTTGAAAGGTTGACTATTTTCTCATCACCTCCAAAGCTGAGAGATCATGCGACTTGCCAACGTTCATATTTATGCCTCGTACATCAAATGCTTACGACTTGAACTTGTCTTTAAGAATATAAGTCATGAGCGCTAAGGAATGCCAACTTCTGCCTTTTAAGGCTTTTACATTAAAAATGTAAATTTGGGGTATGATGTTTTTGAATATGTATATAAAATGCAGAAGTGGGCGTGTCATTTACCATAAATCATATTCTTGGAGCGGACGACAAGCTGAGTCGATTTAGCCATGATCGTCTGACTGTCCGACAGTCCATTTGTCTGACTGTCCGTTCGTTTTTCTGACTGTCCGTCCGCTTGTCTGTCCGTCCGTTTGTCTGACTGTCCGACTATCCATTCGTCCGTCCGTCCGTTCGTCTGTTCGTTTGTCCGCATGCACGTAGCGATCTTGAAAGTCACATAAGCTGGAGAATTGAAATGGAAAATATATGTTATTTGTCAAAAATAATTTTGTTACCTCAATATCATTTAAGCTGGTGAAATTTTGGAAAACCCATTTCATTTTCTATACCTGTTTTCAATTAGCCACTCCAGTTTCATCTGCTGGCACATGAGCATAGCAAAAACCATCTTCAGCAGATCAATGTCTCTCCATGCGAGAAAGAAAATCTATTGAGGGACTTACGCTGAGTTTTTTATCACTAGATGATTGATTGATCCCAAGCTAGCAATAATATCTATAGATCATTATCTAAGAATTATGCTCGATAAATCTACATCAATTGACAACATTTCTTTAAGCTCTAAGGAAAGTCTCGGGCTAGACCCATTGATATCTTAAAATAATGTTATCAATTTCTTGACTATGCATTCCAAAGATCTTTGATTCAGTCAACTTGAATGGTATCCAAGTTTGTTATACTTTTATCAAGTTGCAAGTCTAATATATTATAGACAAAAAGTCTGGCTGGTCTATGTCAAGGACTGGTCTCTCCTATCATATTTGACATTGTCCAGCGCAAGCTTGAATGTGTGTCGTTCGTTTTTCAACAGCCATTGCCAATTCTAATGCGTATTCTCAGCGGGCCATTGTGAGGTAGCTGCAACGGCCACGCTCATAGGCAATTAAAGCCACATGCACACACGCACACACACAGAGAGAGATATTTAAATAGCCAGTTTAATTTTCAAGGCTAACACGAGGCAGACTTTATGCAAAGCTCGATCGGCAGCAGCAGCAGCAGCAACTGTAACCAAGTTAACAGCAGCAACAAGAGCAACAGCAGCAGCCGCGACAACTGTGGATGAGATATTGCAATTTTATGTACGCAGCAACTGCGTAAGAGCGACTGCCTGACTGACTGGCTTACATAAGAAACGGGGTTCCAGCTGCAGTTGCAGTTGCTGTCGCAGTTGTCCAGCTGCTGCTGCTGCTGCTGCTGCGTTTGTGTTGCAACTTATCGACATCATCAACTGGCCAACTGGCAACTGGCATAAAAAGAAGTTGTTATTTAGCAGGCCGTCTCGGCAGCGATTCTCGAATTGAACCTGTTGTGGTCTGTCGCCAATCGAGTCGATAAAGGACTTGGCTGCAATTGCCGCGCCGATTTGGAGCGCTCCGATTGTCGCATGCATGCATGCATGCATACATGTACTTGTCGCAGGCACTGTGAGTTTTTCATCTTTGGCGTCAAATTGACAAATTTGTGCACAGCCGCGGGCCAATCAATGCGCGAGCGGCTGCATTCATTGTACAATCTGAATCGTTGGCATTTTATTTAGATATTTTGCTGCCTGAATTTCAGCTCGAGCTTTTCGCCGTGCAATTTGTACGCAATACAATTTTTTTGTTGATTTTCTGTGAGCAGCTGCCGGCTGCATTTGCTTTTCGTTTCGCCATCGATAATAAAGAAATGTTAGGCAATGCGTGCGACAGACCAAATGACAAGCTCAGCAGCAACAACAACCAATGTAAATTATGGCCATGTATAAATGTAAATTAAAAGTCGTCTTATAGACATTTACTGTTGCAGGCAGTTGTTGCTGTGTCGCTGTTGTTGTTTCGCCATGCCCAATCAAATATATTTTGGTCTTCACTCAGGCACTCAGTAAATAGACCATTACCTAAATGCACACACACACAACTATTATGTGTGTGCGTGTGTGTGTGTGCGTGCCCCCTCTGCAAGTGGATCGAGCAAATGCTTTGTCCCACAAGTGGCTTGCAAATGGCACACTCCAACTAATGCCGGATATGGATACGGCTAACGACTGGCGGCTCTAACTCTGCTTTTGGCTTGAGGGGGAAAGCGCTTGGGCCCAAGTAGTGCTGCGCTGTTGGCCGCTTTGGCGTCGCTTGACGCGCCGAGTGCCACTCGCGCGAGTGCCTCAAAATGTTACTCAAGCCCAGTCCACGCCTCCGACTGCCCTCTATTTTTTCAGCTATAATCAATAATCGACGCACTCGGCGCTTCTCATGCACAGTCGCATTAAGTGCACATGACTTGGACATATATCAACGCATCTCCACTTCCACTCTATCATTAAAGTCGAATTAAAAAAATACATGTTGCTTAGTCACTTGATTGGGGTTGTGTTCAGACTGATTTGAGATGAGAAAATGTAGCTTGAAATCATTTCTTTTCTTTTTGCTCTTAAATTTTTATTGATCAATTGAAAGGAATTTGAATTCATTTAAATGTTTATCTGTTAATATTTGAGGAATAGACTTTATAACTTTTACTGTCTTAGTTTGTTTGTATTTTTTATACATTTTTATAGGAGATGAATCAGAAATTCATACATAAAATCGATGTGAATTTATGTTTGCATATTTGCATTTTCAATCTGTGCTAAAGGCCAAGTTAGCCAAAGATTTATTTTTTGCGATATTATTATAATTTAATTTATTATATTTCTCATTTTTTTAAATATTTTTAATGTTTTGGCCTTTAGCCAAGCTTGTTGAAGATATATTTTTTGAGATATTATATTTATCATTTATCATATTTATTTTTTTCTTATTTTTATTTAGATTTTTATATAATTTAAATTTGCTATACAATTTTTAATTTATTTTTTATTTTATTATTTTTTCATTTATATTCTTTTTATAATTTAAATTTATTATTATTATATGATCCCTTCCATTTTCATTCATATAAATTCTTTAAATTTTTAATATTTATATTTAGATTTTTATTTATTTTAAATTCGCTATAAAATTTGTAATTATATGTATAAATAAAAGAAGAGTAAAAGGATTTTAGTAACAGAATTCGCTATGAAATTTATAATTTATTATATGCAATGTATAAATAAAAGAAGCGTAAAAGGATTTTAGTAACAGCTCCCACAGGGTTCAGGGTATCTCTTAGTCGAGCCGTTCTGACTAGAGCAGTCTTACTTGTTTATTTTACTAACTTTGTATTTTTATAATGCCTGGATTTTTATTTATTATAAATTTATTATATTATTTATGTTTTTTCTTATTATTTTATTTTATTATGTTTCTATGATCCCCTCCATTTTCACATTCACATAACGTCTTCCAGCTAATATTGAAGCAAATCATTTCCGAAAAGAAAATTGAAAACTAATTTGGCTCGTCTATTGATATAGAGTCTTTGCTTTATAATGGGGCTTTCGTTTTGGGCGCTTTTTACACAAATAATAAAATTCAGCTGAAAATGAGATACTTTAGCCGCTGCTTATATAAGCAGCTCATAAAAGAAAAAGTTCGCTTCCTGCTATTTCCTTCAGCTTCAAATTAATAAATAGAAAACATACAATACATGACAATGCTGTGAACCATATAAACACACATACACACACGCATGCGCACACAGATGTATTTGTGCCTGTGCTAATTAGCCAAAGACAACATCAAATTATTGCAGATGATGGTGATCCCCACTTGGCGTTTTTACCGCTTTTCACTCAAATACAAATCTTTCAAGTTTTTTTATATTTTTTGTGTGTAAAATTAACTTTGGCTTCGATCAATGAAAGACTGCGTTTGCGTGAGTGTGTGTGTGTGAGTGTGTGTGTGTGAGTGTGTGTAATATAAAAACCGGCATGACTCGCATACACGCACATTCCATCAACAGACAGCCGCTATGTGTTGTTGTTTGAGCTTTCTTATATAATTATACCCTGTATATATAGGCATATATGTGGGCATATGTATATAAGTAGATGAAGAATCAGATTAGCTGGGAAAATATATTCTAAATAATATCAACAATATTCATATAGATGAATAACATAAGTTAAATAAGTTTATCCCAAAGTCTATATCTACTTTAATCTATAAATAAAATTTGAATTTATTCTAATATAACTCTACATAGAACTTTGTCTAATATACAACCGATTCCTTCTTTTACCTCCAAAAAATAATTATGCATCATCATCATGAAATGCACCCACAGAGCAAGAGACCTAAAGCTACCCCATTCATTCTCTATTGCTCTCCATTGAAAGCCAAAGTAAAAGTGAAAGTTCCATCAACCCATGCCAAATACACATATGCTAGTTACAGGGTATCTAGCAGTCGCTCAACTGCGACTCTGCTCTCGACGCTTACATATGTTTATTGGGCGCTGCTGACCAAAATTCGTAAGGTAGTCCATAAAGTGTATAACATCTAGCTGTAGTATAAGCCGTGATTGTTTGTTTGCTTTGTTGCTTTTATGATGTTACCAAACTTTGGCATTTCGATTTAAAAATTCGGTATTTATATTGCGCTCAATTAGTTGAATGCGGATTATTTTATGACCCAAGAATGTCAGGTGTGAACGACTGCGTAATACCAGTACCTGTTCGACATGCATTAGGCCGGCCTTAGGCAATATGTAGTAGATGCCTTAATGGGTTGCTTCCTACAGCAATGATGGCCTCAACTAGATAGATTAGCTGAGATTAGAGGAGTAAATAGTATATTTAGAGACGTACTATAGAGATCGATTTCTAGTTGATTATTCGCCCTAATTGCTGTAGAGCATCTTATGCAATGGAGCGAAGCAACTAGTTGAATTATTGACACCCGAGCTGTTGCCGCTGCTTCCTCGTTTGAGGCGCCCCGAGCGACAGCTCTGTGACTTCCCACCGTATTGAGAAAAAAAGATAGGAAAACTGAAAACTCCAACAAGAAAGAAACAAAAAGCCAACATAAAATCAGCTTGCCGTTGTATTTCATTAAATGAAATTTGCATATAAAAGTCATAAGGTTGTGTAACGTGTTTTGATAGATGGCGGTGCTGTGGTCGACCTTCATGGGAATTTGACATGCCTGAATTGCGTTGATACCTTTTTGTCACTGAGCTTTGTCTCCGATGTCCGCATCATAATCCATCGATGTCACTGTGTCAATGCTAAAATATTATCGCTTAAATATTCATCGTTAATACATCGAGATTTATTGTTTCGTTTACAGTTCCGGCCTGGAGCGGCCTGGCAAACCCTCCTCCTCCTCTGCGCACTAGCCTACTGCCTTAATGGTAAGATATCGCCGGAATTTTCATTCGGTAAGCCATTTGATGTCTAATGTCTCATTCCAGTTGCGAGTGGCGAGGGACGAGTGGTTTGTTACTACACCAATTGGAGTGTCTACCGACCGGGAACTGCCAAATTCAATCCTCAAAACATTAATCCATATTTGTGTACACATTTGGTGTACGCATTCGGTGGATTTACCAAGGATAATCAAATGAAGCCGTTTGACAAGTATCAGGATATAGAGCAGGGTAAGCCAGACACGCCCAAACAGCCACACACACACACCCACTCACCCACATGTTACTGAAACAAATTGAATTTCATTTCAACTCGACTTCAATTTCCGCCCTACTCCCACCCCGTCTGCCCTTCCCTCCTTGCTCCATCCGTCCCATGACTTTTCAACTGCCGCAGGTGGCTATGCTAAATTCACCGGGCTGAAAACGTACAACAAGCAGCTGAAGACGATGATTGCCATTGGCGGCTGGAACGAGGCCTCGTCCCGGTTCTCCCCTCTGGTGGCCAGTGCCGATCGGCGCCAACAGTTTATCAAGAACATTCTGAAGTTCTTGCGCCAGAACCACTTCGATGGCATCGACTTGGACTGGGAGTATCCAGCTCACCGTGAAGGCGGCAAGTCGCGCGACCGAGACAACTATGCGCAATTCGTGCAGGAGCTGAGAGCTGAATTCGAGCGCGAAGCTGAGAAGACAGGTCGCTCGCGACTGCTGCTCACCATGGCCGTGCCAGCTGGCATTGAGTACATTGACAAGGGCTACGATGTGCCGAAGCTCAATAAATATCTGGATTGGTTCAATGTGCTGACCTATGACTTCCACTCCTCGCACGAGCCGTCGGTGAACCATCATGCGCCACTTTACTCACTCGAGGATGATTCCGAATATAACTATGATGCTGAGTTGAACATTGTAAGTGCTCAAGTGCACCGAAAATAATTTTGATACTTAAATACACTTAATTATTTTGCCTGTTAGGACTATTCCATCAAATACTACCTTAAAGCTGGCGCTGATCGCGACAAGTTGGTGCTGGGCATACCCACCTACGGACGCTCGTACACGCTGATCAACGAGGAGAGCACTGAGCTTGGTGCCCCATCCGAGGGACCTGGTGAACAGGGCGATGCTACGAGAGAAAAGGGCTACTTGGCTTATTATGAGGTAGAGTTGATATGCATTTCCTTTAATAACAATCATTTACTAACTGACTTTTGCACTATATAGATTTGTCAGACACTTAAAGAAGACCCCGAATGGACTGTGGTGCAGCCGAATGCTAATGTAATGGGCCCATATGCCTATAGGCGCAACCAATGGGTCGGCTACGACGACGAGGCCATTGTGCGCAAGAAGGCAGAGTATGTGGTCGCCCATGGCTTGGGAGGCATTATGTTCTGGGCCATCGATAACGACGATTTCCGTGGAACATGCAGCGGCAAGCCATATCCCCTGATTGAGGCTGCCAAGGAGGCCATGTTTGACGCATATGGGTAAATATCAAAAGTCACAGACCCTGCCCAATGTCAAGCTTAACATAAAACATTTCTTCACCTTCACAGCCTCGGCATCAATGAAGTGGCAAAGTCTGTTGGCCCCCAAAAGCCATTGCGCTCGAGAAGTCGCGAGAACGGCATCACCAGCAGCAGAAAACATCTGAGCTCCGAGTCAGAGACAAGCTCACGTGGCTCCAATGCAGCTCGACGACCGGCCAGCCGAGGCAGCACGACGACAACGCCGGCTACGACCACCATTAAGCTGACCGAGCCCAAGGGATCCTCGCTGTACATTGGTGGAAGGGGCACGACGCCAGCTCCACCAACAACGCCCGATCCCGGCTCGGACTTCAAGTGCGAGGAAGAGGGCTTCTTCCAGCATCCGCGCGACTGCAAGAAGTACTACTGGTGCTTGGACAGCGGCCCGTCTGGCTTGGGCATTGTGGCTCATCAGTTTACGTGTCCGTCTGGACTCTACTTCAATCCCGCTGCAGACTCATGCGATTTCGCCCGCAACGTGCCATGCAAGACTAAGAAGTAAGTAACGCCTAACCGAGACTCAAAGTCCTTTCCTTATACGCTTTATTTACTGTCTGATCATAGATCGACGACTGCTGCGCCGGTGACATCGACAACCACTTCAACAACAACGACAACGCAACGAGCAACCAGTAGCTACAACCGGGTTACGGCAGCGCCAGTTGCTCGACCCGTCTACCCGCGTGTCACTAGCACCACCAGCACGACAACGACCACCACCACCGCATCGCCAGTGGAAGACGAGCTTGAGTACGAAGAGGACGGCGAGAATACACAGACATCAAACAAGTCCAGCGATGCCGAAGAGGATCCGCAGGTGATCAAAGAGCTAATTGATCTGATTCGCAAGGTCGGTGGCATCGAGCAGCTGGAGAAGCACTTGCTGCGTAACAAGGACGGATCCATAACTCTCAAAGAGAACTTCTCTAGCGGTGCATCGACAACGCCCTCAACCATTAGCAAGTCCTTGTACGATCGTGTTCTGAGTCGTCCAGAGACATTGGGCACATTTTCGCGCAATCGCTTCAATACTCCCAAAGTACAGACAACCGAAGCCACTGTCACCGAGGACAGCAGCTCGCAAGTTGGCAACTCGAAATACTCTTCGGTGCTGCGGGGCAATAGCCGGCAGGGACCACAAAACGAGGGCCTGGAAAAGCTATCCGAGTTCGATGGTTTCCTCAAGGAACGTAAGCAGTATGTGACCATAAATCGCAATCGCGGCGCCACGCGCGATGATGAAGAAAGCGAAAGCGCCTCGAAAGACGAGACGGAAGCAAGTGAGGAAGAAGAAGCTGAACTCAAACAGGATCGGATCTATACAACAAAACGTCCGATCAGCTCGGCCACGCCGTCGTACACTAGCTTGCGACGCTCTCGGCCCACCACAACAACGTCTGCCACGCCCGTCGAGTCGGTGACCGAGGTGGAGCAGACGTTCGCCGTCAGGGAGCAGACGCAGACAAAGCAATATGCCACCCTCAGCCGTAACCGTGGACGCAGCACAGAACGCCCGCAAAGCACAGTCGCTGAGCCGGAAGTTAGCTCGATAACCAATCGGTAACTAAATGAAAAGATGACGAAAACTGAATATTGATATCCAAGCACTTATACACACTCTTCTCTATATCTATTTAGCTACAAATATTTAGAGCGGACGCGACCCACAAAGAGCAGCGTTGATGTCAATGCCGGGATCGATGCTGGTGATCGTGATGCTGAGGAAGATGAGGACGAGTACGAGGATGAGCCACAACAGAAAAATGTAACGGTACCAAGAAATAAAAGCAACACCACAGCAACAACAAATACACGTAAATACGCGAGCATTGGCCGCAGAACCACCACCACAACAACAACAACAACAGTCACAACAACACCAGAAACAACAACAACAACAAGTGTCAGCGGCGCTGAGACTGCCAAGGCCAGCACTCTCAACAACAAGAACAACAACAACAACAACAACAGCAGCAACACTGTGAAAATTAACAACGTAGCAGCAACCACACCAGCACCTCTCAGCACCCAACCAGATATAACCACTACAACAGCCACTATCATTAACGAAACCACTGAACCAATTGAGAGCACTATCACTACTAACATCCAATCTACCAGTACCACCACCAACACCCACTCACCCACACCCACACCCACAACCACACCCACAACCAGAACCACAACCACAACCACAGCCACACCTACCGTAGCATCCACTATCCAAGTACCAACTACCAACAGCTTTGACTCCTTGAGCTTGGCTGAAGGCATTAACGATATGTTAGAGCTACAATTGACCACATTGCCGCCAGCCAATGAGCCAAGCGACGACGCCCAGGCCCCAGCCCTTGACTTAAAGACTAACAAATTAACAGAAGCTGCGGCCCCGACGACAACAACCGCAACAACAGAGACAACGACGCAGCCTGAACTGGTCAAGACAATCAACAACGACGACAAAGACGACAACGACAACGACAATCAGATAAACAATCTTGATAACGAGGTAACAACAACAACCACAACTAAGACACAATCTAAGTACACAACGAGTCGCAGACGCGTAAACACAAGCAACAACAGCAACCGTAACCGAAACAATGCAGCAGCAACAGCAGCAGCAGCAATCAACGATGCTAGTCCCAATGTTGGTAACTCTCCTGGTTTGAGTAGAGTCGATCCTAGTGTAAATATCATTAGAAACACCTACTCAGGTAGAAGGCAACCACAAAGAACCAAACAACCTGAACTGAATACAACCGAACTACCTTTGAGCCCAACTAACGCCGACTCGCTGGGTGGCATATCTAGTCCAAGACCCTTTGGTTATCCCAGACGTCGAACACGTCCCACTGCCACTACCCCTCAACCTCTAACCAACAGCACTGTTAATAATAACGATAATGATAGCGATAGCGAAAACAAAACACAAATTGATGATCATGCGAGCATAGGCAAAACGCGTCTATCCACTGTGGATAGGCCCAAGGTGAGTGACAATAATAGTCAAGAGTTGTTGGACACCAGCACAAACACCCCACCAACAACAACAACAACAACCAAACCTAACACAACAAAAAATGTAGTAGACGTAGACGTAGCTGGTAATGGTGGCAATATCTTAAGGCATGACGTAGTTAGCTCTTCTAGTTTAAGTACTAAAGACGACGATGAAACAAATACAAAGAAAACTAAGTATATATGGCGCGGAGTGAACCAAAATTCGCGAGTTTCAACAGGTACGATCAAGCTGCCAAATGCACTCGACAGCAGTGACAAATTTTCGCGTAGGTATGCTGGCAAGCGTCTGGCAATCAATGATACGGAACAGGAAAAGGACGTAGCTGAGGAAAAGATCGAGACAACAGAGTCGACACCGGAAATAAAATCAACAAGGCGCAACTACCAAAGCATCAGTCGTACATCTAGTCGTGTGGATAAGGATGAAAACCTCGAAGCCAACCACAAAACGCTTGCAGGCGAAAGTCTCATTTTTACTTCAAGCCAATCTGATAAGAGTGAAACAACCAATTCGGACTCTGAAAATCATAGACATGCAGGTCGCACCTCTACTAAGGCAAACTTATCCTCGGGATCTGTCTCAACTGGCAAGCGCAACTATCAAACCATAAGTCGTAATGCCAGTCGTGGCCATGTCGACGAACAGATTCACTACGCCTCCATAGTTCGCGACAACAGCGGGGCTCATTTAACCGAAGGTGAAAGCTCCAGTTTTATGCGTAACCTGGATACAGCTGAACGACACCGACTCACACTGCCCGTCCGACGGGGAGGTCTCATTACGGAGACAACCATTGAGGATGAGAATATTGCAGCAGAGATAATTGACGACGAGCCACGGGGCAAAACCATAGCACCTGCCTCAAGCGGCAACTCTGACGATAGCAACACGGCAACTGAGCTAGACTCCAAGGAGATAGCCAATGAGCATGCTTCGCTGAGCAAAACTCTTTCGACAAAGGATGCAGAAGTTATAAAGGAGAGTACTCTCACAGCTACTGTTGATGCCGAGAGTGAAGTAAGCTCTACCATAAGTCCAGAAATTGATGATGTTGAGGAAACGACTATAGCATCATTAGAGAATGATATCAGTACCACCTCAACAACTGAACAACCAACAACTACTACACCCTCTACAACAACAACTACTACTACTACAGCAGCGCCTAAGGTTACTGAAAACGAATCGAATACGGAATCAGTTGATGATAAGATAGTCACAACCGAACAGACAATTACAAACTCAAGCGACACATCGGCTACATCAGCTGATCACCACTCACGTTTCTCCCATAGAACAGACAGTAGCAAATCAAGAACTTCAAGCGATACGTCAAGATCAGCTGGCCAACACTCACGTCTCTCCCAAAAGACAAGGGAATCGAATGATGCATCTAATGCGACATCAACGGATCAACACTTACGCGTCTCTCAGCGGACAGGCAGTGTGGAGACAAACGGATCCAACGAGACGTCTAGTGATACATCAACTACTCATCACTCACGTTTCTCCCATAGAACAGGCAGTACCAAGTCAAAGAGCTCAAGCGAGACTCCTTCATCAACTGATCAACACTCACGCGTCTCTCAGAAGACACTCGTTACAGAATCAGGAGGATCAGGTGATGCGTCCAACGAGACGTCTAGTGATACATCAGCTGATCAACACTCACGTCTTTCCCAAACGATAAACAGTACAGAGACAGTGAGAGCGAACACGCGAAGATTTTTCTCTCGGGGCGAAAGCAATAATAGGAAAGCAATTACAACTAGTACGGAGAGTACAGAGACAACCACGGAAACCGACGATGCTGTTAGCAGCACACCGCTTCCAAGTCTCTCCCAAAAGACAATCGAAACAGAGTCGGAAGGATCAGGCGATGAGGCCAACGAGACGTCTAGTGATACATCAGCTGATCAACACTCACGCCTTTCCCAAAAGACAAGCAATACGGAGACAGTGAGAGCGAACACGCGAAGATTTTTCTCTCGTGGCGAAATCAACACTAAGAGCGCAATCGCGACCAGTACAGAGAGTACGGAGACAACTACGGACGCCGATGATGCCGTTAGCAGCACCACGCCGATTCCCAAGAGACGTGTCGTTGTCAGAGGCAAATACCGACCACGCAAGGAGGGTGATCTCTCATCGTTGTTGGCCGCTGATGCCAACAAGCGCGTCAAATACAACCACCAAGAGCCCACACAAGAACCGCTCAAAAAACAGGGTAGCACAGAGAAAGTAAACAGCTCAACTGTAGCTTCAATTACTGAAGATACTAATGATGCCCAAGAAGTTAAGACTGATGATGCAAACTTGAAGCGCTTAAAGCTCAACAGTCGCTCGTCCCATGGAGCGATTCGCAATCGCACTACCACCCAAACCGAGTCTTTGGGTAATGGCATCACCCGCACTCGTACAACTTACTTGCGAACACTCGATGCTAACAAGGTCGTGAAGCGTGTCCATACCAAGATTGTTGAAGAGAAGCCGGCGGAGTATGAGTATATATATGATGAGGTACATGAACCGGCGGCCACTACAACACCACGAACTGTGACGCGAAATCGTGGCTCCCTTAAGTTCCGTAGCAACGATTTGTCCTCCTTATTGGCATTGGACTTTGCGACAAAGGGTCAGCGATCCCATCAACAGCAGTCAACTGTGACTAAAACTCGCAGGCGTCTCCTGAAGAAACCCAAAGAGACTATAGAACGTGAAGAAGTCAAGGAATTTATCTACGAAAATGATAATGACTTAGACGATTCGGAAGTAGAAACCACAACCAGAAGCCCAACTAAAGCGACTACTCCTCGTCTACGCACAAGACCAACAAGGCCGAATAGAAGGACCACTACCACAGTCAGCACTCCGACGACAGCTGAAACTACATTGCCGCCGTCTGTCGTGGTTGAAAGTGAAGCAACCACACGTCGTACCGGCTTCCGTCGACCAATTTCGAGAGCCACAACAACGACGACAACAACAACAACAACAGAAACTCCAAGCACAACAACAACCACAGAAAAACCTAAGCCAGTGACCAGGCGTGTGCTGGTTAGGCGACCCATAACAACAACCGAAGCGAGCGTAACAATAACCGAAATACCAGAGGAAACAACAACGACAAGCAGCTCATCAACAACAACAACAACAACGACGACAGCTGAACCTATTACAGAAGCAGCCAGCACTGATAACATAAAGGATCTGCAAAAGAACTTTGTGAAAGCATTGAATAGTCTGCATGCGAATGACCAGAGGAGTTCTACAGTTGAGCCTACGCCAATTCCTGAAGTTAACCAGGAAGTCAACCATGACGATCAGCTTTCACTGCCAATATATCACCGTCGCAAATACTATCAATATGTAAAAGACTCACCCATAATATACATTGATAAGACGCCAGCACCAGCTACTGGTAGCGGTGTCACGGTAGACATCCAACAACAGATTCACGATGTTTTCAATGTGAGCAGCGATAATGGTAGTCCAGACAATTCATTGGAGGCGGAGGTGGATGACGACGATGGCGCGAACGAGGATCATCGTAAGGCTATGGAGCAGGCGCTCGAAATTAACTCTGAATTGAGTCATTTTTTATTGAAAACCCCCGGGTCAGTGTAGGTCACTCGGGGGCCAATGTGATTGAGCAGGCTGAGAAATCAATTGAGGAGAAAAAGCTCAACAGAAAGCAGCAAATAACCACATCTAATAGATCCATATCCCATGCAGACACAGAGGAGCCAACGGCAAATTCGGAAGACAGCTTAACGAAAAGTGAATATCGACAGGGCAAAACTTTTAAAACAAAGCTATCGACGACAAGGAATAACGAGACCTCACGCATTGTAAAGGTCTCTATACTAGAAAATGCGCAACAAGTAAATGAAGATGCCCATGCCGATGAAAGTGAATCAGAGACAACCACAAAAGCTGCGCCGACTTTCTCCTCACGTTATCGAGGCAGAGGAAATAGGACGACAACGACTGTAATACCGGACATCAATACGCGTCGTATTAACGCCAGCTTAAATAGACAATTGTCAACAACAAAATTGACGACGGTCCGTCCAAGAGCGAATATATATCAGAGAACAACTACGGAGAATCCAGCAAGCGATAATGACCTCGACGAAGAAATCGAGGAGCTTCAAGCCGAAGTGGGAGATGAAAATGATGTTGCAGAAGATGAGAATACTAAGCAAACTAGAAACGGAGCGGGTAATAGAAGCCGCAGCACACTCTTACAAACACGTCGCTTTAATACGAACTCAAGAATCTCTCAGCGGGAGAACAATACAGAAACCACTGAGAACTCAGAGAGTAGCACGCGTCGAAGTTATACAAACTTTAATAGGTCTCAGTCAACATCAACTTCCACAGCTAAGCCAACAACTCGTCAAAGAGTAAGGTTCAATCAGAGAACTACTACGGAAAGTCCTGTCGATAGTGAAGAAGCCGATGAGCTTGAAGCAGAAGTGGAAAGTGAAAATGAGACCGCTGATGATGAAGACAACAATCGTACTAAAGGAAATCGCATTCAACTTTTGAAAACTCGTCGAATTAATACGAGCTCTCGAATCTCTCAAGGGGAGAACAATACAACAAACACTGAGAATTCAGATAGTAGCACGCGTCGGACTTATACAAACTTTAATAGGGCTCAGTCAACAACAACTTCCACAGCTAAGCCAACAACTCGTCAAAGATTTAGGATCAATCAGAGAATAACTACGGAAAGCTCGGCAAGCAGCGAAACGGATCTAAAAACTTCAGACGACGACGATGACAATGAACTTCAAGCAGAACTGGGAGATGACAACGAAAATGTCAACAATGAGGACAACGCTAGCCGTAGTCAACTTCTAAAGCCTCGTCGTTTTAATGCAACAAACACAAATTCTAGATTCTCTCAGCGCTTCCGAGGAAAAGAAAATGATTCAACAACCACTGAAAACTCAGACAGTAGCACTCGTCGCACTTACACAAACTTAAATAGGTCAACAACATCGTCGGCTAACCCACCAATTCTTCAAAGAGTTAGGGTCAATCAGAGAATAACTACGGCAAGCCCTGCCGAAAGTGAAGAAACCGATGAGCTTGAAGCCGAATTGGGTGATGGAAATGAGGAATCCGATAAAGAGGATAACAGTGGAACTGAAAACTCAGATACTACCACCCGTCGCACTTATGTGAGCTTAAAGAGAGTGCCGCCTTCAACGACATCGCCGACGAAGCCGACCACTCTATTAAGAGTTAAAGCCAACGATAGAATAACGACGGAAAGTCCAGGGGACAGCGACGACAATGATGAGCTTGAAGCAGATTTGGATGATGAAAATGAAATTGCGAATGATGACGACATCACAACTGTTGCCAGTCAAACGACAGCAACAATAATCAGTTCGACAGACACTGTCAAGAATGCAAAGGAAACATCTGAAGGAGATAAGGAAGACAGCATCTCGGAAGATGACACGACTACTGAGCCACCGACACCTAAGCGGAAACTCCTAATACGCAAACGAATCATCGGCACGAAATCTAACTCAACGGCAACAAATAATGTTGGAGACAGCGATGTCAAGGAGCCTGTCGGAAAAACAGGCAAAGACTCCTACTATAAAGGTTCAACTGAGGAAGTCAACAGCAATCCACGCCGTCAACTTCTAATACGTCGCCGCAACAATTCAACAGCAATCACGAGGAACAACGAAGACGCAGACAGCTCTGGAGCTAAAAGTAGTTCAGGAGATGGTGAGACTAGCAGTGCAGCCATAGAAACAACCACATCCAGGCGTAGTCTTTTAATCCGCCGTCGATTTAATTCAACGACATCCACAACTGAAAAACCTGTAGACACGAAGTCCGAGGATGAAAATAATGACTCTGTCGATGGCATTGAATCCACAACAGCTAAAAACGATAGATCAAGACAACGACCACAGAGCTTTGTACGCCGGCGGTATAATGCAACAATATCGTCGGCTCAAAGAAATACTAAGGATGAGGATAGTGCAGACTCTGAAAGTAATTCAGATGATATCAAACAAACAACTCCAGCGCCAAGAATCAACAGGACTCGACCCACGACAATACGCCAGTATGTAAGGCAGGGAACATCAACAGAAGGCTCAGAGAAAGAAGCTACTGAAGATATAACTACACGTCGTCCATATACGGCCTTGAGCAGGTCACGTAGTCGCTATGGTGGAATCAATAGAGAAACGTCAACGACTACCGAATCAGTGAGCGATTCTGACACTGATACCGAGAGTGAGGCAGACTCTGATGATGCTGAGGACGGTGCGCCTGAATCGAATAAGCTACCAGCACGAGGCGGCTTCCTGCAGACCAACCGGCATCGAGCCTTAGGTGGTTCTCGCCCAACCCAGTTACCTACCACTAGCAGTGGAGAGCTGGACAGCAGGACTCGAGTCAGCTACACAGCACGTCGGACTGCAACGCGGCCGACAAGGCCCATCTCTACCACGCGACGGAATATTGTAGCATTCAATAGGAATTTATATAATCGTGCCGAAGAAGAGCAGGATGATGATGAATACGATGAAGAGGAGGAGAACGAGGAAGATGGAGATGAGCTCGAGGATGCCGTTGATCCTAAGCCCAGAAGTACAACGCCCCGCTCTTCTCTCAGCCAGTTACTTGCCAGCAGACAACGCACAGGAACAGCAAAGACTGAAACCACGACAAAGAGACTAACCCAATCTAGTGACAAAAACAATGACGACAACGACGACGACGACGATGAGGACGACGACAACGACGACGAAGACGAAGATGAGGACGATGATGACAAGAACGACGACAATGTAGTAGAGGTATCCAAGAACCGTAGCACTCAATCTAACATAAGCAACAATACTAATCAGAGCACCTCACCTAAAGTAGCTAGTCAAGTTTTTGGCACAACACGTGGTAATAGCACCGTAGCAAACTATATAAATAATCGTTTTAAGTTCTCTAATTCTAATTCTAACAACAACAACAACAACAACAATAGCACCTACAGCAAAAACATTTACACAAACAACAAACAACTTCAAAAAGTCACAGTCGGTAATGCTAATAACAATAACGATGAAACCGAAGATGATGATAGTCTAGATGCAGTTATTGATATTGAGGAGACGGATAAGAATGATAATGATAATGAAAATGAGAATGGGGCGCCCAAGCGTGTTTTAAATGACCTAGGTAATGACGTTAATTCTAAACGACGTTTTCAGAATCGATATCAAGTGAGCCGCACAAGAGGCACCACGACTACAACGACACCGAGAACAACAGCCTCAACAACAGCGGCAACAGCAAATAAACGACGTTTGTCCTTCGGCTCACGCAGCCGCCAACAGGTAACTAAATTATCTATAGTCGATGACGAATCATCAGATGATGAAGATGATGGTGATGACGATGAAGCTGATGCCACAGAGACGACAACTGTTGCTCCAACAGTAACAACAGCCGCGACGCCGAGCACTAAACCAACATTGAAACGCATACGAGTACTTAAATATCGACGACCGCTCCAGTCTATTGATAGTAGCAATAGTACAGCGACCACCAACACCACTAATAGCGCCAATACCACATACACTGCGAACAACACAAACACATTCACACTAGCAAGCAATACCACGAAACGTTTCCGAAAAATCGTGCGCAAGCTGAGGCCAGTTGAGCTACCGACCGAGTCAAATAAGTTGAGCAATGGGGAGCAGTCCGGAGTTATTGGGGAAACCACGACCACCACACGTAAGCCATTCCTGCCCAGCCGCTCTCGCTTCGGTGCTGAAACGCAGCCCGAACCGGAGGATGATGAAGACGCGGATAATAAGGACGAACAGAAAGAAACGGCGCAGCCTGAGCGACGACCCTTCGACTTGCAGCGATTGCGAAATCGCCTCAAGACCCAACAGGCGCGAGGTGAGCCTGCGGATGGTGTACTAAGCACTAGGCTGCAGGGTAGCGAGGAGGAGAGTGAGAGTGAAGGCAACTCGGCATTGCAACAGCTGCGCGATAAGGTAAAGGCCGAGCAAGCACGGGGCAGCGGGGAGCAGGGTGTCATAAATGATAGGCTGAAGAAGCTGTTGGTCGAGAAGGCCACCGCAAGCAACAGCAACAGCAATGCAATCAGCGATGATGCCGAGAAGATTTCCAGCTCAACAGCTAAATCTACTTTGCGTCCGGCATTCCGCCGCAAGCTGGTGGCCAAGCGACCCTACGTGCCGCCAGCCAGCGGTACACCAACCAAAGCACCTCTAAACCTCAACAACACGCGGCCCACAACAAAGTATGTGCGCCGTAAGAACGGACGCTTTGATCCCTTCAACTCGAACGTGCGTAACAAGGGCGAGGGCTTCGTGCGTAACGACCCAAGAGGAGCGCGACTGCCAGGCACCGATCGCTTCAAGCAACAAGAAAACGACGAAGAAGAGGACGACGACGAAGAAGAGGACGAGGAGTTCGAGAAACAGCAGGAGCATCCACCGGCACTCGTTAAGACTACTCTACTGAGCAGTCAGGCGGCGGTGAGAAGACCTTTTACTCCCAAAAACAAACAGCCTAAGACAGAGGATAAGAGCGAAGAGGAATACGATGAAGACGAGGATGGCGATGACGATGATGATGATGAGGAGGATAATGAGCAAGACGATGAACACCCAACTGTTTCCGGCCAGGATCAGCAGCAAGGCGACAGCACGAGCAAGCCCCAGACACCCGCCTATCGAGCCAAGGACAATCGCGTGCTGCCCGGCAGTCGACCAAGCTTCACGCCAACCGGCAGTGGTGCTAACCCAAGTGGTGGCAACGTACCCTTCAATCCGCGAAACCGCCAACAAAACTCCGGTCAAAGCACCCCCTCGGCACCTGCTAATCGTTTCGGCGGCGGCAATCGTCCGCGAGTGATAAATCGTCCGCCTGGCGTGGCTACTCCCAATTTAACCCTGCGTCCTGTGGCCAAGAATTATGAGCGCACTACCCCGTTAACCCCCCTCAAACCCGCCCCATTCATACCCAGCAGCAATCGCAGCTACGAACGCAAATATACAGGTCCGTCGACGGAAGCACCGGAAGTTGCCAGCGAGAACTCGTTGATCGAGGATTTGAACATCGATGCCCTCAATGCACGCAACAAAAAGATCTTTGACATAAATAGCAAGAAGCATACGACGCTCAAGCCCAAGGTGGCCGCTAAGGCTGAGACAGACCTAGAGAGTGAAACTGAGACTGCGCTAGAAAGGGAGGAGGACAACTACCAGCAGCAGCAGATCAACGGTCAACAGAATCAGGGCTATGTGACTACCACACCAACTACACCAACAACAAATCCAACATCAACACAGTCAACAGACACCACAAACACTGAAACCGAAACCGAAAACGAAACCGCACAGCCACAACATGTGCACCATGTTCCAATGCATGCTAATGAAGCCACAAACATCTCTTCACTCCCACAGGACAAAGAGACGGCCACATTGTCGTTGAGCACGCAATCGCCACCGCCAGCGACGACGCTGCTGCATGTCTTCACTCTGGTCGAGGGCGAGACCGAGGAGGATCAGGAGCCCACGGGGCGACCATTGGGTAGTAAGACCACCGCTGTGGAGCCCAAGCATAAGCTCATCGAAATCAATCGCATTGTAGAGATTAACTCGAAGCAGGCCAAGGCCGCCCAGCGCAAGTCCAAGGCCAATCAAGACTTCGGCACGCTGCGCGTCGAGTCGCTGCCCCATGTGGAGCAGCTGGGTGAGATCAGTGTGGTGAAATATGTGCATTTGGTGGACGGCAGCGATATTCAGATAAACGATGGCCACAGCACCGTCGCGGACTACACGCCCACCGAGCCCAGCGTGCCCAAGAACTCGGCCCCAGTGCGCAATAGCCTGCCGCTGGCCGAGGGCGAGAGCGAGCCGGATCGCAACGGCAAGTCGCTGCTGCCGGAGGTGATACGTGGTGCGCTCGAGACCTCCACCATATCGCTCGAAGGACTATTTGACTCGGAGCGCAAGGCCAAGCAGCTGAGCCTCAATAGCATCGACAAGGAGAGCAACACGGAGAATCAGCTGGACGTCGAACTGGACGCGATTAACCACACCGAACCACCGACTGCGGCGCCGGCACTGCCAGCCGTCTCATACGTAAGACCCATTGTACCCCTACTTCGTCCCGAATCCAATGAATCCTCACCCCTAATCATCTCGATAGCCAATCTCGACAAGGTCATCTTAAGCAAGGTGCAAACGCCGGAGGGCGCCACTGCGAACGGCAACGACGACAGCAGCAGCACCCTGTTGCCGCCAGCCAGCAGCAGCAGCAGCTCCAGCCCTGCCACCGACATTGTCTCCGATTCGAATTCAGCGTTCTCGGTGCGGCACGCGTCCGTGTTGCAGGCGCCGATCACTAATCGGTTGACGGACCTCCACGAACAAACGACAAACTTTACACTAACAAATGGCGCTATTAGTGGCACAAACAACATGAACAACAACCACAACAACAACAACCACATTCATACAGCAACAACACTTACTAATAGTAGCAGCATTAGCGAAAAGATCAGCTACAGCACCGAAACGCATGTGGTGCGCCGCAAGAAGTCGCGTCGTGGACGTGGCCGGCGACTGCGTCAGCGTCACAATACAACAACCACAGCAACAACAACAACAACAACAGCCACAACAACAACAACACCGACAACATTGGCACCCTAAGTGAGGTGCCACACACAAACAAATCGTAGTTAGTTATTTCTAGTCTTATTTTGTGTACAGAGAGAGACAAACGCATTAAGCTTCACACACTGTCGCGCCCTGTAAATATTCGGCTACGTAACTCTGTCTATTAAAATTAGCTGTTTTTTTTTCTCTACTTGCAATAACACACGAAAACAAAAAAACAAAAGAAAAAGTAAAAGAGTTTTTCCTTCAATCCTCCAAATGTTTTGCCAAAAAAACAAGAACAACGAGAACTTGCTGCTTTTTGAACGCTATTAAACTTTGTATTCTTCAAGCTGCCATTTAAGAAATAACAATAATATACATACACACATTTACTTACACACACACACACATACACACCCTCACACACACACACACACATACAATCACACATGCAGTAATGAAATGCAATGACTTTTCCCCAATTGGTTCAATGAAATCTCTAACGATCCCACAGCAGAAAAGCTGTCAAATTAAATCAAATCTTTTTTATTTAAGCCTCTTGATTTTGATCAAATCTATTTTATTTTATTTTTATTTTATTTTATTTTATTTTATTTTATTTTATTTTATTTGATTTAATTCTTTTTTTTAATCTTTCCCTCTTTGAAAAAATCCGAATTCCAAATAATAACTTTTTCTCTTTTGAATTACTTTAAGTTTATTGCATTTAGTTTTAGTCGTAAAATATTTATGCACAATAAACCTAAATAAACCCAAAAACAAACATACTTATTTTGTATATATGAAAAAAGCAAAAACAAAAACAAAACAACATACGATATATGTAGATCATAGCTATACCCAAATACTATACACTATGTATATGTGTATATATATACTTACATATATGCCTTGGTATTCAGCCTCTAAACTGAACAACTCTGTACAGAAATCCAACATCTTTATTTTTATTTTTTTTTTTTGTACATAGAGCAAACCTCTAAACAAACTACAAAATACAATATACATATACAACAAATCATATTTAAAACACAATACGGTCCCCTTTTTTATATATTTTTATATTTTCAGTTACAATTTTAAAAGTTAATTTAAAGCTATAATATTTATAAGAAAATACCAAAATCATACTCAGGTACCTGTAGGAATGTCAAGCGATATTCATATATTCATATTCATATTCATAGTTCATAGCTTCAACATACTATTTGCTGTTCAGACATATCGAAACAGCTCATAACTTCTTCTATAGTTTTTTCAGATTTATGAATATATTTCTGAATACATATAGAACTAACTCGTAATGCAAATGCTTATCTCTAAAATTCTATTGCTCTTCGGATATTTGGCTATATCTAGAACAAGTTCATAGCTCTAAAATAAAATTTTCTCTTCAAGATATATAAATCAAAGTTCTTAATTCCGAAATAGCTTTTGCGATATTGTGATAAATTTGGAACCAGCTTGCAACTCCGAAATGTATCAATATTCCAAATGCAATAGCTCTTAAAATTTTTGGAATATGTCTAGAACCACTTCGTAGCATCAATATCTCTTCAAATATATATTTATATTTCTATATATGAAGAACCAGTTCATAACTCCTCAGACCATAAGCTCTTCAAGAAACACTTCATACTCACTTTTTAACTCCATATTCCCATAGCTTTTCAAATATATATATAATTCTTTATTTTTTATATAATATATGAAGAACCAGTTTATAACTTTAAAGTCCCATCGTTCCCATATAGATCAAAGCTCATAACTATAAAATCCAATTGCTCCATTTCTTAAGTCCAAATACAAATTGCTCTTAGTATACTTAGTACATCCAGAACCAGTTTGCAACTGCAAAAGCTGGCAGCTCTTCAGATATATACATCTATGAAAAACCAATTTATAGCTTCAATTCGGAATAGCTCTTCAAGAACCATTTTATACCTCCAAAAGCTCATTTCATAACTCCCAAATCTTATTGCTCTGCAGATATAGATATTTGAATGTATCAAGTATATATCATATTATCATATGTATTATATATATTATATATATTATATATATCATATATATCATATATATCATATATATCATATATATCATATATATCATATATATCATATATATCATATATATCATATATATCATTTATATCATATATATCATATATTATCAAAGTTTTCACGCCAAGTGTCTTACCACAACTTTCCAAGCTGTAATCGTCTCCGTCTCATAATATACTTGCATTGTTTGTTAAATACCCTGCTGAACCGGTTAAAGAGCAAGTAAACGATGCAACCGGTTGTCGAAACGGTTTAGATTGGGCCCATAAACAACGCTGTTAATTATTCATTTGAAAGGCCATAGACGCTGTTGCGCATGTCAAACGCTTCGCCAACAGATTTTGATAGCTTGCGAGCCCATTCGAAAATCCAATTACCAAAGTCACACAAGTAAATAAATACAAAATAAACGCCAAGCAGACGACTCGTCGACTGCATTCCAATTATATATGTATACTCTATAGGATTTAACTTTCAATTTCAATTACATTTTAATGAATTTTGCAATTACTTTAGCCTCGCGCTGAAAACAATTATTAAATCATGAAGAGCTGAGGTAGATAAAGTCAACATATTTTTTAAATCATCTGAAAATTACTTACTCAACTTTTGTTTTATAGACTTGATAAAATTGTTATACTCTATAATTTTCAATTATTTTTAAAGTCAATGAAGAGTTGAGATAGATGAAGTTAAAATATTTAAGAAATAATCTGAGAACTAAATACTTACTCAAATTTTTATAGACTTGACAACATTTGTATGAAAAGTTGAGATAGACGAAGTGAAAATATTTTTAAAATAATCTGAAAAATACTTACTCAAATTTTGTTTTAGAGACTTAACAGAATTGCTATACTCTATAACTTAAAATTATTTTTAAAGTCTATGAAGAGTTGAGATAGACAAAGTCAAAATATTTTTGAAATAATCTGAGAACTAAATACTTACTTAAAGTTTGTTTTTATAGACTTCACAAAATTGTTATACTCTATTATATTATTTTCTATTCTATTCAATTATTTCTAAAGTCAATGAAGAGTTGAGAGAGACAAAGTCAAAATATTTTTAAAATAATAATAGAACTAAATACTTACTCAAATTTTGTTTTATAGACTGGACAACATTTTTATACTCTTTCTATTATTTCTAAATTATTTCTTAAGTCAATGAAAAGTTGAGATAGATGAAGTCAAAATATTTTTGAAATAATCTGAAAAATACTTACTCAAACTTTGTTTTAGAGACTTAACAAAATTGTTATACTCTGTAATTTCAAAGCATTTCTAAAGTCAATGAAGAGTTGAGATAATGAAAATATTTCTTTAAAAATCTGAAAATTACTTACTCTACTTTTGTTTTATAGACTTGACAAAATTGTTATACTCTATAACTTAAAATTATTTCTAAAGTCAATGAAGAGTTGAGACAGACAAAGTCAAAATATTTTTTAAATAATCTGAGAGCTAAATACTTACTCAAATTTTGTTTTATAGACAGGACAAAATTTGTATACTCTTTCTGTTATTTCTAAATTATTTCTTAAGTCAATGAAAAGTTGAGATAGACGAAGTCAAAATATTTTTAAAATAATCTGAAAAATACTTACTCAAACTTTGTTTTAGAGACTTAACAGAATTGCTATACTCTATAACTTAAAATTATTTTTAAAGTCTATGAAGAGTTGAGATAGACAAAGTCAAAATATTTTTTAAATAATCTGAGAGCTAAATACTTACTCAAATTTTGTTTTATAGACAGGACAATATTTTTATACTCTTTCTATTATTTCTAAATTATTTCTTAAGTCAATGAAAAGTTTAGATAGACAAAGTCAAAATGTTTTTTAAACAATCTGAAAAATACTTACTCAAGCTTTGTTTTATAGACTTGACAAAATTTGTATACTCTATAACTTAAAATTATTTCTAAAGTCAATGAAGAGTTTAGATGATGAAGTCAAAATATTTTTTGAAAAATCTGAAAATCAACTTAAGTTTTATAGACTTGTCAAAATTGTTATACTCTTAAAATGATTTCTAAAGTCAAGACCTGAGAGACCTACAAGTCAAGCTGAACAACATTTGAGAGCTGTGATCCTCAGCTTGTTTGCAGACTTTCCCTATTCGTGCCTTCAATTAGATGTAGGCCCTTGAATTTCCATTCACTCGAGACTTTTGCGAGTCAGCTGAAGTGGAAGGGTCCCATTCAGCTTTCACTGCCAGCCCGGCCTGGGCTGTAGGTCAGATCAATTGGTTTTCATTGTATTTGCATTGGCGGCAACACTTTCTCATCGGATGCTGCTGACGCCCTAGCCTAGAGGTGCTTCTAGCTGCGTTCGCGCTGAAGATAACCCGTTTGGCATGCAGTCAATAAAAATATTTCAGCAAACAGCAGAAGCTGAAGCTGAAGCTGAAGCCGAAGCTAAAGCCATAAACAAGCAAAGCGCACATCTTTCAGAGCCGAGCCAAGAGCTGAGCGAGCTCTTATGCAATCACATTGGCATGCAGTTGCCGTTGTTGTCGCTGTGGCTGGTGTTGCCAAATGAGCCGGTCCAGCCAGCTGGCCCAGCTGCGGCAGTCGCTTCTTCATGTGGCGTCACATGCGTTGCGCAAGCGGCTCTAGGGCGCGGCAAGCGACATTGACACCAAAGTGCTCCATGGGCTCTGGCTTATATAACTCCCTTGATTATTTGCCAATGTCAGCCAATGAACAATGCTTGGCTGATGAATCACCTGCGTCGCGGCGTGCCAGCGTCCTTCAATTAAAATGCCTGACTGCATTCTCTAACTGTGTCACCTGTCCATACTCGGTCACCTTGGCTGCAGTTGCTCAAAAGAGAGAAATATCTTGGGTTTGTCAAGGTTTCTTTAGGCTTAAGAATATATAAATAATAAAAATTCAAATTCAAATTTCCCGCCCACACACACAGAGAGAGACACACAAGAGTCCTAACACTTTATTGCACAGTAAAAGTATAGCTAATATTTTATATATAATATTTATATTACACCTGTAAATACACACACACACACACTTATTTATAAATAATTGTTTAATCGTTGAGCATGTAGCTTGCTTTTCTAGATTGCTGTTGACTGCACCGCGCGGATTTCTCGATCCGAGAAACAGATCTATGAACGCACTAAACAACACACAAAACACACACGACAAGCACTGACACGCCCCCCTCAAAGAGTGATGATTGAAGCGTACCGAAGATCGACTCAATTCAATTGAAATCTAGCCTTTTGCCACTATTAATCGAGTGTATTCAATTCCCATTGCTCGCTTCGTTTCATGTGCTCATCGTCTTTCCACTGGCAGCTGCGCACACAGACTGCTCTGCCTTCGACATCAGCGACTCCAACGCCGACGCCGACGTCGACGTCGACGGTGACTGCCTCGGCGACTGTCAGTGCGGTCGCTTCGCGTCGTCCGGTGCTGAGCGTGCGCAGGCGAATAATCAACACGCCGACGGCCGCGGCTGCGGCTGAGTCAACCACGCAGATTACAGAGCTGACGACGACCTCTAAATACAATCGACTGCGCAGCAAGCTCGACTCGGCAGCTGCCACGGCAATTACAACGACGGCGCCAGCAGGCAGAAACAACAACAACAACAACAACAGTTACCTGAGCAAGCTCAAGAGCTCGTCAGCAACATTGCCGCTGGCAACATTGTCGCCAGCAACCAGCAGCGCCATCAGCAACATCAACACCAACACCAACACCAACTCCGACAAGCAGCACAAGTTCCAAGCGGCCAGCTACGCGCTGCGGCGCCAGTTCCAAACGCGACGCCTGACTACAACGCCAGCCTCACCGAACGGCGATGAAAGCGGTAAGAAATGACTGAACTCCAAGTCTGACTCTGACTGATGATTGATTATCTTGGCCATATAAACATATCTCCATAGAATGCTTGCATAATTCTTGTCTCTATCACTTCAGCCTGAGGGTTTAGCTCAAGGTCTCAAGTTACAAGCGTCGAGAATTCTTGGTCAGCAATGAGAACTCTGAGCAGTGCTGCCAGCTGAGGGCTTGAAATAGCCAGATAAAGTCGTCAAAAAAAAGCTAGAAAAAGCTAAGCAATAATTTTTAAACTTCAAAGAGATGTTTTGATTGGAAGAGTATTTTTTTATTATTAAATAATTATTAATATTATGATTTAGTTCAGTTCAACTAAAGTTTGTCTTTTTTCCGGTTCAATGAGACTAGTTTCTATGCATTTTAGGTACTTTGCAGATACTTTATAATTATGGCAAGATTTATTTGTCATATGCAATCCATATCTATATATATAAAAATTCAAATTTTTTAACTACTTCCATAACCAAAATTAAAAAAAATATATAAAATATTATAAATTGAATCCTAAAAAGTGTTTAATAATATTTTTTAGAATGAACATATGAAATTGTATTATTAATAATTATATTATATTATATGAAGTCTAGTCTTAAAAAAAATTAATTTTGCACATTATTAAGATTTAATTGTTTTTGTTAAGCCTAGATTTGATTTAAACTGTGTTCATTCTTAAAAGAATTTTAGACAGTTTTTATGATTTCAAAGACAATGGATTGGTATTCATCCCATGTTATAATATCGTTTTATATGTGTCACTAGCAAAAATATAGTCTATAAACTTTTATATATAGTATTATTAGCTATTGATTTTGACACCTTAAAAAAGGAAACGCATTTCTTAATATTTGACTACACTATTCATTTAAAGTTTGCCATAAAAGTATAGGATAAGTATATTATAGGAAAAGTAAAGGATAAAAGTAGCAAATTATTCTACTGCTAAAAAATGTTCAATGGCTATCGCTTCTAGAAAGTGGACCACTTCAGCCCAAAAAACAAATTTTCCCATTTAACCAATTAAATAATACCACAAAAACTTAACGCTTCTTTAAATTTGAAATTTGATACTTCAAAGTCGATTATGTGAGGCAAATGATTAGAACATATGCAAGTCTGATATTTTGCCAGCTGATAAAAACAATACAAAGCTTTAGCTTTTTAATGCTTTAATACGGCTTTAATACCCGCCAGCCGCTATTTTACAACTTTTCCCGCGTTCTGTGTTTGGAAAACGCCAAGACAGGCTTGAAATTAGATATTCAAAAAGATAAGTAAGAGTCAACACAATTTTACATATGAAACCTAGGTACTCCTTCTTTAAAAGAAATACTTGAAAGTTGTGTTAAGAGTTGGTTTAAGGGTATTCCCTTAGTAGAGTCCATACCCACCAAGGTGCCAAGCCTGGAGAACATGGTGGAAGTGGTAGCATTTCCCATTCAAGCTGCAAATGCTTTTGGCAAGGCATCAAACTTACATGAGGTCTCGCATTATCCTGGTGTAACACTATTCCGTTTCTTTTGACCAATTCTGGCCTCTTCTGAATCAGCTGATCATAATACACTTCAGAATTACTGTAAGTTCAGTTGACTTCCGTAAGACCCTCAAATTTTTAATCAATTTTGATAGTCTTATTAAAAAAATAAATTAAATACTTTAAGTCTACAATGTCTAGCTAAAGTCGTCTAAACGTCAGACAGACAAAGGGTCAGGTTGAGGTAGGATCAATTGTTGATTCGAGTCCTACACGAACAGGATGCTTCACTCGAGGAGCAACCAATTTCCCACCTATTATACATAAATGATCCAAGTGATAATTCTAATTAATCTCCATATCTCCAATCTTTTTCAGGCACAGATGTGCCTCGCACACAAAATCCTCTGTTCAAGCGACGCCTGACGCTGACGTCGACAGCACTGCCGCCACGCTCGACGACGACAGCGCTGTCGGTCGAGACGACGACCTTCTTGTATGGCCTCGAGGACGATGAGGATCAGGTGGCCAGGTCCAGCATACATACGAGTCGCTTCAATCAAATCTCGGAGCAGCTGCGTCCCGCTCACAGCTCCAGCAGCAGCACAACGACCCAACGGCCGCCCGCTTTTGTGGCCAACAGCACGCGTGAGTAGACCTTAAAGGAGTCAGCCAGTTGCAGGGAGTAACTCGTTCTGGTTCTTGCAGGCCGTCAGATGGTGCCACGCCCACGTCGGCCACAGTCCAGCACGTCCACGACCAGCACGAGCAGCTCCGCCGCATCGTCGCCGCCCGCAGCGCGTCGCCAGCAGAGCCGACGCCGGCCGCACAAGTACATCGAGGTCTACAATCGGCCGCCGAGCAGGCAAGCCCTGGCCACGGCCACATCCACATCGAATCGTCGCTCGGGCGCCGCCGACTACGACAGCTCCGATCCCGGCCAGGCGAGTGTGGCGCCTCCGACGCGACGACGCAGCGAGAAGGCGCGGCAGCTGCAGCAGTCCAGGGCGGCGAAGGTGATTGTCCACGGGCAGGGCATCATCGAGTGCCGGGATCAGGGCAACTTTCCGCATCCGCTCAGCTGCCGCAAGTTCATCTCGTGCGCCAAGTTCGACGGCACCGGCGGCATCGTCGGCTGGGAGTACACCTGCCCCAAGGGCCTCGGCTACGACGGCGACAGCGGCATGTGCACCTTCACGGCCACCAGCGACGGCCGCCCCTGCCGCGATTGAAGCACCTGTGGCACGGGGTCAATGACTGAATAGAGACCCCAGCGCCCCGGGCAGGCCACGCCCGCCCGCGAGCCGATCATTCAATCTTTCACTTTGCACATCATTTTTTCTTGTGAATAGTTTTTTTGCGAACATATAGATATAGATATATGCATACGTATACCCATGCATACATGTATTTATATTTAAAGTTTATTTAAGCCCCAGACATATGATATATTCGTATACCTTGGCAGGGGGTCTTACCCCCTCTGTCAGTCCGTCCGACTGTCTGTTGCTTTGCACTCTAGTCCCTCTCGCACATATATTGTACATATGTCAGAGTTGGCCGGATCGGACAACTACATCACATAGCTGCCATGGCAATAAGAGCTGCTTAGAGCTAAACCTCTCTTAACTCTGCTTCGTTCCTAATGAAATCGAAATCCATTGATCCGTTTATCATCTCACATCCAGCTCTATCTCTATCGAACTCCACATCGCCCTGCTTAATTAGTTTATTTAATCGTCGGATCACCGAAGATAACTCAAGTTTCTTGTTTTTTTTTCATTCTTTTTTGTTATATATGATGATATAATATATATAGGCTGCTTATACTCAATACTTGTGTGTCTTGCTACCACACAGATTACAACGGAAGTACGATATGTCATATTTAGGTATATATTATACGAACTGTAATTTGCTGCAATATCAATCAATAAATATATATAAACGTAGAATGCGGTTTCTTTCTATTTACTATATACTGAACTACATACGACACTTTATACTATATATACTGATTTTCCCATATACGTATAATAACCATTCATGGCCTGAAAGCATCTACATTTATCTATCAATCAATCTTTTCGTATATGCCACAACTTAATGGGCAAATCATGTAGCTTATAGATCTATCGGTGAATGAGATCAACAGTAAGTCTTGGTAATCCTAGCTTTAGACTGAGGATTATATAGTTTTTTTTATAGTTTGTCCACGTCCATAAGGCTTAGAGAATATTAATAAAAATATAAAAACTCTCGGATTCAAACTATAAAAGTGTAAAAGATCGCGTTTTTTCAGGGTAGTCAAGCCCGTTTTAGAGAATCTGATATTTTGTAGTGTTACTAGAAATTAGGAAATCATATTCCAAGTGTCATTTTATATATAACTAACATTTCTGCATACTATGTATTTCCAAGTTGACGCGCTCCAGTGGGCGTGAATATATAAATAAAATATATATTGACTGCATTTGTTAGTAAGAGAATTATCATTAAGATGTAAGAGCATGTTACACGCTCTCATCATACTTTTCCTCTGCATTGCACTAATAAGAACACTTTAAAGTTGCGCAAGATCAGAAGAAGAACTCGCAACCTTTTAGTCTCTCAAAGTTAGCTTAAACAACATTTTTAGTCAATCTGCATCCATTCTAGAATGCTTCAAGCACAACATTTCTACGAAATACTGTCTTGCTACCACCGCTGGGATCTACGGTGTTCGAATCCCAATGAAACGCTTGATATTTATTGTTGTCTATATTTTATAAATATTAAGTGGCGGTGTTTGTAGATAATTCATGATAATGTCAAGCCATGAAGTATATTTAAAAACTCAGCTTGGACAGAGTTCAGGGTATTCCCAAGTCGGTCACACCCGAATAGAGTCTGCTTACTTGTTTTTGAAAGAGAAATATTAACAAAATTTAGTTGTTCAGGAAAATAAGAGTGACTACAAAAGAAAAATATTTAGTATTATATCAACTTAATATATTGTATATATATTGTATATATTGTATATGAATATATATGTATGATATATATAAGTATACTACAAAACACATGAACGTATTGAACGATGCCTATCTGTTGCTGTAACAATAATATATAATAATTTCAAATTAGTGCTTCACTATTATTTTTCTGAATACAAATCTATATGCATATATGTTTTGGATGGAGTACCAAAGCCAGCTTATGTGCAATAGTACAAGAACATTTTCAGTGAGTGCAGGGTATAGAAATTTCAATACTCTGTCATACGAGCTAAACATGAAATCCAATGCAGCTTTACAGACAGTCGAACAAATGGACAGAGGGCAAGGCCGACAATGCATAAGACCTATTGTATTTCCATACTCTCTTCACATTGCCGGATCGAAAAAAGATGTTTCAAAATGTAAAGGTTTTTTCGATGGAACTCAACTCATTCCTGGCAGACATATGAACTATATGAAGTTGATTTCTGGGTAACTCATCAATTTTCTACCCATCTCACCTACATTTTTGATAGAGCTCCCACCTATATTCATATATTTATTTATTATTAGTCCCAATATCTATAAAAAATTGAAAAACTGACAAGGCAATTGGAGTATTTTTTAAATATGCAAAAATGTATTTGAAAACTAAGCGTAAACTAGGCAATCAATGAGGAAGGAAAATGCTTTGTTGTTGTTCTCGAATTATTGATGGATTGCTTCGTGGTAGGGTGAGGAGATCGCGCTTAGGCGAAGTTCTTCTGCTGCTGCTGCTGCTGCTTCCAGCTCTCGTGGTAGGAGTGGAAGCCGCTCTGGGGCTGGGCGGGGGTGTTGCGGCCGAAGGGGCTCTTCGAGTTCACCTGGAGCATGTAGTCGCCGCGGATGTCGTAGCTGGTGGCGATGCCCATGTAGGCGCGCTTGCCGTAGCCCTTGTTCTGCTTGTACTCCTGGTAGGAGCTGGCGGCGACCGCGGGGAAGTTGCGCTCGTTGCCGGGGCACACGGACTCGGCGTAGTAGCGGGTGGCGCGCAGAGAGGCCTCCACGACGTTGTCGGCGCCGGGCACACCGGTAGACGGGCCATTGGGATAGAAGTCAACGTCACCGACGCGCTCCTGGGTGCCCATGCCGTAGGCAGAGGTGTGGATGGCGTCGACGAAGTCGGCATCGCCGCGAGCCAAGCCGGTCAGCTTGTTCTCGGTCCTGGCGTACAGCCTGGCGGGGTCCAGGCCGGTGATGCGGCGCAGCTTGTGTCCGGTCTGGCGGGTGTACTGGCGACCAGCGATGCCGGCGACGTGGGCAGCGGGTCCCTGGCCGATCAGATGGATGATCTCCTGGGGCACGTTCACCTCGTTGGTCAGCTCCACTATGCGCTCGCCAATGATCTCACCGATGCGCTCCACATCCAGCGTCACGTACTGCTCGAAGTCCTCAATCTGGTTGCCCAGGGTGATGACCACCAGATCGCCGGTTGTCTTGTCGTCCTGGTCGTCGTTCTGCCTGCGGCCCTGCTGCTGTCCCTGCTCCTCGTTGTTGTTGTTGTTGTTGTTCTGCTGCTCGTCGCTGTTCTGGCCGGAGTAGGGCTGCAGGTTGTAGCGGCGCTCGTAGGCCTGGACCAGCTTGCGGTTGGCCTTGTTGGCGTTCTCCCAGCTCTGGGGCAGGCCCTCGATGAAGATGGTCACCTCGTCGTTGCCGAAGTTCGGCTGGCGCTTCACAGTCTGCACGAAGTTGTTCAGGTTGAACTCGATCTTCTCGCCGCGCTCGCCCACAATGTAGCCACGGATCTTGCTGGGCTCCGGCACGTAGTCGGGCTTGAAGATACGGTTGAATTGGGCCAGGTGATCTAGACGATGTCGCAGACACATTCAGTTAGTACGAAGAGACTAAACGAACCCCTTCCCCTACCCCTCCCCCTCGAACTACTCACAGTATTTGTCCAGCAGGGCTGCTCCCTCATCGACGGTCATGCCCTCGAGGCGGCGCAGGGTAACGTCCTTGAGCATGGGCAGCTGCTCGATTTCGCTGGTGCTGACCCAGTTACTGGGGTCCTCGTAGTTGCTCAGCGAGTTCGAGTGCTTAGAGCTGTGCGTGGCCAGGGCCACGGCCATGAAGCAGGCCAGCACACAGAGATTGCGCAGAGGATTCATATTTTCACCAGATCGAGACGCCGTACCAAGCTGTACTGCATGCTCTTAGCCGCTCGTCCGCCGGTTTTATAGCTCCCGCTCTGGCTGTCGGCGCTCACGTGTCGCCCAGCAGCGGAAGCGGCAGAGAGCTGACCGGTGCACGGTGCATGCGTCTGGCTCAGCACTTTTCGGAAGCTCCGCTGAAATTCTAGACAACGCCGTGTTTTCAAAATCGAGAATCGGCAATCATCGATCGGATGACTCGGCAGAGTCCCCGCCCCAAGTCAGCAATCGCCGACGCCAATTTGGCAACTTTGATGTGCTGCTTGTGTCGACAGTTGCTGCTGCGCTTGTGTAACTGCAATTCAATGAACCCGAAGCGATTAAACACGTCCACAGACTGCACTGGGCTAGTTCGCACCGCATTATCAGAGGGCGATAATAGCATCTACGGCAAACATTTGAGCCCCTATCAACAGCACTTTGAGCGAACAGAGATCCCAATCTACAAATAGAATATGCATATAGAAACACATGCCAAACGCTCTATCTGCCTCTACCTTCATGCACCTGTCGTCATTCATGCATTCTGAAATTATTATATCATTGTAAGCTAATCAGGTATTTAAAGTTTTCGTCTGAAGAAGCTTGCCCAAACTATGAAGTATGCAACTTGAATATCCCAAAGTATAAACTTAAAATAGTTTATAAATAAACACATTATATTCAGATGTAGATTAGATTCTATTCATATTAAAGCTTGGCTTGATCTAAAATAGAAATAAGTATTATAAATGGAATATATGTTTCATCGTTTCTGACTAAAGAAAATATCAGCTATTTGACTATATTATATCTCTGAAATCTATAATGGAATTATTAGATATAATATCTCTAAACTCTATAAGAAGAGAAAATATTAGCTATTTATAATAACTTACTATATCTCTATTACTATATATTATTATTATATCTCTAAACCTTATAACGAAAATATTAGCTTTTTGACTTACTATATATTATTATATTATTATATCTCTCTATATTATATCCTATACTCAGCTATATTTATATATGTATATAGCATATATATTTCATACATAGGTATGGTATAATTGTTTGTTTGGGAAATCTGATACTCCAATGGACTGCAAATTAAGCCTTAACACATATACTTTCTGTATATATTCATGCTGAAATATATTCTGTTTTCATTACTCAGCAGGTAATGCCAAAATTGAATTGTTAAGAAAATGCATAAATTGATTATTTTCAATATCTGTTTTGCAGTTCGTCAATTCGTCAGTTCGTCCGACCGTCCGACCGTCCGTCTGTCCTTCCGTCCGACCGTCCTCCGTTTGTCATTGCGTCCACCCGTCCGTTTCTCTGACTGTATGTCTGTAACTCATTTCGCCAATCTTGAAGTTTGAATCTTGCACTTTTAAAGAGACACCTGATAGCTACATTTGATAATATAAATAGAACATAAATAATACATTTAATAATACATCATTTTAGACGTGGCAAAGTTGACGTCTTTCTCAGCTTTCGAACTAAGACCCCAAGAGTAAATTACTGCCAACCTCTCTATATAACACATAGAATATATATTTTTATAAATATTCATATAATCATAATCATTAATGTAAATCCTGTTCTATTTTAGGTCCTATATAAGCCAGAGAGATTTTAAAGATATGTTTATAATATATAAAATATTCTAAATATATATAAGCCAAGCGCTATAGCAAACATAAAGTTGATATAACAATATTATATTCTGATATTCTACATTTTGCTATTAGACACATGATATTCATATACATATATATAACATATAGCTATATATATACTTGTATATGTATGGCCATTTAATGTTGTTGATATAAAGGTATGATCGCAATCCGACTAAGTGCTTATTACGTTTAGAATTTATTTGTCCGATGGGACAATTACTTTACATTTAAATTATGTTTCCTGTATGAATAAAGGGGGCTTAGACAATAGGGCAACGATGTGAAAGCTCCAGCGGGTGACATCTTTTTAGACGACAAGTGACGGTGCTGTTATCAAACAATCGATAAACCCAATAGACTCCGAACTCTTAGTGCAGTTCCTTCTTATAGTTGATATGCCAGGCAGTGTCGCAGATTGGAATGAGTCAACATCGATTTTATTATGTTCTTCCCATTAAAATCTTTTTCCAGTAAGCTGGAGATATTTCTTCAGCCTTTCATTGTTCATGAAAATAATAATGTTGAACAACAAAATTTTGTGATAAGCTTGTGAGCTCAAAGCTCTCATATAACATTCAGGTATATCGAAATATCAACAACATTAAATGGCCAGCATATGAAAACAGTAGTGGCCGACTGCATAGGACGTACTCTCGGTCTACACACAGATCAATTTACATGAAATTCAAGCTCAATATATGCTAATTGCCTCCATCGACTTTATAACTCTCTATCAGTGTAGGAGATCCACTATAATGCAACTTTCAAACCCTTATAATGAATTTTATATAAGTGCAAGAGTTTTGTATTACTTAAAAACCTAAGAGAGAGATTTTCCGATTACCTAAGACAACAATAAACAGTTTCTCCGATCAGCTAGGAGCTTAAGATATCTATATAAATCATTGTTGAAGAAGGTCATCTTACAACTTTAAGACCAAGTAGAATAAGAGTGAAGTAGAAAAACAATGAAATATGATCTTGTATATCCAAAATATATATCATAAAGTATAAACATAAAGATCGCTTGGACTTATAAGCTTCATTTGTGTAAGATTCTAAGTTAGATTGTTAGAGAGTGAAGAGGTCGTCTTTCATATGTGCAAATGGATGTGGCGATGGGACCCCTGCAACGGCAGCTAAGAGTAGCTGAAAAGTACATTGAGTACGTGTATAAATATGCCTAAGTATATACACCTATATGTATATACCTAGTAACACAATGTATTGGTAGAGCTTGTGCAGCGATTACAAAGATTTTGCCCATTCAAGCATTTTGCTATCAGGCAGCTTAGACTGTTGCACTTTCCTTAGGGGTGATTAAAGCTCGCGCAGAGAGAAACAGAGAGAGGCAAGTTGATAGGGGATCCATGGGGCATACGTATGCATATGCGTTTGGGTGAGCACGTAACAGTATCAGTTGTCAAACTCTATATATATATATGAAATATATATTGAGAAAGTGCAACGCTGCATTTGCTGTGCTGGGCTGGGGCTCTGACGGTGCGAAAAGCGAATGAGTTCGGGGGCTATAAAATGTGGAGCTCGGCGCTGGGGAAGGCAGTTCAACTCATAGCAACATTGAGAGCTCAGCGAAGTAGTTGAAGTCCAGGTCTAGAACACAATGAATCCCATGCGAGTGCTTAGCCTTCTGGCTTGCCTGGCTGTCGCAGCCATGGCCGGCCCAACCACCCGGACGGGCGGCAGCAGCACCAACCAGGCGCTGAAGCCCAACCAGTGGCTGTCCGTGCAGGAGTTGGAGTCCATTCCCGCCGTCGATGAGCTGACGCTGGAGCGTCTGGAGAACATGTCCCTGGAGAAGGGCGCCGAGCTGCTGCAGCAAGTGTGTAAGTATCTAGCGGCAATCGGCCTGGTGGCCTGGTGGGGCATTAGCTAATGGACTCTTCTGCCCCGTGGACAGATCACTTGTCGCAGATCAACCACGACCTGGAGCCCAACTTTGTGCCCCAAAACGTGCAGGCCTACGTGCCCCAGCCCAACGGCGCCTCGATCGCTGAGCCCATCAACAAGATGATCAACCGCCTGAAGACCGACAAGACCTTCGGACGCGACGAGGTCACCATCATCGTCACTGGCCTGCCCGAGACCAGCGAGACCGTGAAGAAGGCCAACCGCCAGCTCATCCAGGCCTACATGCAGCGCTACAACCAGCAGCAGCAGCAGCAGCAGGCCCAGCGCTACACCAGCAACACCGACGAGGACAACACGCACCAGCGCACCTCCAGCGAGGAGGACTACAGCGAGCAGGCCAAGAACGCCAACACCAAGACCGGCGACGTCATTGTAAGTAACGACTAGAGGGGCAGCAAGGACGAGGGTTACTAATCCATTCCTCCGCACAGGTGATCGACTTGGGCTCCACCCTGACCAACTACAAGCGCTACGCCATGCTGGACATTGAGAAAACCGGCGAGAAGCTCGGCAAGTGGATCGCCCAGCTGACCAGCGAGCTGGAGCTGCCCTACGAGACCATCCACATGATCGGCGAAAATGTTGGCGCTCACGTCGCCGGCGCCGCTGCCAACGAGTTCACCCGCCTGACCGGCCACCAGCTGCGCCGCGTCACCGGCCTGGACCCCAGCAACATTGTGGCCAAGAACAAGTACACGCTGACCGGATTGGCGCGCGGCGATGCCGAGTTCGTCGATGTCATCCACACGTCCGTCTACGGCATGGGCACGCCCATCCGCAGCGGCGACGTTGACTTCTATCCCAATGGCCTGGGCGCCGGCGTGCCCGGTGTTGACAACGTCGTGGAGGCCTCCATGCGCGCCACCCGCTTCTTCGCCGAGAGCCTCTACCCCGGCAGGGAGCGCAGCTTCCCCGCCGTGCCCGCCAACTCGCTCAAGCAGTACAAGCAGAACGACGGCTACGGCAAGCGCGCCTACATGGGCATCGACGCCGCCTACGACATCGAGGGCGACTACATCCTCCAGGTGAACCCCAAGAGCCCCTTCGGCCGCAACACCCCCGCCCAGCGACAGAACAGCTACCACGGCGTGCACACCGCCTGGGAGAGCAACAAGGACTTCTAGACGCCCGACCGACCGCCCCACGCCGACTGGACCAAGGCACACCGCAAACAAAGCAACCGCTCCTATGTTGCGCTTAGACTTAAGGATCAACAACCAGCAATTGGCTATTTCTCTCACTAACTACTTTCAAAGCTAAATTCATGGCAAATAAACCAGCAGACTCCATTCCAGAGAGTTCAACTGTGTAAAAAACCAATTCTATACCTAATGTGTTCTTCAATGTGTTAAGACCCTATGAAAACCTCTAGTAATTCGGGCTGTTTAGAGAATATCATTTACAGTCGAGTGGCTAGAGCTACAGATCTTAACGACTTCAAACAGTTCTAAGTTTCTTTCAATCCCTATATCTTTAGCATCATAGATGAAGACAAAAGTATTCTTAGATCTTATTGCACTTGATCAAAGGAGTTTAGGGATCCCTTTTTACCAACTTTATTCAACTTTGGGAATATTACCAAACTTTTATACACTTAGAACCCAATTTAGAATATTTTTCATTTATTTGCTTTCCACAACATAAATTTTATCATGATCGTATTTAGTCAATTCAGTTTCAGCACTTTCTGCACTTTGCCTTACGAGATCTAAACTGGGACCTTAACTCCCATTTACCTTCTAGCTCTAGTGGGATCCTTCTTATTGATCTTCCATTGTTAGTCAATCATAGAACAATGCTGGGTCGATAATATTCAGGCTTTTGAATATTAAGAATGATTTTACATTTGATTTAAAGTCTTCTATTATATCAGTCCCCATGTTAGATAACATCTTCCAGACAAAGCAACAATGAAAGATCTGTGATAGAAATCTGGCAATTCAATCAAGTTACGGCGAAATAATGTTCACTCTCATTCCATTTGACACCTCTTAAGTATTTGCTCTGCTGACGAATGTCAAATCCTTAAGATAATATGGCTCAAGGCCAACATTTGAGACAATATTACCCAAACAACACCGCAATATATTAAGCCGCGCCACGTCAAATTATTACTGACATCTGAAACCTTGCTAGATAAGCCGATTCAGTCATTTGAATAATTTTTTTTTTCATTCATAATGTATTATAGCTTCATAATAAAATAAAAGCAACATAATATTTAAAACTGTTTTTATTTTATAACACTTTTTTGGATATAGCTCATAGTTGGTCAGAGTGTATCACGACAGAACAATGCGATATTATATCAAAACCTCGAAGCCTCGCAGCTCTCATAGAAAACAAAGGTCAAAAATATATATTTTCACATGTTGTTTTAATATTTTAAAAACTAAAACATAAATATATTTTATTTCATATGATCCAACTTATTTTAAACGTATATTAGACTGTTTTCAATAAATGATATTGAAAATATATTTAATATTTCATTTTTTATTTTTTAGCTTTATTTTATTTTATTTTTTATATTTTAGTTTATTTTATTTCATATTTTTTATTTTATACTATATTTTTTTTAATTTTTATTTTATAATTTTATATTTTATAATACTTTATTTTACATTAACTAATTTTTTATTTTTTTTTTAAATATATTATTATTTATTTTATTTTTTAATATTTTATTTTACTTTTTTGTTATTATTTTATTTAATTTATAATATTTTATTTATTTATTAAAGAGCTAACTTATTAATAGTTAAATTATAGGCTAGCTTAATACTAGAATATGACAGCATAGGCCTTCAGCCTATAATATTTTATTTTAGTTCATATTTCTTATTTTATTTTATGTTATATTACTTCCTTTTAGTTTATATTATTTAATTTATTTTTCTATTTATTCAATAAAGTAATATTAGTATTAGACTATAAATACATTGATTTATAATTAATGTGTTTTTAATAATTTTATAATCAAATAAATAAAAGAATATTTTTACATTTCAGTCATAATAAATATGTATATTCTGTAAATATTAACAGCTAAAATTCTAAATATCTTACCTTATTTCCTGTCTGAAAATCGAAATATTTTTCAATTCGTATAAAAATTGCTGTAAATTCATAAAGCATTTCGCTCGTATTGATTTGCGTGATGCGGTTAAAGCTGCTGAACTTTACACTCAAAACAGAGTTTATTTTTAACGTCGAATTTTAACCTTTTATAAAATTATTCTGGGTAAAGTTGATTCAAATGCCCAAGTGCATACACACACATGCACATGAGCTTTGTTTATTGTTCGATTGTGAAAGCTCGGCAGAGAGCTTTTGGTCAGCTGTAAGGGTTGGCAGCGTCTGGCAAAGTGAAGAGAACTTTCCTTGCCTAGCAGCAGGCGCGGCCCCAGAGTCGCCTTGGCAAGCCTGTCGCTCGCTGCTTCTTATATTTGTTAGTTGTCTGCCTGTCGGCCAGTTGTTATTGCACGCTCGTGGCACGCTCGACTTTGTGCTCTTTGTACTCCGCGCTGTCTGTGCAGCCCTCTGACTGAGCGACGGCCAAGCGTTGGTCCCTGGCCGAGCAGCAACAACATTTTCGTATTCTGTAATTGTTTACTGCCTGCCAACAACAACAACAACAGCAACAGCAGCGACGACTGACGACTGAGGAGTACAACAACTGTTAGGGCACGCGAAGCAACGAAAGAGAAACGAAAAAGTGCTGTTACACGAAAACAAGCGAAGGAAAAAAACAGTTTTTTTTATTGCGACTGTGTGGAGTGTGTTTGTATGTACAATCGACCGAGAAAAAATATTAAAAGCAAACGAAAACACAATTGAAGCGAAAAAGAGTGTCGAAAATAAATAAATAAATAACACGTTTGGCTTTTGCTCTATACGCGCGCGTGCGTGTGTGTGTGTGTACGTGCGTGTGTAAGTGCCGTTATGCTGTCATCTATTTGCATAGCTACGCGCAGAGACATGCGAAAATTGTTTGCTTTCTGCAAGTTTATCGACTAATGCTGCAGTAAACACACGCGGAGGCAGTTGGCGTGCAACGGCAGAGGCAGAGGCAGAGGCGCCGCAGGCAAGGGGCAGCTCGTTTGGCAACCAGCACAAAAGTATGCAGCGAAAAATTGCATTGTCTGTCAAGGACAAAACAAAACCCCCTGCCATGTAGCGACTGGCGTCTCGTCTGCCTGTGTGCGTGCGTGCGTGAGTGCGAGTGCGTGTGCATGTATGTGTGTGTGTGTGTGCGAAAGGGTATCAGCATCATCGAGACACGAAACTAGCTCAAACATTCGAGAACGCCGAAAACGGAACTGAACTGAATCGCAGGAACAACAACGTCGCAGCCTGTGCAGGCAAACCAACCACCCCAGACAGGGCAGGCGGCGCCACCCCAATCGACACTTGGCGCCAGTTGGACAACATCGTGGCCACCATGTGGTCTCACGCCTCAGCCATGCTCCGTCTACTTCCCGTACTTCTCGCCCTGCTGCGGCTGCCCCTCCAAGTAAGTCCGCCAGCCCCATAAATGCTGCAATCCCTTCGTAGCATAAGCTCAAATTACATCTGCCGAAATTACGCAGACTGACTGAGACAGCGCAAAATCTGCCCAGATACCCGGGCTTAACGTGGCTCAGTGAGAGTAGTGGATCCCCCTTGCGTGTGCCGCCCCTCAAATGTATGCAAATAATTAAGAAATCCCTATTCAAATTTCAACTGAAGAAATGCTTTATATTCATAGTGTGGGGGGAACTATGCGAGGATAATAGAAAATTAAATTTTATTGTATTACGCCTGTATGTTTTATAGCCTGGCGTCAGCATCTCTCATCCTAAGTAACCCCTTTTAAAGACTTGATAGTGATATCTTTTACTATTTATTTAAATATTTGATTTTTCAATATTTTAGCAGATTTTTTACTGTTATACGGTAATACTATTATACTTTCATTACAGTTTTTAAAGGCATAATGTTATACAGTTATTACAGGCATACTGTTATACTGCTATTCTGTTATACTGTTATTTTGCTTACTGTTATACTGTCATTAAAGTTATTACAGGTATACTGTTATACTGTCATTATATATTTATTTATACTTATTAAAAGTATACTGTTATATTGTTATTCTGTTATACTGTTATACTGTCAATGCAGCTATTACAGGTATACCGTTATATTGTTATACTGTCAATACAGTTATTACAGGTATATTGTTATACTGTTATAATGTTATATTGTTTAACTGATATTCTGCTATATCAATATATATATGTATACTGTTATACTGTAATATTGTTAAACTGTTATACTGTTCTTCTGTTATACTGTTCTACTGTCAATCCAGCTATTACAGTGCTCTACTGTTATACTGGTATACTGTTATGCTATAGAAGCTATGCAGCTATTATGTTATACTTTTATACTGTTATACTGCTACAATGTCATTACAGTTATACTGCTATAATGTCGTTACAGTTATACTGTTATACTGTTATAATGTCATTATAGTTATATAGTTAGTTATACTGCTATGTCATTACAGTTATACTATTATACCCATAATCTGTCATAAATAATCTTCCCGATTTCGGGTGTAGCATACTTATAGGTATAACCTAGCCAGTTGAAGTTGTTGCTTGAACTTGGAATAGAACTGTTCTTTCTTTGCTCTTGTTGATTTTGTTAGTTGATTGCTTTTTGTTTTGTTTCGCTTTTGTTTCGCTTTACCCATTGACATTGAAGCTAAGCGCTGTGTGTCTGTCTTCCTGCCTACCTTGTCTAGCTGTCTACCTTGTCTAGCTGTCTGTCTGTCCTTCCGTCCGTGCAACATTTATTCAAATTGGTTGTTCTACCAATTAAGTTTCTTGATGATACTTCTCTGGCCTGTTAATGGGAATAATTGCTCGAGGCACAGAGCTGGGGCTGGGGATGTCTTGACTGCATTTAATGACCCTTTGGCTCTCGTTTCATTGCACAGGTCACGGCACGATTCTGCGAGGGCGGGCACATCTGCTCGCTGCCCCGGGAATGCTGCACCCAAGGCTGCTGTCCGCCGTACCAGAGTGGACCGAGGCAGCTGCCACCACCGTCGGAGCACGTACTGAACCTGTTCTTTATCAGTCACTGGTTCTTTTGGTAAGTAGCGGACCATTTAGCAAATGATATATATCTAAAGTGCATACAGTGTGGCTGCAGTCGCAGTCCCACGGGACAGACGAACGGACGGACAGACGAACGGACGGACAGACGAACGGACGGACGGACGGACGAGGGGCTATGCAAAGCGCTCAAGGTCGTCGGGGCTGGGGCTGGGGCTGATTGGCATTGTGTGGGGCCTAGCAGAGACGAGTATGAGTATTATTATTGGCAGCAAGTTGGCCCCTGACTGAGTTGCGTCAAGTCAAGACAAGGCCTTATGCAAGTCGGCTCGGCCCCGGATCCCCAGACGAGACAGAAAGCGCCAAATGGCATTGCCAACTAATGAGACACTGTCAGTGTCCCAACCGCAGTTCCAACCTCATGCCCCCACCACGACAAACCCCTGCAGCCCCCTGCAACCCCCTGCACCCCTTTTCACCCCCTCCGCCTCCCTCCTCTGTTCGCTCACATAATCAAATCTCACGTCGCCAAAAAGCCAAGCAAATGGGCAGCCCATTCAGTTGGCATTCGATTACGAACGCAGCCGGCCGTCCCATTCCGTGGCTCGACTCGACATGGGCTTCTTTATACAGACACGCCAACTGCAAACGGAGCAGTAAGCGATGCTCCAGCTACTGGACTCCACTTCTTTCTCTTTCTCTTCCTCGACTAACTTCTCCTTTGTCTCCCTCAGGTGCGTCGTGGTGGCCGTCATTTTAGCCATTCTCTGTGCCTACTCGCTGTGGAAGAAGCGACGCACCCTGTGCGGCTGGGGCTTCACGGAGCACCACACCCAGTCCGAGGGCGACTCGGCCGGCTCGTGCTATGCCCCGCCGCAGTACAGTCGCTGCAACTCGTTCCATCATCCGCCGCCGCCCTACACCGAGGTGAGTCGGTCTGTCGCAAGGTCCGATTGAGACGGTAGCTAATCTTCCGTTTGCTTTGACAGGTCACCTCTAAGCCAGATCTCTATCCGCTCGTCTTCACGTGCAACAACGAAAACAGCAAGGGCAACGCCGGCTCCAGCTACCTGATGGTGCAGTACTTCCGCAACTATATTGTGCGTCCGGCGGGCTCGCTGAGCGCCGCCAGCACCGTCGACTCGCTCAGCTCCAGCTTCATTTGCAACATCAACGAGGCGAACACGCTGGTGCCGCCGCCCTACTCCCGCGCCGCCAGCCCCGAGCTGGGGCTGCACTACGGCGCCAACCGCGAGCCGCCGCCCAGCTCCGCCGCCCAGCTGGCGGCGCCGCAGTACAACCTGCCGCGCTCCGCCTCGCAGCTGGTAGAGCCGGAGTACCAGCCGCGGGCGCACTACGCTACCGTCGCCCTGGACCGGAGTCAGGGCCTGGGCGCGGGCACGGCCCACTACAGCACGCGGCTGCACAGCTCACACAGCGGACACTTCTCGCCGGACGAGTCCGGCCCGGACTCCGCCGGCCTGGTGCACGTGGCCGGCGTGGGCGGCGGCGGCGGCGGCTTCCTGCAGTCGCAGAGCGACCAGCATTTCCGCTACCTGGCGACCAGCCGCAGTAGCCTCAGTGATATCTTCGTGAACAACAGCTGCGCGGCGGGCTTCGGCGCGACGGCGGCGACAGCGGCGACGACGGCGACGGCGGGCAATGAGGCCGGCGGCATGGCGAGCGGCGCCGCCACCCAGGCGACCTCCCTGTGCAGCCTGGCCCTGGCCGCCGGCGGCACGCCCGTCATGTACAACAACGGCTGCATCCAGTCGAACCCGCTGCACAGCCTGGAGAACTGCTGCCAGCTGGTGTCGGCGGTGGAGGCGGCTGCGGCGGCGGCGGCAGCGGCGCCCACCACGGGCAGCACCGTGTCGGGCGTGAGCAGCCTCTCGAACGTGGGCACGCCCGGCTCGCCGCCGCAGGCGACCAGCCCGACGGGCGAGGTGCGCGAGATCCTCGACCAGATCAGCAAGCTCCAGGCGGACGTCAGCTACGAGCAGCTGCTGCTGGCCAAGCCCCTGGCGCGCCCCGCCACGCTGCAGCACGTCAGCATCGGCGCTGGCTCAACATCTAGCGCCGCCACGCCCACAGCGGCCACGCCCAGCCGAGCCAAGAAGCTCTACGCCTCGAAGCCGCCCAACAAGGCGCTCTACATCCCCATGGCCGTGGTGGCGCCGCCGGCCGCCCAGCGCTGCGTGCTCAAGAGTCCCATCAGCAGCGTCGTCAGCGGCGCCAACTTCTTCGTGAACCGGGGCCGGGTCGCCCGCAAGGGCTGGATCTCCCGCTCGGCGCCCACCACGCCGGGCAGCGGGCTGCCGCCCAACCGCCTCGGCGACGACAGTCCCCTGCTCAACGAGCACGACGAGGACGCCATCGAGGACGAAGACCAAGCCCAAGACGACCAGCTCGAGTAGGGTGGGCCGCCCACGCAGCGCCAGCTCCAGCTCCAGCATCGCTAGATCTAAGCTTTTAATCAAAATGCAGCTTCGTAGGGCGTCAAAGGACAGCCAACAAAATACCAACAAAATACCGAAAAATTCCGAAAAATACCAAAAAATACCAAGAGAAAGGGAGCTCCAATTGGAACAGACAGAGAACTTGGGCAAGTTTTAAATGTAAGTCCAAGTATAGATCGCTTTTAGGTACAGTCCAACTATGCCCATGGGACTAGAGCAGATAGCCAAAAAATACCAAGAGAAATGGGGGCTACAATTGGAACAAACAGAGAAATTAGACACGTTTTAAGTGTCAGTCCAAGTATGGATCCCTTAAGGAAACAGTTGAAAAAATACCGAAAAATACCAACAAATACCAAAAAATACCAAGAAAAAGAGGGACTCCAATTGGAACTGACAGAAAAATTAGATATGTTTTAAGTGTAAGTCCAAGTATGGATCGCTTTTGGACACAGTCCAACTATGCCCATGGGCCTAGAACAGAAAAAATACCAAGAAAAAGGGAGGCTACAATTGGAATAGACAGAAAAATTAGACATGTTTTAAGTGTCAGTCCAAGTATGAATAGCTTTTAAAAACAGTTGAAAAAATACCGAAAAATACCGAAAATACCAAAAAATACCAAGAAATAGGGGGCTACAATTGGAATAGACAGAAAAATTAGACATGTTTAAGTGTCAGTCCAAGTATGGATCGCTTTTAGATACAGTCCAGCTATGCCCATGGGCCTAGAACAGAACAAATACCGAAAATACCAAAAAAATACCAAGAAATAGGGGGCTACAATTGGAACAGACAGAAAAATTAGATATGTTTTAAGTGTAAGTTCAAATATGGATCGCTTTTGAACACAGTCCAGCTATGCCCATGGGCCTAGAACAGAAAAAATACCGAAAAATACCAAGAAACAGGGGGAACAGACACAAAAATTAGACATGTTTTAAGTGTGGATCGTAGAAGTGTGAAAATACGGATCGCTTTTAGACGCAATCCAGCTATGCCCATGGGCATAGAGCAGTATTAGGGATATTCCCTTTGCAGTATTTCGAATTGAATTGAATTAATTTTTTTTTTTTGCTTTTGGTATTTTTTGGGCCGCACAAAGGAAAATGGTCTATGAAGCCATTGGCTTAGGTATTTACGACTCTTTAGATAGACAATTGAACAAGAAAATATTGGCTAATAACTGTAATTAACCAGGCTTCGATCCGAACGTGTTCCTAATGCACAAAGACAACAACAAAAAACAAAGAAAAAACATCTACAACATTCCCTTAAGTACTTAGTGTATGTATGTGTGTATATATATGTGTTCTGTGTGTGTGTGTGTGTATGTGTATTGTCAGACTTAAGATTCGTTCCATAGACCTCTTCGACGTGCTTCAAAATATGTTGTAAATGTTTCAAGTTTTAATGTAAAGCCTAGACATAAACGAGACCTAAAAATATTGGATATGTATTTTACATACATTTTCGGATTATAACAGAAATAACTAAAACTAAAATAAATACTGTGTGTGGGCGCTAGGTATATATGTATGTATTTAAAAGAAAAGCACAGAGAAATGCGGAAACCAGACTATTTTAAGCATATTTGGGGAGAGAGGGAGACAGAGAGGGGAGGAGGAATAATGCGCTAGAATGCAGCAGTGCCTTTTGACTAAAACAAAATGAAAGAAAGAAAACTAATAATACCGCGCACAAGCCACAATATATATATATATATATATATATATATATATATATATATAGTATATATACTATATACAAATAGTAACTAAGAGATATGGCTCGGCTCACACATACACATGCACATAAACCAAGACCACGTGGCTTTGCTTAGGTTAGGCTTAGGATCCACAGCTTCCACTTTCGGTTCAACTTCAAAGAGTGCCAAAAACAAAAGAAAGAAAACTATTTCTTAAACTGGAGAGACATCGGTTTCAGATTCGTTCAAGACGATGGAAATCACACCCAACTCCATTTGAATTCGCTCTGGCAAAATAGTATTCCAAACTTAATTCCAATTAAAATACCAAACTTATGCTCAGCTTGCCACGCTCTCTATGAGAGAACGAGCGAAGCCTTCCGTTACATGAGGATAGCCAATAAGAACGAAACGCACTGTGACTCCATACACACACACTCACACACACACAGAACACATGTATCTTCCATTAGCATGCAGTGAGAGCGAGATAGCCTAAGCTCAGCTCTAGCATTGAAACTGTGGAACACATGTGCATGAATACATATGCAGTAAGAGGGAGATAGCGCATGCACTTGGTGTGCAACTACTGTGGAACATGTGTGCATGCATGCATAAGCAGTCAGAGCGAGATAGCATAGGTTACTCTCATACACTACGCGTCTATTAATAAAAGCTGTGGAACATGTGTATTTTAATGCATGTGCAGTGGGAGCGAGATAGCGCAAGCTATCAGCTGCAAAGCTGTGGAACATATGTGCTTAAATACATAGGCAGCGAGCGAGAGATGGCACTAGCTCTGCTCTAACACACTATGGAACATGTGTATTTATGTGTATGTATGCGTTCCACAATTAACTTTAAATGTAATTTGTCAATCTAGCTAACTCTAGCTTACCATACATACATACATACATACATATATATTTATTATTTAAAAATGCAAAAATGAAAAAACAAACGAATTGTTAACGCTTTCTCTGATAAGAGCAGATGTACATATAAGTAAAACACGGACAGTCGGCCATACGAACGAGCCTTGCACAAAAAAAGAAAAAACAGAAAAACCAATATACTCGCTTTCACAGAGTAAAAACCAAAAAATGTTGGCATAGATCTACACCTAAGAAATGAACAAAAATCAAGCAGGCTTAAAATGCAAAATTTCTTTAAACTTCAATTTTAGTAAATGTATTATTTTTAGATGCAGGTCATTAAATACAATAACTTTCAAGGTATTTTAGTATAAACAAAACGAAACGAAACAAATAAAAACAAAACCAATTTATTAAAGTCGTCAATTTCAACACGTCGCATCGCTCTCATCACAGTGGAATGAAGGTGGAAACAGGTAGGGGAATATCTTTAAGGCGTATAATTTCACATAGAACAAATACAGATCTCTTTTATAGTGCTTTTATAGTGCAGATCAAAATTAGCTTAAAACTCACTTTTTTTTCTTCGATATCGATATTATAACATAGTCTTCTAAATATATACAAATAGTTTAATAAGTAACAGCTATAAACGATTCAAAAAAAAAAAAACAAAAACAGTTAACTTCGGAGACCGAATAGATTAGCTTTCTTGAACCCTGCATATATGGGGTGGAACCTATTCTAATGTTAGGAATTGTTATTGAAATTTTCGAAATGAAAATTATTTATAATAGATTTAGATATCTTTAGGTTTAGAATAGATATTGAAACTTGGAATTGTTATAGAAATTTTCGAAATGAAAATTATTTATAATAGATTTAGATATCTTTAGGTTTAGAATAGATATTGAAACTCGGTCTTTAACAAGCTACACAAACAGACAGACGTAGTTATATACGTGTACAGGGTATATAGATACAATATATATATTATATTTTTATATATATAAACAAAAGCTCTTGTCATCCGGATGGATCATTGCTTCACGGCCTGCGCCTGCTTCTCGCCCTGCTGCTGCTGTCCGTTGGTCAGCTTCAGCTTCGCCTCGAACTCCTTGTGGACGTCGCTGTAGTAGGGGCCCAGCTCCTCACGCACCGCCTCGTACCAGCGAGCCAGCTTAGTTCGGTTCTTGAAGGCGTTGTAGCCGATGCTCTCTGCGAATATTACCAGCATTATTATTATCACCCGGTTCCTAGGCCAACTGAAACTTGTGCAAATATTTGCTTACTCGGCTGGTCTATTTCACAGATGGCGCTCAAGTCGGCGTACGAAATGTTCTCGCCCAGCATGAATTTGCGCGAATTCAGGAACAGCTCCTCAAAGTCGTTCAGCGTGTGCTCCAACTTCTTGCTAGCCGCATTCACCTGTGTCAATTGAATGTTTGCATAATATTATTCATCAAAATAACGAATATAACTGTATTTATATATACATATTTGAGCAAATAAATGTGTTCTCTTCTGACGTAAGTAACTACAATTCGGCTGTGGTAAGTAAATACGTTCATACATATGTCTTGGTATATACGTTCTTAACTCTTTTGCAGCAGAGCAAGAGTCAACGCAAACATTCCTTGTACGTATCGATATGCCCCTTAACAAATGGCAATTTGGGGTATATTGGCTTTGTGAAAATGTATGTAATAGAGAGAAGGAGGCGTGGCAGACCACATAAAGGCTATATATATTGTTAATCAGCACGACGAGCTAAGTCCATTTAGACATGTCCGTACGTCTATCCGCCGGCCGTCCAGCTCAATGGAGCTTGTCCTCCTTTTGAATTCGAATAGTTTGTAGATTACTTGTATTCACCCGCTGTATCATGATTTTAAGCCCACAACGGAGTACACGCCACGTTAACTAAACCTAAAAATTCCTGTTCGTCCGTCTGCATGAATGCAGCGATCTCGAAAACTACAAAAGCTTGAGACTAGAAATTTTAAATATATATTTCTGTACATAATATGCTATACGATACTATTATTTTTTTCCGATAACGCATTGAAATTCCTTGTATTCAATAAAAATAGATAGACTTTAAATAGACTATGAATAGACTAGAAGTCTCTAATAAATCTATGGATTTTGTAGATTTCGAATTTTAAATACCTCGCCTCCTTGTTCCTATGCTTTGTCAAAGAAACCGTAGAATGCGTTTCTTTACTTTACAAATGTCAAAAGAAAATTAAATGAGTTATAGTATATCCAATAGGCTAACCACAGCTAAAAAACTTCATGTCAATGCTTTTGCCCCAGCCTGTATGACTGTTCTAGCGACTCCGCGCGGGATTCAGGGTATTTACCAGTCGAACACTCCCCACTAGAGTTTTTTTAGGCTAGAGACTCTTTACATGTACCTAGGCTTAAGTGTATAATATTCCTGTATGCCCATAGAAATTTATTGAACTTTCGGTAGCTTTGATAGTAATTTCTTTGTCATCGATAACAATGGATACTTCGATTTGGTTTCTCAAGCTTAACGCCTGCTTATGCGTATGTCTATATGGTTATTCCTATGTCTACCTAAAATTATGGAAACCATAAAACCACAGTTCAATGTATCTCTTAGTTGCGCACACCCGACTGAATCTGGTTATTAAAAACTATAAAAAACTAGTTTTAGAACTGCAATAAAATCAGAAATTTATGCGGACATTAAGCACATTAATTTATGTCCAAGCTGTTTACTGTTTTTGCTGCACAGCTAAGATCTTGGTTGGGTAATCGGATATGTTCGAATGAGCTAAATACTGAAATGCAATTTGCAAGCTGCTAATGATATCTTACATATACATATATAGCTATAGTCGATAGCTATAAAACGTACCGCATTATCGGAGGGTCGCGTCTTCTGCAGGTAGGGCACCAGCCACTTTTGCTGGAAGTAGTCGGTGCAGGCCACGTCCATGTTGGACTGCTGCCAGGCGAGGTACTCGTCGACGCGACTGCGGCCCAGATGGCGATGCGGATACCAGTGCTCCGGCACGAGCTTCTCGCGCGCCAGATGACGGAAGATGGCCACGCTCTCCGACAGCTGATAGCCGTGATCGGTGATCGCGGGCAGCTTGCGGAACCGATTGACTTTGTCCCGAAACTCGCCCGTTAAGTGCTCACCTTGGAAATGGAAAGGGAAGAGAAAGGATGATCAATTAAATAAATTGTGCATATCTTACGGCTTAGGATTGTACAAAGGAAGGCATGTGTTAATAAAAATAATAGTGCTGCAGTACACAAAGCACAAACTAATTTATAAAGGAATCTTTCCATTGCAAAATAAAAATATTTGCAATTTTCATAAGGTATAGAATGCGAAAAAAAGAAAATACTAAAAAATCCGTTTACTTTACAAAAAATCCCCTTACGTCAGAAATAATTTGATCTTTACTATCTTAGACAGATTAAATAGCAACCGTTCATAAAATAGTAGTGCTGCAGTAAGCAAAATATAAACTAATTTAAAAACGAATTTTTCCATTGTAAAATAAAAACTTCCACATTTTTTATTTAGAATGGAATGCAAAAAAAAGAATTGCGATAAAATCTCGTTACTTTTGATCAGAATTCATTTGATTTTGACTATTTTAGGAGATTGTAAATGCACCGTGCGGTGCGTAAAAAGTTGAAAAATGTAGAAAAATATTGAATTTAAATAAATATATATTAGCAGTAAGTGTAATTTATTTTATTATACTTTAGTGAGTAAAATTAATTAAAAGATAAATATTTTTTTATTTTAGGGGGGGGGGGAGGCAGCATAGCTAAAAATACGAGGAAAGCTTAAGTTTTTTGTACTAGTATAATATTTGGGCAAAACTTTATTTTAATTATTATTTAATTTATTTTATTTTATTGTTTTTTTATTTATTTTATTTTCTTTTATTTTTATTTTTTTCATTTTATTTATTTAAGAAAAAATAAAAAATGTGGTGGAAAATTTAAAATAAATTTGCTAGAGAAGAGATGAATTGTGGAATGTGCTATGATTCATAAATTAGCTTAAGCAAAGGAAATTAAATAGGAAATATACCAGCTTGTGAATTAAGGTTCTTCGTCGACATAGGCAACATCATTCATATAATAATATCCCTTTTCACTAAAAAGCACCTTGCCTCTCCTTCTTTAATATTGAATATTTTCTATATTATTGCAGCTAAAGGTCTACACTTTTTTCCTATTCAACTCTGCTTTATTCTACCCAAAATAAAATAAAATAAGATTCCGAAACATTTTTGGAAATAAAAAGCTTCCAAAAAACGTTGCTCAAAATTAAATATTAAACCCATTTTGAATGTGAGCAAAACAATTCTATTTGCTGGGAGAACCTCTAGACTGTATATTCGCAATATCATGCCAAATGCAGTCAGGTTTATACTATACGTAAATTTATGGCTGTTAACACTTAATCCCAAGTCGCGGTTTAGTCAAAATTAAACACGAAAAGTTGTTGCAGCCATCTAGCTCACGCCAAGAATGTTCACTTTGGAAGCTGTTACAAGTTTTTTTGTGCTGAATCAGCGCGGCTCGCACAGTCGGTCTAACTGCGCCGAGAATGCGTCGGGCTGTCGCTGTCGCTGTCGCCGTCGTGTGCATGCAAACGGAGCATTAATCTGTTCAAGGCAGTCTTCTCTGTGGACGAGCGTCAGCTGCCAGCCAGCCAGCCAGCAGCTCGAGTGCCGCTCGGCTGGGCTCAATGCACTGGCTCGGGGCCAGTGGCCAGTGCTGGCCGGTGATCGGTGGTCGGTGGTCGGTGGCTAGTCGGCCAAATACTAGATATCGCTCGCACTATTACACTGCTGAGCAAAAGTCGCTGCGGCGAGATTGCAGGCGATCCAAAGTCCATTTAGGTTCAAGTTTTGCCGCACTTGCTGCGGCGAGTGCGGAAGCCAATGAGCTAATCCACAATTTGCATTCAACAGATGCGGATGCATATCGGGCATTTCGAGATGTGCATGAGTGTATATATGTGTATATGCATATGTTTTATATATATATATATTTATTTATTTTATTTAGCTTATTTATTTTAGTTATTTAAGTTATTTTATTTATTTTATTAATTTATTTATATTCTTTATTTATTTATTTATTTAATTTATTTTAATTTAATTTAAAATTTTTTTTATTCTATTTATTCTGTTTTTTTTTTTTTGTATTTATTGATTTATTCAATTTATTTTATTTGTTGTATTTATTTTATGTATTTAATTTATTTTCTTTATTTCGTTTAATTTATTTATTTTCTTTATTTATTAAGTTTATTTATTTTATTTTTTTTATTTATTCCATTTTTTATTGATTTTCTTTATTTTATTTAGTTCATTTATTACATTTATTTTATTCATTTTATTTATTGTATTTGTTTATTTCTTTTATTTATTTTATTTATTTAATTTATTTAATTTATTTAATTTACTTTATTTATTTTAATAATTTAATTCGTTTTAATATATTTTTTATTGAATTTATTTTATTTATTTTCTTTATTTGATTTATTATATTTTTATTTATTTTATTTTATTTATTTTCTTTATTTTATTAATTTATTTATTTTAGTTATTTTCCTTATTTTATTAATTTGTTTAATATATTTTATTAATTTTATTTATTTTATTTTATTTGTCAGAAAATATAAATGAATTTATCTTTTGTCGAGCTCAAATAATTTATTTATTTTATTAATTTTATTTATATTATTAATTTTATTTATTTCATTTATTTTTTTATCATTGTATTTATTTTTCATATTTCATATATTTTATTTATTTCATTTATTTTATTCATTTTATTTATTTCATTTATTTGATCATATTTGTTTCTTTCCTTCTTCTTAATTTATATATACAAAATATGAATGTATTCATCTTTGTTTGAGCTCTAATAATTTGGTTAACAAGCTAACAACTTTTAACCTTGACCAAGTCAATCGCTTTAACTGTTGCTTCTGCCATGTTTGGCTTGCGCTTTTGACCAAGCGCAAAACAACAAACACTGCGCAACAAAATTGCTGCCCAATTTATTGACACTTTTATCAAGTCGAAATTTCTATACTAAGTTAGAGTTTCTTATCTTTTTTAAGTTTTTTTTTTTCAGTGTAAACACAACTGTACCAGATATTGACATGATCGATTAATATTTGCTGATAACGATAAATAAATCAAAATCCATTTTTAAATGAATATTCAAAATGTTTATCTTTGGTATTGATAGAGCTCAATGGGGGCGTGGCCTGGTATTAAGAGAACCTCAACTTTTACACTCAGACATGCTAGAAGGAAAAAGTATTATAGGGAATACCCCTAACTCTCTTCAGAACCTATTGCTATTAGCTCAAACTCTTAGCACATATTTAGCATCAATTTTGTTAAACAGTGTAAACACTGCTCGCTTGAGATACTTCGTACGTGCAGCACAGGTAAACAGGTGATAAAGGTGGGTCATAGAGTCAAGAAGATCAGAGTTATACGCAAAGATTAGACTGAGTTGACTCTGAAAGAGTTAAAGAAAGAAGTTTCTACACCCAATCTAAATGGCAGGGTATCATCTAGTCGTTGACTGCAGCACTTTCAGCGGCCCAAACTTGTTTTTTGTTTGTTATTTAAATATTGCCGATTCTATTTTCATATACCAACCACAAAGCAAACCTTGCAGCTGCGTGTGAAAAGTGTGTTTTAGATCCATGGTTCGACAACGTTAACACAGATACTATATATATAGATACTATATAGCATATATATACGTGGACTGCGCAAAAAGAGTTAATTAGCTTAAAATTAAAGTATAATAATTAATGCATATCTATTTATATAAAGACTATACGATCTATACGAATGTATTTGAGTTAGATTCTTTTCTTTTTTGCGATTAGACCATATAGATAGGGACCATATAGTATATACAGCCGAGTGATACGAGCTGTCGCACATCTTCGACCCCATTTGGGCTATGCCTATATACATATATACCTATATATATTTATGTATATTCTTTATCAGTATCAGCCGACGACTCATTATAGACTTGTCATTCCGTGTTCTTATCAACATCGGATAACTTTGCCATTAGGAACAATCTACAGCGACTAAATATAGAAACAAATTCATTTGTTTTGTTCTCGACTAATCAAAGTGAAAATCTCATTAAAACTGAAGTGCTATATCATGTTTATTAAATTGAATAGTTGGATGACTCAAGGAAATATCAATTTGAATGTTATTTCGGAACGAATCTAACTGTACTTTGGTAGAACACGAAAATATATAGAAACCCTTGAAATATCACGTTTGAACGATTGTACAAGAGCAAAATTTATATCAAATACTTTTTGAAGTGTGCCAACGCTGATTTCTAATTATATTTCTAATAGCAAAAAATATATATGGATTTTTTTTGTTTATATATATTTCTATATAGTTAGAACAGAATGTATGGAAAATACTTTGAGCATTTCAAATTCTTATCAATTTTGTTTATTTAAAAACACAATTTATAAATAATATTTGAAGGCATTCCATTTATAAAATTTATATTTATAAAATGTATTTATTTTGTTTTTAATCATTTTTTAAAGCACAATTTATAGGAAATATTTTAAAACGTTTCGAATTAAAAAAAAAAATTATATATTTTTATTTTTTAATTTAATAAAATTTATATTTATAAAATGTTTTTTTTTTCGTTTTTAATAATTTTTTAAAACACAATTTATAGAAAATATTTTAAGACATTCCCAAACTAAAAAAATCTATATTTTTATTTTTTAATTTTTTTAAACACAATTTTTAGTAAATAATTCAAAGCATTCTAGATCAACAATATTTTTTATTTTGTTTATTTTTTTTTATATTTCCCTAAAACAAAATTTATATACATTTTTTATAGTATTCCAATTCTAATAAATATTATATTTTTAACGTTTTTTTAACATTATTTATAAGCATTATTTGTAGGCTTTCCAAATCTCATAAAATATATTTATTTAGTGACTTTTTTCAATATTTTAAAGGAAATATTTTAATGTATTGCAAATCCAATAAAATTGTTTTTTGTATATTTTCAAAGTATTCCAAAAAAATTTAAATTTTTTCAAAACACAGTTTATATAACAGTTTTCAATTTATTCCAAATCAAACAAAATTTATTTTTTTATGTAATTTTTTTTTATAGAGGCCTATCTATGAGTTATGTATTAACATACACGTATTGCACTTTCCCCCTCGATAACTTGATTAGCTGAATTTTAAGCAAGTGGAAAACTTTTGGAAACACTCAAAAAAAAAAGACAGAAAGAGATAGAAATAGGCTTAAGTGCATAGATATACATATGCAGATGCATAAGTGTGTAGTTAACTGTAAAGGTGTGCGTGTGTGTGTGTGTGAGTGTGGAAACAACCTTTGGGCTACTGCACGAGCTTTTGGGCACGTACTCAACTTACCTTTGACCATTGATATGGGTATCGCCTCGAACGGAATCTTGGATGCCTCCAGCAGTATGTAAAGTGATCGGCTCGTCTGATTAAGAAAATCGAAATAAAACTTTACCGGCGTCATTGTGTGCGTGTTGTTTGTTTGTCCGTTCTACGATTTGATTTTTGCTTGAATTGTTTTTCGGCTACGCGAAGACGCTCGATTTGAAATTCAAATGCGAACTTAGTGCGGATCGGAGAGCACAAGAACAACTGACTGACTGACGGACTGACTGACTAGTGGGTGTGTGTGTGAGCAGCAGGGCCAGCAGCTGACTGGTCAATCGCTCTAACTGCTGTTTTTAGACTGAGCTCAAAGCGTCGGCGAATGCGACATTTTAAACGCGGCGCAGCGCATTTGCCCGTAGTAAAGAAGTCAGCGCCGACGCCAACGTCGCTGCATTCACGAAGCCGCTGCGCCTGCGCTGCCAATGGCAGCACTCGATCTATTCGTATGTGTGCGTGTGAATGTATATATATGTGTGGCCGACTGCGCAGCCGACTATGCGTGTGTGTGTGTGTGTGTGTAGCTGCAAAGCACGAAAAAGAAGAGAAGCCGGTCGTCGCTTGCTTGCTTTGCCTGCTTTCTATGCCCTGCTAGTCAGAAAATACGTAGAGCGGGTATGCGCGACTATGTTAGATAATAGCTAAATTGTCTTAAATAATTATTGATAAATATTTATATAACATATTTAGATAATATTTAAGCTTATGTTTAGGAAAGTTTTATTTTTTTTATTTTTTTTTTTACTCTGTCTACCCGGCTTGGGCGTGCTTGCAGGGTATCTTTGCTAGTCATATATTAGGCCACTTTTACTTGTTTGTTTTCGTTTGGCATTTTGTTGTGTTCGCTGCCGTTGTCGCTGTTTCTGTTTTAATACTTGTTGTTGTTGGTGCTTGAGTCTTGTATTCGTTTTGTTGCTGTTCGTGTAGCGGTTGCCAAAGCTTTATTTTTTTTTCTTTCAATTTGCCCGGTTTGATTTTGCGGCGCAGTTAATATACAGCTTTGTGCACCCTACGCCGATTGACGGCCAGCATGATTGACAGTCATTCACAGACTGCAGAAAAAGGTGTGGCCCCTACGAATGTCGTCATATGCACATACATGTACATGTACATGTACATGTGTGCATGCATGTATGTGTGAAGCCATAACGCAATGAATGCCATAATATTTTAGCTGAACAACAAAGTTTTGTTGTCTATGGTAACAGTAATTGCTATTATAATAATTTTTATATTATTAGAGTTGAAATTTCTATTAAATATTGATATCATTTTGTGATAATCGACATTTTGTTATTTGTCGATTTCTTAATTAGTTGAATTTAAATAATTCCCAATTATTTTCGTGCATAAACAAAGGCCTCGATCGCACGTCGATTAGCTCGGTGACATCACAACTAATTATTATATATTTTTATTGTTTCATTATCAGATAGCGCACTTAAATTTCACAGCGCTGGGCAGCACTTTGTAGCGTGATTTGATTTTTAATACCCGAGCCGCAGACATACAAACACAGATTTGTTTTCCAACCGAATACTAGAATAACTAATCTACCAGATCCGTTAATATACGAATGTATCTAAGATTGAGCCAGGCAGAAATGCCCCCAACAAACCCAAACAAAGGTCAAAATCTGAAAGTCATTCTACAATATTTTTGACTAACCTAATCGAATAGCTTAATTGAGTCTTTGTAGGTGTCTGTGTGTGTATTCTGGAGTGGGAAGAATGTGTCAACAACATTGATAGCACGTATGCCCTATAGCTGGCATTAGTCTAGTGTAGGCATGCACTGAGAGAAATATTAAGTTGCTTGAAATATTAACTTGTTTTAATGTTGATCCACCTAGACTTTAAGTTCTTAGGAACGAATCTTAAAGAAATGGTACAAATTTAGTTAAAAAGAAAATAATTCAATCGAAACAATAAATGATATCATGGACAAAAATTCCTTTAAGGTCGACTTTTTAGATGGATAGCATACGAGGCTTACTTCACTAAGAATTAGACTAACACATGAATAATATATTAAATATGAAGTTAGACTAATATTAAATAGATTTTTTCCTAATTTTTTAGTAGTCACTACTATTTTAATGAGCAACTAAATTTTTGTTAAAGCCCTGAAGTGCATATAGCCCCAAGTTTATAATAACAAACATATTAATATAATAAAGAAAAATAATAAAAGCAATATAAAACAAGTAAGAAAACTCTAGTCGGGCGTGACCGACTAGGGGATACCCCGCGCCCCGTCGAATCATAGAATTTGGGGGAAATTGGGGCCGGTACCAAAAAAAAAACAAAATTCGAAATTGCATAAAATACATATAAAGCTAAATATAAAATTTGGTGTCTCTAGCTTAAAAGATGGGCGAGATATAATTTTTTAACAGAATTTCGATTTTGTTTTTAATCGATAACAATCAATTGGGGATAGTTATCGATATTTTAAAACAAACTCGATCTGCGCGTGCTATACACGGACATACAAAAAAAATTTCAAGTCTCTAGCTCTTATGGGGGCTGAAATCGGCGCGTTCAAACATACGGACAGACGGACGGACGGACAGAGGGACAGACGGACAGACGGACGGACGGACAGACAGACGGACAGGGCCAAATCGATTTCTCTTGTCGTCCTGATCAAGAATATATATACTTTATGGGGTCTGCCACGCCTCCTTCTGCCTGTTACATACATCCAACAAAAACATTATACCCTGATTTCCCATATTCAATGGGCTCAGGGTATAAAAAATATATTCAAATGAATATACAAAAAAAAATATGTTTATCGTAATATTCATTTCAAATTGTTTTTAAAATATTGTGTTCATCATTAAATTTTGTTGGTCAATATTTAGAGCTCCGTTGCACTGCTATTTTTATGAACAAAGATGTATACAAATTATGAAAAATATTGGAGAAATGGAAAAAAGCTTTTGAAACATTTTTAATATGACTTTCCATCACTCTAAATAGCTTGAAATATATAGAAATGAATAATAATAATTAATAGAATTAATTTAAAAAAATAATAATAATAATTTATAAAAAAAAATAAATAAAAATAATAATTAATAATAATAATTAATAATAATTATATTTAATAAAAATAATATTTAATAATATTAATATTTAATAAAAAATTTTAATAATAATTATTCATAACATATTTTAGGATCCACAAAAAATATCATTGGAAAAGTCTTCAATATAGTTGGGAACTCACACAATCTCAGATCTCATACTTTGTTAGCTACCACGACATGAGTGCAACTGCAGGGTATCTTTTAGTCAAGCACTCTTGGCTGGCGTGAACTCTTTTTCATTTTTTTTTTAAGTGATCTTTGACTATGTACGATAAGAGTTTGCACTTGGCACAAACTGCCGCTGGCAATGCGGCTTCGTCTGCCTTAGCCAGTTCTCAAATTTATGTGTTATCATTTCTAAGCGATTTGCAATCGAAAATGCCCCAAACTATACACATATATGTACATGTCTATAGGTAATATTTGTTATTATTTTAGAACGTTTGTGTATGCCTCTGCGGCGCGTTATCTTGTTTACCAATAGCCAAACACAAATTAAACACAGTCGCAACAGCAGACAATAAAGGTAAGCTGAAGTTTATGCGACTGATAGTGGATAGGGGGCAGCACTAGATGCATATACGTATATATATATATTATGATCATATATATATCTAGGTATGTGCAAATTTATAGCTCTATGCGTATGGTTCAACTGGTTATAAATTGCGAACGCATATGGAACTTAAAGTAAACAAGATATAGGCATTGTTGCACAAACATAAGTAAGTCTTAGCACTAAACCGTTATTTTAGGATATAACTGTGGGATTAAGTTGTCCTATTCAGGTAGCATATATATGGATACATATCTATATATATATTATAAATATATCTGCTCAACTCTCTTTCATTTCTAATCTAATCTACTTTTAATTTAAGGAAATGTATTAAAATATTTATATATGATTATGAAATCTGATAAATCAGACATATAGACAGCTGGAAGATATATGCATTGAAGCTCCTATAATCAGTTATAGAATTCTCTAATCATTCCATGAGATTTTCAAGTGCATACAAGACTTTTTTAAAGATTCGTCCTACAGTCGTCCTTTACAATCTCCATGACCTCAACTCTGCTCAACTAGCAGTCCAAGATCCATTAGAATCTATATAATATGCTCCATTACAAACAATAATTTACGATCTTATATGAACTACAAGAATATTTTGCAATTTCTCAGGCATATCAAATGTTTTCTTTTTAATTTCTGAATACTTAGACTAGGTTTATATTAGGAATTTATGAGCTCTTAGGTCTATGACTCTTTATCAATATCAATTTATCAAAGTCAGCAGAATCAAAAAAAAAAAATATATATATATAATCAATCTCAGTAATTAAATGTTAAGCTGAACACAATTTGTTGTTAACTAAATATAATTAAAGTTTAACATTCGAAGTGTCAAGCAATGTGGATTCTCATTATCCCTCTCTCTCTCTCTCTCTTTTTCTCTGTCTCTTTCCATCTTATTCTAATTTAATATTTGTAAATATTGCATGGGAAACTAGATGTAAATAAATAGTAAATGCAGTCCTAGATTATCCTATTTGGCAATCTCTATGCAGATGGCTTGTGCGAAGCGTGCCCAGGTGTTGCCACTCCAAATGGGCAGCCGCTGCACCTGCTTCCAGTTCTTGAAGCGACCCAAGACCGAGCTGCAAGAGACATAAATATAAATATAAATTTGAATAGAGAATTTTAGAGGCTTCTCTGGCTACCGTTGCATGACCAGTGCCAAGGCTGTCTTGGGTCCGACCAGGGGCAGCGCCTGCAGCTCCTTGACGCTGGCGTTGTTCAGCATCGCCAACAGCTTGGAGCGGTGCCGGCCCAGGCGCCAGTCCCGCGAGCCCTTGCTGCAGTTCATCGAGAGGCCCTGCTCGCAATTGACGAGCGCCTTGCTCGTCAGCTCGGACTTGGCCCGCGTCTGGCGGCTGGGCGGCTGCTTCTCCTGATCCGTGCAGCTCTTAATTTCCTCAATGTACATCTGTCGACTGAACAAGCGCATCGAGCGACGGCAGGCCACAGCTGGCCTTGGATGCGTCTCCACCGGCGGCTTGGGCGACGTGGACACGGGAGAGACGTCGCTGATGTGCATGGAGCTGCGATTTTCATGCGCCGCTGGACTGCTGGTGAATAGCTGGCAGCGCGGCGCAGGCGCCTTCTCCGTCTCCTCGGCGATGGAGCCCAGGTCCGAGGTGAACTCGCAGTAGCTGAGCAGCGAGAGCTGCTGCCGCTCAGCGGCCACAGCTTCGCTGTCCGGCTGCAGCCGGGACTGCTGCTCGAGCAGATTGCGCTGCAGCGCCTCGTACTTCATCTTCAGCTCCATGTAGTCCGACATCGTGGGCGCTGCCGCGGGCACCTTCTCCAGGCTGCAGTCGCTCTCGCCCAAGGCAGGCAGCAGTCCAGTTGGCTTTGTGCTCACCGGCAGCTCCAGGAGCGCGCGAGCACTGTGAATGAAAGGGGGATTAACAAATCTCCATTTACTGTGAGTCAATTAGAGTCTCGTCCTACCGTTCCTTGGCCTTGGGCGTCAGGCCTATGTCGGAGTGATAGCGCTGCAGAAATGTCGCCGGCTTCGTCTTCTTGATGGGCGTGCAGAAGCTATTGATGACGGCCGCCTTGGAGTTGGCATTGCCCTGCCGCTTGATGACAATCGAGCTGGGCAGCAGCCGCCCCTGGCACTGCGCCAGGCCGCTGATGGAGCTCTTCTTGCTCGAGCGCTGCAAGCAAACGAAATTGACATTTGATATAGGCGCGGATCAAGTTTGCGGTTGAGATTGGAATTGCGATTGCGGTTGCGGTGGATGGGATTGGGGCTGGGGCTGGGGCTGGAGCTGGGGCTGGGCTATAAAAGCCTTGGCCGGCTGCGAGCTGGCCTCAGTTGAGGGAAGATGGCGCAACAGGAGGATCTGCCCAATGCGAGCGTGCGCCAGACGCTGGAGCGAGTGCTCGGCCGCAGCGACTACCGGCTGGAGCTGGCCTGCGGCAAGGGCAACAACTACCTGGGCATCGTGTGGCGCATCCATGTGCCGCAGGCGCCCAGCCTGGTGCTCAAGCTGCCGCCCCAGAATGCCGTGCGGCGCAAGCAGTTCTTCGCCCGGCCCTGCTTCCAGCGCGAGGCGCTGGCCTACGAGCAGTTCCTGCCGCTGGCCAGCAGCTTCCAGGCGGAGCGCCAGCTGGCGGCGCCAGAGCAGTTCCGGCACTTTGCCCGCCTGCTGGCCAGCCGCCAGGACGAGCCCAACGAGTGCATATTGCTGGAGGATCTGTGCCGCGCCGGCTACCGGATGCACGATCGCTTCGCCGACCTGACGCCGGCGCACGTGGCGCTCGTCATGGGCGCCTACGCCAAGCTGCACGCCGTCTCGCTCGCCCTGAAGCGGCGGCGGTCAGAGCAGCTGCTGCCGTTCCAGCGCATGCTGGACATATTCGAGATGCGGCGCTCCGATGAGGGTCTGGCCGCCTACTTCGAGCAGCTGAAGCAGAGCGCTCTGGACGCGCTGTGTCCACACGAGGACGCCAGCTACGTGCGGCGCCTGCGCGCCTACTTTGGGCGTGGCAGCTACTTTGAGCTGCTCTCGGCGCTGCTGAGCGGCGCCAGCTGCGAGCCCTACGCCGTCGTCTGCCACGGCGACAGCTGGAACAACAACTTTCTCTACAGGAGCGCGCCGGGCGAGCAGCCCGCGGAGGTCTGCCTCATCGACTGGCAGCTGATGCGCTACGCCGCGCCCGTCACCGACCTGGCCTACTTCCTCTTCAGCTGCACGACGCGCGCCTTCCGCCGGCAGCACTACCAGCCCATGCTGGATCTCTACTATGAGGAGCTGCGTCAGCAATTGCTCAGGTGAGTCGCACTCTGGACTCGACCCATTCACCACTCTAACTGCAATCCTCGCCAGACTGGATGAGCCGCCGGAAGTGGTCTTCCCCTTGACTGCGTTCCGGCAGCAGCTGCTGGAGAGGGGCGCCGTCGGCCTGCTGCTGGCCATGATGGTGCTGCCCATTGTGACCATACGCAGCGAGGATGCGCCCGATCTGCAGGCCATCAGCGACATGGTCGAAGGCGGCGCCGCAACCAACCTGCGCAAGGTGGGCTTCCTGGGCGAGGGCAACGAGCAGCTCTACAGGCAGCGCATGCGCGGCGTCATCCTGGACTGCGTGGACTACGGTTACATATGAGAGGCTTGCTCCGCTACTCACCAAGTTCTGCTCGAGCTGCTGCAGCTGGTGGGAGGCCTGCGGCGTGAGCTTCACCTGCTTGGCGCTCTTCGCGAAGCGCAGCGTGGAGAGCGTCTCCGACAGATCCGAGGCGTGCGGACTGACGCAGGCCAGCAGCGTCAGGTAGGAGCGCGCATTGAACGAGTCTGCAGAGAGAGAGAGAAAGTTGTTCCATTAAAGAATCCATCAAGATAGAGACAGGCAGTCACCTTGCAGCACCGTGGTCAGTATGGACTCGCGGTAGGGTATCAGCGTGTGGCCCGCCGACATGGAGAGCATCACCTTGTTGATGCCGAGGAGACCCATGTTGATGTAGACGCCCTCGGCGCGCGCGATGCCCTCGTTGCCGGTGCGACGCACGCCCTCGGAGCCGGCCAGGTCGATGATGTTGAGCCGCGAGTGGCGGCTGCCCTGCTCGATGTGAATGGTGACGATGGCGTGGGAGCGCGAGCTGCTCTTGTTCATGTTGGTGGAGCGCACGTGGCGGTTCTTGGTGCCCAGCAGCAGGATCTGCTGCAGATCCTGCTGGCTCCTCAGCGGCAGGCAGGTGCCGCCGGTGAAGCGCCGCTGGCCACGCGACGCCACTGGCTTCTCGGTGTCCAGCGCCAGCAGGTCGTAGGCCTTCTCATTGTAGATCTCTATGAAGGAGGCGAAGACGCGCACCGGCATGGCAGCGTTCTCCTTCTGCTCGTCGCTGGAGATGCGCTCCAAGATCTCCTGCAGGCAGCGCGGCACAATGCCCACGTGCTCCTCCGACAGTTGCTGCATTGTTGTTGAGATTAGTTAGTTCCTCTGGCGCATGTCCGCCTGCCCCACTCACCTCTGCACTCATGCCCATGGAGTAGCTCTTGCCCGTGCCCGTCTGGCCATAGGCCAGCGCCGTGCAGTCGTAGCCGGCCAGGACCTTCAGCACCAGCGGATGGATGAGCGTCTCGTAGAGCTTCGACTGCGTCACCGTCGCATCGAAGCTGTGATCGAAGCTGAACACGTTGCCATCGACGATCAGCGCCTGCAGGAGAATACATTAAATTTCAATTGAACATGGTTGGCAGGTACAGTTAAATGCTCGGAGTCGGAGTCGGAGTGGGAATATTCACCTTTGAGCACTCGTCGGCAAATTGAATTATGCTCTTCTCATTGTGCCTGATCTCCCCGTTGAGGGTCTTGCGAAACGGCGCCTCCCGCACCGCGATCAGCACGGAATTGTTGTTCTTAGCTGAATCCATCAATCCAAATGTTTTGTGTTGATCTTGGCGTCACTTTTGAATTGAACATAAACTGAGCACAACTGTTATCGATAACGTGCATAAGAAATGCGATACTTAGTAAACAAAAATATATAAATTAAGCGAAGATTTCATGCATAAAACATTAATATATCTGAGAACTCCATATTCATCGGCAAGGCTTACATTATTGCATTGTATATTAAATAGAAACAATTTAAATGCGCAAATAACATATTCGATTACGAATAGTCGTGTAGCATCGATAACACTTCACGATGAATTTCGTATCGATGTGGGCTAATGTTAACTATTCGAGGTGGGCACATAACAGCTGTGCACTGCTGTTAACCCACCCAGCATTTTTGAGTTTAACAGAGCATAAGTGAGTCTTAAAAGATTCGCGCGACGATTGAAAATATGAAATATGACTATTTGCGCTCATTTTCTGATCATAAAAGACTGTTCTGTCGGAAGATAATGGTACCATAGCCGCGACTCTTCTTGATAAGTCGCTTATGACTCTTTTTTTATACCCTGAGCCCATTGAAAATGGGAAATCAGGGTATAATGTTTTTGTTGGATGTATGTAACAGGCAGAAGGAGGCGTGGCAGACCCCATAAAGTATATATATTCTTGATCAGGACGACAAGGGAAATCGATTTGTCCGTCTGTCTGTCCGTCCGTCCGTATGTTTGAACGCGCCGATTTCAGCCCGTATAAGAGCTAGAGACTTGAAATTTTTTTTGTAGGTCCGTGTAGATCAAGTTTATTTTAAAAAATCGATAAATATCCCCAATTAATTGTTATCGATTAAAAACAAAATCGAAATTCAGTTAAAAAATTATATCTCGCCCATCTTTAAAGCTAGAGACACCAAATTTTATATTTAGCTTCATATGTATTTTATGCCATTCCGAATTTTGTTATTTTTTGGATACCGGCCCCAATTTCCCCAAATTCTATGAAAAACAAAGATTCGACGCGGGTCAGGGTATCCCCTAGTCGGTCACGCCCGTCTAGAGTTTTCTGACTGGTTTAATCATAAAAGAGTCTTAATCATTTCTGACTCATATTCGAATGAAACTTTCAATAATTTGCAACAAAAATAATTTGTTTATTAATATAATTTTCATTTACTATATATATATATATTATCTTAAAAAATAACAACAACAAAAAAGGAAAAAGATATTCAAAACAAAAAATAGAAATTCCAAACAAAAAAAAATAAAAAAAACAGTAATAGAAATTCATAACATTTTACATAAATAATTGAATTAATGTAGATAATAACAAAAATATTTACAATACTATTTACATGTATGTTTTCTTTTACTCTTACTCTAAACGCCTACGCTTCGCCAGCCTGTCCTTGGCATGGACAAAATGCTTTTGTAGCACCGTATTCAAATCTTTGTCCGTGCATTTATATTTTTCATTAGTAATGTCTAAAATGGAAAATATGAATTAATAAAAATTTTTTTAAATATTTTCCAAAATAATACATACTTTTTATTACGGTTACAATGTAGCACCTTTCTGCTGAGGGTTTAATTTTCGTCCCCTTCCAGCTGTATTCGGAAGCTACCTTGTCCGAAAAAACCTTTCTGATTGCAGCTCTGATAAATTGTGTGGGCCCACATCCTCCAACTCTCGATATTATATGTTTCTAAACATATTAATTAAAAAAAAAAAAAAAATTAAAATAAAATAAAATACTAATATCTGTTTCTGTATTACTTACGAACTGCCTAAGTTGACTCTCATTTTTTTGCACTTCCTCATCAAATGCTACTACTTCACTAATAGTACTGAGAGGAAGTTTTGGGATGTCCGAGAATAAGACATCAGCATCAAAATCTGTCTTGTTTTTTCTGTTTTCCATTTTAAGAGAGACAACCTCCTCGGTCAACTTTAAGAGTCCCCGTTTATTTGACTCTTTTAAAGCAGTTATTTCTGCTTTCAACTCGAAATTTAACAGCTTTATCTCAGAAACCTCAGACCTCAACTGTTTAATTTCTTTTACCAAGTCTTGTAAAAGATTTTGGAGGTTTCCGGTCTCTGGTATTGTAGCTTTTGTCACTAAAAATTATGTGTTTATTAAAAATAAATAAAAATATATAATAATAAAAATAATAAATAAATAATAATAATATTGGAAAATTTGTAATAAAAATGTATTACTTACATGTTGTTGTTAAATTATTACTCTTGTGATTATAATCAAAACTTTCGTTTGAAATTTTGTTTTTCTCTATTATATCCTTTTCAGGAAATAATAGTTTATAAGCCTCTCTTTTGGCCGCGCGACGCAATTGTTTGACTGACATATTCACCTTTTTATTTGATATAATATAATATAATTAATTTGTTTGCACTTCGCACTTGCACTTCCCTTGCACTTTCACGATCGAATGACAAAATTTGCACATTTCGGCATGTGCTTAAGAAATGCCGTTTAACATAGATCTAAGCTTAGATAAGAATCGCTTTTGGATCAGCCAAGCAAGCAGAATATGAGTGCATAGTAACAAAGCAAAAGCAAGCAATCATACTTTGAGCATATGGAAGGGTCATTTATGAGTCTTCTTACGATCGCCCAGGAGATTAGTCGTTTTTTAATCGTCAAGGGGACTCAAAAAAGACTCATCAAGACGATTTCTGTTAAAGAGGCTTCCAAATGTTACGCAATTAGCAGCGCCGATAGTTCTTATGTTAATCAACAGTTCTGTTAGTGATGTGATATTTTTACTCTGTGCTCTGTTAATTCATTCGAAGTTTGGCGCCAACTTAAAGTTGCTATAAATTACAGCAGAGAAGACAGATTTCTAAATATCAAGATTCAAAGCCCAGTATTTTTTTAATCGATAACTTAATTCGAGCTTAAAGTCGTTTTGTGTTCGAAGTTCCCATTTGAATTAAAATTAAAGGAATATGTTTGCAATGAACACCAGAACGTTCTTTTCTGTCATATTTCTATTTGAATATCAAAATACTAAGAACCCAGTATTTTTAAAGAACATAATTCCAGCCTAAAGCTGTTTCGTTTTCGAAGCTTCCATTCGAAAAACAAAGCTGATATAATTTACAAAACAGAAGTCATAATTCTATTTATACATATATAACAAAATATATACATATATAAAAAACCCAGTATTTTCAAAGAACATAATTAGAGCTTAAAGCCGTTTCGTTTTCCCATGTGAAATTATATTAAAGCAATATATTTGCTTTAAGGACCAGAGCTGCTATCAATTCTTGTGTCATATTTCTACATATATCAGGACAAAAAACCCAATATTTATTATCGATAAATTAATTTCAGCTTTAGAGCCTTTCGTTTTCCAATTTCTCATTTGAAATTAATTTAGCACCTATAAATTCTATTTCTGTCATAATTCTATATGAATATCAAAAGACTAAAAACCCATTATTTTTTAGATCGATAACTTAATTCGAGCTTAAAACCCTTTCGATTTCCAGGTCCCCATTTGCAAGTCTCTATTTAAAGTAATATATTTGCTATAAAATCCAAAGCCACTATACTTTCTTTTCTGTCATATTTCTATATGAATAACAAAAGACTAAAAACCCATTATTTTTTAGATCGATAACTTAATTCGAGCTTAAGACCCTTTCGATTTCCAGGTCCCCATTTGCAAGTCTCTATTTAAAGTAATATATTTGCTTTAAAATCCAAGGCCGCTATACTTTCTTTTCTGTCATATTTCTATATGAATAACAAAAGACTAAAAACCCATTATTTTTTTAATCGATAACTTAATTCGAGCTTAAAACCCTTTCGATTTCGGAGTTCCCATTTGAAAGTTTCCATTTAAAGTAATATATTTGCCTTAAAATCCAAAGCTGCTATAAATTCTTCTCTGCCATAAATCTATATGATTATCAAAAGACTAAGAACCCAGTATTTTGTAAATCGATAACATAATTCGAGCCGCTTTGTTTCCAAATTTAAAAGAAAGTCGTGTATATTTTACGTTGAAATGTATTTTATTTAGAAACTAATGAATTTGCTTTGTTACAATGAAGACAGACTTCTAATGGTCACAATATTTAGTTGATAAACATTAAAAAAGCATCGACTATGGAAATAAATGGATTTTATTTCGCTTTATCAGTAAGTAGCATCGATCGCTTAAGCCCAAATTATTTATACACAGTTTTATCAAATTGCGATTCAAGCGATTTTCTTTTGTTTCTTTTTTTGTTTTCGAAATTTATATGGTTTATAGCACCGCATCAGGTTTATAGGGAGTAAATATGTATATATATATGTGTGTGTGTGTGTGTTTGCCCAATTTCGTGTTTGTTTCTAGTTTCTGTTTTTTCTGTGGGTATAGATTAAGTAGCTCAACTTTTGCATGAGTATCCGTATAAATGTATGTTTGTATGAATATTAATATATTTACATCTTTGCATACAGCTAATAGAAATCGTAAACGAAACTCAACTCAAAATTTCAATTTGCGTCTTTAGTAACTTAACCGCTGCTCCGAAGCACAATGACAATTAAAAAACAAACATCCAATTACAATTAAAAATAATAATAATAATAATAAAAAAAAATAATAAAATTATAATAAAAATTATATCGATAATAGACAGAGAGCACGAGACGGAGACCGGATGAGAGCCCAAATAGGGACGCAAAAAATCTATATACATACATATATATATATGCAATCCATCATACAATGGAGTCTATAATATACAACATATACGATACGATATACATAGATTAAATTAAAGAAGAATTTCTGCCTCGTTCCACTCGTGCGGCATGACCAAATCGTAGCTCGCTTCTCTCTCTCTCACTCCCTCTATCTCTCTCTCTCTCTCTCTGTCTGTGTGTGTGTGTGTGTGTGCGTGTGCATCTGTGATTTCTACACGCGTATGCAATATGTGTATAGATATATATCTCTCTATATATACATAGATCTGCATATATATAGATAGATAGATATTAGTTTTTAGTTTACTTAAAGTCATCCGTTTCGAGTATCTCAAAGTCGCTCTCGTCGGACGAGTCGAGCGCCGTCACCTGGCGCCGCTTGGCGGTGCTGTCCACCTCGCTGGCGCCCCACTGCACCAGGTTGGAGACGAGGCTGGGCAGCAGCGCCTGCGCTTGCGTCTTGACAGCCAGCGCCAGGAGCGAGCTACTGCTGGCCGCATCGGCATGGGCATGGGCATGGGCATCGGCGGGCGGAGCCGTCAGCTGGCGCAGCGAGGGTCCAGCGCCGGCGTCGACGCTGGTGTGATCGGGAAACTTCAGGCCCTTGGAGAGACTCTCCTCCGACGACGACGAGGTGCTGGACAGCGAGGAGTCGCGCTTAAAGTGCCCCCTGCGAAAGTCCATTGTCTTGTCCTCCGTCGACGCAGCTGCCTTGGCCGGCCGGCTCTGCTCTTCGTATTGCTCCTGCTGCTGCTGCTGCTCCCGCTCCCGGGCAGCTGTGGGCTCCGCGCTCTGCTTGGACTGGGACAGCGGCACCAGCTCGTCGTCCTCGTCCGTGGAGTGCTCATCGATCTCGGGTATGCAGTCGGGTATGAGCAGCTCGGAGGGCACGTCGTCGCTGCGATCGTCGTCGTCGAGGTCGACGCCAGCCTCCGCATCGGTGGGTGAGCTGATCGTGGCCACGTCGCTGGCCCGCTCCAGCACGAACAGGTTCGACTCGTTTACGTCCGGCATGAACTCATCGTCCAGCTCCGCATCGGCATTATTGTAGTTGATCCGCTCCGACCATTGGAAATCTGCAAGGACAAGCGATTAGGATGGGAAAGATCGGAATGGAACATCGCGATGGAGCTCACCTCGGCGTTCGATATGCACCAGCTTGAAGTTGTATCTGGTGGAGACGACGGCGGAGACGACCAGCAGGGTCATCACCAGCACGGAGCCCGACAGCAGGTGGCCCAGCACGGCGATGGTGGCCAGGCAGCCGGTGCTAACCAGGCAGAACATGCCGGGCGAGCAGTGGCGCCAATTGTCGGCGCGGCGCAACCAGGACTCGAACTTCTCGCGCAGCTCTGGCGTCAGCACCACTCGGTAGCTGCAGCGCGTCCAATACACCCAGTAGCTGAACAGGCCCAGGAACAGGACACCCAAGGGACGCACGCTGCAAGACAGAGACAGAGATGGAGACGGAGATGTAGAACTGAACCAGGAAGCGATAAGCGTGGCGACTGAGATCACGGGGCAATCAACTCAAAGTGAACCGCAGCTGGCGACGGGTCTAGCCTCAATGTGATCTGCCAAGTGGCGCGCCACTCACTTACCACCCATAAAACTAAATATAAATACATATATTAAAGCTAAATAGTCAGAGTCTAATGTTGGCGCCGTGCGAAAACGTGTTCTAGCAGGAAGCAGACCTGGTTTCCTCCTCTCAGCTGATCTCTGTTTTGTTTGTTCTCCTACCCCTTCCACTGCCTCCTCCTCTTCTAGTTTTAGTTTGTGATCTTTGGCTAAAAATATGACGCTGACTGATTTACAGGTTATGCAAAAGTTTAGCCTCGCTCTCGCTCTCTCCCTCTCTCTCTCTCCCCCTCTCTTTCTCTCGCCGAACACAGACTTGAATTATCATAAAATAAAATACAAATTCCAGCTGTCTTCTGCCTAATTAATGATTAACTCTAGCATTTTAGGCAGTTTTTTGCCAACTTCTTAATTTGTTTTTTAACCTGCGATGAGGAAACACACGCAGAGAACATAGAAGACATAAAAATCTATAAATCTGCTATCCACTATAAGCAAAATTAATTGACTTCTAAATCGCAGACTTTTATCCACAAATAATTGATTATTGCTATTTTTGGTTTTCATATTCATAAATCTTAAGAGTATTACTAGCAAAAAGTTAAAAACTTTATATGTATTGTTAGTCGACGTAAAAAGCTTTTTAACATATATAGAAATTTGAGATATTACCTCGACTTTCAATTATTTATAACGACTTTCGACTCATAAAAAACTTATAAAATAAAAATTAGTTCAAATTGTAGCTTAGACAGATCAAGTATAATTCTAAAGATCAGACTCGTGCTGCCCTTAAATTGGTATTTAAAAATATATTGTACATTATTATATTATTGTATATATAACTATATTATTAATAAACTCTATTATTTATTATATTATTATTATTAATATTATATTTATTTTATAATATAATATGTAATATATACGGTGCATATAGCACTTTTACCTCCCTCAACCACACAAAAAAATATTAATATTAATATTACATTTATTCTATATTATAATATATTTATTTTATTATTATTATTAATATATTGTATTTTTTTATCATATTTTTTATATATCATTATATCATATTATATTACCTTTTTTTATCATACTATAAAATATTATATATTATACATTTCATATGCTGTTTTGTCAAAAAAAAAAAAAAAAATAGCAGTGCTGATATATACAAAACATAAACCAAACGAAAATGTATTTTTGCCATTGAAATATTAGGTCGTTCATGAAGTAATTTCGTTTTATTGAGCAGCTGAATGCACTTAATTTTTGTCGCATCCAACTTCACGCTTAACTGATTTACCGTTACATTTTTTAACAGCTGATATAGTAAGGCTAGTTTGTAAAAAGTTTTGTTAAAGCTATTGGAATAGTTTAGGTTTGGAGCCCTATCGACGATAGAATATCGAAAACTGAATTCTTGCCATATTTTACTGTTTTACCATCAAAAGGGTAAAAATGCTGTTCAAGTAAGGTAAAAATATAAAAAGAAGTAAAATTTTAGCAAAGAATTGAATGCAATAAAAATTACAAAAATATCCCGTTCCTTCTGTTTCATCAGAATAGATTTATTTTCTTACAATTTTATAGCAATGAAATTCAAGCATTCATCAAAATAGTATTATAGTTCCCACTCGCATTAGTCTATTTTCCTCTACAGGGTATCTCCTAGTCAACAACTCAATTAAAATGCACAACCTTCGATTTCTATTTAAGAAATTTTGATATATTTCGTGTTTCTGGTTTGATTTCCAAAAAAAATAAGGGAAAATAATAAATAAACGTAGAAGATTTGGCATATTCTATGTGATGAGAGCATTTCGATAAACTCTTATCAAAGCGGGTATTATTTATTGCACACTGAGTAAGGAAACAAATAACTGAGCCACTCACTCATCTGGACAGCTTATCCTCGTGCTTATATTGATATGGTTGTGCTGACATCATATATAGATGCAAGCAAGATTAGATAGCTTATGTGGGCCAAATTGCGAGCGTTATCATTCTGCTCTAATGTGCGTTCTATCTAAAGGGAAATAACAAACATAATCAAATGCTATATATAGCGCAAAAACAATGCTTTATAGGGTATACAAATGGGTCGATCAGACTTTATCCGATTAAAGGATTCATAAAAATAATAGAGCCGCATTAATAATCTGTTATTGATTGAAATAATAGTGCTCATTCGCACTACTATTTTTATGAACAAAGCTTTATATCTCAACGTAACTATGGATCTATTAACATCTTATTACCATCTATATCATATATGTCTATAAGAAGTCTGGAAAGAATAAGATCGGATTACTATATCAATATCTATAAACATCTTACTATCATATTTATCATATACGTCTATAATTAGATCGGATTACTATATCAATATCTTCCCTAAGAAATCCTAGACACATGAGTACATGGTGTCGTATTGGGAAAAACTCGAGTTCGAATTCGAATTCGCTACTTAAAGATCGTTCCAAATTCTAGCTGAAATGTTCCTAGTCATGCGACCGCAGGTGTAGTTAATCTTTTTGGCATGGCGCAGCAATTCCTCACTTTGTTTTTTATTTTTATTTGTTTTTTTTTTTTTTATTTATTTATTTTTTTTTGCATTTAGAACTATCTATCATTATCGTATTATCGCACTGTTCGCCTCTCGTAGCGCTTACTTTTTATTTAACTTTCGGATTGCTGTTGCTTACAAATTGTGAAAGCAAATACAAAATCTTGTTGCCAGCAAACGAGCAAGTTGGCAATCGAAAGCAAAAGGTTATGAATAATATAAGCACACCTATGGCAATCCCAAACCCTAGGTGTATCGAAGATTACTCAATAGCCCAAAAAGGTTTATTTCAGCGTTGATTGAGCATGCATATCTTATTTATGAAGGAGAAATGAAGATTATATATATGCTTTTTTATATCTTAAGATTTTCTTTAGATCTAGTTTAATTTTGTATAAATAAATCTGAAATCTGAGTTCTAGAAATTTTTTAGTCTTCGAATTGTTAGATGATATATCGATATAGATAATGTAAAGATATAGATTCCAGAAACTTCAACTGGACGAAATATATAGATATATCTTAAAAAGAATACATTGAGAAAGTCTATATATAAGACACACACTCCAGAAACCTCAGGTCGACGAAATATATTTGTCAAGCTTTTCAGAAATTATCTATTATTTATATTTAAATTTATATATGGATAGATATAGATATATAAATATTTATTTATATTATCCATCCATATATTATAGATAATGTATATATAAGACAGAGACTCCAAAAACTTTAAGTAGACGAAATATATTTGCCAATCTTTCAGATATTATCTATTGGATAATTATATAAAAATATTTACATTTTTATATAAATATAGATATATAAATATGTATTTATATAGATGGATACTATACAGATAATGTATATGAGACAGAAACTCCAGATACTTAAAGTATTGCATTTTTATATTTATATTTTTAAATTTATATATAAATCTAGATACACAAATATTTATTTTTATGTATCCATCTATATAGATAATGTATATATAAGACATAGGACTCCAGAAACTTCAAGTAGACGAAATATCTATAGATATATCTTATATAGAATACATAGCTTATGCTAAAGACTTCAGAAACTTCAAGTATTGGATTAGTATATAAATATATTTAAATTTTTTATGGATATAGATATATAAATATCTATTTTATGCATCTATCTATACATAGATAATGTATATATAATATAGACATAGATGTATATATAAGCTATAGACTCCAGAAACTTCAAGTAGACGAAATATATTTGCCAACCTTTTCACACATTATCTATTGGATAATTATATGAATATATTTAAATTAGTTTTTTTTGCAATTTCATTTTTAGTTCTTTTTTATGACTATACACGGGCATATGTGTTTTAGAGTTACCGTATATACTCATCTTCGTTTGCTGAACGAGTAAACAGAGAGGAAAGGGAAAGGGAAAGGAAAAGGGACTCATCGGGGCTTTTAATAAAAGCGGCTGGCTGACGGCTGTTTATTGGAGGCGAAAAGCTATCGAGATTACGCTGATGGCTTCGTCAGATACCAATAGTTGTTTGTGACTTTGTTGTTATTGTTGTTATTTACATTTGCTGGCGTCCGTTGGATGACAAACAACGGCGAGCTACATAACAACTGTCGTTGCGGTTGTTGTTGTTGTTGTTTAGAGGGACTATTTTTTATTTATTTTATTTATTTTTTTATTTTGCAATAATAGTCGGACGATAAACAAAGTAATACAACAATTGACAAGTGCATTCGCTCTACTCTCTAAACAGACACATGCACATGCATGCGTCGCACTCATATAAAGTGCACTTACTCACACACACACACACACACACACTCACACATGTCTGCGTATGCATGTGCATTATCTAGCAAGCTGTGCCTGAGGCTGCGTGTGAATCATTTGTGCTGCATTTCTCTTTGGTTAATTGCGCACACAGCCACATGCAAAGGTAGCATACATACACACACACACATGCACACATGTCTATATATACACATGTACGTAAGTACATAAAAAAAAGTCAGCACGAAAAACAACGCATTTGACCGCTAACCGAATTCTTATATATACACACACACCTACATACGTACACACCTACATATATGCATATATATGTATGTACACATGTCCCCGCATGCACGCGCCATGGCACAGTAAGGCACGGTAAACGGTAGGGAGTGGGGGGCTCGTCAGACCAACAGATAGCCAAAATGAAGGTGTAAGCACGTACATACATATACATATATATAAATACACATGCAAGCGCGCACATACATGCACACACACACCTACATATACTATGCCCAAAATAAAATATTGCAACTTTTAACTATAAGGAAGTTGTTTGCGAGAAGCCGACATGTAAATGCTCTGACATACATACAATAATATATTGCATATGAGTATATGCGCATATATGTAATTAAGCAAATAATGGACATTCTTTTTCCTTCAAGTGTTGTATACTTTTTTGGGTAATAATTTGCATTTATAAAAAGAAAAAATATATAATTATCGATATTTATGCGTAGTTTTCGTTTATTCATCTCTAGCTACAAAGTTCTAATGCCTTCGGTTAGGGTATAGGCGCTGGCCACGCGACGTTTAATCAGCCGTTATGCCGCTCTCGCTTTCCTTGTGCTCTTCCGCTCTTTTGCTCTCTATTTTAGTTCGCTTCGCTCTCTTTTTACATCGCTCTTCCTGCCAAGCTTTCGTCGTCGCCGTTTATTTTTGTTGTGCTTACTTTGGATTGGGAACGGGAATGGGAACGGGAGTGGGAGAGGGAACGGGTGTGGGAATGGGAATGCGCGAGACATGCGAATGCAAATGCGAATGGAAATGCATTTGGTTTGTGACCCAAATTGAGAGGCGTGACTGCACTTAAAAGTTTAAATAATTAACCGAATGCGTGCGATAGCTTGCCTTATTTACGAGCACGCCAGCAGGTGTTCACAGCCATTATAGCCCGGGTATATATATCAATAATAATAATAAATGAATAAAACTTGATTTGCTCACTCTATGCTAAACTGCTGTTTAAACTAATTATTTTAGTCATTCAATATATGTACGTACATATGTAGCGTGTATTCACTGTACTTACCAGGACATTAACATCACCATGCCGAGCGCAACGACAGCGCCGAGCAGCGTCGCCCGCGTTGGTCGTGGAATTTGAAACATATTTGTTGATGCGATTCTGTTTCTGTGTCTGTTTTTTATCGTCTTTAAGTTTTATTTTATTTATTTATTTATTTTTCTTTGCGAACACAGCTGATAATTATACTGTTTATTGTTTTTGAGGCTGTTTTGTCGTTATGTTAGGTTAGTTTCAATCGATCCCTAATCGATCAGCTGTGCGCGCATGGGCGCCGTTACAAACTGCGCATCTGCACTTTACCGTTGAATGCGCAACCACAAAATGTCAATTCGCAACGGGGCACTGAGCCAACTCGCTTTTCCGGCCGCCGCTGTTGATGCTGCTAGCTGCTGCTGCTGCTGCCGCCGCTGCTGCTGCTGCTGCTGCGTAGAAATGAAATATTGCTGCATGAAAACAAAAATATGGCATTTTACCAAAAATAAATGCAAACGAAAAGTCCAAAAACGAAAAACAATCTTGTTGTTGTTCCTATTAGTATTATTATTATTATTATTATTCCCTTTCCGAGCGTATTATAAATCTGTCACGGAATTTAGCGCATATTTTGCTTCGTTTTTGTCAAGCGTATTTCAGCACGAAAAGATTTCTTTTTTTATTATTATTATAATCACTGTACATTTCGACAAAAACAACGATGTTTATAATATAGGGCATTGGCAGATGGTCTTTACGCCGCGGCCATGGAAAGAATCGCAATAGTTGTCGCCTATCGACTGCGCAATACCCTGTGATCTACTTTTACTTTCGAGCAAATGGACAAAAAAAAAAATTAAATGTGTCACTTTAAGTTAATTTTAGACTTTAGTCAGCTCTTTGGCGTCATCACTGCACAGAACCAATACGCACTTGCTGCTCTTGCCAACAGGGTAGCGAAACAGAACAAAGAAAGTAAAATTGCGTTGCTGCTCACACAGACTAATGCATATATGCAATTGTGTGTAGGTGTGTGCATGTGTGTGTGCGTGGCTATTGCGACTTTCTTTTAAATCCTTATTCTAAGCTCAGCTCAGAGTGTGTAGCTGCCTCGACGCCGGCAGCGAAAGGGAAAGACAGAGAGAGAGAGAGAGATATATAGAGAACGAGCGCTAGCGCTGGAAATCAACAAATAGTGCGAGAATTGTGAGTGAAGTTGTGATAATAACAAAAGCAAAAACAACTAACAGAAAAGCGTAAAACGAAGAAGACGAAAACAAAAACGGCAAAGTTGTTTGGCCTTCGATGTCTTTTCAATTGCGTCGCAGAATATACATACATACATATGTTCATATCCATGTATATACATATATTATATGTGTATTTTTATGCGTACATAGACTTGTTCTCTCTGCGTGTGTGTGTGTGTGTGTGTGTGTGAATGAGTGTATGGCGTTGTCATTCTTGTACTCTAAATTGTTCTAGTTCTTGCAAAGTAATTAAATACAAATTATCATTCTATACACATATATGTGTATCTGTATATGAGTAAGCAACGCAAACGGTGGCCTGACACTAGTTCACGTCCGACTTTTCGCCAGAGCCCTTTGCCAAAAGGCCAAGATTGCAAAAATACAAAGAAGGCGAATCGAAGCAAAGCAAACGCCGCAAAAATAAAACGAACGCAAAGTGCATATGCTGAAACGCGCCCCCTACGAATTAAACTAAAACGCAGTTATTTACAGTAACAGCTCAAGACTCCCGAGCACACACACACACACACACAAAGGGCATTTGCGCTGGATAACAACACCCACACACACACACATACGAATTTACGTATATGTACATGCAGCACAAGGCTACATAATTTACGCGCACATGTGATTTTTGTGTTTCAATAATGTGTGATTTCCAAACGCAGAAATTCATATGTGCGCTTGTATGTCTGGCCGTAGTTCTTAAATTAATTAATTTTGAAATTTCGCACACACACAAGAAATTTCCTGGATCGGCCAGAGCGCAACAGCACAAACAACAACAAAAAAAACAGCAAATAATGTTAGTCGCGTCGTGACGGGGGCGGTTGAGGCTGGTTCTTGGAGGGGAGGCACGTACGCTGTACGTCCTTTTTCGTTTCTTTATTTTTATTTATTTTTATTGGCAACCACGAGACAAAATTGTATACTTTATTATTAATGAGAGGCTTGCGCGTCGCTGGTGTCTGCCTGCTTGCTTCGTTTTTTAACGGCACAATAAACAAAAACAAAAAGGTGATAATAACAACAGCTCCGCAACGCGCAACACGCTATCAAATGCTATGTTACGCTAATGTTAAGCTACTGCTGCTATATCGATTGTTACTTACAGCCCGCACATTAATATCGACGGCATTTACTGTGAACGGCCAGCGCATGTTAGCCAACAGAGCGCGCCACCTGCCGGCCCTGCCAACCGGCCGCAACGAAACTTGAATTCAAAAACTAAAGCAGTCTGGCAGGCTCAAAGGCAAAAGTAGAACACAAAAGAAATTCTGTTAATTTTGTAGTGCTCTCCCTTCCTTTCTGTTTGTTTTTATTTCTGTTTGGATGTCGGCCCGGCCGTGCAGTCGCCCTTGAAATTGCCATAGCAACGGTCGCCCAACACATGAATTGTTAGCCTCTGCCGCTGCTTTCGGGTCGCGTCTCCCGCGCACTAAACGAAGGCACGCCAGCCCAGCGCTTGGCATTTCTTCTCCCCTCCCAGAACATTCCAAATTCAAAGTGCACCACAGACACAACACCGACACGGACGCGGACACGGATATGGACAACGCAAGGTGAGTCCCACTTGAATTGCCTCGCACTCACCGCATTAACCCGTGCCTCTTGCAGCTTGGCGATGGAAATGCTGCGCGTCGCCACGGAACAGAACGAGGCCAGCATGGCGACGGCCCAGGCCAATCCCCATGTGCAGGCCGTCTCCAGCAAGCCGCCCGCCGAATACGTGTCGCGGTTCCGCATCGATGGCCAGCCCATATTGCCGCCGCTGGTGAGTAGTCGTGGCTGAGCCACTCTGGGCGTGCCCTCACTCAAGCGTATCCACCTAGATGACGGCGGAGAAGCGCCAGCAGATGCGGCTGCTGCGCCAGCGCGCCCTGGAGCTGGAGGCCAAGTACAAGCAGTCGCATGCCGTCAGATCGTCGCCAGCCGTCAGCGCGCAAGAAGCAGCTGCTTCTGCTCCAGACAGCAGCAGGAATAGCTCCAGCAGCAGCGACTCGAAGGACAGCACCATGGAGAACCCACATAGATTGCCGCAGCTGCAGCTGCAGCAAACGGAGACTTTCATCTATGACAGCACGCGGCAGGCGCAGTCCCATCTCGTGGATCGTCCCCAGACGCTGGACATCGAGCCGAGGAGCGTCATTCCGACCATTTGCGTCAATCCGCCGACGCCGCTGTGCGAGCAGCCCGAGGCGCAGGACAGCAGCGTCACGCTGAGCACGCACCACCGCAAGCTGAATAACATCACGACGCGCATCCTGCAGTTCGAGCTCACCGGGCTGGGCAAGAGGACGCCGCTGCAGCCGCAGCCGGCCAAGCTGCTCTGGCAGAACGAGACGGTGGTCGGGCCGGACAAGCGGATGCTGCGCTCCAGCACGAGCCCCTCCCTGAGCGCCGCCCAGCTGAGCATGAGCCAGCTGCATCGGTCGCGCTCCTTCACCCTCGAGGAGCCCTCGCCGGCGCTCGTCGAGCACATGCGGCGCTCGGGCAAGAAGCCGCTGAAATCGCCACCACCGCCAACGCCATCGCCATCGCCGCCAGCGACGTCGCCGCGCTGCCGCTTCGCAGTGGCTAGCAACGCCTCGAGCTGCACGTCGACGCACAGCTTGGCGCATCTGCGACGCGACACGGTCGAGTCGAAGGCTAAGCAGGTGCAGCGCAGCGCCAGCAGCAGCGCCGTCGACGCAGCCAAGTCGCCGGCAGGCAGGAGGCGTGGCATGGAGAGATCGGGGCGGTCGCCGCAGCAGCTGGAGGAGCTGCTGCAGCGTGCGCTGCACGAGACGCAGGACTTGGCGGCCGAGCAGGAGCAGCTGGCGCTGGCCAAGCAGCAGATGTTCAAGGACATCAAGAGCGCGCACCGGGATCGCTTCCAGCAGCTGGTGCAGTATCAGCACGAGGAGCAGCGCCGCATGCAGGAGGAGTTCGACCGCCAGCAGAAGTTCCTCATCGAGCAGATCTGCACGGAGATCAATGTGTCCGCCTACGCGCACGAGGCGCTCTCCGGCGTGCGCAGCCCCAGCACCAGCGCCGTCTCCGAGTACACCAGCACGGACGACCTGCCCACGCCGTCCCAGTCCCAATCCCAATCCCAATCCCAATCCTCGCCAAGCAACACGCTCACGCCCATGTCCATGACGCAGCTCGACGAGCTGCTCGAGTCGGACAGCGCCAAGGAGTCGGCCTCCAACACGGCGCGCAAACGCCTCTTCGAGCTGGACAACGAGGCGGAGGTGCCCATGGAGCTGCTGCAGAGCGCCGCCAGCTCGCCCCGCGCCGCGCCGCTGCGCAGCAGGAACAGCAACGGCGGCGGCAAGATGAAGAAGGGTTCGCAGCGCAGTCCGACGAAGCCGCCGCTGGCCAAGGGCCTGGTCAGTCCGGTGCTCTCGGCCAAGTCGCCGCCGTCGTCGTCCGCCAGGAGAGTCGCCAACAAGACGCCCACGCAGGTCGCCAAGGGCAACGGACGCAGCCAGCAGACGCAGCTAAGCGTCGCCAAGAGCCGACGCAGTGGCTCACCGAGCCGTTCGACTGTAAGTAGTCCGCCAGAGCGCCCGGAGTGGGCCAACAAAGCTAACGAGAAAATTTCTTCCTCTCTTCCGACCCAACTTGCCTCGAATGCCTGAAATGCTGCCACGCCAGCAGCGCTTCGTGGCCAAGAAGTAGAAAGATTGATAAGCAAATATCGAAGCCAAGCAAGTGCCTTAGCCCGCGCTGTGGGCAATCCCTTGGGAACCAATATACACATATATAGAGAGATTATATATTAGCTAAGCATTGCCCCATCGATTGTTCCATAATAAAAAAGCAGCCAGAGCGAACTAACCAAAGCCTTTCCCCCCGCCCCGCACGAGCCACAATCTGTCATTAACACGCCCTCTGATCCTCACCAGCAGCTGTACCCGCGCGAGACGCTGGAGACGGAGCGCCGTCGGCTGGCCGCCACGGTGCTGGAGGCCGCCGCGCGCGGCTTCCTGGTGCGACGCCTCTTCCGCACGGAGCAGGTGCAGCGCATCGTCCAGACCATCCGGGACACGCTCATCTTTGTGCTGAACCTGCACCTGGAGACGTGCGCCAACAGCCTCGACCAGGAGGATCCGGCCAACATACGGCTCAAGGCGCGCCTGCTCCAACAAGTGAGGCAACGTCATATGAATCCCCGAATTCCCATTGATTTCTTTTCTTTTTTTTCTAGCTGTGCTCGGCCAGCCGCACGCTGCACCTCATCTTCTTTCAGACGAGCATCAAGGAGCGCATGGAGATCATTTCGCGGGACCGCAAACGCATCAAGACCAAGCAGCTGGCCATGCACATCAAGCAACGCCACTGAACCACGCTCAGGGACTACCCCTAATGGCCACGCTCCCTCCCTTCCTCCACTTCACTTGAATCTAATACTAAGACCAACTGCCCCATGTTGCCTTCGGGTCTACTCTTAGCCGTAAGACTTGGATTTGAAATCTGCATTGACCCAGCTAACAAACCGTTAGGATTCCCTTATTAATTTCCTTTTTCCTAATCTTAATCTCTAAGCTCGAAAATTTTTCTATAAATTTAACTGTTTTCAGCACTCCGAATCCTTTGGGCAGCAAAGGATTTTGGGTCTATTCAATAAATAACTATGTATTCCAACTATCATTGTCGGAGTGTTTTAATGGGCTGTACGGATATTATTGCCCAATGTTTACAATGTGATAAGGCCCCATGGCTGATAAGCACGAATAAGACAAGGGGCGAGAGAGTCGGTAAGACATTTTACCTTTTGCATGAGAATTTTTATTATTTTTTGGATTTTTTATACCCTGAACCCATTGATAATGAGAGTTCAGGCAGTAGGAGGAGTGTCACACCTCATAAAGTACATATATTCTTGATCAGCAAGGCAAACCAAGGTGATATAGCCCTGTCCGTCCGTGTAAACGCAGCGATCTCGTAAACTACAAAAGCTAAAGACTGGAAATTTGGCATGAATGCTCGTGTTTACCATACGCTGAACGAGTAGAACTTTGTTTTTCGATAACCCATCACATTTGCTTATAATCGATAAAAATCGATAATTTGACTTGATCTTTCAAGTGCAACTTAATAACCGTAGAAGCTAGAGATTTCAGATTTGCGGTGTATGTTCCTATAATTGCGCAGATTTTTAAGTTTTTGGATTTTGGATACCTCTCCCCACACCCCCAAAACTAGCAAAAAGCTTATATCAAATACTAGAGATTTATGCTTTGATAAATACAAACATATAGGCAACCTCATTACACCTTTAAAATTACATCAAGAAAGTCTATCTAGAAGCAAAGTTATTCAACAGTAAATTTCCCATAGTAATGCCCATATTGCAGTCCAAGCGCAGACGCAGTAAGCAGAGCGCTTGTCTACGCACAAGTGTGCTTGTATGTGAGCTTGTGTTATATGCAATGTTTATATATAAAAGAAACGTAAAAAGATTTCAATATCAGCTCCCGTAGGGTTCAGGGTATCTCCTAGTCGAGCCGTCTCGACTAGAGAACTCTTGTTTTATTTCTTTGATATCTGTTGAGTATTCGGCAGTTCGGACTTCTAAAAAGAACCTTAGATATATACAGACCCAACGGGTGGAATTAAGGACAAAAGCTATTTCCAAATAAGAAACGGATCGAAGGAGTTGGACACATACATAATCTTATATTGCATACAAAATACGCATGTATATAGGTGTGTGTGTGTGTGTGTATTGGTGCAATTACACATATATATATATACATGTTATATGTATATATATAGGTGTGTGTGTGTGTGTGTGTGTGTATATACATGTTATATGTATATATATATATGACATTATCTATAGCATTATACCCTAGACATGGGGTTATGCCATTGTGGGCGCACACACATACATTAACGGAGATGCAACAATACCTATGTGTACAGCACATATATATATAGTATATAGTATATAGCACACATATATAGTATATAGTATATAGTATAATATAAAATTAACTAATTATGTTATATATATCAAAAGCATACAAATTCTAAGCCCGCAGTTAGCCCATCCTCTACGCGTTGGTGTTTCAATTTGTGGTGTTTCCGTTTCCATTTCGGGTTCGGTTCGGGGTTCGTCTGCCCCGATCCGCTTAGGCGAAGCTGCAGCAGGAGTTGGTCTTTTTCGCTGTCTTGTAGAAGGCCTTGCTCTGCATGGATAGCTGCTCGGACTTGGTGACCATGTCCTCGAGCTTCTCGCCGCGCTCCAGCACGGACTCGATGGTGTTCTTCAGGATGATCTTGGTCTCGTCCAGGTCGGTCTGCATCTTCGTCAGCGGATCCGCCTCCTTGGGGTCCTGGTACCTGACCAGAAACGCTGGCAGCGAATCGAACGCGATGCTCGACTCGCTGCCCGTCTGCCACTGGTCGGCCGACACCTTGGCCGCGAAGTCGTCCAGGATCTTCGTGATCAGCGTGTGGGCCACACGGTGCGGGTACTCGTGGTCCGCGATGAGGACGCCCGCCAGGTTGTCGGCCCGCACATAGACGTGGCACATGTAGGCGTCCTGTTTGACCGACTGCCGCAGCGCCGGCTGCGTGCGCTCCACAATCGTCTTCGACGCGAAGCTGCAAGCATATGTGTGCGATAAATGGGGCCAATTGGGGGTCGGCCCTGGGGCCAAGTGCGCCGTCGCCGCGCGAGCCGAAGATACTCACGTCATGAACTCGTTGACGGTGCCACGTTGGAAAAACGAGAAGGACTGCAAGTCCGAGGTGGTCTTCAGCAGGCGCGCCTCGCTCGCCCCCTTGTAGAAGACGCTCAGTGTGAAGAGCCTGACCATATTTCGCGATTTCTGTGCGGGCTGCGCAACTCGACGTCCGATTGGATACACTTGACTTGCTGGAGCACGGGGCGAGGGGGGCTGCTAACGTCTGCTCTCGATGCTTGTTGCAAGGTGGGTCTCAGTTCAGCTGCATACGTATTGATATTACTCTAATTCTCGAACTCTATTAATTTGTTTAATGCGCGTCGTCGCTTTGTGCATGAGTATGCCAGAGCTAGCTTAATATACACATATGTACATATATCGATAGCGTGTATTTATCAATGAAGGTGGATGGCAAACGATATTTTGTTATCGATATTATTTATCACTGTTAAAGCTAGCTTATATGTGAATATATATTGATTGTAATATTTACCAATGTAATGCAAGCAATACTTTATTAATAATATAATTTATTACTGCTAAAGTGCGCTTAGTTTAATTTTCGCGTATGTGCTATATATCGATAGCAGTATTTATCAATGAAATGCACGAAATGTAGTTCAAGCAATACTTTGTTATCGATGTTATTAATCACTGTTACAGTGCGCTTAGTTTAATATACACAAATGTGCATATATCCTATATATCGATAGCAGTATTTATCAATGAAATGTCCATGTAATGCAAGCGATATTTGTTATCGATATTACTTATCACTGTTAAAGTTCGCTTAGAAAGTTTTGTTTTTCCTATTTCGATTAATTTTTTGAACCTGAAATGCGTTGGGGACTGTGAATTTTCTTAAATTAATAAATAAACGTATTGATTTTAACGCTGTACATTTTTTAAACTTTATAAGCATACATATTTAAGTAAACATCTGTAGTTTCTAAGCCTACTGAGGGGAGTAACAATCGAAGCACTGCTAATTTTGTGAGCCGCCAATGCTGACGGGCGCATCGGTTGACTCTTTTTGTTTTAAACTCTTTTCGAAGCGCTCGAATTCCTTGTTGGCCATCTTGTCGGCGTCGTCGAACACCTGCTCGACGGACTCGATTTCGGGTATATAGAACTGCAGCATATTCTGGACGCCGTTCTTCAGGGTCACGATGGAGCTGGGGCACGAGGAGCAGGAGCCCTGCATCTTCAGCTTGACGACGCCGTTCTCGTAGCCCATGAACACAATGTCGCCGCCGTCCTCCTGCACCGTTGGCCGTATGCGCGTGTCCAGCAGCTCCTTGATCATCATGACCGTCTCATCGTCGTCGTCGAGGATCTCCGTGTCCGCATTGGCCCGCGCCTCGTGGAGTATGGGCAGGCCGCTGGCAAAGAAGTCCATTATGATAGCAAACACTTCCGGCTTGATGAGGCCCCACTCGCCGCTCTCCTCCTTGGATATGGTGATGAAGTCCCCGCCGAAGAACACAGCTCGGACGCCTTCCACGCGGAACAATAGTTTCGCTGCAATCAAATGGGTTAAATTGATGGGGAATGACAATCGTTGTACTACAGATGCTCACCCAGGGGACTGCAATGCGCTGCCGCGCCACTGGGAAAGTCGTAGGTATTTCCCTTGCCCAGCACCTCGACGCCGGGCAGGAACTTCAAGCTGTCGGGATTCGGCGTGTCCTGAGTCTGAATAAACATGCTGCGCTTCGTCATGTTTCCCAGCGCCGGCACCGTGACCACAGCTGGCCGGAGCACCGCCTGACCGGCTAGCCCCACAGCCAGCGTCGAGTATGTGTTCCTTGTCGCCGTCGATGCGCCCAACTGGATGCAGTCCCGGCTCGCATGCTGACAGCTAAATGCGACGATATGAGCTACTTTGGAAAGTAAAACAAGACAATAGCTCTACATACATGGGATTGGCAACAAGGCGCGTGTTGCGCAAAGTTTGCTTGGTCGCGTATGAAATTAATTTCGACATTGCGTATTAATTTATTCGCTGTAATTTATAGAGATGTGTCTAGCCTCTTATGTACTAACAATGATCAGCTGTTGGGCACGGCGCTGCCAGACGGTCGTGTTGAATATGTAACAATGAATGGAATCGATATTTATGCAAAGATTGCTACTATCGACTACACGATAACAATGTCTAACGTCTATGTAAAATTGAACCCAATCGATATTTATGCAATGATAGCTACTATTGATTACACAATATCTATGCTTTAAGTGTATGTAATAATGAAAGGAATCGATATGTATGCAATGATTACTATCGGCACACGATAACTATTTCTAAGCTATGTATCCATGAAATCGATAATTTTTTGCAATTTTACTATCGACTACCCGCTAACTATGCATAAAGTCTATGTAACAATGAAAGCTATCGATATTTATGTAATGATTACACAATGTATATGTAACTCTTAAAGCAATCGATATTTATGCAACTACAATCGATTACACTATAATTATTTAAAAAAAATTAGATTCAAGAAATAACTGAAGTAATTCCATGATTTAGAAACAAACAAATAGAAAGTGCTTCATTTTTGTTTAGATTTCTTTTTATATTATTACATTTAAGAAAAAATAATGGTAAGACTACATACATTCATATGTATTTATGCTATATTTGTAAATACGCCACACGCTTAGTATGTCCGCTGTGGGCGCGCTTATTTTTTACGATAATGTCAAATTGTAGAAGTATATTTAAGCAATTAACAAGTAAGAACGTTGGGGTTGGATGCACCCGACCGCAGTATACTCGTACTCAGTTCAAACAAAAATATAAAAACAGCTCAAAGCAAACTGCCCGCCAAACGCACTGAGGGATTTTGTTTCTCTTGACTTGCTGGACACCCAATCTTCCGGGTCTGGGTCTGTAGCTGGTTGAACTGGTCAGTAGCTTGGTGTGTTTCTTCAGAAGTGAGGTCAGTGCAGCTCTTAAACTGTTGGAAGTATCAAATTTGCCGACTCTCGCACAATTGTGGGTTCTCCGAACGAGAACAGATAGCAAGATGGGCATTACGGGAAAACAATCTACTCCGCTCCTCCCGCCGTGGTCGAGTATCAGTAGTGGCGACATATTACATAATTACATTTCTAAGATTCGGCTAGGGTATGCTCGGCTGCCTAATACTCCTCGTATATGAAGTTCGTGTTGAACAAGCTGTTGCACACGTTGACGGCGACGTTGCGGCGTGCGATCTTCTTGGAGCGGCCGGTGGCCGTGAACTCCTGGTTGTCCACAATGACGCCCAGGCGCTGCAGCACGTTCGGCTTGTCGCCGATGGAGCCGTGGTCCACATACGAGAGTCCCGGACGCATCTGTGGACAGGAGAATTAAGAGATTAGCAATCGGGTATTGCGCGTGGCGCCGGACGGGCGAACTTACCACGCAGAGTAGTGTGGCCGGATGCATGATCTCCCAATTGGCGGGCAACTCGGTGCGCACGGGCGGCTTCTTGGGCTCCTTTGGTGTGACGACAACGGCCGCGGCGTTCGGCGAGTTCTGATCGGCCGGCGGTGCCGAGGCGTTCGTGGCCGACGGATGCATCTCGGGTACAATGTAGCCTTCGCGTTCCCACTCAGCGAACAGCTTGTAAATGGCGAAGGAGGCCAGGTTTAACATGGGCACCTCATCCTCAGGCGGATTTTCACTGTTATCCGTGTCCATGGGCTCCACGTCGTCATCCGCTTCGCCCGCCCCTTCGCCCTCGCCGGACGGCTTCGTCGCCTTCTTGGGCTTCGGCGTCATCTTGGCTATGATGTAGTCGCGCAGCGCCTTCTCGCACGCCAAGTTCTTGGCGGCCATCTTGGAGGGGCCCTTGCCCTCGTACTGCCGGGTGTTGACCGTGACGATGGCCGTGAAACCGCCATCCGGATTGCTATTGATGGTGAAGTCGCTAATGTTGATGCCCTTCACCTCGTTCAGCGCCATCAGGGCGTTCTTCGGCAGCATGGACTTGCGCAGCTGACGATTCTGGCGCAGCTTCTTGTCCCGGGTGCGTTCTAGAAGAGTTCCGTTGGGTTAGTTAAAGTGACTCCATGGGGGAGATGGGCTGTTGGGGGCTTCTACTCACCCGACGACTTCTTGCGCTTCTGAAAGATCTTCTTGAATGGAATTTTGCCGCCATGGTCAGACTCCATGGCATTGTTGAACTCGCCGTTGTCGTTGGCCGAGCTCGTCTCGATGGCCTCGCTGCCGTCGCTGGCCGCAGCGGGCGGCTCCTCCTTGATGGCAATGGGCATGACCATCGCCTCTGGGTTCTCTGCCGCCGCCGGCGGCTTGGCCGGCTGCGCAGCGGGCGCAGTCAGCGCCGGCGACGGCTGCTGCTGGGCGGCGGCTGCATTTGGATTCTAGACGAGAAGATCAAATTTATTATTCAGAGTTCAGCAAGGCAAAGCAAATAAATTCTATTTTTTGTCGCTTTTTTCTTCCACTTTTTACATTTAATAATATGAAAATAAAATTTAAAAATTTTAATTTTTCTTCTGCTTAAAATCTTTAGTTAAATTTGTGCGTTAATTCAAAGGAAAATATATTATTTAAATATATATATATATATATTTGTTGCTTTCAATAAGGTAAATAAATGTTTTAGATATTCGGGCTTTGCTTAGATGGATTTTGGAATAGTTCTAGCATTATGGCCTCTATTTCTCACCTAATTCGCATAAATTGATCTAAAAGAAAAAAAAAGTGAACAAAAACGAGAATCGAGCGGGCTGGAGCTGGGGCTGGGTCACGCCCCTAGCTCAAGCAGGGGCCTGCATAGATGTATGTATGTATGTATATATTGACGTATGTATACCAATGTCTCGCAATGTCTTACATGCGCCGTTCAAGGGGTCAACTAACTGCGCGGGGGGCGTTGGCTTGAATCGCAGCACGTGTACCGGCGGCTCGACTAAAAACCATAGTTCAGGAATAGCCATGACCACTCCTACGACCCAAAGTGCCCAAACGAATCATGGAGACGCGCTGCACCGACGAAACCATGTGCCAACCCGTCGATGGTTTGCGTCAATCCTAATCACGTTCAATCAATCAGCCCAGGGCTGCGGGCGCTTGATCGGCTCGAATTGGCGTTCGTGTGCTTCGTTTGGGTACTCAAGTGAAGTGAATGAGCATCGCTATCTAACGCAAAACTAATAATTTTAGCAACAATTTTGGATGAATTGATTTTCAGCAGCCACAAAAGTAACGAAAATAGCAAGTCCAGCTGTTTCTCTCTCTCTCTCTCTCTCTCACTCATTTTGCTGCAGTCCAGTCTGTGTGCGTCTGTCTCTGTATTTATGTGTATGTATGTGTGTGTGTGTGTGTGTGTGTATTTGCAGGGCTGGACAAACACTCTCGGCACTTGCTATTAAAGAAACTTTTATTGGCTATTGCAAATGAATTCACAATTGAGACACACATTTTCTTATTTGTGCGCTGTAAATTATATAAACAAAAATTGAATTACTATTATTGCAAAAATCGTTTTTTTTTTTTTTCATAAATATGACAACATAAGGAGAAAGGAACAAAACATAAACGGAAAAGAATGAATGCGAGTGCATACACAGGCATGTACAGCGGTACATGCATGCATATACATGAGCGCACACATACACACACATGCACACACGACGCACTCACAGACACCAGTGCGTGCGCGTGTGTGTGTATGAGCATATCTATGTGATGGGTAATTTTGTAACTGTGCATATGTATGTATGTGTATATGTATAGTTGTATGTATACCAGTATCGATTGGCACTACACTCACACGAATGCATAAATCTTATCTATGTATGTATGCGGACTAGAAGCTGCACACACTCATACACACATACGTATGTACATTGAAAATTAGAATATAAACCTTAATTTCGTGTACCGCATACATATATACATAGTTTTTTCTTCTTTTTTTTTGCATACATAGTCATAGACGCAGAGATCGGTCATATCCATGTATTTACTGTAAGTTATATATGCAAAAGTACGCTAATACATACACATTTGCCAGTGGAATCGGTGAATGAGCAATCGATCATGAAATACATTTCGGTATATGTGTGTGTATCTACAATTATGGGGAATATAAATATTTCAACTTACATAAACGCCACCCGAAACGAATTGTTTGTTGGTCACGCTCCTGCGACTGCGAATCATTTTACTGATTTTTTTCTTTTAATTTGCACTTCTGCAGATAAACTTCAACGTCCTAAGGGTAAATTCGCCTCTTCGGCATAAATACGCTAGTTGCAATATTTATATCGATAGTGCACAGCTGACGATAGTTCATACCGGAAAACAATCGTGTTTTCGCAATCGCGTTGCGCCACTGCGTGTTCGGAAACTATAAATGATTTATATTATATAAATATACAATACATGTATGCTTGTTTAAATATTAAATATGAAGTAAAAAGTCCTGAATTTTATGGATAGCCTTCTGTCTAGCGTTGTAGGGTTGTTATGACGAACTTAAATAATAATCGCTCTAACGCCTTTTCTCTACAACTATCGATAACTAAATGACAAACAGAGTTGCATTGGAGTCAATTTAAAAACGATAATTCATTAAAAACAAATATATTTATTTGCAATATTACATTTTTGTACTTTATTGTACTTTATTTTGTTTTACGCTTGCTCTTAACGCCCTTTGGCAGTGCCCGCTGCTCTTTCTGGCCATTAGTGGCTCTATAAGTGCCATGCAGCTTGTCCAGCCAGCCCGTGACGCCATAATTGTAATTGAATCTGCGGGGAGAGAATACGTTAGGATTTCAAGGAACTAGCAGAGTCCATACTGGCCACTTACTTGGCGTGATGATAGTCGTGGAAACGCACAGATCCGCCTGACCAGGGAAAACTGTAGCCCGTATGATCGCTCATCGAGTTTATGACCGCCAGGGATATAATGCCCCAGGCGACAACGACGTGGGTGCCCAGCAGGGAGACGGATATGCCCACTGGCAGCAGGTTGGCCAGCACATGCTCGATGGGGTGCGCATAGAGGGTCATGGCAGCCACGGGCGCCGTCCACTCGTGGTGCTTCTTGTGCACGTACTTGTAGACGGATCTGTGGTGCATCAGGCGGTGCACATAGTAAAACATCGTCTCCTCCATGATCACGAAGATGACAAAGTCGCGGGCGATGCGTCCAAAGCTTGGCAATTGCCGGATATCGAGGCTGTTGTTGTACTTGAGCGACACCTCGTAGAACAACCAGGTGGTGAAGAAGTTCACCACAGTCAGGTTGAAGGCCACCACCTTGACGGCGTGCCACAGGCGGCCCAGATCGACAGGCTCATTCTGGCCCGGCTGAATTTTGTATTTGCGCAGGAACTTCGGGCGATTCGTGATGTCCATGAGGGTGAAGATCGCCGCATAGAGCCAATAGACGAAGAAGATGATGAGTGTGGTGCCGCACACCCACAGGTGCATCGGATTATCACCGATGACATCGAGCAACGATGTCCAGCGCGCCTGAAGCGACTCGCCGGCGTAGCGCCAGCGCAGAGCGAGGCTGGCGAGGATTGTGGCTGCGACCATGGCTAAATCCCAACTGGCAAGGGCAAAGCGCGCTAAATATATGCGTTTCACTCATGATGCGCTACAATCCGACGGGCATATCAGCTGGGGCAAGTAGTTTGGGCAAATTCAGCTGGAACTGCCTGGGTTCTATCGGTTAATGTTGAGGTAATCTAAAAAATCTGTAAGCCTATCTTTGAGGATATCTAAATTGATATGATAAGATAAATCTAAAAATATAGTAAATTATATCTTTAAGTTATGCTTCAACTCTTCAAACTCTAGGAATAAGCCTATTGAGAACAGGATCATTTTTTGCTAACCTTATAATATCTATTTGATGAACTATATCCTATGCCTCTTCTTAGCCTTTAGCTAACTCTCTTTCTAGAAGATCTTATAGATATAAAAATATTTTTTAAAAAAGTTAAAAACATTTTTTAAAAAAGTTAAAAATAGTTTTGGAAGGAAAAAAGTAGTACTCCCAGATACTATAAAAAAAATATTAAAAAAAAACATTATACCCTGATTTCCCATTTTCAATGGGCTCAGGGTATAACAAATTATTTTTCTTGATTTTATAGTACATAAAAAAGATATATATAAGAGAATTAAGGAAATTTAGGTTTTCTTCTTTAAGAACAATACGAAATTTAGTAAGTCTTCGGACAGCTAAATCCTGATTGTTACATTTCATTAAACTTCTTTAAAATTTTTAACCACATATCTGAAGATAGGTAAATTTCTTTAAACTTCTCTAACATTTTTTTCTCATATATCTAAAGTTAGGTAACTTAAAGTTCCACTTAGTTCCCGAGGGGCATTTTCGTACTTTACATTTTCACTGATTAGGTATAATTGTTATCGTTCTGTCGGAGTTCATTTCATATGAGATTAACTATTGCTAGGTATTATTAAATTCGTAGATTAGGTCTATTTATAATCGACGGGAGTACAGCAAATTATTGTGCCCAAAGTTCAAGAAATCTGTTTGTGGTTCTTTCTTATTTACTTCTTATACTTCTCTTTTTTATTATTTTTATTTTTATATTTATTTTTAGTTCGTGCTATGTGCGAAGTGTACATAGATAGAGATACATCAGTGTGTTTCGACTACATTAATTTGTCCTCCCGTCTTCGTTTGTTAAAGCTTCCAGCAGGCACATTTACAGCACGTTCTCAGCTTTGCATAGTTGATAAATGTCCATGTTGTGGTGTCTATAAAAGTAATACCCGATCTGTTTCTCCAGCTTGGCTATTATCACAATGTGTGCGCACATATAGAAATTGCAGGACACAAAATAACAAAAAAGAAAACAAAAAACAAATACATATTCATATGTGTGGATAGGAGCAGCTAGGACACAGAGGAGCCGCTGTTGCCATGGGCGAGGAGCTGGGCCTGTGGCAGCTCCCGCCCATCCTCAGCGCACTTCACTTCATCGTCGCGTCGGGAAAGGCGTCTCGCGGCGGCACGAAGCTCAGCATCATAATGTGACGCGCGTAGGACTTGGTTGCCCGGAACAGCGAGTCGGTGCCGTGCAGTCGATCCAGGACGCCCAGGACACCGAAGCAATTGTTGAATCTGAAAGAATTCAAGTTGTATAAGTTGAAAGAGATGTGTATATATAAATGTACTAAGTCAAGTTAGAGGAAACAGAGGATTCTTGATATATCTAATATTATCAAGGATCCTTTGTTTCCTCTCATATTCATATTAATATTCGAATCTATATATAATATTTACTATATAATATGGGAAATGCTTTTTGTTAAAATGTATGTTATATAGGCAGGAGATGTGGCAGACGCCATAAAGTATATTTATTCTTGATCAGGACGACGAGCTGAGTCGATGTCTACATGTATGAACACGACGATCTCAGAGCCTATAAGAGCTAGAGATTTGCATTACATTTTGGTAGGTTCGTCTATTAAGCGAGCCTATCAAGATGGTGTTTAATAACTATTTCCGTTTTGTTGTCATCGATTGAAAACATTCTCGAAATTCAGTTATTAACACCAAATTTTTTGTATTTCAGTATATAGGTTAAAAAAATTTAGTTTTTCATATATTTTGCATTTTTGCCTATTCGACAGATATTTCGATAGAATATGTGAAGCGTTGAAAAATTCAATTTAAATCCGTTAAGTAGCAAAGAAGTTAATGTCTAAGCAATGTTTTAATGTTTTTAACAAAATTTGCCAATTAGCAAAAGCATTAGGCAAGCAGCGCCAAGTACACTCATTTTTCATAGAAGAGACTTCAATTGTGCTAGGAATATGTTAAGAGTCACGCTGCGAAATTAATGTTGGTTTGAGTTCGGGTGTTTTATTGTCGGATATCTTCCTTTTTTATGCCAGATACAAGCTATGGAAAATTTGCTGGGTTCAGGGTATCTTCTAGTCGGGCACTGCCGACTAGAGTTTTCTTACTTGTTTTATTACGGCATAGCTGCCATAAAATAATATATGAAGTTATATGATATAAGTTTTTATTGAAATAAATCGAATATAGCCTTTTAGAACGTTCTGTAAAAAAGCTGAAAACTTTTTATAGATAAGTTAACGTAGCATGAATCTACTTATATCTGAGATAGAAAGCAATTGCTTTTTGAGACATTATAAGCTTATAATATATGTATAAATATCAGTATATTTATTGAATGCTTCTATAAGTAATCAAAGTTCAAATTTGAACAAAACTTTGTTGAAATCTGAGCAGTTCCTAAACAGAAAGTTGCCTAACTATAAACTGTAAAAGCATAGAGTACATAGTACTCGAACTCTACTTTCTCTAAAGCTATATAATAATGCTAGAAGAACTATAAAACTAGATAATAATGCTTAGCTTATTATATTTAAAGAATATGTTAAGAACGCTTGGATAATTCTATTCAGGCAAGCTTTCCAAAGAAGAACTATGTTTTAAGTCGATCTGACTCAGTCGATAAGAAATGTATGACATAGTAGTCCGATTAACATGTCTAGACTAAGAAACTATTAGTTTACTCATTGAAAGAGACATTTTATCAATATAATCAGATATCGTCTGGTGTGTAGCTTAGATTAACGGGCAGACGATAGATGAGGCTTTATGGCCTCGGCTATAAATATAGCCGAATCAGACGTGATAATGCTACTAACTTTAGATAAGCCTAAGTTCATGAATAAGTGCTTTGTAATAAAAAATAAAGAGATACTAAACAAGAAACTCTAGTCGGGCGTGACAGACTAGGGAATACCCTGAGCCCCATCGAATCTGTGTTTTTCATCGAATTTGGGGGAATTCGGGGCCGGTATCCAAAATATAACAAAATTCAAAATTGCATAAAATACATATAAAGCTAAATATAAAATTTGGTGTCTCTAGCTTAAAAGATGGGCGAGATATAATTTTTTAAATGAATTTCGATTTTGTTTTTAATCGATAACAATTAATTGGAGATAGTTATCGATTTTTTAAAATAAACTCGATCTGCGCGTGCTATACACTGACCTACAAAAAGTCTCTCTCTTTCTAGTCTCTAGCTCTTATAGAAGCGAAAATTGGCGCTTTCAAACATACGGACAGACGGACAGGGCCAAATCAATTTCTCTTGTCGTCCTGATCAAGAATATATATACTTTATGGGGTCTGCCACGCCTCCTTCTGCCTGTTACATACATCCAACAAAAACATTATACCCTGATTTCCCATTTTCAATGGGCTCAGGGTATAAAAACTAGTTAGCGTCTTTTGCTTTAGGTAGATTAGCAAATATTTGCGAGCTGCATTTCTCACTCACTTCAAATGATGAAAGTCGTGCGCCTCGGGGCTGGGAAAGAAGGGTAAGTGGTAGCCGGAGTGGGCATTCAGTGTGGAGAGTATGGCCAGGGCGAACCACAGCCAGGCCGTGGCCACGTGGCTGCCCATCAGGAATACGCCCAGAAAGGGAGGCAACAGGTTGCTGAATATGTGCTCGATCGGGTGGCAGTAGATGGCCGTGACCGAGATGGGTGCGGTCCACTCGTGGTGCTGCTTGTGTATGAACTTGTAGATGTGCTTGTGGTGGAGCAGCCGGTGCGAGTAGTAGAAGCCCAGCTCCTCCATCAGTATGCAAACGGTCAGCTCGAAGCAGACCCAGTGAAACGTGGGCAGCTCCCGGATATCGCTCAGGCCACGCATCGTCATCAGCTTGTAGCTGAGAAAGGCCAGCGGAATGCCGACGAATATTTGATTACAAATCACACGCCAAATGACCTGCAACAGATAGGAAGGGAGACAGGCGCAGAGTCAGTCAATTGCGATTCCCAGGCCAATTCAGTGAAATTTCATTGCGTATTCGTCACCTTCATCAGACGTCCGGCTTCGACGGGCTCGTTGGTGCCCGGCTGGATTTTATATTTCCGCAGACAGGCCGGTCGATTGGTCAGATCCATGAATGTGTAAATGCCGCCCACGGTCCAGTACACAATCATCGTGAACAGGGTAGTGCCAAAGACCCACAGCATCATTGGATCTTCGCCTGTGAACAGAGTACAGACATCAATAAACATTTCTCATTTTTAACTATCTCAATAATAAAACGGTTTCAATATCGTTAATATCGAAATCAATCTCATTAGCATTATCATTACTATCATTGCTCTCATTATAATAAATATTTCTTATTAACATTTTCATTACTCTTATCCTCACTTCCATTTTCACCATCATTCTCACTATCTTTAGCAATAGCATCATCTAGTTCATTATCATTAGTGATGGTTTTTTCTCTTATCATTACCACTACCACTTTTATCATCATTCTCATTATCATTAGCATTAACATGATGAATTTCATTATCATTAGCAATATCATTATACATTTTAATGACAGTTTTCATTATTATCTAGCATTATTATCATCACTACCATTTTTATTAGAATCCCCATTATCATTAGCATTAGCATGATCAATTTTACTTGCACTATCATTCATTATCAATTTTGACTATATTTATTGCCCTTATCAATATCATTACAATAATACAATCATCATTCTCATTATCATTCACAACATTATCACTCATCATTCTCATTTTCATGCATTAGCATCATCAATACATTATCATTAGCATAAGCATGTTCTATTTTATTGACCACTTTCATTACTCTATCATTATACTAACATTTTTATCATAATTTTCTATATCATATATCATGATCATTAATGATTTCATTATTCTAAACACTATCACTACCATTCATCATCATTCTCATTGTCATTATCATCATTGCGAAATGCCTATCACAAGATCTCTTACACTCAATCGATCTACAGCCACATGAAATTTATCACGCAATTCCCGCCCAGAGGCAATAACAATGAATATAAATAGATCTGAGTGTTAGAGTTAAATGACCCTTGACCGGCGCTATGTGAGTAAGTACCTACGTGCTTATAGCTGAGTATATACTTGTGTCATAATAGTGTCAATAGACAAATAATAAAGCTCAATAGGTAACGCTGTTCTGGAATACTTAGCTAGGTATATTAACTGTAATATAAATTTTAAATTATAAATTATATATATTTTAAATTAAAATAAATTTGGGTTGAGCTTTAAGCTGTTACTTGTACTAGAAGCTTATTTTTAAGTAAAGCTTTAAGCTTGACCATATTGAAAACTTCTAATACAATTTCCCCTCCCTTTTATCCTTTATCCCTTAAGTAAACTTTAGCTTTAATATAAATCGATCCTATGCCCGCTTTACATTTAAGTAAAAGCTCAACAAACTCAGCTTTGATCTAGCTCAAATCCCTTTTAATGCACACTGAGCTAAGCTCTAGTATTTGTTTTCTGCTTCCGTGCACAATTTATCTTTGTTTTTTATCTTATATACATTTAAATGAGCATAAATAAAACGTTCACTTAAACAAATAAACACAATCGAGCGCCTATAATATATTTAACACTCGACACTATGCGAAATTCTAAAGCTACAATTATAGCAGTAAGAAAGCTAAATAATATAAAGAGCTAAAATTATAGCTGTAAAAAAGCTAAATATACATACAAAATAATATAAAAAACTAAATTCTAGCGCTAAAAATTCTATATGCATATATATTTTATACTGAATAATATTATAGGCTAATATGATAGCAGTAAAATCATCAATTTTAATCATGCTGAATAATATAAGAAGCTAAAATTATAGCAGTAAAAAAGCTATCTTATTCTGAATAATATAAAATGCTAATTATTACAGCACTAAAGAAGCTAAATTGTATGTATAATTAACTAAAAAGCTAAAATGATAACAGTAAAAAAGCTAAATTGTATATATATTTCATACTGAATACAATAAAAAGCTAAAATTGTAGCAATAAAGTAGCTAAATTGTATACATGATTTAATAAAAAGTTAAAATTAGATCAGTAAAAAAGCTATATTGTATATATATTATACTGAACAATATAAAAAGCTAAAATTATAGCAATAAAGAAGCTAAATTGTACATATAATTTACTAAAAAGCGGAAATGATAACAGTAAAAAAGCTAAATTGTATATATATTTTATACTGAATACAATAAAGATATAAATTGTATATAAAATGTATTAAAAAGCTAAAATTAGAGCAGTAATAAAACAAAATTGTATACATAATATACTAAATAATATAAAACGCTAAAATTGTATAAGCTAAATTGTATATATAACTTACTAAAAAGCTGCAATTTGAACAATAAAAAGCTAAATTGTATATATATTATACTGAATAATATAAAAAGCTAAATATTATAGCATACTAAATAATATAAAGAGCAAATTAATGGCGCTAAATGTTATATGTATACATATGCTATGCTGAATAATATAAAAAGCTAAAATTATAGCAGTAAATTTGCTATAAGGTATATTGTATATTATACTAAAAAGCAAAATTATTAATATAATATACTAAATAATAAAAAACGCAAAATTCGTAGCTATAAAAAAGCTAAATTGCATATATGTTATGCTGGATAATATAAAAAATTAAAATTATAGCAGTAAATATGCTATAATGTATTATATTAAATACTAAAAAAGGGCTAAATTTGTAGCTATAAAAAAGCTAAATTGCATATATATTATACTGAATAATATAAAAGATATAAAAATAAATATTTGTTATCTTTTTTTAAACGCTTTTAATTGAGAGCTGCAGGCACAAAGCTCGCGCAACGGAATTGTGTTGCACAGTGTAATCAGCGTTGCCCATTTAGCCTTTGACTGTGCGACGTGTGTGTGTGTGAGTGAGTGAGTGTGTGTGTGTGTGTGTGTGTGAGTGTGTGTGTGTTTGCGAATTAGTAAACAAAACAGTTGCTGTTTATGGTTGACTTTGTTTGCTTTTGTTGTTGCTGCTGCTGCTGCCGCTGGATAGATCGGAGGCAAAAGTGCAATTTGTGATATCTGACGTTAAAAAGTCAAGCGAAATTAAGAAAAAGAGAGACACACACACACATGCATACACACACCAACACACACACACAAAGTCTTAAGTGCATGCGCTTTCAAATCAAGATTTTTTCTACATTCTTTCCCTTGTTTTCTTCTGTTTCTATTCTTTTTTTGCGCATTCTCTTCGCTTGCGCTTTCCGTGTTTATTTTGGCCAACTTACCAAACGTGTCGATGAACTTGTCCCACTGCGACTGCCAGAAGTCTCCGGAGGCGCCCCAGAAGCTCTGCAAGTGCCTGGTGGGCAGGTAAGAGAACTCATTGAATTTATCCATGCGGCGCACAGGTAAATGTCGAGAACAAAAACAAAAACAAACAGAAAAAAAAGAAATAAAAAATAAACAAACAAAAACGAAAGAAATTGAATCTCGGCGAGTGTTCTGGAGATGTCGCTCAGTCGGCGGCCGTCAAGCAACTGATTTTGGGGCCAGAATGGGGAATGAGAAAGCGCAGCTCGAGCTCGCACAAAGCCATATAAAATGGGAGAGAGTGAGAGAGAGCAAGAGAGAGGGGCAGCAAGGCTGGCTGGAAGAACGCTTTTCTTTATTGCACTCAAATCTTTTGCGTCCGTTACACAGAGCTTTGGAAGCTCAAGGAGCTTTGAAGAAATGGACATCCAGCTTGAAAATATGCAGTGATCTATGTGGGATCTTGCCCTAAATTGAGGCGAGTTTTGGATAGTTTAATATGGCTATATATTAAATATATTAAATTGTAATTTATTTTAAAAATAATTTAAAAGCTTTTAAATGTATTAGATATATAGATATACACAGGATATATACTAATTTAAAAGCTTTAAAATGCATTTAGAATTCGAATTCTATGCATGAATGGATTTTGCCCAGAATATAAATTGATCTATATGCGATCTTGAGCACAATTTAGTCAAGTTTTGGATAGTTTAATATGGGCATATATTAAATATATAAAATTGTAATTTATTTAATATAATTGAAAAGCTTTTGAGTGTAGTAGATATATAAATATATATCGGATATATATTATCATATTAAAATGCATTTAGAAACACATTTTTGATTTCCTTGTATGAATGGATTTTGCCCAAAAAATTAGTGGATCTATGTGTTATCTTGAGGCGAGTTGCAGATCGTTTAATAGGGACATATATTATATATGTAAAATTTTAACGTATTTAAAATAATTTAAAAGCTTTAGAGAAATTTAAATATCGTAGATATAGTATGTATATATAGATATATACCGGATATATATGATAATATTAAAAACATTTTTTGGTTTTTCTATGCATGAATGGATTTTGCCCAGAAAATTAGTGGATCTATGTGTGATCTTGAGCACAATTTAGTCAAATTTTGGATAGTTTATTATGGGCATATATTAAATATATAAAATTGTATTTTTTTAAAAATAATTTCAAAGCTTTTAAAGAAATTTAAATTTAGTATATATGTATACATATATATAAGTATATAGAGGATATATACTATAATATTAAAATGCATTTAGAAACATTTTTTTTTTATTTCCACGCATGAATGGATTTTGCCCAGAAAATTAGGAGATCTATGTGTGATCTTGAGCACGATTGAGGCGTGTTTTAGATCAATTAATATAGACATATAATAAATTTATAAAATGTTAATTTAAAAGTTTTTATGGAAGCTTAAATATAGTAGATATAGTAGGTATATATAGATATATACAGGATATATACTGTAATATTAAAATGCATTTAGAATTTTTTTTTTTCATTTTTAAGACTGGATAGGTTTTGCCCAGAAAACTAGTAGATCTATGCTCTATGCTCTCTATGTGTGATCTTGAGCACAATTGAGGCGAGTTTTGGATAGTTTTGATATAGGCATATATTAAATTTAAAATAATTTAAAAGCTTTTTTGTAAATTTAAATATAGTAGATATAGTAGGTATATATACATATATACAGAATATATACCATAATATTAACATGCATTTAGAAACATTTTTCGCATAACTGGATCTTATGGATATATACTATACTGTACTATACCCTATACTAAAATGCATTTAGAAACATTTTTCGATTTCTATGCATGACTGAATATTGCCTAGATAATTAGTTGATCTATACCTGTTTATGAAGTGAAAGCGAGTATATTAGTTAAGTAGTTATATTTATATATAGACAGAAGTCGATGTAGACAAAAGTCTACGCTCTCTTATAAAGCGTTATGGATATACAAGCTGGTAGCATAGCAAATCGGAAATTACTACACTTGAAATGCTTCATTTTGAATCTAGCTCTTATGAGCTATTATTAAGGGCGTTATATGTTAGAAATATTATTATATTATATTATTTAGCATTCAGATATATCTCTCCTAAAGCCGTAGATTGGTGATTTAATCTAAGATCTTTGATTGATATCAGAGAATTTACTTTAAGGCTAAGCATCTTAGATCGATTTAAAAAATCTTTAAAGTGAAATAATCCTAAACAAAGTGCAGTTTCTAAAGCTTTTCATTAAAGAGCGACTGTTGAATATACAAATCTACATTTAAGTCTCATATTTAAATGTTTTCCATATATAATATAATACATTTTCCATTTATATGGCATTCATAAATTCTGATGTCACGTTATTAATTCAGCGATCAGTAAACCGTTAAGGCATGTGAAGCTTTAAAAGCTGTAAAGCTCGCAGTGCGATCAGAGCTTTGGCTAGAGGCGAGTGCGTTAGAATGTTGTGCCTGCATTAAGCTAAGCATGATGAGTGTGTTAGGCTTACCATGTCAGGACATTGCGAAAGAGTATAAAGGCGGCCAGGGCGCACGTGATAATGAATATGACGCTGTGCAGCGAGGACAGCCAGAGCGGGCTGTCCAGCTCGTCCTTCCAGTTCTGGCTAGCTGACTGCGGCGCACTTGTCGTCCCGCCAACATCCAGCGATGTGTGGGCGGCAGCAGCAGCGGCAGCGCCTGCCTTCAGATTCGATTCGCCGTTAGCATTGAGCCCGACGCCGCTGCCGCCGCCGCCGCTGCTTCCACTGCAGTTGTTCCCATTTGCCGGCTTTTGGGCGGGCATTGCATATAGAGGATTATTGGACATGTCTTTGCCTGACTAGTTCTTAGTTTCGCATGCCACCTAAATAGCGGTAATTGTTATTTTGTTTCTTTATTTTTTGCTCTGCCAGGCTCGCCGATGTCCTTGACATTTAGGAAACTTCGATTTTTCCGTTGTGTTTTGTAGAGCTGCCAGGATCTAGGTGTCGCCTGCTTTGAACATTTTACCAGCACAAGTGAGCAGCATTTGCTCTTAATTATCTGACAATATCTTTGTTGTGCCGCTCAAATGGTTGTTTGATTTGATTTTGAATTTGTTTTTGTTTCGGCCTTTTGCCGAAAGCTTAAATTGACACAAGCGCACGCAATTGCGTGCAATAGTTATCGGCTCAAGCTCAAAGCAACCCTGTGCGCTATCGATATATGGCGATAGCACAGTGTGGCCGCGCTGGGTTCGCATTAGTGTGACCAGGCGTTTCGAATGTATTAACCACAATTCGTGTGCCCCTTTGCTGCCACACTGGCTTCGAGCAGTCTTCATTTTGTTTTTGTTGCGCGCGGTTGTGCTTCGCCTTGTATGTATAGCAGCAGCAGCAGCGCCGGCCTGACCGACAGAGACTGACGCCCGTGTGCAGTTAGTTTGCTGGCATAGAAAATTTTCTTATTTACTTGTTTAAATTTTTTTCTTGTGTTATGTGTGCTGAGGTGTCTGTGTGTGTGTGTGAGAGAATTGTTGTTTAAATTAACTGCTACATACAAATACATAAACAAGCCATCCGTACAGCAATTGGCCAAAACGAATTACCGAATTTGCCAAATATCAAAAACCAAATTTTTTTAATATTTTATTGTTTTTTTTATTCATTATTAATTTAATACAAGCTGTTGTATGCGATTGAGTCTGTGTGTGTGTGCGTGTATGTGTGGTAGGCACCGCGCCCAAAATTAATTTAAACAACATAGCCAATTTACTATGAAACAAAATGAGCGCAAATTCAAGTGAGCAACGACAATAACGGCAACGGCGACGCGTAGGACGCCAGGCAGCATAAATTGCAAGAACAACAACAACAGCAACAGCAACAACAAGAATCATAGCAGCAGCAGCAGCAGCAGCAGCGAAAGCGATAGCCACAACAAAAAAGCTTAAAACTTTTCGTTTATTTACTCAGTTGGCTCACAACTTGCTCTCTTAATTCGGAGTTGGAGTTGGATTCGAGTTCGGAGTTGAAAGCCAATGCAGCAGCTTTGCGCAGTTTGTTGAAAATAATTATTCTGTTTTCACGCTTGCATCAATGTGAATGTAAAAGTTAATGTATGCGCGTGTGTGTGTTTGTTTGTAACACTCACACACACACACACACATGCATGCAACGCTAGCTAGGTGTGCAACGCTCGACAGCCAAAGCCAGCGTTTTAACTCCGACTCCGACTCGAGTTGAGTTGACTGCGAGTGGGCTGCGCTCTCTCGTTTGCCCGCTCTCTTTTTGCTCTCTCACTTACTCACGCTCCGGCTTACCTGGTTCGTGGCGCGTTGTTGAAGTTGTGTGCGTGTTTTTTTTTTTCTTTTCGCTTCTATCTTGTCTCATTTTGGCTCTTTTTTTACATTTTATTTGAGCGACACTTGCTGCTCTGTTGTTGTTGTTGTTGCTGTTGGTATTATTGCTGCTGTCCGAACTTCATGCAGAACTTGGCTCTCAGGTAAGTTGGCAACATTTTGCAACACTGTTTAATACAAAATGTAATTAGAAAACCATAGACATTCCGCAACACTAGCGCGCTGTCTCCCTCTAACCTACTGCTGCACAAACAACAAGCTTGGGTAGACATTTTCTTGTTGTTGTTGGCTCAAAACAGGTTTTGCTAGAAAAAAAGTAGCAGCCGCTGTCAAACACGAAAATAATACAAGCCAACACACACACACACACACACACACACAGGCGCACACACACACAGACAGCTCACATGCATACAATCTTAATTCGCGCTTATTGTTTGTCTGCATCTGTGTGCGTGCGTATGCATGTGTGTGTGTGTGTGTGAGCGTCCACTAAGGTGGGGCTGTAGCAGCGCTGGCTGACTGACGACATCAGCTTGGCAGCGATCTGGCAGCACTCTAGAGATCAGCGCTGTCAGCGTCGCTGCCGACGCTCAATTGGTATTGTTCGCTCAAGTCGCTTGCCGTTTCTTTTACTGTTGTTGCTGTTGCTGTTGCTGTGCGTAAAGCACATAACTTTAAAAACGATTTTCTTGCGGTCAGCGCAGCAGCAAAGCTGACGACGTCATCGTTTCTGCGCAACCGTTACGCCCCAGCGGTGTCAGCAGCTGACGCCGACTGCGACGCCGACCCAAAATTAGCATAGCATTTGTTTTTATTGAGGGTCACAATGATAACTTGGTCGAAAAAAGCTCGTCAATTGTGAATGTACTTACACACACACACACACACACACACACTCAATATATGTAGACTAAAAATACAAAAATTGAACTGATCAAGTTTTGGGGTTATGTCAGCTGCGTAAATTAAGCCTAACAACCGATTTAAATAGAAACATGTACGAAATAAGCATATGTATGCATGTGTGTGTGTGTGTATGTGTGTGTGTGTGTGCATATGTTTATGTATTTCCACATAAATGACAAGATCTTCGACAAACTCGTTCAAAAAACAAAAAAAAAGAAAACAATATTAAATTTTTTTGCATACCCTGTAGATCTAGTAAGGTGGATGCTAGGCATTACAATAGATATGTATAAATATAGATAAATTCTAGTTTAACTAGATATAGTTGAAAAAAAAAGAAAAAAATAAAAACAATATTAAATTTTTTGTATACCCTGTAGATCTAGTAAGGTGGATGCTAGGCATTACAATAGATATGTATAAATATAGATAAATTCTCGTTCAACAAGATTTAGTTAAAAAAAAAAGAAAACAATATTAAATTTTTTGCATACCCTGTAGATCTAGTAAGGTGTATGCTAGGCATTACAATATAGACAAATTAGACAAAAATTAAATTTTTTGTATACCCTGTATATCCAGTAAAGCAAAGCATATGCTAGGCATTACAATAGATATGTCTATTATAAATATAATTCTCATTCAACCAGATATAGTTGAAAAAAGTATATTTTTGCATACCCTGTAGATCTACTAGATCTAGTAAGGTGTTGCATATACATGCCATAGATGCTAGGCATTACAATGTATATATCTAAATATGTATAGATAAACTCTCGTTCAACCAGATTTAGTTAAGAAAAAACAACAATATTTAAATTTCATATACCCTGTAGAACTAGTAAGATATACCCTGTGCTAGACACTATAATATAGATATGTCTAAATATTTAGTTGAAAAAAAAAATCAATATTTAAGTTTCGTTTACCTTGTAGAACTAGTAAGGTATACCCTGTGCTGGGCATGATAATAGATATGTCTAAATATGCAGATTTAGCTGAAAAGCAACTATATTTAAATTTGGTATACCTTGTAGAACTACTAAAGTACACCCTATAGTTCTAGTAAATATAGATAAACCCTCTCATTCAACAACTTTACGCGCGCCCCTCTACAATCCTCTTCGTTCATTCCACTTGCTGGTTGGATCAGGGTATCTGCTAGTCGGGCAGTCTGCTCAGCTATCTCTCTTTTCGTATGCTCGATTTCGATGACATCATCATTGGATATGTGTCGACCTCAGCGCGGGTAAATTTCGCTTAAAAGATGAAAAGAAATGAATTCGATTTAACCTTGTAAAATTATATTCTGATCTTCGAGTTCCGAATGGGGCGCATGGAGCCTTAAATATATGTATGTATGCAGATAATATATGTGCATACGCTCCTATATATGTGTGTATAATTAGCTGATGTTTTCCACTCCAGTTTGCGATATAGAGGTATGTTAATTGCGTTTCCTTTCCGTAATGCCCATTTGTCGGTGCCCCCATTGGGCTTAATTACAAATTCTTAACGTTCTCCAATTGAAAGCGATAGCAGTACAGAAATAACTCAATGGAAACTAGAAAGAATGAACAGTTTCTTCAATTAAAGCATATTTTATATATTTTTATTCTCATATATATATATAGTGGCAGCATAATTAAAGCGCTTCATTATGTAGTTAAAAAGCGAAAGAGACGAGACATTCCAGACTCTTATAAATTAAGGCAGCGAGAGAGAGAGAGAGGGGCAGAGAGTGAGTGAGAGAGAGTCACGCATGTGGCATATTCATGGCTGTTGGTCATGCTTCGTTTATTTATTATTGTCATTTGTTATTTGCCATTTGACATTAGACATCATCATACTCTCTCGCCCTCTCTCTCCCACTCTCTCTCTCTCTCTCTCTGTCTACCCCTCTATTCTTTCATTTTGTTAATTAAGCACTACGTCCATAACTATGAGCTTTAATCTGTTCAAATTGATCAATCTTGACATATTCTAAAAACATTTCAAATGTTTCACTGTAAGCTGAGCCTCCTTTGATATCTGAGTCGAGTATTTTCCCCTTGAAGGACTTCGTGGAAACTCTATAGCCTATTAAAATGCTTTTCAATTACTTCTGCAGCTCGATTTATCTTTCCATTTGCTACTCTATGATCGCCTGCTATTTCGTTACAGAAATTTGATATCCAAACACAAAGCATTCACAAAATATGATTGGAGTCGCTTTGATGCTCGAAAACCCACTTTAAAAGTGGGGCAGGAAAAGGCATTTTTGAAAAGCTGAAAAAGCTGGCTTAGGCCTCAGCTTAGACCCTTTGAATTAAAGTTTTGAAAAAAAAAATTCAAGATCTTAAATAAATATTTTTCTTAACGCATCAATTTCTTCCATTTGATCGTTGCCTCTGTGTCTCTTTAATAATATTTTTGTTGTTCTTGTTCAGTTTTATGGCTTTTGCTTCTGATGCTGCTAAGTTTATGATATCATCGATGCCGATATGCGTTCAGCTCGGTCTTTCAGCGCTCTCGCGCCTTTTTTTTTGCTCTAAAGATTTATGCTCGTGCTTTTATTTTTAAGAATTAAAAATAAACGCCCCAAAATTGTTTTGCATTTAATTGTTGATATAAGTATATTTTTCCATCTTTTTTTTTTGCGTTTGTTTTGATATGTTTATGTCTAATAATCCGAAGCTGTTTCGGCTGCTGTAGATACTTTCGTATCTGTGCGAGTGTAAAAAACATTTGTGTCTGACTGTGTCTGAGATTTGTATTCATGCGATAGAATTGTATCGAGAAGATACATTTATGTCTGTAAGATACATCTGCCATTGTAAAATACATTGTATCTGTGAGATACGTGCTGTATTTTTATGATTCATCTGCTAGTTACATCTTTGTAACTGTGAGATACAAATGTACATTCTAAACGGCGATACATTTGTAGCTATAAAGTTCATTTGTAGCTGTAAGATACATTTGTATCTGCCAGATACATTTGTGCTTGTGTATATCTGTGAGAGACTTTTGAATCTATAAGGTACACTTGCATCTCTCAGATACATTTTCATTTCTTAAACATTTGTAGCTATAAAAAATATTTGTATCTGTAAGATACATTCGTGTAATGTATCTAGAAGATATATTTGTATCTGTCAGTTACTTTTGCAACTGAGATACATTTGTAGCTAGGAAATATATTTGTATCTGTGAGATAGTTATGATAATATTATGATAAATTTGTATCTAAGAGATACAGTCGTATCTGTAACATGCATTTGTATCTACAAGATACATTTTTTATCTATAATGTATGTCGATGTAACTTTAAGGTACATTTGCAACTGTAAGATACATTTGCATCTCTGAGATATATTTACATCTGTGTCGATATGATTCACTTATATCTGTAATACATATTTGTATCTATGAGATCCAATCATATCTTTATACATTAGTATCCGTAATACACATTTGTATCTGTAAGATACATTTACAACTATAAGATATATTTGTATCTTTGAGATATATTTACATCTATGACGCCTCTAAGAGATCCAATCATATCTGTAATATATATTTGTATCTATGAGATCCAATCATATCTATATACATTAGTATTTGTAATACACATTTGTATCTGTAAGATACATTTACAACTATAAGATATATTTGTATCTTTGAGATATATTTACATCTAGGACGCCTCTAAGAGATCCAATCATAAATGTAATATACATTTGTATCTGTAATACTCATTTGTATCTGTTAGATACATTTACAAGTGTAAGATACATTTGTATCTGTAAGATACATTTGCAACTGTAAGATATGTAACTGTAGAACTTGTGTCTCTCTGAGATATATTTACATCTATGACGATCTGGTACATTCGCCTCTAAGATAAATTTGTGTCTGCAATACACATTTGTATCTGTTAGATACATTTACAACTATAAGATATATTTGTATCTCTGAAATATATTTACATCTATGACGATCTGGTACATTCGCCGCTAAGAGATGCAATCATATTTCTAATATACATTTGTATCTGTAATACTCATTTGTATCTGTTAGATACATTTGTATCTGTAAGATACATTTGTATCTGTAAGATACATTTGCAACTGTAAGATACATTTGTATCTGTAAGATACATTTGCAACTGTAAGATACATTTGTATCTGTAAGATACATTTGCAACTGTAAGATACATTTGTATCTGTAAGATACATTTGCAACTGTAAGATATGTAACTGTAAAACTTGTGTCTCTCTGAGATATATTTACATCTATGACGATCTGGTACATTCGCCGCTAAGAGATGCAGTCATATTTCTAATATACATTTGTATCTGTGAGATACTTTTGTGTAGCATTCAGCTGTCATTAAATGCTTGTAGCGGGCCATTTGCGAACGCGCGCTCCGCTGCCTCTCGCCTCTCGCGTCTCGCGACGCCACTTAATTGGCCAAAACAGCTGGCCACGCAGTCGAAAATTGCGTCATTTTGTGGTGGCCAGGCAACCAGGGACAGCCAGAATGTTGGCCTTAACAACACAGTACAAACGTCCAGCTATTAGCCAGAGCAATTAGGAGTGCTTCGGCCAACAGTGAGCAGCTCAAAGATACTCTGGACTGTCGCTAAGCCGGCTATTAGCTGGGCCCATTACGGCCCAGAAAGTACAGAGCGCAGGAGTCAGAGCGGGCCAGGAGCTGGTGCCGGTGCCGGTGCCGGGCTATGATGTCATTTTGGTTCAGCTTTTGCTGCTGGCACGACACGCCCAGCGCTCCCCACTCGAAATCCTTTTGCCGGCCTACAAAATAAATCAATAAAAGCGCCAACAGTTTCGCCTTGGAGCAGGAAATAAGCAGGCGCAAACACAAATAAACAGGCGAATAAACAAACGGACCTCATAAACAAATGTCAGGCCGGCTGAATGACATCACCGACAACGGCAACATCAACAACTTGCACAACGACAACAACAACTTGAACAACAACAACAACGTTGTCGTCATCAGCAGCGCTCGTTACTCGGCTTACGCGTCTTCGTGCGTTTCTTATTTAATTTTCGGCATTTTCGTTTTATTCGCTTTTCTTATTGCTTCGCCGGAATCGAGCGAAAAAACAAGAGCGAAAAAAAAAACTTGTTCTAAATTTCATATAAATTTGAAACAAAAATTAAGAATTTTTAAATTTTTATTTTTAATTCTAAAAGCAATTTTCTTGAGCTCGACTGAACTCTAATAATTTAAATAATTCATATGCTCGATGTGCATATTATAGCTGAATTAGAGGCTTAGCCGGCCCATTCATTAGGCTGAGCAACAGTTTTAAGCTGAGGCATGCAAATCGTTTGCCCACCTGGCAGACACTGACTGTGTCTTCAGATGCAGTGCTCGACGTGTAGCTACCCTGTAATCACTTGGAATGACTTCAAATTTGTGCTAAGCTTGAAGTGTCTGATATTTTTAGTTTAAGCAAGGCGTAAGGAACTTGAATTCTTTATTATTTACCCTCTTTTCTTTTACAATTCTAAAGAAAATATTGGAAAAAATTCCATTGTCACAATTAGATTCAAAAGTTCTTTCGAATAAATGTAGAATTATTCTCTAGAATATCTCTCAAAAAAAAAAAAAAAATAAGGTAAATACTTATAGAGTTATTTTTCTTAAGACACTGAGAATGTCTGACATTTTTAGTTTGAGCAAGGCTCAAGGAACTTGAATTACGTCATTTTAGTTACTTCCTTTCCAATTCTAAAGAAAATCTTGATTGATTGATTGCATTAGATTTAAAGTAACTTTAAATGAATGTAGAATAAAACTCTAAAACAAGTCTCAAAATAATATAATTTGCTTTTCCATTACCCTTGGTTGTGAAGTAAGAGTTTTTTAAAAATTACTTCTTTTCCAATTCTATATAAAATCTTGATTGAATTAGATTTAAAGTAACTTTAAATTAATGTAGAATAAAACTCTAAAACAAGTCTCAAAAATACAATTTTTTTTTTTTTTTGAAAAGTTTAAATATTTATTTATTTATTTATTTATTGTTACCAAGAATTAATTCTAAATAACAATTCTTTAAGCCAGAGCGACAAAGGCCTTCAGGCATAAGTTTAAATATATTTAATCTATTTATGCTATATGATGCATTAAATATCTTACCTCTATACTCTATACTATGTATATTTAATCTATTTATATTAAAGATTATATCTTCTTAGATATGTTGATTATTAGATATCTAGAGTTCTGTTAATCATCTAATTATGCATAAACCTATAGGAACAAGTTTCGAACCTCGAACCTTATCAAGTTGCTACTTCAAAAGAGAGGGTTTCTAGAGAGTTCCAATGAGATAAATTACAGCTCAGGTTATTACTTCATAGAGAGGGTTTCTTGACAGTTCCAATGAGATAAATTACAGCTAAAATCAGGCAAATACAGCTAATTCTGCTCCAGTCAACCTATGCGAAGTCTATCATGCCCTCGCTGGCAGTGCATGCTGGGTATGCTAGGTTGTTGTGCGTTGCCTTTGCGTTTGGCGAAGCTGCGGTTAGCAGAGGCGGCCGCCCCTTTTGTTGCCGCTTAGTGTTTGTGTGCTCTGTTTGTTTTTGTTGTTGTTGCGCATGTTTTATCATTTGCGGCCATTTATTACCGTTGCGCTGCCGGCGCCGAGTGCACTGCACTTTCAAGTGGTCGCGCCCCGCCTGCCCGCCTGGCAGCTGGGTCGCAGCTCAAATCCCACTAACCGTTCATGTGGCACAGTTGCACACATCACATGGCTAAAAAGAAAATTTGCATTCGCCGCATTCCGCCAACTAAGTGCGCGTAGTTGCTGCTGCTGCTGCTGCTGTTGCTCTCGCTGTGCTCGTTGGCAACGGTGTTTATTTGCTTTTCTTTGTGGGTTGCTTTTTGTGCTCAACAACTAGCACTTGGCTACTTGTCATTTGGGTTAAAGTGCGGCCAACTCAATGCTGTGCAAACTCAGAGCTAGATGGGCTGCTGAGATCATTTGGCATGTTGGCAGAAGCGCTAAGCTCTTTATACGCGGCATAAAGACGAGCAAAGGTGCAGAAGAAGGCGTGGCTGAATACGAGAAGAACTAACTGAATTCATCTGAATGGATTCATGATCTTAGAACTGCAACTACACATTATAAATATATATATCCCATACTATACACAGTACAAATTGATTTTCCTAATATCAATAATTATCGATGCTATGAATTAACTTTGAGCTAAAGTTCACTTAAGACAATTTGATTCAAGTGTTTACTAATTCATAATGTAACTAATATCAATTAGTCAGCTAGTCAGTCAGTAAACTACAGAGCATTGACTTACTAATTGATAATGATAGATAATACCTATATGATTATCCAACTTATCTGGCTTATTGGTTATACAAATTTGAAACAATCAAAGAGACTTTGAGAGGGCTAATTATTGTCTGTATATACAATTTCTTAGTTATAAATAATATAAAATATAATAAACACAATTATGAGCGCCCTTTCGGGAGTACTCGACTAGGATTTACCCGGAAAATTGTTTACTAAATGAAGAACAACAAGTTGGATACAATTATGAGCGCAATATCAGAACTACTATACTCTGAAAACTGTTTAGTAAATGATGAGCAATAAGCACACAAATATGAATTCTCTGGTTGGGAGTACCCGAGTAGAAGTTACTTGACACAAAATGCAATTGTCACACTTTCATTTTCACTTCAGAAGAATCTAACCAACAAATTTAGTGAGCTGGGCGCCTGAAGCTAGATTGATATTACTTTTACCAGTTTGATAATATGAAAATGGAAAAAAGTTATCTCAATTCTCTCTCAAGGCTTCAGTTCGTACCAACGAGCGAACAGCTAATGCTAAAAATTGACTACATAAGGCTACATCAGCTCGTCTGTCGATCCTGGTCATAAATATATATATACAAACTTGATGGGGTCGATCACATCGTTAAACTCAGCTTTGCCATTTTGCATGGGTTCAAGGTAGAAACAAGCAATGGCATCAGCTTTAGTCAGTAAATGGGTGTGTCCAACGGCGATACCGTCATACAGATCATAAAACTAACGTCTACCGAGAGCTTTGACTCATCCGCCCACACGCTCGTTTATTGAGTCGCTCTTGGGAGCTCAAAAGCTGTCAGCGCATTGCTCATGACATGAGACAGAAACAATGCAAAGCTGGAAATGCAACTGAAGGGAGTTAGAGGATGAATATGAGATAACAGTGATAGATTGGGATTAAAATGAAGTAGAAACAGAAAGGAGAGCTCAAGTATATATATGAGATATAAATGTTAGAAAAGTAAAGATGAATCATAATTAGAGAACTAGGTCCGGTAGTATATAATATTAATAATAGCCATTTAACTGATATGTTTGAACGATTTTATATTGATTGAATATGAAACTTTTCTTAGAATATGTATCAGAATAAATATGAATATAAATGTAGATAAATTCTTGATCAGATTCAACAGTCAACTTGACTTAACCCTTTTCATTTTCAGCGAGCTCTGATGATCTCTTATAGATGACTTGATTTGCTATTTCTATGCGTGAAACAAGTTTATAATTGTATAATTTATCGATAAAAATCGATAACAATTCATATATACATATCCATTTCAATTAATGTTGTCTTAGCTCACGAAACCTACCCAAATGTAGGGTATCTAAATTATTCTTTTCTACTTTTTCAATATCTTCCTCTATTCGCCCCTGAATGGATATATGAATAAGCTTAGTTCCGATTGCAGTAAACCGTTACATCTGCGACCTTGTTGATATATATTCGTGGCCGTCAAAATTAATTGTATAACTGTATATATATACTATATCGTATATGTATATATATGTGAATGACTTGACTTTGAGCATTGAGAATTCTGCGCTTGAAGACGCTGTCGATAGACGTTGCTATACCCATTTAAAATTATATGGAAGAGGTATGCCAAATGACTTTAGGCAAATGTGATATATATAGATATATGTAAATAAATATATTTATAGAAAATATTTATATTTATAGGAAATATATAATAATATATTATATATAGTAATACGATAAAATATGAGTTTTAAAAGCGAGCTAAAGATACGAAGGAAATGTATTGAATATCTTATCGACTTTAAGATTTCTTATCAGCTTTAAGCTCCACTTTCTACAGACTAACTTGGGGTCTGGCAGCAAAGTCTGTGATTTGATATAGTTATTTTATTTTTGCTGTTGTTGTAGTGCCTCGCTGTAAGTTGTAACCTCAAGCTTCCGTTTTGTGGGCTTTTTGCTTCATTGCCTATTAAATGCGATACGTAACACAGCTGCTGCTGTTGCTGCTGCCGCTGTCGATGGCAATCTGAGCATCATCATTAGCAAACGAAACAGGCAGCAGCATCATCATAACGATGTTTGTCACCATCATCATCATCTGCAGCAGCAGCAGCTACGCTGTGTCTGCACTTTCCACGGGCATTTGTCGTCGTTTCATAAATTGCATTATCGTTGCCCGTTGCCAGTTGCCAGTTGGCAGTGCATTGAACCTTTGCTGCGGTCCGGAAACCCAACCAGCCAATTCCGACCGTGGCCCCCCCGCCCCCCAGAGACCCCACAGACAGGCCGCCCAACAGGCCATCAGCCCATGGCTAGGCGAGGTGAGGCGAGGCGCGGCTAGGTGTTTGCCAGCATTCAGCATTTGGCGAATTTAGTTCACTCTAATGCCTGCAAACATATCTATATCTATACAAATATATATATATTGTTTTTACATTTACATATGCATCCATATGGCGTATGACAAATGTGTGTCTGCCGCTGAGTCACAGTAGTCACAATAGTCATTGATGCCCCTTCGTGCGGAATGCAATGCCATTTAGTTGTATCGGCGTTTGCCATTTTCTTTGCATTTGCTTCTTGACAAAAGCATTTCACAGTGCTCCGTGCGATAACCAATTACAATTGGCCTTTCAATATGTTCGCTTATTCAATTTGAAAAGAACACTGGAGTGGATTTCTATTGAATTTCAGCTCTAGTTTGAGGGGCCTTCAAGAACAATTTCTACTTTTACATAGGAGTATTTTTGTTAAAGTTGGAAAGTTTAAAATTTGCAATATTTATGTTAGAATTACAAAAATTATTTTAGATGAAGTTTGTGAAATTCTTAAAAATTTGTAGGCTATTTATTATTATTGATAGATTACCAATTATTTTTTATACATATTTAGAATATTTTAAAGAATGTTTACAATAATTTGAATATTTTTAGGAATATTTAGAATATTTTTAGGAATATTTCGAATATTTTTAGGAATATATCGAATATTTTTAGGAATATTTCGAATATTTTTTTGAAATTTCAGTAATCAGATTGCTTGATTGAGGTAGAAAATATTTTTGTAGTGAAATGATTGTAGAATATGATTTTATTGTAAAATATATTTGTAGCTGTAAAGCAAATATATATCTTTTTATGCCTAAATAAATATATTTCATATGTATTATTAAAAATATATTTTATATATATTATTACAAATAAATTTGAAAATGTTGGGCTATTTTTGTAAGCTAAAAACTAATAATATTTATTTACTATTTTTTTTTTTTTTTCATAAATTAAAAATTAGCATTTCCATACATATGCATATATTTTTAATTCCTTGATATATATAATTTTTTTTTCAATTTTTTGAAATTAAAATTTACATTTTCAATAAATCCTTAGCAAATTTTATAATAAATATAAATCTTGTACTAAAAAAGAATTTTTTTAACAATATTTTCATTTTAAATTCTGTTAATTTTCAAATATTTTTTTTTTGCTATTTAATATTACAATATTTTTTATTAAATGTCTAGTAATCTATTTAATCTAATATAGTATTAAAAATCTCTCACTTTTTGCACTTCTCTAATATATTAAATACAAACTCATTAAATTCCCCGATAAACATATATAGTTTTGCTCTCAATAGCACATGATGATATACTTGAATGATGAGTTGCATTCGGTGGCACAGTCTAGCTGGGTGGTATGACTGGGGAGGGCGTTGGGTCACACTGCTCGGCGGGCATCCATAACGAAATTGCCTTCGAACAGTGATTCATTTCATTATTTCATTTTGCTGATGACCGCACACGAAAAAAATAAAGAGAGAGAAGCGAATTGAAAACCCAAAAAGCCACCGACCATAAACGAGACCCGAGAACGTCGGCGGTGGCTGTGCTGCGTCTGGTGGTGCTGGTGGTGGTTAAATATTTGTGCATTGCAGTTTGATTAGATGGCCAGACTTGTGGCCAGGCCCAAGGGGATGGTGGAAGGGAGGGAGCGAGGGAACGAGGCGGCACGAGCCACAGAGGGAATAGCATGACGGTGCGACGCGAGGGGGAAGGTGGGGTAGGGTAGGTAACTCCGATAACCGACCCATTGCCCGTTGGCAGTTTCCGGGTGCCCAATTCCCAGTGCCTCGTATGCCGTACCCAGTCGCGTGTCAAATAACTTTGCAGCTGAGGGTTGAATACAGGATATAAAGGAATACAGTTACACATGTGTGTGTGCCAGGGTGCACATTCATATGGACTGATCCATGGGAGTTTTCGTGACATTTTCGTTATTGTGCTACCTCCTGTGCCGAGCTGCTGTGGCTCCTGTTTGTCATATTTGCTTTACTTGGCCCGCAAACAGAGCGATGAATGCGTCTGTCTGTCTGGCTGCAACTGCGAGCCCTTTGCTCTGGAGGTCCACCGTCAGCATCTGTTCGGGCTTAGGGTCTGGCCGAGCCCTACCCTACCCTACTCTGCCCGCTGCTACGCTTCGGCTGCAGTTGCTGTTTGATAAACAGCTTTTCTAATTAATTGCTCAGATGTCAATGATGCTGCTGCTGCCTGATGATGTGTGTAGCTGCTGGTCAAAGATTCCCCCTCTCTCTGCCTCTCTCTCTCTCTCAGTGTGTGTGCCCGCCCATTCGCCCCATTTGACGGGCTCATTGTGCTGACTTCATTTAAGAAATTTATTGGTCTTTAATGCGCTCGAATGCGGGCCAGTTGGGCAACTGTAGAGCATATCTTTTCGTTTAGTTTTAATTGGGCACGTTCGTGAGATTCACTTAGCGCTCGCCGCACAGTTGCTCGGCCCAGCTCTGAATTAGTCATACGTGGCGTATGCGCAATGTCGATGCAGTGCCACAAGAGGATGCCTGATGACGGCAGCCAGTCAGCAGGTCAGCACGGCACTAAGCTGTCTAATGAGAGAGAGAGAGGGAGGTAGGGAGAGGGAGGTGTGACAACTGCATATTTCACTAAGCTGTTTCAAGGCTGGCCGCAAGGATATATAGCGCTGGTAACGAGTCAAGGTCAGCCAACGAGATTCATAAAAGGCAATTAGAGGCCATTGGGAATGCGGCAAAAGGCGAACAAAGACACACACCACAGCATACACTGTGCGACAAATTTAAGTTTATATACATATATTATAGATTGCAGATGAGAAATCGAATTATTGATTTTAAATTCTAGATTTTACAAGCCTTAGCTTATATTTGTGTCTTTAAATACCCTAAACGTAACTGTAATACATTTTTTTTTTTGCAACTCTTGGGAGTCGACCCTACGCTCGAGTATCAATAACAGTTGCCAGTTGGCCGATCTACCCTCTGATCTAATCAGATTGCCAGGCATGACGGCGGCAGCGAATGGCTTTAATTAAATAATTAGCATAAATTTTTAATTAAAAATCATCGAAGCGCTCAAAGTTAGCCAGGCACACAGAGTCAGCCTGGGCTTAAGGGTGCCGGCACTGGTAGGGCTGCGCGCCAACCCTACCCGCACGATCGCCTGCAGCAACCCCCGATCGGGCGAGAGTGTCAGCTGGCGTGTGTGTTTGCGCCCCTCGAACTACCCCCATTAAGGTGTCCCATTAATCAAATGGCGTGCGATCCGCCGACATTGTTGTTTGCCTGCTCGGAATGGTAGTCTCTATAAGTAGTTCCCTCAACTCACCTTCGTTTTACTACAGCTCGGAAAGCAAAGCAATAAAATTCAAGTTTATGAACACTAAACAGAAATCCTACATAATCCTAGTTTTATAGTAAAGCAATTAAAAGTCAATTTTTATAGATTGTCGCGATTTTAGTCTTAAAAGAAATTAATTATCTTGGAATATATTTCGAAACATATTAAGGCATGTGTAAATAAATGTTTTTAAGATTTTAGAAACATAATACATATGTGTAAATAAATTAAAGAAAAGTTACATTTTTTATAAATATAAAAAATTTGTTGAGGGTATTTAAAAAAAAAAAATAGTTTTTGAATTTATTACTTTATATTTTCAAAATTCCTAATAGAATGTATATTAAACACATTTATGTTTAAAAATACACATTTAATTCATTTATGCATATCTATTTTATTTCTAAAATTAAAAAAAAAACGACTTTTAAATTACTTAATTTAGTTCTTAAAAATTTTCATATAATTAGATATACCTTTCCTTACACCCTTCACTTTCTCCGTTAATGTTGAATATTTTCTATATGATTCGAGATATAGTTCTAATTTTTGTTCCTATAGGACTCTGTTTTATTCTCTTTAATGTGAAAAAAGATTGAGCTCTGAAAAATTCCAGGAAATATTTAAAAAAAAATTTTGAAAAAAAGCTTACAGAAAACGGTTGCTAAAAGTTGGTCATCAGGATAGCGCATTTAAATCTCGCTCAATTCAACAACTAGAGTTACCAATTTTTTTTGTAGGTCATAAATATGATCTTCAATAAATATATGTTTCTTTTTTAATTATTTAAAAATATTACTTATACATATATTTTTTTGTAAATATATAAAATATTTGAAAAAAAAAATTTATTGCTTATTATTATTATCAATAATATGTATATATTTTTTATACATTTTTTTTTTAATTTTTAAAAATGTATATTGCTTATTATTATTATCAATAATATGTATATATTTTGTAAATTTTTTTTTTAATATTTAAAAATTTTAAATATATTTTAAAGTTGTTTAAAGAAAACAAAAAACACAATTTCGTCTTTAGAATGTCGTGTTTCCATATATATTTTTTATATAAATAATAACAAAATATTTCAAATGTGTTTTGTATAGTAAGAGCATGTTTTTTTAGCTCTTTTAATTTTTTTATTGGAATTTTGATACTCTTAAATTTTATTTAGAGTTTTCAAACAATTTTTGTTGTATTTTTAAATAGATCAAATATTTTTTTTTATGGATTTCTATGTGTATAAGCACAATTCTTAGATTCTAAATTATATGCTTACTAAAAAAAAAAAGATTTTTTATGACCTATTTAATTAAGCTAAGTTTCGTTGTCTGTATTTCTTCGGTATTTCTTTGGTATTTTTAGGGCGGTTCTTAGGTATTTTCCATGGGAATTTGCAAATAATTTTCGGACTCAAATTTCCACCACATAGCGACTGCTGCTGGACGGACTTATCGAGTAGTAGCTGTTCTCTGCGAGGGGAGAAATATGTGAATTAGAAGAAATGCTGCAGGGGGTGGAGGGGGATGGGGTTGGGGAAGGGGTTTGTAATTTTCACTCACCTTCGTCGCTGTCGAAGCTGTAAAAGTTGTCATCGTCGCGTGTCATGCTGCGGCGGCTGCGTCGCGCCTGCGCACGCTGCGACTGCGGCGCCAGAGCCGGCGCGTTCAGCGTGTGGGCCGCGGTGGGCGTCGAGCTGCGCCGCCGGCTGTCGCTCAATGGATAGGCCAGGGGCGAGCCGTACTCGCTGCGGCTGCAGTTCGAGTTTTGCCTGTCCAAACTCAGCTGCAGCTCGGCCTGATCTCGAGCCAAGTGGCTATTGTTGTTGTTGTTTGGGTTTGGTTGAGTTGTCACAATATTTGGTATAGCTTTGGGCTTGGCATTCGTTGGCGTTCGCTGCAGCTCCTGTTTGTCGTGCTGCTGCTGCTGCTCTTGCTCCTCCTCTGGTTCGTCGTCGGCATCGCTGCATGTGGTCAGCTCCTCGCTGTGCAGCCGCCTGGCGCAGAGGCGTGGCCGGCCCTCGAAGCGCGAGATCAGCTTGTTCACTTTGCCAAAGTCGGAGGGATGCATCTGCTCGTTGTAGGTGAGCCGGAGCGAGCTGGTCTTGACCAGCGGCTTGGACGGGCGCGTCGTGGAGGCGCTGCGCTGCGGCAGGCTGCTGAGAGCCACAGCTGGAACTGGCGGTGCAGCGGCCAGTGGTGCTGCTGGTGGCTTGCTGACGGGCAGCGGCGGCGGCACTGCATCATAAATGGGCGCCACGATGCGGGGCGGCGGTGGACGACGCAGCGGCAAAGGCGGCGGCGGCGGTGACACGGATGGAGGACGTTCCGCCAAGGCAACGTCGTCATCCTCATCCGCATCATCATCACCATCCTCATCCCCATTCCCATTCTCATCCTCATCCTCCTCTGCGGATTCACTCTTATCCTCCTCGTCCTCGAGCGGCTGCTGCTCCATGAGGCTCTCGCAGCTGTTGCCAATCTGCGGCGTCTGGCGACGTATCTTGGTCACCCGCGAGCTGCTGTCGTCCGCATCCTCGCCGCTGTCGCAGCTGCTGCCGGCGCTGATCCTCAGCACGGGCGCATTGCGCAGCGCCTCGTCGAAGTCCGCGAAGGCGGCGGCGGCGCCGCCGTCGCCCTCGAAGATGTCGATGCTCTTGGGCTTGTAGAGCGCGGGAGCGGGCCAGACGCTGGCGCCCAGCTGCTGCGCCTTAAAGTCGGCTATGATCTGCTGGTTGGACACCCACTGGTGCTTGGCCGGCGACGAGGACGGCTTCGGCGGCGGCGTCGCGGCCACCGCGAGGATCAGCGTCGACTCGTAGGCATCCGTGTGCTGCTGGTGGATGAGCACGCGCGGATAGTCGGAGGCGGCGGTGGCCATCTGCTGCTCCACAGTGGCCTCATCCTCCAGCGACTCGCTGCTCCAGGCCGTTGAGGCGGCCAGGTCGCCAGGCGATGGCTGCGACCGCGGCTCCAGCTCCAGCTCCATTTGGCCGTACGCCTCGTCGGCGCGCACATCCTGGCCGCTGTCCTCGCTGTCGCTGCTATCGCTGTGATGGTAGGTGGCCGCCAGCTCCTCGTCATCCAGCTCCACGGGCTCGCGGCCAACGGTGTTCGGCTTGTTGCCCGGCTCCGGCTGCGGCTCCGCCTTGTCACCGCCGGAGCGCTGAAAGAACTTGAGCTGCTGCACCTTCTCGTTGAGCCTGGTCATCGTGCGCTCCAGGTGGGCGCCCACGCCGAAGCCAAAGGCGGCGCCACCTGCCGCCGCCTGCTCCTGGCTCTCGTCGTTGCCCTTGAAGCTGCGGCGCCAGCGCTGCTGCAGCTGCTCGCTGGACGTGAAGCGACGCAGCCGAGCGCGCAGCGTGCCGCCCGAGCTCGCTCGAGTCTTGGGCTCATCGCCGTCGCCGTCGTCGTCGTCGGTGTCGTCGGCCGCTGGCTTGGCGGCGGGCTGATGCACGCGCTTGATGGACTTGCGCAGCCGCTTCAGGTTCTGCCGCACCGCCTGGCGCACGGGCTGCGGCTCCTTGGGCCGCTGCTGCTCCGACTGCTGCTCCACGGGCATCGGCAGCGGCGGCTGGCGGACGCGCGAGAAGCGGGTGGCCGCTATGCCTGGTTTCTTGCGCGGCACCGGCGGCAGCTGCGGCTGCGGCATCGCCTCCTCCATGCCGCTCTCGTCGCCGCTGTGCTCGGCCACGCTGCGCCTGTGCCGCGGCAGCGACTCCTTCGCCTCCCTCGCCTCCTCCTCCTTCGTCCTCAGTGTATTCTGCCGGGTCAGGGGCAGCGTGCTGATGTGTATATCGTAGTTGTCGGCTATCTGGCGATCCCGGCGCGCCTGCGCCTGCTGCTCGACGCGTCGCTCCGCCTCGTACTGCTCCACGTAGCGATCCACCTCGATGCCGTCCCGCCGCACCACCGTCTGCTTGGCGAACAGATGCTTCAGCCGCAGCTCGCTCAGGCTCTTGTAGCCCCGCTGCAGCCGCTGCGTCAGGCTGCTGCCGCTGCGCTGCGTCGTCTGCGTCGTCTGCGGCGTCGCGGCGTCGTCAAGGGCCAAGGTTGACGGCATTTTAACGGGACTAATCGGGTGTGACGCACGTGCCGTCGCGCCATATGGCGCGTAGTAGTCGTCGTCCAGGCTGCCGGCGCTGCGGTAGGTGCCGCCGGCACTCGGCTGCAGATGCTCCTCCGACGCCACCTGCTCATGCATCAGCGAGCTAATTGTCGATATGCGCTGCGGCGTCCGATTGATGAACTGTGCCTGGGCCATGCCCGATGCCGACGCTGACGCCTCTGCCTGCCGCTCGCCAGCTGTGGGCGCGGCTGGCGGCGCCTTGCCGCTGCCATTGGCGCGTGAGCCTCGAAAGAGGCGACGAGCAGCGCGCAGCTTGGGCAAAGATTTCGGCAGCTTCAGCTGGGGCAGCGATGTCAGCTTGGCTGCAAGAGAGGGAGGGAGAGAGAGAGAAACATTACAAGTCGCCTTCACCTTGAGCATCACTTGTCGTTTGAGCTGGTTCAAGTACAGAACAAGTTCACAATCAATTTAGATCAATTTACAATATTTGATGAGCTCGACAAGAGGCTGAGAAACAATTGGGAGTATCCGACTAGGAGATACCCGCTCACCTCAACAAAGTATTAATAACTTTTCGAATATTTATGTATTTTGATTTCAAGTTATCCTTATTTTACGCAATGAATTTTGCCATAAATAAACCTAATAGATCCACATTGATAATGAATTATAAGTTGTACAGTTCTGGTATCTCAGATCAATGCATTCGCTGGTATAGGCAAGCAGACAGGAGTCAGTATAGTCAATAAAGGTCGAATCGTGATATAAATATATATAACAAGATGAAAGAGGTATTCCTCATTCGCTTATTATGGATCCATAATTATAAAGAACAAGATCAAAAAAGTATACTTTACTCGCTTTTTATGGATTCATTAATATAGATTATAAGATCAAAGATGTTTTCTTCATGCTCTTTATACATTTGCTTGTATATAAAAAGTATATAAATATCTCTAGATTAATGAACCATATCAGAGCTAGTTCTCTCTCAGTAATATTGAAAACCTGACTTTCAATTTTTGTTTGCTTTCTAGAACTGGTAACTTAAAAACTTTTATGAAGCTGTTAGAAAACAATAAAATATGAACTAGTTTAGTAAATAAAGTTGACAAACAGTTCAAGCTTGAAAGGTCCCTAGTCATGTGAGCTACCTCACTGTCGCATCAGACTGAAGTATTCCAAATGTAAAAACTCTTCGAAAAAAAAAAAAACAAAAATCTCTTAAAAACTCTATGTGACTAGTTCATTTTAGCAGTTGATCAAGTTATCAAACAATTCTAATTTAAATACTTTTTTAACACCTGCAGTCCTTTTGAGAACTAGTTCACTGAAGTTATCCAAAGTTAAATTTGCTATGTGAATTAGTTCTTTTGAGCAGTTGGTTAAGTTATCAAACGCTCTGTAATACTAGCAATTCGTATGTGAACTAGTTCACTGAAGTTTTCCAAAGTTATTTTGCTATGTGAATTATTTTGCTAGTTCCTTTGAGCAGTTGGCTAAGTTATCAGACACACTGTAATACGTGCAATGCATATGTGAACAAGTTCACTGAAGTTTTCCAAAGTTAAAGGCTTTTTAAATGCTAAACATCATATGAACTAGTTCACTTAAACAGTTTGTCAAACTACCAAAATCTCCAAACTTCAAATTCTCGAACACTCTCAAGGCTCATGATGTACAACCATGTGAACTAGTTCACTTTAGCAGCAAACTGAAGTATTCCAAAGACTCTCCAAAGACTCTGCAACACTCCCTGGGAACTAGTTCGTGTAAGCAGTCAGTGAAAGTACAAATACTCCAAAGTTAAATACTATTTAGCACTTGCAATTAGCATGGGCTCCATACGAACTGGTTCTTTCGTGCACGAGCACCAAGTTTAGTCAAAGTTTATACACTCATTAGAGGCTGGCAATGCTAACCTTTCAGATGCTCGACGTCCAGACGCTGGCACAGATTGCGTAAATCCATGATGCCGTGATGACTGTGACCGTTCCGCTCCGGCGGCTGCTGATGGGGCTCCTGCTGATACTGTAGATGGCTCATTGGGGCAGTGCAGGTGTGATGTTTGGCTACGGCGATATTAGCAATCAACGTCCGTTGCAGTGCAGCATTTTTACCAGTTTGATGTGCAGCACGTTGTTGGCGTCCACAGACAGCTCGGTACTGGACAAGATCCGTCCGTCTAATGCTAATTCAATTAGCGTACGTTTCTAACCCTTGCTTTCTGGCATTCCAATGCTAACTCGCCCTCGTCTCGTATTGGCCCTGTCTGTCTCTGGGCCTCTCTCGAGCCGCCTCCGTCTCAGTCAGTCAGCCAGCCAGCCAGCCAGCTCGTGTTGCATGTTGTCGCTGCATTCTCGCCTGACACATTTTCCATTGAATGGCATTTGGGAATTAGGTCTATGACGACGACGACGCACAGCACAAGCAACAGCAACAACACACGCTGCCCCCACACCATCAGCCCCAAACTATTTTTACTTTTAGTGTGTTTGTGCGCATTTTACAATTGATTCATTGACACTTTTTGCTCACCCTGTAGCTGAGTGGAGAAATGGCTGAGATGTTTGACTATAACAGACTATGAGATGAGAATATTTCAATCAAAATATCATCTAGTCTTTGAGAAATACCGATTTTTAGTGTAAAGACAATTTAAAAACTATTCTAAATTAGTTTTGTTGTGCTTTTATATTATCGATAAATATCGATTTAGGGTTTAATCAGTGTAATACATAATATCTAAAGGTATTTGTGCTTTGAAGATACAAAAAAAAGACTTTAATAAAGTTTCCTTGCATTATTATAGTGTCGATAATTATTGATGCTTGCTAAGCGACTTTAAGCGATATGTCTGACTTTTTATAATATCAACGCCATTTAAAAATGAGAAATTAAATTGTATAGAAAACCATTTAGAGATGATTCTAAATCAGTTTTCGTACTCTTTCATCACATCGAAAATAAACGATTCTTTTCACACTTTCATAAAATCGGTAAACGTCGATGATTCGTACAGAGACGTGTAAGAACGGTCTTTTTAATATCGAAAAGTTTCGATTCTTGCTGCAAAAGCATTTAGATATGTGTAAAAGAGTTCTTAAGAATTTCAAATTATCGATAAATATCGATTAAAATCTTATTCTAAAATCACTTGCAGCATAATCAAAAGTAATTTCAATTAAAAGCATTCTGTTTCCATCTACAGGGTAGCAGCTAGTCGTGCACATCGAACTCAAACACTTTTACTTATTTTCAAAATCGTATTTCTGTTTTCTTCTCTCTGTCTCGGGCGCTGTGGCTCGTCAGTTGTTGACCACTTCCGATGACAGCGTAGCTGTCAATTTGTCGGCTGCTCGGTGACTTTGTTTTTTATTTATTTTTTTGGTTTTTGTCTTTTCGTAGCACCCACAGCAGTAATAATTGCAATTATCGATTTTTAAGTTCGGCCTCTGACGGTCGTCGCTTGTCGTTCACATTTATCGGTTCGCTTTTGGCTAAGCGCACTGCGTGATTCCACAGAATTTCAAACTCTCGCTGCCAGTGCTGGGCGGGTGTGTGTGACCGCAAGTCTAATCAAGCGATTACACGAATCACCTAGATATAGCTAAGCGCACATTCAAGGGAATCAGATTCCGAATGGAATGTAAAGCAAAGTAGTGTAAAATGTCTATGAGATTAAAAGCAAACAATGATTGAACAAAAGAATGGAATCAAATGTAACTCAAGTTCGCAAACATCTACTCTTTGTGCAACTTTTCTTTTGACTCGTTTAGGGAGTGGGAAGAGTATATTGGTTTGGTGTGGTATATTTGTCCGGCTGTCTATATAAATGCAAGGCATGTTGTCTCCATTGAAGCTGGAGACTTGAGATTTGGAGTTGAAGTTGTCGAGATATATGTTTAGTAAAGAGAAACGGGGTCTTTCACAGTGTGAGATATATATAATACTATATATAATAATTAATTGACATATAATATAATAAATATATATAATAAATAATTAATATTACCTCTAATAGAATATTATATATATTTAAAATTGAAAAAGAAGTATATTTTAAAAATCGTATAGTATTGCAGTTGCCTTACCGGTCTCACACATAGTCACATAGATGCTTTGCCTAGTGGGTCTTGGCATATCCAAAAATGTATTTATTTCTGTTAACTGTTTGAGCGAGTATCATACAGTCGTTAATTATTGTTTTTTCTTTTTTGAAAAAAAAAAGTCTCGCACTATTATTTTGTTGAACAGCCTATTTTTAATGAATTTCTCTAAAATCGTCAAAAACAAATAAATTCTGGCTGAAAGTAAGAGGATTTTTTCTTTCTAGGTTCTCTTTGATTCAAAAATACGAGTTTGCCTTTTTTTATATTTAAATTTTATTTATATATTTTTTATGTTTTATTCATTCGACTTAAGTTTTGAGCAGAACAGCACTATTATTTTTATGAACACATTTGTATTAATATAATTTATAATTTATATAAACTGTGTATACATGTGTAAACAGAGTATATATATTATATTATTATTATTTTTATGCCAATTAAAGACATTTTTTATATATATTTATAAAATCTTGAAGTAAATTGAGATAGAAATTGAAACTTGAAATTGAGAACTGAAGAGTTTTTTTTTCTAGTCAAATTCAATCAAAGTTACCTAAGTAGGAATGAAAATATTATAAAATGTTGTATTCTGATGTTCACCAAATATGTCAGCAACATATATATTTAATATATATAGATACCTATATATCATCTAAAATTCCACCAAAGATTTCTGAATAAGAAGCAATCTGCTATAATGTAAATTATATTGAATATGTATATAATAATAATATATTTTACTCTTCTTCTATTTGCAGAACATACACACAGACAACGGCAACGGCAATAACAATAAGCAAAGTGTTATAAACTTTTACAACCGCCGGCCATTTATCTATTATAAGAGTTATTAGGCAAACGAAACGTTTGCCGTTTGAGTGTGAAAAGTAGCTCAATGTGTTCCTCTTCTTCTTCCTCTGCTACTTGGCAGCGATAGTGCATGGAGAGAGGGAAAATCGCTCACTTGGATGCAATTTTCATTAGTGAGAAAATTGTGAGAACCTAAGCAAGAAGGAGAGAAGCGAGAAGCGAGAAAGCAACAAAGCAAAAGCGAAATAAATACAAAGAGAAAGAGAAAGAGAGAAGGCAAGAAAACATTCCAGACCCAGTACAATTGCAACACGACGAAATTGACAATACAATTGCGCTGATAGTTGTAGAGCCCAGGTTTCGCGGAACGGCGCACCGAAAGTGTGGGTGTGCGAGTGTGTGTGAATCCACAGCAACAGCGACGACGACAACAACAACAATTGCAGCACAGTTGAACAACAACTAAGATGCGGCGGCAGTCAACGATGCTGGCCGCGATATTACTGGCTGCCATTTTGGGCAGCTCAACGGCAATGAGTAAGTCGAAAGTCCAATTCCAATTCCCATTCCCATTCCCATTTCAATTCTGAATCTCAATCCCCATCAGACATCCATGTCCAGCAGCTGTGTAATCTCCATCTAATCTCTAATGAAAGCAATTGAATTCGTAGCAGATCGTGTTCGGCTTTCGCCGGAACAATTTTGATCTCAGATCAATCGATAACTGGAAGCAGATCATGCATTTTTAGTCTATACTCTTTCCATGTGTTGTTCATATATCCAAAGGGCATACTTTGTAGGGTGTTTATGTTGGCTTACTTGAAAAGCGCAACTAAGCTGCTGAAAGCTCTTTTTTGATTGCCTGTTTATCACTTGTAAAATAGACTAACTAGATGAACTTTGTATAAATTTGCTTTATTTGAGAAATTTCCAAAAATGTATACACTAAAAATTATATAGGGGACATGAAAGCTTATAGATTGCTTCTGTAATCAGCTTACATATCACTCATATTAAACCATTATTTATTATGAATAGCTTTTAAAGTTTAAATAAAACACAAATATGTGCCTTAAAGCTCCCGAAAGATTATTTCATTTCTTCTGTAATTTTGTTTCTGCTTAATTCAATATGTCTCATTAAAGCAATATTTATCATTTAAAGCACTTTGATTTTAAGAATAATTGTGTGCTTTAAAGCTTCTGAAAGTTGATCAATTTCTTTTGTAACTCTTACTGTCTGTATTAATATTTGTCATAATAAACATATTTGTGCTTTGAAGAGCACAGTGTGACTTAAAGTTCTTGAAAGTTTTTCAACTTCTTCAGTTATTGTGTTTTCAGGCTATCCTTAAAAAGTTACTTAAATATTCTTATATTTAAAAAAAAAAAACACATTTTAAGTTGCAAAAACAATAAAGCCAAGTATCCTGAAAGTTTTACTATTTCTTCTTTTTTATGTATTATCCATTACCCATTTTCTTTGAATTTTGTATACCTTTTCTTACATTGAACAAGCACTAAACTGTGCGTATATGCGTGTCTAAGGCCTCATCTAAATGCTCTTCTTCAAAATGCTTAAAAAAACTTTTTTTAATCGCTTTAAAGCGAGCTTTAGCTACATTCTCTAACACTAAACATTTCTCATTTCTTAAATTCTTTTGCAGTCAATTTCAAAGTTTATCCCTCTATTAAACTAGCTTTCAAACATTTGTATAAATTTCCTTTGAATGTATATATTTACACAGATTCTCCCTCGAGAACCTCTTCTCATACCTACCTTACCTATTAGTTGTAATGACAGTTTCCAAGTCTTTTCCGCCTTTTACAAATTCTTCTCCCTTTCACAGCCTCAAATGCGATCTGCCTGATTCGTAAACCTTTGTCATTTAACTCCAAACAAATTTCCATCTTCCGTCTATGCAGCCCACTCAAAATGTCTTATATTGCACTATTCTTAGTGAGAGTTGTGGATGTTGAAGACTTTATTTATACACTCGCTTCGGGAGTGGACGAGGTTGACATAGAATTTGGCTAAGGCCCACCTGAGCCACTCTCCCATTGGGCCAATTTTGAGCCATAAAAATAGCCACCGACTGCGACAGCATTCGTTATAAATAAATGTGGAAAAGAACTTTTTAAGTAGACTAAAGCGACTAGAAATAGAGCGCGCCAGAGAGTGAGATTTACGCCCTAATTTATGTGCCAAATTAGTGAAGTCTGCCCGCCCCCTATTACTCTTGTTCTTCTACTTATTCGTGTCATTCCTTTCAGACAATTCCCCGCCGCGGATCATCAAACAGCCTCCCACAGATGAGCTGCTTTTCAAGGTGGCGCAACAGAACAAAGAGAGCGACAAGCCATTCATTATTGAGTGCGAGGCCGATGGACAACCGGAACCGGAGTAAGTACACATTACTCTATAGTATATATTATAGTCCAAAACTAGATCGAGCCAATACACAACATTCCGCTCGCTATATTTAGTGCAGATCAACTATTTGGCAATTTACATAAATCAATTTAAAGCAGGCCCATGCCAAACAACATTTCGATTTCGTTGTTGTTCCCCGCTCTCTTTAAACTATATTTATGTGGTATGGTATGTGTGTGTGTGTGTGTGTGTGAGAGTGTGTGTGTGTGTGTGTCTGTGTGTATTTATCCTCTCAACATTTCGCTTATTTTTTCTACATTTTGAATGTCTTCTACGTTTGTCTGATTTTAGATTTCGTTTCTAGATTTCATAAAAGCAAACAATTTAAATATTTTTGTCTAAGTCTCTTAAGATTATAGAAGAGTCTACTTGACAAATGTAATTCCAGCTATTTGTCAAAAATAAATAACAAAAATATGGTTTTTAGATTTCTTTTCACGCATTTGATTTTATTGAGATTTTCTTTAGATTTTTTTTTTTTAAATATTTCCAATTAGCTCTAAAGAAGAACTAACAGAAAACTCTAGTATTTATGAAGCTAAGATTAAAGAATTATTAAAATCGAAGTATTATATATTTTTTAAACAATTTTTAAAATTAAAAATATTATTTTTTGTTTTATTTTAATTAACTTCATTAATATTTGAGGTATTTTCCTAACTCCTAAGCAAATTTAGTTCGCAAATAAAAAAAAATATATTAAAATCGATATTATTATGTATTTTTTAACAATTAAATTCATTAATAATAAAGCCATTTCCCCAATTCTTCTCGCACTTCAAATTCAATTTAAAGCAGTATAAGTCAACAGTATAAGTGTGAGAAACAAATTTAGTTCACAAATATAAAATATATATTGAAATAAAAAATATTAAACATTTTTTTAACAGTTTATAAAATTAAAAATATTATATATTTTTCATTATAATTTTACTTCATTAATATTAGACGTATTTCCCTAACTCTTCTCGCACTTTATATTAAATTTAAATCAGTATGATTGTTAGAAGCAAATTTAATTCGCAAATAAAAAATATATATTAAAATCAAAAATATTATACATTTTTTAAACAATTTTTAAAATTAAAAATATTTTATTTTTGGGTTAAATTAATTTAATTAATATTAGAGGCATTTTTCTTTTCGCACTTTAAATTCAATTTAAAGCAGTATAAGTCAAGCAAATTTAGTTCGAAAATATAAGAGTTAGCTCAGTGAATTAAACGCCAGGTGGCGCTTTGGGCAGTGCAGCTGATGATTTCCTTGAGTTGAGTGCATTTCTCCACGCTCTGCCACGCCCCCAATTAGATTTTTCACTATATTTAGTCACACACGTCAGACTAAGTGAATTGTTTTCTTACTTAAATAATATTCCAGCTGCTAAAAGCAAAGAAATTGTCGATGATTAAGTCAAATGATGATGGGGGCATTCTATGAATTTCAATGACTCACACGTGTCTGCACATGTCAAAAAAAAAAAAAAAAACTAAAAAAAAATCAAGTTGAGCTTTTTTTCTTCTCTTTCTCATATAGAACCTGTTTGCAATAGAAACACGTTTCTATATTATATTGCTGTTATATTCATTATGTACTTGTCCCATTCCATTCCATTGCATTTATTCGTTTCGAAAATGCGGAATTTCATTTTTATTTTGACGCGCTTGGACGATGACCTCATTTGTGATCCGAACACAAACAACGCACGTAGGCTCAGCTAGAAGAAGTGCGTGACGTGTTGTATGAAAATATGAAAAATAGCTACAACGAAAATAGTTTTTCCGAGCACAGCAGCAGCAGCAGTAGCAACAGATGTCAGCTAGCTCTCTCTCTCCCTCGCCCTCTCCCTCTTCCTCTCCCTCTCTCAGTCGCTTAACCTCTGCGAGAGAGTTGGCAATGTGTAAAAACACAATTTCCACACGCATTTTCCTTTTCTTTTTTATTTATTTATTTTTACAACTGCTCGTCAAATGGGTTAATAGTGGAAAATGTGCGCTCGGCTTTTTGGGCCACGGCGATGATGTTCTTGCCGCCGCTGATGATGATGATTATCATCATCAGCTGAACCGCTTGATGAGGTTGGCAAGTGAGCGTCGAGCAGGTACGAATGATAACCAGTTTGACCGGATGGTCCGGCACGCTTAGAATATGCGATTACACACATATAAAATATATATATATATATCTTGTTAAATGCGAGTATATAGCCAGAGCTATGGGCATTACGTAATGCCAGCGGGCTGGGTTGGCCACGACTTAATTGCTCGATTCTCATGAAGATCAACGCGCGAGAGACCGGCAATTGCAGCGCCATCTGGCGGCGCTTCCCTGTACACACGTCGCCTGGAAATCATTTTTCCTCTCATTAAAATTCATTAATATTGCATTTCATTAATTTCTTCTCCATTTGCAAAATGTTCGAGCGAAAGTAAAAGTTAAACTAATTGATTAAGCTTAATAACTGCAATTGAATAATTAAATCGAGTGAGGCAAAGGCAATTATTTTAAACTCACTTAAACTTAAATACGTTTCGTATTACGTGAATGAATACGGCTTATCGTAATTATAAGCAGCTCCCATTAAGTTTAAGTGTTGAATGAATTAAAGTGAATATTAATTGTATGAAACTCAAAGGAGTTGTACTCGAAGAGGTGAGAAAGGTCTAGGATTTTCGGTAAATGCAAGGGAAATATTGAGATCGAGATCGAGATCGAGCAGATCGAGCTACCACATCTAGATCTTGATGATAATGAGCTGATCGTCGTTCCAAAGAGGATCGTCTCTTATTTCAAATTCTTATAAAACATCTTCGCATATCTCTAAACAAGCTCGTTTTGGAGTTGAAGATGATCGTAGATATTCTCCCGCTGTGAAAGATGATTTATTAATACCATAATGAAGTCAGTAATAAATCATTGATAAATGATTTAACCACAATATTATGAATTATTATTTCCGACTCAATAATAAAGCAATTTATTGTTTTTAAAGTTCAGAACACAATATTATTTCTAATCTTACAAGAAAAAATATTTTTTTTATATTAACGTCTGCTTTAGGTCGTTGTCAGATTACTATTGGGAGAGGTAAATGAATACATTCATTCCAACATAAATATTACTGAATGTTTCAGTAAATTTAGCAGATAACAAAAATGGGGAAAAAATTAAAAAAGCTAGCAATGTGTTCTTATGCACCGACCTAACTAAATCTATTTATTATCTGACTTTCTATTAAATTTACTTCACCTATTAACATCAGTGAAGATATTAAAAAATTATATTAAATATTTTATATACAATATAGATACTTTTAAAACCTTTATATATTTATAAATAAATAACAAAAGCTTTAAATGATTTTTAAAAAAATATTTAAGGGAAATACATAATAATGATTATATACTTATATAGAATATCATAGATATAGCTTCACATCACTTGCAACTCAGCAAAGTCTTATAGATCAAACTTGTATTCATATTAGACAAATTTCTTTTTACGCCCTGAAGTTAAATTGAAAATGAGGAATCAGTTTAAATTGACTTTGTCTTCCTTATCAATTTATACCAACGCCCACTTAATGTGCATTATTTATGCTTCCACATAGAAATCATATATTCAAAGAAAAAATCAGCATAATTCTCGTATTACATCGTTCGATTGATGTGTGCATTAAATGAAACCTCACGTAACACGAACTTTTATATGCCAAAGATATCAAATCGATTTTGTGGGTTAGTGGAACTCGTCTCAGTACTTTTCTACACGCATAAAGAGATTATGGAAAGTAAGTAATTAGAACGGGGCGTATGCGTAATAAAGTCGCGCATAGTTCAGCTCACAATGGACTCGCATTGGCCCCTCACGTATCGCCAGACTCGAACTATACGCCTCTGTGATTCAGCGTGACACACTTAGTTTTTTGTTCTTGTTGTCATTGGCTGCTGCTGCGGCTGCTGCTGCTGTTTTTCACTAATGTGCACACTATTGCTGCTGCTGCTGCTGCTGCTGCTGCTGCATAGCGGCGCAATGCGTGCACAGCTATTTATAGAACGCCCAAGTGTTGATCATTTTCCATGCGCTCGTCGAGTGGGTAGTATAGTATTTTTTGTTAAGAAAAGCGATTGGTTAGATTAGCATCTCTCTAGGGTTCTTCGATGCATCTAAGTTATATGTATATAATATAGAGATGTCAAAGACTAAATAGAAAATATATATTAAAAAGAAAATATATATTTTAAAAAGATGCATCTATGTATATGTATAATAGAGCTATCAAAGATTGAATACTATATTATAGAGTTCTAAAGGCAGTATTAGTCGACAAATGTCTCTCATCTCTGCCCAACTATACTTAACCTTACCCCTTTTTTAATGAACACTTCAATAATCAACTTTCTATGAAAAATGCATTCAAGTCAGGTATTTCGCAGTCGAGTTCTATAGGCAGTATCAGTCGACAAATGTCTCTCATCTCAGCCCAACTCTACTTAACCTTACCACTTCTTTAATGAACACTTCAATAATCAACTTTCTATGAAAGTCATTCAAGTCAGGGTATTTCATAGTCGAGTTCATTATCAGTCGACAAATGTCTCTCATCTCAGCCCAACTCTACTTAACTGTACCACTTCTTTAATAAACACTTCAATAATCAACTTTCTATAAAAATTTCATTCAAGTCAGGGTATTTGGCAGTCGACTACTCCCTGCTGCAATAACAACTATTATTCGTTCTTGTTTATTTTTGGCTTTTAGCACTTCGTTGCTAATAAAATTATAATAATAATAAAACTGCTATTCAATATGCAGCGCACAAATGTGGGCAGCGGGTGGGCGTGGCATGCTTTATTTCAATTGTATTGCCGCAAGTTGAAAGAAACTGGGCAACTGCGCTGTGCGTGGATGCATGTATAGGTGTATATGTGTGCATGTTTGCTCGACCCATTGGCATTCGAAAAGTATTGCTCGTCGGAGCAGTGGACGTGACAATCGTGTAGTTCTTGCAACCCAATTTGATACGCTTCAAATGGGCAATAATCAAATACAATATTTATGACAATCAGCCAAGAGCGTTCGCCGGAAGCGGTGCAAATGATTAATGCTACTCGATTCTACAATTTCAACTGAAATGCGTTTAAGATTATTGAAGCTCGCCCTTAAAGCGGGCATTAACGAAAACATTGAATGAGAGCGGAAAATGAAAAATTCTTTCCAGTTTTTAATTTAACAAGTTACTCGAATGGGCCTTAACACTTTAAAGTTCAAGTTCCATACAACATATATGAAAATATTATTAAAAATATGGATTTATGGGCATTTATTTAAAGATAGACATATTTTGCAATTTTTTGGTACAATATTTATATTTTGTTTATTTTTTTTTACATGTTTCATATTCAAGTTTTTTTTTATTATTTATTAGGAATTAAAATAAAAAAGAAATGATTTTTTGAAGCACTATAAATTACATATATTATATGCTATTGAATACTTTAAAGGGAAAAATATGAGAAATATTTATAAATAATGAAAAAAATTAAAAAACAAAGAAACTCGCAATACTTTTAGAATATTCTACCTAAGGGAATTCTTCCCTTAAAGCTTTATAAATTTAGCTTAAAATAAACTTTTGACTTTCAATAACAAATTCACATTTCATAATCTTTTTTTTTTGGTATTATAAAAGATTTTCAAAAAAACATATAAAAAAGAATTCATATTGTATGGAATTAATTAAATGATTAAATATATGATTTCATGGTCAAAATTAAAGTGAATTTTGATGCGAGCTTATCTGTGCGCGCTGGCAATCCTTTGTCATTCGAATAATGCTGATCGCAGCCGATAGATACATATATACGTGAGCACTCATACATATAATAGTCGGCATTGTTTAGAGTCAAGTGCACAACAAAAGTAAATATATATATATATATTCAGAGAGTCGAGATGTCAGGTCCATTCAACTGGGCAGCTGCGAGTGTTGTTGCTGCTATCTCATCTATTCCACGAGCGTGTGCGTCGCGCAAGTTCCCCAAACTTGTCTGCGCCAAGTTGGCAAAACTAGTTTCCCATTGTGTGGGCGTGTGCGAAACAGAGGGGCACAGAACAAAGACAAAACAAACAACTTTTGTTTAAAGTTTTAAAACATATGTTGGCGTCGTCGAGTGTTGTTGGTGCCGGCAGCCAACTGCTGCTCCTCCATTGATTTTTCTGGGCAGCAGCTCTGCAGGAGCAGAGCAACTTCGTGCGGCGGCTGCTCCGTTTTTGCGCCCTCGGGCGGTGGTAGCATAAATTACGTATACGCCACGTCGGCAGCAGCAACACATGTTGCCCCAAGTTGCAAGCAAGCACGACTATGAAATACCCTGCACAGCTATTGTGCCTTTTTCTTAGTTATCTTATCGACTTCAGTCAAGTTAAGTGTGCTTATTTACAGGGCATGTGCTAGTGCCTCTTGTTGCCGTGGGTCTCATTTGTATCTCCTGTAGGAGGCAGCAGCAGCTTCATTGATTTTTCACGCCCGACTGCGGCCGCTGATGTCCTTGGCTGTTATTTTTGCTCCTTTGGCGCCGCTACTTTGTTGTTATTGTTTGTTTTTATAGCCGCTTCATGTTTATTAATGAGCCCGGTCTCGACTAACTGGCGCCCGCTCCCGCTCCGGCTCAGCTCGACTGAATTTCAAAAATTTCTAGCACAATTGCAGCTCACACAAGTTGCAGCCAACAACTACCCCAAATATATAATAAAATGAAATCAGTTTCGAGCAGCCCCTGCCTAAGCTTGGAGCAGACAAACACAACACACTCGCTTAGCCCTGTTACACCACCCATGAAATGTGCCTAGTCCATTGTCGACATCATCGTCGTCATCGCGTCGTCGTCGTCCATCGTGATTAAAATCAACTTCATCAGCGCATTTTACCATTTTTGGAACGCCTCAAGCGCAACAGCAGCAGCAGCAGAAAAAAAGAAGCAAAATTGAAACAACTTTGGGGGCAAGTTGAGACGAGAGTTGCTCAACTAACAGATGCCCTGCAAGTTACCAGGTATATATAGTCAGATATATATGGCTTATATGAGATAACTTTGGGAGTTGATGCTTTGAGTCTAGATAACCAGAGACTTAACTGATAAATATAGATTCTATAATCATATTTTAAAGAATTTAAGTCTTCACATTATATAATTATATTGATATATAAGTCTTATATAGGCAAGCCTTAAATATTTGATTCATTTACTCTATAGATGACCAGAATAGATTCCTTCACTTTATAGATAACTGGATACTTCATTTATATATCTTATAAAGGCAATCCTTAAAAACTTGTTTCATTTACTCTACAGATGACCACAGACTTAACTGATATATATAGCTTATCTAAGCCAATTTTAAGACTTGATTCCCTCACTCTATAGACCATTTATAGTAATACCTTACAAAGTATTCTTCTTTAATTTTCCGACAATTGTTGACACTGAGAACGTAATTATTATAATGGTTAGCCTTTTGACTTCCCTATGGCGGCACACCCGAAATGTTTACCCTTTGCAAGACAGGGCATCAATGGCAATGCAGACGTAGGCTGAGCAGCCGCCCCTCGCCAAGCTGGTCTGGCTGGCTGGCTGGCTGGGGGGAGTTGCTTCCACTACTTCCGCACATGATTCATGCGTATCAATCAAACTTTGGCACAAACGACGTTGTCATTTGTCATTTTGTTGGCTTCGACTTTTGGTAATTGGGGCGGTAAAGCTGCCGCACACACATACATATATAATATATATATATGTATATGCATAATGTGTGTATCCATGAAGTATATTGAATTTCTGTGCAACATTTGTTCGCAAATTGAAGAAAATCGATGAACTGCGACGCAGAAATGACACAGGCGACTGCTTAAGCCATAAAGTTCAGTTCATCTAGCTAAAGGAAGTTCCAGAAACTTTTGATGTTGCGACAAGGGCTGGATATGTAAATGGAAGAAGAACATTAAAGGGCAGAGAATGCTTGATAAACCCAAGCTATAAAAATTCTTGGAGTTTAAGTTGTTTTCGATTCGAGGTCTTTGTGGTGCCTTGTACAGGCTATGATGGTCCTCAAATACTGTAAACAAGTCTTAAGTGCATCATACATCACATTACATTATATCAAAGACAACATTGAACAGATATCAAATCAACATTTTCAGCTTGATAAACCCAATCTATAAAGATTTTTAATCAAAAATAAAGTTGCTTTCTTTTCAAACTCTATACTGATCCACATATACTCTAAGCTTCATAAAAAGTTTTCCTCTAACGTACATCATACTTCACATTACATTATATCAGAGAAGACAACATATAACCCATACAGTCTATAAAGATATAGTAGCTTAAAAAGCCCCATCTCTAAAGACTCTTAAAACTAAAGTTCTTTTCTTTTCAAATTCTATGATGGTACGCAAAATACCTTCAACTTAATCCAAAAAGTTGCTCTTAAATACATCCTACAGCACATCACATTTTATTACAACATAACACTATATTTATATATATAATAGTACCAGCTCTAGCTCCCTAGATATATTACAAAGATATCAAGTTCTTTGTTCTTTAGAATTTCGAAAATCGTGAGCAGTAAAGATCTAGCCGCGATTGTATATCGTGATATCTTGAGTTTTGGTAAACAGAAGCTCGCGTTTAGCCGCTTACTTTCTTGTGTAACAGTTCCCACGTTGTGCAATGCCTCAGTTGAAGCCCGGCTTACCCTTTTGCCTTTTCGCTCTCTCAGGTTCTTCCTCATTGCCTTAGAACATTTCTCCAGTCGTATGTACTTTGCCGCCTTGCCGCTTTCTTCGCCCTGTGTCTTGACTCATTATAATTATGTGCATGTTCTGCTGGTTGCCTAGAAAGTTATGGGCCAGGTCTGTCGTGTATGCCCATTGCATCATTTTGGGCTCTTTAATGACCGTTGAGCACTGTGAGAATTCTAATGTCGCTGCCCTTAAACCGCTAGGCAGCCGGCAATAAAAACGGTTGTCGTCCGCCGCACATATCCAAAATTGTGCCAGCCGGTTTCCGGTGCAGGTGCTTTATCCGTGCGTTGATCTATGTAAACGGAGCGACAATTGAGCCGAAAGCATTGGGAATCAATATTCCATAAACAATGGCAATGGGCTTCAATGTTACAGCACTAATTGCGCAATAAGTCATGAAGAGGCCTATTCGATCAACGATTATTTATATTATTTTGGCGTTATAGGTAATACAAGACAATAATCGATAGACGATAACTTACTTTATACCTAAAAAAGTTTATTTATTGCATAAAAAGAAATAAAAAGCAATAATCGATTAAAGATAACACATGTATTCCTATCACTACTATTATAATTATGTTCAACGATTAAAGACAATAATCGATAGCTCTTCTAAAAATAGATTGTTTATTGCGTAAAACAGAAGAAAAAAAAACAATAATCGATTAACGATAATACAAGTCGTTTTATCACAACAATGATAATTGTTTTCAACGATGAAAGACAATAATCGATAAACGATAACACATTTTATTCTTAACTCTACATCGTTAATTGCGCTAAAAAGAATAAAAATCAATAATAACGCAAGTATTTTTTATAATTATGGCCAATTTTGTGTTATGGGTGATGAAAGTCGATAATCAACAGAGCTAAACTCCCTTTATTATATCGGTAAAAACGATAAAATGGATGAATAACTATAACCGATTAACGTCAACAAGAAATTCTTGTCTTTTAGAACAAATTCATAACTTCGTTTCATTTTCATTTTGATGGAAATTATTGATAGATGCGAATCTAACAAAGATATTAATGCCAATAATCAATTAGCCATGACATAATAGCTATGGATCGTTACAGCGATAAATATGGGAATCAACAATCGATAATTGTAGCTAATGCTATAAACATATACAAATAACGTATAAATATTATATTGAAATGTCTATTTAGGCGCTACCAATACCATAAATAAGTAAAGATATCGAAATACACAAAGCGTTATATATACTCGACTCAACCAACGCAAAACACAGATTGCACAGAGATATAGAGAACATAATCTGCTTTTAATATCATTGAAGTTATCGTTAATCGATAGACAAAGTGAAGCAATTATTTAGAAATTTTAAGATCTTGCTGTAAATTTCCTTGTCCCATACTTCTCTCTGTTGACTTGCAGTTAATTATTTATCGATTACAGTCTGTCTATCGATAACTGTTTCTTCTTTGTTCGCTTTTAACCTCACTTAACACTTAGCTATGGAATGTTGTTTTGATTGCTTTGGGATTTGCTGCGATCCAAAAACATTTTTCGCATTCGTTTTTCCTTTTGTTTTTGGTTTTTTGTGCTGTTTACACAGCGCACAGACAATATTTGCATTTCGTTACGTAGCTGCAGTCAGGAGTTGAAGACTCAGCTCTCGGGCTATCTACCTGTGCAACGCACCGCACCTGCCCAGGCGGCTGTCTGGCCTCCTGCCACAGGTGCCACAAGAACACTCATTCTGTCAGCCTTTCATTCATTTGATTCCATTCATGCTGCACAGCGTCAAGTGCTCGAGATGTGGGTGGGACGTGGGGGAGTGTGTGGGTGGGAGTGGGTGTGTGTGGAGTGCAGAGGAATGCCTGGGCAGAGGCAAGCCTTTGGAGTATTCCGGTCTATGAAAATTCATCCGCCAAACGGAATTCCAGTTGCTGCAGCTCTGTGACGTTTGCCCGAGCCTACGCCTACGACCGGGACAAAAGTCTCTCTCTCCCTCTCTCTGTGCACTTCTGTGCCACCAGCTACTGTCGTGTCGAGCATTCATTCATTTCAGATTCAGTCAGTCAGCAAGTCAGTCAGTCAGTTAGGCAGGCAGGCGGGCGGGTGGACTGACAGTGAAGCAATGCGCCCAGCGATGACTCATCCGCCAGAGTCGAAGTTGGAGTTGGAGTCAAAGCTGTGGTCCTCGGCTGCCACTTCAGCCTGCTCCTGCCAGCGTGCGGCACGTGTCGGTTGGGGATTTTGTTTTGTTTGTTTTGCTTAAAAGCGTTTCTTGATAACGCCGAATACCCTGCAAAAGGGGTTTCGGCAGCCAGCATAAATCGATAACAGAGAGCAGCTATCCGGCTTTGTTCGGCATCGGCATTCCCCAGCATTGTGAACCTTATCAGCTGCAGTTTTTCATCGCCTCTGGGCCAATAAAATGAAATTTTATTTATTTTATTTGAAAATGTAATACAAGTAAATAAAAATCAATATTCATGTAACAATCAGAACAAACTTATTTACATATCTAGCCGTACTGCTGTATATAACTATTTTTATATAACTTTACTAGCTTGGCTCACGCAATGGTATTTTTGGAATATATATTTCCATTTCTCTCTCTCCCTTTCCCTTTCTCTTTCTTTTTCCGTATATATATCTCTTTCTAGACTTGCTTCCGCTCTTGCTTAATGAGTTTCACTTAATTGACTTGGCTGTGACTCAGTAGACTAATGAGCAGTGGCAAAACTACTGCTATCACACACACAGCAGGGAGAGGGCGAGGGCGAGAGATAGGCATGTGCGGGCGTTGGTTCATTCGCTCATCATCTGTCAACTGATTGAAGCAAAGCTGTAAATGTTGTAATGTTAATTGCAATTGAAATCATATTTTCAACACTGACTGTGACATTTGACACCGCCCGTCCGTCCGTCCGTCCGTCCGTCCGTCCGTCCGTCCGTCCGACCGTCTGTCCGCCCGTCAATAATTGAAGCACACACCACACCCTGGAGTGCCTATGCCCATGCCCATGCCCATGCCCATGCCAACCCTTGCTCACTCTTCATTTAACACCATTCGCAGCCCGAACTAATGTTCCGTCTGCCATCAAATTTGATGTTTCGTCTGTGGGGAGAGGCGCGCCGAGGAGAGTCGTCGAGTGTTTGTACAAATCGTTTATCAGCAGACTCCAAATTGATTGTTCAAATTAAACAAAAAGCGAAGAAGAGAAAAGCACAAATTGACAGCAAAAATGTTGATATGTTGGACCAAGTACTTAGCAAATAAATTAGCAGCTTTTGTGAGCAATTCGAACAATTGAAACTGTTTACAATGTTAATCATAGATCGGCTCGCCCAGCCAATGGGAAAGCCAAACAAAGTTGACTTTCGTTCAAGTGAGTGTCAAGCTCATGACAGAGTTTTTTACATTTAGAACTTGTTCTATACTCTTTTCCTTTTTTGTTAAATAGAGTTTTCTTAACTGAGTAATGGGTTTGAATCCTGCCTAAAAAATCGATTTGTACTTTATTTTAGACGCTTTCTAAAATAAGTTTTTGTTTCTCTGTTGCCAAGTTCTTATATTTTTACTCTCTCTCAGTCTTTCTCTTTCTCTCTCTCTCTCTCTCTCTCTCTCTCTCTCTTCCTCGCAATGAGTGTATTAGATTTCTGGGAAGTATGAAAAGAAAAATAACCTGTTTGCATGTTAGCGACCCATTAATACCGCCAACGCAGCGAATGTCAACTAAAACTTTTGGCCCATTTTTATGACCAACGCCCTGCCTTACTTCCACTTCCACTTCCTCTTCTCCTTCGTCTTGCTGGCTGATACCTTGGAGAGGGCTTCGCGCTGAGGTCCTTGGCGGCATTTTCGGTGTCATTGCACGTTTGACATGCACAAAGTGTCAACGCGCGACCCCGGGCACGCCCAGTTCTTCGTGACAGTTGGAAGTCCCTTGTAAGCGGCTGCACCTCCTGCATAACTTTTATTTTAATTTTGTTTTTGACAATTCTATTGTGCTCCAGTTTGAGTACATATATATATGCACAGCACTGTAGCATAAAAGCTTTTCGCTGTAAACAATGCGCACTGCCAGCCAACCCCTGAGCCATACAAATCCAACCCAGCGACTTCTGCTGTGGAGTCCACTCAACTCGCTTCGTCTCTCTCTCTCTCTCGCTTTCCATCCCTCTCTATCACTTATTCCTTCTCCCTGTCTTAACTACCTATCGTTTGTTTGGTTCGCGGCGCCAGCCAGCCAGCCATCCAGCCATATGTTGCGTGCCCTTTTCTGATCCTAGTGCTCAAGTTGCTCAGTCCCCAGGCCCGCCGGAGTAGCGGTTGGACGAACCATTTCAAATTTGGCGTTTCCTGTCGACAACAACGGCACAAATTAGTTGCAACTTACCAACTGAATGGCTACTAGCCTAGGCCTTTTTCAAGCCAAAGAAAACTGGAAATGCTCTAACCAGAATTGGCTACATTCCCTTTGTAATGAGTTTAATTGTGGAGTTAAGAAATTCAATTTGTTTCTAGAAATACTGTATTTGTAGGTTGATATGTCTGTATCGGCATATATTTAGTAAAATTGTTGATTAATTGATTTGCTCTATTATCGATTAATTGTTTAAGAGCTTGATTAACTATCGATTAGCTTGTTAATCGTTTAATTGATTAAAAAGCTACCATTTCTAGTAAAAAATAAATAGAAATAAAAAATAGATAGAAATGATTTTCGAATTTTGAATAATTATCATTAAACTGGCTAATGGAAAAATAAAATAAACGAATTACGAAAATAGTCCATTAAATACTTTTCACAAAATATGCTTCTATTGTCTTTAAAATCTCTATACTCATATGAAAAATGTATTTTTAAATAAATAAATTTTCAAGGTTTTTATTAGGTTCTATAATCATATAAATACTATTATATTATGTAAATATATAGATAAATTTATGTATAATAAATAAATATAGAATATAGAAGCTAATTGTCATAAATAGATTTAAAGTTCTGACAAATAAATTAAAAAAAACAAGTAAGAGTGCTCTAATCGAGACGGCTCGATTAAGAGATACCCTGAACCCTGTGGGAGCTATGACTAAAATCATTTTACGCTTCTTTTATATATGCATTGCATATAACGCAAATACACAGTTATGCGTAGGCATAGGGGTGGGAATGTTACATATTTTTGGTACCTGCTGACCCTTTTAGAAATCTGAAGTTGGCAGCGAAAAAAGGGCATAATTGGAATTTCCCAGTGTTTATGCGTATCGCGAATATCGCACACAAACACATAAACGAACTATGCGTACACACATACATACACAGTTATGCGTAGGCTCCCGCTCTGCTTACTGCGCAGTTGACGCTGCGGCAGCGCTTGGGCTGCAATATGAGCATTACTAAGGGAAATTGATTGTTGAATAGCTTTTTTTCTGCTTGGACTTTCTTAATGAAACTTTCAGAGTAGATTAAAATGGTACATATGTTTGTATTTGCCAAAGCACAAGTCTCTAGTATTTGATATACGACTTCTGGAGAAATTTGCAAATTTTGGGGAAATGGGGGCCGGTATCCAAAATCGAAAAATGCCAAAATGTGCGCATTCATTACAGTAACATACACTGCAAATCTGAAGTATCTAGCTTCTACGGTTACAGAGTTACGCATGAAAAATTAAGTGAAATTATCGATTTTTATCGATAATAAGGAAATGGGATGAGTTATCGAAAATTAAAGATAAACTCGTTAAGCGTATGGTATACACGAGTATTCATGCCAAATTTGAAGTCTCTAGCTTTTGTAGTTTCGGAGATCTAGGAGCTTCTACGGACGGACGGACGGACGGACGGACGGACGGACGGACGGACGGACGGACAGACGGACAGGGCTCAAACAATTTCTCTTGTCGTCCTGATCAAGAATATATATACTTTATGGGGTCTGCCACGCCTCCTTCTGCCTGTTACATACATTTTCACAAAACCATTATACCCTGAATTCCCATTTTCAATGGGTTCAGGGTATAAAAATAATAATAAAATTGTAGTTAAAAAAGAAAAGTACAAAAAAGTCCTATAAATTCAATTTCAATGCTCTTCAGAGTTAATATAATCATAATAAAATATTATATTATATGATACAATATGGTTAAGGATAGTCAATAGATGACTATATAAAGAAATATGAAAATGTATATAGAATAATCTCTTCTTTATTAAAAAGTACTGTAACTAAGCACTTGAGTACTATACTTATAATTCTCTACTATATCATATCATCCCAATTGAGCTCGAGTAAAGTATTTTCAAAGCGCAAATCCCCAGCTGAAACCTACTCGAGCACTAGCTAAAAAACTACATCGTGCCATTTAGGGAGGATATTAAAAGTCCGCCTATGCAAAGTATTTTGTATTTGCCTTATTAATATGCAAGTAGCCCATCTCGCTTGGCCCTCAAAGCGCCTTAGCTTCATAGAGGTTGCGCTTTTCATTGTTTTTTTCCTTTTTCTTTCTCTTTCTCTTCTTCTTTTTCTGGTTTTATTCTTTTAGTATAATTTTTCTTGTGTTCCTTTGGTTTTTAGTGGTTTTGCTTTCTTTGTGTTTGGGATTTTCACTTCAAAGCGACAGTCAGTCAACTGGCAGTTTGTCCGTTCGTGGAACTGGGTTAGAGCGTCACATTCGCATGCCACATGCCGCATGCCGTATGCCGTATGCAGATGAAAGCAGCCGCTCGCACCGTTAGACCCCAACGCAGCCCCAAAGTAATTCGCAAAAAAGTATGCTACGGCATTTTGTTGAATACATTTTTTGCTTCCTCCTCTTTGGCGCTGCTCGCTTTTGCAACCCCTCCTAAGCGAGTGTGTGTATGTGCGTGTGTGTGTGTGAGTGTGTGTGTGTGTGTGTGTGTATGCATGTGATGAGTCATACAGCTAGCTGCCTGCCTCATCGCATTTTCTATAGAGATTTTAATCGCATTTACTTAGCCGAGGCAGATATCTGGCAAGGAAAAAACTATCGCTGGGGTTAAGTGGCAGCCAAGCCAAGCAGGAGGCAACTCACAGAGCGAGAGAGAGAGAGAGAGAGAGAGAGGGAGAAGGAGAGAGAGAGACAGACAAGGAAGTTGCATGCATTACGCAAGGGTTCCCAGACGAAGCCAACAGCTGCTTTGCTGCACATTTTGCTGCTTCGGCTGGGCTGCTCAGCTTTTTCGGTTGCCACCTTGCCACCTGCTCGGCTGGCTGATGGTGTTGCCCGATGGCGACAGCGTTGCCGACTTGGTTGAGTGAGCCGAGCGCATGTAGCCGTGTCTTTAGGGTACACGCGGCCAGGGGGTTGGGCGCACTGAGTCAGCGCCTCTGGCAGTCGCATTATTATTGACTGGCCTGGGGTTAACCGAGGGTTAGCTAACGCTTAACCCATGGGGGCTTGTCCGCCAACTTAATGTGTCATTGGCAGAACGTCATCGTCGCTTTGCCGTTGCCTGGCAACAGTCGCACCGGCAAACAGGAACAGCCACACGGCAACAGTCGATTATGCTGCTCCCTGGCATTAGAATATGGATTTATGTGGGAACGAGCAAAGGAATTGCATTTGTGCGAGTCCCTTTACTTTTGCCGGAGAACAGTTGCCTGCCAGGTAGCAATTTGGATGAGGGCACGGATGACTATGTAAAGCGTAAATATTTTTGAGTTAGAGCAGTATCTATAGGAGCTGTGTCTATAGGAGCTGTTTCTATAGGAACTAGGGATATAGAACATAACGTTCTTACCTTTAGCTGTATTTCCTCCCAAATATGATTCAAATATTCCATACATTTTTCCATTTCATTTACTTTTGCCAGAGAACAGTTGTCTCGATTTCTGCATCTACAAAATTTTGAGTCTTTAATAAAGATGTTCCTCCTAAATAGGCTTCAAATATTCAATAGAGTTTTTGTTTCAGGTGGTTAGAAAAGAGCATGACTCACTGCTCAAAGTGTAAATATTGTTGATCTGCAGTTGATTTAGAGCTTGCCACATGCCGATAGCTGTATCTATAGGACCAGTGTTCTTACCTTTAGCTGTCTTTCCTCCCAAATATGATTCGAATATTCCCAAAATTTTTCCATTTTGCTTACTTTTACCAGAGAGCAGTTGTGTCCTATGCTAGAAGGAGGCATGACTGACTATGTTAAGTGTATATATCCTTGAAGTTGATTTAAACCTTACCAGTCCTATCTATGTAGATCGATTTAGATAGCTGTTGAAGCTGTAGTCTTATCTTTAGAAGTTCCTTCAAATATAGTTCCTCCCAAATAAGTTTTAAATATTCAATAGCTTGTCTCACTCTGCTTAAAATCAATATACCTTGAGTATATCTCGAATGGTTTTTAGTCAACGTTATCAATTGTATTCTTTAGATTTTCCCAAAGTAAACATATATCAACTATGAGCTCCATTTTTAATTCCTTTCCTATATAGATACAAGCTAAGCTAACCAGTCTGGGTATTTACTAGTTGGGCACTTCTGCCTAGAGCACGAAATACTGTAACCGTAGCATGTAAATAGTTTCAAACATATACAAAGCAATGTGGGATTAAACTATTTGCGCATATGGAATTGTTTAGAATTGGAACAATCCACAGAGATGTGGATTTTGATATACATTTTAATTTAACCAAGGAAATTAGCAATCCTTAGGGAATTACCAATCCTTAGGGTAAGAGCAATTCTAGGAACTAAAGAGAGCTAATACTATTTTCGAGTTGTGTCAGACAACTTAATTGAACTAGAGTTCCCCTCTTCAGCAATTATATTTTGTGGAATCAGGAATCTGGAACTCAAAACTTTGCCAATGAACGTGGTTCAAAAGCTTTGGCAAGTTCAACAAACTCACAGACATAGTTTTGAACGACTGCTGCTGCCGCTACTGGTTCCACCTTCTGCTGCCCTTTCGCTGGCTGAGCTGCAACCAACTTACAACACTTAAAAACAATTCAAATGATTGACCTATTCCATGACCTGCAGCTGTTGGCTAGCCGCGCGGCGGGGGCGAGAGGTGAGCGGCGCGATGCCATGTCTCGGCTGACGCTTAACTCAAATAAATGTAAAAAAAAGTTGAGCGCGCTTAACAAGCTCAAGCATCGAGCAGTTCACATAATTGACTTGTGTTTTTGAGTACTCTACATACATAGAAAGGGATAGAGAAGCAGAAAGAGAGAGAGAGAGGGCGAACGACTTGAAATATGTCCGAAAAAAATGATCTAAAAAGAAAGAAAAGAAAAAGAAAAAAATTGTGCATTAAGATGAGTTGTTGCTCTCGTTTACTTCCTTTACGCTTAATTGCAATTACGTCAAGCTGAGAGGCGTGCAGCGCCGCTACCCCTTCTGGCTGTTGGGCTCCACTGAACCATTTTCGCAATTGAAAATTAAACAAGTTGTCATAATTATAATATGCACAAACATAGATGTATATTTATGTATATATATAAGAAATATAAGTTGGTTTATTAAGTCAAATTAAATGGGGCAGGGATTGGGGGGTAACTTGTTAGAGCGCCGCCGTCGCCGCCTTAATGAGTCGCAATTCCCCAACCAGGAAATCCAAATGAAAACTCATGTATTTTCTGCCAGTTGAGCTAATTAGTAACTTACTTAATCTAATCATATAATCATATTTAAATAGTGAGAGCGAGATATGCCCACATCCAATTTTGTTGAATCATGACGAAATGCAGCCAACATAAATAGGACTTTTCATGTGATTAATTGGAGTCGAAGACTAGAAAGAGATATGTTTGACTATAAGTGAACACAATTAGTTTGGGTAATGTAATGTAGTGTGTGGATGGTACTTAGAAAGTGCCCTTACAGTATGTGAAAGTAGTTGGCTAAGCTTTCAAAACTAGTTTTAAGCATTGTGCCTGGAGGGATCACTGACCAAGGAGAGTCGTACTTGAGAGAGAGGGAAAAGGTATTGGGTAAAGTAAAAAGGAATTCAAACATTGGAGAGATAAAACATTATTGGAGAGGTGAATTTTAAAAAATTTAGTTATTGTCTCTATATAGTCTATAGTCTATTTGAATGGAAGTAAGGAAGGTCAGCTTCGATTACAATTTGTGCCTCTACAGCCGCGGAATTCCCGGTGTACCGTCTTTCACATCCATATTAATTTTCTGAATGGCATACACAGTCACAGCTTTAAGCCCAAACATCACAAATATCTTCCAAACTGTATCTATATCTAACTAACCCCACTCCAATTTCCATTATCTACTTACAGATACCGCTGGATTAAGAACGGCAAGAAGTTTGACTGGCAGGCGTACGATAATCGTATGCTGCGTCAGCCTGGCCGCGGCACACTGGTGATCACGTCGCCCAAGGATGAGGATTTGGGACAGTACCAGTGCTTTGCTTCCAACGAGTTTGGTGTTGCCACCTCGAACTCGGTGTTCGTGCGCAAGGCTGAGCTCAATGCATTCAAGGACGAGGCAGCGCGCAGCGTTGAGGCCGTCGAGGGCGAGCCCTTCTCGCTGCAGTGCGAGGCGCCCGACGGCTGGCCCAAGCCCACTGTCAACTGGCTGATCCAGCAGACGATCGATGCGGGCATCAAGTCGATCAACAACTCGCGCATGACCCTCGATCCGGAGGGCACGCTCTGGTTCTCGAACGTGACACGCGACGACGCCAGCGGCGACTTCTGGTACGCCTGCTCGGCGACCTCCGTCTTCCGCAACGAATACAAGATCGGCAACAAGATACTGCTGGACGTCAAGCAGATGGGCGTGAGTGCTTCGCAGAATCGTTATCCACCTAAGCGCCAGTATGTGACCCGAAAGAACGAGGTGGCGCTGCGCGGCAAGCGAGTGGAACTGTATTGCATCTATGGCGGCACACCGTTGCCGCAGACACTCTGGCTGAAGAACGGCAAGCGGGTGGAGTGGAATGATCGCATAACCCAAGGCAACTACGGCAAGTCTCTGGTCATTCGGCAGGCGAACTTCGACGACGAGGGCACCTACAGCTGCGACGTGTCGAACGGCGTGGGCCAGGCGCAGTCCTACTCGATCAATTTGAAAATCCACGCTATACCCTATTTCACCGAGGAGCCGGAGATCCAGAACGCCGCCGAGGATGAGGAGGTTGTGTTCAACTGCAAGGCTGCGGGTCATCCCGAGCCGACCATCCAATGGATCCACAATGGCAAGCCGATCGCGCAGAGCGAACCCAATCCCAGACGCACCGTTACCAACAACTACATCAAGATCGTGAACCTGGTTAAGAACGATACGGGCAACTATGGCTGCAACGCCACCAACTCGCTCGGCTACGTCTACAAGGATGTGTATCTGAATGTGCTCGCCCTGCCGCCAGAGATCCAGGAGCCACCACGCGCCGAGGCCACCGTCAACGGACGCAACATCACGATGCGCTGTCGCGTATTCGGCGCACCCAAACCCCAGGTGAAGTGGCGTCACAACCACAACTGGCTGACCGGAGGACGTTACACCGTGCTGCCGTCGGGCGACCTACAGATCCAGGAGGTGACCTTCGCGGACAACGGCAACTACACCTGTTTGGCGGTCAACAAATTTGGCAACGAGACGGCGCAGGGCTCGCTGGTGGTGAAGGAGCGCACCAGGATAACACAGGAGCCACAAAATTATGAAGTCGCCGCCGGCCAATCGGCCACCTTCCGCTGCAACGAGGCGCACGACGACACCCTGGACCTCGAGATCGAGTGGCTGAAGGATGGGCAGCCGATTGACTTTGCTGCGGAGGCTCGCTTTGTGAAGACCAACGACAATTCGCTGACGATTGCCAAGACCCAGGAGCTGGATTCCGGCGAATATACGTGCGTGGCGCGCACACAGCTGGACGAGGCGACGGCCAAGGCGAACCTGATTGTGCAGGATGTGCCGAATCGGCCGCGATTGATTGGCATCACTTGCCAAGCGGACAAGGCCGAGATCTCCTGGGAGCCGCAGGGCGACAATCGCTCTCCGATTCTGCACTACACCATCCAGTTCAACACCTCGTTCACGCCCGCCTCCTGGGACACCGCCTACGAGAAGGTGCCCAGCACAGACTTTTCCTTTGTGGTGCAAATGTCGCCGTGGGCCAACTACACGTTCCGCGTGATCGCCTACAACAAGATTGGACCATCAGAGCCGTCCGGACACAGCGATGCGTGCACCACGCAGCCGGATGTACCATACAAGAATCCGGACAACGTCGTCGGCCAGGGCACCGAGCCAAACAATTTGGTCATCTCGTGGACCCCAATGCCAGAGATCGAGCACAATGCACCCAATTTCCAATACCGTGTCAGCTGGAAGCGCGACATACCCGCCGCCTCCTGGGAAAACAAGGACATCTACAATTGGCGCCAGGACAACCTGCTGATTCCCGATCAGCCGACGTTCGTCAAGTATCACATTAAGGTGGTGGCCATCAACGCCAACGGCGAGTCGAATGTTGCCGCCGAGGAGGTGATTGGCTACTCTGGCGAGGATCGCCCCCTCGAGGCGCCCACCAACTTCAGCATGCAGCAGGTGACGAGCGCAACCACCGCCTACGTGGGCTGGAACAAGGTCAGCGAGGAGTCTGTGCGCGGCCACTTCAAGGGCTACAAGATCCAAACCTGGACCGACAAGGAGGGCGAAGAAGGCATGCGCGAGATCCACACCATTGACAATGGCGCACTAGTCACACAATTCAAGCCGGACTCCAAGAACTATGCCCGCGTGCTGGCCTACAATGGACGCTTCAATGGACCGCCCAGCGCTGTGATCGACTTCGATACGCCCGAGGGTGTGCCGTCGGCGGTGGAGTCGCTGGAGGCCTACCCCCTGGGCTCGTCCGCCTTCTGGCTGACCTGGAAGAAGCCGCTCAATCCCAACGGCAAGCTGACGGGCTACAAGATCTACTACGAGGTAGTCAAGGGCAGCTACGTAGGCGAGCGCCGCGAATACGAACCCCACATCACCGACGCCCGCATCACACGCATGAAAATGGCCGGACTGAAGCCCAAGACCAAGTATCGCATCTCCATCACAGCCACCACCAAGATGGGCGAGGGCACCGAGTAAGACACATCCTTTTCCCATTATCTAAAGCGTTTGACTAACAAATTTATGTTTTTTTTCCCATGACAGGCTTTACATTGAGAAGACCACACTGGGCGAAGATGTGGAGCCGCCATCCACACCCTCTCTCTCATGGGAGCAGTTGCAGTCGAAAAATGGCCAGCCCGCTTACCGCATCAATTGGATACCCAGCACCGATGGCCGTTCGGGCTCACACTTCTTTACCAAGTACAGGTGAGTTGACCTCAAGGAAGGAAGGACGAATAGTTTGAACTATGTTGTAATCTAATTCAATGACCTATTCAATGCCCGCACAGAATCAAGGGTGAAACGGAATGGACCACCAAGGAACCCGAGAAGTCGGTTGACTATCAGGAAGTAGGCAGTCTGGAGCCGGATACGGTATACGAGTTCCGCGTCGTGTCCGTCGATGGGCACTACCACACGGAGAGCGCCACAATGGAGATCGATACGAACAGCGCCGAGGGACCCATAATGGTGCGCAACGACAATCTGGCGAATGCCGGTTGGTTCATTGGCATGATGCTGGCTCTGGCCATCATCATCATCCTGTTCATCATCATTTGCATCATCCGTCGCAATCGCGGTGGCAAATACGATGTGCACGATCGCGAGCTGGCGAATGGCAGGCGCGACTATCCGGATGAGGGCGGCTTCCACGAGTACTCGCAACCGTAAGCCTTCATCGATAACGATAGCGATAATTCGATAACGATAACTTTCCCTCTTGCTCTTGCAGTTTGGACAACAAGAGCGCTGGTCGCCAATCCGTTAGTTCAGCGAATAAGCCCGGCGTGGAGAGCGACACCGATTCAATGGCCGAATACGGTGATGGCGACACAGGTAAGCCGTGCATTTAGCCCCAGTTGATGCCAGGTGTTCCGAGTGTCCCAGTCCATGTCTTTATTTGTCTTCATCAACATTTGCAATTATAAAACTTCATTTATTTCTATATTTATAATTTGTTTGTTTGTCTTTTTTTTTTTGTCAACTTTTTTGTTTTTGATCATATTGATGATGATGATGATGATGATGATGATAATGATGATGATGATGATAATGATGTTGCTGTTGCAGCTGTGACCACAGCCGCCGGTCATGCCGCCTCCGCTGCGCGCAAGGCGGGCATCAAGCAGCCCCCTGCGCCCCAGTCGCAGTTGCAGTCATCGCCGCCACCCTACGACAACGTCATGCGCCAGCAATTGCAATCAGACTAGTTTTCACACAATCATCTTGCGATTAAGTTTGTTGTTGCACCCACACACACACACACATAAACACACACACAGATACACCATTAATGTAATTGAAGGCGGCGACGGTGGCGGCGTTGGCTTCATCTTTCTTCAACCATTTCGTCCAGGTAGCTCCCACTTTGCCCGGGCTTTTGTTTATGCATCTGTGCATTACTTTTTGCCGGTTGCATTGCAGACAACCAACAACAACCACAACAACAACAACAACTTTTTTGGCTGGCTTATTGCGTTGCGCTTCGCTTAAACGTTTTGTTACGCCCCTTCTTTTTATGCACGCGCACTCCTCCATCTCCCTCTCTCTCTCTTACTATATATAAATATATATATATATATATATATATATATGCTCGACTAACTGGCATCGGTGCTGCAGAACTGTGAATATATATATATACATATGTATGCATATGCATGAGGCTAGGATCATCCATTAACAGATTGCAGATGGTACAAAAAAGTATCTTAAGGGAAGAAATTGATTAAAGTATCTACAGAAGGGAGTATCTATAGTAGCTAAATAGAATAAAAAGTAACTAAGCAGAAAGCAGTATCATAACATGAGAAACTATCCAAACTGAAGGGAGTATCTAAATTGAAGAAAGTAAATAAGCAAGCATGCAAATAATTAGAAAAATTTATATAAAGTATCTAAACAGAAGAGAGAATCTAAACTAAAGAAGGTATCTTAACAGACTAAAGTATCGAAACAGAAGAGAGTGTCTAAAACAGCAGAAAGTGTCTAAGCAGAAGACAGTATATAAAGTATAAAGTATCTTGGATAGTATTTTCAAAAAATTGAATATCTAAATAGAAAAAGTATCTAAATAGAAAAACCATATTGAAGAAAGTATCTAAAGTATTTTATCTGAAGATAGTATTTAAAACGAAGGGAGTATAGTATATAATACTAGTATACTAGTATAGTATATAATAGTATACAAAACTTGCATCTAAAGAGGAGAATGTATCTAAAGTGTAGAGAGAATCTGCACAGAGGTATCTAAATTATCTTAGCAATAGAATGTATCTAAATGGAGAGAAGCTGATTAAATTATGTGAGTTTTTCCTTACTCTAAGCAACTTTATATTAGGTAGTATATCACAAAAGGTTGTCAAATTAATATATATAAAATTTGATATATTTGATTATTTCGCACAGAAAACTTGAAAGCTTATACAAACAGTTTTAGAACAATGTAACAAATTTAGGCACATAACTGGCTGAATATCTCAGTTGATAAATGAGTTAAAATTTCGAAAGATAATCTTGATGTGAATTCACATCATCTGATAGGCATACTTAAAAATATATGAAAAATCGAAGCTTATTAAATATTTATAAACAAAATTAGGATACACCTTATATAATATGTATATAGTCTCTTTATATGATTAGATATGATATGATGTATATAAAATGTATATTCTCTTCATATCATAAGATATAATATGATAATGAAAGTCAACTTTGTGTAGATTTTGAATACTTATAACAGAGTTCCGAAGAAATTTATGCTCTAAAGCTTTGAAGAAGTTTTTCTATGGCTTAAATAGATAAGATATGCCAGAGATTGATGGTTTTATTAGGTCTAACTATCAGATATCAATAAGTTGCTTTATTAGAAATGTTTACTACTGCAAAAAATCGAAATGTGCAGAAAAAATGCGCTAAGATTCTTAAATTGCTTGAGCCACTTGGTCCCACATTGCTATCCCTAAGCTTTTGCTTAATGCATTTTAATATCAGAAGTCATTAAACATATATGAGACATAATGCTTAAATATAATATATATGCTATATACATATATATTGCATAGAAAAAAGAGACTATGAGACTTTTGGCATGTGACACTGTGCGGATGATCCTAGGTGAATACATATCGAGCATCATATGTATGTGCTTTCCTCTGTATATGTCCGATTTGTTTCCGTACAATATAGGACTCCGTTCACCTTGAATCGCTGAATGTTGTTTTTGCGTTTTGTTACTTGATATTGTGTTTCGTTTTGTTTCGTTCTCATTATGTTATTTTCGTTCTATTATTATTATTCGTTTTGCACAACATTTTATTTACTTATGCGTATCATTTTTGTTTTCTTTTCTTCAACAAAATTTTTACCTTGTTTACTCGATCAAAAAAATAAATAAATAAACACACACATGACACCAACAACAACTCAACAACAAATACCAAAATTTAACAACGTAAAAATACTGAAAAAAAACAACTGATGAAATGCAGGCATGAACGAAGATGGTTCCTTTATTGGCCAATATGGACGCAAAGGACTTTGATTTTAATTTGTAAGCAGCGCCGCAACAACAACAAAAACAACATCAAATATATATAGATACAGAACCGATTTGAACCGAGCCTCCAATCCTCTACAACAACAACCAGAACAACAACAACTACAGCAACAACAACAGCGCCCAAAATTCTAAATGAAAATCAAAGTTTTTTTAAGTTAATTTTTAGTGCGACGAGTTAATTTTCTATATGAATGCGAATATTTTTTTATATATAAAATAACTAAAAACTAGAACTAAAAAAAAAAAAAACAAAAAAGAAAAGAAAAAAGGAAAAAAATACTGCCAAGCAAAAACGAGAAAATGAACAAAGAACCACAACGATGCAGCAAAAAGGCTATCAAACAAAAAGGAAAATCCAAATAAATTAAGGATCAACGGAAGGAAAAAGAAAACAAAAATAATGTGAATTTCCTCAGCCTTTCAATCGCGCCTTCCCCCCGCCCGCTCCATCCAGCAGCTGCTATCTCTCTCTCCCCCACACACTCACATGCCCCTCCCCACCCGCCCCCCACATACACCGCCAGCTCTCTAACTGTACCGCTCTCTTCTACACTTAAATTCTGTCCTCTGTTTAATATATAAAATATATATAAATATATATTTAAACATAAGTCTTAATTTAAACACAAAAATATATAAAATGTAATGTAAATTTTCCGTTTGTAGCTCCTTCCTTGACAAGAAAAAACAAAAAACAAAAATTAATAATTTGCTTATGTTTGTATTTTATTAAAAAAAAGAAGATATTTTGCGACTCTCTTTAGTTTTGTTTCATTATTTTTAATTTTGTGTACTATGTATTTTAATGAAATATGTTTTATCTTATTATTTCCTAAATGTATAATTTTTTTTACCAATTCGCTTGAACAGTTTTAATGTAAAGAGAAATGTTGTAAACGCTTTGTTTTCTGCATAAAACGAGAAAAACTAAAAACAAAATGAGAGAAATACACAATTTTGTTTTTCTTTTTTTTTTTATTACGTGTAGTAGAGCTATTTAATATTAAAAAAATAAAAATTAAAATTATTAAAAAAAATCAAATGATATAGATATATTGCATTTTTATATAGCGAAGAGAAAACAACAAACGAAATAAAGATAATTCTAACAGTGAAATGTTAAGAGTGAAACGAAGCTCAATTCTTTTTTGAATGTTTTGTTAGAGAGAAAGAAGATGAGAAGGAATATATCGTGGAATTCGAGGTGGAACTTGATCTTAAATTGAAATTTTATTGCAAAAAAAAAGTTATATATGACTTTTTCACATGTAGAGAGAGAATATCAGAAGAAATAGAACTTGGAAGTGGAACTCGAATCTTAAATTGAAATTCTATTGCATATTGAAATTGAAATATATTTGAGTAATCTTTTGACTTGTTTTAAACTATAGAGAAAGAAAGAAAGAAATATAACTTGGAATTTGAACTTGAAGTTAATTGAAATTCTATTGCAAAAAAAGTATAATAAATTTTGAGTAATCTTTTAACTTGTTTTCAAATGTAGAGAGAGAGCATGAGAAGAAATAGAAATTGGAATTCAAACTGGAAGTCGAATCTTAAATTGAAAATAAAAATAAATTTGAGTAATCTTTTGACTTGTTTTGAAATGTAAAGACAGAAAGAAAGAAATAGAACGTGGAATTCGAACTCGAACTCGAATCTTAAGTTGAAATTCTATTGCAAAAAAAATATAATACAATTTTAGTAATATTTTGACTTGCTTTGAAATACTTAAAACATTCCCAGTAACTGAGAAAATATATTTTTATACAATATTTAAATTGCATTAATAAACTTTTATAGTTCCTTTTTGCAACTATTTTTGAGCAGTGTATTAGCTTGGTTGTATTTGAATATTTCTTTCTGGTATTTAGAATCGAATTAATCCTCTTATAAAGGTTTTTCTGTTTCTCTATTTCATAGAATGTTTTATTTTTACAAGTTTTCGAATTTCTTTTAATTTTCTATCTCCTATTTTTCAAGTAAACCTCTTCCAGTGCATCCATCATTGTTTGTGTGAAATTCCATATCATATTATTATTTTTGAATTATTATTTTTGAGTTTCATTTGCGAGCTGTGAAAGCGCCAGCCAGAGTCAACTTTAGTGCGACGCAAGGTAATGTCTGAAGAAGCATGCAGCTTGTTTATCGTAGTTCCTAGCTGTAGCTCCTAGCTGTAGCTGGCTGTCGTGGCTTGGTCTCACGCATACCGCATAAGAAAACCCATCCTAAAAACCTGACTAATCAAACCACCAACTGAACCCATGCGCAAACCCAAACGATAACATAATGACAATCTAATATATTTTTTATAAAAATGGATCTAACTCTCCCACACATCGGTGCTGGTTATGGCTAACACACACACACACACATACACACTCATATATATATAAATGCATTTCGCACTGCTATACTCTTGGCCCATATCTAATGCTTTTTCTCTCGCCCACAGGTCAGTTCACTGAGGATGGCTCGTTCATTGGGCAGTACGTGCCCGGAAAGCTCCAGCCGCCGGTCAGTCCACAGCCGCTGAACAACTCGGCTGCGGCGCATCAGCAGCAGCAGCAGCAGCCGCAGTCGGGCATCGCAGCTGGAGCAGCCAATGCAGCCGGCGCAGGCAGCAGCGGCAGCGGCAGCAGCAGCACTGCTGGAGGTGGCGCCGCTGCGGCGAACACAGCGGCAGTTGCCACCTACGTCTAAGAGGCGTGGCAGGCAGGCAGTCGCCGCCCCCATTTGATTTCAATACGTGCATTCAAAAGGAAAAACAAAAGAAAAGAAAAGAAAAACAAAAAAATCTAAGCCCAACTTTATTAACTAATTCTCTCAGTGTGCAAGTGTGTGTCTGTGTGTGTGTGAGTGTATGTGTGTGCTTGTGTGTGTAAATGAAGAATAATTAAACTGCTTTAAGTGTCTGCAAATGAAAAGAAAATGAAATGAAAACTTAAATTTAAATTTAAAGAAAAAGCGCATCAAAATTGCATTTGATTTCATATTTAGCTTTTTTTCTAATTTGCTTAAAAAATAAGTTTAAAAAAATAAAAGAAATTTAATTGAGACACAATTTCAAATATATTTTAAGAAAAACTAAAAAAAATATTAAAAATTGAATTAACTTTGTATGGAAATTGTTGCACCTTTGAGAATGTATAACTAAATTTGTCCAAGTGTATTTATGTATGTGTGTATGAGTGTATGAGTGTGCGTGTTTATTTTCCAATATTCTCAGTTGATGCTGCAGATTGAAACACTAAATGTAATAATGTATTAGAACAGCTTTTATATAATAATAATGTCGTGTCGTCGTGTGTTCGTGTTCACAATTTGTCGGTCAAATGGGCAGAGCAGCTGCCAAGCACTCCATGCATTTTGAGCAGTGTAATGTTAAGGCGTGCCTCACTTGCTTAATGAAACACTTTTTTTTATATAAATCTCAATTGTGAATTATTTACTTGCCGCAAGAGACAACGGAAGAGACAATAGAAAAGGGAAGTAGAACTCATTCACAGTGCAGTCCGATCCCTTGACTTATAGCTCCAACTGTAGTGGAGCTCAATAGCAATTGAAATGTTAAACTTGCTGTTGGATCTAAGACTGTTTCATCTTCCTTTTTTGCTATATAAACTTGAAATTTTCATATGACAGTTGTGTGCATAAAAATAGCAGTGCTGCACTACAAAAAATTAAAACTAATTTTCAAGTCTCTTACTGCAAAAGGCAAATTGAACTTGCACAAAACGAATATACTCTACACACACGACTTGAGCGAGTATGCAAATGATCGGATTCTAGAATGAGGCTTAAAATTGAAATGAAAAAAGATAAAACAGAAAAAATAAAATAAAAAAAATGCAAATATGTAAAAACAATAAAAATCAAAGGCAAAAATTAATTAACATTTAAATAAAAAAGTCTTAATTAAAATATAATTTTTTTTTTGTGAAATCTGCAGACAGCAAAAACAAACAAATAATTCAATAAAATATGATTTACTATAAACAGAAATATCTATACATAAACATATATATCTGAATATGAATAGATGATATATATATAGCTAAGTCTTTGAGGAGAGCTAAAAAGAGAGAAATCTGGCTCCGCTTTCGCTTGCTGCATTTAAATGAAATAAAAGCATATATATATATATATATATATAGGAAAAAGCTGAAACTAAATGCAAATTTCGCACTGTGTATGTGTAGTAGTCCAGCCAAGGGTTTGTTCTGTTTTCTGTGTGTGTTTCGAGCAGTTTATCGCTGCGCCTCTTGGCACTAAGATCACGTAACTAACTATTTATGCAACTTTTTGTACATTTTACAAGCAAACAAAACAGAAACAAAAAATAAAACAAAACAGAAATATGTGTTCAAAGCCAGGAAATCGAACTCGAACTCGAATTCGAATACTTTGTTCAACTCTAGCTAACAAATTGCGCCTGTACAAAGCAAAAAACTTCTAACTGACCCGACCCAAGGGGCAAAGCACATTTTGAAAACTTAAAAAAAAAATACAATTAATTAATGAATAAATAAAAAAAAATAATTTTTATTGTACCACAGAGCAAAAATAAAAAGTCAAATTAAATGTGAATTGCTGCTTTTTCAGATTATTAATTATTAATTATGAATTATTCTAGTATACCTAAGTTAATTGATTTTGTAAAACGTCCATAGCATAATTAAATTGTGTAATATCTCTACCGACAGTTAACTTCCTTCCCTTTCTATTATTATTATTATTATTATCATGATTATTATTACTGTAATTAATGCAATTAGTTAAATTCAAGTCCATACTAACTGCCACATACTACTAGAGACTAACTCCGTTTACTAAGATATATATGCCCAGAGACATACGTATATAACACGATCTGAATTCTTCTTTTTTTTTTTTGTTTCTAAATAATTAGTTTAAAAATTGCAATTGAATATATGTACTAATTTCAATAAATAAAAACAAACAACAAAAAAAACAAAATTACAAAAAAATACACAGAATTTCTTAAATGACTTTTCAAGCGACTTTTCAAATATATTAAAAACATATATGAATATATATATATAAATATATATGTAATATGATATATATATATATATTTTTTAAGTGTACAAAACTAAAATGTGCATTATATACATACAAAGTAGGAAAGTATATAAATATATATATACATATATATAAAAAGCTAACAAAAGTTGATTTGCATTGCTTACCGAACTTGTTCTACATACAGACATACATACACACATATATATGTATATATATAAGTCTCTATAGAGTTTCGGATATTAGAGATATGTTAGAACTTTGCTTGATTTGCTTCACACATATATACATATATAACATTTTATATTCGTGTAACTTATGTAGCTAAAAGCTTTGGATCATTTCTTTATAAACATACAGGGTTGCTTAGTCAAATTTTTGCATTAGATTAAAAACTAAAACTAAAAAAAATCTAAAAAATATGAAATTCATTTGATTTTTAGTCAGTGCACAGCATTTCGTTGTTGTTCTTTGAATTAGCTATTTGTGTGTGTTATATATACCTATATACCTATATATATATGTTGTCCACGACAAGAAGCAACAGACCAAGACAAGAATCCATAACACGACCCACAAAACTATCTATATATATATCAGCATATATATATATAGATTCATAACACCTGCAACACCACGCATATCCCAACGATTGAGACGAGATGAGGATGAGGAAGGAAAGATTGGCTTGATTGATGAGGGCTTAGGATAGGGCACATAACTGAGTAATCCAGCTGCATAATGCATACATACATACAACACGCATAAAGAATATTTATACGAATACATATACATACATATATATCTATATATATATATATATATATTTACATGTCAAGCGAACAACGAACGTTCTAAAGTTCTTGAAAGAAAAACCAATCTATATATATATATTTGAGATTTTGCATAGATATTGTGATTTCAAGAAACCAATATATAGTCAATATGAAAACGAATATTTCAAAAGTTGCAAAGTTCCAAGACATTTCACACTTTTATAAATGTATAAATGAAAACGTTTTTGAATACTCTTTGCTCTTTCCAAATCTGTTAGATCTGACCAACAAAAGTGCTTGAAGCAGATACAAAAGCGAAAGAACAGAGAATGCAAAGAAAAGTATATATAAATAACTAAATAAAAGAAAAGACATTTGCACTGCCTGTCAAAGTTCTATTTACATTTACATTTACATTTATGTGCTTGCTTGCGGCTAATGAGGAAATATTCAGATCCAATGGGGTCGGATGGAAATATGTATTTGCACAATACTGTGATTCCTTGAGGGAAGGAGCGAAGGAGGGAAAGAAAAACCAATACAAATATTTATATAGCCCGACATCTAATGCGTTTTACATCTATATATAATTGATATGTATAATTGATGCTAAATATGTATGCCCCATATATCCAATTTCAATATATATATATATACGAAATCTATTTCAATCTATTTACTAACCAAATGGCCTAAACAATGGAAGACCCCAATTAAGATTTACTACGCCTAACATACCCAGAATACTTTTTTAAAAACTGAGTTTTTAGCGAATCGATATAAAGTTAAGTAACTAATTCTTAAACATACTTACTTGTACAACATTTGCAGCGAAGACCCTAAATTAATTTCGAATAACTTCAATGATATGTAAATTGTGGTTGATGTTTGCGCATTAATGAATAAACAAGACAAACTGTAAGCTGTATAACTACAAAGAAATACAAGTAAACTAATGAAAATTGTATGAGAAAAAACCAAATGCCTCGTTATTTATTATATTATTTCTTTTTCAGCAAAGAGACACTGAAAAACAGTCGAGAAAAACTTGAATGTTTGAAAACGTTACGATTTGCGCGCCTCTTTCCGCATAATGCAACGTTTACATGAGCAACGTAAGCGCAATAGGAGTAACATTGACGCACATATGAGTTAACATGACGCAAGTCGAGTTTCGATCAATTTAAGCGCGCTATTTATCGTAATTAACATTAATGTTGTGAAACAATTAAGAAATATCAACTTGTGACTAAAAGAAAAGACTATTTTTATTAAGAATAGTATCATCATTATACTGCATATTAACGTCTCTATTCCTTTTTTACTTCAGCTTACCGATAATTAATCTCCAATATCGATATATCATGTTGACAGATCGACGATGCTTGGTGTATCGATGCCATTGTCATCATTAATTCCACACAAATCTATTGAATTACATTTGTGTTGAAGAACTAAAAAGATAAACAATAATTATAGGAATTTGACTAGCCGCAGATATAACTACAAACATGGCGCAAGCCATTAAGAAACCCCAGTCGTTCATCGAGACGATAGTCGTCATTCCGCCGCTGAAGAAGCTACGTCTGCAGGCCTCGGCGCCGCCGGCAAGCAAAGTGAAAACAAAGCCCGAGAGGAAGCTTCAAGTATTGGGACTGCTCGATCCCTATCTACCAGTAGCCAATAGTAGTGGCGGCAGCATCATTGTGCCCGGCATAGGCACTGTGCCAGCGGCAAGCGCCGGCGCCGGCAATGCCAGCCAGACGAAGGAGCTGCTGGAGGTGCTGGTCAAGATAACGGACGAGATTGTCTACGAGAATGTGCAGATAGCCGAGTTGAAGGAGACCGCCACGAAAATATTTCAGCTGTATCAGGCGCAGGAGCGGGACAGCGACACCTCGGTGCGTGTGAAGCTGCTGGAGGTGCTCTCGGGCCTGGGCTGCGAATGCGGAACGGAGGAGGGCATCACGCTAATCATCGACTACTTCATTTACCTGCTGCGCAAGGAGACCTCACAGAAGGTGCTCGCCCAGGGCATGATGTGCCTGTTCCGCATCGGCCAGCAGCGCCGCCAAATGGTGCCGCTGGCATACAACACGCAGGTGGCCCATCTGGCCAAGGAGCTGCTGCGCAGTGGCTCCACGCACACGCAGAAGAATGCCATGCTGGTGATCGGGCGCTTCGCCACCTGCCACGAGAGCGAGCGCCAGTATGTGTGGAAGCTAGCCTTCTACATTGACTCGCAGGATTCGGGAGTGCGCGCCCAGGCGCTGCACGCCCTGCTGACGCTTGGCGAGCGCGGCTCCCACCTGCCGCCGATACTGTACAAGCGAGCCGTGGAGGCCATGAAGGACGACTACGAGTGCGTGCGCAAGGAGGCGCTGCGCCTGGTGCACATGCTCGGCAATCGCCACCCGGACTACATCATCAATGTGGAGCGCCACCACGAGGACATACGCATGATCGACGCAGCCTTCAGCAAGGTGTGCGAGGCACTCTGTGATCTCTCGCTGCAGATACGCGTCCTGGCCGCGGAGCTGCTCGGCAGCATGACGCACGTCAGCAGCGAGTACCTGCACCAGACCCTGGACAAGAAGCTGATGAGTAACCTGCGCCGCAAGCGCAACGCCCACGAGCGCGGCGCCCATCTGGTCACCAGCGGCGAGTGGTCGTCGGGCAAGCGCTGGGCGGACGATGCTCCGCAGGAGCATCTGGATGCGCGCAGCATTTCCCTGATTGCCAGCGGCGCCTGTGGAGCACTGGTGCACGGCCTGGAGGATGAATTCCTGGAGGTGCGCACCGCTGCGGTGGGCTCCATGTGCAAGCTGGCCATGTCGCGGCCGGAGTTCGCCGTGACCAGCCTGGACTTCCTCGTCGACATGTTCAACGACGAGATCGAAGATGTGCGCCTGAAGGCCATCTACAGCCTGACGGCCATCGCGCGGCACATCGTGCTGCGAGAGGATCAGCTGGAGATTATGCTCGGATCCCTCGAGGACTACTCCGTCGATGTGCGCGAGGGCCTGCACCTGATGCTCGGCGCTTGCCGCGTCTCCACACAGACCTGCCTGCTGATGGTCGTCCAGAAGCTGCTCGATGTGCTGGCCAAGTATCCGCAGGATCGCCACTCGACCTACGCCTGCATGCGCAAGATCGGCCAGAAGCATCCGCACTTGGTGATGGCCGTCACCGGGCACCTGCTCTACGTGCATCCCTTCTTTGAGACGCCCGAGCGCGACGTCGAAGATCCGGCCTACCTCTGCGTGCTCATCCTGGTCTTCAACGCCGCCGAGCACCTGGTGCCCATCATTAGCCTCCTGCCCACGGCCACGCATCGGCACTACGCCTACCTACGCGACTCCATGCCCAAGCTAGTGCCCCAGCTGCCCATCGAGGGCGCCTCCTCGGCGTCCACAACCAAGCGTGTCGAGGACGATGCCCTCCAAGTCGTCGGCAGCTCAGCCGAATATCTGCAAATGATTCTCAACCACATAGGCGAGGTATTCACGATGACGGACGATCGCATTGAGTTGCTCAAGACGGCCCAATCGAATCTGCAGGTAAGGCGATTGTCTAGCAATGGAATAGAGGGAGATGGATGGAGAGAGAGAGATACGGAAAGATAGATACGGAGTGATTGATAGATATGGAGAGATAGATAGATATAGATACGGAGTGATAGAGAGAGGGAGAAAGTGAGATAAATACGGAGAGATAGATGGATAGAGAGGAAAAGATAGATAGACAGAGGAAAATATAGATAGACAGAGGAAAATATAGATGAGATAGATAAAGAGAGCAAGAGAGATAGATAGATAAGGTTAGATACGGAGATAGATAAAGAGGGACCCAGATAGATACGGAGAGATAGATAGATAGAAGGAGAGATAGATAGATAAAGATGGATAGATAGATTAAGATGGATAGATATATAGAGAGGGAGAGATAGTTAGACAGAGAGGAGATAGATGAGAGCGATAGATAAAGAGAGCAATAGAGATAGGTAGAGAAGGATTGATACGGAGATGGATAAAGAGGGAGACAGATATATACGGAGAGATAGATTGATAAGGAGGGATAGATAGATATAGAGCGAAATAGATAGAAAAGGAGAGATAGATAGATCGAGAGAAGATAGATGAGAGCGATAAATAGAGAGAGCACGAGAGATAGATAGAAAAGGATAGATACGGAGAGATAGATATATAGAGAAGGGGAGATAGATATATAGAAAAGGAGAGATAGATATATAGAAAAGGAGATATAGATAGAGAGGGATATATAGGAAGAGAGATAGAAAGATAGAGAGAGGAGATAGATGAGAGCGATAGATAGAGAGAGAGAGCAAGAGAGATAGATAGAGATATATAGATAAAGAATTAAACAGATAAATACGGAGGATATAGGATATATTCATAGGGAGATAGAGATAGATAGAGAGGGAGAGAAAGATATATATAGAGAAGGAGCGATAGATAGATAAAGAAGAGATAGATGAGAGCGATAGATAAAGAGAGATCAACAAAGATAGAGCTAATTCACTCTGATCTTATTGATTCCGATCTGTACAGTTATAGATCAAAGTTAATTCGTATCAGCTCAAGGCACTGTAAAGGCCATCGTGCCAGTTGGGCATATCCGACTGCTTACTACCTGGTGCAGAATACGCCCATCTTTATTTTACTAAATATTATTTTCGATTATTTTCAGCGCCTGGGCGCCATCGACTCGGACATGTATGGGCCGTCCAACTTCCTGGAGACCTTCCTCTCGGCCCAAATACAGCTCGAGCAGATGCAGCGCTGTGCGAGCACGCAGCGCAGCCGCATGCCGCTCAAGGAGTCGCTGGCGGAGCTGATACGCAACTGCCTGAAGCTGCAGCACACGTTCTCCGGGCTCAACTACGGCGACATTCTGCAGGTGAAGCAGCTGAGGCTGCGGGCCAGCGCGCTCCACCTGGTGCTGGTGGTGCGGGACAGGTCGCAGAGCGCGCTCGGACCCTGCCAGATGCTGCTGCAGACGGCGGGCGACATCAGTGCCTTCATGCGGACGCGCCCCAAGAAGACCTCATTTGCGGAGCAGAAGGACGTGGAGATGGACCCAAAGCTGAAGCAGAAGTCGCAGCTGGGCCAGCCGGAGCCGGACAGCTTTACTCGCTCGCTGCTGTCCAAGCTGGATGCGATTGCCGATCCGAAGCCGGGACGCGTGTTCCGGGAGATTCTGCCGCTGGTGCAGAATGCTCCGCCATTGGCTCTGCCGCCGGCGAATGAGAAGATTCGGCGTTGCATGGCCAACATATTGGAGCCGTGCCCGGTGCAGTCGCAGGACAACGTGATCAAGGTGACAGCCGGGCTGATTGCTGCCGTGCCGTTCGTGGCCGAGATCGACAATCTGCTGGAGTCGCAGAAGGCGGACATGCGCATCAAGATCAAGTATCCGGACCAGCACATGCACACCGTGGTGCCCAAGATGACGGACTTCAAGCCCATCATGACGGAGCAAGGCGAGCACGAGACGAACGTGCGCTTACGCACGACGATCCTGCTCTCGCACAGCGTCTGGACGGAGGCGTCCCTGGTGGAGATACAGCTGTGCCTGGCAGTGCGGCCCGGCAGCGAGCTGGAGCTCTGCAAGCCCGCCAAGGTTCTCTTCGCACCCAAGCCGGTGCGGCGGGGCATTTAGCCATCTGATCAAACCAGCAAGCGCCCAAGGAAGAACGGTGTGAATCGTCGTGGCGACGCCAAACGCGCCAATTGACAAATTGTACAGTTATACATGCAAATGCAATAAAGCACGGGTAAATCATATAAATTATGTACAAACATTTTATGAAAATAAAAAGTCGCCTTATACATGTGAAATACTCAGTCTTTTATCGAAACAATATCTGCAAAAATATAATAACCATATAAAATATAGATAAATCAAATAGTTTGCGCCAAATCGATATTTATGTAGAAAATGTGCTCGAAAATATTGGCAACTCTGGCGTTTTGTCATCTCTAGGCGTTCCACGAATTCATCGCGCGAATGTGACAGCATGTGTGCTGCATGCTAGATAATCGTGTGCCAGAGCTCAGTTGACAGCTTCAACTGATTTTTAATTCATATAGACGTAGTTTTGGCATTGTAATGAAAATATAATTTTGTAAAAAATAAACTAAATTAAACGGTAACTAAAGAATCAATTAATGCAGAGAAATGCATATCGATATTGCTGCGCAGCTATCGATATAAACGTCAATGTGTCTCGTAATCGTGGTGCGTAGTACGCGAGCAAAAGCTAACGCGAATAATTGAAAGCGGATAAGCAAAGCAAAGCTAAGCTGAAACGTGCATTGCATATTACGAAATTGCAGCAGCCAGTTGAACAGTCTGCCTGCTCGCGATTTAAGACGAGAGCGATTTATTTAAATCAAAGCAAAAGACTATATGCACACATATGTGCATATATAGAAATAGTGTATGTATGTGCATGGGTGCCAGCGTATGTGTGAGCGAGTGTGCAGCTGAGTGTTTTTATTTCTTTCTTGCTTGTATAATTCATCAGCTGCCTGCCGCGTTCCTCCAGCGTCGACAATTGTCTATTCCGCGTAGGAAGTGCGAGCAAAAAAAAAAATAGCATTAGTTGGAAATTTAAAAACGCATACATCTCATACAGGCATGCATGTATGTGTGTAAATATATACATATATATATATCTACAAATGTATGCATGCGCGCATGTGAAAAGCAAAAGGAAAAGGAAAAGAACTGTGCAAGAGGAACAGAACGAAACGAATGCAAACAATGTTTAGCTCGAAATAATATTAATTTTTGCGTCTACATTAACAGCGGAAAATAGTTGGTTACCAGGCAGTGTATGTGTACGTGTGTGTGTGTGCAAATGGGTGTTACTGTGTCCAAGCGAACGTATATGTGCATGTGTATATAAATATATAGCTATATATGTATATACTTGTATGAGCATGTGTGTGTGTGTGTGAGTGTGTGTTTAAGCATGCAGAATCAGGCTGGGTGCAGTTGTTGTTGCCTGCCAACTACATGCATATGTACATACATACATATGTATATGTATACGTATACATGCATACATCTTTAGTTGTATTTGCATATGTACAAGTCTATGTAAATGAATTCTGTTATGTATATGCACATATATTGCGCTTCAAGCTGAATGCTTAAAAGTTACATTTTTTATTTGTACTTTTTGTTTCTGTTCTGTGCTGTTCTGTTCTGTTCTGTTCTGTTCTGTTAATCGAAAATTTGATTGCCATTCCTGTGGGCTGCCACTGTTGTTGGCATGCGCGCTCTCGCTCGCTCCCACTTGCACGCTATTGTCATTTCGCTGTCATCGTGAATGCGTCGTGCGTTTTGTTTTTGTTTTGCTGCCAAAACTGTTATTTGACAGCAGCAGCAGGCAGCACCAACACCACCACTAACAGTAGAAGCAACAATGACAATAATAATAATAAAAAAAAATAAAATGAAATAAATTTAAAAATATTAATATTAACAAAAATTAATAATGATAAAATTATAAATTATAAAAAATAAAAATTTAATAATAAAAATAATAATAATAAAAATAATAATAATAAAAATAATAATAATAAAAATAATAATAATAAAATTGTAATAATAAAAATAATAATAATAAAAATAATAATAATAAAAATAATAATAATAAATTTAATAATCAATAATAATTTGATGGCCAAGCAACAGTTGCAAGAGCATTAATTCCTATTGCAATTGACAATAAAAGAAAAGAAAAGAAAAGAAAAGCAAGAGCAGCGCCAGCAGCAGCAGCAGCCCTTGTATACGTTGTCAAATGAACATAATATTTAAAAGTAAAACCGCAAACAGTAAACAAAAATAGTTATTGCCTTACATAGACAGCCAATAGGTACATCATCTCAAATCAGTTGTTGTGTGTATGTTAATAAGTCGGTGCGCGCGCTCGGATTTTAGATGTACATAAATCGGACGACGGCAGCAATCGCGGTAAAGCCAAACAATTAAATTGCGTTAATTTTTTTTCGTTTAGTAGCTAAATTGAAGACAGCTGAATGCAAGCATCACTGACAGGAGCAACAGCAAACAATAATAACAAAAACAGCAGCCACAACAACACCAGCAGCAGCAGCAGCAACAACAACAACAGCAGCGACAACAGCAACAACAGTAACAGCAACAATAAATAACTGTTATAGCGAACCAAGGACAAGACAAGAAAATACACACACATACATATACTACATATATATATATAGATTAGAACGAGAGCGCGCACAGGAGAGACTCTAAGAGAGAGAGCGAGAGAGCGAGGAGACGACACCAAATCGTATCAAATCGAAGCAATCGAGTGACAACAAAAACCAAATATGGATCCGTACGACATGGAGGACGTTGTTGTTGTGCCACCGAGCGAACATGACCACAGCTCCCCAATCAAAGAGTGGCGCCTCGCGCTCCAGGCCGGAACACTGACACGCAACGACTTCATCGACTACTTTAAAAAGCTAGCGCCCAAATTTTTCGAGGTTCACAATGAGATGGAGACAGGTGAGTCGCTCTATAACCCACATACAAATGGTGTATGCGAGAGTGTGTGTGTGTGTATTGTGTGTGTGTGTGTCTCTCTTTATGTAGTTGTATTGAAGCCGTGCTCTTGAATTCGACTTCATTGTTGTCGTCATTGAATATGTCACGTTGTATATCGTCGCCTCTCGCTCCCGCATTCAGTCTCCTCTTCTCTTTTGTTATATATTTTATCATTATTTAGTTCTGTTTTCGCCTTATTGTTTTCTATTATGCTTTGGCTATGCTCCCTATTGGATTTCCGCAGAAATCTCAGTGCGCTCAGTCGCTTTTCCTTTCAGTCGGGTTGATTGCACGATTTTTACCTGTCTCACCTTCTATGCACCGCCAACATTTGATCAGCCCAGCAACAATAGCAAAACGAGTTTTGCGCCACATTCCGTTAGAAGCGTATATAGTATTTCATTTATTTATTATATATATATATAGATATATAGAGATATCTATAATATATCTGTCCATCTAATGCCTTGATTTGTATGCAACTTTTTTCGTTTGTCGCCAAAAGTGCATCATCAACGAGTTTGGCTAGATCATTTCCCGATCTATGTAGGAGCTTTAGCATATATAAACTTTGTATGGTCTGTGCATATATAAACACAAGCTGAATCTTGTTTCTGGACGATATGTCATCACCAGGTGAAATAGACTCGGAACACTGAGTCATAAACACCTAAAAAAAAGTAAAAAAAAAAAATAATAAAATAAACAATATTATTTTTGTTTAGGTTTTTTATATACAATTTGGCTACTTCAGTTGATATGTGCCTAAACATCGAGCCCGACAAAAGCCGTATATTTATGACATTAGTCATCTATCTCTTTCGATAACTCTCTTTTTTCTTTCTGTTCGTCACGATCGTTGAAGCTTTCTTTTTTGACGTCTATTTTCGATTGGGTTTATAGATAAATTTAGACCTTTAAGAAATATCCTTCAATCCTCTGAGTTTACTTTTTATACCCTGAGCCCATTGAAAATGGGAAATCAGGGTATAATGTTTTTGTTGGATGTATGTAACAGGCAGAAGGAGGCGTGGCAGACCCCATAAAGTATATATATTCTTGATCAGGACGACAAGAGAAATCGATTTGGCCCTGTCCGTCTGTCTGTCCGTCCGTCCGTATGTTTGAACGCGCCGATTTCAGCCCGTATAAGAGCTAGAGACTTGAAATTGTTTTCGTAGGTCCGTGTATATCACGCGCAGATCAAGTTTGTTTTTAAAAATCGATAACTATTCTTTAAGCTCTAGCATCTTTTAAGCTAGAGACACCAAATTTTGTATTTAGCTTTATATGTATTTTATGCAATTTTGAATTTTGTTATTTTTTGGATACCGGCCCCAATTTCCTCAAATTCTATGAAAACACAGATTCGACGGGGCGCAGGGTATCCCCTAGTCGGTCACGCCCGACTAGAGTTTTCTTACTTGTTATTGTATCTATAGATAAATTTAGACTGTTATATAATATCCTTCAATTCTCTTGAGTTTGGAATAGACTTAAAAGCTGCTTGGACAAAGTCTCTCTCTCTCTTTCCAATTTCAAAAGGGTTCTAATCGCATCTAAATTTGTCATGCTCTCAAATATAACTGGTTGAGCTGCTCTTTAAATAGAATTCTCTCCCATATTCTCATCTGTCATCTCTGGATTTAAGTCGTATTTCAACTATTTAATGAATCAAGCTTAGCGTTAAAAGCGTTAAAAAAGTTCGGCATAATCTTTAAATAACTTCTCGAGCGGCGGGTTCACATGCATATAGCTTCTATTTATAGCCGTAAGACAGCTGATGCAACCAGTCGAGGGAGGCAGTTGGGGTCGTATTACTTAAGCGGAGTAAGGATATTTGCTAACTGCTTAAACGTGATTTGCATTCGGCGTACGGCTAAACGGGTTTTTGACCCGGGCAGCATTTAGCGGCGTTATCAGTGCACAACAACGCGACAGTTGTGATAGTAGGCCATTATATAAAGATAATAAATAACTGATGATATGAACTGTGTACTGGGACACGTAATCTTGCACCGATTCTACCTATAGCCACTTGGGAACGATGGAAATTTCTTACGTTTCCTCGATCGAGTTCAATTTGGCAACTTCATAAATGAGTATATATATAACCTCTATATAATATTTGTATATTTCGTATATTTGAATTGCGATTTTGCTTTTATCGTCATCGTCTTCATGGGCCTCTTCGCTGGTGAGGTGAGGATGGGGTGAGGTGACGTGGCCAGCCGCGTCGTTCTCGGAAGCTTCTTTATGCGGCTGACACATTTAGGTGATCGCGCCCGGCGCGTGCATAAATCAGGCAGAAATTTCGTTCTTTTTGGGAGCACCTTAATAACGTCGGACCGCCGCTTCCTCCTGTCGCAGGGGGTGAAAGAAAGGCAATTAATAAGTGCGGACGCCAGACGCCACCTACTGGCTGGCAGCGCGTGTGTTTACACTACACTGGTGGCCATTAAAGATGAGTCAGCACAAAATGCAGATAGCGAAAAATAGCAAAGTTGATTATTTCCATTTTTATTAGCAAAGAGAGAGACTGAGTGAATTCCAAGAAATGGGAAAGTTTTGTACCCGCTTCCAGTGGGGGAATCAAGGAACTGCACTGCACTGCCTATTCGTGGCCGTGTCATGCGCAAACAGCTGAGGCGCAAGTGGAACAAAGGAACGTCTGGAACGCTCTTTTGTTTCGCTGTTCCGTACATTGGCCAAGGCTGCAACGCCATAAGCATCAACAACAGCAAAGTTGAGTATATGCACTTACAGTGGCGGCCAGAATAAGTGGGCCACAGTGCAAGGGGAGTGCAAAAGGATTTGTTATGTGCGGCAAATATATATATATATATAAGTGTATATAAAAGTGTGACATGCAGACATTGTAGTAGGTGAAAACACAGTGCTGCTGATAGCCTCTGGCGACGTCAGATGTGATTGTGGAGCAACCACGTTGCTTAGCCCCATCTCTCTCTCACTCACTCTCAGTTTTGGCTGTTGCCCTTATCACGCCACAGACGGACGACAGCTGAAACATCTGTGGCAACCCTCTTTTTGGGGCTTGCTTTCTTTCTCTCGCACTCTTTTCGTAATGAGGCGACCTTGAACTGCATTTACATGCGATAACTACGTACATATGCGATGCGATACGATTCGATTCAATTCGATTCGATTTCATTTTTGATTACCTCAAAACCCGTTTGCCGAAGGTTCGCTTTGCCCGTATTCAGGTACTTTTTCGGTTCATTTTTGTGGCTCTCATAACTATTGTTGTTGGTGTTGTTGCTTCTCTTCTTGCCTCTTTGAATGATGTCAATAATATAGTCGGTAGCTCGGCTTTGGGCCGCAGTCTTGGATTACTCTGGCTGCGGTTGCGTTTACGGATTCATAGAAAAGCTATGCAGGGAGAGAGAGGGAGAGGGTGGGTGGGGAACGGAGAGTGGGTGAGGGCGAGGCAGGGTCTCTCTGTCTTAATTTGCGAATCATTTATTAATTTGGCTCTTGATTTTCATTGCCTTTGTGTTGCTGGCTCTTGTACAAACGTCAACTTTTGGTTTATTGCCTTAGCCGCATTCACTAACCAGTTTTTTGTTGCTGTTGTTGCTATAATATATATTTTGCATGCACTCGAATCAACTTTGAGGCAGAAGCAATGACCAAGTACATTACTCATACGCCGTGGTTGATGCCTCGGCTTCTGTTTCTGTTTCTGTGTCGGCTGATGATGTGTGTCCCCGTCAATTAGGGCTGCACTTTTACCTGTAATCATAATGAACTCAAACCGCAAATAATCAATGACAAATGTAATCGTTGACTCTTGCCTGAGTCAAATATATATTTTTATACCGTGAGCCCATTGAAAATGGGAAATCAGGGTATAATGGTTTTGCTGGATGTATGTAGCAGGCAGAAGGAGGCGGGAAGACCCCATAAAGTATATATTCTTGATCAGGACGACAAGAGAATTCGATTTGGCCCCCGTTTGTCTGTCCGTCCGTCCGTCCGTATGTTTGAACGCGCCGATTTCCGCTTCTATAAGAGCTAGAGACTTGAAATTTTTGTAAGTCCGTGTATAGTCCGTATAGTCCGCGCAGATCAAGTTTATTTTAAAAAATCGATAACTATCCCCAATTAACTGTTATCGATTAAAAACAAAATCGAAATTCAGTTATAAAATTATATCTCGCCCATCTTTTAAGCTAGAGATACCAAATTTTATTTTTAGCTTTATATGTATTTTATGCAATTTTGAGTTTTTTATATTTTGGATACCGGCCCCAAATTCCCCCAAATTCTATGAAAACACACTGATTCGACAGGGGTTCAGGGTATCCCCTAGTCGGTCACGCCCGACTAGAATTTTCTTACTTGTTATTTATTATAAATGTATTATTTATTATATTATTGCTGTCGATTGTGGTGAATTTGTTCTTGTTAGTAATATTATTATTCGTCATATTCAAGTAATTAATAGATTAACTAACATACACACACATATGCACACACACACACACACACACGCACATAAATTATAGAGTTCCTTAGATATTTATTAAATGTTTTGTTTATTGTCTATATTATTAGCTTTTAGCACCGTATATATTTGTATTTGTATTTAATTTTGTTTTATTTCCGTCTCTATTATTTTTGTGTGTTTTCTCTTTCTCTCTTCTCTTCTCTCTCTCTCTCTCTCTATAGATGCAAATGCAGCGACCTGTGAGTATTTGTACTTTGGACTACGTGCCACTCCCGCACCCAAAAACAGACTACACCCGCACAATTATGCTACACGAGAACCACATGTAGGGTTAGCGTTAGGCAAACTCCTCACCCAGCACACAGCACCCAGCACCTAGCACCTAGCACCCAGCCCCCGCTTAACCCCGACCCGACCAATACAAGAGAACATAATCGCTTACTTGACATGTTGCATCCTTGAACTAACCAACCAGCATATCCTCTCCCCAATCCATGAACTTGTGTCCCTTCTGGCTAAGCGCAGACGAGGCAGTGTATGAGTCGGATGAAGAAACCTCCGTGTATTCTGAATATATGCCTCTCGAAGAGCAAGTACAATTGAGCGCCAAGACCACCAAGCTCCTGCAAGAGATCAAGCGCTTGCAGGAGTCAAAGCACGCCGTGACTTGCGGCTCCTGTAAGTTAACAGCTCCACTGAGAACGGGGTCCGCTTCATCAGTTGCCTCTTGTAAAGTCTAGAGTTGAGCCGAGATCGCTGTAGTTGTAGTAGCTTTTCCATTTTCCCGCCACCTCGTGATACATTCCAAATTAATATTCTCTACCCGCCTCCATGCCACTTCATTACAGTGAAATGCATGTTCAAGGAGGAGCTGGCCTACGAGGAGATCATCAACAAGCTCGTCGAGTTCATGCTCGGCGACAACCCGAAGACAGCGCTCGAGAAGCTGCGACTGGAGGGCAACACGGCCACCGTGTGCGGCAAGGTCTTCAAGAATGGCGAGCCCACCTACAGCTGCCGCGAGTGCGGCGTCGATCCGACCTGCGTGCTGTGCGTCAACTGCTTTAAGCGCTCGGCGCATCGTTTCCACAGGTACAAAATGTCCAGCTCCGGCGGCGGTGGCTGCTGCGACTGCGGCGACGACGAAGCCTGGAAGCGGGATCAGTACTGCGAGCTGCATCTGGTGAGTAATCAGTCAATCACACATCTCCTTAGTCATATATCTAATGCGATCTCTCCTCCTCGCAGGCGAATCGCAAGAATCCACTGGATAGCAAAATCATAACCAGCGCCGTGCTGGAGCGCGTCGAGATCTGCTTCAGCGCCATTTTGGCCTTCTGTGTGAACTACCTGGAGATCGAGCCGAACGCCAGTCTGCAGTGCCTGGACGGAGAGCTGGACGGCAGCAACTTCTGCACAGTGCTGTACAACGACGAGTCGCACACCTTCGACCAGGTCATCACCACGCTGACAAAGATCGCCAAGTGCCGACACAGGGATGCCATGGAGATCGTGGCGGCCATCGATCGCGAGGGCCGCGCCGTCGTCAAGTGTGATACGTTCAAGAAGTGCAACGACCTGAAGACGGCCATCGAGAACCAAAACATACCGCCGAGCGGCCTGCTGACCAACGCCCGGCACAGCCAGTCGCTGCGCACGTCCGTGCTGAACATCAGCTCGGTGGCGTGCCAGCAGTTCGCGCTGCAGCTGCTCAGCTGGTTCCAGGAGTTCCTCGTGCGCCACTATCTGTTCCGCAAGACGTTCGCCACGCTGGTGCAGCAGAAGAACGAGTCCTTCTGCATTCGCCACATACTCGAGTACGACGTGAAGCTGTGGAAGACGGCGCGCACCTGCTGGCACCGCCTGCTCATCTCCGGCATGCTCATGGAGTACGAGAACAAGATGGTGCTGGCCCAGGAGTTCTCGCGCCGCTACGCCACCATTGTGGAGGACTTCATCAGCGACGACCACGATCACTCCTTCTCGATCGTCTCGCTCAGCGTGCAGCTGTTCACGGTGCCCAGCATTGCCCACCACCTGATCGCCCACGAGGGCATCTTTGACAAGCTGCTGCACACGTTCTACCACGTCGCCATCGAGAACTTCATCCACAACCGCACGCTCCACTTCAGCAAGAACATCGCGAGCATGACGTTCTTCAAGCGTGCCAACTACATCCTGTATGACCTGCGCTATCTGCTCAGCCTCAAGCCAGAGGTGCTCAGCAATGAGCTGCGCAACGGTTTCCTTGAGGGTTAGTATCATCACTTTCCCTCTCTCTCTGTGGGATGTCCCCTCTCTTTCGCACTGATGTCACCCCGTCTCGCTCACATTTGTGTGAGAAATTCCAGTCGAAATGATATCTAGATAGCAAAGTCGAATCCCTTTTCTCTCTCTCTTTGTCCAGGTTGCAAGGCGTTGATGCGCGTATTGAATGTGATGCAGGGCATGGAGTCGATCACACGCCAGATGGGCCAGCACATGGACTACGAGCCGGAATGGGAGTGCGCCTTCAATTTGCACATCAAGCTGGCCTCGACCATCTCGCAGGTGATCGAGTGGGCGGCCAGCGACGTGAAGCTGCTGCGCATGCTCTACAAGATGACGGTGCGCGCGCTGGTCAACAACAGCTTCATTGTGGGCAGCGAGAAGGTGGAGCCGAAGACAGTGGCCGACCATGTGGCCAATTGCCTGATATACGACGTGTCCTCGCGACCCGTCTCCATACACTTGCCGCTGTCGCGCTTCTACGCCGGCATCTATCTGCACCTGGGCGCACACGACATGACCTATGACATCCTGCTGGCCGAGACGGAGGCGCTCAACATCAAGCTGACGCCCCGCGAGATCATTGAGCCGGTGCTCTGCACCCAGGCGATGATTGCCCAGGTGGCCGCGGGCATGTGGCGACGCAACGGCTACTCGCTGCTGCACCAGCTCTACTTTTACCGCAACGTGCGCTGCCGCGTGGAGATGCTGGACAGGGACATTGTGTGCCTGCAGATCGGCGCCTCGCTGATGGAGAGCAACGAGTTCCTCATCCACTTGCTGAACAAGTTCAACATGATCGCATGGGCGCAGAAGAACTACGAGTCGGGGCTGCTGCAGGCGCCGATGGACGATGAGTTCATGCGACAGCTGTCCATGACGGACGAGTTCCTAGAGCTGCTGATTGTCATCATTGGCGAGCGCTGGATGCCGGGTGTGTCGCTCGTCACAGAGGAGGATCGCCTGCGCAAGGAGATCATACAGCTGCTCTGCATCAAGTCCTACTCGCACTCGGAGCTGTCGCGCGCCCTGCCGGACGGCAACGGCGGCAGCAACGACAGCATCATCGAGGACGTCATCAACACGGTGGCCTCCTTCAAGAAGCCCGTCGGCGCCGACAGCAAGGGCGTCTACGAGCTAAAGACGCCCTTCTACGAGGAGTTCAACGTCTACTTTTACCACTACACCAAGGAGGACAAGTCCAAGGCCGAGGAGCTGCAGCGCGAGCGCCGCAAGGCCAAGAAGGAGCTCGTCTGCTGCCCGCCGCCGATGCTGCCGCAGCTAACGCAGGCCTTCAAGTAAGTGCAGACCGTCCGCATGACCCAGAGACCCAAACATTATTTCTAATCGGCTCCACTCTCTGCAGCCCGATGGCCAACATCCTACAGTGCAACGTATTCTTTGCCATCATCACAGTGGTCATAACCCGGGCGCTCGACCCGCGCAGTCGCTCCTTCACCGAGAGTCACTTGCAGAAGGTAAGAGCAGCGCATGCAATCGAGTTGGGATCATTTCACTCTTCTCTTTCTCTGTCTGTCTGTGTCTTAGGTGCTGCATCTGATAGGCTTTGCCATACAGGAGGAGCTCAGTGGGTATTACCCGTTCCTCAGCTTCTATGAGCGATCGCAAAAGCACGACCTGCTCGAGAAACTGGAGAAATTGGCGGGATGTTCACGAGTAAGTGTTCGCCGTAGCCATGTTTCACTGTGCAGCGTCTAAATACTCTGTTCACCCTTAGCTGGAGGCACATCGCGATTTCGTGCTGTGGACCATTAAGCGGTACAAGGATCTCCAGGCGAAGCAGTCGCCGAATGTGAGCGCCACGTCAGCAGCTGCTGGGTCCGGCAGCAGCGCACAACAGGCGCAGCAGGGCGAGGATCAGCAGCTCACCTCCGAGCAGCAGGCACGCCCGGAGAAGGAGGCGCGCTCGCGCTTGGCCGCCGAGCATCGTGCCAAGATAATGGCCCAGATGCAGAACGCACAAAAGTCGTTCATGAAATCAAACGCCGAGATGTTCGCCAACACCAGCGAAGAGGGCTCTGCAGGCGCAGCTCCGAAGCAGGACGGCACCACGATGGAGTGGGAGGATATAACGGAGCCTGCGGAAGAGGAAGGCGCTGCCGCTCTGATGCCAGATCCCAGCAAGATCACATCCTGCCTGGGCCCACGGCGCTGCATCTGCGAGGCGAGCAACAACAGCTTCAAGTGCATCCTCTGCTTCGAGAACTGCAGCATCAGCTGCAACGACCAGCCGCTGGTCAGCTCGGCGTTCGTGCAGACGTCGCGCGTCATTTACACAACGCCCATGCCGAAGGGCCCGAAGTCGGCGCTGCATGTGAGCTGCTGCGGCCATGTGATGCACTACAACTGCTGGAAGGAGTACTACAGCAGCGAGGAGTCCAAGGAGCTGCGTCGCCCGCAGCGCAACCGCGCCTCGCAGAGCCAGACCCAGAATGTCGAGTTCCATTGCCCCTACTGCCGCACGCTGAGCAACGCGGTGCTGCCAGTCAGCGAGGCGCTGGCCAAGGTCGCGCAGCCCCAGGCGACGAGCGACGCCGGGGACAGCTACATGCCGCTGGACAGCTTTGTGGAGATGATGCGCATGCTGAGCAGGCTGCGCCTGGAGGACAGCCCGCGGGTGGTCAAGAAATACGAGAGCATCATCGGCAACATGGCCCAGTTCGAGCGCAGTGCACAGATCATAAAGACGCCCAAGCTGGACAACGAGTACACCGAGGTGATGGTCTCCTTCCACACGGCGCTGCGCAACGCCAAGCAGAGCCAACTGCAGGGCAGCCAGCCGAAGAGCTCAACTCCGGCTGATGGCGAGCTGGAGAACGTGTCGCTGCTGTGGGACACCTGCTGCTACACACTGCAGGCCCTCGAGGTCTACCTGTACACCACCCAGAAGCCGCTCAACGCCGAGCTGCCCATGCGCCACCAGAGCTGCGTCAGCAACTTGGTGCGCGCCTGCGCCCTCTACTCAACCAAGCTGAGCGAGGCACAAGTCAGCAGCCAGAGCGAGCAGGCGGCCAAGCTGTACGAGACCATATTCAACCAGCAGGGAGACAGCGTCCTGGAGTGGGACTGCTTCCGCATGCTGGTGCAGCTCACCTTTACCATGCCCAATCTCCTGATTGCTACAGACGGTAAGTGCACAGACTGTTGTTGCTGCGAATGATAGTGGGTAATGGAATCGCTTTCTGCTTTCTGCTTTCAGCCGAGAAGAAGATTTTGCCCAGCGGCAGTATGATTGACTTTTACCTGCTGCAGGCGTGCTTCTTGGCCAACCTGACCAAGGCGATCATTTGCTTCGACTACGAGGCCGAGCTGGCGCGTCCGCCCAAGGAGAACGAGGAGTCGCAGGCGGCGGCGCTGCAGTACGTGGAGGAGTTGCCGTACAAGATCAGGCACAACATGGCCAACTTCTATCTGAGTCACAATATGGCCTACCGCGTCAGCCAGCTGCAGCGGAATGAGCAGCAGAGCGAGGAGTTTGAGGAAATGGAGCTGGGCATTGGGGACGAGGGTGTCTTGTCGCCGGACTGCACGGTGAATCACCTGGCCCGCCTGGTCACCTATGTGAAGCGCCAGATGAGCTCGTTCCTGCGATGCGCGTGCCTCTTCTATCGCTGCATCACCGACGTCGACTATCCCGATGCGTTCCCCACCTACCAGCCGGATCGCTTTGGCCTGATGTGCCAGTACTTGGGCATGGACGCGCAGCTGGGCGTCTACTTTGACATGGAGTCGGTGTACGCCACCATAATGCAGAGCTTCGCCTCGCATCCGCACATCAAGCGCGAGGTCAACAGACGCCACGCGGTCAAGCGGGCGCCGTCGGTGTCGCACGCGGACACGACTGCGGACCCGGACTCGATAGTGATAATGCCCTGCTTGCGGCCGCTGCCGCAGCTGGTGAAACTCTACGAGGATTACAGCGATCTGATCAACAGCGTCTCGGACATCTACTGCCCGAACAACGAGCGCGAGGAGATGAAGACGCCGACAATGTGCTTAATATGCGGCACCATCCTGTGCGGCCAGTCGTTCTGCTGCCAGCCGGAGCTGGGCGAGAAGCAGGTGGGCGCCTGCACGCACCACGCCCACGACTGCGGCGCCGAGGTGGGCATCTTCTTGCGCATCCGCGACTGCCAGGTGGTCTATCTGGGGCGCGGCAAGGGCTGCTTTGTGCAGCCGCCCTACCTGGACGAGTACGGCGAGACGGACCAGGGACTGCGGCGCGGCAACCCGCTCAGACTCTGCAAGGCGGCATACGATCGCATCTTTCTGCAGTGGCTGGGACACAACCTGCACGAGGAGATCGCCCGTCTCAACGAGAATGCGAACGTGGCCGTAACGCAGTGGCATCACATGTAGTCCGCACGCGCCCGCACCCAAAACAATGCAAACATCTACATCTATACAAAAATTAGCGGTGGCAGTTGCTCTGCCCTCGACGACGAGCGCTGGCGCTAGCGCTACCGACAAGGATAACGATAGCGACAGCGATGGCACTGGCGTTGGCGTCGACACGATGACAAAGGCGGCGACAGTTAATGTGATTATTACATACTAAATTTAGGAGAGCATATTTATACGTCTAAGCATTTTACTACTACTTGTCCCCTGTGCACACCACCCCACCCCGCCCCACTCGCGCTCACAATAGTCCAGGACAATACACAGCACCACCACACCGCCCTACCCAGCCACCCAACCCACCTACACACACCAACGCCCAAACTCGAACGTCAGGGCGATCCCTTGATCCTTGATCCTGAAACCTTGAAATCACTCAATATTAAGTTGCGTGTTTGGTTGTTGTTTTCTCTTTTTCTCTATCTATATATATATATGGATATATAGATATATATATATAACGGAAATAATATATATATGTATATGTATGTATCTATATATATATATATGATGATATATGTATATGTACGTGTATATATATAATGCTGCATATATTATTATATTTTTTTTTTTAATTTTTTTTTGTAATAGAAAAACTTGTTGATAATTTGATTAGCAGGCCTAGCGATTGCCCCTAGTTATTATTATTATATTAATTACTATATAGTTATAAAGTCTGCAGGCATACACATAGGCAGCAGCTATATCTTAAAAAAGAAGAAGGAAATGAAAAGAAAAGAAAAATGAAAAGAAAGAAAGAAAAAAAAAACAGATCCACCGTCCCCCCCAAAAAAAAAGAAGAAGATGAAAGATTCGAATTAACCTAACGTCAGCTTCTGAAAGAAACGCGAGTTGTTGCTTCTGCGTTAGTTCGCTAGTTGTTCATTGCGTTCATTTGTTGTTCACTTTTCTCTTCCCGCGCCCACGGATTCTAGATTCTTGTACATAGAACCTCCCATTTGTAATCTATAGAAAAGAAGAAACACAAAGATGTGAACTGTAATCTAAAATCTATATAATCTTCAGTCCCTGCTTAGGTCACTTCGATCAATGTTCAACTCGTGCTGCACGAGAGGGGATTGTTTGAGCTCGTGGGATGGTTTACCTAGGCGTCAGTTGGCTCCCCGATAGCTATATAAATTAATATATCTATATATACATATAAGTAAATAGATATATCTACATATATATATATATATCTATATATATAAAAGTGTGTGTGTGTAAATATATATATATATTAAAATTGCTACATATATCCTATATATATATATATGTATACTAGATGCATTCGCTCAGTTTCCCAGAATTTCAGACCGCCTATCAACCCCAACGCCTTGTCCCTCCCTGCATAATCTTTAAATCTTTAAACACACAGACATATATATTATATATAGATAAATATGTATTTATATATGTCTGTATATATATATGCATATATATATGTTATATCCCTGAGATCCTTTGAGCCAGCTTCTGGCGTTGGCAGCAACAACGCGCGAGAGCAATCCGGTCAAGTTAAACTGTTTAAAGTCTATATATATGTGCATCTGTGTATACATGAATAGATGTATATATAGATATATGTGTATATAGGATAAATTCGCAAACAACGTGAAACCTACACACACACACACACACACCGAACCCACACTTACAGTTATATACGCCCACCCACACTTACACACACATTTTCCTTTTGCATTGTACTCGAATCTCAAAAACGAAATTTCAAAATCGATTGTGAGTAAACAAACGGAACTACATCAATGACTACAACTACACCAACAACAAATAAATGCAGTTTGCAAAATTTTAGTGATATTGAAATATGTTTTGCTTTCTACTCGCGGGACGGAAAATTAAAACTGAAAAAAAAAAACTATTGAAGAAACTGTTTAAATAAGTTAAGCTTAATCCTCTTTACCGTGGCTTGAAGCCATTTAAAATAGGAAATTTCAGCTTAGGCATAAGTGGATAACAACGGAAGGCATGGGCACAGCTCCTATGCTCACCCCAGTGTGGATGGACGGATAGAAAAATCGCGGATTCGAGTTCTCTCATGGATTGTGAACCATCTGGATCGTCGTCTTATTAATATAATATAAATATATATAATATAAAAATATAAATATATATAATATGAAATATGATATATAATATAAAACACATTATATACACATATATAAGCTTATATATATAAACTCTATGAGCTAAAGATAGTGAAAAACTGAAACAAATACATCTGATGAAGGCTCTAAGATTATACGGATATAATGCGTTCATTGTGGCTATGACATGCGGCGCTTTACCATACTCTGGACATTATTTTAGACATTCTTAAACCTAGACTCTGGGAATATGGAATATATAGAGAAATATATCATCTAGATATTCATACAGCGAGTATGACAAATGGAAAAGATCACAGTCTGACAAATCAGAGAGAGTTAAATTATATATATTTCTTTGCTTAGCCAGAAGATAAATTATATATCTTTCTCTGATTTGCCAGACAGTCAGATCACTGTTTCCGATCTGAATATATTCCGCTGCAAAAGTACTTAAAGTAAGAAGTAAGAACGTTGCAGTCGGGTGCTACCGACTAACGAATACCGTCGGGTGCTACCGAATACCGCCGAATACCGAATACTCATTCACGCCACGCCCCAAAGAAGTATACATATATTATTTATATTTATATATTATATATATTTATATATCATATATATATATATGTATCATATATATTTATCAATATCATATATATTTATATAAACTAACAGAGGTCAACAGCACCTTATTCATTAAATTTGAAGTATCGCATCTATATACCACATAGCTTTTTTCCGATTCACCGCATCGATTCCCAGTGGACATAGATAGTATTCGCTATATATTTTGAAGTTGGGTTACCAAGGCGAGTAAACATTGCACGTTTCAACCGTGTAGCAGCTCAACTAGTACCGTCTCGGAGATACCGGAACATGTATTTTGTAATTTGCCATGCCTTTAGGGGGCCTATCGGTAAAATCTTGACACTCCTATCAGACGAGGATATACATGAGTATATATACCAACCTCCAAGTCTCCAGCGTCAGTAGTTTGCATACACCCGAACAGACACTGACGGACGGAGTGCACAAACACAATACACCCATTTCACTTGCGTGAATGACTATATAAAGATACTTACCTGCGAGCTGTTCAACGTTCAGCCCATGCAATGATTGGCAATCAGTCACATAATTCAAGAGGTATATAAAAGTAACGGCAAGAATGTGTAAGATTTGCATAGCTGCTTATCTGGAGAGAAGGTGCATTCACCTGGCCATGCATTGCCGCTGCACAATTGATAGAAAATCAGATAAGAGTTGGTTTCTGATGAATGCATTTGATATATTTGAGCAATTCGCTTTAGTTTGGATAGCTACTCGCATTGCTAGGTGAACAACAGAGTCGATGTGATCGCATAGAGATAGTAGGTATAATATTATAGGAATTCTTTATTTTGAAAAGCAAACCTTTTCGATAAGTAATGCGTACAAATTCTCTTCAACTGTATATAAGTGTGAGTGTGTATGTGTGTGAGTGTGAGTGTGTGTGTTAGTAATATAGACTAAAGACTATGTGGTAACTGCTCTGTTACCCGCTGGCACCCGCCAGCCCTCCCGCTCCCCACGCCCCACGCCCCGTCCCCGTCCACGTCCTTACATCGTGGCATTTAAACAACTAATAAATACAAAACGTATTCTGCGCACTTCTCTATGGAACTAGCTCATATTATTTCATATTTCGTCAACTCCCTTCGCGTATTATGTACAACTTTGGACTAGATGCTGTTTAGGAATATTTACAATGCTGCACAGACCAAGCAAATTAAAACATAATAAAAAAAAAAAAATAAAATCATCTTCAGATGTATGTGTGTGTGTGTGTGTGGATGTGTGGATGTGGCTATGCTGAGAATGCGCTAGGGTTAACAATACTCTAAGATCTTAAACTGTAGTAAATACAACGCCGTATGATTAGCCGATAGCCAGAGGCCGCCGATAGGTGGCGCCCGTGCGGTAGGTGAAGTACGGGTCCCATTTCTGGTCGAGTTCAATGCCACAAGCGAAAAATCTCTTTGTTTCTCTCTCCTCCGTCCCACTCAGATGTGCAGCGTGGCGCCTGGCAGGGGAACGGATACGGAAATGGAAATGGAGCCGGAGCCGGCGCCAGTGCCGGTGCCGGTGCCGGTGCCGGTCGCCTGGGAGGCGCGCGCATCCTTGCTGGACGTCTGCGGCTGCATGTCCTTGTGCTGCTCGACGTCGATCACGACGCAGTCGTACGGCGGCGGCGGCAGCTCGCACTTGACCACGCTCTCATAGCTCGGCGGCAGCGAGTCCACAATGCGTAGCACATCATTCTGGGAGTTGATCTGCGGCGAGTGGGCGAGTGGGTTAGGCACGTCGTGGCTGTCGGGGGGGATGTGTGGACTTACGTGATGCAGTGCACCAGTGCCGGCGCGATTGCCGGCCTCGTCGATGGGCCCCGCCCAGATGCAGACGCCCATGCGGTGGGTCACATAGCCGCAGATGATGACGCTGATGACCAGCATCCCGATGCCCAGGGCGAACACCAGCCACCGCGACTCCGGGCTGTTGTGCATGTCGTGCAGATTCTTCTCCAGCTGCAGGGCACACAGTATTAGCACCGGCACAGCCACCATGGCCACCAGCAGATCGACGATCGGCCGCTGATTGCCCGGCCCAGCGTTCAGAGGACTGCGTCCTCCGCTACCGCCGCTGGCGCCTGCGCTGCCACCCGTCGACTGTCCGCCATGCGGCGAGTGGGAGCCAAAGTTCTGGCTGCTGCTGTTCGGCGTCAAGGTGGAGCGAGCCACCACGGTGTTGTGGTTCTGTAGCACCATGCTGTCAATAGAAGAAAGCAAAGATTTTCAATAAAGACTAACAATTCTGAAATAGTGTGAAATAGTATTGAATTGAGTAAAAAATAAATAAGATAGAATGAGCGGGCGGGTGAGAGAGTCGGTAGTGACTGACCCGAAAATACCCAACAATTTTAAGCCTCATAGATGCGCACTCACATAGATGGAAAAAAACATTCATATGCTAAAGAATGGATTTACTTTGATTCGAGATATTAATTCTTAATGGAATAAGTTCTATTATCTATGGGGATGGATGAAAGAAGTGTTGTTTTCTATATGAACGAAAAGAAAAGGTATAAAAAAGTCGAATATAATCAATATATGTATCTTCAGCACGGAAACATATGCTGGTTCTAAGCTTAGAAGATTCTATGTCTCATAAAAGCGATATTTATAGATAAGATGAGATTATATATTATATATTATATATATTGTATTATATTAGAAAATAGGTATATATAATATTTTTAATGAGTTCAGATTATGTAAATTACTTTGGATTATTGTAATTGAACGATATTGTTAGTTAGGTTTCGGCTCTTACTAAAAACTTTCGAATGCAGTCGATCTTTTTGAAGATCTTATGCTATATGATCTTATCCATATGATAAAACGGTATGATTGCATAGCTACCTTTGGAATTTATAAGCTTAAAAAGTCATAAGCTGACATTCTTTGAAAAATCTTCAATATAAAAATCAACTAATTAAATTTTGGATCCATACTTCTAGGCCAAATTATACTTCATAAGCATTCATACCAAAGCTAATTATAAATCTATATATATACAACTATCTATATATATGTTTGCATTTTCATCGAACATAAAAAATATAAAGCTTTAAAATCATGCCTAAACCATAAAACTTTGGCTCTTTTCATGTAAATGGCTTGTTCATGGCTCAAATTGTGAACAAAGCCGATTGATTTCTGTTTCATGTTTGAAGCCAAAGTTTTATTTGAATATTAAATTGAGTCTTTTCATACTCTGAACCCATTGCAAATGCGAATTCAGGGTATATTTGTTTTGTTAAAATGTATGTAACAGGCAGAAGGAGGCGTGCCACACCCCTAAAGTATATATATTCTTGATCACGACGAGCTCTGTTGATCTAGCCATGCCCACCTGTAGCGTATGAAAGCAGCGATCCCGTAAACCACAATAGCTAGAGTCTTGAAATTTGAAATTATTACTCGTGTAAGCCATACGCAGTACAAGCTTATCTTTTTTTTCGATAAGTCATCCCATTACTTATTATCGATATGAATCGATAATTTGACATGGTTTTTTCGAGTTTAGCTTGATAACCGTAGAAACTAGATTTCAGATTTGCGATGTAGGTTGCTGTAATGAGTGCGCACATTTTGTACTTTTTGGATATTGGATACCTTCTCTCTTCCCGCAAAAATGTCAAAAAAAAAGTATATCAAATGCTGGAGACTTTGTGCTTTAGCTTGGCTTTAATTTCATCAAAAATTATTTAACATGAAGTGCTGAGAGATGGCCGAGGATATTTCAACCGATATTAAGGTTCCCAAAGTGCTGACCTCTGTCCACACGCAGATGGAACCGCTGCCTTATAGAAAGATAATCGCCCACTTTTGCAACACGTTGGCGTCGAAGCCGAAGCAAATGGTGGCGAAGTCACAGCTGAATCGGATGCTGGTGAAGTCGATCAACGCAGACGCCATAATGCACTGCAACAATTATTTCTTTGACACTAGCAAAAAATAAAGCCAACGCTTAAGAGTTATATAAAAATTTTGAAAATTAAAATTGGAGATGATTGAACTTCTGTCTTTTGTATCAAACTATGTGAGATTTCATACACGTTTCAGGATCTGATCTCTTAAGGCTACTTAGTTTTTGGAGAACTACAATGTATTTGGAAGACTATAATGTATTTTTTGCAACAATTTTTTAAGCTTTTAAGATTAAATAATAAATAAAACCAATTTTAAATATAAGGTTTATTGATGATATATTAATATATATAATCTAATTTTTCCAATTTTTGTAGATAGTTTTTAGGAATTTTATCAGAATAGTTTAGAGTTTATATATCACTTCGAGTCAAAAGCTTCTACTGCTTAGACGTGTTCAATTTTGCAAAAATATGTTTTAGTCCTAACTTTTATTTTCATCAAAAGTGTTTAAATAAAGAAAAAGGTGGTTTGGGTCTAGTGATCGTAAGAGCTACAATACATAAAAGTCTTGACTTTAAAATGGAATGTCAGCTCCTACAGGGCTCAGGGTATCTATTAGTCGAGCCGTATAGACTAGAGCACTCTTACTTTTTTTTTAATAAAATTTAAATTTATTTATAGTTAAGGTTTTGGGTTTGTTGTTACTATGCAGAGTTGAGTAAAGTATTGCATTGTGTAGAGTATGGTATAATCAGATGTGATAAATAACTCGAGGCTTAAGCCGAGGTAAGGGTTTATTGATTTTGAGATACAAATTAGATTAAGCGATCTTGTTAGGTGTGATGGATGTGTACAAGCATTCATCTATATATCTTATTAGACTTGATGGCTGTTTCCTCAAATTCAGCATTCATCTATATATCTATACCTTTATTTATTACAAACTTAAAGATTTACTTTTGATTTTGTGAACTTAAAGATTTGTTTATTTTTTATTTGTTAACGTTTTAAACATTATGTTCCTCTTGAAGCAAAGAAATTTGAGCTAGAAATAAATACTTTTATAATAGAATAACCCCAGGCTAGCTGTAAGCCCATAAAATAATTGAATACAAAAAAAAAATTATTTAAAATTTTATATTTAATCAACAAACATAGATTTGCGCTATCGGCCTTGAGCCTCCGCGATTCAACATATAGATATATATGCTAGATCCTGTGGCATGTATTTGTGTAATGTAATATTTATATAGGCATATAGCTATGCGCATACCTGGGATCGAATGCGTTGCTCAGCAATAAGTCGTAGACGGCGCGCATGATGTACGAGTTTCGCTGTGAGATTCGATTACGAATTCGAGTTGTTTGGGCTGCGTGACGTGCGCGTTTTATTGATATCAATTGAATATCTTATGATTGTTTCATTTGAATGTGGCTCGATACGAAAAGTGTCCAAGAGCACTTGCCAGCGCCGGCAATCAATTGTCTAATTTGCTTACGTTTTATTGTTTATAACTATATGCCGGCCTCTCCAGACAGACGAAATAAGACAGCTCCTGAGCTGTGCCAACTGTGTTAGCAACTATCTCATGTCTCTCGTGCAGAGCGGAAGACAAACTAGAGTCGGGCGTGTTCGACTAGCAAATACCCGGAGCACTGTATGCGAGATATGAGAAAGTTGTATGTATTCAGTAGAGACAGACGAGCTTGCATCTTTTGGGTGGTATTCAAGGGGCGATTACAGAGGGAAATCAAATGATCAATTTGTATCGATAATAAAGTAAGAACGATCGAAAGGTAGTATAAGTCTGTGCTGCGTATAGCTGTATGAGGTACATTGGCATATGCATTCAAGAGGTCAAATTTATTCGAATTGCTGCGTTCATACGGATGGACAGATGGATGGACGGACGGACGGAAGGATGAACGGACGAATGGACTGACGAACGGATAGACGAATACACGGACGAACGGACGGACGAATATATAGACTAACGAATGGACGGACGACCGGACGAATGGACTGACAAACAGACGTACGGACGCACAGACATATGGACGAACGGACAGACGGGCATGACTATGTTTCAGCTAGTCAGCTTAGTCTATAGCCTGTGCCTGTTACATACACAATCACACCGCCATTATACCCTGACTTCCCATTTTCAAATGGGTTTGGGGCATGCGAAGCTCGAGCAACCTTCGTTGGAAATAGAAATTCATTGAAAGGCCGCAATCAATTATGGTGAAAATGCATAGAAAGTGGGCAGCGAGAGAGTATGTGAAGTGTTGTCATCGCAGTTTCTCGATCAATCCTTGACTAGGTCAACCAGAGGTAAAGCCAGAAAGAGGCACTCTAATAGTTACTCAGTTGACAAAGTTCACTAATCACACTATTATCTAAGTAAGTTTTATTATCTTATTAGGTTTTCCTTGAGGTTTTTTTTTTGTCTGGAATTTATGCACATGTTTTCTAATCATTTCGCAGTGAATTGAGGCTGGCCTGTGCGGCGTATACTTGATTTGCAGCTGCTACAACAAAGCAGAACAGCTGCACGATCGTCGCTTATCAATATGCATTGATCAGGTGGGCGGGGGGAGAGGTAGACAGCAGAGTGGGGGGCGTGGGGCGTGGGGCATCACGAGATTTTCGCATGCACCTGAGCCGCAGCTGATAAGCCCCGGCGACCGTTGGCGCCTGGGGGCGGCCCACAGAGAGGGGAGGAGGGAGTGGGGCAGAGGCACGTGCCTCGTGTGTTTTTATTTTTTGTTTTATTTTCGTTTGTCTATTTCAATTAATTCTATTGTTCTGCTGGCTATATAAATAAAAACACTTGGAAACAAATTGGCTGACGAGCAGCCGGCTGTCGGGCAATGAGGCGGGCGCTCGTACAACACCTGCCAATTAACACACTTTGAGGGCCAGCGCTTAGTTGGCAATGGCAACAACAACAACAAAAGCAACAACAGCAACATAAGCAACAAATTGAAAACAGAAAAAAAAAAACAGAAAAAAAACTGAAGCGAATGCCGCGAGCTGAAACCGATGCGAGGCGAACCTTACCGGGCAAATGTTGAAGCATAACTGGAAAAGTGCATGGGAAAGCGGAAAAATGCGAAGCGAAGAACGGCAAGAACGTCGCATTGTAAAGCATAAACTGCAAGCTACAAACTGCAGTGCAGAAGAAGACTCGGCGAGTGGCGTAGGGCAACGCTGCGTATGCGCAATCTGAGACAAGAGCAGCTTTATGCTTCGCTTCGACATATTTCAGCTGTTGCCGCTGTTGCGTGTGCCGTCATTGTTGTAATTGCCGTAATTGTTGTAATTGTTGTAATTGGCAAGTCTCCAAGCTAAAGATCTCACTTGGGCTGCCAACCGGTTCGCACAGCCCACCAGATGCACAGCGAAACAATTCAATTTGCAGAGACTCGAAGTGAAGTCGGCTAGGTGTTCGAGTTGATATATATTATATATCTAGTGGAAGCTGTATCCTATTAATGCTAGATAAAAGCTAGAAATAAAATCAAAATTTATGCATCAATTTGATGTGCTTTGAAAGTCGACTCAAAGAGCGAGACTCCATGAACAGACTTGATCTGTTTGGCGTACTCTATATAGGCATTAGATCTATCTGTATCTATCTATCTTTAGTCAGGTCTGGTAGAGCTCTTATAGAGCTAGACCTGCCCATCAGACACTCTTTTGCTATAAAAAGATCAAACATATTGTAGCTCTTACTTATATGAAGAACGAAATTTAGATTGAATATTTAGCTCTATCAGTTTGACTCTGTTTACAGGGTAACTTGCTGTCGAGTATTCCTGATCAAAGCACTCAAACCTCAAATGTCATACACAGTCAATGATCGTATTACCTTTATGCCTAGAGATCGTTCAAGACAACATGTAATTGAGTCGTAGCATAAAAAAGAGATAGAGATAAATAGAGATAGAGATAGATACAAAAGGATCTATGAGCAGGAGCATCAAATGCAGTCGTGAAAGGCGGAAAGTGGAAGCGGATGATAGCGATGCAATTAACAGTAGATTTAGAATATTTTCGGAGTACCCCAAAGTTTATACTGTGCCCATACCTTGCGACTTTCTTGAGCAGGAAAATAGGGAATTCTTTGACAAGAGGGAGTTTTTTCGGTGCATTCAACAAAATACTTGCAACAGACGTCGGGAGGTACGAGAGACAGTGAAAATTATGCCCGATCTAGGGCAGTGGCTGAATACAAATCATGATGAGAAATCTTTTTATATGAGATGGACTAATGTAATTACTGCGAAAATGCTGTGCACGTTACAGAACATACTTTCTTTAACTGCGAAAGGCAGACGGAAGAAAGGATGTTGATGAAGTCAAAGTAGAGACCAAAGCAAAGGCGAGAGCAAATATGCTGGGTAAAGAGTCTGCAACTCGGATGACAGTGATAGAGCACGTAGAAGACCGCCACCTATGGGGCTAATAGGGAACAATGGAATCAGTTTCATAGTGGGACACAATTCATGAAAGAGGATCTGTCGGAAAACAGCAAAGGCTGTGCGACACACACTAATCAGAGTAAATAACTGACTGATTATCCATATTAGATGATAACATATAATCATTAGCATTATCATTATCATTGTTATACATAATTGTTTAGCATTTGTATTTCCTTTGCAGTCAGCTTTCATTGAAAGGTGTCAAGCGAATGCTGATTGAAAAGGTTCTTCCGCTCGTATAAATTATGATTGAGATTTACGAGTTGTTTATTAGTTTGGGTTAGTTTGGTTTTTATTGTTGTGAAATCTATAACCAAAGTGGTCCAGATTTGAAGGGAAATTGCTAGATACGTAACAAAAGCAGTCGAAGTCAGAGTCTGCTCAGGGACAGCTCCATGGGTTGTTCGGGCGACCGGTTTGAGCTACCACAAAGTGCCAGACGGCGCGAAACCAGCTGGGGCCAATCGAAGTCAGCGAGTTGCGCCGCGACTGCAATTTCTTTCAGCTGAAGGTCAGAGCTGAAGCCAAACAATTTCGATTATCATAACCATCATGATGATGATGATGTCGGACTGTGAGTAGAATTATCGAAGAGCAGCAACAAATTCCACGTCTCAGCGGCGGGCGCGTGATTTTTAAAGTTTATTTTCATTTTCCTTTGTTTTTTTGCTTTTTCTTCTTTATTTCTTTGGCGGCGCCCGTTGATAAGCGAGCCATGAATCCGCTGCAGACGAGGCAGCAGCTGCTGCGCCAAGCTCATTAATTACAATTATTGCAATGCTCAAAGCCAATATTTGCCGCGAAAGGTGGGTGCAGGAGATACGAGCGACACAAAGATACAGATACAAAATTAAAGATACAGATACAAATGCAGATACATATGCAGATGCCGATGCCGATGCAGATATCTCGCGCGCGGGGCAAGCGTAAATATTTATGCGCTGTCAATAACAGTTTCATTATGGCGGGGCCAACTCTGTTGACTGATAAGGCGATGCCAGGGCCTGGGACGTCGACGTCGGAGGCGACGTCGGAGGCGACTGCACCCTGGCGAAACGAGCTGGTTAACTGTAAACGCTCTGCCCTGAGCAGATTATTGACTCGAAGCGACAACAACAACAGCACGAAGAACAACCTGATCAGCTTCAGTTACTGATTTATGCGATTGCCTCGCTTAGTTTATGGGAACCGAATGCGGCAGAGCAGCGCCCGTTGCACTTGACGTATACTTAACACATTTTTGGGCTCGCTTGCACTTAAGCGCTGCCTGCGTGATGATTGCATTCGCAAAAATAAACTCGGCCGCTCGACGGCGCCCGGCCCCAACGTCAGCGGCGGATGCAATAAAAACTCTTTGCCAAGAGCCAGCGCGGAGGCGAGGGGAAGGGGCGCGGGGTGCGGGAATGGACACTGACTCATTATAAAAGTGCAGTCCATTCATCAGCTAAAAGGCAAACAGCTAAAAGGCTTTACACTATTTATTTGGTTAACGAGACCCTAATGACAATAATGAGCCACAAATATGGAAAGCAAGCGAAATCCGACGACGCTTCCGTCTGTGTTTACCGAAACTTTACCCAAACACACTGCCACCACCACCAGTGTCACCTAACACACGACTCGACTGCAACTGCAACTGGAGTAAACATTGACTCCGGCAGGCACCACAATGCGAGTGAATGTTCCAATTTCTTTCTTACTGCGGAGATATCACGAAGTGATATTATTTATATTATTACAAGTGATATTATACAAGCTCGGAATTGTATATTTCACCGGTCTCTCTTTCTCTTTCTTTCTCTCTCTCTCTTTTTCTAACTCACTCTCTTTCTATAACTGTCTGTCTATCTCTCTCTTTCTCTTTCTCTCTAAAGTTCTTTCTTCATCGCTATCTCTCCTCTCATAGATCTTTCGATCTATCTATTTCTATGAAAGTGATAGAAAGGAAAGGGAGAGAGAGGAGAGAAAGACAGGAAAGAAAGAGTAAGCAATAGAGAGAGGGAGAGAGAAAGAGCGAGAGAAAGAGAGGGGAGAGATAAGGAGGGAAGATAGGGAGGAGAGAGAGAGAGGAGAGAGAGGAAAGAAAGAGGAGGAGAGGAGAGAGAGAGAGAGGAAAGAAAGAGGAGGAGAGGAGAGCGAGAGAGGAAAGAAAGAGGAGGAGAGGAGAGAGAGAAGAAAGAAAAGGGAGAGAGAGAGAGAGAGGGAGCGAGAGGAAAGAGAGAGAGTAGAGAGACGGAGAGAGAGAGCGGAAAGAGAGGAGAAAGAGAGGAAAAAAGAGAGGAAAGAGAGAGGTAAATAAGAGGAAAGAGAAGAGAGACAGAGAGAGGGATAGAGGAGAGAGAGAGAAAGAGAGGAGAGAGGGAGGGAGAGAGAGGAAAAAGAGAGGAAATAGAGAAGAAATAGAGAGGAAAGAGAGAGAGAGAGAACAGATGTGACAGAGATAGAGCATAAAGAGGACATCTGAATATGTCTGGGTATAGTAAAGCTTGCGAAATAGGATTTTATCAATTTGGAGTTGATAAATATATAAAAAAATATTGAAAGTCCCTATATTCACACAGAAGCCTACATCATAAATTTTGGGATTGCTGAATCTTATGATCTTGGAGTTAAACTTAAAAACCACTTCAAAACATTTATTTTTAAAATTAAAAAAAAAATATTGAATAAGTCGATATCTGGATCAACAAAATGATAAGAATATATTTGGAATATTCTATTAAGGGTACGCCTATTTTAGCTTACGAGATCACAGCCGATATCGTCGCAAATCGATGTCATGACAGCGGAAAAACTCATCGCCTAATTGAAATGAATTCGTTCTGCGTGCTACAGAAATATCAACTTGTTATGGACTGTCAGATAGACGAACGAGCGGATTTACGTAACAATTAGAAGAGAAAAAACATTTTTATTACCCTTTAGTATTTACTTATAGTATTTATTCGTTTATGCAGGTATTCAAAGCACAGAAACTAAATATTTGGCTTACAATATTTCACATTATTTACAAATATTTATAGTTTAACTGAAAAACTCTATTGATTTCCATATGAAATGAAAAGTCGTAACGCGCAATCTGGAATATCTAGAATTTCAGGTTTACAAGTGAGCGATTTGAGCTTATGGTTAGTTAGGGCTCAGTTAGAGAGGAAATAATTTTGCCAAGCTATAGAGGTAGTTCTTTTATATATATATTACTAAATATAATTTTAAAAATATTTAAAAAAAAAAAAAAACATTTTTTTTCCTATTTCCCATTGTACTTGAAATAACTAAAAAATATTCGCAAAGCGACTTTGTTTCCTGCTCGAAATAATGACATACTACAGCATATTATATCATATTCTAATATATGATTATCATCAGCTGCTTTATTATGATTGTTATTATGGTAGTCGAGCCAGAGACTGTGTGAAATGTGAGTTCGGACGACGTGCCTAGACACCTTTTGCCACTCACTCACCTGCCACATTCGCTTCGCACCGAATATTCATTCATAAATTTCAACCAGACGCGAGCTGCGCAGTCATTGACCAGTGATTTTTACGCAAATACTGATGCTGCCTTCTATATATATATAAGTATATAATATATATTTTTATATATATTTACTTGCGTCGCACATTTTATATGTTGTTTGTGTGTTTAATAAATAAAACAGTGAAACAGTAAAACAAGGGCGCATGAATAACTTCCTGGGCCTATCTCGATCTCGAGGCGCAGTCATCAAAGTGTCAGCTGGGCGAAAAACAACTTTAACAAATTGTGCATAATAAAAAGCGTAGCTAAGCCTATCTAACTAAGCATGCATACTAAACTAAAACACAAACACATGCCATATATGGCCCATATCAAAGATCCATATGACCTCAAAGCTCAGGGCATGGCTTAAGTCTTGTTCAGGCAGCTCAAGAGTTTACGCTCCATAGACTGACCCCAACTTATATAATGATTTTATCTTGAATTCAATTCACTTTAGACTGCGAAACGAGTTCTCTACGCCCAACTCAAAAGTGAGTCACTTTTCGCCAGAAGCCAAGCTGCGACTTGATAGGGCTGAAAAGCTGCGAGTCAGACCCACATATGTGGCACATGGCGTAAGTCTATATCGCATAATCGCTAAATATCAGCCTGTAAATATGTCTAGTCTTTCTGTCAACTGTTGTTGTTGTTGCTCTTTTCGGAAATGACATTCAATGCAATCGTGCGTACTTCTTGTCGGGCTTGCAATTTCTCGCTGGAGGTTCGCTTGGCTCGAAGGTCTCCGAGCGCGAACACAAGCTGCATTATCAGCGAATTTTTCATGAAATTATATATACGTACATATGCGGAATAATTATTTAACTAAGAAGCGTAAAAAAAAGAATGAGTTGAGTGTTATGGTATATATTTAAAAAAATATATAATATGTGGATGTGTTCATAAAAATAGTAGTGAAATTACTTTGCATAAAAGCTTTAATCCTTTAAATTGGAAACTAAGACTTGTTCATTTTTAATTACTTCAGAATAATTATTTGTAATTAAATTAAAAAAAAAATTAAAATTCAATAAAAATGTATTTTATTGCCAACTAGATAAGCTTAAAATAAGAAAAAAATGTCATAGAATATTATATTATATATATTATTATTTCAGAATTATTATTTATAATTAAATAAAAAAAAATAAATAAATAAAAAATATATCATAAAAATATTATATGATATAATCGTGCTCATAAAAATAGTTGTGTCAACTTTTCCTAATACTTTAGCGTTAAGGCTTTAAAATTCTTTTTAATAACTAAATCATGACTCTTTATATTATTTGAGAGTTAGACAGATTAAAAAAAGAGATAAAAGATAAAAATAGTATATTTTTTTCGCAACAATTTAGCTTTAAGTCCTAAAAATGCTTAGTCCAAATTTATGTTAAAAACAAAAACTTGTTGATCATTTTTATTATTTCAGAATTAGTACATATATTAAATATATATAAATATATTTAATTCTCAGCGCAATAAATTAAATATATATATTTTTTGTCAGATACTACTCTGTTCATAAAAATTGTAGTATATTTTTCCTACACATTTTCCATCAACTATTTAAAGTTCGAAGTCAAAAAATTGATGATAATATTTATTTTCATAGAATTGTTACAATTATCAAGAAAAACTATTTAGTTCTCAACTCAATAAATCCGTTCTGTTCATAAAAATAGAAGTGCATTTTTCCGAGAAATTCACTTCAGTATTCTTAATTCTAATTCAAAATTTGAGTTGATAACCAAAATTTAATGATAGCTTTTATTATTTGTTGTCACATATGTATATCAAATATATTATTTAATATTTGAGTATATAAATGTCTATATATTTTAATATATTGAGTCTCTACTCAAATATTAAATATTATTTTTATATATTATTTATAAATATCAAGAAAAGTGATTTGAATTTCAATTCAATAAATTATCTATGTTCATAAAAATAGTAGTAAAACTTTCCAAAGAATTTAGCCCTCAGCATTCCCTATTCCATGTTGAAATAAAGTTTAATCCCTATTACCGCAGGGTTGCTACATTTTCACCTATATTACAATATACCCGCTCGGCACACAGGCGCGAGTGAAGGGTATAAAACTGAGTTGTTGTCCCTGAGTTGGCCGAGCTGTAAAGATTTGCGCTTCCATTGCGTATTTGTGCTGTGCTGTCGGCTTCGAGTCAACTGAATTCAGCAGAATGACAGGCGGCAGTAGCAGCAGCGATTCGTATAGTACCGACGGGCCATAAAACGTGGCTTTGGAACTGATAAACAGATAATGGAAATGGCCAGATGCGTCATCTTGCAACTGTGACGTCCGCAGGCCTCACAGATGCAACTGCGACCAGAATCTTCCGTCCTATCAGCGCAGCGATAAGCACAGATCCAAAATATATATAAGCCATATATGTGCTTATTTACTAAGCCAGCTATAACAAATGATGATGACTGTTGCCAGGCAGCGGCAGTTGCCAAAGCTTTCCAAGTGATATAGATCCTTAAGTCTCTAAACAACAACAGTTGAGCTCCATTTGGGTAGTGCGCTTAGAGCCGCTGCACATGAAGCAAACAAAAACATCTAATATACGAATGAAATACATTTATATTGTATATAGAGTAAACAACTCTTAATTGCTCTTAATGCTAGCCTTATCAATTTCCCATGTTCCAAGATCAAGACATTTTTTTGGCCTTCACGAAAGTTTCATGAAATATTTTGATATCATCGGTGTGTATGTAGAAATATATAAAAATATATATGAAAATGTATGTAACGAGACTTAATAGACCCTATAGTGTGTATAAGTTCTTGATCAGCACGATGAGCTGAGTCGAACTAGCTTTGTTCGTCTGTCCGTTTGTATAAACGCAATGATCTCGTAAACTACACAAGCTAGAGAGTTGAAGTCTTAAGCATATATATTCTAGTTCGCAAGACGCAGTAGAAGTATTTACTATTTTTTCGATAACTCATCATATTTACTTTGTAATCGACAAAAATCGATCATTCTATTTTTGGGTTTTTAGCTTGAAGAAAAGCTAGAGACTTTAAATTTTTGGTGTGGTTTGCTGTGATGAATATTTCAGATTTTTGTCTAATATAGTCGGGCACTACTACCTGGAGTTCTGGCACTTGTTTTATATGATGATAATTTTTATTGTTGCAATTATGAAAGAGGAAAGGATACTTCATTTTTAGTTAAAAAAATTAGTTGTGTTTATAAAAATAGTAAGCTGATGTCTGTATTTTATAACTAATGCAAGTCAAGCTTTTTTCAACTCAGCAGTTAACCTATGCATGGAAATAGCTCAGAAAAAAGGGAAGAGAAAAAGAATTTAGTAAACGAGCAATCAGGAATTGGTATAATCGAATCTGAAGCTAGAATAGCCTCAAAAAGTCAGGTTAATCTAGCCAAAAAGCGCTTTTATTGTGGGAATTTGAGATGCTGTAATATCAAGAAAGTCTAGTATAATATCTATAAGCACTTGTATTGTTTGAATTTGGGATGCTGTAATATCAAGAAAGTCTATGATATCTATAAATACTAGCCTCCAAAACATCCTTTTTCAATAGGATTCACTTAAGGATTCGTTCCCTCTATCTAACTTATGTTCCACCTGAGAGATCTTTTAAAGCTTTTCGAATTTCCGATTCGAGTGTAGTACATCAATCGCCTTCCTGGAGTTGCTCCAGTTCTAACCGCGAGCTCAACTTTCATTATATATTTTATAGGCAAATGTAATTTCGCGTCTGCTAGCCCCAACTACTTCTAGGCGACACACAGCATCTGGAGCTTGGGAAATTGTTCTGCATCTGAGTTGTCTGTGGACTGATAAAGCGAGAAAACGTTGCCCATATCTATGGGACGGAAGACAATTGCGTCTAATTGCGAGGCAGCGCAGCTAATCGAGCGAGTGCGCCAAAGCATCCGAAGCGAATGTGGCCCACTTTGTCGATGTCGATGTAACTGTAAACCGTGTGGATGGCGTGCAAGGGGCGGGCCCAGGCTGGGCTGGCCTGGGGTTGTGGGAACAGCATTAATGCATTAATTGATCCCAGTGCCGCTTAATTGTGAGTCTCGGCATCCGAATGCCACATGAAATTTGTTGGCGTTGTCGCATTTGATTGACTATATTACGCATTGCTTCAAGGACAGCGCGGGCCGAGGCGGGCCGAGACGGGCCGAGACGAGGCGATGCGCGCTGTAAAAGTTCTAGACGCTCTGCGCTGCGCTGGTCACTCACGGTTCCTGCTCTGATCACGTAGTCAGTTGACAATAATTGGAACTCGGTCCATTTTCTGTTTTTCTTGTTTATTTCTCATTTTCTTGTGATATGAAAACATTTTGCTTTTATTATTATTATTTTCTTCGTGATTTTGTTGTCGCTTGGCTGGACTACGTAAGAATATGCGAAAGCACAAAAACGAATCTATATATAGAAAGCAAAAGCAGAAGCAGAAGCAATAGCAAAAAGCAAAAGCAAAAATAATGCTGATGATTTCTGTCTGATTTCGTTTTTGTGGCTTATGTGTGGCTGCTATCGCGGCATTGTATTCGAAATTAGTTTGTATTTATACTTAATTGGCATGCTTATCGTTACGTAGCGTACGTAAGTGCACTAATAATTCGAATCTGCCTTGATCCAAGTCGATAGCAAGTGTTATCGATTAGTGATGTGCGTGTGCAAATCGAACAGCTGAACAGCTGATCCTGATCAGCTGTTTGAGCGGACAGCCAAGGAGTGCACATCGCGTTTCGCGTTTCTTTGCCATTCCGTTCCATGCCATTCGCCGTTATCGCAGCTCAGCCAGAATTGCGCTGCTGCTCTGCCCTGCCCTGACCCCTTGCCCATCCTCAGCACAGCTGAGCAGCTTTATTTATAGCGCATAGACACACACAAATCAGAGCGAACTAATGTTTATGTTTGCTAAAAAAAATTTCTTACGTTTCTTGTTTTTTTCTTTTCTTTTCTTATAATTGTTTTGTTTCTTCTTGTTACTCACTTGAAACTGTTGTGGTGCCTCTCTCTCTCTCTCGCTGTCTCTCTCTTGGTGTCTCTCTGTCTGTCTTTTGCTATTTATTCTGTTTCCTTTTGTTCCTGCTTTGTCGCTCTCGAGGGTTTTCGGCTCGCGAAATTTCGTTTCGTTTTTGTTTTCACATTTACATTTCAAAGAACGGCACCATAAAAACAACAAAGCACTCGAAAAAAATTAATAACAACAACAATCGAGTGAAAAGGGAAAAAACGAACAATTTTTCAAAGCAAAATATTGTTGTTGCTGTTGTTGTTGCTGTTGCTTTTGTATTGGCGAAATGTTTTGATTATTTTGTGGCTTTATTTGAATTACTGTTGTTGTTGTTGTTGAGATCGAGCTTGCTGGCAGACACACACACACACACACGCGTGAGCACACACACACACACAGAGCGTCTGCTTGCGGCACTCGCTCTGCGCTTTGCGGCAAGTTGAATGCACTTTTCGGCAATCGAACGGATGCGAGTTCGAATTCGAATTCGAATGCGATTGTGCTGGCGTCGTACCGTTACGTTCTAACGGTGCTGTCGCTGGTGCTGGCTCTGCGTGTACTCGTATCGCTCCTGGCTGAGCCAGAGATTGTGATCCTCGCAGCCGCTCTCGAAGGCCTCACGCCTGTGCACCATTACAGCTCTGCCTCCAACTCGAAGATGACGATGATGATGATGATGATGTTGTTCTTCTTCTTCCTCTTTAGTTAGTTATTCGTGTTGTTGTTGTTGTTGTTGGTGCGCAGCAACTTTCCTTCAAGGCTGCCTCTGCCTCGGGCAAGCTCAAGCCGAATGCCAGCGACTTTTACCAGTTCTCAGCGCGCTAGGGATCTAGAGTGGGCTGTGAACTTTAGACCACGACCACGACGACGACGGCGACGGTGATGGCGATGGCAACGGCACAACGTATACGTGACGGACCGGTCTTTGGGAAGCGCCAAATAGAACGATGCCGATGCGAAGACGAACTCTGTGGATCTCGTTTGGACGGGCAGCTTTCAGAGATCTGCCGAACTGAACCGTTGGCGAGCAGCGTTGAGCAGCAACTGTTCGGACGGGTCGAGCATTGTGGCTGTGGCTGCGGCTGTGGCTGTGGCTGAGGCTGTAGCAGCAGCAGCAGCTGCTACTGCCGACGTCGTCGTCGTCGTTGTCGTTGGCGTCGCTAACGCCGACGATCATCGAAGATGCCGCCCCAATGCTGCACAGTGGGCGAACTACATGAATTACTAGAGAAAATAAATTAATTTTCTTGTAAGTTAAGAATGTTTTTACAATCATTTAATGAATGAAGAATAGGTAAACTTTCTTATAGAGTAATAATATATTTTAGAAATAATATATATTTATAGAAATTATATATATTTTTAGAACTAATATGTAGTATATATATAGAGTTTATAGAATATTTATTCTATATTTATAGAATTAATATATACAACTAATTTCAAGTTTTATTAGTTTTAGTATGTGCCAAGACACCTGATACATAAATGCATATTTAATGAATTACTATGAACAATTTAACTTTTAAAGTTATAATATTTATAGAATTGTTATATATATATATATATATATAGATCAAATATATATCAAGTTTTTATTAGTTTTAGTATTAGTAGTCAACAGTAGTTAGCAATTAAACCTTTCATCTATGTAGTTTTCCTAATTTTTTAATAAGAAAAGAATGTGTTACAAATGTAAAGTAATAATATTTATAGAATTAATATATAGGTATATATATATATATATATATATATATATATATATATATACAATATATTTCCAGTTTTATTAGTATTAGTATTAGTAGTCAACACATATGCTACATAAATATATATATATACCTATATTTTCCTTGCAAACAAAAATCTTGTAAAATGCACAGAAAACTCCTAACTAACAAATTTGTAAATATATCAGTTGAAAAGCGATAGCTAAACTCTGTAAAAACCAAAATTTGTATCAAACGCTTTAAATTATTGTTATAAAATGTTTAGGGAAATAAAGTACAATAATAACAAAAAATATATGTAATTATATCAATTAAGCAATTATGCCATTGTCATCTTAGTCTTTTTTTTTATAAGACTAAATATAATTTTTTTTTAGATTAATTTTTACAATTTTTACAATTTTCTATCTGTGAATGTATATTTTTCTTTAATTGAATCTTACTTGCACAACACATTACCTATTTATTCCTTTCATTTATTTCACATATTTCTAACGTTATTTATTGCAACTAATTTCGAGCATTGGCCCCACGGTGCGCTGGCTGCGCAATCAGCTGAGGAGCGGACCAAGCCAAGTGCTGCTCTCGCTCTCTCTCTCTCCCTCTCTTCTGCTCGCTCTCTTCTGCTCTTTATTTGTATTGAAGCCTTCTGTGCGCACCTTGCTTTGCGCTCTCTTCGCCTCTTCTGCCAGGACAGACACACGCACACACACACACACACACACATACACGCGCGCGTGTGTTTGTGCATTCTTCTCGCCGAGACGACAGTGATAAGCGCATTTCTTATCAGATTGCCAAGTGACACAATAAGGTGATGAAACTGATAAGGCTGATGATGATATGCGAGCACATTTGCTTTACGATCCGCACACTCCTGAGCCGCCCGCTGCGGCAGCAGTCAAAAACAGTGTAAAATTGCGCACAGCTCGTCAAATTGCCGCTAGAATGCCCCAGTAGTTCCCCACATGATACCGAAATAGAAGCGAACGGCATTTATTAGCTTGGCAAATAGATCAGATGGAGTTTCGGCCTAGTTCATCAGCTCACCTTGAGCTAAGCGTGGCACCGTCGCTAATCCCTGTTTTGGCCACGATAATACAGATTGCCGGGCCGTAAAGAGGCCATGCGCCGTGTGCCATGCGCTCTCTCTAGCCAAGGCATAAAAACTCCATCCCCCCAGAGCAATTTTAATGGTTCCGCCGAACTGTGCTAAGCCCCGTGTAAATAATTATCTACACATATGCAAAGAGTGTGTTTATCAAGAAGAACAAAAAGAAAACGAAAAAACCCCTGCCCGATAAACAAAATGGGAAAAGCTTAAGATTAAAGAGAAATTGTAAAGTTCCCTCTTCAGGGAATATCGTTAAGAGATTACGCCTTTACCTGAAAGTTTGCACTCTAATGGGAAAGTTTGCACTCTAATGGTATGGGAATTATTGAGGCTCTACGGATCGACTTCAGGCGAAATACTATAACTAATCATGCACAGATACTATATATTCCATTATAGAGAGGTGCCATCTATGTAGTCTAATCAGCATTCCGATTGCGTCATGCGCCTCTCCGTCATGTGACTCGAGAGCAGAGCATCAAAATGTAAAAAAAAAAATAAATCAGGAATGCACAGACATCGGGGTATCGAACCCCCTATACACTAACGTGTATATACAAGTATATTCAAATATATATATATATATATATACATTTATTTGGTTATCTGGCTATATGCACTTATCGACCCGCTATCGGACCCTCGAATTCCTTAATTACTGTTTCCAATTTGCTTTGCAATCGATCCGAGCCGATGCAATTGTTTCATGTTGTTGATTCATTGTTGCAATATGCGTGTGCGGGGATTGGGTGTCGGCGACACTCTATATGCCCCTGGATATACTATAATATATATATTTATACAACACAGTTCGCAGTAATGTATTCTGAATAAATATAAATATTCTCTTACTTGAAATATTCTAGATAAATAGAAATGTTTTCCTATTGTAAGCCGAACTACATATATCGCGGATTCGGATTTCCCAACTCTGAGTAATATTTAAGCCGAATTACGACTACAGAAAGGTAACATAAGTCGGAGTACGAGTCATTCCTATGGCTCCCAACCATATTTGGAATGGTTTTCTACAAATCTATGACATTATTCGGAGTCATACTCACACCTTCAGCACCTCAATCCTAACTACGTTTTTAGGAAGGTGACATATTTCTTTACTCCAGTCAAAGTTTTGCCTACAGAAGGAAGACATAATTCGGAGTAAGATCCATATACATGACTCCGAATAGTGTCGTAGGCTAATTATAATGTATCTAAGCTTTTCGGCTCATACTTATAAATTCAGCACGAATCCAAATAGTCTTGACGACTTAACTAAAGGAAGATGACAGAGTTCAGAGCAAGAATAAAGTATATGACTCCGAAAATGTCTTAGATTTTTTATATTCTAGAGCATTATTCGGGGTCATACTTATACTTCAGGACTATTCCGAAGCGCTTCGACGTCAACGTCGACGTTTCAATCCGAATTATGCCTACGGGAAGACGACACCGTTCGGAGTTAGATCCGTGTCTATGGCTGCGAAAAATGTCTTAGAGTTATTTCTACATATTATTCGGAGTTATATTTATATCTTTAGCACCAATAATACATAATTCGAAATAAGATCAATTTCTATTGCTCCGAAGAATGTTTTACAAATATTTCTATATATCTAAGATATTTTTCGGAATTATAATAATAATACCTAATAATAGTTCGAAATTAGAGCCATGCCATTATTCGGGTACATACATATATTCGGAGACATAATTGAGTCCAAGTTTGTGTAGATATTTTACACGAATTTAGTTCCGATTACGACTATGATTGTTGTTATTGAGATATCTTTACGTATCTTACTCCGAACTATTTCACTTATTAAAATTTCACTCCGAAGATTGTCATGTCTTCATAAGGATCTAAGTTATTTACTATTCCCAGTCACCATCATGCATCGAAGTATGGCCCCGACATTACAGATATATACTAAAATGCTTAAAATATCTGTTCTGGGATGATTCAGGGTATTTTCTAGTCGTGCCTTTTCATCTAGACAATTTGGAAAATCGCAATATTTCTATGTGAATCAATCAATAGTAAAGTTTGGCTTTCCCTTTACTAACCCCAATGAGTTAAAGACAGACTAAAACTTTCCCCGTCAATACAGAAATAGGCTCATTAAATTGTGTTATATTTTTAACAGATGGTTTCAACCACCTGACGACTTGATTCATTTTCTCCCTGTAGTTTGGGTAATCAATGAAAATTTTAGGGTAGGAAAATCTAAAGCTTGGTAGAGTTAAAAAAAAGTAAAGTTCTGGTTCTGTTAACGTTAAATACGTTTGTCTGGGCTCCGTCCAAGACCCATGTAAGTAGTGCTGCCTGCAAGGGACTAGGCCATTGATCTATTGACTTGTTCTTGTATTCGAATTTGAGGTATGCGTCACTTTGCCGTTACTTTGTACAGTCCAGTGCAATGACTCGCTGTAGATCAATGATTTCGAGGGAATTTCGCACGCCCGACCACCCCCAACAAAAAGTCGTTGTCCCTTTGTCGGAGCCGCATGCAAATCGAGTGCTCTGCGATGTTTATAGCGGAAACGTGATCGGAACGTCTCGAGTGGGTTGTTCTGATCGAACGAGCTCGACTCGTGGCTGATTTGCAAAGTGAGTGAGTGCTAGCAGAAGAACGAGAAAAAAGGCAAATACAACTATTATTAACGACAGTCGTAAATGTAGATCGTCTCTCTCTCGCAGTTTCTGGCACGTCTCGACGCCTTATCGGACTCCGGTCCCAGTAGCAGGTTGTCTATCTGGCTAAGTGGGTAGCTGGCTAACTGGCTTACGAGCCCTGCATCAATTAGATAAGTTGTTGTTTTCAGTTAGAGCCGTGCGCAGATAACTTGGCCAGCATTCGGCGGCATTGATAAGCCATTTGAACTTTATGGGCACCCGCTCTGTGACGGGAAGTGCTTAGAGCTGCTCCAGCGCTGTCATCGCTGCCGCGTCGTTATCAATCGGCATTAGGCTTATCTATTCGCTAGGTAAACAGCACAGCCAGACAACAAGAGATATGTATGTGGCCAACGATGCTCCAAGCACGCAAGACAACTCGCGGCTGTCCATCAGGCGAACGAGCTCCAGTGTCTGATAAAAGAAGCTCAAGCCGCTTGAGGACACTACGATTATTATTTCCTTATGAAACCTCAAATGAAATACAAATTCTGAACTTATGGCTCTGATTAAATATATGTAATATGCAGTTGGTTGCTTAACTGGCGACTATTTCTATATATTCTTGATTAGGATCAACAGCTGAGTCGATCTGTCCGTCCTTGCGTCCGTCCGTATAAGCGTAGATCATGGAAGCAATAAGAAAGAGCCTGCTCTTCCTGTTTGTACGCACAGCTCAAGAGCTCAGCTCATTTTTTCCGCTTTCCATTAAATCGATTAGATATCATATAGAATTTAAGCTTTGAGCTTTGAGTACATTTCGTACGTTTGAGGGGCTAGACCATCAGATAGTTAGTACTGTGAATGTGGGTATGGGCAGGTCTGTGTTTGTATATCCTGAACTTACCGAAAATAGAGTTGACTCGACCTGATCTATCTATATCCATGTAACTGTACAAGATGCTATATTTTCTTATCGATTCACATTCCTTTCCTTTCTTTTAATATTGCTATTTTAGCTAGGTTTCATAGCTAGGAAATCATATAGATTTATCTCTTCTAAATTTCTTCTCCAATGCTTCCTTGCTTTCGGACTGTTTCAGCGTCTTCATCTCCTGCACCGATTCCCAGAACCTGGACAACAAACCAAGAGAGAATAAGCATGAGTATTTGGATGGGTCTTTCCTCGGGCGCGTGGAGATTCTCGCCGCCGTATTCCTTTGCCAAGGACTTTGTGAACTGATCCCGTTCGATGGCATTGTTGAGCAGGTCCCGCAGGCTGAACGCCCACTGCTTGACCCGGCGCACAGGATCATCTTTGTTGCCAGGAAAAATTAAATTCGAAGAGCAGAAGACCCTTTGGTGATCTTGCCCAATTAGGTATGCATATTTTGGATAAATCTCTGGACTGCCGCAAATGTGGCACAAGCTTGGTCATCTTTGTATGGATGGCTGTGAGTGGAAGGGTCCATCTGTAGATGTGTGTGTAGGAGTGTGCATTAGTGTGTATGTGGTGTGTGTGTATGTCACTGTATATGTAGAATATAGAATGGTTGAAACAGCAAGGTATTTCCCAGTCAGCTACTCTCACCTAGATCACTCTTACTTGTTCCTTGATATCACAAGAACTTTTCCAACTAAAAATTGCGTTAAAAGCTACATGATGAGTTGGCTTCATGGTCTAGCTAGATGCCTTTCAACCAGCAACAGCTCTATATAAGTAGCTTTCCACAAATGTTGACTTAAAATAGAAACATTTACATTAAGAATAAGTTATCCCACTGAAAATTCTCTGCATTTGCCCAAGCTTTCCTTTCCCAGTTGGCGCTTTCCCAGGCATCTGCCCGCCGAGGGATGTGTGAAGAAAGGCAACGGGTATTAGTAATTGGGGTCACAATTTAAATTCGCTTAAATTGCGCCATTATTTATTTAGTGTTTTGTCAAACAATTTACAATAAACGCGGTCGCTCGCAGTTCCAGTTGCTCGGCCAGCCCAGATACAATGCGGTGGCTGGCGATAGGCTCTAGGGACTAGAAGCTCTATTAGACTGTGATCCTTGCGGCTCAGATACATAGAGGAGTGCAATACATTTAGCTATGCTCAGCACGACTGATGCGCTCGACTTGCTCGGGGACTATTATTATTATTATTATGAATTAGTTTGTTTATTTATTTATTTATCTGCTAGTTGCTGCTGTTAGCTTCTCATTCGCTTTGGCATTTACGATTACCCGCGGCAATCTCGACTGGATTGGATGGGGTAAACATGGGCTCTACTAAATGTAAATCATGCACTTAACAGCGAACTAATGCAAAAACAACAACAACTGAAAACACTCCGACTCGAATTGCTTAAGTAGATTTTGTTTAAAGTTTTTCTTCTTATTTTTTGTTTTGTTTTGTTTTTGCTAAGGTTCTCTCATATGGTTTATGTACTCTTATATATTGTAGTTTATATTACGTGTTTTTTTTTCACAGAACGGTGGGCAATGGAGGAAACAATAACAAAGTACGTAAACAGTTTTCCAACATTTTTTTTTTGGTTTTTGGTTTTTCTTTTCGTTTTCTTTTCTTTCACTTGAGAACGCAAATGATATCGTAAAACAAAAATAACTTAGGTAACAAACATTAATATCCATCCATATATATGTATATATATTACTCGTAAAAAGCCAATTCAGCAATTGTAAACATTTATATATAGTTCGCTCATCCATCGTGTTACTTGACTTGGTTTCTTTCTGTATTTAGTTTTCGTTTAGTTTAGTATAAGTTGCTTGAAATTGATTTAAATTTGACTACCGACACAGAAGACGCACATTGAGATTGTACTGGAATACAATATATATGTTATAATTAATAATTATTTGCTTGCGGCTGCTGCTGCTTTGTATATGATTTCTCTTTTTAAATTAGACACCGCTTTACATTTACAAACATACAGTAAATACAATACAATTACGTACACAAAGAGATTTCGGGTTTCATTCTACAGTTTTCAATTAATAATCGCCGCCTAAAAGCAGGCAACGCTTTTTGCTTAATATTTCCATGCCTCTGCTCATGTCGCGTCGCGTGTGTGCACACAGAAGCATTAGCGTGCGTGTGTGTGTGTGTGTGCTTCACTTGGCAAGCACACATCTACATCTTATGCATATATCTATTTATATATGTACTAAGTTCACATCATATGTGCAACTATGTGTCTGTGTGTGTTTGTGTGTGTGTGTGTAGCTGGGCATCGATTTGTGAAGCTGCTGAAAGCGATTGAGTTGATGGATTGCCCTGTCGTGAGACATGACTCATTCACCTACATACATATGCATGTGTGTCTATGTGTGCATTTGTGTGCGTCTCTGTTTAGCCCAGATGATTGTTGATCCTCTCTCACACTCTCTTTCTCTGGCTCTCGCCCGGTCACGCAGCGCCATTCGTATCACGTCGTGCGCGTAACGTAACTTCGTTTAACATAGCTTCGCTTAACGTAACTTCGTTTAACGTCACTTTGTTTAACATGGCTTCGCTTAACGTAACTTCGTTTAACGTAACTTCGTTAAACATAGCTTGCTTAACGTCACTTCGTTTAACGTAGCTTCGTATAACGTCACTTCGTTTAACGTAGCTTTGTTTAACGTAACTTTGTTTAACGTAACTTTGTTTAACGTATTATGTGTCTTCGTTTAACGTAGCTTTGTTTAACGTAACTTTGTTTAACGTAACTTTGTTTAACGTAACTTTGTTTAACGTAACTTCGTTTAACATAGCTTCGTATAACGTCACTTCGTTTAACGTAGCTTTGTTTAACGTAACTTTGTTTAACGTAACTTCGCTTAACGTAACTTCGTTTAACGTAGCTTTGTTTGACGTCACTTCGTTTAACGTAGCTTTGTTTAACGTAACTTCGTTTAACATAGCTTCGTATAACGTCACTTCGTTTAACGTAGCTTTGCTTAACGTAACTTCGTTTAACGTAACTTTGTTTAACGTAACTTTGTTTAACGTAACTTCGTTTAACGTAACTTTGTTTAACGTCACTTTGTTTAACGTATTATGTGTCTTCGTTTAACGTAGCTTTGTTTAACGTAACTTCTCTCGTTCGCTCTCTCTTGCGTGATCCTTATACAGACACACACACACACACACACACACACGCATGCACAGTTACAGTTATACAACGACACAATACGCAGAGGCGTGCAAATTAAAAAAAATATTTAAATACATATATATGTATATCTTTAACATTAGTTCTTTACGACTTTAGTTGTTGTTGCGTTTGGCGATATGTGAATGCGAGTGTGAGTGCTGAGCAGGGGAACGGGGGAGAAGGGAACAGAGCAACATAGGAACAAATGGGAATGCACTGAGCGAACGAGAGGGAGAGAAAGAGAGAGAGTGTAAGGATTTGCCTGCTTTCATCTATGATTTGAATTGTTTGATTCGATTTGTACGCTAGACTGATTTCAATCAACATGCTGAACGCCGTTAACTCTGGTAACATGCTAATGCAAGTAAGTGTATAAGTATTAGTATAACTTTAGGTATAAGCATAAGTATAAGTTTAAGTACATATAGGTATAACTCGACGTACGCGACTCTGCTCGCCTCGCAGTGCTAGTTGGTATTCGATTCGATTCGCTTCTGTTTCGCTTTTGCTTTTGCTTTAGTTTTATTGTTTTTGGTTTTTCTTGGTTTTATGCTAATTTCCTTACTGATTATTTCTCGTTTGTTTGGTGTTATCGGTTACAGTTAGACAGTGAGTGGCATAGTCTCGTTGACTGTGGGCTGCAACATGCTTTGCATCCTTTTGCGGCGATTGCTTTACTCTTCGTAACTTCGTCTTCATCTTCATCTGCTGCTTTCCTGGTTCGAGAAGCACTTGGCAGTTATTTTTTCGATAGGATCTAGAGACTTGACTTTTCGAATGGTGCCGGGATGGGGAAGAGGAAGCAGGGCAGGGCAGGGCAGGGCGGGGCCAGGCAGGGCAGGGCAGGGCTAGGGGAGTCATCCCGACCGATCGGGACGTGAGGAACACACGCGACCTAGTGGCAATGGGTAGGTTATTATGTAATAAGTAACAACGTCTAATATACACTGATTCGAGTATGCGTCCGGGCGAATGAGCTCCGGACATTACAACAAGCACACAACGTGATCCCGCCTCCGGTCGTCCTCCAGCCGTCCCACGATGGATCACACACACACACACGTACGTACACACAACAAAAGGAAAGACTCAGCCCGAGCCGAAGCCAAATGCCGCGACAGGCGAGTGCCGGAGCGTGTCTCAACGCTTCACGCCGAAGAGATTGGGTATTGACTTGACCTTCTTGCGGGAGCAGTTCACGTAGTCCTTGTACATCTCGGAGCGCAGATAGCGCGAGTACGAGTCGCTCTTCATCAGGTGGTAGACGTGCGAGGCGGCCACATCGAAGCACCAGCGATTGGGGCCGTTCGGCGAGTTGACCGCCTCGCGGGCCAGCTCCACGGACTTGGAGTCCACGTTGACCGGGCATGGCGCGTCGGGGGCGAGGAACTCCTGCCAGATCTTCTGTATGGCCTCCTTGATCTCGGACTGCGGCAGCGCCTTCATCTCCTGCACCGACTCCCAGAACCTGGACAACAAACCAAGAGGGAACAAGCATGAGTATTCGGATGGGTCTTTCCTCCAGGTGCGTGCGACTCACTTGAGATTCTCGCCGCTGTATTCCTTCTCCAAGAACTTTGTGAACTGATCCCGTCCGATGGCATCGTTGAGCAGCTCCCGCAGGCTGAACGCCCACCGCTTGACCCGGCGCACAGGAACATCTTTGCTGCTAAGAGAAACATGGCTCAATGTGGATTCAATTCGAGGAGCGGAAGACCTCTCCATGATCTTACCTATTCTTCTCGGTATCCCACATCTCGGTGCTGTCCGTTTGCCATGGATTGGGTAGCTCCGGGGAGGTTAAGAAGTAGTCGAACTCATTGTACTGATCGTAGTAGGCGACCAGGCTGAAAGGATGAAGGGTCACGTGAGATTGGGAGGCCCAGCAAGGGGATGCGATTGGCTACTCACGCTTCGGCCGCTTTAGACACTTTGATTGTGCGCCGCTCGAGCTTCTGCTTGCGCAGCGCTATGATGCGGGTCAGCTGCTCGACGGGATTCTTGGCTACCGAGGCGCCGGCGGAGCCAGTGCCGTGGCTGGAGCCGCCGCGCCGATACGCCTTCTTAATGTCTATCTCGGTGGTATTGACGCAGCCCGGCATGGGCCGGTGCACATCCCAAAAGGCTCGCTCCTGCGAGTCGAGAACCTTCCGCTCCAGCTTGTCCCGCTTCTTGGCCACTTTGCTCTGCGACTCAGCCTGGCGGTTGGATCAATTGAGTTGGATACGAGCGCCAAAGGCCAATTCATGCTCGACTCACCTGCATGAAGATGAACTCCCATTTGCGCGAGAACATCTTCTGTAGCTTGGCCAGGTTCTCGGCCTCGTAGTCCGCCAGCTCCAGGCGCGTCTTGTTCTGCATCGTGCGCTTGCACAGATACACCGCGTAGTCCGTGTTCTCCGGCTCCCAGCAGTTCGATGGCCAGAAGTATGGCGTCTGGAATCTGGAGCAACAAGTTGTACTCTTTTCGAGCCGCGTCTAAAAGTATGCACCGCCATTGCTCACCTGTAGAAGGTGCCGTCGTTCTTCACGGTCAGCGCGTGGTCGTCGATGGGGAAGATGTAGCCGTGCGAGCTGAGCAGGTGGGCGAAGTGCAGCGCCTCCGTCACGTCCTCCACGTCGAAGTTCTTCAGTATCCAGGCCACCAGGTCGGCGCCCGTAAACACCGACGGCACCTTGCTCATGAACGCCTTCACCGTGCGCACCGCCACGCCCCCAGACTCTGCCTGCATCTTCTCAATGATCGCCTCCATCTGGAAAGATTCAATAGTATATTGCAATTGAGTTGGGTGTAATTGGAGTTGCTCTTTATGCTTGGTAAAATATGTTAGTCTGCAACATTGTATTAAGCTTAGGTTAACATAATGTTAAATAACAGAATGTTATTGTCTAGGTAAACAATAAGAGTCTAATGCAATTTTTCCTTGATACCTTTAGATTTTATAGAGATAGCATATGTATATTTGGACTGCATGAGTTAAGGTGATGAGGATCTTCTTATATTTCTACACTTTTCGCTTTAAGCTATAATATTTAAGTCATATGACCAAATCTTTAGGTTTTAAACTAACTTTTCGACTATCCATCATTATTACTAAGTAGTCAAATCTGTCATAGCTGAACTATTTTAGCTTAAGTATGAACTATTTTTTATCTATCATCTATCTACCTATTTATCGGTCTCTCTTCTATCTTCTATCTATTTATCATCTATCTATCTATTTAACATTTATCTATAATCTTCCTATTTATAGTATATCAATCATCTACCTATATATCTACAATTTATTTATATATCTTTCTATCTATCCACCTTTCTATCTATCATCAATCTATTTATCTATCATATATCTATCTATCATCTCTCTGACTGTCTATCTATCATCTATCTATTTATCTATCAAACATCTTTCCATCATCTATCTATCTAGCATTTATCTATTATTAATCTATTTATCGGTTTATATATCATCTATCTACATATCTGTCTATCTATATATCTATCTATCTACATATCTATCTATCTACATAGTTATCTATCTAATATCTATCTATCCAACATCTTCTATCTATCTATCAAACATCTTTCTATCTATATTATTCACCTATCTATCTATCATTCATCTATTTATCTGTCTATCTATCATCTATCTACATATCAATCTATCTACATATGTATCTATCTACATATCTATCCATCTACATATCTATCTATCTACATATCTATCTATCCACCATCTTTCTATCTTTCAAACATATTTTTATCTATCTATCATTCACCTATCTGTCTATCATTCATCTATTTATATTTTTTCTATAATCTATCTATCATCTATATATCGTCTATTTATCCTTTGGCTGTTTGGTTATTTAAAGTTCCCTAACTTTAGGGTCTCTAAATTTCATATCATATATATAAATATCAAATAAACTTTTTGAGGAAACACAATCCAAAACCCTTTACAAAAATACTATTCCTCTAAACTTATACTCCACAACATGCTACATCGCGAGGAAAGTAGTATACCCTAGGGTAGGGCAATTCATTTTCAAGTAAGCAATTTCAAGAGCAACAGAAATCGTTTTCTATTTTGGGCAATGTTTACGTTATTTCGCACAGACATCTGAGCTATGGGGGCCCCAACGGAATAGCGAAAAGCTCCCCATAATCCCAGGCATGCACTGCTACTCTCATATATAGATGATCTTTTGGCTATATCTGATTGGATTTGGGGTCGCTACGCACCTTCTTGTAGACGAGTATGTTGGGCGCATCTTCGTTTTTGCTGCCTCGCTGGTGGTGCGGCGGCTGCTGCTGTGGCACGGACGGCGCTGCCGGCGGCTGCGACTGTGCCGCCGCCGGCGACTGCGACGGCGAGGCGGAGGGCGAGGACGAGGAGTGATGATGGTGGTGATGGTGATTGCTGCCCACGCTGAGCAGGCCGCTCGACTTGGCGCCGCCCGAGGCGCCGCTGCCACTCGGCGCCGTCGCGTCCCGTATGCTCACCGTCTTGCTGGACGGCGGGGGCGTGGCGGCGGCAACAGTTGCCGTGCAGTTGCCGCTGCTGGCGGCGGTCACTGCAGCGCCGATCAGCTCGCTGTTGCTGTTGTTGCTGCTGCTGCTGTTTGCATTGGCGCTGTCAACAGCAGCAACTGTTGCTGCTGCCTCCGATGTTGCCGTTGCAGGCGCATTGTTGTTGCCATTGGATGTCGCCGCTGGCAATGACACTGGACTGCTAACTGTTGCTGTTGCTTCAGCTGCTGCTGCTGCAGGTGTTGCTGCTGTTGTTGCTGCTGCTGTTGCTGTGGCAATTTCGGTTGCTTCGGCTGCGGCGACGGCAACAGCGGCTAGGTCGGCTGCCGCGGGGGCTTCCACGGCTATGGCTGGCACAGGTGGGGCCGTCGCTGCTGGAGCTGGCGCTGGGGCTGTTGCTGGCGACTTTGGGGCGCTGCTCATGGCCAGCGCGTTGGTTGCTTGCGTGCTGCTCTGTGTTTTGTCCGCCTCCGAGTTCATCGTTACCATTGTACACACCTGCGTCTGCCGCGGGCTATTTATAGGCTAGGCGGGCGGGCCGGGCGCGTCCTGCGGCCAGACTTTACTTCACTTGCTGCTATTTCGGACTTGGACTCGTCCCGTTATGTATCCTTTGGCGTGCGTTATCGACTTGCTATCCGTGTGTGCGTGCGTGCGTGCGCGCGTGTGTGTGTGTCGCTTCGTTTGCTTGTATGTGTGCGCACACTGGCTGTAACTGTATACCGACAGCAGCAGCAGCGGCAGCGGTAGCAGCTGCGGCAGCGGCAGCAGCAGGCGCGGCGCTGCAGCTCCCACTCGACGCGTTTGTCTTCGACTGCTGCGCTCTGCCTCATTTACCCAGCTGCATCGCTCGCCGCTGTCGTCTCCGCCGTCCAGCCGCTGTTGGCGTGGGCGCCACTGCTGCCTTTTCGCAACGTTTGCGCTTTTCGCTGCTGCTCGCTATCGCAATTTTCGCTTGCATAAAAAAAGCGCAGCAGAGGCGCTCGCACACACTCACGCGAACACACACGCACACGCACGCACACACACGCACGCTTTTGCAGCACTCCTCTCTGGGCCCAGCAAGTGCGCAATTTTCGCTTTCAATAGCTTTTTTAATTAGTTATTTTCAGGTAGACGGGCCTCAATGTGTAATCAAATTGAATTTTGTTCCTTTTCGCTTCGCTCTCCCTTGCAATTGCCGTTACTTTTGCCTTTGCTTTTGCGTTTGCGTTCGCTGCTTCTGTTTCTGCTTCTGCTTCTGCCGCGGCCAGTGGCTCTGCTGTTGCTGCTCTTCTTCTTCTGATTCGCCTTTAGCTTCTTCTTCTTCTTCTTTTTTCTTTTTTTTTTTGGCGTTAGCCTGTAATCATTTTACGGCTGCTGGGCACAGCGGAGGCGTACGGTGGGCGGGGTGGGTGGCCAAAGTCAATTCAAGTGCCTCTGCTGATTTCGTGTGCGTCGTTCACGTTCTCGTCGCGGCTTCGTGCCTTATTATGAGGCGCTTCCTGTAGTCGATTTGCTGTTGCAATCGATTTTTGTCTGCCCAACCTCCCACCGCCTACTTCACAAATACACGCACACACCCACACGCACGCATACACTCGCACACACACCCACATAAGCACGCCCACATACAATGACGCGAGTGCGCTCTCTTCTGCGCTCTTGCGCTTTTACGCTCTTTCCACCGCTCACGCTCTCTCTCTCTCTCTCTCTCTCTTTGTTCCTATTGCTTAACCCCAGCCAGCTGTTGTCACGCACCAGGGCTGCAGGGCTAAGTGAGTGCGCTGCCCTGGTCACACTGCGCACGAATGAAAAGCGTTTTATATTTAAATTTGTAATTGCTTTATTCAAATGAATACGATTTTCGGCTACACTTATTTGTAAATAATTTTGTTAAAGTTAACCAAAAAAAAAGTATGTATAAAATATGCATATATATGGTATTTATTTATATAATTTGAAGTTCTGTTATTCGCTTATGTGCTTTAAATTAATTTATAGTGAACTTATTATTATGGCTTTTATACAAATTTGCGTGGAGTGTTGGAAAAACATTCGAAAATGGTCGTCTTATTTAAATAAATAAAAAAAAGAGTTCATTAGGTGTATGTTGTAGGCCTATAAACAGGATGGTCGCAAAAGACAGTAATCAAGCTCAATTTCCTCCCGCTGCTTAAGACTGAGTTCTGTGTAGCACGCGATCCAAGTCCAAGTCGTATCCTTAACGTATTTACACAAGTTTCATTAGACATTATGGAATGCATGCGCACTCACAAATATATAATTATGATTTATGTGATATAGTAATATATATATATATGTGTATATATATATTGAATATTTTATGGGGCTGCTAAATAAAAAAAAAACAGATGTGACCAGCTGCATTCAAAATATTCAAAGTCGAGTTGAGTTGACGTTGGCTGCCAGGGCTGGGGCATGCAACGTCTGTTATCGGAACCGAAATCGGAATCGGAACCAAACGACATCCGCTTAGACTGTGTGTGAATCACTGACTATTTCATCTACTAGTTCCCGCGACTGTGAACTCGCTCAACTCACGTCACATCACTAGATCACATTGGAACGGCAAACTCTGGTTCCGCTGGCAGGGCCTAGGCCTGCTCCTGCAGCTGGGCGCGCGACTGCCGTACGGGCCTGTCGGACCACAGGGAGGCCTGGCCCCCATTCTGCGCCTGGTAGGAGAGCGGCGGCGGCCCCAGCTGCGCCTGCGGCACCAGCTCCGCCTGCGGATTGAACTGATTGTTGCTATTATAGTTGACCAAGATGTCGCTGGCCAGGCTGTGGCCAATGTTGACGTTCCGATCCGGATAATATTGCTGCTGCTGCTGCGGCTGCACCTGAATCTGCTGCTGCTGCTGCTGCTGCTGGTGCTTGTTGCTCTGGCGCCAGTGCTTGTGCTGCGGCACGGGCAGCAGGCGGTAGAGCGGCTCCGGTCCGGGCCCGCTCGGGTAGCTGGGCACGAAGTACGGCGGATAGGGATGCTTGGCGCTGCCGTGGCGCAGTCGCTTGAACTGCGGCGGCGGTGGCGGCGGAGGCGCCGGCCGCTGCCAGAACTGCAGCGGCGCCGGCGACGGCGGACGCAGCTGGTACTTGGCCGGACGCGCCTGCAGCTGGTTGTCCAGGTAGGCTGGAGGCAGCGGCGTGCTGTAGACGCCCTGCTGGGCGTCGTACGGCAGGGGCGACGGCGACTGCAGCTGGAGCTGCTGCTTGCCCACGCGCAGTTGGCGCTGGCGCTGCAGCAGGAGCGAGTCCGGCAGGTAGGAGGAGTCCTGATCCTGACCCTGACCCGGCTGTATGGTCGGCTCCAGCTGCAGCTGCAGCTGCTGGTGCTTGCCCACGCGCAGCTGGCGCTGGCGCTGCGGCTGCGGCTGGTAGACGATCGCCTTGAAGGCGTTCTGGTCCTGCTCGTCGGCGCTGTAGTTGACCATGGGCAGGAAGGGCTGCCGGTCGAAGTCGGGCGGCTGGAAGCGGGAGGTCGCTGGCGCGGCGATGAGGTTGCTCCTCAGCAGCTGGCCCAGCGCCGCGTCGTACTCCGAGTGCAGCTGGACGCGCGGCTTGGGCGTGATGCTGACCACGGCGACGTCGTTGGCCGGACTCGGCGGCGACTTGTAGTGCGGCCGCTTGGGCGGCTTGGTGGCCAGGAAGTCGTTGATCACATTGGACTTGAGCGAGGACGGCTGACGCTTGGCCTCGAAGTACTCGTAGTAAATCGGATTCGACTTGGACAGCGGCGCCTCCCGATCCCGCTCGCGTTCCCTCGCCCTTTCCTCCTTCACCCGCTCATTGGAGCGCTCCGTGCTGGGCACGAAGACCAGCTGCGCGGGCGGCTGTGGGCGTGGCGTGGTCGGCTGATAGTTGATCGGGTAAATGGGAATGGGCACCGCCACAGGCACCGGCACGCGCTCCACATACTTGTTGGGCGGCTGCGCCGGCTGCTGCTGCTGGCGTGGAGCGGGCGGCAGGTATCCGACGGAGTTGTACTTGACGGAGAGACGCGAGGGAGCTCGGGTGGTGGACGTGCTGGAGGTGGTGGTGCTGCTGCTGCTGGTGGAGCTGGACGTGCTGCTCGTCGTGCTGCTGTAGGGACGTCGCGTGGTAGTCGACGTGGACGTCGCCTCCAGCAGGGTGAAGTGATCGGGCGGCGGGGGTAGCACGATGCCAGGGACCAGGGGTCCCGGCGGCACCGGATTGGAGTAGTTGCTGCGGTAGACGAAGCTGTAGGCGGGCGGATAGTAGAGCGAGGGGTCGTCCTCGTCAAAGTCGCTGAGGTTGGCGTGGAGGGCGCCCGGGGCGGAGACGCTGCCGTTGCCGTGCAGGCCGTTGATGAGCCAGGGCCCCAGGAGGGGAGTCCTCAGCAGGGCGTTGGGAGTCGCAGTGGCAGGTGGATGGGCCGGCGGTTGGTGGGCCAGCGTCTCGTTGCTGTAGAGCAGCCAGGGCGCGTAGGGCGTCGGGTAGACGTAGCTGGGCTCCGGGTCAGCTGCCTTAGGCGCCGCATACGCTCCCGGCCGGGCAGCAGGATGCGCTCCATGGCCTTGACCTTGGCCTTGGCCTTGGCCGTGGGACGCGTGCTGGCCCAGAGCGGGTAGCGTTGCATTGCCAGCTGGCGCACGGAGGCTCTCGATTTGATTATCTCGGATAATCTGCAGTGGCCCATGCGGCTCGAGCTGCACGGGAAAGGGAGGCGGCACCACCGGGTTGGCCGGCAGCTTGATCTGCCGCGGCGGCGCATCGTAGTCGTCGATGGCGGGCCACGGCTCGCTGTCGCCGCCGTTGAGCTCCGCCTCGTTGAGGCCGCCGCCCTTGATCACCAGCAGGTGGTCCTCGGCCAGCCAGATGTCCTGCTCGTTGAGTCCGCCGAAGTTGCGCTCGTTGTCCAGCGGCACCTCCGGGTTGCGCGCGTAGCTCAGCACGCCCGGCCGCTTGGGCACGCGCCGGAAGAGCTCCTTCTCGATCAGGCCGTACTTGCCGTCGCGCACCTGATCCGCGAGCGTCTTCTTTGCCTCCTCCTTGCTCTGCTTGCCCTGTGTCTTGGCGCCGGCCGACTCCGCCTCCGCCTCCTTGCCGGAGCCGGCGCTCAGCCGCAGTATGCCATTGTCCCAGTTGTCGAAGTCGTCCGGCTCATTGAGCAGCGCCTCGTCGTCGTCATCCTGCTCTCGCTCTGGCGCCGGCGATGGTGACGGCGACGGCTTGGCCAGACGATAAGTGCTGCTGGCCTTGCGGCGCTTCGTCGTCGTCGTCGTCGTGACTGGGCTGGCTGTGGTCGTCGGCGTAGTCGTGGCTGTCGTTGGCGCCGTCGTTGCTATGGCGATGCTCCTGCTGCTGTTGGAGCTCACCGCCGACACCTCGTAGGTGGAGTGGCCCTGCGCATTCTGAATGTGCCCAGCCACCAGGCGCTGGATCATGCGCGGCCTGCGAACGAAGAGAAGACACGCAGTTAGACACGGAAGAGGAGGGAGGGAGCGGAGGGAAGAGAGGAGGAGAGCCCCCAGAGCCAATAATCAATGGCGGTGCCCCAAATGGGCAGACGCCTAAAGACTGGCGACAGACCAACGAGAAGCTAGCTATGAAGCGCGTGACATGAGCTGGCCAGACCAAGACGCTTGCTTCACTAAACTAGTTTAAGCGATGCACCAAATGGACGGGGTTCGCTCCAATGTAGCACAAAACAAGTAAGAAGTAAGTAACAAGTCGGTCGTGACCGACTAGGGGATACCCTAAGCCCCGTCGAATATGTGTTTTTCAAGGAATTTGGGGGAATTGGGGTCGGTATCCAAAATATAACAAAATTCAAATTTGCATAAAATACATATAAAGCTAAATATAAAATTTGGTGTCCTTAGCTTGAAAGATCGGCGAGATATAATTTTTTAACTGAATTCCGATTTTGTTTTTAATCGATAACAATCAATTGGGGATAGTTATCGATTTTTTTAAAATAAGCTCAATAAATAAACGGACCTACAAAAAAATTTCAAGTCTCTAGCGGACGGACGGACGGACGGACAGATGGACAGGGCCAAATCGATTTCTCTTGTCGTCCTGATCAAGAATATATATACTTTACGGGGTCTGCCACGCCTCCTTCTGCCTGTTATATACATCCAAAAAAAAACATTATACCCTGATTTCCCATTTTCAATGGGCTCAGGGTATAAAAACAAAACGAAGCAAAATAGGTTAAGAGTGTCGCCGTGACTGGGGCCTTAAAGATGCGTATCTTCCGAGCTTGGTGAAACTTTACTTACGGAGAATCTTAAGCGGCTGAGATAGATTCAGAAGACTATATTTATATTTTTACTTTTTTTTTATATGACTAAATTTAATTATTTCTTTTAGATTCAGTTTAACTAACTTTAAGTCTATGTGGATACACTAAAAAGGTTTACGATTTATAGAAATACACGAAATAACCTGTGAGAGCTTTAGGCGCAACTAAATGTAAAGTTTCTAGCTCCTTTGCGTGCTTAGATATGCGAATGAGCTTACAGACGGACGGACGGACATAGAGTAGGAAAAAGATCTATATATTCTTCCATCCGTTTGTAGTACACAAAGATCTTTCAACTAAATCATATTAAGAAGTGTTAAGAAACCAACGAAATAAGCAAAAGTATGGTCCGATATATTTCATTGGATCTTTGACAGCATAAAAGTCTTCCTTCCTTCAAAATTGTTCAATGTATGTATACACTTTTTGACTTAGCTTTTAAAATATTTCACCTGATAATATTGTGGAAAGTAAATGGCATGGGCATTTCTCTGTGCGCATAGGGCCATAAGGTACAAATCCTGTTAAAGTCCTCTTTCGGGCATTTGACTACTTGAACTTAGGAAATTGCACATTAAAGGTTGGTCTAAGTTCTGAGAATCTTCGATTCTATTCAGAATTGTCGTCAAGACTTTGTATTTTAAAATAAAATTAAAGTTCGTATGAATGACTCTAAAATAAACAATACAAACGTAGTCAAAAGTAAGTAAGAAAACTCTAGTCGGGCGTGAGCGACTAGGGATACCCTGAGCCCCGTCGAATCTGTGTGTTTTTAATATACTTATATTTATCGTACGATTATAACAATTTTCAAGTTTATCAACCAAATAGTCGATATATATATATGAAGCTAAATATAAAATTTGGTGTCTCCAGCTTAAGCGAGATATAGTTTAATAACTGAATTTCGATTTTGTTTTTAATCGATAACAATTAATTGGAAATAGTTATCAAATATTTAAAACAAACTCGATGTGCGCGTGATATACTTGGACCTACTCATAAATTTCAAGTCTCTAGCTCTTATAGGAGCTGAGATCGGCGCGTTCAAACATACGGACAAACGGATGGACGGACAGGGTCAAATCAAATATATATTTGTGGGGTCTGCCATGCCTCCTTCTGCCTGTTACATATTCTGCCTGTTACATTATACCCTGAATTCCGATTTTCAGGGTATAACAAATGTATTGTAATACATTTTATAAGTATGTAAAATTTAAAAGGATTTTAACAGATTTGCAAATATCTATTTAATGAATTTGATATATGTATGTTTGATATAAAATTTTTAATTGAAAGTGAGCCTTGAAGGAGGAACGGTTAAATATATCCTGTAAGCGTCTTAGTCTCACCTTGTTGCCAGGATAAACCTGATATTATTTGAAGTATGGCTAACGCTTAAATAAAACGCATGTACTTCTCATTACTGTCTACTCACAGAAAAGCTAGTACACCCTTCTTCCCAATTGCTACGCGGTATTTATACCCCATGAAATTATCTTCAGATCTTCGCGCACTACAATTACCATCATATCGGCCTACTGACATGTTGTGATCGCGGCACGGTTGCTTGGGGCCACTCGTGTGGAGGAGTAGACTAAGGGGCCAACTTACGTTTTGTTGGGGCTGGAGCCGTTGCGCGGGCGAGCGGCTGGCTTGGAGGACACCGATGACAGCGCTTGATGCGACTGGAGCCAGCTGCTGGGGCTGCCCGGGCTGAATGGCTCCGAGGCGCTTGGCGTTGGCGTGTCGCGTGGCTGGCGGGCGGCTCTGAAGCTGCTGCGGCCACGTCCACGTCCATTGCTGCCAGCGGAGGCGGGCACCATCGTCGTCGTCGTCGTTGATGTTGCCGTTATTGTGCCACGACGTCGCTGCTGGCGCACGGTTGCGGGGGGCAGGGGCGTGGTGCTGCTGCTGCTGCCGCCGCCGCGACGCCCATAGGCGTCGTCGATGGGCAGCGTCGTGGGCGGACGCCGCTGGCGAGGCGCTCGCAGCGTAGGCGCCTGCGTGCTGGTCGTCGACGAGGCGCTCGCATAGTTCGTCGCGCCTCTGCCGCGTGGCCCAACGGTGCGCGCTGGCAGCTCGGCCTCTGCTGCTGCCACGGCTGCTGCCACTGCCAGCAGCGCTATCACTGTCAAGTGCAAGGTTAAAGATGTCATCTGTGAAGAAAAGAGAAGGGGAGAGAAGAAGAAAGAAAGAGAGAGATAAATATGGGTTGAACTAACGGTAAGAGTCAGCTGCACAGGCGCAGTTACGTTTGTCGGTTGGCCATTATGCAATAACGATTATGGAAAAGGGAAGGAAGCGGTAGTCGACACGCAAATACCCTACACGAATATGGAATAATATAGAGTCATTCGTCGAGTTAACATAATAAATTAAAAAAAAAAACTGAATAATCTTAGTCAATATATAGAGATGCTAAGTAGTACTAAGGATCATTGAATAATAGAAAGTCATTTGTGGAGTTATACTAATAAATGAAAAAAAAAATCTCGAAAATCCTTAGTCAATATATAGAGATGCTAAGTAGTAGTAAGTAGTACTAAGGTTCATTCCACCTGAATAATAGAAAGTCATTTGTGGAGTTAAACTAATTAATTAATAATTTAAAAAAAAAACTGGAAAATTTTAGTCAATAATATTTCTAATGGAGATGGTAAGTTGATGTGGCTTAAGACATTCATGGGAGTGGAATCTTCAAATTTAATTCAAAATTAAATGATATTTCATTAGGTACATCATTTGTAATTATATTTCATTAGGTATGTATCATTTGTAAACCAGATGAAATATCACGCATTTAGATAGCAAGACGCTTAAAGTCGAATATTGGACAATCTATTGATAGGGTAAACTAATTGTATACCCAAGAATTAACTCTTGAAAATAAATCAAGTGACTATAGAACTACATAGCAAAGGCTTTCATTTTTAAGTATTTCCAATAAGACTATATTATATGAACTCTTATTCCTTATTTAGAGTTGAGATGAGAGGATTTATAAGAAATGTTCCACATGTCCACACTTAAATATCTTAAATACTAAATTGTTCCATGTACATAAAATATTTTTCAAAACATAGAAAATTCTTAACTAACAAAAAGTTTAAGTATCTCAGTATAAGAGCAATAGTTTGTATATATTAAAAATTGTATCAAAAGCTTTATATGATTGTAACAAAATGTTTAAGGGAAGTAAAGCGCAATAAGTAAAAATAAATAAATAAATAAATTCTAAATTGTTAACAATTAAATGAAATAAGATAATTTTCAGTCCTTAGCCTTAGTCCCCAACTTAACAGAGAGTTCGAATTTCGGATCCATCCCTCGCCTTGCATTTCTCTCTTGTTGAATGTAAATATTTGGAATAATATTTGGAATAATATTAATTCGGAAAAATCTCTCGCTTTGAACTTCTCTCTTATTGCATATAAATATTTGGAATAATATTTGGAATAAAATTAATTCGGAAAAATCTCTCGCTTTGCACTTCTCTCTTGTTGAATACAATCATTTCGCTTCGTTTATTTTTCAAGCAATTAATCTGTTCCCTGATTAAATAACTCTCGTTCATGCTAATTAGCTCCGCTCAATTGATAAATGGGCGAATGCGCGGCTTCTGCGGCTCGCCTCGTCGTCTTCGATGATTTGTGGGCGCACTCCGAGCTGGGCCCCTGTATTACGGCAGCTGGGAGACTTCAAAGAGCAGCAAGTTATGTGCCCGCTCACTGCAATTGAAGTGGCGTATGGTCTTCAATTTAGGCCCATTTCGGCCTTTGTGTTAACTCTCGTTGCCGCTGCTACACGTCGGCTTGTTTACAGTTTGACTTAACGATCATGCGATTAGGTAATATTAGACTGAAACTGATTGAATCACTCACTCACTGAACAACAGCGTCTTTAGGGTTTGCTGAGCAGCCGCAGATTTGATCTTGTTTAGCCCACGTCAGCAATAAGTTATAATTGGGAATTAAGTAAGAGTCAAGGGGTGCGTAATGGGAAGCAAAGCTATAAGCTTGAATCTCAGAGAAAAGACAGACTATATGTATAATAAGAGTACTTATAAGAGTCTATGAAATAATCAAATTATATAAATAATGTTATGAAATAATAATGAAATAATAAAATTATATAAATTAAGCCAAACTTTCTAATATCTAAGGAATTATGAGTTATAAAAGAATGAGTATATACATGAGTATTCATTTAAAATTTCAATACTCTTTCGGTTTACGAGATCTCTGCGTTCACACGGATGGACGAACGGACGGACAGGGCTATTTCAACTCAGTTTGTCTTCCTGATCAAGAATGTACATATATTTTAATTTATGGGGTGGGACACGCTTCCTTCTGCCTTTTAGCAAAACCATTATACCATAAATTCAATGAATATTAATGGGTTCAGGGTATAAAAAGGACTTTGACACAGTGAAAAACTTGAAACGGAATGGAATGGAATCTCAATATATGCTTAACATTCATAGTTAGGGGTGTTTATTTTAGAGTTTGACAACTTTGAAATGGCAACATAGCTTTATTTGACAACCCATTTAACAATTGATAGTTGCTTTTTGTTGACTCTGGCTTAACATTTTATTATATATATAAACTTCATTATATTCATTTATATACTTATACAAGATACAACGCTTGCCAATTGGTAATCAATTCAAATTTATTGTGCACTTAGACTATCTTATGACATTGAATGAGTACGTAAAAAATTAGAATTCAGGCATTTGGTGTAAGGATAATCCCCACTATTTAGTCGAAACACAACTACATACACAGTGAAGTACTGCCTAGTGCGCTTTATGATTCATATTTTTTCTCAATAAAGAAAATGGTCACGATTATGATAATTATAAAAATAAGTCTTGCTGATTACGTCTTGTACGTGCCACACAAAAATTGAGGCTGAATTCATATTTATGTAATCAATAATGTCATAAAATATTCGATCATTTTGAAACAGTTTCATTGATATTAAAAATATATTTCTTAATTTTATTATTATTTAAATTTGTGTAGCTCTAAGAAAAACGCCCTATGTATACCTATTAATTAAAGCTATGAGAATATATCCAAGACTTATTACAATATTTAAGTATGAAAGTTTACTTACTTATGTATGTGCATAAATACATATACATATGTGAATATACCACATACATTATGCCCAATTGCTACCATTAAATGCTATCAAAAATGTAAAATAAAATCATCATGAATTTATTACATTTATCAATAAAAAACTGCAGACTTTTTATTGAGCCAAGCTCAGCTTTTGTAGTGCATACAAATGCATCGTATATATCGTAATATAGACCAATGTCTGCCGCATAGCGACAGATATATCGTAGGTCTGTGGAATGCGTTTGGCTTGTGAGTGGCTTGAGAGTCCATCGGGCACTTGCCAAATAACATGTCGAGCAATTTCACTGCAGTCGCAGCTGAAGTTGATTTACTGGCCTCGCGCGCTGGCCGGGCCAACGGGCCAACGAGTCAATGCGAATTCCGCGCACTGCGCCGAGTGCCTTTGCGCGCAGAACAATCAAATTATCGGACGGACTCGCGCAGAGGGGAAAACAACGAAAAGAAACTGGGCAAAAAATGTGCAAAAATGTTTAAAAATGAATTGGGTCCAATTTAATCTATGACACCATCGCCCCGAACTGCTTTCAAATAAACTAATTAAATTGAAGTAAAGCAACAAAATAACACAACAAAAACAACGCCAAAAACAAAAATGAAAAACGAAAAAAAAAAACGAAAAACAACAAAAATAAGGCGCAGGCAGTCAGCGACTGCAAAAACGAGCGACTGCAAAGAATTATTTATTGCCAATAGACGAGGCGTCGCAGTCGCAGTCGACGTCGCAGCTGCAGTCGCCGTCGACGTCAACGTCGTCGTTGCCTTTCATTCAAAATGCAAACGCGCAAGGCTTGGCCTGGAACGTGGAACACATGGAACGTGAAACGTGGAGCGTGCGGCTCTATGACGAATCTGAGCGCGACTGCGCAGCCACTACAAACACCGTTAGGCAGCGGCGCGCGCGCGCACGCGAACAGTTTTCATGTCTGGCCATACCACGGGCCAATACAAATGCCAATCGTGGGGTATGATGTGCGTGAAGTCAGCTGAAGCAGCCGAAATGAATGTTTAATTTTGTGTACAAATAAATAAACAAATATTAAATAAATATAAATATAAATAAAAATATTTATAAAATTTATATATTCAGTTATGCTCAGTACAACGATAGTGCGACTAAGCACTGAATGTTGGGCCTCACAATTTAGTGATATACACAATATTTTAGACAAAATTTGATACAGTTATTAAGATTGATATCTACTCTCATTAATGAGATGATTTTGAATCAAATATACTTAGGGCATGTGCACTTCAGGATCTGACAAAGTGAAAATCCTCAAAAATCTAGCTGTTCAAAAAACCGATAGTGGCCACAAAAAATTGAGAAAAAAATACTATTTAACATTACTTTAACTTCAGATATTATCTTTTACACATCTGCTTTAGTCTAATACTTAATTATAAATCAGTTGTATTTTAGCTGTAAATATATAATATAATATAGAATATAATAAGATATAAATAAATATAAAATAAAACATAAATTTTTATCAAAAGCTTTACATGATTGTACAAAAACGTTTAAGGGAAATAAAGCACAATAAATGAAAATAAAATAATATAAAATATATAAGAATAATATATTAAATATTTGTAAAACAAATTCTAAATAAATAAATAAAATAATAATAATATATTAAATAATTGTAAAACAATTTCTATGCTGAATATACTTTTTAATATTTATATATAGGGTTGCCATCCGTCCTGGAATTCCGGGACATGTCCCGCCTTTGGAGGTAATGTCCCGGTGTCCCGACCTGGCACGAAAATGTAACTCAAAATAACAATGTTCAGTATAATTGGTGAAGTAATTAACTAGTGATTTTTCCCTTTTTGTCAGAAGTGAGAAATGCCACCAAAGTCTGTACTTCTATGATAACATGTAAATATGAAGAATGTGATGTTAATGTGGATTTTTACAGTGAGTTATTTTAATATGTGTGTGCAAGGGGGGTTGTCGTCGACCGTCCCGGAATGGCCTGAGATCACCCTATTTATGTGGTCACCCTATTTATATAATTATCTGTTTATCTCAGTATATGTATATTTATATATAAATATCCATATATCTATTTATATCTATATCATATTTACTAAATTCTCACACTCATATGTACTTCTATAATTTATTACAGGGTATTTGCTAGTCACTCATTTGCACTACACTCAACTTTGTTACTATTTTATTGCCTTATATTTTCGCGTTGTTTTTTTTTTCATTTATTTATATATATTTTTTTTCCTTTTGGTTTTTGTTTTACTTTTGATTGCCAAACAACAATTTGGTTGTCGTTGTTGTTGTCGCTGGTTCTACGTGGAAAAAAAGCGCTGGACAGAGGCTGGCGCAGGCGCAGGCGCTGGAACAGGCCCAGGCATAGGCGCTGGCTGCGGCTGCGACTGCGGCTCGCGCTGGCTCTGGCTCTGGCTCCGGCGCTGGCGCTGGCGCATTCCGCTGCCCCGAATCCAGTTACGAATCACGTTCCATTTGATTGTTTCAGTTTTTCGGCTTTGCCTTTTTGGCTTTTATAGCATAATTTTGGTTATTGTTGTTGCCTTTTCTATGTGGCTGCACTTTGCATCGTTCGCCTAGCCGTAAAATGTTTTTTTTTTTTTTCATTTTATTTTTGGTTTTATTAGGCTTTTGGGCTCGGCAATTGCGCCCACAGTGCGCCGAAGCCGACGCCGGCGCCTGCACTTGGAAACACTCCAAATCGAACAGCAAAGCCCGAAAACAACTTCGAAACTTCAACCTGTCGCTTGGAGTTGGCCAATTAGACACGTTCGCGGCGCGTATGAGTCAACAATCAGCCGCAACAGCAACAACAACAGCAACAACAACGACAGCGACAACAACAACAAATTGACAACAAAAGTAAAATGTTATTTATGATTTTTGATTTCAATTTGTTGTCCTTGATTTGGGTTTGGCTTTTATTTTCGATTTCGTTAATGATTTGGGCGGCGGTTGGAGGCCAAGCCAGGAGATTGATGGCGCATGTGCGCGGGTGTGACTGCGCAGGGGGGAAGCGAAAGGGGAGTGGGTAGGGGAAGGGGAAGGGGAGCCAGTAAGCCTAACACCTAGAAGCTGCCGACGTTACACAACACTAGAGCAGATAGTTGAGCTCGATCATTGCTGGGAAAATCAAAGAGAAATAAGTAGGAATATTGCAGTCGGGCTTTACTAACTGCATAATACTCGTTTATGTTCTAGAAACTGTTAAATCAGTGTTGGTAAATGTTAAGAGAGGAGAGGAAATGAGAGAGGTGAGAGAAGAGGAGGGAGGAGGGAGGAGGGAGGAGAGAGGAGAGAGAATTGAACTGTCAAGCTTTGGAGAGAGAAACTAGAAACTGTTAAATCAGTGTTGGTAAATGTCAAGAGAGGAGAGAAGAGAGGAGGAGAAGAGGAGAGAGAATTTAACTGTCAAGCATTTAAGCTCTAGCTCTATAATTTTAGAAGATATAGCTCCAATTTGTCAAGAATCCCTTTTTTGAGTAGATATATATATAGATAGATATAGTAGCAGGTATAAATTATATCTGATGAATCTTGGTTTGTCGAGGCGAGCACATATTTTATATTTCAAGTGTTTAGAACTTTTCTGTTATGCAAGTTCTAGTATTTGGCATAGTATATGGGTGTATCAGAATAATCTTACCAGTTGGTAAGACGAGTAAGAACTCCAAATTGCAAGATTCTAGCTTCAATAGTTTCAGCCAATATACTCCTTTCACTTTTTGAACGAGTATAATAGTTGAGTTTATCCTTTAAAGCACTTCTACAATATATAGAATGAGGGAAATTCCCACTTATACAAACTAACCAGGATTATGTGCCACTCGATTTCATTCAATTTCGTTCGATTTCATGCAAGTTCTAGAATCATTTCACACTTTGCAACACTGTTTCACAATCGCTGTCGCTGTCGTAGTCGCCGCACGTTTGGGCGCAGTGAACCGCCGTAGAGCACTGACACCTGTTGGGTCACTCGCAGCGCTTTTCGTTTTCCAAATCGGCGCAAAGAAAACTCTTTTCCCATTATTATTTCATTTCATTTCTATTTCTGTGTGCGTTTGTTGGGGTCGAAAGCCAATGTGCGCTCTGCTCTAATTAATGTAAGCCGAACGCATTAGCACAACAATTGATATCAAAATTTCGCTGCTTTTCACATTATTTGCAGGAAGTTGGCCCCCGCCCCAGAGAGCCCACAGCCAAAATAATGAATACGATATTTAAATCGAAGCGCACGCATTTTATTGTACTTCATAATTGGAGCAGCCCGAACCAGAGCAAAAAACACGATGCAAAGTCCCATTTAGATATCGGACAGCGGGCCCAATATGGAAAGTTTGACCAAAACATAGAGAAACATGATTTGGACTGCTAAATAATTGGCAAAGAGACAGAGTAGGCGGCAATCTAAGCCAACAAAAGCGGGACAAATGAATGCAAATTAGCCTCATTTTGAGTTTAATTAAGCTTTACACCTCAGGGAACAGCATCAATAAGCTAGAACTTTTCCATGGGATACAGCCGACTACATAATACCTGCTTGTAGTTTAAAATACCATTGAATCCATATAGTTACATTAATGTTATTGGGGTTAATGTTGTAGGTCTAATACTGTGGAAGATATATAATTAAGTATTTAAACTATTCGCATTCAAGAAGCATATATATCCACAATTGAATTTAGATGCGCCAACTTTTAGCAAGCATTTTTGCTAGCTTTTTTTTTAAAGAATTTTTTAAAATATTTCCCAGAATTTTTCAGAGCCCAATCTTATTTCATTTTAAAGACAATAAAACAGAGTTTAATAGGAAAAAAAATTAAAACGATATTTCGAACGATACACAAAGTATTCAACATTAACGAAGAACATGAAAGGTGCGCTATCCTGATAACGTGCAGTGTATATACAGGGTGTTTTTCTTTTCTTGAGAGCTGTACAACTTTGAGTTTACAAAGCTGCTTTATTGGACAGCTCATTAAATAGCTAAAAGTTTCTTTTTGTTGAGCTTAGTTTCATATTTTATTATGAAAAGTCTCATGCTAGAACCGCGATTGCATTTTAATGAAATTGTTACCAAAATAATAGTTCTATTTGTCAACTCAAACCTCTTCTACTTTATGGTATCTATAAAAATGAAGCCATTTTGGTAATATGATTACGTGAATAAGCAGAATAGTTTCATGTGAATTGAAAATAGTTCACGAACTGTTATCAAAATACTAATTCATCCACAGATAATTAGTATTTGGTGTGGCTTGTGGGCTAGCGGCGGTATTGGTCCACATTATAAACATGAGTGTGACTGTAAAAATTTGTGTACCACATTGCGCTTTTCTTGAATATAAATTTTACTATGTACCCACAAATTCAAACTCATATTTAAATACTAATGTAATACAATTTATCCAAAAAAGTCTATTTCATTAATATAAAAAATATTTTTTTTGCTTTGTTACGACTTAAGCTTGTGTAGCTCTAAAAAACACACTCGAGGTATGGAACTTTTGAGTATTCTTTGGCAAGACGTAAGGTTGTGCAAGGTCCAGTTTTCTCTACTTTGTCACACTCCCCAATAATTCAAGTCTCTAAAAATCGTAATACTGTTTTGTAAATGCTTATATATAGTTCAAATTTGAAAACCAATATACTCTTTTCATTAGGTGAACCACTATATAACATCAAGAGTATACAAAGTTTTTAGCATTCGACTGTGTTGCAATATGTAAATACTACAGATGGATGTAGATACAGATACTGCAGCTGTAAATACTATAGTATAGTATATCAGAAAAGGGGTGCAAAATTTATATTACCAAAGATGTAGATCAAATATATACACGATATATATGTATCTATGTGTATATATTTCCTTAGATCTAAGCTGTTGGGTATGCCCTATAATAACTGTTATTAGAATATAATCTACTCTATAATAGAGTTAACTTCAGTTGCCTTAAGACAATTGCCGGGTAGTATTGCCAGAGCTGGTAGTGTTGCCACATCGTTGCAATTTGATAGCATTCGCATTAACACTTGATCGAGCTGAGCGTAACTTTTGGCCCATAAACTACAAATAATAAAGAGCTGCCAAGCAGAAAACAATGAAAACTGATAGAAAACTGCGAATGCCGAAGACCAAATACCCTACCTCTTGTTATATACAGTTGTGTTCACAAAAATAGTAGTGAAAAGGTGTAAGAAAATGAAAGCTTTAGAGCTCAGTCTCACTGCTATTTTTCTGAACATAGATGTATACCACTTCATATATATATAATATAATCCTTTTACGCTTCAATTAGTGTTAAGTTTCCCGTTGCTTCAGATATTCATGGGACTCTTTGGTCAGGGTATTTTGTGTTAAGAAAAAGTAAGTCACTCGGCTATCGATATGCCAACATCAGCAGCAGCAGCAGCAGCAGCATTGCGCCAAAAGGCGTCGCTGTGGGGGCGACAACCCCCCACTAGCGCTAGCTCCAAGCCGCTCGCCCCCGTCGCCCCGCCACCCCGTCACCCCACACCCCCACTCCTGCGCAGCCGCCCACACAAACGGCAGTGTCCAATGGCTGAGGTTGGGACACGCGGCGCAGGTTTGGTTTGGTCTTCGGTTTGCATATTTGCCGCCAAAGAGCCAAACGAATTTTCTGTTAAATATTTGTTGCTCTCGTTGTTGTTGTTGTTGCTGTTGTTGTTGTTGTTGCCAGCCGCAACTCGCAATGGTCTGGAATTTTAAATAAATGCGATTTAGTTGTGCAACATTTTTACTTTACTTTTTCTCCTCATGCCCGCAAAACAACAGCAGCGCAGCGCAGCATTAGCGGCGACGGTGGCCGTTGGTGGTTGGCGGTTGGCGGTGGTTGCGGTGGTGCTGGCTCGCTCGCTGCTCGAGCACCGCATGTCCCTCAAATTTATGGCAAATAATTTAAGAAATAGAGCAGCAGCAGCAACAACAACAACAACAAAGAAAGCAAACAGATTTACTATATATATGTACATTGGTAGAATCTTAAGGAAATTTGTATATGTTCAAAAACGAAGCCACAAACATAAGCCAAATTAAAAAGTATTTCTTTTATCAAAAATAAAAATATGTTTATACCCTGAGTTTTATTTATAGTAGAATGTAAAGAAAAGAGAAGAAGAGAGTTTCAAAAAAGTCCAAATAATTGGTATGGACGATTTTAAAGAGATGCATGGGAAATCGGCTGTTTACAAAAAAAAATGTGCTGGATATAAGCAATTTGAAAAAATAAAAGAACCTCAGAAAATTTCAAATAAAATAGACAGTGGACATCCAGACTTAAGTCTCAGAGATCTTATGCTGAAGTAAAACTATATTATATAACTTTATTAATTTATATAGTATCAGAGATCCTATGTTAAAATTAAACTATTTTAAATAACTCTATGAATTTATAGAGCATAACTAAAACTGATCTCAGCATTCGTTAACATCTTCCGCATATTTTCTTCTATTTCTACATCTTCATGATATGCGCTCTTGGAGAGTATAAAGAGTTTATTGGTTTTGTGCCTTATTCATCTTACTCTCCCCATCCTTTCATCATCTGCATCTTCTTCTCTCTCTGTCCACCTCTCCATCTGCCTTAAACTGGATATTAAGCGTGCTGCCTCGCCTAATAAAGCCTTAAGAATTTCTAGCTTCAACGCGCACTGCATCTTCAACAGCTTTACAGCAACAAATACAGCAACAACTATTGAAGAGCTAAATTACTGCTGGTCTGCTTTATAGACTAGCTAACTAGCTGTTATATTACCTGTGGGCGTGGCGTATGGAAAGAATATACTGTAAGCTATAATCAGCTTCCTTTATAGCTGGCTTCTGCTGACTTATTCTACGGCTGCTATGCTCTACAGGTGCTATGTGATTTGCCCATCAGGGAATGCTAAATGGGAGACTATCATAATATGTGTTAAGTTCAGTGAACATAATAATTTTAGGCCGTAAGCAGGCGTTACGAAGTCTGATGAGACTGACTGAGTGAAGCAGAGATTTGGTATTAATTTGTTTTATCTGCAATTGCTGTAATTGCTCATGAAGGCGTTATCAAACTGATTGAGCTGCAATATCTTGAGCTGAACTCGTCGTCCGTAAGAACTCTTATTAAATATCTTATAATCATTTTATATTTATTATGTGTGTATATTATATGTATATATGTATAATATGAACATAATTAATTATCTATATATTATGATAGAAAAATTAATTTTAATTTAATTCTGTAATGTTGTTGAGATATTTGTATTAAAATTTTGATTGAAATTTCTAGCTAACAAAAATAAACGTAAATAAAAAGTATGAAATTTTTTACCGATGGTGGCCAAGACAAGATCTAATGGATCTAAGTTCTTAGTGCTATATGTATCTGCTGAAGTTTTTTTTCTTTCCTTTTCCTTTTTATATAATTATATAAATTTATTATATATATAATTTTTAATAAATATACACATTGATTATATATATAATTTAATTCTTAATTTTTAGCTCAACATACGTGGACCAAGCTGTAGATCAAATTGAGCAGCTTATTATTAGTCAGCTAGGATTAATTTTGATCTTTTTTTTTCCTTCTTTTCAACTAGTTTTACGAATACCAAAAATGCTGCCTGCTCACACACATACACAGAAATCATATATTATATATATATAATATTTTTTGTTTGTTTATTTCTTATTCTGTGTTCGATTGGTCTGACGTGAAAGCGAGAGTGTGGCCATTGCTCTTGTTGTTGTTGTTGGTGTTGTTGCTGTTGTCCCAGTTACGCGCCAAGCATAACTTTAGCTACAGCTCAGCTACAGCAAACACGAAGAGCGCAGCCAACAGCAAAATATTTACAAAATATTCATTGATTTCAAGCCTGGTTTTTGTTGCTTGTTGCTTGCTGCTTGCTGTTGTTGCTGTTGTTTGTTATTCGCTGTGGTTTTTCATTTTAGATCATTTCTTTGTTGTGTGTTGTAATCGCGGCGCATAGATTAATGAATGGCGTTATATAATGCAACGGAGAGTTGAGTGTGTGATGTGCCAGCGAGGGGCGATCGACGGAAGTTCTGGCAGGTGCCTAGTGTCGCCTCTTCCTTTGAATGTGGGCGGGGCACCACGCGTCGTATGCGTAATGTTGCTGGCCATTTAATATTACGTATACGCCGCGTGTTCCGCGTTATGTGGGCCGAATCTGTGTCAGTCAAGCAGCAGTCAGACGTGAGGAGCTCGAGCGGGCAGCCAACAATTTCCGCTAGTCAAACCAAATGCTCAAATCGATTGCCCACAACAGCAGCAACAGCAACAGCAGCAACAATAAAGCGAGCAATAAAAAAACACTTGATTTGCATTTGTGGCCGACAGCCGCTGCCGTGGCCAAAGTTAAGTTTGTTGAGTTGCTCTAAAAACTGGGCGTGGGAACATGCAGATCCCGGCCATGGGTCCAGAGCATGGAGCGCAAGCAACAGGCAGCGGCCACCATAGGGCAGGCCTCGCCGCCAACAACTTTATTATGCAAAGTGAGGCGATTTTGATGACCGTTCGGGGGCGTTCGCCTTCCATCATGATTTGCCTCTAATGACAAAGTATTTAGCTCTGCCTGGCCTGAACTAGTTCAGCAAAAGGGCGACAGCTGCCAGCACACCTAAATATCTAACTAAATATCCAATGGACTGGGATCAGGAACATGAATTATTCACTTTGGCTGCGAGCGGAGAATTGCGTCGATTTCAGTTTCAGCTGAGTTTAATTAACACGACAAGCGGCCAAATAGTTGTCAGCTAACTAGATAGATGCTGCGAGGAGTATGAAATAGTAGCAGCAGAGCTGAAGGAGGGAGTGAACGACTAGGACATACCCGGCAGTAGAGGATCGAATTGATGATGCGAACATGTATGAAATAGCAGTGGGAGCGGTAGAGTCGGGAGTGAATGACTAGGTTATACCCTAAACTCAACAGAGTGGCCTTTAAAAATACGGTAAGGTAGATTAATTTATATTTATTGTATATATTTTTTGAAAGAATCTATAATATACATTTGGTTGCTCTATAGAGTTGCTTAATTGCTTCAAATATATCTAAATAAAAGTGATATGAAGAAAAATATACATAATATACATAATATTGTAGATATTTCATATAGAAAATATGCATAATTATTTTATATCTCTCAGGGAATATTTAAAATAATTTCAAAGCTGTTATTGATCTAAATAACATTCAAACAATATTTGTATTATTGATAAAGATTGATAAAAATTGTTAGGTAACTTTTTTGAATTGAGTAGAATTACTTTCAGCTGCTGTAAGCAAATGACACGTATTTTCGCTTAAGTCTTACATTATCTCGGCTTCTTGACACGACGGAGCTATTTCAAATTCAGATTTTTCAAATTAAAAAGCTTCATTGTGGCCTGATTTATGGCTGACTAATTAATTTATTTCATCAAATGTTGATATTCCTCCTTTCTTTAAGGCTGCTAAATATGTATAAAAATAGAATTACAAAAGCCGCAATTTATTCTTATCAGGAAGCACTTGCCTTGGTTTTGTTCTCTTTATTTCAATATTAAATTATGCTGAACTTAGAATTTTAGTATTTCAATACAAGCTAAGCTATATAATCTGACAATTCCATACAAATAATGTAACCTACATTTTACTCATTTCCGCTCAGTCCAGTTGTAGCATCAAGTGAACCTGGCACAACTAACCAATTCTTATAAGCAAGACCAAATAATATTTTTGTTTAGTTTTAGTACACGAAAGATTTTAGCCATTCAACAAATCGGCTAAAAATCAAACTAAACTTAAATTTTCTTTGTAAAACCAGAACCCATAAGAGCCAAGTCAAATCTCTGTAAATAAGTATATCCAAATCAATGAAATGAACAACAAAAGCCCATTTTGCTGCAGTATACTTCATATTTCTAGCCAACCACTCAGCGATTTGTACTTGAAATCAAAGTTAATCTAGCTTTTATTCGGCTAAGTGGCGCAGCACTTCCATTGCCTGACTCTGATTACAGCGAATGCTCGCGTTGCTCTGGCTCTGACTCTGGCTCTGACTGTGGCTTGGGTCTGGCCAATGGGTTGCATGTTGGTCAGGCAGCTTGATTGACACCTTTTAACTACCGTGGCGCAATTGGAGCCGACGACTTTTGCGACTCTTGTGTTAAGTTATTCACTTTGGCAGCGCCGAAGCCAAAACACAAAACACAACGAACCAAACCCCGTGACATATTTAGCAGCTAAACAAAGTAAGAAAACAGAAAAAACCACAGATCTTTCGCAATAAATTGTAGCAGCGGCTCCATTAGCCCCACTCCATGCCGCTCCGTTTGCAGGACTCCACAGCTCAAATCATTTTCCTTTTCAATTTCAACTCCAATGTCCTGCAGTTAAATAGCTGAAATTGAATTTTTTTCTTCCACTGATCGCATCTATAATTATAATGAATGGGGAGAGATGAAGAGGGGGAGATGGAGTCTGTTAGCCCAGCCAAATTGCAGAGCTTGCATAACACAAAAGAAACCCCCCCCCCCTTGCCGCTCGGCTTAGAGATGTCGATGGCTCGATTGGCAGCTGCCACGCCCAGCTACCAGTTGCCAGTCGGCAGCAACCAGTCCGCCCGGCAGCAACAGTTGGCGCGGCGATTGCAGCAGTTCGCTTGAAAAGTATTTGCACGTCGCATATTTAGTTAGCATAATTTGCTCTCTAATTCTCACTGACAGTTTAAGAATGCGACTGGTTCGAGGCAATTGCTGTCGTTGCTGCTGTTGTTGCTGCTGTTGTTGTTCGTCATTGTCAACACATTTTTTTTATTGCTTCATTTTGCGATTGGCACATTGCATATTATTTATAAGTGCAGCGAGCCAAGCGGTCGCAGCCAATCAACGGCAGGGCTGCGGCTCCAATTACACCCACCGCGCAGTGGCGCCGCCTGGCGGCCGAACCCGGCAGTCACTAATTAGTGGCTGCGCTCAAATATCGCCTGTTGTCACATGCTAAACGGGTCTCTAGAGCGCGACCCATAATCGATATATCATGTCAGAGTCCCGTTCGAGCCAACATTTCACTTCTAACACAAGATCGACTCGCACTGAGACTATCAATTAGCTGGTTTATGAGGTGCCTGCGGTACAAGATCGTAACTCTCCTACATCTTCATTACAATATGTGTTATTTGTCACGGAATGTACTTGATATCGAAGGTGCTTAGCATTCACTGGACTACAAAGTATCTAACCCAATATCGTTCAGTTTTTATTGCCTTTGTTTGGATTACTCTGTCAGATCTTGACCTAAGATCTATAGAAATTATACTTTATTAAAGTATGCTCTAAGTGAATTGCATTTTAATTAGATATCTGGAAAAACACCTCTCATAATAACACTAATATAATTTAATAAGCAAATCTATATCTCTTGGCTAAAGTTTTCATATTAAGTCAATGCAGTATACTAGGTATACTAGGTATCTGCTCTGCTTTTTTACCTTATTAAATGAAATGTAAATGGAAGAGGAAATATTTCCTAACCTTAATAATGCAATTATGTCATTCAGCTTGATAGCTAAAGACATTATATCAGATACAGCTGAAACTTAAGTTAAGTCTTACTTCACTCATATAAATCAAACAGTTTCTGTTAAAGACTTGGTAGAGTCAATACGAACGAATAGCTTGGGTATGCCCGACTAGGAGATAAGCCACAAATCTGATTTTGAGGAAAAATGTGAAGGTAAGTAATAACTAAAGCATTCTAATTATTTTTTACTTTGGGAATAACTATTAGGCAACTTTTGTAATAAAATTTTGTATTTATAATCAAAGAGTCAAATTATTTCTTGAGCTGACCCAGTTTATGAATATATATACTACATTTATATCGTGATACTATACTAGTGCACAGCAGAGTCTGTTTTCTAAATTTCTCTCAAATCATGATTGCCTCCCAGTGCTACAATCTCTGTGAGCCTGAGAGTTTGTACACAGTTTTTATGGAGGTATTATACGATTGAGTTTTCTCAGTTCTGGCTTCTCTTTGTATCTTCAAATTCTCACTCCGTGAGAGGGAAATGTAGATAGCTGTGGCTGAAAGTAGGCCCAGCTGTTGCTGAGTAAGAGTGAAATACATTTCCAAATAGTTGCAGGTATTCAATTACAGACTTCTGAATGAACACCTGCACCTCTTTGGAAATGCAATCCTAGGTAAAAATCAAATATTTCTCACATCATTCAAAGTCTATCAAGCTCTGCTAACAATCCATATAAAAAGGCTCTCTAAAGAACGATTCCATAAATCCACTTCTCAAACATTATTCAACTATTTTCGATCTTCCATTTATTTGCAATTCACGTTAATTTGCAAATTCACGTTTCAGTCTTCATTTTTGTCAGACGAGTGAAAACGTCATAAGATTGGGGCTTGTGGCAAATGCACTTCCGTTCCACTTGGCTCCAAATGGGCTCTCGACTCTTGTCGCTTTTTGCTTACCTTTGGATCTTAAGATATCACAGAATGGTTGTTTTGCATTTGCTGAAACGGCAACACTTGTTTGTGATCTTGTTGTTGTAGTTGTTGTAGTTCTTATTGTAAATTGTTGTAGCTGATTTTCACGCCTGTCCTCAGGTTTGTCTTCAATGTGCTTTTGTTCGTTCTAATTGCCTCTGGCTATAGATTCGCGCACTTTTCGTTCGCTGTCGTTCTTGTTATTTCTGTCTCCCTTTGGGCGAATTAGATGAAATTCGGGCAGCCTTTTAGTCGCTTTTCAATGCAGCTGTCACTCTTGGCCAACACTCGTTGCTGTTGCTCTACATAGTGCTCAGGCAGCGACAACAACAACATGACGCAGCCCAGCGTCGATTGGGGCACTGCAAGAAAAGACGGGGGGAAAAAACAAAAATTATAATATGAGAATATAAGACGAAGTAAAATTTGTTATATGTATATATATTATTTTGTTTATATATTTTATGTATTTTAATATTTCATATATTTTATATACAATAATTTGTATATTTTATGTAATTTATGTATTGTATTTTACATCTTTTATATATGTCATATAATGCACATATCTTATTGATTGTATTTATTTTATTTTATTTTTTTGTATTTTATTTATTTTCTATTTTTTTAAAGTTTTTTTTTTATATTTTATATATATTTATAAATTCATATATTCATATATTTTATATATTTTATGTATTATATCTATCTAATTACTTTATTTACTTTATATATGTAATGTATTTTATTATTTTACATTTTTAATTTTTTTTGATACATTTTATATAATTTATATATTTTATTTAATTTATGTATTTCATATATTTTATATATTTGATGTATTTTATATACTTTAAATATTTTGTATATTTTATATATATTATATATTTCAACTTGTTAAGCTTTCCAACTTGTTAAGCTTGACATGCGCTCTTTACCAGCAAAACACAGAAGTTCTTCATTGCCAGGTTCTAATTCTCTCAGTTCGAAGTCATAGATGGCTTGCATGATTTCCTACCTACATATAATAGCTGTCAAGAATGGACTTTTGACATGAACTCCTAGAAACTTCCAATCCTATCATATGTGCTAACAAACTTGGAACTTGCCCAGATGTAATCTTGCTTCTATTCGGGACATGAATAAGTTTTTATTAGAAGTTAACATGAAATTGGCTAAACTGCTTTATTTGACAAGTTATTTAACAGCTGATAATTGCTTTTGTTAAGTTTGATTTGATGTTTAATATAGATAAACTTAGATCAGAGCAAAGCTAGCAAATTATGGAAATTATTGATGAGAATAAAATATCTGTTCGTGAAATTTATCGTGCACTTAGTCCAGCTCAGATAACGTCTTTAAACGTCGAATAAAGTCCATTTCATTGATATTCAAAATCCATTTCTTTATTTTACTATGACTTAAACTTGCTTAACTCTAAAAAAAAATCCAATTCATCTAGAAGTAGTTCGGCTCCGCATTTTATATTTCTTAAGACTGCGGCGAAGTTGAGCGACTTTGAGCATTTCATGGGCAGCAAGGGCAGAAATAGGTATATTTTGGTGTTTGGTATGTTTCGAAGGCGCGCGCATATAGATATATAGAAATCGGGTAGACGGAACAGCGCGACTGCAATTAGCGAGTAGAACAGAGAAACGTAATGAAGCAGCGCGAAGGTTTTTATGGGCAATTACTGGTCTGGCCGGGGTCCGGGCAGCATTGAAATGGAACTCAAAGAAAAAGCCAACAATTATATTAGCTGAAAATGCTGAAATGGAATTGCTTAAAATGCGTAATTAGCATTTTAATGAGTGCTTAATTAAGAGATTTATAAACGGTAACAGACGGCGAGGTGAGGCGAGGCGAGTCGAGTCGAGCCAAGCCCAGTCCAGCCTAGCAATTCTATCAAGGCTGATTCGGGTCTAGGTCTAGGCACTGGCATTGCAATTGGTTCTACCTCGCTGTAAGCGTCGTCGACATCCGCAGCGTTGACATCGTCATGCAGTTGCAGGCGAAAGGCGGAAATCGTTCGACTCAATGAGCGCACGCTTCAGGAATTAACCAAAAATTGCAAAATCCAATGGGGCGAGAGGGAGCTAGGTGTGGAGGGGATATCTGCTCAATTGAAGCATTGCAATACTCTTCCATCTTGGCCATCCCGAGCAGCGGCAACTGAGAGAGTGTCACAATGCACTTGGATAGGCTTCGACACTTTGATGGTTCCTCAATTCAAGTGGAGCTGGCATAGTTGGTCAACACTTGACGCCCAGTTAATTGCTTGCAACAGACAGATAGAGAGAGAGAGAGAGAGAGGGAGGGGGAGAGAGATCTGTTTACTCGAATGTGCTTGCTCAGTACATCAAAATGACATTAGTTGGACGTCAAGTCAACGCCACAGATACGCCCATAAATATATACATAGATGTACTACTCGACTACGCCTATAGCTTAAGCGACCCATATTCATCATTGGGTTTCGGTGTCGATGTGTTAATTAGTTTACTTTTCCTTGCTTCACTCTGCGCTCCTCACTTCTCCCTCCTCCCCCTCCCTCCCCTTCTGCTCCACTCTTTGGCAACTGTTTCTTAATGATCGCAATTGGGTCCGAGCTCAGCACACATGGGAATGTTTACACATGTCGGTTCCCCAACCACGACCTTACCCACAGCAGATCAAATAGCATCTATGATTGTGGCATGTCAAGCTCAGCTAGTTATGGCACTTCACGGGAATTTGAGAACTTTTATGGGTAAAACAAAGCTTGAGCTAACCGAAAATGATTGGCAATAAAACTGTATGCAAATAAAGATTTTATTGTGAGCAAACAACAATTACTAAAAAATTAATTGATTAGCTAGATGTGGACATTAAACCATGAAGAAGAATAGGATTATAGAGATAGATAACAAGAGTAAGGTGTGGCCGACCAGCATGGATTATGCCAATTAGAAGAGAAGGAAGTGAGTATTGAAAATAAGGAGTGCCCGACTAGTATGAATCTAGCCAATTATGAAGTGAACGAAGAACTGCCCGAAGTGCCAGACTAGCAGATACCTTGCCAATTATAAAGAGAACGAAAGGATATCTAAGGAAAGAAGTGTCTGGCCAACAGATACTCAGCCAATCGTGAAGAGAATGAAGGAATCTCTTAAATATGAAAAGCCTGACTAACATATACCCTGCCAATTATGAAGTGAAAGAAGAAGTATCCAAAGTGGGAAGTGCATGGCCAACAGATACCATGCCTATTATGTAGAGAACGAAGTGAGATAATCAAAGTGGGGAGTGCCTGAATAGCAGATACCATGTCAATTATAAAGAACAAAGAAGAATGTAAGGTATGCAGTGCGTGGCTTATTAATATGGGGGAACGAGAAGCTAGGTACAAAATACTTTAGTTTGTATACTTTGAGAGAAAAAACATAACTAATTAGGTGAGTTTAAGGGCTCGATTTATGCTCAATACACTTGATATAATCAGTTTCATGAGCAGGTCAAAGGTTTTCGCTTAAGACTTGAGCATTTGGCTTGGTAGGCTCCGTTATACATGCAAGTAAAAATCAAATTAACTCTTCAGGAATCTACATTTCCATAATCAAATACCTTTGAATGCTACAAAAGTTTCCACAAAACCATTATACCCCAAAACACAATTATTTCAAGTATAATAAGTCAAATGCTAGTATGCCACATACATGTTCGGATTTGATATATGAATATATAACAATGATAAAGAGTACATAATTTTAGCAAGCAATAACTATCTAACTAACAACAACTATTATATAGTATAGTAGTAAAACTGCTAACACTTCGTTAGCTATATTAAAGTCAGAATCGTCTTTGAACTAATTTATGCTGAACTGAATTGATTCACACGATTTCCCAGGTATTTAATGATACAAATTAAGTTTTGTATTAGGAGTATTACGCGTTATTTCTCAATGAGAGAGTTGCTACTCATCCTCCACTCAATTGCGCTTCTTTAAATTTGTTCCAATTGCGGTTTGCTCTCTGATCTGTTGATGAGTTACGGTGCAGTTCAGAGCGTAAACCGCAATCAGTAAGAACTTCAAAAGCTTACATTGCCTTGACTTAGCTTTAAACTGTGAACACAATGCAAAGCCACCCAAACTGCAGTGACTGTGACTCGAGGAACATTACGAATCCAACAACAAATTGTCAGAGCTGTAGCAAATATGCATTTTATAGACTCCGGTTATCACCGGCTCTGAAAGAGTTTGTGGTGTCGACGTGCCGCGACTCTCTAAGCAGACGAGCGACGCAGCCCCAAGCCCCAAATTGCAAGTGTCAACACAAAGCAAACGAGATCGACCAGAGAAAAAGCCGCTGTTGGTGCCCTTGAAGAGCTTGAAAGGCCTTGGCGCTTGCTCAAAGCTGGAGCAGTCGAGCAGTGGAGCATTGGAGCAGTCGACAAATTAGTTGTCGATGCGGTGAAGCCAAGCTGAAATGGAAATTTGAATGCTTTCCGTTGGCCAGGTGCTACACATCACCAGCAACATCAGCAGCAGCAGCAGCCGGCTCGATCAAAGCGACAAAGACATCAATAAAATGATTGCAGAGGCAGCCAAAAGTTTGTCGGTGATTAAACAATGAGCGTACAGAGACAAGAAACAATTATGGCTCCGAGGTGGCGCGAGGGCCGCCAGGTAACAGGTAACAGGTAGCAGGTAGTCGACGTCATGCTGTCGGACGGTACGTGAGGTCGACAAATGCTTTACGCGCGATGCCAAATGAATGAATTGAATAAATCGAATCGAATCGAATCGAATCGAATGAGCGAATGCAGCCGAAAAGCAAATGAATCGATGCTGCCTGCACTACGAGCTCCAGCCCCAAGCGTGAGATTGTGCGAGCGGAACTCGTAAATCAATGTTGTTGCTGTTGGTGTTAGCTGACGATTGTCGTCAGCATCTGCCAGAGTCTGTCCCAACTAACTGATCATCATCAGGCGCTAAAACGTTCGATAGGCGTCAAAACATTTGACTCTTTGATTAATCGACTCGCGAGTGGAACGCGGCGAGTGGAGCTGCCGCCGTCTGTGCTGCCCCGAGTGGCATTAATTGGGCGCAAGCTGTGAATTCGACCAACGTTTAATTCACGAACGGCTCGTCTGATCGTGCCACACGCATCTGCGGCCGCGGCAGTTGCCACATGCAACAACAACAACAACAACAACTTAGGGAAATTGCAACACCATTTGGCCAAGCTCGCCGCACCGTCCGATATCCGGCTGACTTCGAATTGTTGTCGAACAACTTATTAAATCATTTTTCTGCATATTTCCCCGTGCCGCGCCACAAGCAGCAACAACAACAACAACGAAACAACAACAACAAAATTGGGGAAAAAATCAACCCATAATAATAAGTAAATAATAATATTGAGTTGGGCAGTAAGTAAATTGAAATGCAACGGAAATGGCAACTCAAGCGCTCTGCACGAACCGTACGAATATCGGATTGAAGGAAAAACTTTGGACCTACAATTCTTCGGCATGGATCAAAAGGGTGTGGATAAGCCTAAGGTCGAAGGTCCAAATCGACTCAAGCCATTAGAGATTGGACGAGTGAAAAAACAGAATTCAATCTATGAGAGATGAAAGCTCTAGTTTTTCCAAGGGAGAGTTTTGAGTCTTAGAATCAACTCAGCTATTGGGTCGTTCACTAAGTAATTTCGCATTTTGTAGGGCAATTCTAACACGATTTTTTTCAGTTGTTACAAAAATACGAAATTACAACCTAATATAATTACATTCAAACTTTTATAAAGAGAGTATCTTAGATTATGTATATGACTTGCTAGCTATTCCTTTGATTCTCTTCTCTTATAAGTCGCAAGTTGATTATATGAGCTATCAAGTTGATCTAGACAGAGTCTATTTAGTCTTCTTGCAAATGAGATTGTGAGGTTACATGGAAGGGCTTTTGGATATGGGCTGGAGTGAGATTGATGTTTTACGTTCTGTTTGGAATAATATTGATAATCTGTTTCATTTTGAAGTCCCTAAAAAATGTCCTCGTTCCTGTCAAAGGGATAATCCCTATGATTCGTCAAATTCAGACAAATATGTTAGATTAGATATGTCAAATGTGATTAAAATGTAACTATATCTCCCACAGATAACCTCCAGTCGCTGAGCTCACTTAAAGAGGGAGACTAAATGGCTTTGTCAAATAAGAAAAGGAGAGTACGATGGAAAGGAGTGTCTGACTGGGAAATACCCTGAAGCCCGCCCAATGTTGCTATTTCAATCAATCTACTCTGCACGTCTACATACATAGCAATGTATGAGCACGGGCTATGCTTAGTGAGCTTAAGCAGAGGCTGTGCTTCAGCTGCGCCTGCGCGATTTATTGTGGACGAACAATTGTAGAACAACTTTCATAATCAACTTTAAAGAGTATAGTACTGACTTTCAGAAGTGAGTAGTTGCCAAAGCAGGTCTTTGGTATTTGAAATATGATAGAAAATACCTTATGGAGACTGGAACGTCTCTTCTGTCTGCTATTATATACTGTATACCCGTTTCCAATGTGTTCATGGCACTGAAATGGAGTCTTATTAAAGTATTTCTTGCTTGATTGAAGCATGAGCAAGTAGTACACAGTTGATGTTACTATAAAGTTCTTACTTATCATTCATCAAAATATAACTTCAGCTCAGAGGAAACCCAACATCCTTGTTGTCTTTTCCAGAGAAGCTTTGAATGTTTCAGCTTCTTTTGATTCCAGCCAATTGCAATTACTAATCTAATTGCTTCAAGCACTTCACATTCTCAAATTCAAGTAGACTTTTCCAACTCGTGAATAGTCAGTGAACTCAAAACTACTTTTCGTTAAGTATTGACACTGCTGACATTGCTTTACTATTAGCCCCGATCCGGTTTAGCGTGTAACGAGAAAAGACGTAAAGTTCTCGGGGCGAAAGCGTTTGGATCTAGAAACACTTTCACGTCGCGCTGACTGGTGACACCTGAAAGTGGCTGAGACGAAGCCTGACACCAGTTCAACATGAGCTCAACTCTTTAAAGAGCTGAATAACCTTGGCAGTGCGTAGAGATAAGACTTCTGTGGCAGCAGCGGGTGCAAAATGCAAGAGAAGGATCTGAAATATGCTTCCATTCATGCGCCATTCCTGGTTCTCATGAGCGGCTGTTGGCCCCAGTCGTCAAGCCGAGCCGAGCAGAGCAGAGCAGAGCCAAGTGCGGCCGGCACTTCTCATGGGTTTTCTCCGGCGACTTTCTGCACGTTCCCATGCACTTTTACACTTGGCGCTGGGGCACACAAGTTAACGGGCCACGCCCACAGACGCCCATTGTTTGCGAAGTATGTCGAGAAAGTTTTCGTTTTCGTTTTCATTTTCATGTTCAGCTCGCTGTTTTCTGTTTCTTTAATCATTTGCACCTGGAATTACGGTTGCCATTTGCCACTTGGCACAGCCCTCGAAATGCACGCAAATGTCGAAGAGCCGTCAGAAATTCGCTGTGACCAGCGGTAGTTGACTCTGCGGCATTTTACAACACTTGAAAAGGGTTGCCTAACCACTGCGAGGCGAACGTACTTTGCGCTCCAACCGGAAGGGCTTGAGACTAAGATTTCCCCTCCCGAAGTGGCAGTCGCTGGCATGAGAATCGACTAACCGGAAGGGCCTCGAGTTGCATTTATTGTAGAATATGTTTTTTTCTTGCTAATCTTGTGACGTTATTGTGACATTATTATAAGTTTGTCAATTCTAATTGTTGGAGCAAATAAAGCAAAATTAAGAGCAGTCCAGATGTTGCCCCCAAGAGTAGCTGCTTAAAGCATAACTCCTATCTATATCAACATTAGCAATAATATTTATAATATATACTAAATATATATATATGTATATATATACTGAAACATATCATAGATAAATGTGTAAGCTCTTAAATATATCTTTTCTGTTTGGACAAAATTATTAAATTATTAAATATTAAAAGAATATTCAAATACTTTAAGGGTTCCACTCTCTCATATGCTCTTTGTATAAGAAAATTTATATTTCTCATTTTTTCTATCTTTATGATATCAAATTAAACTTTATATTTATAAAAGTAAAGAAAACTTCATCATTCAATAGCTAGTACCTTCTCAAGTATTCACTCACCTTCACATCTCTTGATTGTCCCTAGCAATGCAGCAATACAATTTTGAATATAGATAAAGTTCTTATGCTTGCTCTGAGTATAATAAATCTTATTAGCTTAACTAACTAACCTTGATAAGTTATGTGTTTCCTAGAAAATTCATGAAGCTCATTGCATTATCCCACTGAGTGCAGTATAACAATTCCCCTTTCCTTGGCAGTCAAACTTCATGTTGTCAGGTTAATTACCTACAATTTTGAAGTTTGTGCCCTGAACATGAAATATAATTAATTTTTTCCCGCTTCTAAATGTTTGAAAATATTTTTCAATACCTTTTTAATTTTTAAAATAATATGCGACTTCAGAATAAATAAATAATATGCAGATTGCTGATGACAAATTTCCAGCAACTACATATTTTTTGTAGGCTTTTTTCTACAACATTTTAAACATATATATCTTTTCTATATATCAAATTCCATTTTGTTTTAAGAAGAATAAAGCAGAGGCTCATAGAAGAAAAGTTTAGATATTTTAACTCGCATGATGTAGAAAACAACATTCAACGGGCAATACTCCATCTAACCTAATTTAACAAAGAACACAAATATGTGAGCTTTGCCTGACTGTGGCTTTGACTCGTTTGGTCCAATGTTCTCTGGGTAGTCGATTTCAGTGTTGTGCAATGTGTGTGTGCTTGCAGGGCTGCCTGCCCGTTTCGCTTATTAGAGTTGGCGCTTTAACTGGAACAATTTCGTGATTGGACCTAATGGACTAGGCAGCTGCAGCTGGGTTGGCTAAATTTTCAAATTTGCAAAAGCCTCTCGATAAATGTGAAATGAAGTCCAGACACCGAAATGCAAACACCAAAAAAAAAGAAGCAGTTAAATCAAAGTTGTCACCGCGAAATTGAACAACACTGCAAGACGTGGCAACGTCTGGCTTCTGCACGGAAGACTTTCATCAGATTTTTATCGATGCTATCGGTACGAGTTGCGATTAGTCAAATCAAATCTGTGACAAAATCTCGAAAGCCCACGAATTTGTCTTCAACATTACACCATGAAATACGTCAGATTAGAGTCTCGAGACGGTTTCCTGATACGCATTGAAGCTGAGCTGCTGCGCCGCTCGAAGGTCCTTGAGAATATGTGGCAGATCAGCTCGGGCGACGGGCCCCAGAAGGAGGTGATGCTGCCGCTGCACGGCGTCGACCACGATATCCTGCTCAAAGTTCTGCTATGGTTAGAATTTCATAAAGCCGACGAGGAGCCCTGCTGGGTCCAGAGCAAGTACGAGCCCATCGACATAGAGCTCCACATCGACGACTGGGACAAGGAGTTCCTCCGCGACCGACTGGCCGTCGTCCGATCTATCATGAAGGCCGCCGACTACCTGGACATCTCCTGGCTGGTGAAGCTCTGCGCGCGCAAGCTGCGCCTGCGCGGCTCCGCCGTACTCTATGTGCGCACCGTGAACAGAATAGCGCCCTTCGAATAGCTATCATAGTTGACTCTGTACACATCCTTATCCTTATCCTTACACATAAATATTTATATTTTTTATATAATTATCACTGATGTATGATTGGGAGTTTGAGGTGAAACTAAGCCAAGTCTCTCTGCGAATTGTATTCTGCAGCCATCGACTAACTAAAGAAGCAATCAGAAGTCTTGTTGTTGTTAATTTCTATTAAAAAAAAGTTCAAATTGATTTGCATTGCGTCTCGCCTTGCCCAACTCTGCTGCAAGCCCAGCTCCGCAATTCTTTTTTTTGGTTTTTGAAGCACATTTAATGCACTTTTCGCGTGCCTCGCAAGCATTTCCATATGTATCCATGTTGCGTTACGCTTGTTTATATATACCCTTACAGAGGGCATACTGAATCTGACATCTGGCTTGCACAAAGCATGTTAGAAGTTGAGAAATATTCAGATAATATATATATATAGTTGGCATTTACTACATTTCATTGAACTTTGTTAGCTTTTGTAGCTTATAAATTATAAAAGCTAACAATGTTCAATGAAATGTAATAAATGCAGACTCATATCATACGCTTTGATACGCATACGCTTGCTGAATCGGGTAAAGCAGTAGCTTTTAAGCTAGATCGCTTATAAAGATAAACGAAAATTTTTATTATTATTATATTAATTATAATTATTATTTTTATTACACCCTGAGTCCATTGAAAATGGGAAATCAGGGTATAATGGTTATGTTGGAATGTATGTAAGAGACAGAAGAAGGCGTGGCAGACCCCATAAAGTGTATATATTCTTGATCAGGATGACAAGAGAAACCGATTTGGCCCTGTCCGTCTGATCGAAATTCAGTTATAAAATTATATCTCGTACGTCTTTAAAGCTAGAGTCACCAAATTTTATATTTAGCTTTATATATATTTTATGCAATTTCGAATTATGTTATAATTTGGATACCAGCCCCAAATTTCCCCAAATTCTTAAAATTGGATTTCATTTGCAAATATAGCCAAAATATGAATGAGTTCGCACTTTTACTAAACTGACTAATATGCCCATAGAATATGTTGATCATATGCCGAAAATTTCTTCGAAATCCGTTAATTAGCAAAAAAGTTATTGAACAAAACGTTTGGCCACCTTGCAACCGCACGCGGCAGCAGCGCTAAGCGCACGCACTTTTCTTATGCACGCACCTTTTGCTATGCGTGTGCATTTGAGGTAGTTTTGGGTCGTGCACTAAATAACTTTGTTTTTTTAGAGCAATTTAAACACAATTTTTTTGTAATATGCAAAATATTTAAGAAATTATTCAGTCTCCATTTTAATCCAATACCTTTTGCCATCTTTCTGGCAAGAGAATAATACGAATCCAAATACTATTCCTTCTTTCCAAATGTCTTTTGAAAATGCTTAAAAATTATTTATTTGCCTTTGAAATATTTTTTTTTAGAATTTACTTAACAGCTACTCTATAGAGGGTCTAAAGCAGTTGTTAGGTAAATTTTAAAGAAAATATTTCCTTCTACCTTCGCATAAGACATATTCTTATTCACAGCCTTTAAATTCAGTTAAATAATTTTAACTACAAATATTAGCAATTTAAAGAGTATTCAATCTTCGTCATTTCGCATTTTTCATTGACTTCCAGTTGCTGTTGCTTTTCATTTGATTTGTTGTTTGTTTTTTTTCGATGTTGTTTGCGCCTTTGTCAACGATTTATGCGAGCGAGCGCAATGTTGTTGTTGTTGTTGTTGTTGCTGTTGTTATTGTCCGCTCGCACGCAGACGCAACACCAGCTACTACAACAACAACAACAACAACAACAAGAGCAACAAAAGCTAGTTGCAATTTCCACTGGCTGGCAAAGAAAAAAATAGTATTTGGTATTTGTTGACTTCTTCATTTGCATTTGGTCGCAATGCGAATGCAATTTTATTGCAATGCCCATTGAGCCAATGGCCAAATGAGCCCAGCTCGGTCGAGAGCCATAATTAAATCGCATTAATTGCAGATTGCAGAAATTGTGAGACGACAATTGGAATCGAAATGGCAATCGGAATTCGCAGTTCGAAATTCGACTTATGGAATGCGAAGTGCGGCCAGATTGCACAATAAATCGCCGGCAATTTGTCGACTCTCATTATGCATTCGATTCGAACTCGAATCTCGAGCAGTGACAGCGTTGCCAGACAAATTGAAGCCATTTATTTGCCAGCTGTGAGCGACGAAGCCCGCAGAGATTAACGCATTAGCATTTGCCTCATACGATCAGAACCGTGCTGAATGCATAATGCATTAATCGTATTAATATTATTCATCATGATTATTAAATGTGTCCAGCTCTATAGAGAACTTACACCGTAATGAACTCCGAGTTCATTTAATCTCTTTCGATTGCCTTCGCTTCTTATGCCTCGCTTAAATTAGGTGAAATATTTATACTACATACAGATATAAGAGAGCCTTGGCTTGTGGTAGCTTCAACCCAGTTGAAGGCTAGATTCAAGATCTGCCCTGCCCAGTGGCCATCCCAGCTCGAAGCTGCAGTTCAAGTTCGTGCAAATTGTTTACGGCGAGCAGACAATGAATCTAATCAAAGCAGGCAAAGCGAGCAAAGTCTCCAATTCTGCCGCAGACTGGGGGCATTATTTATTTATTTATTTACTTTGTGCTCTGGGGGCCTTCGCCTTTTATTTTGGCAGCTGTAATTGAAAAGCGAACGAGCAACCGCAGCGCGAACCGCGAACCGCAAGAGCGAAAAGCGAAAAGCGGCAACAACAAATGAAAATGAAAATGAATTTGCGGCAGATAACGATGCCCACGACAATGATGATGATGATGATGATGATGATGATGATGGGGATGATGATGATTCAGTGTGGCCAATGTGAATGATGATGATGCGCGTGCCGAGGCGCCATTTGCTGTTTGGCTAACCAAAACGATCTCTGCGCAAATTTGCTAACGCTTCCGGCCAGGCCAACAGACCCGAGCGACGACTGTGAATGGAGCTGGAGCTGGAGCTGGCCAAGCCACCTGCCCACCTGCCCACCTGCCACAGACGTGCTACTGTTATAGCAGCAATTGCAGTTAGCCTTTTGATAAGTCTGAGACATTCACTTTGCCTTCTCGCTCAATGCCAGGGAAAAACGCGTCATAATTTCCGCGCTGCTTTCCACAAAGTCAACATAAGCCGCTGCAGCAGAGGAAAAGCACATTGAATTTCGAGTTTGGAGCCGACTTTGATTTGAATGGCAGCGGGTGAAGGATGATGAGACTGCACTTTATGCATGGCCAAGACTGTGGAGCTACTCGCCTGACATAATGGAAATCTCCTTATATGTAGCATATATATACCATATATATATATAACATATATATCTATATAGATATGTCACTTTCGATTTAGTTGAGAGCAATTACCAAGAGTTGAATCGGCCCGGAAGCCGTGCCCAAATGTCCGCTGCTCTCTGATCTCCGCTGGGCTGGGCTGGGCTGGGCGAATGGGGGACAAACAAAAACGTTGTCGGGCATCCAGTTTGGCTAGAACCGCACGGCCAGACCCGTTAATTACGGCCAATAAATATTAGCTGCCAAAAGTGCAATAAAGCAGCGGCAAAACGGCAATAAAGCCAACTGAACTGAGACACAGAGACCGCAGCGGGCACAGAGACCGCTCGCTCCCAGCCGAACTTCGACTCGGACTCGGACTAGCTCGGTCGCCGTCTGCATGGGGGATTGGCCATATATCATGGCAGTTAATTGCACTCGATTGTGCCAAGAGGTTCGCATTGAGGCTCCAGCACCGCCGCACGAACAGCTCCCATGCTAGAGAGGCACACGCACCAGTGTGCACAGTGGTGCGAATGCAAGCAGAATTTGTCCAAATATCAAGTAGAGTTGGGCAGGCTTTAATCAAGTGTAGATTTTTGAAGATTTGCCATGCCTTCAATATGGGAGTAGTATCAACTAGAGTTGCAGCTCTGACAACAGTCATTGAACTGTGAAGAGGTGAAGGAAGCTTCTGGTTGAAGAACCCAAGTTGCTGCGCCCCATACTTATGTATATATTCTTATACAAAGTAATAAAAGTCATATTAAATGCAATTTTACAGCTCTGAGACGTTTCTTCATCATAATTGATTAATTTTTTTTATATATAATAAAATGTAATTCATTTAAATCGGAGCTTTTATGGAAGAGATATGGCTTGTTAAGCACATAAACCCATTTGATATTTATATAAAAATATCAAGTCTTAACCTGCAATGCCACTCATAATATACTAGCTCTTATACTACTACTACTACTTTTTACAATAGTTCTAACAACTCAGAAAAACTCTCGTCGGGCGTGACCGACTGGGGATACCCTGAGCCCCATCGAATCTGTGTTTTTCAATTGCATAAAATTATACAAATTTCCAGGTTTGCTTTTTAACAACCAATTACATTTTTTGTCAAAAAACTGACATTGGCAGAGTTGAACCAACAGAAATTACACAACGCGCATCACCTCTACCAGCAACGCCACCTAACTTTTATAAAATAAAAAAAAATAGTAATTTTTAAACGACGCCTGTAGTTGAACTTAGATCTTCATGTTTCACTTGTGGCGCTTCTACCAACAACGCCACTCCACGTCTACAGAAAGCACTTGAAAATGTAAAATAAAGCAGTATCAGCATCTGAGAATTCAACAAGATTCAAACGCAACTAACGATTCTTCGAAGTTCGAATCGTCTAGAATGCGAGCGTTTCAACGTGTGTATGCACATGCAGGGTAGCCAAACGTTTTGTTTAATACATTTTTTGCTAATTAACTGATTGCAATTAAATTTTCGGCATATGATCAACATATTCTATGGACATATTTATCAGTTTAGTAAAAGTGCGAACTCATTCACATTTCGTCTACATTGGCAGCTGAACTTCAATTTTAAGAATTTGGGGAAATTTGGGGCCTGTATCCAAAATATAACATAATTCGAAATTGCATAAAATACATATAAATCTATATATCAAATAATATATAATATATATAATATATTTTTTTATAATTCAAATATTTTTTCTTTAGCCAATATATGCTTGCTTTATTATCAATCATGTATATATATTAGGAAATAAATATAATATTATAAATTAGATTGCAATATTATATTATATCATATAAAATATTAAATTTATATTTATAAAAGATAAATCGAATTGCAATGGAACTGCACTTCGAATAGTTAACGGTCGACAGTGTTGTGTCGACAGTGTTGCGACGTCTCGAATTGGAAATGAAATTCGAGTTCTAGCTCGCGACAAGATTTTGTATACAAATTACATTTGCCTTGGTTGCCTTTATTCTAGAAATATACTTCTTTTCCATTATTGTGATATGTAATTAATAAATATGAAAAATTCAAATTGTGACTGCTTAAAGCTGCCATCTTTAATTTACCGTGACTTAAGTCACTTTGACAGCGTCAAGTAGTTCGAATTCGACTTCGAAGGGAGAATACGTGTCCGACTGAAAAAATCATTTGCCACGTAAGCTTTGCATTGGTGAAACTGAAATTGAATTCGGGCTGTGAAGTCGCTCAATAATTAAAACTTGTGCAATTTTTAGCGAGTGCTTAAAGTTTTCAGTTTTCTTTATCGTGAATTTCTTTGATTTGAGTGTGATGGCAGCTATTAACCTGGTGTTGGACGCAGGAGTGCCCGAGCGTGATGTCGAGGTCCCGATGAACGTGGATAAAGCAGGTGAGTTCTGCTTTTCTTTTTTTTCGTAAAATAGGTCAGAGCACAGTTTTGATCGAAACTTCAGGTAATGAAAACTGCGCCACGGAGCTTAATGCTGAGGCTGCCTCGGAGCAGCAGCCGTCGAAGGATCTGGGCCCTAATCCGCCTGTTCAGCAGACTGCTGTCGAGGACGACAAGGGTCCTTTGCCAGAACTATTGCTTGGCTCTGATATGGAGGTGGCCCGCAATATGGAGGTGAAGGCGCCAAACCGTCGCGCAAAGAAAAATCAGTGGTTGGGACACGTCGTTGGTTGCGACACTCACATGGGCCGCAATTGTGAAGGGAAGATGCCCCACAGGCGCGCAAAGAAAAATCAGTTGATAGGCCACGTGGTGGGCTGCAACACCGACATCGCCATGTTGGAAGAGGAGAGACCAGCCCGGCGCGGCAACCTGCCGGCCCAGGCCGTGAAGCTCCTCAAGTACTGGCTGTACGAGAATCGCTACAACGCCTACCCCAGCGAGGTGGAGAAGCGCATTCTCGCCCTCGAGGGCAACATCCTGGTTCGGCAGGTGAACAACTGGTTCATCAACGCGCGCCGTCGCATTCTGCCCGGCATGATACGCCGTGACGGCAACAATCCGTCGCACTTCACCATTTCGCGTCGCTCAAAGAAGGCCGTTCAGAGCGCCGAGGTAATCGAAGAGAATCAACCAAATGGTCCAAGTATGGTAGGTCGTCTCGTCTCAACTTCTATTGAAGCATCTGGCTGACTGTCTCTCTCACTCTGTGTTTGTCTCTCTCTCTCTCTCTCTCTCTCTCTCTCTCGTGCTACGCAGGTATCATATCAGGCCGCCGAGGAGCCAAACTTGAGCATTACCATTGTGAATCTAGCAATGCCTAAAGAATACGAAACTCAGTAAATGGCTCCAGCCAACTCGCAGATGTATTCACTACCCTACTACACATCAACAAATATATCACATCGACACATCAACTAATATATCAATATATCAATATATCATCATCACATCAACACATCAACTAATAAAGCTATATTTCACTCTGAGCTCTGATGGATATCAACTCAGGCTACATACTACTCCTTACTTGAGGCTCTGAAGGCAGCATTCATAATTAAATCATACAAATATTCATCTGTATTTATTAGCGGATTGAAACTTCATATTATATCATAATAAATATCTGTTCGCTATGCGATATATGTTCAGACGAACCAACTAATCCGAATACGAATTAATGGGATAATATCGTACTCTTTAATTCTATGTAATTGTATGTATAGCAATGGATGAATATTCCAGTTATATAAGGATGTATGGTTATGCATGGATGTATGGATGCTATGTATAGATGTATGGATATTATGTATGGATGTATAGATTTTATGTATGATGTACGGATGTTATGTATGGATGTATAGATGTTATATGTGATGTATGGATGTTATGTATGGATGTTTGGTTATGCATGGATGTATAGATGCTATGTATAGATGTATGGATATTATGTATGGATGTATAGATTTTATGTATGATGTACGGATGTTATGTATGGATGTATAGATGTTATATGTGATGTATGGATGTATGGTTATGTTTGGATGTATATATTTATACATATATGCATGTCAAGTTATATATAGTCTTGAGGACGTTCTCTGAAAATGCAACAATCCCTTAATCACAACTAAGGCTAGTCTCTTGGAAAGGTGCCTTTCTAGACATATTTATGTAATCTATGAAATAATAAGATTCACTATTTAAAATGCCTTTAAGATGGACTAAGACGTATGGAAGCTATAAAAGGAAACTTTTCACCACTTGGTAAATTTGCCAAAGTCAATTTCTCTAAGTATGTACCACAAGCATTTGAATGAGATTCTTCAAATAGAATAAGGCACTCCTTTCTCCACAGTATTCACTCTATAAACTTGTTATGGTATGGATAAATTGATTGCGGAGATGCAGACTCGAATCGTGATGGAAAGCAGTTTACTTGCTTTGGTTTACATATTATGTGATGAGGAGGACAATGTGTTAATGAAAACATATCTAAGCAAGAGTACTCCAGTCAAGAAGGCTCGACTAGGAGATACCCTGAACCATGTGATGAGCTGATATTCCAACCATTCGACCCTTCTTTTATATATAAATTGCGCATTTTCAATGGGTTCAGGGTGTAAAAAGCAAATTTAAAAGTGAATATAAGAATGTTGCAGTTGGGCGCTATCGACTGCATAATACTCAAAAATAGAATAAAGTAGAATAGAATAGAAATACGGTGAATTCGTGAATGAATTTAAAAATGCTAGAGCTATCAGCTCGCCGCATGATTTAGGATGAGAGCTGTGGAAATTGTACATATATACATATGTGTATGTCGGAAATGTAATTCATATTGGGATGGCGTGTCTTATCGATAATTGTATCAGTGTTAGATATAGTGTTGTTTAATTTTTTTTTTCGTAGATATTATTGAGCACTGATATCGAGTGTGACTCTGAAGGCGTCGCCCGACGTGCGTGCCTGCTTGATGACACGTAATCGGTGTAAAAAAGAAAAGTGACAGGTAACAACGAGTGCCGAGATTCGCTGTACTCAACCCAGATTATAATATTTATATAAAGAACCACAACTACAGATTTTTAATATATATTATTTATATATAATCTTAAATATTTTTATTATTTCTTTTAGATCCAATTAATTAAAGTCCAACTATTTAAATTGCTTTTACTATCCACAACTCAATTTAGTGTAGCGACAAAATTCATTCAGATTACTGACTATATCCCTATTCCATTATATACATATATTATGTATATTATATATATTCAAACATTTGCGTTTCGTTGCGAACGAATGGTTCGCGTACCACGGTGCAGTGCGAGCTGCCTGCAAGTAGCTCGCAACCTGAAACTGGTGATTAAAGAACGTTTAGACAAACGTTTTGCAGATCAGGCACAGCTCGGCGCGGCTTGGCTTGGGGATGGAGCGTGGGGGGCGTGAGGGGCGTCGGGGCTTATGTCATGCAAATATATATGCTCTATTTGTCGTGTTTGGGCTTTGGTTTCCTCGTTGTTGAGTCGGGCGACAATGCTGGCAATTATACGACGCAGCGCGACTCGAGTCGAGTCGAGGCGAGACGGTTGGGGTCAAGTGGGGGGACCGCATCATAATCGAGCATGCACCGAGGTAGTTATCAGCACGCCATAAGGCAGCGGGCAGCGCCAATTAGAACAGTTAACACCTGGCCAGGTGCAGGAGCCGTGGGAGGGGCGGCCGCCGCATAGCAAGACATTTCGTAACAATTTAATAACCATTTTTTCGAGCTGCACTGTCGAAGTCAATCAACGTGTTGCGTTAGTTGTAGGACTTGAAATTGAAATTGAATTTAATTAAACTTGATTATCATGACAAAATGATTAATTAAGTCAATTCGAGCCGCCCACTTGGGCCGGCCAAAAGGCCTACATACGCATATGTTAACACGTATGTGTGGTGTGTACACGGACTGTGCGACAGTGCGCGCCAACAAGCAGCGGCCAAGTGTCGTGCTTAATGATTATTGCAGCTGGCGACATGTCTGCCCGCTAAATTGTCGCTAATGTCTTGCCATAAGTCAATGCAAGCGTCGCATAAACAAACAACGTTGTTAACGCGCCTCAGCTCTGCAGGGACTGCTGGCTGAGAGAGTGGCGGGAGGGGGGGGGGGGGGCTGCGGGCAGGTGGGCGGCCATATACACACTCGCTATCAGTTGCAAGTGTTGAAGTCATAAATCTGCATAATGATCGTGTCTATGCGGAGCTCGCTCGCTCTCTCTCTCTCTCTCTCTATCTCTCTGGGTGAGTTGGCCCCAAGTGCGTGTGAGTGGATAGTCGAAAGGTGTTGACTCTTCGCGTGGGATCATAAAATACCTTTGCCTTTCCCCTGGTCTAGCGTGCAGTGGGATTTATTTAACATATATTTATCTAAACCCAAACTCGTCCCTGAGCAAAAAAAGCATGTCCTCTAAAGAGGCTGAGTCAGTCTCTGTCTACCTAGGGATTCTCTGCCTACAGCACGCTACCCCACTGTCTGGCTGAGTTGACTCTTCGCGTGGGCCATAGAATACCTTTGCCTTTCCCTTGGTCTACCCTACAGTGGGATTTATTCAAATCCAAACTCATCTCTGAGCAAAAAAAGGAAGTCCTATAAGAGGCTAAGTCATTCTCTGTATGCCTAGGGATTCTCCCCAGCACTCTACCCCACGGTCTATGGTTTCTCTGTCTTCCCTGTTATAGGATTTATCTAGCATAGATTCCAAGCTCATCTCTTAGCACAAAAAGGAAGTCCTCTAAAGAGGCTGAGACAGTCTCTGTCTGCCTAGGGACTCTCTGTCTGCAGCTCTCTACCCCAGCACTGCCTAGGGTTTATCTGTCTGCCCCACATTAATTTACCAAATTCCTTCTATTCTTTGATTAGCTTAGATATACCTCAATTCATACTTCTTTTGCTCAACTTTCAACTTTTAGCTCAGCGAGTGGGCAACTCTTGAGCAATCTAGCTGAATCGGTTTCATTGCCAATTGGTGTCTAAAGCGCTCGCTTATCGCACTCAAGTCAAATTAAAATTTGTCTGCGCCACAATTAAAACATGTGTTGCATGCCCCACCTGGCTCGCCACAAACTTGATTAGCGCGAACGACTCGAGAGTGCCATAAAAGAGCTGAGCACAGAGGCTGGCTTGACTCGTCGTCCGTCCGTCCGTCTGTCCGTCCGTCTGTCTCTGTGTTTGTCGCCCCTTAACTGGAGGCGCAGAATGTTTAAGCCATCCATATTTGAGCAGATCAATTTGGCCGAGACGCGTGACAAACGACATGAGCACAAGACGGGCAATGGATCAGCCTAGAGTGCGCATGGAAATGGAAATGGAGGAAGAGGGCGACAGATTGAGATGGGGTCAACAGGATGCAATCAATTGCTCGAGTGCCCAAAGTGCTCGAAATACTTGGAAATACAATCAATTGAACAGGAAGCGCATAAACTATGTCAAAAAGCAACAGATGGAAGTGCGACTGCAGATACAGATACAGAGAGATACAGATAGAGATACAGATAGAGTCAGAGATACAGATACCCAGAACAAATGTATGCAATGGCAATTTGCAATTTTTCAATTGAGAGCACAAACTGTTATTTGTGACTCGAGAGACCTGCATTTGGCATCAATCAGAGGCTGTTCGAGCTTATGACAAGTTTATTGCATCAACAGAAACAGCAACAGATACAGATACAGCTATAGATACAGCTACAAGTGACACAGTCACAGTGGCAGCTCAAGCAGTCGCTGATCTGTGCTGATCTTATCCGGCTGACATATGCGACATGGACAATGTGATCGATTGATCGGAGCGATGGGGCCACCGCGTGTGGCTGCCACAGCGGCAACAAGCGATTGACGCGAACACGACAGGGCGACCTGGCCAACAGCCAACAGCCGATTGACAAAGCAGGGCGCGCTCATAACGACAACATTTGAATTAGGATTGGAGAGAACTCAACTCAGCTGATAATGTATCCATCTGAAGCACTAAAGCTAGGTACCCACTGAAGGTTTTCTGTTCTTTTAGCTTACTAATTATAAATGCTTAGTCTACACACAATATCATAGAGTTATTACAGTACCAAATTACGTGACTTTACCCTACCTAGTACGCAAGGTATGCCTGGAATAATCGCATCGAACCATCTATAACTTAACAAATATTTTGACTCCATGACTCTAAGGGCGCACCAACTTTAAAGGATTAAAAGCCAAGATTGCCTATTGGTATTCAAGTTTTTGGTAGTTTTTAGTTTTACTCTCTCCCTATTAAATCGAACCACTTAGTTAGAGTAGATAGAGGAAGAACAATGAGAAATTCGACTCATAATACTCGACCACCAGCTAACAACTTCTGAGCTTATTCAAGAGTAAATATTTTCAGATTCGTCACGCTCCAATGGGGCAGATCATATATATATATATATTTATCAAGGCTATCTGTACATTGGATTATTTGCAAAACCTGAAGATTCTAGCTCTAAAATTAACACAATCTTTCTGACTATTTGTGTATCTATCTTGCGATCCGCCTTTCTCTCTATCTCTTTCTGTCTTTTTCGCTCATATTTTCTCTCTGTCTTTCACTCCCTCCCTCTGCATGTCTAATTCCTTATATATGTCCCAACTGTCTCTTTCTTACTCGCTCTGCTATCTTTCTCTTTCAGACCACTTCTCTATCCCTTTCCCTTTCCACTTCTCTCTTGCCCTCCGTCTTACTTTCTTTGTCTATGTCTTTATCGTTTTCTTTCTCTATCTAACTCTTCTCTATTCTCTCTTTATATCTCTCTTGCTTTACTTTTTCATCTACCCCCTTCTATTTCTCTCTCTCTCTCTCTCCCTCCCTCTCTCTCTCTCTCTCTCTCTCTCTCTCTCTCTCTCTCTCTCTCTCTCTCTCTCTCTCTCTCTTTATCTCTTCGTCTTTCATCCTTCATTTCTCTGTCTTTTTCTCTCTTTTCATGTCTGTCTCTTCCTTTATCTTTCATGATCTTCTATGATCTTCCATCTCTTCTATCTTTATCTCTCCCCTTCCTCTTTTCTCCCCCTTCCAGTCTGCACTCCTCTCCCATTTTCCCCTCTCTCTCCCACTCTTACATAGTTAACCAGTCGATCTGATTCATTTTACTATTTACAACTACTAATCGAACCGTCTCACCTCTTTAAACAATCTCCCAATTATTAATTTGGTCCGTCATCGCTGAGGCAGATTGAATAAAAAAGGTTAATATGCTCACTTCATACACATCCGACATATTTCCGAGTCTGTTACGTGGGTTTTATTATGTTATTAAGTCTACCATGTAATGTGCTTATTATATTTAATATTTCCATCTTATTCCCAGCATATTTTCAGCGGGTCTCTTGGCATCTGCTCGATCGAGCCTTAGCCATGTTGAGAGATTCAGCGTGGAGATACTCGCAGTGCTCATGGGTTTTTGCAATTTCAATAAACAATTTCCTCATTTGCTGCGATCGAAAATAAATGAAATAATGTTAACATAATTGTAATCTCAAATTGTTTGACCCAAAGCGAAATGTGTGCCACGCCCCTCATCAAGCTGTGATCCGAATGCGCCGATAAATTCCTAATAATATGAGCAAAAGCGAGCCTCCAGCGAATAAATGTGAAAGAGACACACAGACATATATACGGACACACACACACACACGTGATGTTGCATCATTGACAAATTATGTGGCAAGATTTGGAACGCTGATCAAATTATGGCAACATAATTTGAGGATCAAATCAAACAAACAATTGCAAAATGCAAGCGATTTGCCAACAGAAATCCAGAAAAGGAAACAGCATACAGTGCGTATACGCAATTTTCAATTTCAATTTAATGAAGAATCAATTTAAGTCAATTAAAGTAACTTAAAGGCAACAAGTAAGAAAACTCTAGTCGGGCGTAACCGACTAGGGGATACCCTGAGCCCCGTCGAACCTGTGTTTTCCAATACACTTATATTTAGCGTAAGATTATACAAAAATTTCAAGTTTAAAGCATTTGTGGCAAATGTAAACTAAAGCAGCAGCTAATAATTCAACAAAATTCAAACGTAGTTTGCGATTCTTCGAAGCGACTAGAATGCAAGCGTTTGTATGTGTGTGTGCAAGTGCGTTCGCTTGGCGCTGCTGCCACGTGAGTTTGCAAAGTAGCCAAACGTTTTGTTTAATAACTTTTTTGCTATTTAACGGATTTCAATAAAATTTTCGGCATTTGATCAACATATTCCATGGGCATATTTGTCAGTTTAATAAAAACGCCAACTCATTCGCATTTTGGCTATATTTGAGACTGAACTTTAATTGGGGAAAATTTGGGGCCGGTATCCAAAATATAACAAAATTCGAAATTGCATAAAATACATATAAAGCTAAATATAAAATTTGGTATCTCTAGCTTAAAAGATGGGCGAGATAGAATTTTATAACTGAATTTCGATAATGTTTTTATTCGATAACAAAAAAACGAATATATTTATCGATTATCGAAAACAAACTCGATATGCGCGCTGTATATAGGGATCTACAAAAAAAATTTCAAGTCTCTAGCTCTTCTGAGAGCTGAGATCGACGCGTTCATACATACGGACAGACGGACGGACGGACGGACGGACAGACGGACAGACGGACAGGGCCAAATCGATTTCTCTTGTCGTCCTGATCAAGAATATATATACTTTATGGGGTCTGCCACGCCTCCTTCTGCCTGTTACATACATCCAACAAAAACATTATACCCTGATTTCCCATTTTCAATGGGCTCAGGGTATAAAAACAGTTTAGTTTATGCAAGCAGTAATTTAATTCTTGCTCTTTTTATTCGATATCAAAGTCGATATTTCACACATTTCGATTCATTTCGATATCTTTTTAGACTTGCTGACAACAGCTGACGTGCTTTGTCTGTTCTGCCACGTTTTGTGAGTGGCATAATGTGAATATATTAAAATTTGTAAAGGAGGTCAACAGTGCTCCAGCCAAGTTTGTGGAGCTTATACAACTAATATATAGAGAGTATAGTTCCAGGACTTGAATTAAATATGTAAATACTGAGTTCATTTAATGTATATCCTCCTTATAAACATATCCTCCTTCATAGATAACAAAGATGCGAAAGAGCCCGAGCTGAAGTCATTCATATTCAGGGATCATTGATAGATTTCTTTTGGAATACATTTATTGAATGAATTGATTGATTGAAGCACAAGTAACTAGATCACTATGAAGATTAGTGGCTTGAACTAGCTACTTGCTCACTGATCTACACAGAAAGCTACAAGCTTTAATCGCAGCTCATCTACAGAATGGGATATGCTACCGAGCTGAACACTAACTCAGCTGAATTTGCTCTGCTTAAAGTTCAAAAGGAAACTGCCTATGGAGAATTGATTGCAAATTAAGCGGAGCCGGCCAAAGGCTCAAGAAAGTCCTAATAATTTACAGGTTCTCAGCTCAGCTCGCATTGTGAAGGTTCCGAATCCGATCTGTGCTCAGTGACTTTATATAAATTTCAATCATTTCTTGTTGTCGACGGCTGCCCGCTGAGTGTTATGCTGATTGGCTGACAACGGGGTGCGCTGACACTGCTCGATCGGAATCGGAATTGGGATTGGAATTGGAGTAAACGGAGCTGCTGTTGGTGTTGGAGCTGCAGTTGGAGTCCGGCCAACCTTGGGTGTGCGTGTGTGTGTGTGTGTGTGAAACCCGTTATGGCCGGATAGCCATTATCTCGATGCATATTTTCCAAGACATGCCTACGAACATAATTGGGCTTTAATTGATACACACAAAGCAACACGGCGCAAAAAAAAAAAAACTATAACAGAAAACTGAGCTGAAAACCCGAAAAACCAACATGCAAATTCTAGCAAAGGGAAATGATTAATTTCCATGCGATTCGAGTGTCTGCGCTGGTTCGAGAGGCAATTCAATATGAATGTATATACATATATATAGATGTGTGTATGTGTGTCGCTATATATCATATCGAATTACCAGCGGCGGCCTTAACAACACAATTATGACTTGTTTCGACGACTGGCGGCCAAAGAGCCAAGCGACCAATTCAATTGGCCTAATGAGTGCAACGAATTTGACAGCCAAACCGCAAAAATGTGACCGCGTATTCATGTTTCGCATCGGGCATCGGGCATTGGGCATCGGGCATAGCCACACACATGTGGCGCACGGCGATCCATAATGCAGCTAATCGAAGCGATTGTCAATTCAAATTCGACTGTGTGAAAGGGCCGTCGCGCCACTAGACGACATTGTCAGCATTCATGCATACTATATAAATACCGTCCACATACATATATACATATATGTGCACACATATTCATAATGGGTCACATCTATATATGGCCATATCTGCGTCTTTGTGCGGCTCGCTACCAATCCACAAAGTCGCGCCCACGAAATTTACATTTCGAAATGTGAGCATAGCACAGCGATCCAAGCAACGCTTTTTCATGATCCACAAATTTGTATATATAAAGATATTTATATATATATCTATAATAGATGCAGCTACATTCAGGTTGATATCGAATCAACACGTTTTTCATCGCCAGAAATACACTCTTATTGTTTGAGACAATCGCAATCGAATGATATATCACAATGGCCACGGAGGGTGAGGTTATTAAGAAAACAAAGAAAAATAATCATGCTTGAAATTAAATTATTAAAATTGAATTAAATATTATTTTTTGCTTTAAATTTGTTTTTGTTCGATTTTTAAATTAATATCCCTTCATCTTCTATCATTCACCTTCTACCTTCTATTTTCCGTATTTTATCTTCTATCTTCAAGTTCTACTTTTATTTCTTCTATCTTCCATCTTTCAGCTTCCATCTTCCATATTCCATCTTCTATTCTCCATCTTCCACATTCCATATTCCATCTTATAGCTTCTATCGTCCATCTTCCTTATTCGATCTTCCATCTTCCATAATGAATTTTATATCTTCCATATTCCATCTTCCATATTCTATTCTTCTTCTATTTTCTATCTTCCGTCTTATATCATCCAGCTTATACATTCTATATTCTATTTTCCGTATTCATTCTTCTATCTTCAAGTTCTACTTTTATTTCTTCTATCTTCCAGCTTCCATTTTCCATCTTCCATTTTCCATCCTCCATCTTCCATCTTATATCTTCCATCTTTCACCTTCTACTTTCCATACTTCATCGTCCATAATATCTTCAAGTTCTACTCTGTATCTTTCATATTCTATCTTCGATATCTCTCTATATAAATCTCATTAGAAGATTCCGCCATCTTGTTATTCCTTCTAAGCCTTAACCAGTTGAGAATTATATGATTTCCAAAGAGAGCTAAAGCGACTTTAATCACTTCTCAACTTTCTGTGTGAGCGCAAAGATTAAGTGAGATAATATTTAATCAATAAGTTCCAAGTCATTTCTCTCAAGAATTCTAAATAGTGTCAACGTGTAGAGCTACAAAATAGATGTACCCGATGTACATACGGGTCTACCCTACCGCCTGGCCGCACAATGCTGTGGCTGCAATTCATCAGCGGGCAATTAGCATACAGCCATAAAGCAAAAGCCAACGACTGACTTAATGGAGTCATTTTTGGGGCTTAGAGCTTTTGGGCCGTAGCCAATGTGCAACCCTCGCCCAGCCACACCCCAGTTCCAAATAGCTCCATGAGTGTCTGTGTGTGTGTGTGTGTGTGCCTTGTCTTGGCTGTGCGCAAAAATGCTAAAGTTCGTTTCTTAAGTCTTTCGTTTTATCGGCGTCAAATTGCACAAAGTGCGCTAAACAGAAACTTTTACTTTTGTTAGTTATTTAGCAGCCACAGCCGTGTGCCGCAGCAACAGCTGGCTTCTTAATAAATCTCTTGGCCCGAAGAGATAATTGTTTGGTATCCCAGGTATTTCGCCGTGTTTGCAATAATTTTTGTGTTTTGTGTGTTTTTTCTCTCCTCTCAAGACGCAAAGTTCAGCAGTCGCAGAGGCGCAACTGATTCGAGTGGGTGTTGTTGCAGTTGCAACAGTTGATTAGCGTTAATTGAGGGCCTGCCACATGCCACGGGCGCTGGGCGCTGGGCGTGGCGCTGCGGCTTAGAATGTGCGCGGCAGAGAAAGCTCCGCCGCAAGTCTGTGAAAAGGAAAAATAGAGCCGAAATTCAGACGAAAATCGGTGCCAAGGTTGGCGCGAGACACAGTCAGAGCCATAATTAGATCAGCAGTCATAATTTTTATAGTTGTAATTGTTGCTGCCTCGTTACAGTAGGGCGCCACTAACAATAGCAGCTGCAGCAACAACAACCACAGCGACAGCAAACACCAAAAAAGCCGCCTTAAAATTTGAAGCAATAACGAAATAAAAAATAAGAAAAAAAAAAACACTTTAATTTGAGCGCATTTCATTTTGTCAAGTTGTTTGGCCCGTTGGCTTTTTTTATTGTTGTTAGCCACGAGTTGTTGTTGTTGTTATAAACAAATAGAAACAAGCAACGGGCAACAATGGGGCAAGTTTGTAGGGCGGCCGCCGCCTGGGCTCGCTTCTGGCCGCAAATTCGTAGCCAATTTAAATGTCATTGCGCCATTTTGATTTGGACTTCGATTTTGTTTGCTTTCCCGCAATTTAATTCGAATTTGAATCGAAAACTGAGGCGAATTTGGTGTAACAATATCTTATCAAACGCCCCTTCAATTCATCTATAAACGAGAGCGCGCCAAACACTCGAATTGGAATGTAAATGCAGGCCACGAGCCAGCCCCAGCGCCTGCAGACGGCGACGGCGGCAGTGGGGCCAGCAGGTACCAGAGGTCAGGTGAGGGGTCACCAAAGGCGTCAACTGGCCACTCACAAAGCCATTGCCGATTCGACTGTCAGATAGGCCGAGCAACATTCGAAAGGGAAAGCATAGTTAGGTTCTCAGATCGAGCCAAGGATTAGCGCCAGCTAACCCCATAGATCGTGGCCCTTGAACCCGATCTACCCAAATTTATTTGCAACAATTTATTTCATTCAACTCTTCTAGTGCAGCAATGCTTCGGTAATCTATGAGTATTTCATTTAAATTTTATCGATTATTGTTGTGAATTTAACCTAACTGTTCAAAGTATTCAATAGCTCTTCAATCAAATGCCAGCTCTGTCACCTCATGTTGGCTCTTGCAAATCAACGCAACTCGATCATTCTGTACGAACCTAGTGAAACTTATAGAACCTAATTATGATATCCAAATATAGCTGCCCCACTTCAAGTTCACATAGATTGCTTGAAATGGGGGAAGTATGCGAATGTCGAAACTATTTACACTTTGCTTATTCACAAATTTTGTGCTGCTCATAAAAATAGCAGTGATTAGTAAATATTAAAATCTATCGATTTCAAAGTTATTTGAATGGAATCCACCAAGTGCTGGCAGCGCTAAACTGGGATCTGCCGCCATGCTTCTAACTAACTTCCCAAAGTTGAACTTTATTAGACGGTTTATCGATTGCGATGCTTCGCCTAATGTCTCCCCATACATTTTCAATAGGGTTCAAGTCCTGTGACTCAGCTGACCATAGCATTACGTCAATCACTTCTGATTAAATATTTTATTTACCTTTTTCGCGACTAAACGAAAAACTGCTATTTTTGTGAGCCGCGAACTATGCGTGCGAAAGTACGAAAAACGCTCCAAAATATAGTAAGATTAACGGACACTTTTCGTTTTCCCTATGTCTATATTCCACTTTACACAAAGAAAGTCAAAGAACTGAATCTATGAAAATGAATATGCAAAAATTCTTGGTATCTCTGTGGGCATCCACTGCACTGCTATTTTTGCGCACACAGCTGTAAATATCTATATATGATATGTAGATATATAAATATATGATATGTAAATATCTATATATCTATATGTAGCTATGCTATTTATATACTGTTTGATTTTTGCCACGTCTTCTTCTGCAGTCTAATTTTGGGGACATTACACAGATGCCTGAAAATGTTACAAATGAAAGAAAAGAAGCTTATACAAACAATGTACTAAGTTTTCGCACCAACGTACGATATATGAATTGAATATCTTATGGGGATTACAGAGTCAACTAATACTAGCTAATTAGACAGGCCAACTAACATATCAATTTCTCTCAAGCACCGATTATTGCTCTATATATATGGATCTGCTACATTACATCAAGAATCATTGGGATGTCATAGTCTAACTTCTACAAATTCTCTATTTACCGAATTCTATATCATATATTTTATATCTTTCTCACATTGAAATGCAACTCTGCTCTTTCACCCAAGTCGCCTTGTCACTATCCTAGACAATATGAACATCACCTATCTCCTTTTAATCACACTATTAGTGAATATTTGTGAATCTGTTGCCATTCGATTGCATTTCCTTAGACATCAGTCAAAAAATCCGTTGGCCTTAGCTGAGAGCCAGCTGCTGGCAGCCTTCACTTTTAGCACTTACGCACTCAGCGCCAACTGCACAACTTGGTCAATAGCCATCGGCAACAAGTGGCAACTGGTAAGCTGGCAACTGGCAGCTGGCAGTCATGCTGCTTGTCCAAGAAGCTCCGGCAGCAAATGGAGCGTGTCCGGGCCAGACGCTTGGCCAACTGTGTCTGCGCAGCTTGAATCAATGACTCGAGTCTGGTGAGCCATTCAATGCGCCGAGTTGCGAGTGGCCTCTGGGCCGTGTTCTTTGAGGATTGTCACCTGGGGAATTCTCTCATCGCATTCCGCGACGGCGACTCCAACTCCAACTGCGAGTCGTATGTGGCGCGAGGTCTTGACATTGTACCTTGAGCAGTGTCATGATTTTTGCTCTCGCTGCTGCTGCTGCTGCGGCTGCTGCTGCTGCTGCTCATGTCATCGTCAAATGTAAATGAAAAGCTGCCACAGCAAATCAAAGCTAATTGTTGCTCCATTGTCTATATATATCTATTTCTATATATATATTAGAGTGTGTGTGTGTGTGTGACTAGGCATGGCACGGCATGGCATGGCATGGCTGTAGCGACAGCCTCCACACCCTGTGGGCGTTGCTCACAGTCGGCGCTGCTGCTCCACATTCGCCAACGGCCGTGCACTGTTGACTCATCGAGGCCGGGAGAAGGTTTTCGCGTTTTTTGGGGGCAACTGGCAACACGAAACTGCTCGCTTCGGTCCGAGCGGCCGTTGCACAAGCGCAGCTATTGATAAACCGTGTGAGACGCGCTTCACTGCCTCTTGCCACACTCAAATTCTTAAGAAGGCTCAATCGTGGCGCATTCGTGGTCAGCTGACTTCCAAGAATCTGTGCCACAGCGCATTCATGCGCCGCTGCCGCTGCCGCTGCCGTTGCCGTTGCCAGATGCTGCCCTCAGCCAGCCCCAACACTAGATCCATAGGCGCATCCACATGCTGGCGGCGCCTTTGATCGCACGCCCACTGGTCGCTCGCCTCCATATAGGGTCTCGCCTTATAGAGATCTCCTCTCACGGCTAGGATTTGCACGCCAATTTGCATTACGTTAGCACGTAACGTGTTAACAGCCTCGAGCAGCAGTCGAAGTCAAGAAAATTTCATGATTTTCGCATGCAATTATCTGTTGTTTCTTCTTCGTCCAAAATAGAAATTTAATTGCAAATAATAATTGCACAACGAGCAAAAAATGCAAAAATTAATTGCAATTAATATTCGAGGCATAAGCGCGATATGTCAAAATCGATTTACGAACATCAAATGCTGCTCGACCGGCATATACCCAGCACTTACTGCAAATAATTGAATTTCACTGGAAAGTTGTATAATAAACGACTGTGAGGCGATAAGGTACCCTATATTTTATTCTAAAGCATTACATAGTGTTTGCCTACTACATAATTGTTAGAGTCGACTAGCATATACCCAGCATTTTTTATAGCTAATCAACATTTTAGGAGAAAACGCGAAGAAGTTGTGTAGTGATCGGTGGTAAAGATGACCTATAGACATTCATCCTAATAAGTGCATAATGCAAGCTGCAACAAAGTGCTGCTCGACTAACATATACCCTGCGGTACAAATATTGTATACAATCGACTATAAAATATCATACATCTTATTGTAAAGAATAATTGCTATTCAACTGTCAACGCCAACAACACATATCGTTTATTTATTATATGTATGGTGATTGACTGTAAGATACCCTGTATTTTATACGAAAGAAGTTGTGGACAATGGCTAGTCGACTATAATTTACCCTACAGTAAAAGTATAACTGTTGACTGAGAGATACTTTATATAATATTCCTCAATTATAATTATAATTATAATTATAATTTTCTTGGACACCTTTGTTGACAGCTGCTGCTCGACAAGAAAAAACACACTAAAATGATGAAGAGTGATCGACTCTGAAATACCCTATATTATGGCACATACTTCACAACGGTTTTCATTTCTAATTGCAGCTCGACTAGCACATATCCTGTAAAATACAACAAGATTGCTTATGTAAAGAAATTAATGAATTGAAATACCCTATATTCTGACCGATATAAAAAATATTTAATTCCTACTTATTTTTAGCTTTAGAAAACGTTGATTTGCGCCTTCTTGGTTCAAGGAATATTTTTACTAATTATTAATAATTACTTTAATGTGGCCTTATCCTATATATTTGGTTAGAACAGGCTTCAACAATATTTGAAACCAGTATTTCGGTAATATAAATGCACCTGTCGCATCTGTAGACGTTGGATGTAAAACGAGTGGCAAGAAATGTTAAGTGTTTATTAATTAATCTAGACCTGGATTTGCAGTCGCAGTCGGAGTCGTTGCTTTACGTGCGCTTCTTCCACTGGCGAACGAAATGCTTACTAATTTCAGCGAATGTTTACAAATTAGGTATTTGCATTTGTTATTAGGCCTTAATTCTTATTGCGAATATAATTTAGGTAAAAGCAAAATCAAATGAATTGCGAACGAGTTCGAGTCGACTCAAAGCGCAACGAAAGTAATTGTCGATTGGCTAACCAAATATTTGATGTGTTGGCATTGCGCAAACCGCTTGATTCAGCCATAAACAAATCGTATTACCAATACGCATTGCTCATGCGCCCAGTGGTGCGCTTCGCTACATTTTGTTTTCTTAGACAATTAACAGCAATAAACATGTAAAAGACTCTCTCGCTATCTCTCTATGCTTCTATCTCTCTATATGTTTACCTTTCTATATCTCCCTCTACCTTTCCTTGTCGGTATTTCTCTGTATCCCTATATCTTAAGTTCGTTTTCTCTATCTGTTTCTCTTCATTTCTCTCTCTCTCTTTCTATCAGATTACCTCGCTTTCGTTTCTTTTTCTATCTCTTTCTCTATTTATCCGCTTACCTTTCTATATTTCTTTCTCTATCTATCTGTTTCTCTTCATCTCTCTCCTCTCTCTCTCTCTCTCTCTCTCTTCCTTTTTATCTGCTCACCTCTCTTTCGTTCTCTAACTATTTCTCAAGCTCTCTCTCTCTCTCTTCTCTTCACTATGTCTTCTTCTATCTCTTTCTCTATTTTTCTATCTCTCTATCTATCTATTTGTTTCTCTTCATCTCTCTCTGTTTCCATCTGTTCGAATCTTATTCATTCTCTAACCATTTCAGTTTTACTGTATTCCCCTCTCGCTCTCTCTCTCTCTCTCTCTCTCTTTTGATTTTGCTCTATCTATATCTTTCAATTTCTTTCTATATGTCTTCTCTACTTTTATTTTGTCTCTCTCCTCTCTCTTTCTCTGATTCTATATCTCTATCTGATTACCTTTATTTATATCTATTTTTCCTCTATTTCTTTATTTCGTTCTCTTTATGTGGCCCTCTACTCCTCGATCTCTGCCTTCCTCTCTAGGTACTTCTCTTTCTTACTATATATCTTACTATTTCTCTGTACTCTCTCTCTTTCTCTCTCTCTCTGTCTCTCTCTCTTTATTTGGTTTATCTCTTAAATTGTTCTCTTCTATTCCTTTCTCCCTCTCTCCCTCACTCTTTATGCTTCAATGTCTCAATATATTTACACTTCTCTATTACTCTACTACTTTTCTCTATATATGTGTCTCTATCTCTCCCTTTAATCGTTATCTCTCCTCTTTACGTCTCTCTCTCTCTCACACTACCTGTCTCTCTTTCTTTCTTCCCTTCCCTCCCTCTCTCATAGACTAACGTGTTCTACCCAACCCCAAAATCTGTAGCCCCTTCAAGACCTTCTCGATTTCTATCTCGAGATCCTCGCCCAATTGTTGCTATTGCCTAATCAGCTGTTAGCAAGACTCTGCTCGCAGTCTTTGTCTTTCTGTTGCAGCTGTTGTTGTTGTTGCTGTTGTTGTGGCATGCCACTGCAGTGCTGTTCGGTGTGGCACTCTGTCATCGGGCTGGCACTCACTCGCAGCTGAGCACTTGCAGACGTCGTCTGCACACACGTGGGCGTCTCTGGCAGTCCGAGCTGTGCGAGTCCACGTCAATGAGGGGGGCTAGAGCGATGCATTGCATGTCTCATGTCTCATGTCTCATGTCTTATGATCTTGTGTCTCTTGCCTGCCGTGTCTAGTGTCTGTTGGCTGTCATTCGCCATTTCTCACACTGCTGCTGGCTGCTGGCTGTAGGCGAGCGCCAAGTACAAAGATAAACACTTGGCATGGCCATTGCTAAGCCTCACATAATTACAAGAAGCTGCCAGCGCAACGGACACCAGACCAGGCCAGGCCAGAGACCAGCAACAACTGGCAACAGCCACAAATTTGCCAAACAATGCAGATCGCAGGGCACGAAGTCGCCAAATGTCGCATTGATGGAACTTTTTCTTTTGTCGGCCATTCAGCGCCTGCAGACCCCAAGCCTCCCCCCTAGCCCCAATTCCTTATTACCATTCAAATCTCAAAGTGTCTCTCTCTCTCTCAGTCTTTCTCTCTCTCTATGTGGCAATTACGGGTCTCGACTCGTGCCACGCGTTTGCGTTTACAATGCCAGCAAATTCTGCACTTTGCAGCTGAAACTTGTTGCCGCACTGGCTGCTGCTGCTGCTGCTGCTGGACTGTGCTGTGCTCGAAATGGGTTTTGTGTGTACAGTAGAACCAGCTTAATGTGCACTGCAAAGCAGTTGGCTGTCAATATTCATTTGAATAACGTGTGCCTGCACTTTATATCTCTCTTCCAAGCTCTCAAATTTGTTTATCATCTTGTACATGCTTGTTCCTAATTAATAAATTTCATTATTTGTCTTCATATATTGGCTACAGCTGTGTGCGCAAAAATAGCAGTGCCTTTGAGCTTTAACTTCAAAGTGGATAAATCATATTAAAAAGGACATAAGTGCACCAATCTCTTATAATTTTAGAATATATATTTATGTATAGCAAAATTATTACCATTTTGGGTTGAAAAAAAGTCCCCCATTTTCAGAAATATATCTCCTTTTCCCCATTTTGTACCTATTTTTTGTATGTTTATATATTATATATATATATATATATATATATATATATATATATATACTCTATAAATATATTTATTTATATATACATATGTCCACATACTTTCTGCACATTTTCCTATCTCTCTCATTCCCTCTAACTCGACCTTAATTGACATATTTCATCTTTGTCTTTCACCTTTTTCTATACCATCATTAATTTTCCTTATGTGTAGTTTTTTAAACTTCTCTCTCCCATTTTACCTCTCTTTCTGTTTATGTCCCTTTATTATACACACAGTTTTTCTCTGTCTGTGTATGTTCCTAATCGATATAATATTTTGTTGATTTTTTTTCCATATATTTTTCACATTTATTTTTAACGTTTTTGTTTTTCATCATAACATCTCTCTCTCTCTTTCTCCATTTTTTGTGGATTTGCAATTTTCTACATTTTTCTTGTCACTCGTTTGAAGTTTTCTTCTTTTTCCCAGTTCTCTGTTTCTATGTATTTAGCATCATTTTTGCCTATTTGATCATATTCAATTGAGAGGGCTTTAGCTTACAAAAGAGGAACTGTCCAAAAACATGTTTAAAATTTCTTCAGAATTCATGATTTGACTTACAGAGGTTGTTCAAGTTATTGCTTCTATAATAACTACATATATAAGATACATATATGTATGTACATATATTGACTACATTACATTACTTATCTTAAGTTTAACGTGCTTTAAACTTTAAGTTAAGTTGCGGAATTTTTTGTCAGCAATAAGCTGGAAATTAAATTGAAAATATAATTACATTTTCAGCTTATCGAAAATTCTTGCAGCAGTTGCCCTACTGTAGCACAATGGACAATAAATCTGCAATAGATTTGTCTACGTATATATATATACTATATATCATACATACATATACATATATATACATACATGCCTTTTAGATACTTATATAATTTTCTATACATACCTATGTGTTATGTATACAAAGATATGCATAAATGTAAGCTCACATATATATGTATATACATATATAAGATATATATCTATACACACACACACATATATATGTAACAAGTACTTTTTTTGTCGTTTCTTTCTGCCGCTGGACAGACACAAATTGTTTGGCAGAGACCAAGAGATTGCCAAAATGGAGCAGCAGCAGTCGAGTCGAAGCTGGAGCTAAAGCTGGAGCTGAAGCTGGAGCGACACAGTTACAGTTACATTTACTGTTACAGTTACAGTTGCAGTTGCAGTTACCGTCGCAACGGCAGCGGCAACGGCTGAGCTTAGCGCTAAGCGCAGCGACTGGCGATTTCGCTGTTTTGTTTTGTGTTTTGTTTGTTTATCTTATTTAGTTTTATTTTATTTTGGCAGCAGGTTCACAACGAATGCGGCATGCGCTGCACGTGAGCCCGGCCAGTGGGCAACTGTGTGGCATGCCCCATGGAGTCGCCACATCCGAGTTGGCCATGTGCCGCACGCAGCCCAGGGCAAAGCACGGCAAACGAGAGCAAAAGCAGTTGCTGTCGTGGCTTTCGGTCACCGATTTGTTGTCGTTGTTGTTGCTGCTGTTGTTGTTGTATTTGGTTTCTGTTTTCTTAGCAGTTTAGCGCCCGTCGTCGTGTCCCCGATGCCCGGTGCCAGTGTCCACGTACCAACATTGGCCTAATGTTGCACATTGTGTGCTGATCTTGTTTATTATGCAAGAAAGCTGCCAAAGTAAGCCAACAGCGACAACAGCAGCAGCCGCAGCAGCAGCAGCAACTGAACGCAATACTTATGTATATATATAGTTAAAGTATAAAAGAAAAGTAATATACCAAAAACAAGGCACGAAACTTGCATACAATTAACAGAGCTCATAACTTATAAATGACGAACGAGCGCGCAAGACAAGCCCCAATCCCCAACCCAGGCAAAGTATTTAATTACAACTTCAGGCAGAGCCAAGAGGCAGCATTTAGAAGCAGGCAAAACCCTCGATATAAAGAAGAAACCAAGCACACTCCATATATATGCATTTCCTCTATATCAATCAGAAAAACCCCAAATAAAGATATATATATATAGATATGTTGGCAGTCAATGTGATGGATGGAATTGCGCAAATTGAAAAGTTTGGAGCACTTTCACATGGGCGAGGGCGCGCTCCGCCGCACATACAAATGCCCAAGTTTTGGGGTCGCCCCCATTAATATGCATATGACAAAATACCTTTTTCCAGTCGCCGTGCGCCGCCCCAGCCAGGCCACTTCACTTGATGCACACAACAAAAACAAAAACAAACAAACAAATAACAAACACAAACATCAATTAGAGTTTACAGCGGGCAGCACGCACCGAGCGCACCTAAACACATAAACCAAGCCAAAATGAAAGGCAGCGCGTGCCAAAGAGTCGTTATTCGCTGCTCCGATCGATCGATCGAACCGTTTTCAAAGAACCCGCCAAGCGCGATAGAGCCGAACAGCTGCGGCCACGGCTACCGTCTATTGTCTACTGTCTGCAGTCTACAGTCTTCGGTCTGCGGGCTGCGGCTACTGGGCTGCCAGCAGACGAAGTGGAAGCGAAACGAAATGGAATGGAATGAAACGAAGGTGGGCGTCAAGCTGGGTGCGTCGTCGCCCATTCGCAAAAACAAAGTGGAACTAGAGCTGCAACTGCAACTGCAACTGCAACTTGATCTGGAACTACTCCAAATGGATCTGCGCTGGCGCGACACATGGAACTGGGTCGGGTCAAAGGGTGGCACCGCACTTGGCTCTTGGCCAAGTGCGACAGAAATGCAACCAGCCAAAACAGCTGACGAAAATAACCAAATATTAAGAGCTCGATTTAATGAAATAAAAATCAAAATTCATGAATATTTGAAATGTTGAATAATCCTAATGCTAAAGGAGCTTAAGAATAAGAATAACTAAATATTAACAACTCGATTTAATAAAACAAGTAAGAAAACTCTAGTCGGGCGTAACCGACTAGGGTATACCCTGAGCCTCGTCGAACCTGTGTTTTCCAATACACTTAAAGCATTTAAAGCATTTGTGGCAAATGTAAACTAAAGCAGCAGCTAATAATTCAACAAAATTCAAACGTAATTTGCGATTCTTCGAAGCGACTAGAATGCGAGCGTTTGTATGTGTGTGTGCAAGTGCGTTCGCTTGGCGCTGCTGCCGCGTGAGTTTGCAAAGTAGCCAAACGTTTTGTGTAATAACTTTTTTGCTATTTAACGGATTTCAATGAAATTTTCGGCATTTGATCAACATATTCCATGGGCATATTTGTCAGTTTAGTAAAAGTGCCAACTGATTCGCATTTTGGCTATATTTGAGACTGAACTTCAATTGGGGGAAATTTGGGACCGGTATCCAAAATGTAACAAAATTCGAAATTGCATAAAATACATATAAAGCTAAATATAAAATTTGGCGTCTCTAGCTTAAAAGATGGGCGAGATAGAATTTTTTAACTGAATTTCGATTTTGTTTTTAATCGATAACAATTAATTGGGGATAGTTATCGATTTTTTAAAACAAACTCGATCTGCGCGTGCTATACACGGACCCACAAAAAAAATTTCAAGTCTCTAGCTCTTATACGGGCTGAAATCGGCGCGTTCAAACATACGGACAGACGGACAGACGGACGGACGGACAGACGGACGGACGGACGGACGGACAGACGGACAGGGCCAAATCGATTTCTCTTGTCGTCCTGATCAAGAATATATATACTTTATGGGGTCTGCCACGCCTCCTTCTGCCTGTTACATACATCCAACAAAAACATTATACCCTGATTTCCCATTTTCAATGGGCTCAGGGTATAAAAAAAATCTAAGTTCATCAATATTTGAAAAATAATCTTAATTCAAAAGGAATTAACTAACATTTAAAATAAGCTTTTTTCTAAAATATTAATAAAATATTTTAGCTCATTAGTAAAATTCGCTAACATCATTACAGTGCTCTGTCAATGTCTATATGGTAATAATAATAACTTCTCACATATTTATATTTATTTATCTTAAGTTTTTACACCTAAAAGCAGTCTCTTTCAGTCTCATTCACTCACTCTTTCGATATGAAATACATATATATCTATAAGAAATAAAATATATTTAATACTCTTAAGCTCTTAAGCAAGTTAAGAGTATTTTAGTATATTATGTGATATTCAATAAAATCCCATATAGAATAAAAATATGTGGAATATAATGCACGTCAGTTAGATTTTCAATTTGAAAGAATAATGAAATAAAGCATACGATCAAAGCGACTAATCGAGGAAAGTTGCAGATTGTAGGCTTCTAGTGTTGTGAAATGCGTGCAAGGAACGAGGTTTGAGAGCGAGAAAATTTCACAATTGTCGTTGTAAAAGGAATTGAATGTGGCCATAGCAGAGAAGCCGACAAGAGAAGGTTCACTTGGCATATTTAAAGGGCAGAGACAACATAAAATTGCGACTAACTGCATTCTGAGCATGATTAATTATACCCTGAATTCCCATTTTCAATTGGTTCAGGGTATAAAAAGAATCTAAAACGCCCTGCGGGAATCATCGAATCAATATATATATAATCAATTTTGATCACATACTTTCAAAATATCAGATCTACAGTAATATTACTAATCACATTATTAGATCTCTGTAAGTATTGTCAACATAATGCTTGCCAAATGAATTGTTTCAGTCACCTGAGCTGGTTAATATTTTACCAGTATCCCAGAAAAACTTGCAACATTTTGGACGTAAAAAAGTTGATGGGAATCTTAAGTTTTAAAAACTTAAAATTAGGATTAAAATTAATTTACAAAAAAACGATATTATTTATTTACACCAAAATAATAATAATAACAAAGGACAACCCTCTAATTTTTATAGGCAGAAAGGAAAACATTATGACAGAGCTCAATGGAACCGGCAGTTCATTCTGATTAAAAATATATATATTGTAATGTAATGTTTTGTATATTAAAAAAAATCGTGTTTAAATTGCTCTAAAAAAAGCGAAATTACTTAATGAACAACCCAATATATTATACATCATGAACTCGACCACACATACTGTTACTTCTGAAGTTAAAAACAATATTTAAATTGAATTTCCCTTTTCAATGAATTCAAGGGCTATAAAAGTTAAGATCCTTGAGCTGCTCGCACTAAAAAACTTCCGTCCAAATAAAATAGATCATTGTCTAAGAGAACTTGTGTTTCAATGCCAGATGTGTGCTGATTTATCTAGATTTAGAATAGAATTAATAAATGCACTTCCTGCCGCAAAAGAGCGCAAAATAGCGGCATTTTGATGCCACCTGCCACACTGCTGTGTGTGTGTGTGTGTGGGGCAAGGTCGGCGAAAAGTTGGCAGCTCGAGTGGACAACCGGTGAGCATCGATGGCCGCGTGCAGCGCCTCGATTGTTGCGGTTCAGTGCAACTGGCTCGGAAGTGATGCTCACGGCTGCTGAGCTGACCTACCCCAACGTATACTGATTGAGTGGAGCAACATGTAACACCTGCCACAGCAGGTGTGTTGGGTGTAGAGGTTGTATCTGAGAGATGAGATTGGCATATAGAGGCAGAGAGTGTCGTTAGAAGTCGTTAAATAAATTTAAGAATTGTTTTATTTAAATAAGATAAAGATATAGATAAATGCAATAATATTGATATAGATAAATAAAATGATAGATATAGATAAAAAAAAATATATAGATATATGTAGATTATAGTAATTTAAACAATTTGCATATTGTTATAAAAACAGATTGCAAATAAATAAATAAATTTAAAAAAAATATATGTAGATAAATAAAAAATATATTTAGATAAACTCCTTCAATCAATTTCGAATGGAACACCTTAGCTAGAGTATTAGATCTGCGACTAGCTTTGCTGCGGGTTCTAGGTGCTTCGCTTTGTTCGCATTGTCTGGGCCCAAGTTCAGCGTGGAGCTTCCTCTGGGGGCAGTCGAGTGTGTGCAGCGTTGCAGAAAATTAGCCGCTTGGGGGCACTGAGACACATTTGTCCGAGACTTTGGCCTCAGGTCTGGCATAAATTAGATCTGCGATAGCCGCGAGACAGCGACTCGCAGTCTGCTCAGATCAATTTGATTGGAATGTGATTTGGATATAGATATAAGCACACACACACACACAGAGACACCCACACACACACGCACACACCTATGTAGTTAGCGAACTTTGGCTATAATTAGAGAAGAATTAATCAGCTTACCTCAATATGTGGCTGGAATTCGGCTTGGCTCGCCGCTCGGGATACCAGATCTGAAACAGGTTGAGCCAATAGCACAGCACAATACACACACACACACACGCACACACACTTACACGCACACACAATTATTCTTTGTTGTGGTTGAGCAGAAAGTGCGCACAGAATGAATTATCGAAAATATTTGTTTTGCATCTTTTCAAGTTGTAAATCGTAAATGATGTATCAAAATTGCAGAAACTCCAACAACAAAAAAAAGCGATAAAAAAAGAGTCGAAAACAAAAAATGAAAAGTTGTTATCAAACTGAAATTAACAACACTTAACACGCGGCGATTAATCCAGTGAATAACTGTTGTTGGCGCTTAGCCAAAATTATGATTATAATAATGATGCTACAGGGCCATTAACCGACTTGGCTAATTGGCAGTCGCGCACTGAATTGGCACTCGTCTCGACTCGGGCTCGGGCTGCCGGCGCAGTGAGCAACGTCGTCCGCCTGCGCTCGAGGAGATTCACCTGTGGCACTCCTGCCCCAATCGAACAATTCGAACTCCACTCGACTTGGCGCGCCAACCACACGGACTTTGCAATCGATCGAAGAATCGCAGTCAGTTCGCTAGTTGCTCAACTCTTTCGTATTGCTATTGCTGCTCGCTTGTCTCTCCCGCTCTCTGCTCCGATTTCACGTCAGCTCTGGCCGAATGCACAACACCGACTAAAGCGTACGTTGCCCATGTGATAAAGCCAAAGCTAGAGCCGAAGACGAAGTCGAGTACGAAGCCGAAGCTGACGACGACGACGAAGACTAAGGCAAAGCTCTGAAGCGTTTGGCAGTGGAACGAACAAAGCGCATTGCGACCCAAGCTGCGTTCACACCAGCTTTTTCGAGACTTTCAGCTGAGCATAAAAAATTGCATCAAATACATATTTATAAATATATTTTAAAAACAATTCCCCATGAATATGCATATAATGCAGTCGTATAGGCATTAATAAATATATTTGTATAAATACAATTAAATATCATTTTCATATACATATATATTCGATAGAATAAATTAATAAATAAATTAATATATTGTATAAAATAGAATTAGTTTATATATATAAATTTTTTTAATTTGCAATTAGTTATATATTTTATTAGTTTATATATTTGTTTTTAAATTTTCTATATATTTTTTTAAATATTATATATAATTTTTTTAATGAAGGGCATTTTTTTAGAGGCCCACAATTTAGAGTTGGTAATTCTGCTTTATTGATAATTACCTTTTATTGAGTTTTATTTGGCATTTCATTGTAGCTTGACATCCACTAGGGAAACATTTAAAAATTGTGGAAATTTATATATTTGCTTATATGAATGTGTTACAACATGTAATTATTCTGTATGTGTTTGATGTTGAGTAGCAAAACAAAAGATTTGTTCGTCCAACTATCAAACACTATCAAGCACTTTAAGGTATTCATTTTGATGGAATGGGTAAGTAAATAAGCAAAGTCGTCGCACTTGGAGCGAGAATAATCAACACGCTTTTACCATATCATCATCACCTTCACAGAAAATTAGCGTTTGGTGGCGGAGAGAAGAGTTAATGGTCTCAGTTCAGAAAACGAAAATGGTCAAAATTTTGATTATTGTGATTATTGAAATGAGTATTCAATAGCCGTGCCCTGTGGCGGTCACATACCAAACAAATATTTAAATATTTATATTGTAAAATTTGCTATCGCATAAAGATTGTTTTCTTTATGGTCAACCTGTAATTCTTTAATTTATTACAATAATTTGTATTTTTATTGTATATTTAAAAAATAAAACCAGAATCTTTGTTTTAAATAACTTCTATTAACCCAATGCAAGTACAAACACATAAAATACATAATTGGAATAAAAACTTAGTTAGCTTTTATAAATATGTAAAATATTATATTATTAAAAAATTAAAAAAAAAAAATAAAAATTACAAAAAAAAATTTTAAATATATAAATATAAATTTATATACAAGTTATGCTCTTCACATATTTATCTGAATATATTATAAATATATAAGTTTGGTTATTTTAAAATATACATTTATATACAAGTATTATTATTATTGTTGTGCTTTATTTCCCTTAAACATTTTTTGATACAAATTGAATATTTACATAGGTTAGCTATCACTATTTTAACTGAGATAATATACAAGTTATATTCTGCACATTATTTATAGTTTTGTTTATTTAAAAACCTCTTCACATTCTATTTATATTTCTGTCTTCATTGCCTAGATCTAGTTTGATCAATCACTAGACTCGATTCTACTTTCTTTCCTGGAAGCGAGCTGACCCACAATTCAGAACTGACGACCTGTCGATTATATAAATGGCCCTACGAGGGGCATTAACTAATGGCCGCAGCTGGGAGCATTTATCACTCGTGTTATTTTCACAATTTGCTCGACACGGCGATGCTGGATGCCGATGCTGGTTATCATCGGTGCCAAAAAGCTAAATGAAATGACAGCGAAACTGATACGGCTCCGACATAAAGTAGAGCACCAATATATAGACACTAATACATACTGAAGAAGAGACCTTCATTAATCAAGCAATTTCACATGCTCAGCTTTGTAGAACTTGCATAAATCTTTCCCAAGCCAAAGAGCTGAAGCTCGTCTGAGCTCAAGTCGCGCGCAACAAATGGAAACGAAACGAGCTGCAGCTGAAACGAAACGAAATGCGAAACGTTGCATGCTAGAGGATGATGAAGTGGGGCTGGGGAGCTGGGGAGCTGGGGAGCAGCAGGCGATTGCATATCGTAAATATGCTAATGATAAACAATCAACATCAAAACATTTAGCGAAATGCTGCGTCGCGCTGTCGTCGTGGGCGCAAGGATCTGAACGTTAACTTGTCCAACTCGATTACGATTTATGCAAATTCTGTTCATTATGAAACTTGGCCAAGTCAGTGGATAAAGAGTTATTGCATTAGTTATTGCCAGCGACAGATAAGTGTGACCGTATGCTAATAAAAAATGGAAGCGGTCTATGCTAAGCTGAGAATGAATGAAGCTGAGAATTAACTCCAATTTAAGCAATAGCAATTAGTATATTATATATATTTAATATATATGATATAATATATATTTATACCCTGAACCCATTGAAAATGGGAATTCAGGGTATAATGGTTTTGTGAAAATGTATGTAACAGGCAGAAGGAGGCGTGGCAGACCCCATAAAGTATATATATTCTTGATCAGGACGACAAGAGAAATTGTTTGAGCCCTGTCCGTCTGTCCGTCCGTCCGTCCGTCCGTCCGTCCGTAGAAGCTCCTAGATCTCCGAAACTACAAAAGCTAGAGACTTCAAATTTGGCATGAATACTCGTGTATACCATACGCTTAACGAGTTTATCTTCAATTTTCGATAACTCATCCCATTTCCTTATTATCGATAAAAATCGATAATTTGACTTAGTTTTTCATGCGTAACTCTATAACCGTAGAAGCTAGATACTTCAGATTTGTGGTGTATGTTACTGTAATGAATGCGCACATTTTGTCATTTTTCGATTTTGGATACCGGCCCCCATTTCCCCACAATTTGCAAATTTCTCCAGAAGTCGTATATCAAATACTAGAGACCTGTGCTTTGGCAAATACACACATATGTACCATCTAATTATACTTTAAAAGTTTCATTAAAAAAGTCCAAGCAGAAAAAAAGTTATTCAACAATCAATTTTTCATAGTAATGCTCATATTGCAGCACAAGCGCTGCCGCAGCGTCAACTGCGCAGTAAGCAGAGCGCGAGCCTACGCATAACTGTGTATGTATGTGTGTACGCATAGTTCGTTTATGTGTTTGTGTGCGATATTCGCGATACGCATAAACACTGGGAAATTCCAATTATGCCCTTTTTTCACTGCCAACTTCAGATTTCTAAAAGGGTCAGCAGGTACCAAAAATATGTAACATTCCCACCCCTATGCCTACGCATAACTGTGTATTTGCGTTATATGCAATGCATATATAAAAGAAGCGTAAAATGATTTTAGTCATAGCTCCCACAGGGTTCAGGGTATCTCTTTATCGAGCCGTCTCGATTAGAGCACTCTTACTTGTTTTAATATGAAATAAATATATATTTTAATATATTCATGCATCATTCTTCACATTTTCGACTATCGCTAAGCTTCTCCTTGTTCAGTCAGTTCTCCGATTTGATTGAATTCAGGGCATATATTGATAAGCATTGGCATATCGATGGAATTTCTAGCTTTAAATTTTAGTGTAAATGCGTGAAGATAACGAAAAACGAGCAATACTTAGTTACTTTATAATGCCTCTCAGCTCTAAAAACGTTGAACATATGGGTTTTTTTTCTGATTTGCCACGCCCCCAGAAAGCATGTATGTATATATCATTTTTGGTAAATCAATAGAGGCTGTCAACAGTAAGTTAGTCGATCAGTTTTGAGTTACTAACTGTAAGACTGAAACATATGCAGTTCTTTTCCGATTTTCCAGGCTACATGGACGTAGATCTATGGACTATATCAAATTGAACTTCGACAACGTTAGTATATGTTCCAAGATATAAGTCTGTAGCTTCAACAGTACCGAAATTATTGGCTTTCATTTAGCCACAGGGAAGGAGAGCCTTAGAAATGGAACAAATCTTTATACCCTTTCACTACGTCAATGAGTATAACATTGGGTATTTCTAATAAAGGCGCAGCTTATAAATTGTATATACAATTTGCTTTAACAACTCAAGTTTGAAATCGATATAAATCGATTACAAAATAATGTTAAAAATGATTTATTACAAGAAATAAAAGGATGTATTTGAAGATGCATATTCAACAAACATGATATAGATACAAGTTTATATTAATTTTTGTAATTATTAATTTTTATTAATTTTCATTTTTAAAATACGAATAGTAAAGATAATACATGACTTAATAAGTACTAGCTGCCAAGGCTTTTAATTATGTACATTTAACGGCATAAACGAAAAGTTAATTTTAATTGTTTAAACTTTAACAAATTACATAAATTATATTATACTTATATTTTAAGTACAGTTTCCTAGGAATTACATAAGGAAACTATTTGAATACTTTACAGCATTTTTATTTTCATTTATTATTCCACTTCTAAATGTAAAGTGGAAAAACAGCTTTTGGGGTTGTAAAAAGAGAACAAATTGCAATCTAGAATTGTAGATTGTAGAACCCCAAAAGCTGTTTTTCCACTTTACTCTTTTTAAGTGGAGCAATAAATGATCAGCAATCGTATTGTGGGTACATGTATATACAGATATCATTGAATCAATTACCAATTACTTGTCCACATTGTGTAATTGAAATTACAAATGTGCATTGTTGGCATAGACATGTCAATGTGAGCCATTTAGAGTAGATCTTACTTCCGACACACATTTTTTATAGAGCTCAAAGAAGATCAAATATATATATAAAAGATGGGCAATATTAACTGGAACAAATTTATTTATTTATTTATTTACTGTTAACTAGAACAAATTAATTAATTATCTTGTAAATGCTTTTTTTAGAGGCTTACAACTTTGAGCTGGTACGACGACTTTATTTGACAGGTAATTTTATGACTAATATTTGATTTCTTATGAGTTTGGCTTGACCTTTTCGTATAAATGTTTTATTAATAATTTAAATATGTGTAACTCTTGAAAATTATTTTATATATTTTATTCATTGTGATGGTAATATTTCAAATATTTATCATATAGAACAGGGTACTTCAGACTCTTTGTTAACTGTTACCAATTGTGGGTAGAGATTAAACAAGGTTTATTTAATTGGAAATCCTTATTACGTAGATTATAAGTGATCACATTAGAATGTTACAGTTAATGCCCAAGGGACGAGCCATACAATTTGTAGACCCATTTACTGAGGAGCTCAACAGAGTGATCTATAAAACTAAGTAATTCTAACTGTATAAATCTGGGAGTTTTATTTGCTCCAAATATCAATATTCCTATGAGACCTATATGTATACATGACTTTCAGTCATTCTAAAGTCTCTGGAAAGAGACTCACTTAATTCACTTTATGGCTATAAAACTTTGGAAGATACAATCTCAAACACTTTGAAAAAGCAGTTCAGGAGCAATCGTATTTCCTGAATTGCCACGCCCAGACAGACATAAAGTCCTGGCCGATAGCCGATTCGAAAAATGAAGACAGCACACAATCTATATCTATCTATATCTATATCTTTCTATATCTATCTATGTATCTATCTATATATCTATCTATATCTATCTATATCTATCAATATCTATCTATATATATCTATATCTATCTAATATATACCCCTTTCCACCACCTAAACGAGGCATTAGAATCGGGGGGAAGAAAGTTGTTCTACAGTCAATACCTGCTACAGATATCGATATCGATTCCTTGTCGGAAATTCTGCTTCGATTTTAATGAACTTATTAGCTGATTATCGCGGCTAACTGTGCACTCAGATCTAAGGCTCGACTCGAGTGGAATAAGTTGTCTGTCGAGTGGCCAGACGGAAGTCGTGGCAGTAAAACAAAGCAAAGCGAAACAAAAACTAAAAAACTACAATCATAATCGAAACAATTAAACAAAGGCGAACCGTAAGAGATACGTACAGCTAGTGCTCCGTATCCATAAAGGCAACAGCAACAACAACAACAACAACTAGCTTAACAATAATAAAGTTGATGACTATTGACGGCAATGATTGCCAGCCGATCTAAATCTGACGTTTTGCCAGAGCCAAAGGAATGGCTTGAATGAAAAGGGGGGCTGGCGAGGGGGGGATGGAGAGGGGGTGCAGGTGGAGGGGGTTGCCTGGGAGGGGCATGGCCGGCGCATGGGTGCGGCGCCAACGTGAAACCTAACGGCAACGCCACGAATCCACACACAGCTCTACATTAGATTAGATATGTGCGTGTGTGTGTGTGTGTGTGTGTGTGTCTATATTATATTATAAAACTTGGCTACATATGTTTGTAATTTTTTTTTTCTATTTTTTCCGCTACATTCTCCAAGGACAAACAACATTTTAGTGAGCGCCGCAGTCGCCGCTGCCGCTGCCGTCGCCGTCGCCGTCGCCGTTGCCATCGCCTTTGCCGCCGGCTAACGGCAAAAGGTAGTCCAAGTCCGCAGCTAAGATTGATCTACAAAGCTCAGCTCGGGTCTCTGGGTTTGGTTGAGTTTTTCGCATTCGCGTTGCCAACTTTCCTTTTTGTCTACACACACACACACACATAGACACACACACATGTGTGTGTGTGGGCACAAAGTGTGCGGGCGCACATTAAAACAAAAACACAAACAAAGCAACAACAACAACAACAACAACGATAAATGAAACTGAAGCAGAAAACTCAAATGAAGGAAAAAAAAAACAAACCTCAGCCTAGGCAATGCCAATGAGGGCAGCACATTAAAAAGGTGTGGCAACTCGGCTACGTTCTGGTGCAGGCCGCACCAACAGCAACAGCAACAACAACAACAACAACTACAGCAACTGCATCATACGCCAACATAGCAGTTAAAGTTAAAGTTACAGTTACAAATTCAAAAGCCTCCAGCGCCAGGCCGACCAAAATGGCATAAATAAAAAATTTGTGTTGGCTTTTCAGCAGCTTGGAACAAAACTTCAAGCGACACCAGCACACACACACGCACACATGGATACACGCAGCCAAACACACGAAAGACTCAGCAACTAGAACAAAGCACCAAAGTGACAAATACTCTAACTGCGCTTAAAATGACTTACAGAAAATATGAGATTAAATTAAATTTAGCACATATAAATATTTTATGCATGTAAATATGTATATATGTGAATAAAAGTGTGTGTATATTTATTTTCCATATATTATATATATATACGAGTCAGGCTTAAGCCACATCAAATTGATTTAGATACTATATCGCATATATGTTCAAATAAAATATTCTAAAAAAAAGAATGTTTAAAAAAATATATGTGTGAATAAAATATAAACATATAACTTTATTTTTATTTTATTTTATTTATTTTATTTTTTATTATTATTTATTTTTTATTTTATTTATTTATATTTAATATCTTCGAGAATCGTTAAGGTAATTTTGCCTCAAAACCAAAATGAATTAATTTGCAGTCCACGCAAGGCAAATAATAGCAAACCGATCCCAAAATTCAAAAGTTTAATTCAAAGCAAAACGTTTTTTTTTATTAAGCAATAAAGTGTCTGTCGACATTATAATAATTTCTACATTATAATAAAAATATATAATAATTTTTAGAAAAAAAAATAAGAAGAAGAAAAATATTTAATAATTCCTCTCTTCAAATTTATATTTTGCCAACTTTGCCCCACTCTTTCTCAATTCTGGTTTCTGATCCGCCAGGCATTTTAATTCATACTTTGATATTTGAGTGAGTTTTGTTAAACATTTCGTTATTATTTGCTCTCTATTGGTTGCTTGGACAGGAAAAGCCTCAGATTAAAAAAAAAATAAACGGAAGAATCAAAGCTAAAGCAGAACGAAACAAATTATGAAAAGCTCAAAAGATTTTGGTTTATAAGTCAATTTAGAGTAAAAATAATACTACAAAACAATCATTCATATATTATATCATATACAATATATTATGAACTCATTAGGTTCTACGCTTGATCTACTATATATCTAAAAATTGAGCACAAAAAAAAAACAAATTAAAAATGTTGTGTAAATATTACTACTTTTAATATTGTTGATAGAGATCCATTGAGATATTTATTACATCAATATACATTCCCATTCTCTTCGAATGGGAATTTTCAAAAGACAATAAAACTTATTTTAAAAACTTTGTAAATTATCAAGAGTTTATGAATATATTTTCAAATGTAATAATAAAATACAAAATTTAAAAAAGAAAAAAAAAAAAAAAATATATATATATATATATATATATATATATATATATATATATATATATATATATATATATATATATATATATATATATATATATATAAATAAATAACTAATAAAATAGATATATACAAAAAATTGTTAAGATAATTAAAGCAATAAAAAACCCCACTCAAACTTCAAATTTGTTTATATAAACTCGAAGCAAACTGAAAAGTAGAGTTGAAATGCTTTAAGAATTGAACGAAATTAAAATTATTAATTTTAATATTTTTATTTTTAATATAGTTTTTTTTTAATAACACTGAGTGGTAATACGTAAAAAACTGAACGATTTTAACAATGTTGTGCACTTATTTTTTTTTTTTTTTTAATTTTAATGTATATTAATTTTTTAAGTACGTATTTTATAAATATGTAATAATACTAGATAAATATTTAGATTGAACTTAAATTTCCTATTTAAAACCTCTCACAGAGGTTTTCTTTAAATATATTTGAAAAAAAAAATTAAAACTTATTATTTCTTTAAATAAATTTGAAAAAAAAATAAAATTTATTATTTCTTTAAATAAATTTGAAAAAAAAAATTAAAACTATTGTGCAAATATTATTATTTTTAATATTTTAATGTACATTAATTTTCTTAAATTGTATTAATAGTTGATAAATATTTCAATTGAACTTTAATGGATTATTTTTGCCTCTTGCAGTTGCGAGCTTAATGACAAAGTCCTCGCGCCCCAAACCAACGCAACTAGACACAAATTATTAATAATAATTTGCTCTCGTTGTTGTTGTTGTTGTTTTTGTTGTTGTTGTTGTTATTGCTAATGCACTCAATGGCGATTGGATCGTTTAATTTTTCTCAATTTGTTGTTGCTCTAGCAGCACTAGCTGCTCGCATATGATTTGGGTGTTTGGTGTTGGGAGTTTGCTGAGCTTGGTGTTCGCTGTTCGCTGTTCGTTGTTTGTGTTGTTGTTGTTGTCGTTGTTCGCTGTTCGATGTTCGTTGTTTGGTTTACATTTAATTTTTGGCGCTTGCCAAATCGCCAAACAATTTATTCAAAGTGTTGGCGACAATTCACTTTTCGCTTTTTCAGTTTTGGATTCGAATTCGCATTCGGATTTGGGGCGCAACGCCGTTGCGCAATGGCAGCGCCAAAAATTTATGGCCCGCCACTTACCACGGATCGCGGCAAGGTCAAAGCATTTAGAATCAGCGCGTGGCGAGGCGCGAGGCGAGGCGAGGCGACTCCAGGCAGGAATCTGGGGTGGCCGAGTTGGTGAGTCAGCAGCTGACTTTGATTTGTGGTGCTGCTGGTGGTGCTGTTGGTGTTGGTGGTGCAGCAGCAGCCGTGTTGCACGAATAAATCAGCGGTAAATGCAATTCCCAAGGCCGTGGCAGCCACAAAGGGTGGGGTGGGGCGAGGCGGGGCGCTGATGCTGCGCGAAAAGGTCAAGTCGAGAGAAATTGCACTGAGACAAAAGTGAGAAAGCTAAAAATTATGTCAAAATTTGAATTAGTAGCTCCGAGGCGAAACAATTCGCAGCGAGCCGAAACAATGCAAAGGCAAAAATGAATTTTCCTATCAGCTGCTGCCTCTGTGGCTGCTGTAGCGACGGGAAACGCTTTTCACTTTCGCAAATGAGGCAGACGATGGATGTCAGGGGCTTGACTCAGTTTCGACATTAAGATGCCGAGATGAACATGTCACTCGCCGCCGTCAAGCCGCAGCAGCAGACCCGAGAATCGGCGACGGCAGCGACCGCAGCTGGCGCCCCGCCGCATGATTTCCCTTTTGTGGTTCGTGTTGGGCTGCGTGGAGCACTCCCAACACACAAGTGAAAATGCCTTTCGCGCACTGGGAAAATGCATCGACCCAGAGGAAAAGCGAACCATTCAAACGAAAGTGCTGCAGCCTCGCTGCCAGTTCTGGACTATCAAATGCGACTAAGCTGAGACTTGACTTAAGGGCAAATACTATATGATTATTCATTAATTTTAAATCAGCTTGCGCCTTGATTGACAACTAGCTCATCGCCTGGGCAGATGCTAAGCTGGGTTCAGGCAGCAACCAAAATGGGGCACTCGCAGATGCTACTCCCATACGCCACACAGTGATCTCTAGATTCGCTCACTTAGAAATAAGCATATACAAAATAATTCAATATAAAATATTTTAAAAAAAAATAATTCTTCAAGCTTTGATGCTTCATAGTGTAATAATAGATGCATTTAAAAAAAATATATATAATCAATACATTTTTTATTAAACATAAATAAAGTGTATTATTAAAAAAAAAAAATAAATAAAAAAAAAAAAAAATATTTTCCAATTCAGCGCTTAGTCATTACGCGGAGCCCAAACAAATCAAGAGGAACCTCGAAAAATATTGATACCATTTGGATTAAAGCTGAGAAAATTATGAAACTGTGGCTCAAATCAACAACAATTTACATAAATTTAAAGTTAGTAAAAAAAAAAATACAATTGAAAAATTTTAATTTAGTCATATAAAGAAAAAAAAATCAACAACGATTCATCTAAGACATGGAAGATCAAAGACACAATTTAGCTGGATTAGACGTTGAACGGAGGCATACAAACCTTAAAACTTAGATGAAGTCAACCACATCGATAAGCTTATTGGACGAGTGTCATAGTTAAGCAAGAGAGGAATGGTAGCTCGAGGATAACTATTGAGCCGTTCACTGAAAACACACGATTTTTTTAATTATGCAAAACTTTTTTTAAAAAATTGAGTAGTCTCCTTTTACCATCTTTCTGGCAAGAGATTAATTCCACGCTCATTAAACTTTTTATTTTTACTGGCAAAAAAAAATGCAGCAAAATATGCTGAAAATGCAGTTTCCGATCTTCTATCTTCGATAGGGCTCCAAACTTAAACTATTCCAATAACTTTAGCACATTTTTTTACAAACTAGCCTCACTATCTCAGCTGTTCAAAAATATAACCGCAAAGCAGTTAAGTGCGAAGTTGGCTGCGGAAAAATACAATGCGATCAGCTGTTTCAATAAAATGAAATTGCTTAATGGACGACCTAATATAACCGCTCATATACACAATAGCACGAAGTTCCATACACATCAGTCGCTAAACGTTCGCTTTGGGAACATAAACATAATTTTTCCCAATCGAAGCTCAATTTAGAAGTTGGGGAAATCATCAGATGAGAATAGCTCATCCCAAAATATGCCAATAGACCAACTCATAATTATAACTTAGATTGCATTAGTCATGGTAATAGGCACAATCTTAATATATCATAAAAAAACTAGAGCTTAGATTCCCACCAACTAAATTCGTTCTAATGAGATGCCAAAATCAACTTTAACAATAATATTTCCAAATATAAGTTAATAACAATTAATAATAAGAATACAGTATATATATTAAACTGCATTTCTAATCCAGCTTTTTTATTTTATTTTTTAATATTTCTTGAAAATAGATTTTTTAAAAATAATTAATTTCCAATTGGACTCATTCAATTAGCCAAACGCTTAACAGTTTTGCAACGGCAATCATTTAACATAAACCGTGTCAGCCGACATCAGTGCTGTTATGTATCGTCGCAATATCATAGCAGTGAGCCTGTGAAGCGAGCAAACGTGTATCGAAATACTAGAACACACTGTTAACATGGCTTGCACCACAGCCTCTCTGTGCATTAACATTAAAGACAGCTAGCTACTGTAATTTACACCACGACCTCACTGTAAGATAACATTTAAGGTGTAATGCTAGCATGGCCTGCACCACAGCCTCTCTGTACATTAACATATTGAAAGAAGTAGGGAATGTAAATTACACCACAAGCCACACTCAAAGGCTAAAGTAAAGAAAAGTACTGAAAAATACCAAAAATATTAATAAATTATTTAAATTTTACATTATAAACAAGTTAAAATGATAATACCTGAAAAGTATAAATATAATAACAACTAAAAGTATAACAGTCTTGGTGCGCTTCAATAGACGTTGCAGCCCTGGCGCTGATATCGATATATTTGCACGATATCCCTCGAAAAATACCAAACGAAAAGCTGTTAAACGGCCAGCAACAGTTGAAAGTGATCTGAGATCGCTGTTAACGCAGCCATTTGATAAGATAATATCTAAATGATATTCAGATAACGTATTATAAATGAAAATAAATTCATGTGATATTAAATTCGACTCTTGAGCTAGGTGGCTGTGCATTTGGTGTCCAGTTAGCTGCCAAGGTGTGTGCTGCCTGCTCGCTCAGTCGTCACTTCACATTCCACATCCGTCCAGAGCGGAGCTTCTCAAATAGTCAAATCGGAAAATTGGAGCTCGCTTGAAAATGAACAATACGGCGCCCGTGTTCTACAGCGCGGAGGCCGTGCGCCGCGTGCTCAACTGGCCGATGGTGAACGAGGCCGTGGAGGCGGCCCTCAAGGCGGTGGTGGAGGTCGGCGCTGGAGCGGAGCAGCCACTGCCGCACGGACTCGATGCGATGTCGACGCAGGGCTACCATGAGACGGCGTACGTGAACCAGCCGGCGCGCACCATCACCGTCGCCGGCAACGATCCCAGCAAGCTGCTGCTGACCATGCCCGCCTTCGTGGGCGGCTACCGCCTGGCGGCGGGCGGGGCTGGGGGCGACGCCACCGGCGTCAGCCGCTCGACGCTGGCCTGCAAGGTGGTCACGTCGTTCCGCTCCAACCAGCAGCTGCTGCCGCCGCAGCCCACCATCAACGCCAACATACTCCTCTTCAGCGTGCAGACGGGCGAGCTGGACGCCATCATGGCCGGCACGGACATCACCACCTGGCGCACCGTGTCCGCCTCGCTGGTGGCCACCAAGCACCTCTACTTCCGCCGCTTCGGGCCGCGCGCCGAGCGCGACAAGGACATCAACGTGGCCATCGTCGGCTGCGGCGCCCAGGGCCAGCTCCATGCCGCCGCCATGTGCGCCAACTTCCGCGTGAAGCAGCTGTGCCTCTACAACCGCACCGCCTCGCGCGCCTTCCAGCTGGCCAGCGAGCTGCGCCAGCGCATGACCGAGGAGCGCTCCGGCTGCTGCGCGCCCAGCCTGCCCGAGCTCAAGATCTGCGCCACGCCGCGCGAGGCCGTCGCCGAGGCCGACGTCATCTGCATTGCCACATATGCGCGCGAGGCGCTCATCTATGCCAGCGACCTCAAGGCCAAGCGCTCCATTCACATCAACGGTAGGTGGCCCAAAGGAGACTAACCTAAGGCCAACCACATCTCTCTCCCACTCTCCCACACTCTACTAACTCCTCTCTCTCTCTCTTGCAGCTGTGGGCGCTGGCGAGGTGCACTTCGGCGAGGTGTCCGCCGACATCTACCACGAGGCGCTGGTCTACGTGGACTGCCTGAGCAATGCGCGCCACGAGCTGGTCGGCCTGCCCGCGCCCATCGCCGGCGAGCTGGGCAGCGTGATCCTCAACGGCAACTATCCGGACGAGCAGGCGCTGACCATATTCCAATCGATGGGTGACTATAGACCTAGCTCACATTGCCCCGAATCCAATAACTCTCTCTCTCTCTCTCTCTCCCACCCAGGCATGGCCTCCGAGGATGCCTGTGTGGCCGAGGCTGTGCGCACGGCGCTGCTCTCCTGCGACAAGTAGAGCGAGGCGAGGCGAGGGCGGTACGACGACGTCGGGGTGTGGCCATCTTTACTAGTTGAATCTTATGCGAGCAATACACACACACACACGCACACACACACCACACACACACATAGGTTGCATTTGTGCGTGTGTGTAAATAAATGTTTGTCTATTCGTGCAATTGAAACTCGCTTCGATTTTTTTTTTTTTTTTGTAAATTTTTTGCTTGTTTTGTAATCATTTTAGTATTTTTTTTTATTTTCAATGTTTTGTTTTGTTTTTGGTTTCTCTTTTCTCTTTCATTTTCATTTTGGTTTTGGTTTTCGTTTTGAAATTTGTTATTAATTCATTTCATTTCGCTTTACTTATTAATTTAGTATCTGGGTTTCCTCTCACATCCGCTCAGCCCCCCCGCTGCCCCTTAACGGGCCCCACTATCGTCATCCTCATCGTCATCCAATTTCCATTTATATATATAATTCTTATGGTTTTTTGTTTTTGTTATCATAGATGCTGTTAGCCCTTAGAAACGTGGCCTATAGAACCCAGTGGGAAGTGTTTTTTCTTTTCTTTTTTTTTTTTGGTTTTTTTATTTTTTGGGTTTAATTGGCTTTTGGGTCCCAGTCTAAGCCCGCCTGCTCCCACTTTGGTTTAAATAATTTTTTAGCATAACTATCAAATAATCATTTGTATATATATATAAATACATACATACATATACACATATATATATTGATATATATATATGTAATATCAGTTTTTGTTTTTTTCTTTTTTGTTTTTCCTTTGCTTTGTCAATTTAAGTTTTATAATTATTAATAAAATACTCAACAAATAATTTAATTTGGGCTTTTCTTGCGACTTCCGCTGCACAAATGAGACACCAGCTGCTTGTTGTTGTTGTTGTTGTTTGTTTGTTTGTTTGTTGTTGTTGTTGTATGCCATGCTATTGTGGAGCTCGCTAAGTATGTATATTTTGATTTCTTTCTTTCTTTCTTTCTGGTTTATCAGTTAAGTACTATTTAAACACTTAATAGTTATTATGCGCTATTCTTATGCCTTTTCTTTTCTTCTTCTTTTTTATCAATTGAGAATTGAGATAAATAAAAAATAAATAAATAAAATAATATAAAAATCTTGTTTTTCTTTTTTTCAAAACATTTTTTGTTTATTTTGTTGTTCAGTTCGCACTCGAAACTGTTTTTAAAAAAATAATAATAAAAATAATAGTTTTGTTTTTTTCTTCATATATATATATAAGTGTAAGGTGTATGTGTGTGTGTGTGTGTGTGTATAATATATATATAATTTAAAATGTGCAAATGTTACAAATAGATTCGCTTAGGTCAAATCAAATCGCACTCTCCATCCATAATAATTGTAGAATAATTAATAATAATAAAAAAAAAGAAAAAAAATCAATTATAATAATTAGCAGTAGAATTACAATTACAATTACAATTATAATAATCATATTAATAATAATAATAATAAAATTAATAATAATAATTATAGTTGCATTAAACATAGATTTAAATTACATTACATTTTATTTACGTGACAATAATTAATTAAATAAAAATATACGCACACACGCACAGGTGTATATATCTATGTATGTGTGTGTGTATGTGTGTGTGTGTAAGAAAAAAAAAGGCTCTCACTTAAGACTGCTGGCTAAAAGTAAAGGAAAGTACGCACGTACATGCACATATGTATAATTTAATCATAGAATTAATTATTAATTAATTAGTACGCATCTCTTGAAATGATTCTCGATTCTCTCGCTTCTCGCTTTTGCTGTATTTTTTTGCTTTTTGCTTTGCTTTTTTGTGGCTCTTTCATCATCTCGAATTTATTAAATTGTAATTAGGCATAAATTAATTAATTATTATTTGTATTATTACATTTATGTGTATATATTTAATATTTACAGTTTTCTTTGCTACTTGTTTTTTTTTCTCTTTTTTGTTTTTCTTCTTCTCTCTGTCGGCTGCTGCTGCTGCTTCCTGTTTCATGTGTGCCTGTCTCTATCTCTGTCTCTGTCTCTATCTCCCGTCTCTGTCTGTCTCATTCTCATTCGGTTTCGCTTTTTGCAATATTTCATATTTACTTTGTTAGCGCACTAAAACCTAATTTTCATTTCATTTCATTTTATATTTTGTATTGACTAAAGAAAAAAATGTGTTTTTTTTTTATTTTATTTTTTATATTCTTTCCTCATATGCTCTCCCATTGTCTCTCTGTCTCTTTCTAGCTAACACACTTGCTCAACATTTTTTTGCTTTATTTTTTATTTTTTTTTACTTTTGACTTCGGCTTGGAAAAGCTGTGGAATTTTGGGTGCCTTGAAAGTGCCCGACGAAGAGTACCCGACCCGACCCGCCCCTGAACCTACATATATCAACTTTAGCTGGCATCTCTCTACCTCTCTCGCTCTGGCTCTCTCTCTCTCTATCTTTCTCTATCTCAGCCATATCTCAACATTTTAGTTTCGTTTTCTTTTTCTTTTTTTTTTAATATATATGGGCTTTACATACATATATATCTCTATATATTATTGAAACATTTAGCGTGGTAGTTGTTTTTTTTTGTGTTTTTTTTTCTCGTTTTTTCTCTCATATTTTTAAATGGTTTTTGTTTTTGTTTTTCTTTTGTTTTTTATATATATATTAATATATATTTCTATTAATATGCCTTTGATATTAATATTTAATACATTGTTACGCAGTAGTTCTCATTACAATTATGTTTTAAAATTAAAAAAAAAAATATTTTATGTAATATATATATAAGTGTGTATACATATACATATACATACACATATATGCATACATATATATATATATATATATTTAATAAAAACTATTACATTAGTTATTATATTTAATAAGAAGTAATTTTCTTTCTCTTTCTTGTTTTCTCAGATGTGTGTGTGTGTCTGCTTATACATACATATATATATATATATATATATATATATATATATATATATATATATATATATATTCATTTACTTTTTAGGGATTGGTACAACTTGTTGAAAATTTTAGCGTTTTATGTTGTTGTTGTTGTGGCATATATAAAAATGTTTCTTGTTTTTCTTCTGTTTGTTTTTATCTTTGTTAAATATTTCAACTATTTTCTCTTTCATTTTCATTGTGTACTTCGCCTGGTCTCACCTGCTCTTTTGTTTTTTTAATAACTTTGCTATACTTGGGTCTCGTTGTTGTTGTTTTTGTGTGTGTGTGTGTGTAGGTGTAGTTGTGTGTGTGCCACAAAATGAATTTTGATACAAAATAAATGATAAAACAATTTAAATGCAAAAACGAAATTCGAACTCTCGCGCGAATTTCATTTAAGGAGAGAAGGCTTAAAAAATCGGAGAGAGTATACAAATTGCTGGCATTATTAGCGTTACATATGTATGTGTGTGTATGTGTGTGTAAGTGTATCTATATATAATGTATATATAATTATGTATGCATAAATGTAGGCGTATTACTATTAACGAGTCTTTCTCTAAGGCGAACTCAAAGAAACAAAATATAAACAATTTGTGTGTGTGTGTGTGAACAACAATTACAACTAAACCCAAGGTGTGTGTGTGTGTATGAGTGTATATGTGTGTGTTCTCTTACTGCTGTTAATGTAACAACTGCACTGCTATTTATCTGCATCTGTTTTGCCATTTTCATTTCTTTTCTCTTTTTCCTTTTTTTGGCCTTTTTCTCTCCTGCTCAATCTACGCTAATTTTTGCTATAATTTGTTGCTCCTGTTGTTGTTGCTCCTGTTGTTGTTTCTCTTGTTGGTGTTGTTGTTGCTGTTTGTTGTTGCCTGTTGCTATTAAGTATTATTTATCATATCTTCTGCTTGGTAATACAAAGAAAAAACTGTTTTCTCCCGCGGATAGCGCTCGGACGCCGTCGTCGTCGACTTGATTTAACTCTAGTTGCTAATTTACATTTAGTTTTTGTTTTGTTTTGTTTTCTCTTCTTGTGTTTTTCTCTCTTTTCTGTTTTCTCTTTAAATTATTATATTTATATTTATAATTATTATTATTATTATTATTAACGCTCTGCTGCTTCTGTACGTTGTGTTTAATATAGTTAACAAAAAAAAAAAAAATACACGTTTTTAGCAGCCTTTTTAAACAACTATGTAGCTCTTCACATCTCTCTATCCTGCTCTACTCCTCTACCTCTCTCTCTCTTTCTCTCTCTAGCTGCAGCATCCCAGCGTTCGTCTTTAGCTCCGAACCAATTCTCGCTGTCTCTCTGCTGTGCTCTGCTTCGCCTTCTCTCATTGTTCTCCTCGTGTTTTGCTGTTTTCTTCTTTTTGTTTTCTTTTTTTTTTTTGCTTTACGCTTGTTTATCACATTTAATATAATATATATATATATATATTTATATACATATATATATATACACATATATGTATGCATGTCCATATATATATATCTATCTATATATGCATATATAGTTGTATTCATTTAGTATTCTTTTACTTCTTATGCATTCGCGGCGCGCTTTGCTTGGGAGGCGTCAGTGGAAATTCTTCGGGTTGTTCTTGCTGGTTATTGTTGCTGTTGTTGTTGGTGTTGCTGTTGTTGTTGTTGTTGCAGCAGCAACTGTTGGCAGTGCTGTCGCCCGACTACAGCAACTCCTGCTGCAGCAGCAACAGTTGCTGCTGCTGCTGCAGCTGCGCCTGCTGCTGCAGCTGCTGCTGCTGCCAGCGCTTGTACATGCCCAGGTAGGTGCGCGTCGTCGTTGTTGTTGTCGTGCTGCTGGTGGCGCTGTTGCTGCTGATTGTGGATGCGCCTGCGCCAACTGCTGCTGCTGCTGCTGCTGTTGCTCCTACTGTGGCTGCTGCTGCTCCGACGCCCGTCGCTAGCGAGGGCATGGCTAGTCCCGGCAGCTGCAGCTGCAGCTGATGCGAGTGCAATGTTGTTGTTGTTGTCGATGTTGCGGCTGCTGCTGCTGCTGCCACCGACTGCAGCTTGTAGTGCGTGGCATCCATCACAGTCTCGTAGCAATAGGCGGCCGCGTCCAGCAGCGTCGTGGCGTAGTAGCTGCTGCTGGTGTGCAGCCGCCGATTGCAGTAGTTGTTGTTGTTCATGTTGTTGATGTTGTGGTTGTTGTTGTTGCTGCTGCTGCTGTTGTTGTTGTTGTTGCTGTAGTTGGCGTTGGCATTGGCGCGCTGCTGTTGGCTGGCAGCTGCTGCTGCGGCGGCGAATTATGAGTTGGAATTGCGTTTAGTTGGCAGCTAGGACGAGCTGGACTGATTCATATTGCCAAACATGTGGGCTGAGAACGAGGTCTGTCCCGCCGAGTTGGCCTGCGACGTGGACGACTGTTGCTGCTGCTGCTGTTGCTGCTGCTGCTGCTGCTGCTGCGCCTGCTGCTGGTTCAGCGAGCCCCGCCCGTGCTTCGGTATGGGCGGCTGGATGTACTCGTGCCGCGCCAGAGCGAACACGTCCATGCGATCCTCCTTGCGGTAGGCCAAGCAGCCGCGAATGAAACTCTGCAAAGCGAAGCGCACAGATTAGCAAAGAGATCGGGAATACATATATAGATATAGGCAGGCTATCGCCCTCACCTTTGCCTCGTTGGACACCGTCGGCTTGTTGGAGAACTGCACCTCGGTGGCCTTCAGTATGGTGTTCTCCTCGAGGATCGTGGCCTGCGACTGGTTGTGGCCGAACGGCTTCTTCCCGTACAGACACTGATAGAATATCACGCCCACGCTCCACACGTCCACCTTCGATGAGATTTTCGGCGGATTCTTGCCAACGACGAAGCACTCCGGCGGCAGATACCTGTCGTCCCACCCAAGCAAGTTGTCATTAGTTATAGAGTTATGGAGATTCACGTAATATATCTCGATGCCCATACCAGTAGGTGCCCGCGCCCTGCGACGTCAGGTCCATGCCGTGATCCGGATTGTAGTTCTCGTCGTCCATCACCTTGGAGAGGCCGAAGTCGGTGATCTTGATCTCGCCGCAGACGTTGCCCTCGGTCAGCAGGATGTTGCCCGGCTTCAGGTCGTAGTGGATCACGGGCGGCTTAATCTCATTTAGATACTTGAGTGCAGACACAACCTGCCGGGCGGAGGAGAGTTGATCGTCATTAGGTATTCCCATTGAGTCAGTTGAGTTCGATTTGGCACACTCACCTGCATTATTATGGAGCGCGCCTCGCGCTCCGGAATAGTCTTATGCTGCTTCAGATAAAAGTCGAGATCGTGCCCATCACAGTACTCCAGCACGGTGCAGAACGAGTTGGCGTCGATCTCGAAGACATCGTAGAGCTTCACCACGCGCGGATGATCCAGCGCCTTGTGTATGTTGTACTCCCGCAATGCGTGTCTAGACGGAGAGCGAATGAATCGATTATAGTAGGAGCTCAAGCAATCCCCCCCACCAAACACCTCCCCCTAGTCTAGATTGGTCTAAGTCAACTATTCCCCACCCTCTGGCCTGGCATAGCTAAGGGTTGCTAGCCCCCGACCTGGTCTGCTGCCTCTACTCACTTGATATAATTAGCTTTCTTATCCTCCTTCCAATCCTTGTTTAATTGGTGCACCTTACATGCGACATAGCGTTGCTCCTTGAGGTCGAACGCCTTGTGCACCTCGGAGAAGCCGCCCTTGCCCAGCAGCATCAGCAGCAGATAGCGATCGTTCAGCACGGGATGATTGTTAAAGCGGGACTGCAAGGCAGAGGCAGAGGCAGAGGATTAAGATTAGGATTAGGATTAGCTAGAGCTAGATGCAATCTCACCTGATCTTCGTTGAGGATGCGCTTGAGCTCGCGTATGTGGAGGTTGCGCTCGCGCTCGAGCTTCTCCATCTCCAGCTGCAGATCGGCGTCCTCCTTCTTGAGCGCGTTCTGGCGCAGCTTGAGTATCTCGTCGTACTCGTAGTACTCCTGCGCCGTGTACGCGCCCGACACGGGATCCGGCTTGAGGAACGTGCCCGAGTCGGAGCAGCTGCCGCTGTCGTTGCCGCCAAGGCCTCCACCACCGCCGCCGCCGCCGGCGCCAGCTCCACTGCCGGCACCGCCTCCGCCGCCGCCGCGATCCGAGAGCCGGTCGCCGACGCCGCCGCTGTTGCCCACGTTGGCGCCCGATCCGCCGCCGCCGGCGCCCGCAACGCCGCCGCCTGCGCCGCCGCCGCCGTTATGGAGCAGCTGCGCCTGCGTCGAGTTGGAGCGCGAGAGGCCTCGCCCGCAGGCGACGACCACGACGGCGCCGCTGCCCGCGCCCACGCCGCCCGCGCCGCTCGTGTTGACGGCCGCGTTGCCCACAGCGATGCCGCTGTCCAGGCTGCCGGCGCCGGCGTTGCCGCCCAGCCGGTCCGTCAGCTGGGAGGAGTCATTGGAATTGGAGTTCTGTTGCTGCTGCTGCTGCTGGTGCTGGTTGTTCTGCTGGTTGCTGTTGTTGTTGCGCTTGCGCCCGGACTCGGCGGGGCGCTTCTTCATGAGCTGCTTCTTCTGGCGGTCGATCTCCTCGCGCTCGGCCGTGATCTCCTCCTGGCGCCGGCTGAGCTCCTGGAACGCGTAGCCGTCCGTCCAGTTCTCCTGGAATGTGGCGCCCACGCGCTGCGTCACGAACTGGCCCAGCCGAAGGCGGTTCTGCATGCACTTCTGCCGCGCCTCCTTCTTCTCGATGCTGCTCTTCTCCTTGAGCAGCTTCTTCACCACGTCGATGCACTTGGCGATGTGCGACTTGTGCTGGTCTATCGACTTCTGGTGGCTCATGATCTGGCACTTCTGCTCGTCCGACAGCCGCGTCATCTCGTCCAGCTTCGCCTTGCCCGACTCGTGCTCCGCCTCCCGCTCCTGCAGCTCCAGCTGCGACACCTCCGTCTGGGTGCCCTTCGTGTACGTCATGATCGCCGTCGGCATCGGCAGCGGCGGCGGCGGCGGTGGCAGTCCGCCCACCACCCCCACGCCCACGCCCACATTGACGCCCACGCCGACGCCGACGCCCACGTTGACGCCCAGCGTGCTCAGCTGCTGGTGCGTGGGCACCACGGCGACGCTCGCCGCCGACGTCGTCACGGGCAGCTGCTGCTGCTGCTGCTGTTGCTGCTGCTGCTGCGCCTGCTGCTGCTGCTGCGCCGCCTGTGGCCCCACCACGCCCAGCCCGAGGCTGGCGGCGTTGAGGACGCCATGCGCCACGCCCACATGTGACATGGCCACGCCCATCTGCGTCTGCTGAGGAACCATTGCATTGGAAGTCTGTTGCTGCTGCTGCTGCTGCTGCTGTTGCTGCTGCTGGCGCTGCTGCTGCTGCTGCTTGGCCGCCGCCGCTGCCGCCGCCGCCGCCGCCGCCGAGCTGACAAAGTGGAAGTCGGCGCCCGGCTGCTGCACCTGCTGCACCTGCTGCTGGCTGGGCGACTGCGTCTGGGGACTAGTTGAATGATAGCCGTGTATGGAGTACGCGTTCGTCGTCTGCACCTGGCTGTTCACGTTCACCTGCTGCTGCTGCGCCTGCTGCGCCGCCTGCTGCGCCGCCTGCTGCTGCTGCTGCTGCGTGGCCGAGGAGGGCGACTTGCTGCCCGTGTGCTGCCGCAGGCTGGAGCTGCCGGCCGACTGCTGCTGCTGCTGCTGCTGCTTGTTGAAGTAATCGTTGATCTTCTTGTTGTCGCTGGCGCACGTGAGCAGGAGGCGCGCGCTCTTGCCGCCGGCGCCTGCTCCGGAGCCGCTGACGCTGCTGGAGCCGCCGCCGCCGCCGCCGCCGCTGGGCAGGGCGCAGCGGTCGGCGCCCAGACTCAGCGCCAGGCTGCCGCCCGCCTTCGACATGGAGGTGTCGCGGAAGGCCAGCGACTTGCCCACCTTGAGCCCGCTGACGACGCCGCTGCTGCTGCCGCCGCCGCCGCCGTTGCCCGTCTCGTCCGAGCTGTTGGGCATCTTGCGTTTCCGCTTGCGCTCCGCCGGCGTGCGCGGCTGCTTCCCGCTCGCATTGCTGGCGGGCCCAGGCCCGGGCCCAGGTCCTGGCCCTGGTCCGGGTCCTGGTCCGGGGCCACTGCCCGGCCCTGTGCTGTTGATCTGCTGCTGCTGCTGCTGTTGCTGCTGCTGCTGCTGCTGGGCGCTGAGCATGTCGAGCATGGAGGCGCCGTTGTTCGAGTGCAATCCCGGGTTGAGCTGCTGCTGCTGCTGCTGCTGCTGCTGGAGGCTGGCGAGTCCTAGCATATCGTTGACATCCTTTTCGCTGTGCGAGGAACCAGTGCTCATATTCGAGTCCGGGTTGCTGCTGTGTCCCCCAGCGGCGCCGTGCGCCTGCTGGTGCAGCGCTGCGTGCGGATGCTGTTGGTGCAAATGTTGCAGCTGCTGTTGGTGCTGTGGCGGCAGTGCGCTGTGGTGCAGCGACTGTTGCTGCTGCTGCTGCTGCGCCTGCTGTTGCTGCTGCGCCTGCTGCTGCTGTTGCGCTAGAGCCGCCGCTGCTGCTGCCGCTGCTGCCGCCGCCTGCTGCTGCTGCTGCTGTTGCGCCGCCTGCTGCTGCTGCTGCTGCTGTGTGGTTAGCTGCTGCAGGTGCAACGTGTGCGTCTGCAGGTGCTGCTGCTGCGTGAGTTGCTGGGGCAGCAGTTGCTGCTGCTGCTGCTGCGCTTGCGTACTGTGATGGATTGCAAAGTGCTGCTGCTGGGGCTGCTGCTGTTGCTGCTGCTGCTGTTGTTGCTGTGCTGCTTGGCTGCTGGGATGATGATGACTTAGGGTCGATGTGGTCTGTGGGGCCATCTGCAATTGAGCGCCGGCGGACATCTGCAAATCAGAGAGATAAAATGATTAGTTGCGTCCATTTGTTGTACACTAAACACATTTGCATAGACTTGAGCAATTGATCGATTCCCCGCTTATCGATATGCGCACGGGACGGCAGTGCGCTTTGCAACACTGGAGCACTTTTTGTTTTGATTCGCTGGTTCGTGGGACACAGCGCAGCGCTGCCAGACATATGCCTCTCGACTGAGTGGCAACGGTGAGGCTGAGCCGCAAATTGAAATAAGAAAAAAAAAATGGCAGAATAGCGAAAAGAGCGAAAGAGAAACGTGCAAAATACATGGCAACAAAGTGACGAGTGCGAGTGCGAGTACGAGCACGAGTATGTGTGTGTGTGTGAGTGAGTGAGACGTCATAGCAAGCGCGTGCTACTCTGCTGAGCGCCGCTCCGCAAGACGTGCGTGTGAGTGAGCGCAATGCAGCAGCAGCAGCACTGTCTGTGTATTTGTGTGTTTCGAGTACTTGTGTGTGCGCTTCTGCATGTGTGAAATATTTTATCAAAAGGCAAAGACAATGAGAAAAAAAATCGACACAAGAACAAAGTAGAAAATCGAAATACAAATTATATGTCTACCCAACACAATTTAATTTTCTTTTTTTTGTTATTTACATATGTATTTACTTTTTGCCAGCACTTTTTATTTCTTTCCCTACACAACACAATTTAATTATATTATTTTTTTTTTTGCATTCGCTTTGCGGATGAGAGTGTATTTGTGTGTGAGAGTGTGTATGTGTGTGAGAGAGTGTGTGTATGTATGTATGGATGTGTGTACGTATGTATGTGTATGTATGTATGTGTGTGTGTCTTATTTATGACAAAATGCCGTTCACCTTTTTTAAGCGCCGCATATTTTTCTGCACACACATACGCTTTGCTTCTGTGTGTGTATGTATGCGTGTGTATGACGTGTATGTGTGTGCGTGTATGGTTGTGGATGAATTTTCACATTCTATTATAATTTATCACATTCATTGTTGTGTCGATCTATGCACTTTTACGAATTTTACATTACGCTTTACGATTACAATCGACTATTTTGCACGCCGCGTACTTAGTTTATGGCTGCCTTTTTGTATTTTTCTTTCAGTTTCGGGGCAGGCAGCAAATTGTTATACGCGTTTTGTAATGGTGCGCGCGGCCCGTAACAAGCAAGAAAGAAGGTGAAAAAAGAAGAACAAGAGCAATAAAACGCGTACACAGACAACGACAGCGGCAACGACAACGACAACGGGCAACGACGACAGCAGCAGCGACAGCGACGAACGTCTCAGACTCGGCGCTTTTGCTATTTGCAGAGAGCACGAGCGCGCGAGAGCAAGGGTGAGCAGCACACACACACACACTCACACAAAAGAGAGCGAGAGAGTGAGAAAGAGCGCGCGTACGAGCGGGAGTCGAGAAAACAACACAACACAACACAACTGCACCACTACACAACACTACAATATTTGCGAAAAACGACGGAAAGAAATGTACAATAAAAATTAATCCGATTGACAGGCAGCGCAACCGCTTCGTCGTCGTCGTCGTCTGTCGTTCTCTCGCTCGGCCTTCGTTGGCCTGTTGGGTTTCTGTTGCTTTTGATAAATTTCTGCGACTTCCGCGCGCGCCCATCCAAAAACAACACCGAAACTAAACTACACAACTACAACAACTATTTGTAGTTGCTGCTGCCGCTGCTGCTGCTACTGCTGCTGTTGCTGCTGCTGCGACGTCGATTCGCTGCGACGACGCTGCTGCGCGACTGTAAGCGTTCTTCTTCGTCTCGATACTTCCAACATTGCCCAGCAGCAGAGCAGCCCAACCGGCGTCTTTGTCATTTCGCGAGGCGCTGGCAGCGACGCTGGCGACGACGCCATTGCCCAAATTATGTTCGTATTTACACACACACACACACACACACATAGCATGCATGTACGTTTATAATGAATGTAAGTGTGTGTGTTACTATATGAATAAAATACCAATTTAAAATATAATTAAAAATAAATTTGTTAGCTATTATAAATAAGTAATCAACAAATAAAAATTAAATTTTCGTTCACTCGCATAAACGTTTAGCGCGCTGCCGCCAATAGTTCTGCCTCTGCTAGCGCAAGCAGCGCTAAAGAGGAAGGAAGCGAATTTGCGGTGTCGACGCGTCGCATCGCTGTTTGCGGTTTGCTGAACATGACAACAGCTGGGCGCTGCTGCCGCTGCTCTGCTGCTGCTGCCGTTGATGAGAGTGAGAGCGGGCGATGGGAACGCGGTGAAAAAGTGTTGCCAATCATGGGTAGAAGAAAGAAAGAAATGAGCAAGCGCAAACCCACAAACCAACACTCAAGAAAGTTGTAACGGGCCAAATTGGCAACACCAACAAATGATAACAGAAAACTGTGCGAGGAGCCGCCGCGGCGAGCCCAACATGCAAACGAAATGGCCAGCGACGACTTAATTTTGTCGGCTCGCTCCACTCACGTGCGCGCGAATGAGATAAATCTATGATGATGTTGATGTTGTTGATGGGAGCTACAAAAGCAAAAGCGTGCGAAAAGGCCCGCGAGACGCAGACGTAGACGGCGAGAACGAGCCGAGACAAAACCAAATTCGAGCGTGAGCGTCCCTCTCTCTATATATGTATGTGTGTGTGTGTGAGCGCGCGCGTGTGTGTGTGTGCTTATATGTGGGTGCGGGGCAGTGTGCGAGGGTGTGGCAGTGACAAGCATAACGTATGTATGTATGTATGCACTTCTTATTGGCACCATCTGTGCATGTGGGTACTAGTGTGTGTGTGTGTGTGTGTGTGTGTGTGACGACAGCAACTGCTGCTGCTGCTGCGACTGCACCAGATGTACGTGAGTGAGTACGTTTGTGCGCGAGAGTGAGAGGAGAGTACTATCACGATTGCGAGTGCATTCCAATGCAGCTTGAAAACCGTTGCATATTTGGTGATTTTTCAAATGCTTTCGGGTAGCGACTTTTTTTCAGCGTTCGCTCTATTTGTTCGCCTCACTCGCACACACGCAAACGACAGTGCAGCGCATGCAACGAACAAGTTTTTTTTTTTTTGCTTTTGGCAACGTGTTGTGATAACGCTTCATTGCAAATACAAAATACATACATACACACAAATATATATATACACATATATATATATGTATATTTTTATATACGTATACAGCTGTGCATTTGTGTGTGTGTGCGTTTAAAAACTGGTTGTCGCCATCGCGGCAAGACGTTGACATTAGGGCTGCCATCCAGCACAACAGCCCAAAACAATCGCAGCTGTCTGGCAACGCCGTCGCGCAACACCAGGCAGGCAACAACACTCGCCGTCGTAGCCGCAGTTTAACAGTTCACATCGATGAGTCAAGGTCGAGAGACGTCACGCAAATTTTCGTTTTCATTGCTTACCCACAACACAGAAAGAAAGAAAGAAAAAAAAAACAACGATGTCCGTTTATTTTTAGCGTGCGAGTCGGACGTCGTGTGTGCACGACGCCGAGCCGAACAGACACGAGTCGCTGCGACGAATGAATGGGCAGCGACAACGAACGTTTGAAAGCACGCAGCGGCAGTGGCAGAGGCAGAGGCAGCGGCAGAGCCACCATCGAATAATTAATTTATGTATTTTTTTACTTTGCATTTTTATTTCGTTGCCTTTGTCGCTGTCATTATCATTGATTTAATATTAGAGCAACGCGCTTTGCAAAATGTACGATAAAAACATTAAACCCTTTGCAGCAATATAATATGGGCGACATACATACATACACACACACATACATACATATGTATTTATTATTTTTATAGCATTCTGTCTATGTACTCATTCGCGTCATTAACCCAATTAGATCGGATGATTCGCTGATTTTTGCACTTCAATATTTATATTTACACACTTTGTTGGGGCAGAAGCAGAATACGTGGGTGGCTTAATGCAAAATATAAATAAAATTGCTTGTGTGTTAATTTCTCTTTAAGAAATGCAAATTTGCTGTTAATTTCCATAGAGTTCAATCAATGGGTTAACATGAACTGTGGCCCCCATTGCTTAACAGAGCGCTGTTAAGAAAATGTATACTGGGCGCACAGCAAAGCGCCGCAGCAGCAGAAAGCATCAGCACGTGCACGAAGCGCCGCCAATGTAAACAAAGGGAAATACACACACAAAACGAAATGAAAAAAAAAAAATAACAACACTCACGCTCTTGGTTAGCTTGCGACCAGCGGCGGCGCTGCCGGCGCTTCGCTTGCTGCCGTTGTTGTTGCTCGCGCTGCGGCTGCGTTTGCGTGCGGCGCTGCTCGCAGAAGCTGCTGCTGCTGCTGTCGCTGTTGTTGTTGCTGCCGTGGCTAACATGGCAACGTAACAGTGAGAAAACCTCGCTGCTGACGCCGACGTCTCCGTCGCCGTCGACGTCGTTAAACAGCTGACACGCTTACCGGCAAAATTTTAAAAATCAGCTGCCATAGGAGCAGCGTTATTGCCAGAACTCTCTCGCGCTCTCTCGCTCAGCGAGTGCAAATGTATTAGTGCGAGCGCTCCGACCGGCGTTCTCTCGATTTCTGTGCACTCTCTGGTGTTTGGTGCTCCTCTCTGTTTGCCGATACGACTGTTTTGTGTTTTGTATTTATGTTTTCCTTCTCTTCTCTCTTTTCTTTCTTTTTCTTTTGGCTTGCTTATTTTGCACACTTTGCTTGATTTGCACGTTTTGCATTTATGTTACACACACGCTTTGCCTCGGCATTCGTATCGCTTGGTCTGCCTGCCTTTTGGCTGTGTTGTTTTGTTGTTGTTGACTGTGTTTTGCCCGCTGTGTTTGTATGTATGTAGTAGGAAGTTGGCAAAAATAAAATAAAAAAATTCAAGCGCGCACGTCGCCGACAACGACACGTCACGTTACTCGCTCTTTAAGTTCGACACTGTTTTGCTAGAGAGCAGCGGCAAGGTAAAATTGGCAAAAGTCTACAACAAAAACGAAAACGGGCTGCTTGGCTGGGAGCAGCGGCTGCGACGCCGACTGAGCATTTGTATGTCTCTGCCCGTCTGTTAACCGAGTGAACTTAAATTGTTTAGTTCATTCTGTATGCTGCCGCTGCCGCTGCTGGCGTCGTCACTCTATCGCCGTTTCTCAGCATTTCTCGTTTGTTCTTGCGATCGCAAGGCCGCTGCTAGCGTCGCCGCTGCCGTTGCCATTGCGTGTGCATTAGAAAGCTCCTCGACTGCAGTAACAACGGTTGATAGAATGCTGCGGCGAGTCGGAGATTTGCCGTTAGCGGCGAGTTGCAGCGCAGCCATGAACCAAAATGGATTTCAATTTTCACTGTTAGCAGGCGAGCAGCACGGGCAGCGGCGACCACAATGTGCATACATAGTTGAGTCGTTGGTGAAAGCATTTATTTTTTTTTATTATTTTTAATAGAACGTCGTTGGCAGTGCCGTTAACAGTTGCTGAGCGAGCGACGCTGCTATTAAATGGCGTTTGGCTTTGCTCGCCCAGCGACTTTGCATTCAATTTTCGTGTGCACACGCACGCACACATGTACACACATATACGTGTGTGTGTGTGTGTGTGTTAGTATGTGCCCGTAATGGGCATTAATATTATCCGATAATGGTTCGAGGATGCGTTTGTGTCCGTGTTGTTGTTGCTGCCTGCGTGTATGTATGTGTGTGTGTTGGTTGACGCACCTGGCCTTTTGTATGTACATACACACACACATATGTATGTACATAGGCATGCATGCATGTGTCTGCTTCTCGAAGCAGAGCAAAGACAAAGGAGAGAGGCAATGGGTAATAAATGCCCCGTTATATTGGTGTTGCCGTTCTCTTTAGATTAGTGAGGCCAAACACACTAGAAAAAACGCACGCACACAGAGAGAGAGAAAAAGACACACACACACGCAAATTGTGCGCACACACACACAAACAAAGCAAAGGCATCTATTGAATAAACTTAATTTGACATATGCAAATTAAGCAAATCAATTTATAAAAATTAAATTACATTTAAGACTAGCAAAACTACGATTACGAGCAAATATGTAGACATACATACATATGTGAATAGGCATATCTATGTATGTATGTAGGTACTTAATGGTGACTATGCGATACCCTTTACAGTGACTAGAAAATTGCGCTGTTGTTTAATTTTCTGTACTAAATAAACAAAGTCTGCTCTATATTCTATATAATTTTTAGTTATTTTTCTTGCACTCTGGGCAGTAAATTGCAATTAGTTATTATTTGCGCTCGTCTGGCAACGCCGCCAACGCGCAGCATTCAAGTTTTGAACTTCGCTCTCTGCCTCCTCCTCCTCTCCCTCGCTCGTTCGCTCACTCACTCACTCACTCTTGCTTCCGCCGCTCTCTCCCGCTGTCCGCCGCCCGCTCTAATTGCTTGTTTTTGTATTGTGCATTATTTTTGTATTTTTTCCTTTCTGCTTTTTATGGATGAGTTGATTTCGTGTTGCACTTCTTGCCAATTCGCTTCGTCTGTATGCTGCACACACACACACACACACACACGCTCACATAACTGTGCATGTTAATATGTATTCCATTTCATTACATTTTCTTCCCCTCATTTGATTTCAAACTGCGCAACTTTCACCCAAACAAATTTGCAGCAACAACAACAAATGCTGCAAAATGTTTAGCTACAAATTATGTGTGTGTATATTTGTTTGCCTGCTCACACACACACACACTCACACACACAGATACGTATATAATTTAATTTATTTATATTTTCTTAGCATTGACATTCGTCCCAATGAGCGTCAGCTGACGTAATCGCAGCATAACACAAAAATCAAATCAACAAATATTTAAGAGTAAATGAAATAAATACAAAAACAACAAACAAAATTAAATAATTTCGGCGATGGCGACAAAAGTCTGTAACGCTCACGCTCGCTCATCGCAATGCCGACTACAGAGATACCCTGTAGAAGCAAATGCGCCCATGGGAAAATTTATAAATATATATAAGTAAAATAATTATAAATAATATAAATAAAATATTTATAAATAAATATAAATAAAAAAAATTGTAAATATAAATAAAAATGTATTAATAAAATATTTATAAAAATATATAAATAAAAAAGTGTAAATTAATATAACAAAAAAATGTATATAAAAAAATATAAATAAAAAAATTATAAGTATGAAAATAATAAAAAATTATAAGAAAATGTATAAAAAAAATATATAAATAAAAAATATATATAAATAAAAATATATACAAATAAAAAAATCATAGACAAATATAAATAAAATATATATAAATAATTATAAATAAAAAAATGTATAAATAAATAGAAATAATAATTTATGGATAGATATAAAATAATAAAAAAATTTATAAATTGTACTCAAAATTAAACTTAAGTAATATTTTTTTCCCTAATATCTTTAAGTGGAAAACAAATATGCCCCATTACGGACATGCTTGCAGGGTATGCTCATATACAAAGTAGGTAAATAAATATATGAGTTGAGATTATATACACACACACACACAGGAACATACAATCTATACAATTCATTCCCAGTGAATCATACGAATTTCTTGGATAAGATTCCCAATGCAATTATCTATGTGCACACACACACACAAACATACATACAAATGTACATATGTTTATAAATGCATTCGCCACTGTTTACATAGTACATATGTATGTATGTGTGTGTGTGTATGTATAAAGTGATCGCACGCTCACAAACGTATGTATGTATATGTGTGTATGCGTGCACATTCGTATAAGATCACATCTGTCTGGCAACTCTAGCAGCAATTGAATTTGTGTTTTGTATTGAGCCTCTGGGTGCTAATCGTAATCGTATGACATTACGTAGCTGCCTCAAAACTGAGGGAAGCCAAAAAGCACAAATGCTAATCTATATATATGTCTATATATATATATTGGTGTATATATGTATATCACTTATATACACAAATTGTAACAGTCGAAAAAAAATGTTATCAAAATTATAAATTTCATGCATTTGATTCAAGTCACGTACACATACACACACACGCCTATATATGTATGTGTCTTTTGTTTAAACACAATTGTCTAGCCTAAGTAAACTGATTAAATTGAAAAATCATGTATACAATGCATATAAAAAATATATGAATGTCGTTGAATGCCCACAAAATGCTTGAAGAATATAAAATTTACATATGTACACACATACGTATGTGTGTGTGTATGCATGTATCTACGTACACGCGTAGAAAAATATTGCCAAAAAAAAAAGAAACAGAAAAAAAACGGCAAAAAAAAGAAACGGCGAAAAAAAAACGAGCATCGGCCACACAACAACTGCAATGCGCCGCGTTACGCATACGCAGATTGGGAGCCATAGCAGCAGCGAGAGGTGGATAACGACGATGCCGTCGACGACGTCTAATTATGCTGCTGCTGCTGCTGCAGCAACAAAAACAAAATCGACGACGAGAGCACACGACCCACTCACCGAGGCGACCGAGCGACGAACGCTGTGACGATGTCGACGACGACGACGGCGGCGGCGGCGACCCACGACAACACAAAATGTAAGCGCAGCGAGTGGAAACGAACGAGTTGCGGTGGCGGCGGTGTCGGCGGCGATGCTTGCCTGCCGTCGCTCACTCTCTTATTCTCGAAAGCTCTCGCCCACTGCAATAGCAGCAGCAGCAGCGACAGCGGCAGCGGCAGCGCTAGAAGCAGCGTCAGTCGCAGCAGCAGCAGCGACGAATTGCTGGGTTTAAAAACACAGTTTACTATTGAGCAGGCAAACACACACAAACATGCAAAAGCAAAAGCAAAGGCAGAGGCAAAGGCAAAAGCAAAGGCAAAGGCAATAATAATAAAACACAAAACAGAGTGAAAAATAGCAAATCAAAAGTGTAAAGTAAAGTGAGGTAAAGTAAACTGACGTTGACGGATTCGTCGCTTTAGCCGCGTGAGTTTTACGTTTCAGTTATTATTGAAGCACAAACAAATTGAGACTAAAAATGCGGCGTGAGATTTGATTGTGAGTAAGCGCAAGCGTCGCGTTTGTGCCGTTGACGCTAGCAGCGACGCCAGCGCCGCAGTCACATTTAAAATAAAGGCAAACAAATATACAAAAGTAAAAGCCAAAGAACGCAAGGGGAATGAAATTAAATGTATGTATGTATACAAATATATATATGTATGCATGTGCACATATGTACGTACATTGTATATGTATGTATGGATATGTATGTGCATGCATGTGTGCGTGTGCTTGAGTATGGTGGGAAATGAAAAAAAAAGCGCAGAAAGGAAAAAGTAACGCAAAAAAAAAGCAGCTAAAGCTTAGCGAGTGGCCAGCGACGACGATGTCGCGACGCTGGCGCCGCCGTCGCCGTCACCAAGTGCAAAGTGTGTAGGGCGTGGCAGCTATTGTGGGCGGTTGGCTTGTAGTGTAGGGTATGGGCAGCATGTGTCTGTGAGTGTGTGTGTGTGTGTGTGTGTGTGTATGGGTGCATGTTCATGTGCAAGTTTGTATGCGTGTGTGTGTGTGTGTGTGTGTCTGTTTGTATTTACATTAGCTGTTCTAGTTGTTGCGCTGTCAAAGCAAGATGAACAGCAACAACAATAATGTTGGTATGTATGTATGTGTGTGTGTGTGTGTGTGTGTGTGCACATACATATGAGGTAATCGTGGGCAGCGCGGTTTGTTTATCAAAACCAAAACAAAAACAAAATATCGAAAGATATATATTTTTATAATTTTCGGCGAAAATCAAAAATTGCCAAAAGACAGAAAAGTCAGAAACAAAAGACAACAACAGTAAACATTACCGCATCTGGCATCACACACACACACATGCATACCAACAACTCACTCTACACACACACACACGCATAGCTGTATGAGTGTGTGCGTGTGTTTTTTTTTGTTCGAGAATTTCTGCCTTCGGATGTATAAAGCAAAATGGAATTTTTATTAACAGTCACAAAAACAGCAGCGCGAAATGCAGCCAACATTTTATTTATAGATTGCCAGACAAGGACAGCCTGAAAGAGAAGGCGCTAGCGCAAGTCTGGCTAGCGCAGTGTGCGACGGTCGGGTGGGCGGGCGGCGAGGGCAGGGCGGGGCAGACAATAAGTAACGGATCACTGTGCCGCCGCCGTCGTCGAGTTTATGAACTAGAGACTAGACAAACCCCAAAAGGCAAAGAGACAACGGTTTTTTTTTTATTATTTTTTGTTTTTGTGGGCAGAGAGAGCGCGCGCGGGTGCGCAAGAGAGAGCGAGCGTGTGAGGGAGGGAGGCGAAGAAGCGAAGAAGCGGAGCGAGAGCAATTGAGAGTTTGTATAAAAGAACAGCAAAAAGTGATATGAAATGTGTATATAATAGAAAGTAGAAAAATATGTACATACATATACATATGTAATGCACATGAGTGTGTGTGTGAGTGTGTGTGTGTGTGTGGGACGATAAGAAGCAAATACATTCAAAGTTCACTTTTAGTCAACGATTTTTTGCGGCTTTGTTTCATATTTTTCTTCTTCTTTTTCTATTTTTTTTATATTTTTAGGAATTTACAGATACATACATACAGACATACATACATACATATATGTATATGCATATGTATATATGTATATATACCTAAAGTAGAGCTTAAGTACTGGACGCACTATAAATCCTTAAGTAAAATTCCACAATTATCTAGGCATATTTTCTATATATATTATATACATATATATATAATATATATGTATAGTCGTAACTAGATCTTGTTTTTTTAGTTAATTAATAGCTTTACTGGCGGCGCTCTGAATCATCAGCGTTATCAATGGAATTTCACAATCCCCCGAGATTTTCGCATTATACAGATTCAGCTAGAGATAGAGAGTCGTCTAACGGCACTCGGCTGCTTTCCATTTCAGCCGACTCGAACATAACCTCCAAAGCTGCTTTCTTTACAGAATTTTCCATTGTATTCCTCCTCCTCCTTCTCCTCCTCCTCTACTTTTTTCGGATAATACTTGTGCCATTGTGAATGATTTCATCAGCACTGTTAATTCCCGGACTAGTGAGTGTGACCTTTAGATTATATCGCCGCAGTCAGCGCCCGTTCAATTACTATTCGTTATACGATACAATGTGTGGAAATGGAACTACACTATATACTATATATACATACATACATATATATGCGCATATAGCACGATTTACATAGAGTTCTATGACAATACGTGTGTATATGTGAGGCAAAGCCCATTTGTAATATTGATTTTGCTTTTCAATTTTAGTTCTCTAATCGCTTTATGTGTAAGCAAACGATTATATATGAAGGAGGAGGAGGAGGAGGAATATTGTCAGTGTCAGTGTCAGTCAGGCGTGCCATTTTACAGGGTATACGTAGTGTGCTTAACAATGATATAGTATGGATCCGAATGATATGAAAAACATGCCAAAAGCAGGAATCGAGCTACTTTAGAGATAAGCTTAAAGAAAATTAAGATGAAATTGGAGAAAGTCTATTCAAAGTAAAACATTCCTTAACTTGGGAAAAAATATGTATCATAATATCATAATATCGTAATATCAAAATATCATAATATAGTACAATCGTAATATCATATATATCATATATATCATATATCATATATCATATATCATATATCATATATCATATATCATATATCATATATCATATATCATATATCATATATCATATATCATATATCATATATCATATATCATATATCATATATCATATATCATATATCATATATCATATATCATAATATCATAATATCATATATCATATCTCATATGCCATATATCACATCTCATATATCATAATATCATAATATCATAATATCATAATATCATAATATCATAATATCATAATATCATAATATCATAATATCATAATATCATAATATCATAATATCATAATATCATAATATCATAATATCATAATATCATAATATCATAGTATCATAATATCATGATAATTTCATATGTTCTATATCATATATCACATATCATATATCATATATCATATCTCATATATAATTTATAAAATATCATAATATCATAATATCACATATCATATATAATTTCATATATCATAGATGTCATATATCGTATATCATATATCATATATCATCATCTATAGTCTATATATAGTCTATATCTATATCAATTCACATAATCTTCAATAGGTTAAACTATATAATTTGTTTACATAGATTATTTAATAGAATAGAATTCCGAGAATTCCGCGTTTTTGCCGAGATGAAACTCAATTGGCACAAGAAAAGTCAGATTTAGTGCAGTCGGGCATTATAGACTGCATAATACACGATCAGGGGGTAACAAGAGTTGCATAATATCTACAGGGAATAGAAACTTAAGTGCAGAAACTTAACTCTAGCTCTAAAATTCTGCCAGATATAGTATAAAGGAACTGCCACGCCCCCAAGTCAGAGATATCTGGTCTTAATTGAAGGCTCTATTATACTAGATATACTATATTTCCAGCTGAGCCTGGAAACTTACGTAGTCTATATACCCAATTCCCTATTATATACCCCAATTCCCAAGTCACTGAGCGATGGATGGAAGGAAGGACGAAGGGCACAACGCCAATATGCCCGCGTCAGTCCCCTGAGCGAGCATTGAAACAATTTAAGCGAATTGCAGGCTCAACTCAATATTTTTTTATTTCATTTATATTTGCAAAAATACTTACATATAGATGGTCTGACGCACACATCCATACTATATACTATATATATATATATAATATATATCACGATTTATATTTTTGTCAATTATTTCTCTATATATATATGGATATATATGGGTAGATTTGTGGCTTCAACTGATTCGCATTGTTCACGCCTCTCAGCCGGAAATACGAAAGGCCAAGCAAAGAGAAAACAATTAATAAAACGAAACAAGAGAAGAGGAGAAAAGGCAGAAGGAAAGAGGGGAAAGAAGCAAACAAAGACAAATGGCTTTGTATTTGTTTAGGCAATTAACAAACCATTTTTATGCTCAATAAATTAATAAATTGTTGAAAAAAAAAACAAAAAAAAACAAAACGGATTTTCAAGTTTTGAACGAAAAGAAAAACAAAAACAAAGGCAAAAAAGACAACAACAAAAACAAAAATTGCCACGCGCGCGCTTTAAGCTAAGTGTGCGTGTGTGTGTGTGTGTATAAAAAATTGATATTAAATATAAATAAAAAAAAAACGAAATTTGGAATTTTTCAAAAATTTATAAACACATCAAAAAGGCAATCTTAATAATTAGTCAAATTGGAAAATGGAAAATTCTAATTGGAATTTAAGCGCTTCAAGTTGGGAATTTTTGCATAAATACTTGAGTGAATCACACTCTATATACATATATATTTATATATATAGTAAATACGATTTGCCCATGTCCAAGAAAATTGTCGCCCGAAATCGTAAATATTTATCAGCCGCTCGATTCGGGGTGCTGTATAAATACATAATATATACATATGTACATAATATATATACACACATACATACATACGCATAGCGAGCGTGAGTGCGAGCGAGACGCACATGCAGAACAAAAGCAATGCGCACTTTAATAAAAAAAAAATAAAAATAAAAAAAAATCACTCATACGTAATTTCAATGGAATTTTTTTTTGCTCGCATCTGCGCCTGCTTGTCCTCTCCTCCTCTCCTTCTTCCTCCTCCTCATCTTCTTCTTCTGCTTCTTCCTCTTCTTCTTCGTCTTGTTAATCATCAACGCTTTGATTCGTTTTGCGTTTTCCCCATTTGCCTCGCCCGCTGCTTCGCACTTGGCTTGTCGCTTCACTCTTCACTCTTTTTGTTGTTTTCTTTTGCTTTGCTTTCTGCCTTTGTTTCTCATCGTTGTTGTTGTTGTTGTTGTTGTTGCTGCACAAGGGCACGCTTTAAGCGTTTTCAAAATCAACAATCATCAATTTCATTCTACAACACCAACACCAACATCATCATCGTCATCATCGCCTTGCTCATCATCGTCATTATCAGCATAATTATTATCAAATAACAGTTTTATCCCAAACGGTAACAATGACAGAAGCTTCGTTAGTCATATACACACATGCCTACATACATATATACACACATATACACATATATACATATACACACATATACACACATACATATGTACCTACTTACATACATACATATGTATATGATCTTATATATATATATATGTATGAGAATATTATTCATAACAAGTAAGAAAACTCTAGTCGGGCGTAACCGACTAGAGTATACCCTGAGCCTCGTCGCACCTGTGTCTTCCAATACACTTATATTTAGCGTCAGTTTAGTAAAAGTGCCAACTCATTCGCATTTTGGCTATATTTGAGACTGAACTTCAATTGGGGAAAATTTGGGGCCGGTATCCAAAATATAACAAAATTCGAAATTGCATAAAATACATATAAAGCTAAATATACAATTTGGTGTCTCTAGCTTAAAAGATGGGCGTGATAGAATTTTATAGCTGAATTTCGATAATGTTTTTATTCGATAACAAAAAAACGAATAAATTAATCGATTATCAAAAATAAACTCGATATGCGCGCTGTATATAGGGATCTACAAAAAAAATTTCAAGTCTCTAGCTCTTCTGAGAGCTGAGATCGACGCGTTCATACATACGGACAGGCGGACGGACGGACAGACGGACAGACGGACGGACAGGGCCAAATCGATTTCTCTTGTCGTCCTGATCAAGAATATATATACTTTATGGGGTCTGCCACGCCTCCTTCTGCCTGTTACATACATCCAACAAAAACATTATACCCTGATTTCCCATTTTCAATGGGCTCAGGGTATAAAAATAATAGTGCTGCTGCGCGATACAAAACTGCAAAGCCAAGGACATAAGCCTAAGGAGGCGTGGCACTATTAGCCCTATTGGAATCTCTTTTCTCTTAACAACTAAGTTTCAGATCAAAATATATGTATCTCAAGCATAATTTATGCAGTTAGCCTAATATTTAACAAGTTATTTCTGCCACTGCTATTTTTTTGAACAGCTGCCACTGCTATTTTTCTGAACAATGAAATGTTATCAAGTTTTCTTGTTCAAGTCCCGCATGCCACCTCAAGTGCACATGTACCCAAATTTATAACAGAAACACATCTAAATTAATAAAAAAAAAAATAATATGCTTAATATATTTCAACTTATCAACATATTGTATTTATTACTCAATTTTGTTGCCGAACATTTTTCGTGCTCCGTCGCACTATTATTTTTTTTTGAACACAAATTTGTATCTATATACAATATGATAATATTGGGTTGTTCATCAAATAATTACGTATTTTTGAAACAGCTGAACGTAATGAATTTTTTCGAAGCCAATTTCAAACTTAACTGTTTTACCGATAAATTTTGAATAGCTGATATAATGAGGCAAGTTTGTACAATATTTGGTTAAGGTTATTGGAATAGTTTAAGTTTGGAGCCCTATCGAAGATGGAAGATCGAAAACTGAATTTTCGGCATATTTTACTATCGGAATGGTCAAAATGCTGTTCAAATGAGGCGAAAATTGTGTGATGTATACGGAGAATATATATAATTTATATGTATATATATGCTAAATAATATAATATAAATATAATAAAATAATATATGTATAAATATCTCATAGATATGCTATCATATCTTGTAGATATGCTTATTTGTTGAGCAAAGCTGAGTTTATAGCTGCTCAACATAAATGTCTGCTAGAGGATACATAAAATATATATTATATATAACATATACATATTCCTTTTCCATTATACAACTCCCAATCGAACTGTATTTAGCTATATATAAATTATAATAAACAGAAACTGAGTTCGCTTTGCTGTTCGCTGTTTGACATGCATTCGTCTTGTGCATGTTAAATCAGTTATGCACTAACATGCATGTTAACACACAAATATTCTATATTAAGTAGCAAAGCTGTGAAATAATATTAATATGAAATTATAGATCCCAGGCAGGTCTCTATTTGTATACCCCGAATCCATTGAAAATGGGAAATCAGGCTATAATAGTTTTCTAAAAATGTATGCAAATAAGGCAGAAGGAGACGTGTCACACCAAGTTAAGTATATATATTCTTAATCAGGAAGACGAACTGAGTTGTCCTTCCGTTTGAACGCAGCGATCTCGTAAACCACAAAAGCTAGAGACTTCAAATTTGAAATGAATACTCGTGTATATCATACGCTGAACGAGTTTATCTAATTTTTCCGATAACTCATTTCATTTCCTTCTTATCGATCGATCGATAAAAGTCGATAATTTGACTTGTTTTTTTTTAATTGTTGTAGCTTAATAACAGTAGAAGCTAGAGACTTTACATTTGTAGTGTAAATTTTTGTAAGGTATGTAACAACATTTAGAATTTCTTGGTTTTTGAATACCTTCTCCCCTTGCCCCAAAATTTGCAAAAAACGTATATTAAATACTACAGACTTGTGTTTTACCAAATACAAACATATAGACAACTTAAATGTATTCTAAAAGTTTCATCAAGAAAGTCTAACTAGAAGCAAATTAATTTAGCAATTAATTTCTCATAGCAATGCCCATATTCCAGGCCAAGCACAGCGTGTGCCTATGCATGAGTGTGTGTGTATATATATATATGTGTGTGTGTATGTATGTGTGTATGCGTGCATGCGTTATATGCAATGTATATGTATAAAAGAAACGTAGAAACATTGGAATCTCTGCTCTTCACAGGATTCAGGGTATCTCCAAGTCGAGTCATCTCGACTAGAGCACTCTACGTTGTTATATTTAATAGAGGAAGATATATATGCATATATAGAACATCAGGATGCTCCTCTCCCTCTCTCCCTCTCACTCTCTATATATGCTCAGGAGCTGAATGCTTAGCAACAATTTGCAGCTAGAACCTCGAGCTGTTCAGGTGGCTGGCCTGGCCTGGCCTGGCCTGGCCTGGCTTGGAATGCATCAAATTTTCGCACACATTTCACGAATTTCAGTGAGCGCCACTTCCAGCTGATTGAGGGTGTGTGTGTGTGTGTGTGTGGGCGTGTGTGTTGGTGTGTGTGACTGCATATGATTGTGTTTGATGCTGCTGTTGGCAACTGGCGCTGAGCCGAACGCAGCCACTTGGCCGATTAGTGTAGGGGTTGATGAGGAGGCTGCGGCTGCTGCTGTTGCTCCTCTATGTGTGTGTGTGTGTGAGGGGGGGTGGGGGCGTTGCTGGGCTTTGGGCGCTGCGCGTCTGGGTCTCAGGCTCGAACACAAAATGGTTGGCTCACTCGCTCGCACGCGCATTTTACCAGCTGGCAAAACTAACAACAACAACGACAGCAACAACAACAACTGCAAAGTGCAAAACTAACTAAACAACAACAACGACAATATTTCAGCTGGAAATATGGAAAGGCAGCCTATGCGTGAGAGGGTGTGTGTGTGTGTGTGTGAGTTTGGTTAGTTGAATATAGACGGAATAGCAGCAGCAGCAGCCATCGCCTAGGCAAACATTGAGAGCAGCCTCTATGTGTGTGTGTGCGTGTGTGTGTGTGTGTTGGCATGACTGACCCGCAGCCCAATTGCAGTGGCGCAACTGCAATGGGGTGGTGAGGGGTGTAGGGGGTTGGGGCTGGCACCTGCCACATGGCGCACAAAGCTTGGCAACAACGCCAGCCGATGCCCGAGTGCTCTGTATCAATTTCAAAATGGCGGCGACTCAGCTGCCTGGAAAGCGCATGGATGTCTATGTGTGTGTGTGTGTGTGCTGGTATAAGTGTATGTATGTGTGTGTGTGCGTGTGCGTAACTCGCGCTATTTGGCGACAGTCGTAAACTTATTGGCGAACAACGGACCACAGCAGAAGACAAAATGGCGGCAGCAGCAAAAAAACGAAAAGGAAACACAAACACGCCTCACGCTCACTCTCTATGTGTGTGTGTGTGTGTGTGTGTGTGTGTGGGTGTGTAGCAGCTTTGCGAGCTGTCGAAAATGCAAAGCTCAAAGGCAACAACAACAACGTAAAGCACAGCGCCAACTAAAGCCTTCAATCGTAGCTCCAGCATTCAGCGCCCATTGCCGCCCGCCCAGATAATCGATTTTCAACAAGGCAAAAGCGGAAAAGCCGTGCTCCTTATGCAGTTGCCATATTGTTAGGATGCGGCCCTGGGGTGGGGGCGGAGCAACCATCTTACTCAAACATTCGTACGTTAAAATATATGCAGAAAATAAACAGTTATACACGGGCATAAAACAAACAACAAAGAGGAGAAAGAGAGAGGGAGAGAGAAAGGCGGGCGGGGGTGGAGGTAAGAAGGCGAAGGTGAAGGAGAATGAGCATGACAGCATAAGTGAAAATTATTATGCGAGTATTTTTAATGCTCATAAACTCACCACACACACAAAAGCACATTTGCATACCACCAAGTGGGGTATGCGGGTGCATAAGTCATTATGTATATAAAATAAAAGAAGAATATATATATGAAAAAAAAAAAAAAAATATACATATTTATTAACTCGATTACTATTTCCATTTTTATTCAAGAGTTTTAAAAACAAAAAATTTTTTTTTTTTTATATTTTAGTACAGGGTATTCAAAGTGTTATCATAATATATAATATTATAATATTCATAGTTATTGAACGTTTACGAATTTGTATAATATATATATAATAAATAAAATAAAAATTCGATTTTATAAAATACATGCATTCAGAGTTTCCACTAGCCGAGCACACCTTTCGCCCTCGCACACTCAATGCAAGGTATCTCTTGTTTGCAACTGGCTCATTCAGTCTCTTTCTTTTCTTTTTTGTCTTTTCGTAATTAAAGTTGAGCCATGGGATGCAAGTGTCATGGCGGACCTGTAAATAGGTCGTTGATACGTGCGAGAGTGAGCGAGAGAGATAGAGAGTGTGTGTGTGAGCTTGAGCTACCTGCTCGCCGCTTGCCAATCTGTTAAAATCGCAAGCGGCTAGAAATCAGCGAGAGACACGCAGGCGCCATCTAGCGTTGCGCGTATGCAACACAAAGTCGAGAATTGCAGAAAAATAAATAAATATACTTAAATTGCATTTCAATTTAAATATTTACATTAAATTATTGCCATTAAAGATTTGTTTATCTTTAAGTTGAAAATAATTAAAAGGCAAATTTTTTACTGAAAGCAATTTGTGCATTAAATTGCTTCATTAAAAGGAAACACAAAGTTTCTCTCATTTGTCAGCATTATGAATTGGGCTGTGAAATATTTCCATTTAAAGTTAAAGAAACACACACACACACACACATACACAGGCACAGAGGCAGGCGCTGAAAAAAGTGCTACAGAAAATTTGTTGCCCAGCGCGAATGACTCGAGAGCTTAGCCATAAAATCCAACACACAGTTGGTGCTGCCGAGGGGCAGGTGGCGCTGGTGTCGCTGCGCTTGGAGTGGGGGGTTTGGTTAGTTCGCTTACTGATTTCAACACACAAGCACACACAACCAAGAGCATTTAATATTCACCACACCACAAGTGCCAGCCAGAGGGGCGAGCGAATAGGCTGTTGGTCGAGCGAGCGAGCGAGCAAGCAAGGCAAACAGGACAGCCAGAGAGAGAGAGAGAGAGAGCGCGTCGCTAAATTATTTAAAGTTGTGCAAAAGCCGAACGCAACCAAGAGTAAAACAAAGCATGTAATAAGTGCTTAAAAGGTAACGGTGCAAGAAAACAACCAAAAAACAAACTAAAACAAACAAGCAAAAGAGACTGAGAAGGCAGCAGCAGCAGCAGCAGCAGAGGAAAAAAAGCAACAACAACAGCAAGGAGAAGAAGGAAAAAGCGAAAAAAAGATATGCTGCACGCAGTACGAAGGGCGAATAATACACACGCAGGCGTCGCCGACGGAAACACGATAGAACTGCAGAAGGCCAGCGCGTGTTTGTGTGTGTGTCTGTGTGTAAGTGACGGAATGGACATAACGGAAGGACGTCGATGCTGCTGCTGCGCTGCTTTTGCTGTTGTTTTTCTTGTTGTTGCTTTTGCTGTTGCTTTTGTTGTAGCTTTCGTCGTCGGCTGTCGGTCGTTGGTCGTTTGGGTCGTCTTTGCCTGTCTCGCTACAGCCTGCCCCCTCCCCTCTCTCTGCCTTGGCCTCTGCTTCGCGAGCTGCGTCCGTGCTTTTAGGTGTTGTTGCTGGGCTCAAAGCATTTCAAAGCCTAACGCGCCACGTCTCACTCCCCTACCCTTCACTCCCCTGTGAGCAAACAAATATTTTAAAGGCAACAAGAAAATTGAAGAGGAGAGAAGAAAAAAAAAACAGTGTAAAATGCAAAAGTGAGGAAAGAGTTGGCGCGAGTGCAAAACTGGGGTTGGACGGACGCTGGAAGTTGGCCCAAAACTCCACTTGGCCTGTGTATCTATAAAAATGTGTGTGCGTGTGCGTGTGTATGTGTGTGTGTGTGTGTGCGGCCTGGAATTATGAAATTATTTCATAGCATGTCACGCGATTTAAGAAGTTTGAGGCGTAACCCCAAAGCAGCCCCAGATACAACCAACAACAGCAACAACAACTCGGCAGAGCCAATGCGCACCATTGGAAATATGAGCAGCAGCAGCAGCAGCAGCAGCAGCGGTGCTTAAATGTGGAGGCAGGTTGGGGTTGGGGTTGGGGCTTGGCGCTGTGGCGAGGCCTTCGGCCGGGTGGTTGTATTTAAAGCGTAAAAAACGAGCTTAGTGCTAATTTATGGGACTAGCAAAAGACTTCGTGTGCATTACAAGGACCCGCCCCGCCGCCCCACCGCCCCTGGCGCCCACTCGCCAGCTACGTGACTTAAAGCCATAGAAATACGCCCACTCTATCTCTCCTTCCCTCTCTCTCCATTGTGAAATTCCTCTTTAAATTAAAATAGTTGAAATATATTTTTCCAGATCTAATCGAATCGAAAACTATTTCAAGTCATTTGCCCTAAGTGCCTCTAAGCAGCGACCTGCCTAATGTTTCTATTTATTCTATATACAAATATATATAGATATATATTATATGTAGATATATATTATATGTAGATATATATTATATATAGATATATATACGATTTGAGCTATGTTTTAAGTTCAACTTGCTCATTCATTTTTGGTCAAGCATTTTCCACATTACTTTAATTTTATTGATTTTTTTGTTACATTTTACTTTAATTTATTTTTTATATTTTTATTTTTATTTTATTTTTTATATTTTTATTTTAATTTTATTTTGTATATTCATTCTAATTTTTATTTCAAAGGTTTTACCAATATACATTTATCATTATTCTTCAAATATTTTTAAATAAAATTGGAAAATCGAACAGGACAAGACAAGAATCTTGAAGTCATAATAAAATATTACAAAAAATAAACATAATTTTTTTGTACTTTTTGTAATTTTAATTTTGGCTTAAATTTGTTCTTTTCGATTTTGTTTCATAGTTAATTTTGGAATCATTTTTATTTAGAATTTTTTATATATATATTTTTTTAGTATTTTCTTTTCATTTGTCTGACATTTTTATTGTAAGATTTTGTATTTTGAAATTAAGAAAAAAAATATTATTTATATTTATTATATTATATTATATATTTATTATATTATATTATATATTTATTATATTTATTTTGTTATATATTTAATTAATTTTAATTTTTTTTAAACGATGTTTCTTTTTAAATTTAATGCAATTTTTATTTCCAAATTTTCCTTGCAAAATTTTTTTATATATTTATATAAAAATATTTATACGTTTTGTATATTTATTTCGTTATATATAATGTCCATTAAACTGTCTATTAATGTTTTTTAAGCTTTATTGTTTTTTTATTTTTAAAGTTGTTGAAATTTTTTTTGTACGATTTTTTTTTACTTTTTTTTTTAAATATATAATTAGTATAGTGTTTTTTTTTTTTTGTATTTTGTGTTCTTATTTTGCTTTTATATTTATTTTTATTTTTATATTTTATTGTATTTTTCAACAGTAAGTAAAAATTTTAAATTTAATTCCCAATAGAAAAATGTCCAAATTGTACTTACGTTTCCTGCAACATATTCGACACAAAAGCCCGTTGAAAAAGTCAGTTCTGGTTTACATATCGTTCAGATATATATATTACACTATTCTCTATATTCTCTTTTCAGTATTTAGTTTTATTATTTCCCCTATTTATTGCATAAGAATTCACTTATTTTGCGCTCTGCTGCTTTGTTTATGTTTCACTTGAACTAAAAAAAAAAAGTCGCCGAGTATTAAATAAAAGTCGAGGCATTTAATTTCGTCGAGGAGCTGCTGCTGGCGAGGACCTGGCCACGCCCAACCAACAGCATAACAAAAAAAAAAAAAAATTGTTTATATATATGTATGTGTGTGTGTGTGTGTGTGTGTGTGTGTGTAGCCGCGCGCGTTATAGCATGTAAGAGAGTTGGCCCAGGGATGGGGGATGGGGGGATGGGGCTACTGGTGGGGCCACTGACTGGGGCTGGAGTTGGTAGACAAGAGCAGCATATTTTGCTTCGTTTTTTTCTCTCCTCCTCCTCCTCCTTCTCCCTTTGCCTTTTGTGAACGCATTAAGTATACGCCGTGGCGCACGCAAGCAAAACAAGCGAATAACGGTAAATTCATATATATACTATATGCGATTTCCAATTAAGGCAAACAAAAGCACACAGAAAAATTAAGCATAAAATGCCAAAGTGCATTTAATACACACAAAATCGACTTTAAGCAGAGAGTGGAGACTGAGGGAGGGGGGTGGGGGGAGCTACGACTCTTGTTTGCTATAGCGAAGCACGCACACACAGAGAGAGATACTGTGCAAATGTAAACAGTGGCACACACACACACACAGAGAGAGATAATGCCAACAAACACGAAGCACGCGCGATTTTCAACTCCCCAACTCAAAAGTTCCAAATAGACTGAAATGTCCTTCGCACGCAGAGGCCTGGCCAGCGCCAGCAACAACAAGCCAGTCGAAAAAGTGGCAAGTGGCAAGTGGCAACTGGCAACAGCGCCACAAAATACTCAATACCAACACACGCACACACCTACAGCGGGCGGCGTCGACAGCGGCAGCGACAGCGACAGCATCAATTTCCAAGCTGCGCTGATAAAAAAAAAAGTAGAAGAAGCAGCAATACACACACACACACACACACACACACACACACAGGGGCGCGCGTGCTCGCGCCGCTATTGACTAGGCAAAAAGGACTAAAAGGACATGGCCGCGTTAGCAAAGCTCTGTCATAAAGCAAACAACTGATTGAGTTTGTTTAGGCCATTGCCAGTGGAAGCGAAGCGAAGTGAAGTGAAGTGAAGTGGGCTCGCTGCGGCAGCCAAAGTTTTGCGGGTGGCTTTTAGGCCATATTATATACACACATACATATACATATACATATATACATATACGTATAGATGTGTGCGTGTGTGTACGCGCCTTATTAGCTTCTGTTGGCAGTATTCATAAATTTTGTTTGCGGCTGCTGCTTAACTGAATAACATGGCCAAAGCAAATAGCAAAGGCGGCCAAAGGCGACGGATGAATACCCTAACTGAAGGTGGAGAGAGAGAGAGGGGAGGGGGGATGGAGAGAGAGACAGTGCGAGGGAGATAATGAGACAGAGATAGAGAGAAAGAGAGATGGAGAGAGACAGAATAAAAGAGAGCATGGGAGAGAGAGAGAAAGATAGAGAAAGATAGAGAACGAGAGAAAAGAGAGAGAGACACAGAGAAAGAGAGAGAGATCGGGGAGAGAGAGAGATCGGGGAGAGAGAGAGAATGAGAGAGAGAGAGAATGAGAGAGAGAGAGAGAATGAGAGAGAGAATGAGAGAGAGAATGAGAGAGAGAGAATGAGAGAGAGAGAATGAGAGAGAGAGAATGAGAGAGAGAGAATGAGAGAGAGAGAATGAGAGAGAGAGAGAATGATAGAGAGAGAGAGAGAGAGAGAGAATGAGAATGAGAGAGAATGAGAATGAGAGAGAATGAGAATGAGAGAGAATGAGAATGAGAGAGAATGAGAATGAGAGAGAATGAGAATGAGAGAGAATGAGAATGAGAGAGAGAGAGAATGAGAATGAGAGAGAGAGAGAATGAGAATGAGAGAGAGAGAGAGAGAGAATGAGAATGAGAGAGAGAATGAAAGATAGAGAGAGAGAATGAGAGATAGAGAGAGAGAATGAGAATGTGAGAGAGAGAATGAGAGAGAGAATGAGAGAGAGAATGAGAGGGAGAATGAGAATGAGAGAGAAAATGAGAATGTGAGAGGGAGAATGAGAATGAGAGAGATAATAAGAGATAGAGAGAGAATGAGAGATACAGAGAGAATGAGACGGAGAACGAGAATAAGAGAGAGATAATGAGTAAGATACAAAGAGAGAAAGAGAATGAGAGACAAAGAATGAAATATAGAGAAAGCGAGAGAGGTAGAGAGAGCGAGAAAAGATAGGAGAAATAGAGAGAGAGTTGCTTGAAGCGTTGGGCAGGTGCCCAGGCTGATGTATTAACGATATCGATATATGCGCCCTTTTGTAACTTATCGATAACATGACATTATTAAAGCAATCAATATGATGGCCCATTTGATTATGAAATGTCTTAGCCATTAAATTCCCAACAAAATAGAGTTCATATAAGAAATCAAATTGCTTACAAATTCACTTCTAAATTCAATATTTCACCTATCGATTTTTATCGATTAAAATGCGTTAACTCTAAATAAATGATACAACTTAATCTCTTGCCACAACTAAAGCTTACACAACTTCACTCCAATTAGAGCATCAGGCATCAGGCATTAGCCATTGCCGCATTAGACATTAGAGCCTTTGCCTTAGCCTTAGATCTAAATGGGTTTCGCCTCTGCTGTTGGCCAACAACAGCTAGTTTCGCTGCCGCTGCTGCTGCTGCTGCCACTGCTGCATGCCACACACATTTTCGGGTCGATAGGCGAGAGTTCAAAGTGAATTTTGTGGCAGGCGCTGCATTTGGTCGCGAGAGCTGGCGACACAAGCTTAGGCAGAGGGGCGGGGCGAGGCGGGGCGGGGCGGGGCGAGGCGAAGCGAGTGAAAAGCACATTCAAGAACAGAGATAACAAATCGAGAGAGAGGGAGAGAGAGTGAGAGCGAGAGAGATGGCAAATGAGAGCAGCAACTGCATTCCCCAGGGTAGCTGCTGGCCTGCTCTGCGTGTGTGTGTGTGTGTGTGTGTGTGTGTGGGGTCGCGTGGGGGATGGGCGCCAGTTGGCGGTGGGGTTGGCCAGGTGAATATCCAAATGGCAGCAGCAGCAGCAGCAGCACCGGCGCACGCGTCTCCGGGATGCTGCAGTGGGCGTTTAGCGTTGGGCGGCAAATGCGAAAATACACACACACACGCGCACACACACATACACATACAGCCAGTGTTGCTCATTAATTATTTCCCTGTTTGCGTGGTGTGTGTGTTTGTGTGTGTGTGTTGCCAGGGTCGAATTATATAATAGTTTATATTTGAACAGGCAACTAACAGACACACACACTCATTCATACATACACACACTCATACATACACACAGCTAGTAAGCGCGCTCTAGTGGGGAGTGCTTGACTCATTGCATACCGCGCACATACTGTGTTCTATGCTGCAGCTACTGCGGCGGCCACTTTTGACTGCAGCTTTACACTTTATTGTGAGTCAGCTTTAGTCGCATCAGCTTGAATTCGATTATATATATATTATATAGATCATGTTCATTTATATTATTTATTCAATTATTAATTTATTTCATTATTTATTAATATATTTATTTATTTATTGTGCTTTATTTCCTGTAAACAAATCATGTTAAGCTTTTGATATATTCTACAAAATATATACATATTGCATATATGCCGAATTTTATCGAGTTAATTTTCATTGCAAACTTCTAATCTCTTCAAATTAGGTTATTTAATTAGGAGTTGATGTCTTGTACCACTTTCAAAATCAAGGGCTCATATAATATCATATATATACTATACTATATATATATATATATATATATATATATATATATATATATTTTGCAATGCCTTAAGAAATTTGCTCTTTTAGACTTATGTTGTCGAGATATCGATATTTTTATCGATTAATAATGTTTTTTATATGAAAATTCATGTAAATATAATTCATATGAATATATATTATATATGTGGCCCATTGAAAATAATAAGTTTCTATGTTTTATAGACAGAGAGAGTGGGTGAGAGTGAGAGTGTTAGAGAGAGAGCGCACAAGATTTGCTAGCTAGATCAACTACTCTCAACTAAGGCTCTGCCTTGGCTACTTACGACTAACCTAAACGCTTGCCATAATATGCCTTAAGTTCCCTAGGTATTCAGGGCATTGAAGCTATACAAATTTGCCAGCCTAATTGGTTGCTGCTGCACATAGCAATAGTAGCAGCTTGTATACCCTGTAAATTATTGCAGCAATTGGCTATGTATAAGATAGAAGATAGAATATATATATATAAATATATATGTATATGAAATAAATATATATATATATATATATATATATATATATATATATATATATATATATATATCTTATATCTAGATATATATATATATATATACATATATTTATTTCATATACATATATATTTATATATATATATTCTATCTTCTATCTTATACATGAACAAGTTTCGTTTTTCGTTTGCCTTTTTAGTCCAAGTTTTTCTTTGTATTTTCATTTGTTGGCGACATTATTTTTTTGCACTTTTCTCTAGGTCTATTGTTGTTGTTGTTGTTGTTTTCTATTGTGTCAGTTCCAATATATATAATATATACATACATATTTATATATTTGGTATCATTTATTATTGATTTTGTTTGGCTTGGTTGATTTAGTTTTTTGACAAGGACAACGCGGCGTATGCGTAACATTTGATTCATATATATATAAATATATATATACATATATATCTCATATATATATGTATATATATCTCTTATATATATATATTACGTATACGCCGCGTACAATTTGGTGTGTAAAGAGAAATGAAAAATTGAGAGAAAATTGAATGAGGAATGTTGTTGTTGCTGTTGTTGTTGTTGTTGCTGTTGGTTGTCTACAAACAAGGTTCAAGTTATGAATGCTAAATGGTAAATCAATAATGTTAATAGACACACGCACACACACACACACACAGAGAGAGAGAGACGAGCACGAGCACAAACATCAATATGTGTGTGCAAACGGATGCTTAAATATTTAAGTAGTTTGGCAAAGGCATGTGGGCGGGCGGCTGGGGGCGGGGGCGGGTTTGGCTTTAAGGGCGGGCCATAAATGCCAATAGTACAAATGTCAGTTGAGGCCATGAAAGAAATGGCAAAAATACATACACACACATATGAGCATGTGTATCAGCCCACACACACACAGAGAGAGAGAGAGAGACACGCGCGGGGCGAGCAGACAGCAAAACGATTTGCCTTTTATGCATGACACGTAGGTCGACTGTTAAAACCTTCTGCACGGTGCTTTGGGTAACGAATTCCCAACTTCTCTGCCCAAGCACAGGAGCCCGAAACAGCCAGCCTCAACCAGGCCACCCACACAGCCAGCCACCCACTCAGCCAGCCAGCCAGCTCTTTCCATGGCTATAAAGGAATTGCTCAGGACACTCACACACATTCGCCCACACGCACACACCTACACATGTATGCTTATATGCCATATAATTTATGTACACACACACACACATGTATACATAACTGATATATATATATATATGCATATATATACATATTTATAAAGTCGTTCTTTTTGGCACCAGCGCAACTCGCAAATGAGGCAAATTTACTCAGTTCTCCTACTGCACCTCCTGCTCCTCCTCCTCCCCCTGCTCCTCCACCCACTTCCTCTTCTTCCTCTTCGGCTTGTTGCCCTTAAGTGTTGGATAACCCAATAACAACGCGGCATATTGATTTGTGTACACAGCAGACACGAAGGCGAAGAAGAGTTAAACATAAAAAAAGAAAATACTAGAAAATACCAACCGAATCAAAGCACTAATCGACTTGACCTACTTATTCACAAATTATGCTTAACAAACCAAAACTAATATTTGTTAAAAATTGTAAGGAATAAAACAAAAATAAAAATAAAAGTAAAAAGATACTAATTTGTTAAAAAAAATACAAAAAAAAAAATCCAATAAATTATATAAATATATTTTTAAAAAAGTATACAAAAAATTTAACAAATAATTAAAACATCGAGAAATATATAAAAAGATATTGTAGAAAATTATAATACAAAAAAAAAAAAAATAAATAAATAAATAAAAAACATAATTTATATATATTTAAAAAAAATATTATTAAAATAAATATAAAATATGTAACAAATAAATTAAAATTAAAATTATAAAAAATAATCATAAAAAATATTTAAAGCATTAACAAAATTAATATATAATTGTATTAAAAAAATTATTAAACAAATTAATAAAAAATAAATTAACTAAAATTGAAATTATACAAAATAAACAAACAAAGCCATTATTATACCTTGATTTTCAATAGGTTCAGAGTATACAAATATTTAAAGCATTAAAGAAATAAATATACAATTGTATTAAAAAAAAAATATAAAAAAATTTATTAAAAAATAAATTAGTTGAAATAAAAAAAAATCTAAGCAATTTTAATAATAATAAACATATTATACAAGATACCAGATAAATACTAAATATCATATAAATACTGGTCGGAAAGTATACATAAGGTACAAAGAATATAATGAAAATAATTTGAACGCATGCTAGGACTAAGTTACAAAAAATCACGAAAATATCGAGCATATAAATCAATATATATAATACTAAGAATATACAGAAAATATAAATTCTAGTTAGCAATCAGTTAAAAAATAATCATTTTGAAATAAAGAATCTTGTACATTTTTGTAAAAGCGAAGATATAAAATAACAAAAAACGAAAATATAAATTAAGATGTATAAAATCAAGAATTACTTATAAAATCTTCTTAGTATTAAGAAATAACATACCGAGAAAATACTTAATATACTAAAATTTGTTGTTAGTAATCAGATATAAAATACGAAGAAGATATTGAAAATAGTTTATGTTTATGTAAGTACAATACAAAATAAGAAGAATATATATTAAATATAAACTCATGCCAAGACACAGATATGAAATACCCAGCATATACTAAAAAAATTATAAATTCTAGTCTATTTTATCAAAAAAATCATTACAAATATATAAAAGACAAACAATTCCAAGAAAAGAACTAAATTTCAGTAGTCTTTTGCAGTGTTATATTTGTAATATTTACAAATCCGAATTGGTCAATCATTTGCTTCAATTGACATTCAGCTGAGGCACACTCGATCGCATAAGGAATAATAGATAATAATACTAAATCTATCTAGTCGAATAAGCTGTTTAGTTGCTGCTCGGACTTCGATCGCTGTGGAGAGCTGCGTGAAGTCTGGGGGCCAAATGGGTCAGACTACTCAGCGAATCCACACAATTGCTAAGCCGTCGACTTAATGCGTAATTCATTGCTGGATATGGATCTATCTGTGAGCATAATCAGGCGAGGCGAAGCCATGTGACAGACTCAATGATGATGAAATCGTCGTTTGTCGTGGCTGCCAAGAAAGAACGTGCAAATTGTCGACAGATCAACGACAGCAGCAACAACAACAACAGAAACAACAACAACAACAACAACAACAACAACAGCTACAACTATCGAAATAACAACCAAAGCAACAGCATTTGGGCTATGAGCTACTTTGCAAAGTGTTTTCAAGGTCTGGCGCACATTGCGTATGAGTAACATTGAATGGCAACACTTTCGATATGATTTCATTATGCAAGTTATCTTTTACTCCCTCTCTCTTTCTTCTCTGTTTCTCTCTTCACTCCTTTTCCTCTAACTCTGTATCTTTCTCTTTTTCCTCCATTCTCTTTCTCTTCCTACTTTGTCTTTCTCTTAGTGTCATGCTTCTTTTATTCTCTCAGCATTTCCCTTTCTCTCTCTCTCTTTCTTATCGCTTTTTTCTTTTTTCTCAGCTTTTATTACCAATCCTATTCCCTCTGCCATTCTCATTCTCATTCTCATTATTATTATCATTCTCATTCTCAATCTCAGTCTCAGTCTCATTCTCATTCCTATTCTCACTGTCATTTCCATTCTCATTCTCGTTCTCTCTCTCTTCTTCATTCTCTCTAGCTTTTCTCTCCACATCTGCATTTTTATATCTATATCTTTCTCTATCTATAAATATAGATATATCTCGTTGTCTCTCTCTCTCTTCACTTCATTTCATATACATATATCTAATAAAATTTAAATAAATTGAATGTGGAAAATTGTCGCACTTGGCGTATGCGTAATATTTGCTAGCGCATCGTTATTCCTTTCATCATCTTCTGCTCTTCCTCGCTCATCTGCGCCTTTTAATTGCTAAGAATTCGTATGAGACATTAAATAATAATGAGTTTGCTTTAGCAGTGCATGCTCGACTAGCAAATACTCGGTATCTCATTGAAAGAAGCTAGGATAGTTGAAAGAGTAAAAATCACTTTAAGTCAAGACCAAAATTAACAGAGATATATATACATATCTCTATAGATAGATAAAATATCTATATATATCTATCTTTATCCATCTATATCTATATTTATGTATACAATCTCTGGCCCATTTAGTCTAGGGCAGGTCCCAAGCGCAGAGCCGGCTTATTAATTGACACCGAAACTGCACTTAAAATTTTCCATCCACTTGGCTTGGGCTGCCCGTTGCATTGACCCCGCCCCATTTGCAGCCATTCAAAGTTTTACAATATTTGCTCAAAGTTCATGCAAGTGGAAAGTTCGTAATTTAAAGTAAACTTGGCGAGAGCAACAACAAATTCACCTTGAATTCAATCGAGCCAATAAAAACTAAGTTTGTCAAATAATTCCGATTTGGTTTACGCTCAACTTTGAGCTGAGCCGAAAGTTTGGAATGGAAAGTGCGGCGGGGCACTTAACTTATTGTTCAGTAAATATCGACAGACGTTTATATAGATATATCTGTCTATGTATATATATGCATATAGAGACATATATCTATATACAATGTATCTAGTATTTTTGAAAAATATTCAAGTTGAGGAGGTAACGGCAGATCGCATAGTTTTTAAGTCGGATTGATACATTGTTGTCTGATTGATTGATTGCCTAAGTGACTGATTGATAGATTGTTTGACTGCTTGATTGACTTATTGATTTATTGACTAATCGATTGATAGACCGATTGATAGATTGATTGCTTGACTGACTGATTGATTTATAGACTGCTGATTCATTGATTGCCTTACTGATTCACTGATCAATTAATTGACTGATCGAATGATTGATTGCTTGACAGATTCATCATTTGATTGACTGTCTGATTCATTGATTGACTGATTAATTATTTCGCTGATGCATTGGCTGATTGACTGACTGATGGCCTAATTGACTGCCTGGCTGATCGAGCAACTGATCAAGGCACATTCTGCAATTCGTCAGTCAGAGAACTTGGTGCATAATCCGCGATTTCATTCTTAAATCCCCCACAAAAGTGAAAAATAAGTGCAGAAAAGCAAGTTTAGTATTTTTCATACAAAAACAAACAATATGATAAATTTGTCTGCTTTTCCTTAGAACTTAAGAGTGTTTAATCAAAACATCCAAAGCTATCAGAGATAGTTTGAGATCTTTAAAAAAAAAGTTTCAAAATCGTTGCTTTAAAGTTTTAGAGTCTTTAGAATGTTATATATGGATCCATAAGATATCATTATATAATATATTTGAGTTTGCTTGGGCAGTCTCATTTAATTCGGGGCACTCACTGCGTTTGCTTGACGTTTTTTGTATTTGTTTAAATTTAATTGCAACCCAGAATCAAGAAACTTACCTAGAAATAGAAAAAGAAAGAGTAAGAAGATTAGTTTTATGTTTACAAATAAAATGTTTCTTATACAAATACTTATTATATCAATATTAAATAGATAATATATTTATATTTAATTTCTGTTTATTTATTAAAATTCTTATGTGATTATATATTATTATTATATTTATCATAAAAATTACTTCTACTCAAATATGCCAAAAGAGCTTCAGCAACTATTGATATATGTTATATATTAAGTTCAAAAAATTTGTTTTTTTTTTTCTATATGTTTTCAATATTTTATTCAAGATTTTTTTTTATTTTCTATAAGTTTTAAATATTTTATTCAGGATTTTTTTGTATTATTATTCAGAACAAAAGCTAAGCATTTTCTTTGAGAATTTTTTTTATATTATTGTCAATTTCGCATTGGCGAAGTCAATTTTTATATATTTATCTATGTTTTAAGCGCTATAAACAAATATGTTCAATAAAATAGCAGTGTGGCTGAGCCTCAAATGTTGAGCCACAGAATTTGGTGATAAACACAATATTTTGAAAGCAATTTGAAATGAATATAAATGTACATAAATATTTGGTTAATTTATTCGTTCTTTTTTCCTAGGAAGATGTGCATTTCAGGGTTTGCGGGAGAAAAACTAACAAAAGTTTGTTGTTCATAAAAATAATAGTATTTCTTTCTTTCCTATTTTTTTCGAGTAGCCACTATTATTGTTATGAACATTTTGTTTTTTTGAGCAGACAATACTATTTTTATGAGCAATTAAATTTAGCTAATTTTACTATATTCAGAAACACACAACTGTATATAGATACATGCGTGATATATATATTTATATGTATATATGTATGTCTTTTTTTTTGCATAAAAAATTTGCGCACTGCATTTTTAGCGTTGGTCAATGATTGCATGGCATGATAAATGGGACAACAACAACAATTCAATAAAGACTGCAATGCCTAGTGTCCCCCTGTGTGTGTGTGTGTGTGAATTGCTTTGTTTATGGCTAAACAGGCAACAGTATATAAAAGTGCATGCATATATAATATATATACACATACATACATACATAGATATGTATGTATGCATATATTTCATTATTTCTATACTATGTATATGTCATGCATTTGTGTCTGTACGCGCCTCGGATTATATAAATACGAAATTCAATTGAAAGTCGTTCAAGTGCAAAATGCGCGAAAGAAAACAAAAACAAACAAACAAAAAACAACAACAACAACAACTAAAAGAAACGAGCGAAAAAAAAAAACAATTAAAATCAAAAAGCTTCGACTGTGATTGTAAATGTTGGATTAAGCGCAGCGCAGCGCAGACAGATAGAAGAGAGCAGAGACAATGAGAGAGAGCGAGGGGGAGAGCGAGAGGTAGGGAGGTGTAAGCAGCAGACGAAGAGCGAACTGCAGAAGAGAGTGCAAAGTGGGAGAGGGAGAGAGAGGGAGGGAGACGACCTGTGTGTGGGCAATAGAAATGTGGGCCTAAGCATATCGATACACACACACACACATATGCATGCATGCGTGTGTCTTTCTCTATGTGTGTGTGTGTGTGTGGCATGCAATTGAAATTTGTAGGCAAAAAAAAAAACAACAAAAATGTCATAGATGAGAAAACTGCAAGCAGGCAAAGCCCGAGCTCGTTGTAGCTGTGCACTGCAATTGCATTTCGATGCACACACACACGCACACACCTGAGAGTTGCATAGAAAACAAATGAAAGTCACGTCACGTCACGTCACTAACTGACTAACTGACTAATTAAATATGTGATGGAGATAATTGATATTTGAATTTAGATATCAAACTTTATCTTGGCCATAAATTGCAAGCGGAAAATTTGAGGAGAAAATGCATGTGTGTGTGCGTGTAGACATATATACACACATACATACATATATATCTTAGCATATGCAAAACGAGTTTCGATTGCTGTGTCACGAACCAAACCTCAAATCAAACTCATTTCACAAAAAGAAAATTCAATTGGAATCTAGTTGGCTGCACAACAAAAAATTTATTTATAATTAAAAGAATTTTATATAGATCAGTTAGGGCATACATAGGTAGATATATCTAATAGAGGGTGACCACATGGACCTCAGGCTATTCCGGGACGGTCCACCGGGACAATTTCGTGTCAGGTCGGGACACCGGGACATTACCTCCAAAAGCGGAACATGTCCCGGAATTCCAGGACGGATGGCAACCCTAATCTAATATCTACATTGAGATTCCAACTAATGATCATTTATATTTAGTTTATGGAATAAATAAAGATAAATATTTATATTAATATTATAAATTTTTAATAAACAATAAAATGCTTGACATGAAACTAGCTTTGTTTTTCCATATAGTTATCATAGAGCAGAGTTCGATGGGGCAGTTCTTATGAAAGGTGAATATAATGTGTGGAGGAAGAAGAAACTAGAACTAGAAGGAGCTAGTAACCATAGTAATGTAATTCTCTCAATGTCTCCATCTTTCAATTGGAATGAGTTCCTGAGCTCGCCGAAAAGGTTTAGCGGCGGAAAAAGTGGGAACCGAATGCAGGAAAAAAATCGTTTTCTCTATCTCTCTATATCCCTATATCTCTATATCTCTATATCTCTATATCTCTATATCTCTATATCTCTATATCTCTATATCTCTATATCTCTATATCTCTATATCTCTATATCTCTATATCTCTATATCTCTATATCTCTATATCTCTATATCTCTATATCTCTATATCTCTATATCTATATCTATATCTATATCTATATCTATATCTATATCTATATCTATATCTATATCTATATCTATATCTATATCTATATCTATATCTATATCTATATCTATATCTATATCTATATCTATATCTATATCTATATCTATATCTATATCTATATCTATATCTATATCTATATCTATATCTATATCTATATCTATATCTATATCTATATCTATATCTATATCTATATCTATATCTATCTCTATATCTATCTTTATCTCAATCTCTATATCTATCTCTATCTCTATCTCTATCTCTATCTCTATCTCTATCTCTATCTCTATCTCTAACTCTACTCTATCTCTATTTCTATCTAACTCTTTCCATCTCTATATTTTTCTCTATTTATCTATCTCTGCTTGGGACTCTAGCTATATTTTAATATTCTCAAATATTCAAAGACTTTAGCTTCAATATAATTTAAGTTTCAACAGATATATATCAAAGTAAATTCCGATCTTCTAATAGGAAGACTAACAACGAGCATATGCTCTAAGCTTCAAGTCTCAGATAGACAAGCACTCGAAAGGACCCTGCACATATGCTCCCTTTACTTCTTGATCTAAAATATGAAATTTATTGAAGAATGCAATCTATATATTCTCTATTTGCCTTTCGCTTTATCTTAAATTCTGCTGAAGCTGCTTAAGAAGAGTTTTGTTCCGAGAGAATGGAAATATGTCTTACTTTGGATATTCTCAGAAATCATATATTATACAGTTTTTGTATAACACAAACTGATTTGAAATTAAATCCGAGAAAAGTTTGAACAAAATCGAAAATTTCAATGGAAAAATCGATTTGAATGAGAATAATTGAATGCATTTTATTATATATATATATTAAAATATAAAATATATATATGTATGTGTGTATGTATGTGTGTGTGTGTGTGTGTATGTATGTGTGTGTGTGTGTGTATGTATGTGTGTGTGTGTGTGGTAGACAAAGAAACGGCAACTTTTGCAAACCTGTTGTGCACCTGTCAATTGCTGCCCGCCTCAGTCGATTGGGCTATTTAGGCTAAAGCTATTGATTCGCATTTGAATGCAAAAAGATTGAGACAAAGCCAGAGATGTTGTTGTTGCTGTTGTTGTTGTGGCCGACTCCATATGCAATAATTAACAAATGTTTTTCAATTGGGTCACAATTGCAAAACGTGGCGTATGAGTAATTTACAATGCTCCAAACGACAGTCACAGAGAGCCTAGAGTCTAAAGCCCATAGCCTATAGCTGTAGCCATAATACCAATTAGAATTGAAATTTGTTTATGGCTATACACACACACACACACACACATACATACATACACACATATATACATATATATATATATATATATTGAAACGAGTATCTATCGTTGTTGGGCTGCCTCCTGCCTTATAAATAGAAACCGCTATGAACACATTGAACTAAGTAAACTGATAAGCGCTAAATAAATACATTTACTTTATGCATACAACTACAACTACTACAATGTATGTGTGTGTGGGGGGGGGGGGATGGGGGGGGACACTAGGCACTTGGCACTTGCGGTCTGGGGGTCTGAGGTCGATTAGTTGCTCGCGTTCAGTCGCCCGCCCAACGGAACGTGCCAGCCCGCTGAAAAAGTGTAATGCCAAAGCCGAAAGTGTAACGACTATAAAATACCCTGCCTTTGGCATTTTAGTGTGTGCGGGAATATATGATATATAAATGGGAGCTATGATGTTGCCTTTGACTGTACAAATTAGAGACTGAAGTTGATTCAAAGGCAGACAATGCTTGACTTGGAGATACCCGACATTTAAAATATATATAAAGCATTTGCTTTGAATTAAGACAATAAGTGAACATTTATAACTAATAATGATATGCCTCATGATATAAAAAATTTATATTTATATGAGTATATACATATATGTATATTTATATAGAATTCATATTGCATAGCGCATATATGACAATACGTACGATATTGTAGTTACACTGAAATGAGCTGTCTGAAGTATCTTGTGCGCGTATCTAGGTACATATATAATACATATATCTATATACATATATACAAATGCTTATATATCTATATACACACAAGCATATCTATATAATCCAATTAGCTCTTAACCTACTCTGTTTAGTTATTGGAGAATTTCCATTATCGTTGCCTAATGACGTCAACATAATGCAATCAAAGCTAAATATTTATGAGCTCCGACTTCTTCTGTTATATAAATAGAATCACATGAGCATTTATTGCCTACATTAAATAAGCATGAACAGAAACAAAGTAGGCATGCTACGCTGCAACATGCGTAACAATCGAATTGGGTTGATACCATTTCCCATGTTAGTTACTGTTATAATAGTAACAGTGTTATACAATGTTATACAGTGTTATACTATAGCTAGGATGTAGTTCTTTTCAAAAGTGTCTTAGTTTTGTGTTATGCCATAAATGAATGTTATGGCATTAGTTGGTGTTATATAGTGTTATACTGAAGCTAAGTTTTAGATACGTTCGAACGAATTTTAGTATTTTGTTATACTATGACTTAATGCTATAAGTTGGTGTTATATAGTGTTATACTGTATATAGGATTTAGATGTTACCGAAAGTCAATGTGTGAAGAAAGTGTTATACCACAAGTGTTATACCGGAAGTGCTATACCACAATTGTTATACCACAATTTAGTGTTATACTAGAAACTATTTTTTGTACATGGCTCCTAATATATTGTGATAATTCGACAAGTGCCTCAATGATTACTTTCAAGCGATAATCAATCTTTCACGTATCGAATCAGCGAATGTTATTATGGATTATGTATAAAGGCTTAACTTCCTATATAACACTAGCCTTATGGTATAATACTAGCTAAATGGTATAACACTATATTGAAGGACTGTCGAACACATTATTATGTATAAAACTTAACATACTGTATAACACTAGCCTATGGTATAACACTAGTCTATGGTATAACATTAGCTTATGGTATAACATTATATTGAAAGACTTTCGATCACTTAGCTAGTGTATAACACTGTATAACACCAACTTATTTTTCTTAACATTCAATTTGTATAACATGAAGTTTAGTATAACACTATAACTTATCGATATATCGATAGGTCTAGCTTTTCCATATGTGACCTATGTACCCCTAGCTGGCAGACAGCTTTGGTCACACCTAGCAAAGACACACACACACACACACACACACACACACACACGCACAACAGGCTCAATTGAATAAGATTCGAGTGAGCTGTGAAGGCAAACAAGAAAGAGAGAGATAAAGACAGAGAGAGAAAGAGAGAGAGAGATAGAGACAGAGAAAGAGAGAGAGGGAGAGCTTGTGACAGAGAAAGCTATAGAACGGAGCCAAAGCCCCATTTGGTGGCCGAAGGGGCGACTTCTGGCTAAAGTGGGGGCGGGAGTTGGGGGATGTTCGTCTGGGCCAATACGCACCATGCGAACTTTTCGAGACTCGAGCAATTATGGCACTCCCCGAGCGAAAAAGATTCGCGAACAGCGACAGCGGCAGCAACAACAAAAAGACGAAAGAGACGTGCACAGCAAAGAAGCTGCAAAAAAAAAGAATTAAATACAAAAGTGCAGAGCAACAAATAAAAGTGGAGTACAAAACAAACGGCGGAAAGAAGAAGAGAAGCGAAAAAAGCAACTGAAAAAGCTCACAAAAATCGAGAGGCGAAAAAAAAATGAACTCGTGTAGGCATGTTGCCGACAGCAGCAGCAACAGCAGCGGCAGCGCCAGCGGCAGCGGCAGCAACAACTGGAAGAATTCATTCCAGTTCCTGCAGCCGCCGCCCCCGCAGCCGACGCTGTTTCATTGTATTTTTTTTGCTGTTTTGTTTTTGCTTTATGCATCGCTCGCCTTTTAAATTTCAAATACAAAGAGGAAAAAGAAGAAAAAAATAAAAGGTTTTTGGCTCAGACGTTGCGCATTTATTGATTTTTTTTATAACATTTAGTAGCAGTGTCTGTTAGACGAGAGCAGAGCAGCCCGCATGGCAACAATGCTCAGATCTAAATACATACATACAATGCATGCATGTGTGTGTGTGTGTGTGTGTGCGTGTGTGAGCGCGCTGCCTCTGGCTCCGCTGCTATTGCAACTTTTCGTTGAGCACAAAAGTAATGAAAATTGGAGATTTAATAATACACTCAGAGAGATAAACTTTAGTTAAGGCATAAGGACACTTATATATATATACATACATATATATACACACACACATAATGCCTCGCGGCTGCCGTAAAAGCTGACGGCCAACAACAAACTGTAACAAAAGGAATTACTATTGCTCTTATTATACATACATACATACATACATACATATGTATGTATGTGCATGCCTATTTACATACATAATATACTCGAACTGGACTCAACTGTACAAGGCTCAACTACAAAAAGTTTTTAAAGCAGCGCAGCGGCTGCGGCAGCGACAGCAGCAGGAACAAGCAACAACAAGACTTCGAAACCAAGGCGTAAGCCGTTAAATCTCAAAAGACGATGACAACACAAAGACAACGAAGCACACACATACACACACACACACGCACACGGGCAGAAACTACAATGTGCGCATCCAGGCGACAAATTTAAAATATGTTTTCATTTTCAGCTTTAAATAGCTGTTTGCCTAATGAAATCACTTTAATTTTAAATAAAAATAGTTGTGCTTAAGTAAATAATCAACTAACTATTATAATGCTAAATTATATCATATTATATAAATATATTAAATATACATATAATATAATCTCATTTTGATATTTAACCTATATAATTCAATGCTTTGATTCAAATTTAGTAAATGCTCTTATTAAAATACTACTAATTAGCTATACAATTCAATGCTTTGATTCAAATTTAGTAAATGCTCTCATTAAAATACTACTAATTAGCTCTTTGGTCTGCATTTGGCTTTGATTCAGCGCATAACACAAAGGACAAACTTGTGGGGTGGATCGATTCGGTTTGACATCCCCGGCAGCATAAAAGCTTTTGTATGCTGCAGGGACCAGACAGCAACTGAGCAAAAGCAACCGCGGCCGTGGCCGCGCCAGCAACAACATCAACAACAACAACAGCAGGAGTAGCAGCAGCTGCTGTTTATTGGTGTGCCTGAGCCCGTGCCTGTTCATGTGTGTGTGTGCGTGTGTGCGAGCACTTGCGCCTGTGTGCGTGCTTATTGGTTGGCTTGCAGCAGCCGCAGTCGCTGCCAATGGTAGCCGAGGCAGCGACTGCTGCGAATGCAGCTGACGACAGCGCTGCTTACGCATGTGCGTCGGCTTGGAAACCACTCGAAGCTTCGACCGAAGCCTCGCCAGGCGAAGCGCTAAAGCTGCAGCAGCTGAAAGTCGAAGCGATTGCCGAAGCTGTCATAACTGTATACACTCGCGCCTGTGTGTGTGTGAGTGTGTACGCACAGACACATACACATGCATGGGAATGGAGTGCAATTTGATAATTTGCTGAAATTAAACATGTAAAAACAAATATAATACGATGTGGGCGAGTCTCTGAACTCCTACGCAGCAGCAAAGGATGGCAACGCCGCCATGGCAACCAGCAGGCAGAGCAAGAGAGATAGCGTAAAAGAATATGAGCGGCAGGCGAAGAGTGGTGAAGAAAAGCTCAAGTAAAGTGAAATAAAAATTTGCTCCTAACATCAAATTGGTTAACCTGTGGCGTGACTCACAGCAGTCTGACATGAGAGCCATGCACTGAGAGAAAGGCGAAGGAGCTTAATGTGGAAAGCTGAATATTTAAATTTATATTAAATATATGAATATATGCATATATATTTATTTTATATAAAAACTTATTATTTTATATGCACATTTTTTAATCAATTTAGCTAAATTCAAACAGAAAAAAATGTATTTGCATTAATCTATTTAAATCAGGTTTGATACTTATTGAATATGATTTAATTTAATTAATTTTGTTTTTTTTTTCTGTTTTTTTACAAACTTTTTCTGTAATGCATAAATTAATGTCAACAAAAGTTTGCAAAAGTTAAATGTATTTAGTTAATATAATTGGAATAATGCGAAATGTGCATTACATACATATTCATATGTACGCGAGTGTACTCATGCATGCACACACACACACACACGCACACACACACATACATATTATAATTAGATTTTTGTAATGCTTTGTTATTGCTTTTAAAGGCAATTGTCAGATGCAGAGCAGAGCGCATGACTAATGTGTATTATAGTTATATCTACTTATGCACACATACATACATACACACAAACACACACACATACATGTGTATGTATGTATAGGGCTTATCTATTTTGCGTTTTAATACGCAATTCAAGAGTCGCAATACATGCATATAAGGACGTACGAATGAGAGTCACTGACGCAGGCCAACCAACTCGTGGGAGGGCAGCGGGCGGCGGCGGGGTATTTGCGTACATGATGAAGTAAGGAGAGTAAGGAGAGTGACAGTGTATGTGTGTGCACGGGACAGAGTGAGAGAGAGAGAGGGGGAAACTGTTATACTTGCTGCTGTACTCTGTGTGACGCACTGTGCAGAGGCGGCGGCAATGGCGGCGGCTATGACGTACAAGAGATTCTATTTCTTTTTTCCCTTTTTTTTTCATTCTTTTTTTTCATTTTTTTTTTTTGTTTTTTGTTTTGCGCTTATTTATTTATTTTTTTCGTAGGCGCTGCCACAGATGCGGCGCAAATTGTGTCCCTGTGTGCGTGTGCCGAAAGGGGTTTTCGCTGCCACTGCTTCTTCTCCTTTTGCTTTGTGCGCTGCTTCTTCTTTTTTTTTTAATTTTAACAAGGGGCTACTACTACGGGCATTCGGCAAAGCGGAAAAAAATTAAAAAGAATGTTTGCTATGTGTATGAGTGTGTGTATGAGTGTGTGTGTGTGTGTGTGTGTGTGTGTGTGTGTGTGTGTGTGTGTGTGTGTGTGTGTGTGTGTGTGTATCTGTATCTGTATCTGTATCTGTATCTGTATCTGTATCTGTATCTGTATCTGTATCTGTATCTGTATCTGTATCTGTATCTGTATCTGTATCTGTATCTGTATCTGTATCTGTATCTGTATATGTATCTTTATCTCTCTATTCACTACCCTATTATAGATCTTGATCGTCAGAGCTTGGTCATATTAATTAGCATCGATCAATTGAACTTGAGTCGACTTCTATTATATGTACATGCACAGCTTATTTTGATAGCTCAAAACCCTGAAGGTTTTAGATTTTTATTTAGTTTTATTTCATTGATATCCTATCGAGAGCCTCGTTATAGGCACATAGATGATATAACTTTGATCTTAACTGTCTTCAGCCTATTCGATTTGGTTCTGAAGTCTGCTTCAGATACAAGATTATATGATCTTAGGTATAGACTAATATCTATTGTAGCTTATTCCAGAATCTTCTTATAGATAAAGAAGATAAAGATTGAGACTTAATTACAATATTATTTCAATCCCTTATTTAGATTGTAATAGATCAATATAATATAATAGGTACCTTTATTTTATATTGATCTATTATAATCTAAAGATACTTTTGTTTGTAATAGATCTATATATAAAATATATAAACACATTTTTTTATATATATTCATAGACACCTCTATCTAGTCCCAAAATATTTTATATTCTTTATCAGCTATATCAGCTCCATAATTGTGCACGGCTTTATAGGGCATGTAGAACAAAGAGCCCTATATAGATAGAGATAAGTTCATTCCATGCTCGTCGCTCGCTATTTGGCAATGGCAATTGAGCAAGGGGCAAAGCGGAAATGTGTATCTAGATACACAAGTTGTGCCATGTGTTGTCTATCTATAGCTGTATTACCTGTGTCGGGCATAAGTGTGTGAGTGTGTGTGTATGTGTGTGTGAGTGTGTGTATATATATTTTGATAATTGTATAAGCGAAACATATAGCCATGCGACTGGATGGATGGCTCTGGACTGAACTCGACTCGACTCGACTCGACTGGACACCCATATAGCTGGAGCAGACTCCTGTTTTTGTATCTGGTTTTTGGTTACACATTATCTCTCTCTTTCACTCTCTTCCTCTCTCTCTTTCGCTCTCTGCATATAGTGCACAAATTTGGAGGGGTTGCCAAAGACAGACAAAAGACGCGCACGCGACGATGCAGATGAAGATGAAGATGAAGGCTGCTTAAAACACAACAATAATCAACCCTCGCACAAAGACCAAAACGTAAAACCAACAACGACAACAACAATTAAACTCAAATACTTTTCCAAACAAGTGAGAAAACTCTAGTCGGGCGTGACCGACTAGGAGATACCCTGAGCACCGTCGAATCTGTGTTTTTCATAGAATTTAGGGGGAAATTGGGACCGGTATCCAAAAAATAACAAAATTCAAAATTGCATAAAATCATATAAAGCTATATATAAAATTTGGTGTCTCTAGCTTAAGAGATGGGCGAGATAGAATTTTTTCGATTTTGTTTTTAATCGATAACAATTAATTGGGGATAGTTATCGATTTTTTAAAACAAACTCGATATGCGCGTGCTATACACGGACCTACAAAAAAAATTTCAAGTCTCTAGCTCTTATGGGGGCTGAAATCGGCGCGTTCAAACATACGGACAGACGGACGGGCGGACAGACGGACAGATGGACATGGCCCAATCGATTTCTCTTGTCGCCCTGATCAAGCATATATATACTTTATGGGTTCTGCCACGCCTCCTTCTGCCTGTTACATACATCCAACAAAAACATTATACCCTGATTTCCCATTTTCAATGGGCTCAGGGTATAAAAATGTAGAAGAAGAGAAAGACGCAGACAAAGTGCTCAAATGAATGAAATTAGATTGCCAAACGCCGTGGCAAATGAGTTGAGCAATATGTGCCAAGGGTTGAGGGTCAAATTGGAGTCAGGAAAAGGGAGGGGGAGGGGGGGGGGCGGTGTGGGCGTAGCTGCCGATGACGACATGTTAATTACGCATTGGATATGTGAGTTTCCGCCGAGAAACGGATACGCAATTTCTCGAGAGCAACAGGCAACGGGCAACGAGGGTTACTTTTCCCGTTGTTGGCTTAAACTGCGCAGCGAAAGCTGCAGCGCTACTCCGCCCCCACGCCCCCACCCTTAAGCTGGAATCAGTAGACTAGATCAATAAGCAAATGCAAGCGGGGGAGGGCATGGAAGAGAGAGAATGAGAGAGAGAGAGAGCGAGTGTGTGCCGCATTCATTGATTGAAATGACATTGAGCTAATCAAGCGAGCGAATCGTCCAAACACTTTTCGGCGCTGCCCCTAACGATTCTACACACACCCCAAGCCCTCCCCCTACGCCCCCCACGCCCCCACACACACGCAAAGCCAACCAATCTGTTTACCCCAATTATTTACTAGGTGTTAAATAAGTAAGAACAATTCCCAAACACAAATTCACATCAATGGAAAAACACAAAGGTCGATCGATGAAAATATGGAAACTTTTGGCAAAGCAGTTCCATTTTCTAGATGAGCATTTCCAGCACATGATCATAATATTTATAAAGCGAATCGTATGGGAGAATATGTAGTTTTATATCTAACTGATTTTTGGCTAGATCTATTATGATCTGCCTAGATCTATCATAGAACCATCTTGATAGAAGATCTGCCTCTACTCAATATTACAGATTTCAATTTGATCGAATAATAAATGGAAATGAGAGTAAGAATATAGAATAATTATTTTTAAAACTACAAAATATTTATCGTATTGAAATTCATAAAGGTTCAATAAACTTTCAGCTGGTAAAGCCTTAAAAAGAATTGATAAAATGTATTACTAATTTGTATATTATATAATAATAGCTATGAATAGAGGGAAAATATATTAAAACTAACAATTTTTGTTAAAATAATTTAATTAATAAATATATTAATAATTTTATATAAATTAATTTATAGTTTAGTTTGATTTTATACTAATTAAAGTCATTTTTCAAAATATAAATATATTTATAATTAAAATATTATACATATAAAATTACATTAAATTATTTAATTTTTTAGTAATTAAAGTAATTTTTTAGTAATTAAAGTAATTTTTTAGTAATTAAAGTAATTTTTTAGTAATTAAAGTAATTTTTTAGAATACTAATATATTTATATTTTAATTTTTTTATTTATTTATTTATTAGCTACAAAATTAAATGTAAAATCATATATTTTTTCACTTATAGCCATATGATTTATATATATGTGTCGATTACAATTTATAATTTCATTTCATTTAATAAAAAGTTAAAAAAAAAAAAATTACAATAATTTAAAAATTTAATATAAAGTCAAATAAACAATATATATTTTGTTCAGAGAAATAGCAGTGCAGCTTAAAGTAAGAAATTGAGAAATATAAGTTGAAAGAATAATTTTTATATATATTATTCACTGAAATTAATGAGATTTGAAAAGAGAAATGTCATTGTACATTTTATTATAATAATAGTAATAATAGATATTATTAGTAAAATCATATTTAAGCACCTTTACTCATGTTTTATTATAATACTATATAATAATAGGATGCTCACTCAAATCTATTATTATTAGCCCCTCTATCATAATATATCTAAGGCAATTCAAGACAGCTGTCTGTTAAACAGCTTCGGGCCAACTACTTTAGGGTTTTGTAACACCCAAAAATTGTGCAATAGTCGCAATTTCTTGCGGCTGACTCAATCGCTCAAGCGGGTCAGCAGGTGCTAATGATGGTGGTGGTGGTGGTGGTGGTGGTGGTTGTGCACCACTCAAATGCAATGTATATAAACATTTATATATATAGACTGTCGCTGGCAAGATGACGCATAAATAGGAAAGGTATACATACATATATCTAAGTCTATATATAAACACATGTGCTGCACACGTACATACACATATTTATTTTTATTTATTATTGACATTGACATTGAAATTGAAATACAAATAATACATTTCTCAGTTAGTCATAAATAAAGCAATACAACACTGCGATATGAGCACATACATAGTATGCTCACAAAAATAGCAGTGTTCACAAAAATAATAGTGCTCACAAAAATAGCAGTGCCCATAATAACAATAATAAAGCTGTACTACACATTAGAAGATACTTTATATATATATATCATATATCCATATATGTCATATTTATAGACACAAAAAACTTATGTTGACAGAAAAACCTATATAGAAGATATAGTAGGTACATAAATATATATAGGGAGTAGTAGATGCACTTACATTTTGTAATTAAAGAAATATGAGAGAGAAGATATATGACTATAGATACAGATATATGTAGATAAATGTCTATAAGTCCATCTACATATAAACATTGAGCTCCAATTTTGATACATGTATGCATATATACATGAAAACTTCTAGATTTACAGAGATATATGCATATAAACTCATAATTAGTATATTGTATATATAGATATAACTACAATAAAGGTAAATATGTAGAAAGAGAAGGGTTATAGATACATTGAATATGAATGTAGATAGAGACATATAAAGCAGCGATATCTATATCTATCTTTATGGATATCTATAGATATAGATATGCATCTGTAGATTCATAAAATATTATAGATCTATATGTATCAAGTTTTTAATCCGAAACTTTTGTCATGTTTTATGGAAATCTAACAAATTTCTTGAAGAAATAAGACCTCAACCAATTCTTAGATTCAAATTCATGAACCCAATCGAACTGAATTGAAACTCAGGAGACGAAAGTATTGTGAAACATAAGTCGAAAAAGAGGAATACCTATAGGTGTAGGTGTGATTATAACACATGCTCGCTCTCAAAGTGAGCTGGGTATATTGTGGTATATACAATATATAGTATATACAATCTGTATTTATATATAGAATAAGATAAGTTCAGTATTTAAAATCTGCGTGTCAGACTGAAAACGTATATCTTACATTGTTTTAGAGCAAACCAGGTGGATCTCTCTGGGTCTACTCCATAGATAAGCTATATTTTATGCGGAAATTATTGATTTTTGAAAATGCTGAGCTACTTTGCCACCGTGAACGAGTATATGCAGTGCTTAGACACCATAAGAAATGAGTTTTATGCATAACAGATAGTAGATATAGATATAGATATAGACAGAGATATAGATAAGTCTATGTATCTGTATCTATTTATATATATTCGATAAGTAGATACAGATACATACAGAAAGATACATATAGATATAATTTAGGTGTTTTAGGTGTTCTACGTAGCGATGTTGCAGTTGCAGTTGCACACTCACACACTCACACAAAGAGAGAGAGAGAGGAAGAGAGCCTTGGAAACATGACTAACCGAAAGGTGGACTCGTTGCCCGTTGCCCGGAGAGAAGGTCGTCGCTGTGCATTGTTTGACTGTTTTGTTTGGTCCTTCCGTTGCGCCCGAGTGCCACAACAATGCGAGCCGCAGAGGGCGAGGAGGAACAGGAAACCAACCGGTGACGCACACATAACGAGCTGCCTCACCTCACACACACACACACGCACACACACCCAGCATAAAAGCAAGAATTGTGTATCTACAGCAAATGCTTATAAAGTTCCTAAATAAAATTTGTCATACCTAAAGTACCTCATCGCTATGACGCACCGCTCGGAAATATCTGGATGACGAGCCGGCCAGAGGAATGTTAAATATCTAGATAAACTATCGGAACTTAGACGATGGATAAGGTATATTTATTTTGATATAAATAAATATATAGAATCCATATTTAAGCTTGATTGGGTAAAGGGAATATCAAGAAAGAGAGAGAGGAAGAGGGAGAGAAGTAAATATATATGATCGAGACTGAAATTTTTCTTAAAGCTTTGATTCTACATTTTTATACATAGAGCATATAGCACATAAGTCTGAGAACATCATATACATTGCTTTACCCCTTCATTCATCTATTCGCAATTATCTCCAGAGAACTGCCCTAGCTCCAGAACTACACTTTGAATATCTTTCTTCCCATATATCCAAATTTCTCTTCTTCTTCTCTCAATTTCTCCAAGATCAATAATAATAATAATAATCAACAAATTTTGTGGATTTATTAAGCCTTTATGAAAGAGTTTAAAGTGCCAAATCGGAATCTCAAAATAGAAAATTTACCTCTCAAATAATATACTGTAGGCTTAGTCAGTTTGAAATCTTGTAATATCTAGTAAATGTTAATATTTGTTAAAAAGTCAGCTGCAGTAGCTGAAACTCCACTTTTTCTAAACACTTTTTGAAATTTTTAATAAAGTTATTTTTAAGAGTTATCAGTTGAGTTTCTTTCACTTTTTTCTGATTTCAAGTGCAAAATTGAAATCTTCAAATCCTGCGAAACCTGACCAAATCATGCTGACCTGTTTTATTATTTATTTTGAAACATAGTTTTTTTTCGGCTAGCTATTAGATCTAAAATGCATGATAAAATATTTGAAGCAGTTTCTATTATATATGATATGATATGATATGATCTGTTATGATCTGATATAATCTAATAGAAATGTGACGAAAAAATGGTGTCCATAAAAATAGTAGCGCCTGACGTGTCTAAATGTTGCACAACCAAATTAGTTGTTAATAAAAATTTGGAAATTAATATTAAAATATATTTTATAACCATTTTTTTTTTGAATTGAATTGAATTGAATTGAATTGAAATATTTTACTGTTGCACATGAAGGACAATATGCAGGTCAGGACTATTAAGACATATATATTATATATATTATATATATTTCTTTTTTGAATTGAAGATATTTTATTGTTGCACATAAAGGATACTATGTAGGTCAGGACTTCGGCAAAAGAAGTTAACAAAATTTGATTGTTCATAAAAATAGTAGTGGCGCCTTAAGAGGGGCGAAAAAAAAAAACAATATTTGAGTCTAACGAGTCTAACTCTTATGTTTTATATGAATTGGACTAATATTAAGTACACAAAAATATACCACATATATATATAGTACATATATAATTAGTGATAAGCAACTAACAATGATAAGCAGTCTAAATTCGCATCATGTTCTAATGAATGAATTGAGTTGAAGTGAAATCGACTTACATAAATACATATAATATATATAAATATATGTGTTTATATATATATAATTTTGATAACATAGCACACACACACACACACTGATGCTGCTGAAGTTCAAGAGCTTTCTAATCGGCTTTTCCTTTATGTTTTTCATGGCAAACTATGCTAAAAATATCTTTCGAACTAGATTAGAAAACGAAATGAAAACAATTTTAATCTATATCTATGGCCTGATATTTGTTTTGTTTGTTTAAAGGTTCATTGTACGCATTAGTTCGAGTTTACTGTAATTACAGCTGAGTGTCTTTGCCTCTGTCTCTGTCTTTGCCTCTGCCTCTCCCTCTGTTTGCTTGTGCAACTTTACCTTAGCAACAAAACTTGGCTCAAATAACGTTGCAGCTGCCTCAACTTATAACAAGCAACACTCGTTGTTGCAGCTCTTGCTCTTGCCACAGTCAACACACTAATTTGTCAAAGGAATCTTAAAATTTGCATTTGAAGAGTATCCTGAGATTCTCTCAATTATATATGCAATATCTTTATATATATATATAACTAACTATCAAATATCCAAGATCAAGATCAAGATCTTAAATTTCACGTCTTTCCATTTCTAGAATTCTACCTAGAAGCAACAGCAACAGTGGCCCCTTGAGCCGTCAACAGCAAATGCATTTTAGGGTGAACCTTAACCTAAGCTCAGCGCCCATAAAAGTGAGCCTCAACTCCTTTGCAAAATGCATTTGGCAATGGCATTCAAATGTGGTTAGAAAGTGGTTTCCAAATGTTTTTTTTTATAAAAATCGTATATTTATATATATTTTATATGCATATATTATATTTTTATAACTAATTTATTTTTTATTGTTTTTTTAATTTTATAAAATATTTTTATAATTTTTTTTTTTAATTTTTATAAAATATATAAAACATTTTTATAATTTTTTTTTTAGTTTTTATAAAGTATATAAAATATTTTCATAATTAATTTTTTTTTTAATTTTTGTAAAATATTTTAATATATTTTTTTATTTTTATAAAGCATATAAAATAATTTCATAATTAATTTTTTTTTTTTAATTTTTATAAAATATTTTTATAATTCATTTATTTTTATAAAATGTATAAAATATTTGTATAACTAATTTATTTTTATTTTTTTGTTAATTTTTATAAATGTATATGTATTATATTTTCATAACAAACTAGTTATTATTTTATTATATATAATAAATATTATTTAATTTTTAGAATTATTATTGCTATTATTATTATGCATTTTTTATTTTATTTTTTTCATTATTAATTTTTATTTTTTTATTATTAATATTATCTATTTTTTAATTTTTTTATATTATTATTTTATATTTATTTTTTTTTATATTTTTTATTTTTATTATATTATATTTTTTAGAATTATTATTGCTATTATTTTTATGCATTTCTTTTATTTTTGTTATTAATTTTTTATTTATTTTTTTTTTTTTTAATAATAATTATTTTGTTTTTCTTATTTAATTTTTTATTTATTATATATTTTGTGGCACATTTTAAAAAAACAACTTACATAAAAATCTTTGTAAAACAAATAATAAATGTCATCATCAAGATTGTTGTTGTTGTTGCTGCTGTTGTTGTTATTGTTGTTGTTGTTGTTGGTGACGGTGGTGTTGTTGGTGGTGCTGGTGGTGCTATGTTGCAGTTGTTGATGCGTGCTGCTGCTGTTGTTATTGTTGTTGTTGTTAGTATTATTGTTATTGTTGTAGCTGTAGCAATTGTTGTTGTTGTTGTTGTTGTTGCTATAGCTGCTATAGTTGTTGCAACTGTTGCTGTTGCTGCCTAAGAGTTGCTGTTGCTGCTGCTGCAGATGCAACACGGGCTGCTGCTGCTGTTGTTGTTGTAGTTGTTGTTGTTGTTGCTGCTGCGCGACAGTTGCAAACGTTTGTTGTTGGGGTTGTTGTTGTTGCTGTTGCTGCTGCTGTTGCAATTGGTGATGGTGTTGTTGCGGTTGTTGCTGGTGATGAAGTGATTGCTGATGCTGGTGCTGATGCTGATGCTGATGCTGGTAATGTTGTTGATAGCTTTGCGCTTGCAATTGCCAATTTTGCATTGCACATGTGTATTATATATGCATACATAGGCGTCTGTATTTCTCTGTGCATGCGTATGTATGGGTTCGCGCTGTACGTGTGAACTCGTATATTCGCGCTGCTCACATGCACGCACACACACATGCATATGGAGACAAATATGTGTGAAGCGCAATTTCGTTTCGCCAACTAGAGTGAAGCACTGCACAGAAAAAAAAAAACGATTCGCATTTATTAATTGCGATTGCAATTGCAATTGCAATTTCAATTAATTTCTTCTATTTTTTGCCTTTATTTATTTTTTTTTTCGCTTTCGCTTAGAATTTTACACACACACAAGCGCACGCACGTACACTGAGGTAAACAATAAATAAAATACACTTTTTTCTCTTCTTCTTCCTCTTCTTATTTGTTGTTCTAGTTTTATTACACGCGCGTTCTCACTCACACTCACTCACACTCGCACTCACACTCCTTCACTCACTCACTCGCTCGCTCACTCTTCTTCTCTCTCTCTTTCTCTGTCGTTCGCTCTCTGAAAATTTTTCGCAATATTTGTTTTGCACGCACTTTTTTGTTGTTGTTTTTTTTTCTGTTACTTTTGTTGTTGCCTTTTCGGTTATATTAATTTCAAGTGTTGCCTTGTTGCTTTCAGCTCACTTTTGTTTATTTGCCTTTGTTTCACTATTATTATTATTATTCTTTGTATGCAGTGAATTTGATGTTTTTAAGCTCGGTTTGTTTAGACTTGAAATGGGCTCAAGGTAAAAATGTTGTATCAACGACCGAAACGCGACGATGACGGCGACAACAACACCACGACGGCGATGGCGACGGCGACGCCGACGGCAGCTGCGACGTTGACTGCGACGCCGAGCAGCTGCAGCTGATGGGCTGTTATAATTTGTTGATCTCTCGCACTCGCACTCGCACACACGCACGCACTCAGCCACACACGCACACATACATATATGCGTGTGTGTGCATGCAGAAGGTAGCAGTAGTTGGTCCCATTGGGCTGTGTAGCGCGCCCTTCAATTACTCTCCCTCTCTCTCTCTATCTCTCTCTCTTCTACCTCTCTTGATATTCAACTTTTTTGACACGCACACACAGAAAAAAAAACGACAAAAATCATTGCTTAGGTACACTGCAAAAATAAATTGTTATTGCAAAACGGAGTGTAAAAAACAACAGTAAACAAAAGAAGACATACACACACACATGTACATATAAATATGTATATACATGCACACATGTATTGGTATATAAATTAATTTGCCGCAAACAAAAATCGCGCGTTGTTGTTATTGTGTTTGTTATTTTGACTGAGCTCAAGCAGCCGACGACGAATGTGTCGCCTCGCAAATGTCGATGACGACGCCACGACGACGTCGACAGCGGCAGCAGCTGGCAGCAAGCATGCATGCACACGCACACGCACACACACACATACGTATGCACACAGCGTGCAGGAGTTTCGAGAGAGTGCGAGAGTAGCAGCGCAAGAGAGCACATAGGGCGCGCGTGTTGTTGTTGTTGTTGTTGCCGGTGTATGTTTAATGCTGCTATTTTTTTTTCGCCTCTCCCTCTACCCCTTCCAATGACTTTACATTTGCTTTTGCCGTTGCTTTTGCATTTGCTTCTGATTTTGCTTCTGATTTTGTTTCTGATTTTGCGGCTATTCTACAGCGCATTGTCATTGTCTCAATTTGACCCTGTATATGCAATACTCACATACACACACACACACTCACACGCAGGCAGACGAGAGCGCTAAGGTACACAACACTAACAACGCAATAACAAAAATAGTCTAACTGTTCTTATTGTCGTTGAGAAAGCGGAAATAAGCGAAGCGCAAATTGCAACTAGCCAAACCCCAGCCCGAGGCCGAGGCATGCGAGCGCACCGTGGGGCGGCACACGCAAAATGACTGACAAAACAATGATAATAACAACATGCGATATAGACATTCGCAGTGGAATTAATGAAGGTATTTATATTTAAGACTATCTGTTACACTGTGAACAACTGGTGTTTGATCAGCTTTCATTGAATATAATATTATTAATTTTTCTAAATTAAGAGTATTTTAGTATTAATTAAATGTCAATTAATTGAAATATTTTCGAGTTAAGAGAGGTTGAAATTATTAATTTTTGAATAGAGTTGTTCAATTTGTGAATGAAGAAAATCATTTTTATGTATACACTGTACAAAATGATCAGGTTTTTTTTAAATTAAATTGTATTTATTTATTTAAATTAATTTTAGTATTATTTAAATGCCAATTAATTGAAAGATTTTCAAGTTAGGAGGTTGAAATTTTTAATTTTTAAATTGAATTGGGCAATTTATGAATGCAGAAAATCATTTTTATGTATACACTGTACAAAATGTTCAGGTTTTTTTTAAATTAAATTGTATTTATTTATTTAAACTAATTTTAGTATTATTTAAATGCCAATTAATTAAATGATTTTCGAGTTAGGAGGTTGAAATTTTTAATTTTTGAATAGAGTTGGGCAATTTGTGAATGAAAAAAATCATGGCTATAAATAATAAATACACTGAGCAAAATGCTTGAATTCTGAGGAGATTCTTTTAAGTTTTACTATAAAAACTCAGCTTTTATATATGAAATTACTATATTTTAGAGAAATAACTCAAAGAAAATAAATTCCTAGTATTATATTATTATATTTTATATCATATTAAGTGATATATAGATATATAACATAAAATATAGGTAATATATGATATATGATATATATTATATATTATATATATTTATTTCATATCATATCCTATCATATCATATCATATCATATAGTATCATATCATATAGTTTCTATCCTATTTTATTCCTATCATATCATATCATATAGTATCATATCATATAGTTCCCATATAGCTCAGTTATTACAGGTCATTCATGGCATTCTTTACAGTTATTTCGTTTAGATAACGCTGCTCTAGGAGCTTTCCAGCTGCGCCTTGCTCTTGAGAGTGTCTAGAAAAAACCTTATTGCGAGCGACATTCATAACTTCTATTGATTCTACGGTTGATTCTATATACATATACACATATATATATATATACATATAGATATGTATGTATTTGTGTATAATGTATAATGAATTGTTTAACTGTTGCCACGAACAGCAGCAGAACAACAAATTCTAGCTGAACTTTAGACAGATGAACCCCCAATAACTGTATATACATATATATAAAACAAATATATATACATATATATACACATATTTATATATATTTATATACAAAAGCACTTGGCATGCTCGCCTTTCGTACATTATGTATCTGTATCTAAACAAGCGAGAACTCTGGGCAGCCAGAGCAGGCCAAGCCAAAGTAAATGCTTCTTTTTCATTTCTTTTCTTTTTCTTTCTCTCTTTTTTGAACCGGTTGAAGTCATATTTGCCACCGTGGAAGTAGTAGAAGTAGAAGAAGACCTGGAGGAACATGAAGAGGAGGAGGAAGAGGAAGAAGCAGCAGCAACAGCAACAGTCGATTGCGTTGCGGACGTAAGCATCGAATGGAAGAAATCGCTCGTTCAACTGCTATTTCTTCAAATCTTCAAACTAACTGAGGATGAGGAAGTTGCGAGAGAGAGACAGAGAGAGAGAGAGAGGCAGAGAGATGGCGCGAAGGTAACGAGAAGTTACTGTAAAAGATCGAATGGAAAAGGGAGTCTAGAAGCAGATCTAAGTGTCTTATATGGGTTATATATATCGATAAATATAAAATTATATCGATAAGTAGCTAATATCTATATGTAATATAATAGCTATTGAACAATAGCTAGAAAACAAGTCTAGATTCAGATCTAAGAATCTTTTGTAGTTAGAGGCTATATATCGATAATAAGTTATAAATAGCATATAATATCGATAAATAGCTAAGAATGTCTATAATATATCGCCTGCTATGCCATGTTTAGAAAACAAGTCTAGAATCAGATCTAAGAATCGTTTGTGGTTAGAGGCTATATATCAATATTAAGCTAAATATCGATAAATATCAAATAATATCGATAAATAGCTAAGAATGTCTGTAATATATCGCCTGTTATGCCATGTTTAGAAAACAAGTCCAAGAAGAATCGTTTGTGGTTAGAGGATATATATCGATAATAAGCCGTATTATCGATAAATATCAAATTATATCGATAAATAGCTTATAATGTCTGTGGTATAAAGCCTGTTATGTCATGTCAAACTATAGCTAGAAAACAAGAATCTTCTGTGTTTATAGGCTATATATTGATATTAAGCTATTCTATCGATAAATATTACATAATATCGATAAATAGCTAAGAATATCTGTGATATATCGCCTGTTATGTCATGTTAAAATATAGCTAGAAAAGAAGTCTAAATCAAATCTAAGAATCTGCTGTGGTTATATGCATTATATATAGATATTAGGCTATTAGGCTATAATATCGATAAATAGCTTATGTCTGTAGTATAAAGCCTGTTGTGCCATGTTAAACCATAGCTGGAACACAGGACTCTTCTGTGGTTATAGCTTTATATCGATAATAAGCTATACTATCTATAAATATCAAATACTATCGATAAATAGCTAAGAATGTCTGTGGTATATCGCCTTATTTATTATAATGACATAACATGGTGAACTCTAGCTGAAAAAGAAGTCTCGATTTAGAATCTAAGAATCGGCTGTGGTTATAGGCTTTATATCGACAATGACCTATATATCGATAAATATCAAATACTATCGATAAATGAGCTAATAATGTCTATGGCACATCGCCTGTTTTGTCATGCTAAGCTCTAGATGGCAAATAGGTCTAGATTCAGAATCTAAGAATCTGTGCTTTGGTTATAGGCTATCGATACTATCGATACATATCAAATAATATCGATAGTATATGTTCAGGTATGTCATTTCATGCATTTCATTTGCTTTGCTTATATGTGTCTAATAATCGATCAACAGTTGTCGATAAGCGATCGATACACATTCAAGATTAATAACAATATCGATAACATGAGGAGCTATCAACTATCGATATACATATTTATGGTGTTTGCTTTAGAAGCTTTAGCTTATATAGCTGAAGAGATGATATCTGATGAGATATCGTATATAATAATATATGTATATACATATGTATTTATTTATTTATATACATATATACATTCATATACATATTTACATAGTAAAATGTCGTGCAAGTTCGTCTGTGCCTCATGCCCGCTCTTCAGCTTACAAGCTCTAACTGTACCCCTGCCCCTCCCATCACTCCTGCCTCTTCTTCTCTATCACTCTCTCTCTCTCTCTCTGTCTCTCTCCTTGCTTCTCCCACTTGCCAGCATGTTCTAGCTTCAATAAGCAGCGGAAAAAACACACACACACATACAAAGCGAAAAAATTATGTATACACACGCCAATCGGTTTATATCTGAGATAATGTGTAGGTATGTATATATACATACATATATATATGTATGAGTGTCTGTGATGCGAAGGTGAGGGGAAAAGGGAGCAGGGAGAAGAGGCGGGCAGGCAGGCAGGCAGAAGGCTGGCAACAAGCGACAAACATTGGGTAGGACGACGACTGGTCGATTAAACCGAGAGCCTCAACTGCCTGGTGGAGGGAGGGGCAGGGGGCAGAGGAGCAGGGGGGGTCGCAAACAGTTACCTCATGCCGCCGCTCACTCCGCCCCTATATTCACCCCGCGCACAACACACACAAAACGGCTCTTTGATAATTTCTCGCTCATTTTCAGACTCGTCGTGAGCAGCAGCAACTTCTTCTTGCCCCACCTGCCCCCCCGTCAGCCCCCCTCAGCACAGCCCACCCATAAGCCCGTGTCTGTGTGTATCTGTAAAATCTCGCATTAATTCTAATAAGAAGGAAAAGTATCTGCATTGCTGACATCTTTCATAGGTAACTAGTGTTTCCACCGCGAGCCCACAGATGGCGCTGCACAGTTGGTCAAATGCAATACAAGAGTAGCGGACTCCCAATTGGAATGCCATTTCGATTCCAATTGGATCTGGGCTAAAGTTCAGTTTTAGGCAGCGCTTACTGTACTTAACGTCAGCTATCGCCCGCTATTTTGGCCACATTCGATAGCAATTGATATGCTGAGGTATGCGTGCGCTCGACTATGTATCCAGCAGATACATAGCACAGATACGATATCAGCGGGCAGCAGCAACAACAAGCAACAGCAACAAGAACCGTTATCTCGTTTGCGGTTTTATGCAAGAAGCAAACAAATACGTGATTTGCGGTACATCGGCGACAATATGCCACTGAAACAGATATGCCCAAATATATACATACATACATATACACATACATACATGTGCATGTGTGCACACACACATACTGCAAATACTTTTCGGGCTTGCTAAGTATGTATATAATAGCATCTAGTATATGGCATACACACACACATCCACACATACATATGTATATAGAAGAAACACAGCATAAAGAACAAACGAAAAAAAAAAACCAAAAAAAAAGGCAAAACACAAAACAGAGTCCAAAAGAGGCGTTCGCAAAAGAGCAAAGCTTGTAAAAAGAAAAAAACTCGAGCGAATTTAATAACTGTTTTTTTTTTGTAATTTATATAAATACCCTAGCTAATGTGATAGCGGGTATATGCTAATAGAAATTAAATTACAAATTAAATTACAAAAAAAAAAATAAAATAAAAATAAAACAAATTAAATTAAATTAATAAATAATAATATAAATAAATAAAATAAAATATTTAAATAAATAAAAATAAAAACAAAATAAATGAAATTAATAAATAAGAATATAAATAAATAAAATAAAATATTTAAATAAATAAAAATAAAAACAAAATAAATTAAATTAATAAATAATAATATAAATAAATCGAAAATAAAAAATAAATATAAACAAAATAAATTAAATTAATAGATAATATAAATAAATAAAATAAAAAATTAAATAAAAACTAAATAAATACAAATAAAATTAAAAATAAAATAAATTAAATTAAATTAAATTACATTAATATAAATTATATTAGCTTTTGGGGCTTGAATACCGTCTTGGTAAATTTCAATAAAAATTTGTTGGATGAAAAATATTCTATCCCAAATATTTAAGAAAAATTAAATTAAATTAAATTAATATAAATTCTATTAGCTTTTGCCAATTGAATGGGAATTGCAACCTTCAGCACTTTCAGAAAATTTCAATTGAAAAGTTTTTTTATTGGAAAAACCTTTGCCCCAAATCAGGATGACAAAAACGAATTAGACCAGTCTATTGCCAGTATCAAAAGTTTTATGAACATGGAAATAATCTCTTGCCAGCAAGAGATGGAAAAGGCAAATTTGATCAAAATGGAGACTACAGAATTTTTATTAAATGTTTTGTATATTACAAAAAAAAATTGCGTTTAAATTGGTCTAAAAAGAAACGAAGTTACTGAATGAAACGAAATTATCAAATACGAAATTACTAATTACGAAAATACAAATTGTTAATTAAAATCCTAGATGTTAATCCAAATATTTGTCTAAAATATTGTGTTTATCACTAAGTTGTAATGTCGTCCAATATCTAGTGCTACATAGATACACAGATACATAGAAGTTAATCTTAATAATTTTATCAAAGTTTGTCTAAAATATTGTGTTTATCACTAAATTTGATATCCAACATTCAGTGCTTTCAGTGCATTCGGTGCACTATCGTTCTACTGAACATAGCTGTATGTGTATACAGTGTGCCACTAAAGTCAGTATACCTCTCTATAAATTTTAACGAAACACATATACAAATGTAAATATGTATATGTATATGCCTATATGCCTATATGCATGCCTTTAATCTTCATCAATCATGTAGAATTGCGATATATTTTCAAAATTATTTTTAGTTTGATATTTTTGTTAATAATCAAAAAATATTTCTATTCCTATTTCTATTGAAGTTGTTTTTAATAATCAAAAGATTTTATATTTCTTCTACTTCTATTGAATCTGTTGCATTTAACATTTCCAGTTCCGAAATAAAGAGAGATCTTGGATATAAAATCTCGAACAAATGACTAAATTAGCATTAGTAGTTTTTTGCTGTAATTAGTTTTAGCTTATGAATCTTTCGAAACGTCTAAATATCGTAGATCAAATATCTATGGATTTAGTTAATCGCTGTATATATTAGTTCGGTCATTGAGTAATTTCGTTTGAATGAAACAGCTGATCGCAATGAATTGTATATGTATATATATACATATATATTGGTATCATATGCATCTATACACACATACACACACATACGCAAACATATGCCGCTCTGTTCACAAAAATAGCAGTGCAACTGAGCACAAAAATCGTAAACAATAAAATTTAGTTTTATTTAAACACAACATTTTGCAAAACAATTTAATCACAACTAATATAAAGATTTTTTTGTATTTCTTATGAATTTAGCAAGAAAAATTAGTCAAAATGTAGTTAATTTAGTTGTTCACAAAAATATTAGTGACTGCTAAAACACCAGAGAAAAGACAAAAAAACAATTTTGACATTGATCTAAGCCCATTCAGACATATAAATTGCATTCTTGAGACTAAATGAATAAATAAATATAAATAAAATAAATATAAAAAAATATATATATATAAAAAAATATATATTAAAAAAATAAATATAAAAAAAATATAAATAAAATAAATATAAAAAAATATATATTAAAAAAATAAATATTATTTTTTTATATTTATTTTATTCATATTTTTTTTTATTTTTGTATTTATTTTAAAAAATTGAAAAAAAAATGTATATAAAAAATAAATATAAGCATAAATATAAATATAAATAAAATAAATACAAATACAAATAAAAATATATAAACAAAAATATGAATGAAATAAATATAAATAAAATTGAGCTTCTGCCTGTTGCATAAATTAGCATAAAATGATTAAGTCAATTACAAATATTTAAATAAAAAATAAATAAAAATGATATTCATGTAAAATAGCGTAAATTGCTGAACCAAACTGGGCACATATTTCAATGTACATATTTCCATGAAACACCCTGTATGCACAACTGCCTGCATTTCGATTGACTTTTGGAATCTGCTGTGAAAACATTTTAGTGCTTGTTAATTAAAATCCAAAATGTTTGCTTTATACGCAAATACACACACACACACACACACGCACACAAAGGTATCTCAAAATTCCACTACCTACATATATATATATATATACATATGTGTGCGTGTAAGTAAATATGTACACAAGTTTCGCCTGGCACACACACACGCACGCACATTTAATAAACTGAAACAACAACAACAACAATTACTGTTTTTTTTTTGCAATTGGGATTCAAAAGCATCAAACAGAAATTTGGCCCACATTTTTGCGCATCCATTTTGCTCAGTTGTTCTGCACAAATGTTCTTTCCAGTTAGAGTTGGTGGGTTTGCACATACATACGCAGATATTTTCGTATGTACATGCACATATACACCACACAGACGAAAACACACCACACAGCACACACCCCTCCTTCCCTATCATTCTACACCTTATATCCCTTGCCAAACGTCACTGTGTGGCAATATTTTTTTTTCCTCATTGCCTTTTGCTTTGTTTTGTTCAGTTCAATTTTCGTTCTCGCTCTCGCTCTGGCTGCGACTGTGGCTCTGGCTATGGCACTGGCACTGGCTCTGGCTCTGGCTGTGGCTCTGGCTCTTGCTCTCACTTCGCCCGTTCGCGCTTTGAGCTGCCTCTCGACAGAGCGCTTATTGTGTGTGTGTGAGTGTGTGTGTGTGTGTGCTTTCCGCACCTCATCATTTGCTCTCGCCGCACAGTGCTCTCTGTCTTGCTCGTTCTCTGCACTTTGGCACTCGTTTAAGCATCATCATACGAAATTGTTTAAAGTTGGAACAAAATGCATTGCACAAGAAAAAAAAGTTTATATACAGAGAAAGAGTATGCACCCACACACACACAGACACACACTGCACTCGCTCTCTTCACTTTTTTTTCTTTTTTTCCGTTACTCTCGCACTCTGCTTTGATGCTATTGTGCTTGCTCTCTGTAACGGCACAATACACAAATATTAAAGGAGAAGAAGAAAAAAAAAGCACAAACACACAACAACAACAATATCAATTTGTGAGCAGAATTAACGCGGATAACAAAACTAAAAACAACGAAAAAAATGCTTTTTCGTTACCGTTTTGATTTTGATGGCGTTTGAATTGCGACTGAAACTGAATGATGCTGTTGCTGCCTCTGGCTCAGCTGCTGCCTGCTGCCTGCTGCTGCTGCTGCGGCTGCTGCTGCGTCTGCTGCTGCTGCTGCTGCCTGACGTCGCTTTGCATTCACGACGACGACGTCAGCAAACGCAGCGGGCAGCAGCAAAGAAAACGGCAAACGCCAACAGCAACTGGACTGGGCGTGGGCAGGCTGCGTAGCATCCAGGAGGGGGGCGGTGGGCGGGGTGAGGTCGAGTTAGGCAGGGCGGCGTCTCTCTCGCCTAGCCGCATTTTCAATTTAAACGCGTGCACACACACACACACACACGCATACCCTTCACACACACACATGCGACTGCACGCAGCAGCAGCGACGTCGACGCTGGCAGCGCTTTGGCTAAGAGTTCCCAATGCGTAGACGTCGACGCGCAGATTTTTTTATTTTACGTTGTAGGTCCAAGCCTACCCACAGCAGACCCCACATGTTGCCCCCCCCCCCCCCCCCCCCCCAACCACCACTACCCCCCACCCACTCTCTCTCTCACTCGCTCTCACTCGCTCTCACTCCAGGCAAGGCAACCAATACGCCATCCATCCATAGCATGTTGCAGCGCCAGGCGGCAGGTCGCAACTCAATCGCACAACGCGTCGCGGCGTCATCGTGGTTAGAACTCGTGTACCGAACGGCACCTTGTGCCACCCCCCCCCCCCCCCACTGCCCCCAACTAGCCCCCACACACTAGTGCCACTCGTTATACACACCTTGGTGGGGCAGGTGGAAGGTGGCAACAATTGCGCTGCAGCGCCCCAACTATTCGAAGCAGCAATTTCGTGGCGCATCTCCTCGTCGTGCGAGATGCGCACCCCAACTGCAGCTCTCGCCGCCAACTAACCAAATTAATGGCCAAGAAGCACCGTTAGCTAGCCCCAGCCAACTCGGCGGAGGCCATAAAGTGTCCAAGTTGAGAGGGAACAAATTGTTAAGATGCCCGGGAATATTTGGAAGCTAATAGGCCTAAGAGTTGGGAATGAGTTGAAGAGGGGAAGAAATTATATTCTATATGTGAAATGATGTGAGCTGATAATAAGTTGAGATTGAGAGAATATCTATCTAGATTTTATCTAAGATTTATCCAAAAGATTCCAAGATTTATCCAAAATGTATCCAAGATTTATTCAAGAGTTATACAAGATTTATTCAAAATTTATCAAAGATCTATCCAAGATTTATCCAAGATTTATCCAAGATTTATCTCAGATTTATTCAAGATTTATTTAAGATTTTTTAGAAATATATTGAGTCGAAAAGACAAAAATAAAATGCTATTTGTGAAATGATGTGAACTGATACTAAGTTATTATGCAAATATCTATCTAGCTTTTATCCAGGATTTTTTCAAGATTCATCCAAGATTTATCCCAGATGTATCCATGATTTATCTAAGATTTATTCGAGATGTATCTAAGTTTTTCTAGAGTAATATAGATAAATTCTTTAACTTCAAAGTTTAATTTTTGTAAATAGAAATATTGTGGATATGTATTTGGAACTTGTAATGGGAATTACTCAGCCTAAGAGGTAAGAAAGAGTTGAAAAAAAGAAAAAAAATTCTATTAATCAAAATGAGCTGATCTGATATTAAGTTAAGACATTGAGATAATATCTATCTAGCTTTTATGTACGATTTATTCAAGATTTTTCTAAGATTTTTCCAAGATTTATCCAAGATTTATTCACGATGTATCCAAGATCTATCCGAGATTCATTTAAGATTTTCTAGAGCAATATAGACAAATTTAAATCTTGTAATGGGAATTACTAAGCCTAAAAGCTACAAATTCTATGTTTAAAATGATATGAGCTGATATTAAGATAATATATTAAGACACTTTTATCAAGCTCTTATCTCAGCTTTAACCAAGATTTTTTAAAGGCAATATATACATATAAACATATATACATTTTTGAACTTAAGAATAATTATATATAGTATAAAAAAAAATATATATATATAAATATAAAAAAAAAAAAAAAAAACATAATATATATTGATTTGATAAAAAAATATTTAAAATTATATATTGATATTATAACCCTTTTTTATCTGAGATTTAACCAATATTTTCAAAGTCAATTAATTTTATATACAAATAAACAAAAGCTCATATCAATTCGTATATATAGTATTTTTTATATTTTCTATTATTTAATTTATATTCATATAATATTATTTTATATTATATTTATATTAATCATATATCTGATATTTCTAGTTTTAAGATTTACGATAATTAATCCTAAGTTAGAGAATTGATATATATTGAAATTGATTTTACTATACATACACATATCTATATCTATATCTATCAATAATCCCACTATCATTTACTACCAATGTCCAGTTCATCAGTTCTATCAGCTCTCCCTCGCCTTAGTCCCTTTGCCTCTTTAACTAGTTGCGAATTACAATATAAACTAAGTGCGTTTTCTCTTCTTTTCTTTTCTCTTCGTTTCTTTTCTCTTCTTTTCCTTTCCACTTCTTCATATCTTTTACTTTTCTTCTATAACTGTGCTTCTGCCTCCTGCTGCCTGCAGATGCAACAAAATGCGGCGCATTCCTGTTGCAAGCACCAAACTTATGCTTAATTGTTGTTGCAACCGTTGCGACGGCTGCCACGGCTGCCACGGCTGCTGCTGCTGCTGCCTGTTGGCTGCTGGCTGCGCTTTGTTTTAAGCCAACTCTGCCGCCGCCAACGTTGGCGCTGCTCGTCGATGATGAAGTGGTCGATGTCGCTGTCGCTGCTGCTGCTGTCGCTGTCGATGTCGTCGCCGTTGTTGTTCGGCACTGCGCGGTCGACTCGTGTGCGCCGCGCATTATACGCCACACGCATACACAACAGCCAACAGCAGCAGCAGCAGCAGCAGCAGCAGCAGCAGCAGCAGCAGTGGCAGCAACAAATCATGTCCACGGCGAAGATGTTGCTGCTGCTGCTGCTGCTGTTTTGGCCAGCAACAAGCGCGCACTCTAAGTGTAGCAAAATGGACTCCAAAGCTGTACAGCAATCGGCACACACACACACACACACACACACATACATAGAGAGAGACACACACACATATATATATATCTGTACATATACATAAATCTATAGCAAAGCTTTCCATAGCTTTATATGTTCATGGAGGCATAAGGCCTGGCTGGGCTAATAGATGCAGGCGACAAATCATTGATGATGATGGGGATAATGATAATGATGATGATGATGATTATAGTGATAATGATAATGATGATGATGTTGAAGATATTGCAGATTACGACAATTTATGGACTATGATAAAGTAAAGAAAAGAGTTAAGATATATATATCTGAGATCTGAACTCGAGTCCTAACTAGTCTTTAGTACAAATTTATGCAACTCGGACTTTAAGTCTTGGCTTTACAAGAGCTGAAATCTATATATTTCTGGAATTTGTCTTTACCAGAGTTAATATCTGTATATATACATATATATCTGGGATTTGTCTATACAAGAAATTAAATCTATATATATGTTTGGGATTTATCTTTACAAGAGTTAAAATAAGGATATTCACGATTTGAGCTCTTGTCTTTAGTTCACATCTATTAAACTGGGACTCGAGCTGTCGTCTTAACAACCTCTAAAATCTATACATCATTTATGTCTGGAATTTAAGCCTTTGTTCTTTCAAGAGTTCTTTACAAAATCGATATACATATATATGGGATTTGAACTCATCTCCTTACTTGTCTGCAGTTCAGAGTATAGATCTAAGAGTTACAAGAATAAACATCTAAACGTCTGGAGTTTTAGCCCTTGTTAATATTCAGGGTTTGAACTCTTGTTTTTAGTTGAAATTTATAAAGTTAGAATATTAATTCTTAGCGTTAATCTCAGAGTTAACATTAATATATTTGGCATCTTAGCCCTTGTCTTCACGAGAGATAAAATTTATATATTGTACATATCTATGATTTGAACTCTTCTTCTTCAGTTTAGATCTACAGATCTAAGATTTACAAGAATAAACATTTATTTATCTGGAATTTAAGCCCTTGTTGAAGTTCATACAGCTGGTATTTCAACTCATCTCTTAATAAGAGGTAAAATACGTATTCAGGATTTGAGCTCTGGTCTTAACTTGTCTTTAGTTGAAGTCCATAAAACTCTTGTCTTCACACTTAGGATTTTAATAAATCAGGATTTACAAATGGGAAATCTTTAGAATTCGAGCTCTTGTCTCAAGTTGAAATTTATAAAATTGGAGTATTAACTTGGCTTTACAAAAGTTGACATCTATATACTATCTGTGATTTGAACCTTTGTCTTAACTTGTCTTTAGTTCAAATTTATACAAGGGGTATTTGAGCTTTCGTCTCTACATCCAGGATTTTAGCTATTTCAATTATTTACTCTATTTATTTAATCTTGGCTTTACAAGAGTTAGCATCTTTATATATTGGATTTAAGACTTAAAATCGATGCACAAATCTGGGATATAAACACTTCTCTTTACAAGAGTTCAAATCTATAAATTCAGGATTTGAACTCTTGTCTTCATTTCAGATCTTTTTAAAACTGACCTCTTGGACTCACAAATCTATATGCCTGGTAAATCTTTTCCTTTGTTGAAGTCTATATTACTGTGCTTTGAGCCCGTATCCTTACTTGTCTTCACCTTAAATTTCTATGACTCGGATTGGAACTCTTGTCCTAACTATGTGACATGAAGAGGCTTAAGGAAGATTAGTCTCTAAATCATCCATAGTTTTCTGAGTTTCGCAACAAACCAATATATCTCTGGTATGAAAACTTTTAAGAACTCGTAAGTTAATGCTCAATTAAATTCAATTCCTTAAACATAGTTAAGAAATTGTACTAAGGCAGATCAAAATTTAAGAGTGAATTGTGAAAATATCGAAAAACTGTATCTAAGTGTAGAGGCAAATAGCGCAAATAAGTGAGGAAGTTGGGAACGATATATTGTATAAATATATAATATATATTTCCCCACAGACATACAGTTTGCTTAGAATAGAAGTTAAGCAAGAGAATTACACGAAAATCCCATTGCTTTCGATCAAAATGAATTGGGTTTTGACGATTTTAGAGAGATACTGTGGAAATACGGGGTGTTCAGAAAAATAATAGTGCTGGATGGAAGCAGTTGAAAAAACCCATTATACCCTGAATTTCCATTTTCAATGGGTTCAGGGTATAAAAACTTTATATATCCCAATTATATTATATAATACATATTATATTATAATATTATATTATATAGTATATATATTATTATATAGTATATATATATATTTACAATTTAAGGTACATATAATATTTGTTCTTAGCTCTTGGGGCTCGTCAAGGAGGTAAAGGGCGAGCGAGTGCTGTTGGCAGGCCGAGTTTATATGTAAGTATGGTACATATGCCCAAAAGGGTTAATACAAACACGCTAACACACACACACACACACATAGACAGAGCATATATAGTACGCCGACCCAGGAGAGCAAAGCAGAGTGGGAGCAAGAGCAGGACAGAGGCAGGCAAAGAGAGAGAGAGATAGCAAGAGCAAGAGCGAGAGAAGGAGAGGGGCAGATAATGTAAGTTAGCTGCAAGTATTGCAGCAAGCAGCAGGCAGCAGCAGTCGCCGCAGTAACCAGTTTTGCAACAACATGCAGCAACTGCAACTGCAACAGCAACAACAGCAGCAACAGCATCAACTGCAAGTCGAACAATCGTCAAATACACAAAATCCACTTTGCAAATCAACAGCAGCAACAACAACAGCAACAACAACAACAACAACAACAACAGCAGCAGCGACAGCAGCAAACAGGAACCAGGCCCTGGATTTGGTCCATGGCCTTTGACAGAGGCCCCAAGTTGTGTCTCTCTGGCTGCCTGTGCCACGCCATGTTCCTCCACACACACACACATACATACACGGGCGCTCGTGTGTGTGTGTGTGTGCAACATGCAACTGGCCTTCCACTGCAGCGTGTCGCACATTCCAGTGCGAAGTGCAGCAAGAAAACGGACAGCCCCAATGTGCAAGGTGCCGTTTCCCCATGTTCAGCAGCCAAAACAGAAAAAAAAATCAAAAATAAAAAATAAAAAACGAAAATGAAGAAAATAAAGAGCGAGAAAAAAGAACAAAAATGAACGAAAAAAAATAACGACAAAAAAGAACAACAAAAATGAACGAAAAAAAAAAGAACAACAAAAATGAACGAAAAAAAAGCACGAAAAAAAGCACAAAAAAAAAAAAACGGGAAAAAAACTGCAAGTGCACACGCATACATGTGCCCATGCCCATGCACAAGCGTGTGCGTTTGGACCCCTGGGAAGCAACCCCCAAACAGCAGCGAGGCCCAGCCAAATAATATGCATTGGAATATCTGGGTAGCGACTGCCGCCGCCGCCTGCCTGAGTGGACTAATCGCGGCTGGATGTTAGACTGGAAGTGTGTTCACTCAAAGTCCACGAAAAAAAAAGAAAACAAAAACAAAAAGGAGAAGCAAAAAAAAAGCAGCAGCAGCGACGGCAGCAGCAGCAGCAAAATGTACCATAAAAATCGAACAAAGCTTTAATATCAAAGTAAAGTTCAATTTCGTACGTCAAACACGCAACCCAACGCGACTTGCAACAAGTTTGAAGTTGGCAAGCGGCGTCTGCTGCTAAAAATAAAACCAACACACACGCACACATACATACATATAAATGTGCGCACACACACACACACATACAAGCAGTTACACAGACAGGGAGCTGCGACGACGACGGCTGCAAAAAATGTGATACGACAGTGATTACGCGATTTTTCCATAATAAATGTTGTGGTAAAGGCGACCTTCCGGTTATGGCTGCTGACGACGACGACGACGACGACGAGTCGCAAATACGAGCCAACGAGCAGTAACGAACAAGTGTTCGGCTCAACGACGATGACGGCGACCTTCCTATGGTCGGTCACTTGCTCTCTCTCTCTCACTCACTCACTCTCTTCGTCCGCCTCTCACAACTTAGCGGAAAATGTCGGTAAACAGTGCAACCGGTTTTCAATTACGCACATATAACAGTGGGGGGCCATGCACAGTGTTACAAAACAGCTAACAATTATCGAATATAATGCTACTAAAGACTAATTTATGCGTATTTAATAAACTATGTTTTTGAATAAAAATCATATATTGTCATTATATAATATGCATTACTATTCAATTCAACATTGCATAAAATCAATAATGTTCAACCAAACAGAAATTCGTTCAACACAATAATATCTAGTCTCGTCCCACTGTCGTGTAGTACTACTGCGAGAGCGCTAAAAAGCTTTGCTCGCTGACTCAAAAGTGCGCTCACACATTGCGCTGCAGCGTCGTCGTCGCTCGTTTCGTTTTACTAGGCTAATCATCTGTTCTGGTTTCGGATTTGTGCTGTCTCCCGTTGTGCTGTGTGCGCGCGTGTGTGTGTGTGTGTATGTGTGTCTGAGTTGTTGTTGGTGTTGCTATTCGAGCATTCGCATTCATTCAACGACAGCAGCGCCGATGACGACGCCACCGCCACCGACACTGATTTGAGAGCTTTGCAATTTTGTCGGTCGCTCTTGTCGTTGTTTTTCTTCGGGTTTCGGTATTTCGTTTTTTTTTTTCTTCTTTTTTGCTGGCGTGTGTGTGTGTTGGTGTGCTGGTGTGTGTAAGAAATATTTCACACGCTGCTTTGGCTGGGCAAGCAAAGCACTTGACTGTTGAGTGGCGGTTGCTGTTGCTGCTGCTGCTGCTCTGCCTGCTCGGCGAGCTGTTGTTGGAATATTGTTGACTGCTGCTGCTGCTTGTGCTGCTGTTGGGGTTCGTTGCCGTCGCTTGTGTTATCATTTCAGTTGCTGGCTGACTGGCTGCATGGCTTGTCGCTTGCACGCGCAGCTCCGGGACACTCCACCGGCTGGCTGGGTGTCTGTGTGTGTGTGTGTGTCTGGCCCGAGTCTGGGGCGGCGACGTCGGCGATTGTAATCGGTTTCAGTTCATTTTCATTTAAATGGAATTAAATATGGTAAATGATGAAATCAAGCTGAACAGCAGGCGCTTCCCCCACACACCCACCTCTGCTCTCTATGCACACACACACACACACAAGCTGCCGTGGTGAGTTGTTGATGGTGAAGGTAAGTGAACAAGCGAGTCAACGAGACGACAACGACACAACTACAACAATGCTGCGAATGCTCCGGCGAGAGACCGTGACGCGGGCAGCGCGTGCAAAGAAAGCAAGAATCGTCGTAATCTATAAAATAAATAAATAATTTGAAATGTACACACGGAGCACAACCAAAACTCAGCCACAGAAAAAGGAAAAAATATTTAAATGCCCGTCTGTCAGCAGAGCGGCCAAGTAATAAAATCTCATCGAAATCGAGATTCGATATTCGAGGGAAAGAACAGGCGCACAGCAACGGGCAGGCCGACAACGACGACGACGACGATTCACAGCGCGGAGAGCGCGAGTAAAAATCGATAAACTTGCAGCTGATAAGCAAGAAGCCAACTTAAAACGGCACCAGAGACAGAGACAAAGACAAAAAGCAGCAGCAGCGGCAGCAGCCAACCAACCACCAAGCGGCGGCGGCGGCAGAGGCCGAACCCACGCAGCCACAGCACCACAGAGCGCAACCACCGCCAGCAGCAGTAGCAGCGACGATGAAAATCCGGCGGCTGGCGTACCTGACGCGCGCGTGTAACCGCCAATTTAACAGGCAACCAGGCAGCACAGCAAGCGTCGCTGCCAGCGAGCAGAGCAGCGCAGCCAACCTGCCGGTCGCCGCACGATTGTCTGTGCGAGAGCGAACATGTATGAGAGTATGAGAGTGTTGCTGGCAAACAGGGTTGTCGAAGCGCACACAGAAACAATGGAATATTTTTTAACACGACTTGACAAAAAGAAAAAAGATAGTCTTTCTAGCTAAATCGCTTGAATGAAATAATATATCGATTTTAAGCGTCCCATATTAGGTACAATTTTAGCTCAACATTAACTCTAAGTAAGCGCGGCCACTTGACAACTCTAAACCAGACAGTCGCAATATTATGCGCTCTCACACACACACACATAGAAACACAGTCAAGCGAGGGGAAGAGAGAGACTGTTATATTTCGGTCAGCTTAGCATTAGCTCGCGTTATATCGATATCGCTTCGTATTTTTTTTTTTATTACAGCTTGTCGTTAACAGCTGCTCTTAACATTTATTTTTGCACATTTGAAAATTTAAATGCCCAACAAGCAAGTCGAAAGCGCTCTTTAATGGAGACCAATTCGCCGCTTATAATAAATTTACCTACACACGGTTTATGAGCACAATTTTGTTGTGCGGCGCGTATGCCAACTGCTGGGTGCTGAGAAAAGGCGAGCAGGCGAATACTACCGCAATAAAAGGCGAATAACCACCACACAGTACAGCGTCCGAGCTACCCCGCCCGAGCCGACCAACCGAACAGAATCAGCAATAGACTAAGGTGAATACAAATGGCGAATTCACGCACGCACACATACATACATACGTATGTTGAGTAGAGCAGGGTGTGTGTGTGGGCATATTGCGACACATTTTAAAGCAGAGAAAAAAATTTGTCATACACATGTATATATGTATATGTATGTGTGTGTGTGCATAATTAAAGCTTTGCTATTTACAATGAATTCGAATCATTTTCAATTACATATGCATGTGTTTAGTTAACCTGAATTGATGTGGACAGTAAGCCAGATTATGCTCCAAATTGAGCTTTAACTGTAATTATATTTAAAGCTTAACGCAAAAAAAATATATATAAAAAAATGTACATATGTATGTATGTATGTATGCCCTTAACTGTATTCTCTTATATACACACATATTTAATTAATTTTGTTTAATTATATTTTTTATCTAAAACACTAAATTTAAGTAAAACCTCAACTTAAATGCCATGGGAAAATACGGTTTACATACATACATTATGTTAGTATGTATGCCAACGAATTTACATAATTATTTGAAGTCTTATACATATTTAACACAAAGTCTTGTGGTTTACACACTTGGCCAATCTTTACTGTACACACACACACACACACACACGCGCGCACACACATCAAAACTAAGCTTCACATTACAAATTAGCGCCCCCAAGCGGCCTGTAAAACAATAAACAACCGCAGAGCCGCAGCAGCAGCCGCAATAGCAACAGTATCGTCGCTCGCTCTCTTCGAGTCGCTCTCTGTTAATCTTTCGAGTGTTTGTAGTAGTTGCTCGTGTCGCACTCTTTAAAGACTTTTTTGTATGTTACATTAAATGATAATGTTGCTGCTGGCGCTGCTGCTGCTGCTGATGGAAGCTTTGGTATTTGTTTTTGTTGTGTGCCCATTGTGTGTCGGCCGACCGCGACGCCGACCACGCAGCCAGCGTCGCTGCAATGACGCTGCAGTCTACAGAATGTAACAGGCGCACAGCAGCAGCAAAGACAGCAGCTGGACGCAAAGAGCACAAAAAACAATGGCGAGAAGCCAAAATGCCAGCGACGAGAGAGTGAATTGTGGGAGAGCGCACGAACAAGCAAGACAGAGGGAGAGAGAGACGTATAAAGTGCTTGGCGGCTCTCGCGCATGTCTCAGTCTGGCAGTCGCTGTTGCTGTTGTTGCTGCTGCCATTGGCGTTGCCGTTGCTGTTGCTGTTAGTTTTCCTGATTTGCTCTCTTTGTTGTTTTTTTTCTTCTTTTCAATTCTTTTTTTTTTTGAAATGAAAATTTGTGTGTAATTTCTTATTGCGTGTGGTCACATTTAGCCCTTATAAAATGAATATTGGATTAGCTCACCGATTTTCCGGCGCAGACAATGCGATTTAAATCGCTGGCGTATCTTTTGCTGCGCATTCCCGGTTCGAGGCAACAACAACTATGGAACGGCAATAGATAATAACTTTACACTGCTGGCGCTGCTGCTGCGCTGACTGCGGCTACTCGCTGGCTGCACAGTGGGTCTATTAGGGGTGTTGGAGGCTGCCGCTGCCGCTGCCGCTTGGCTTATTATTAAAGCAGCTGCTGCTGCAAATGCGACGAACGGCAGATGAAAACCATCACTTCCGGAGGCGCTTCAAGTACTGAGGAATGTTGTATATACATGGGCTGTGTATGTGTGTGCAAAAGCAGTAGCGCAGTGGCAGCGACAGCAACACAGCAAAGCCGTCGACGTCAACGCAGCAGCAGCAGCACCAGCAGCAGCAGCAATAGAAAAAAAGAAAGAAAAAAAAAAACAAAAATCAACAAACTCAACACAGCGAATGAGCCACGCAAAATAAAAGGAAAAGCAGCTTGGCAAAGCACACCCAAAGTAGTAGTGGGCAGCGACACAGAAAGAGAGGGAAAGAAACGAAGAGAGAGAGAGGGAGCGAGTGAGCGAGCGAGCGAGCGTGAGCGCGGGGAATATGGAAAGATGGGTGGAAAGAGGAGGCGGCAAGATACGGTACATATTGGTCTGAAGTGTGTGTGCGTGTGTCTGTGGCTGTGCCTGTGTCTGTGCGCGCTGTGCATGATGAAATGCTTGAGGCGCAGCTCAGCGCATAGAGCTCTCGCTTGACATAAGGACTTGCCGTACGTGTGCGAGTGTCTGCAGGACAGACATATAAATATGTGTATGTATGTATGTATATACATGCATGTGTACATATGCGCCAGGCTAGGTGTGCGTGTGTGTAGGCATGTTTATGGCAAATGTTAGTTTTGGCCTGGGTCTGGTTAAGCTGCATCATCAGCATTAGGATCGTAATTACAATCCAGTTCCAGAATCAGACGCAAGCAGCCATTAACCAAATGCATTGACACACACACACACACACACACGCATAGTGATGCTTACACACACACACACACACACGCAGCGAAAATGCATTTGTCAATTGACGCACCGAATGAACTGGTTCTAAAACTTGGCCTGCATTAACAATATATCTCTCTCTCTCTCACTCGCTCTTTTCGTCTTCCTTTTCACGTAATTAATTCGCAAGTCAATTGAACTGTACGAGATTATTAAGAACTGCTTGAGTGCTGGACTAGCGGATACCCTGTAAGGCACTTGTTTTAAGCTTTATTTATTTGGCTTATTTGTTGTTGACCTGTTGACCCTAGATACCCTGTATTTTTATTAACTATGCCTATTAGCTTATTTTTTTGTTAATGACTTGATATACCCTGTATTTTTATTCAATATGATTAATAGCTATAAGTTTATGTGTTATTGACTTGAGATACCCTGTATTTTTATTGATTGTGTCTTTTAGCTGAGTTTATGTTTTTATTTAAATTAAAATACCCTGTATTTTGATTGACTTGACTGTGAGTTTATCTTTAAATGATTTTAAATTTCCTGTATTTTTATTGATTATGTCTATTAGCTTAGTTTATTAGTAAATGACTTGATATACCCTGTATTTTGATTTCTATGACTACGAGTTTTTCTCGTACTGACTTTAAATACCCTGTATTTTCATTAACTATGACTATTAACTGTGATCTTATTTGTTAATGACTGGAGATACCCTTTTTTTTTACTTCTATGACTATGAGTTTATTTTGTAATGACTTTAAATACCCGGTACATTTATTTACTATGACTATTAGCAGCAAGTTTTTCTGTATCTCTAGGATACCCTGTTTTCTTTATTTCTATGACTATGGGTTCATCTTGTAATGACTTTAAGGGTGCGTATTAATATTTACTATGTCTATTAGCAGTGAGTTTATATTTTATTGACTTTAAATATCCTGTATTTCTATTGATTCTGCCTATGAGCTGTGAGTTTATATGTTGTTGACTTGAGATACCCTGTTTTTGAATTTCTATGACTACGAACTAATCTTATAATGACTTTAAGCACCCTTACAATGTCTATTAGCTGTGAGTTTATATTTTATTGACTTTAAATATCCTGTATTTTTATTGATTACGCTATTAGCTGTGAGTTTATCTGTTGATGACTTGGAATACCATGCTTTTTTCATTCCTATGACTACGAGTTTATCTTTTAATGACTCTAAATACCCTGTACTTTAGTTACTATAACTATAAGTTTATTTTTTAACGATTCTAGATACTCTATATTTTATTTGCTATGTCTATTAGCTGTGAGTTTATCTGTTGTTCCCTTTAAATACCCTGTATTTTAACTTTCTTTGACTATAAGTTTAACTTTAAATGACTTAAGGCACCCTGTATTTAAAAAAAATATGATTGCATTGTAGTGTATTAACTTTAAATACCCTGCATTTTTTTTCTTCAGCTATGAGTCTAACTTTTAATGACTTTAAACAACCTGTATTAAATGGTATTATATTGTGTTTACTTTAAGCACCTTGGACTTTTTTTTTTTTAAATATGACTTATATCTATTCATTTATTTTGTATTGACTTCAAATATTTTATATTTGTACTTTCTTTGACTATTTTCTTTTGCTTTAATTACTCTGTTTACTCTGATATAGACACCTGTTTATAGGGCTAGTGCTATATAGTTTTCTGATTAATTTATTTACTTTTCATAATAGGTATGTATGGGAGATGTATGTATATAAGAGGTATATAGAAGAGCTGCATATAAAGGATCTTTTTTCATTCATGTGACTTTGACTTGACTTTAACATGAGATCCTACAAATTATATTTCTTTGATGTCATATGACTGTGGAATTTCGTTTTAAATATTTATTTTATATCAGGTAACCAAAGTTTTCACTATACTACCTTAGTTTATTTACTTAATGTAATTCTAAAAAAACTTTAATGATAATATTTAGCTATCATAATAGGGAGGTATATGTATATGTATGGGAAATATGTGTATATAGTAGGCATATAGAAAAGGTGAGAGATTTATAGAAATATTTTTTATTAATATATTAATAAGGACCTTTTATTAATTATAATTAATAGATTAATATAAATATGTATCTATTAATAGATTAATATAAATATATATCTATTAATAGATTAATATATTTATATTATATTAATATATTTATATTATATTTATATATTTATATTAATCTATTAATAGATAGATCTTTTATGATTAATATATTAATATTTTTACGTAGAATCTTTTATGATTTATATATGATAAATCCTCCAAGAGAATAAACTTTGTTAAGTTCCCCATCCAGAAGATCTTATCCTCTATTTAATACGCACAAAAAGTGATACAACTTTCACTCCAAAATATATTTTTTTTCTTCACGCACTCAAACCAATATACCCCATTGCTTACACTTCAGTTTCTCAAACTAAAATACCCCATTCACCCATTTAACTCCCATGGTATATCCATATTTCATTTGCCAACTTTTGCTCTCTGAACTCCCTTCAATTCTAAATTTCACTTTTCACATTTGTCTCGAGCTTGGAGCTTGTAGCTTGGGGTTCCATGGAGCGTGCTAAGACTTGGACACTTGTTGCTGCTACGCCTCACACACACACACACTCGCACACACACACTCGCACACACACAACGGGGTAAAAATGTGTAAATTTGTTGGTAATTAATATTTACCAGTAGATTTCTTAGTATCATGCTCCCGGTGGAGCTGAGGAGCGATATATCTATCGAGCGACGGAACGACACGAGACGCACTGCGAGGACCCGATTGATAATGCGTGTTGATAAGGATAACGCCAGCCAAAGGTAGCACACGCGCGCTTTTCCCTGGCGAGAGAGCGACACAGAGAGCAGGAGAGAGAGAGAGAGAGAGAGCGCGGGAGAGAGAGAGCGCGCGCGAGAGTCAAAAGAGTTGAAAAAAAAAAAATTGTTACACACACGGAAAAAAAAAGGACCAAGGGAACAAGGACCTGGCCCCGGTCGAGGCTCCTCCAGCTGGGGTCTAGGTCGTGCGGTAAGGTTAGCCTAGGCCGCGCTGCGATCCGGTGCGGGTACAACTTTGGCTAATATTGCCGCAGCGTCAACTTGCGCGTGGAACGAGGCACGACGAGCCTTCAAGTGGCAATGGCAGCGCGGCCAGCCCAGCCGATACAATAGGGAAAACACAGCACAGAGAGAGAAGGGGAGAGAGAGATGGAGAGAGTGGGAGAGAGAGAGCCTGGAAATATATATAAATTAATATATATATTTATATATGTGGAGTGGGGGGAGCTGGGGCCAGGCGGTGCGTGGCCCGGCTGAGTTATTGCTCCAAATGGCAACACGGCGCATCGTGCAGCGCGACGAGAGCCGCTGCCCCAAAGCCGAATGCGTGCGGCAAAAGCTTGTGTGGGCGGCAGAGGCAGAGGCGGAAGCAGAGGCAGCGACGGCGACGGAGGCAGCGACGGCGGCAGCGACGTCGGCTGAGCTCGACTCGTTGAATTTTTGGTGATGTACCTTTAATAAAACACACACACACACACACACACACACACACACACACACACACACACACACACACACACACACACACACACACACACACACACACAACACACGACACACACACACACACGACACACACGACACACACACACACACACACACACACACACACACACACACACACACACACACACACACACACACACACTCGACACACACACACAGAGAGAGAGCGCGCGCGACTGAGACGACCAGGAATATTGGAATATTTGAGCTTCGTGCTGCAGCCGAGCCAGTGCAACGGGACTGCAGCCGAGTCCTAGAGTCCTAGCGCCCGCACAGGACACGCCTGGACCAAGCAAACAACAACAACAACGAAGAGGCGATAACAGAAAAAAATGAGTAACCAGGAAGTAGGCTGCTGGCAGCTGATGCTGATGATGATGCTGAATGATGATGATGATGATGATAATGATGCTGCTGTTGCTTGCAAGATAATAATGATGTTATTGGCTTACACGTTGCAAGGCTGCAAAAGTTTGGCAATTGTTGGTGGTTTAGGCCAAAGCCAAAGCCAAAGCGAGATGGATGCAAAGTGACAAGAGAGAGAGAGAGGGAGGAGGGGGAGAGGGAGAGAGAGGAGGGAGAGAGGAGAAAGGAGGGAGGAGACAGTGAGGAGAAAGGAGGGAGGAGAGAGTGAGGAGGAGGAGAGAGAAGTGAGGAGGAAAGAGTAGAGAGGACCCAGGAAGGAGGAGAGAGAGGAGGGAGAGGAGAGAGTGAGGTGGAGAGAGGTAGAGGGAGAAGGGAGAGGAGCGAAGGAGGAGGAGAGAGGAGATAGAGGAGAGAGGAGAGGGAGGAGAATGAAGAGGAGATAGTTAGTAGGAGGGAGAAAAGGAAGTGAGGAGGAGAGAGTGAGGAGGAGGGAATAGAGGAAGAGGAGAGAGGGTGGAGAGAGAAGAGAGAGTGAGGAGGAGGGAGAGGAGAGAGGCAGAGTGATGGAAGAGGAGAGTGAGGCAGATGCAGATGAAAGTGGAAAAATGAGTAAGAGAGAGGTGGAGGCAAAAGTGGAGTGAGAGAGTGCAACAGCGTGAGAGTGCGTGCTGGAGACTTTTGCAAAATGGCAATAACAGAGAAAAAACAAACAAAAAATATACAAACACACACACACACATACACCCACACATACACCCACACAACAACCAACAACAACAACAACATCCAACAGCCACAACAACAGGCCTCAGCATCTGCATCTGCTCCTGCACAGAGCAAAGACTAATGAAGTGTGGAAAAGGGTTGCTAAGCTGCGAATTTATGCAGCTAGCCACAGCAGCAACAACAACAACAAGAGAGAGAAGCAGAGAGAGAGAGAAGGAGAGAGAGAAAGAGAGAGCGAGAGAGAGAGATGGGTCAAGTAGCTGCGCCATATCGCACGCACACTGCACTTGGAACATTTCTAAGTAGCTGCAGCAGCAATGCCCCCAACATACCAGCCCCACACCTGCCCCCCCCCCCCCCCCCTCCCACATCACCTGGCCATTTGTCAGCAATTGGATAACTGTCGCAGCTGCTGCTGCTGCATGGAAAACAAATGAAAATTTCACTTCCAAGTCACGTTGTTGAGCCGACGCTGGCTGCCATGGAGGCAGATGCCCATGCCCGGGCAGAGATGTCTTTAGTTCATTTCAATTACTTGATTTACGCTACGTGACGTGACGTGACGTGACCTTACGTTGCGTTGCCGAAATTGGCCTAACGCATGCCGCTCGCACTTAATATGCAAAGCAAATTGAATCATCATTAGAGCGAGTTATGAGATTTCAATGGCGTTACGTCGTTACGTAAGCGAATACGTTTTTGTCGATTTGAGCACGTGCATAGGAGATCTCTTGCACTCGTAGAATATGGTGAGGCAGGCTTACATATCGATTGCATGATAGCATGATAATATTTTACGTTACGTTACGGAGCTGGATTACGTTACGTAAGCGACTACGTTCAGTTGCATATTAGTAATAGATCTTGCTCTCGTAGAATATGCCATGGCAGTTGGTCTTTTAGTCACTCCTAGTACATGACTTACGCTGCGTAGCGTAAGCTTACGTAAGAGAAATTTACGTATTAAATATGTTTTTATTCTATATGCCATAAGATGAATTCACCGTTATTTCATATGAGATTTAAATGTCGTTACGTAACGTTAGGCATTTAGAAGTTTTTGGCAATTTCTAATACATGATTTACGTAAAGTAACACAACCTTACGTTACGTTGCGTTACATAAACTGTTGTCATAAATACGTTTGCAATAAAATGGAATCATTCAATTTCGTGTTAGGATATTAGATGTCCTTACTTGTCGCCATGATTTTCGCTACGCAAGGATTTACGTTAATCGAGGAGTACGTTTAATCTTGCTAAGAATTTACATATGTACATATATGTTGGTTCCTACATGCAAAAAATATGCTGCGGCAGCTATCATGATTAACGTTACGTGATGTGACGTTACGTTACGTTATAGCAATTTGCAATTAATAGCAATTTTTGTATAATTTATATATAATTTATAATTGGAGTTACATTAATATTCCGGCTTGATATGCAAAAGAATTGAGCTCTCATCACGTTACACAATGTAAATTACGTTACGTAATGGAAAGCATTGCGTTGCGTAGTATGGCAAACGTTTATTTCGTTGTGGACTGAAAAGCCAGGCATTAGATGAAACGAATATACTGAGACGAATGCTATTGGTTCATTTATAGTTCGATACATGATTTACGTGAACGGACGCTACGTCGCGTTACGTGTCAGAACGTATTATACAAAAAAATGCAAAGCAGTATCTAATGGCAATTTATAATATAATAATTATATAATTGATATAATATAGTAAATACGCATTGCTTGATTTGTGTTACGTCACGTAATGCAGAATATACGTTATAGAAATGAAATAAAATTAACTTTTAGTTTTGCTATTGCAACTCAGGATCTACCATGTGTAAGAATATGTATAATCATATGCCACAATACGTAGTGTTATGTTACGTTACGTAACGTTTGGCAAAACAAAATAGCGTAAGACATAAGAGCATTTCGTTACATTTCGTCTGGAGAAGGATATTTCATCACTTACTATTTCAGGTGTTATGTAACGTAATAAAGATAGAGTACCTATTGAGCGTACAATTGAGCGTAACATATATACCTAGGCTGCCTGGCTAAATAATTGCCTAGAATTGTGTATATATTGATATACGATTGACATAAAGCCTACAATATGCATATAACGTAAAGCTCTTTAACGTTATTATAATACGTTAAAGAACTTAACGTAATGTGCATATTGTAAAGACAAGACAAAATAGCGTAAGACATAAGAGCATTTCTTTACACATTATCTGCAGAAGGATATTACATCAGTTGCTATTTCAGGTGCTTTGTAATCTAATAATGATATTGCAACTACTACGTAGTGTAACGTAAGGCAATACGTTAAGGAATTGAGCGTAATATATATACCTAGTCTGACTGGCTAAACAATTGCCTAGAATTGTGAATATATTGATATAAGATTAACATAAAGCCTACAATATGCATATAACGTAAAGCTCTTTAACGTTATTATAATACGTTAAAGAACTTAACGTAATATGCACATTGTAAAGCTTAGATTTGATTGCCCGACCACAGTGTGTGAGTTAAGTATCCGAGAAATATGAATGTAATGTAATGTAAAAACCCCATTTGAAATGTCAGCGAGCGTCATGTAATTTCCAGCGTCGTTACGTCGTTCTTCACGTTGCACCGCTGTCCAATTGGTTGGGTAAGCGAGCCAGAAATTGCTTGGGGCATTTTAGGGTTTCATTTTTTTTTTTTTATACATATTTATTATATAAAGAGGCGCGCTGTGTGTGTGTGCTCTGGGCACTGCTGGGCGTGGAACGTAAAATTAATGACGTAAGCCGCATTACGTCTATGTGCGTGGGTCACACGTGAGGCTCCACATTTTTGGCCAAAATATCGCATGCATAAGTAGCTATAATTGCCCAAAAAAAAAGGAGAAAAGAAAAGAAAGGGGCGTGGCAGTCTTATGAGCCAGGGCAAGCTGAGTGTGCGTGTGTGTGTGTGTGTGCGTGTGTGTGTGTGTGACTTTCATGTGATGCATTATGCGCGCGCGCTGCACATAAATAACATTGCCAAGTGCCAACGACGAGGACAATGGGAATAAGGCTTCGGCAATGGCTAGCGCGACTAACGGAAAGTGGGCAGCGGGCGGGGCGGCGGGCGGGGCAGCGGGTCGGTCGGTCGCTGCCATTCAATCAGCACTCGCTGTTGCCACGGATGTTGCCAAATCGTGGAAAATTTTCGGCAGCCACCGACGACGACGATGGCGACGACATTCTCGATGCTCGATTCTCGTGTTTCTCCTGCTGTTCTTGCTCGTGTTGTTGTTGTTGTCGTTGCTTGTTAATAGCAAAATGCCGGGAATACGGTATATGCTGCCTGGTTTTTGGCTTATTGTTCACACAAATGCACACACACACACACAGACACAGAGACACACTTACCACACCATATCTCACCACATCTCACGCACACATCTCACACACACGTACGCCTGCCTGCAGCCAGCCGCAACTTGCAGTTTGCAACGACAGATGGCGCTCCAGCTGCATTTTCGGCATCTATTCATTTTTTTTTTCACCTTCCTTCGCTCTCTCCCTCTGCTCTGCTCGAGGTGCAAGCGAGACAGCGCTAGCGACAGTTGTGAAGATAACTGAACCAATACGCACACATTTGCACATATGTAAATATGCATGTATTAATATGCAAGTACGCGGGTGTGCCTACGTATGTGTGTGTGCGCGAAGTTGGGTTAAAAAAGAATATGAAGAGAAATTAAATGTCACTTTGGCGCGAGTCATTTGCGAACACCGTTATGCCTTATGCCCTGACTCAAGCAGCGAGTAGCGAGTGAAGAGCGAAGAGTGAAAAGTAGCGAGTAGCGATTGCCTTTGCTTAAGCTTTACTTATTCACTTTCATTTTATTTGAGGCATTTTTATACCCTGAGCCCATTGAAAATGGGAAATCAGGGTATAATGTTTTTGTTGGATGTATGTAACAGGCAGAAAGAGGCGTGACAGACCCCATAAAGTATATATATTCTTGATCAGGACGACAAGAGAAATCGATTGGGCTATGTCCGTCTGTCCGTCCGTCCGTCTGTCCGTATGTTTGAACGCGCCGATTTCCGCTTCTATAAGAGCTAGAGACTTGAAATATTTTTGTAGGTCCGTGTATAGCACGCGCAGATCAAGTTTGTTTTAAAAAAATCGATAACTATCCCCAATTAATTGTTATCGATTAAAAACAAATTCGATAAAATTATATCTCGTCTATCTTTTAAGCTAGAGACACCAAATTTTATATTTAGCTTTATATGTATTTTATGCAATTTTGAATTTTGTTACATTTTGGATACCGGCCCCAAATCCCCCCAAATTCTATGAAAAACACAGATTCGACGAGGCTCAGGGTATCTCCTAGTCGGTTACGCCCGACTAGAGTTTTCTTACTTGTTTTCATTTTATTTTAGGCATTTCTTTAGTTCAGCTACTTACTCAAGTAACTGGTCTATGCGTTTCATGTTTGAGTTCATATTTGCTCTCTATAGAAATTTAGATTTGTATAGACTTTTCGGTCTTTAAATGAAAATTGAAAGAGAATTTCGAAAAGGTTTAAAAACCGTTCCGAACTTTATACTAAAAGCATACTAAGATAATATCTAAAGCAGCTTATTCAACTAGTTTCCATAGCTATAGAGGCTCTGTCAGATGTCAAAAAAACTATGTAGAGCAGTGTTCATAAAAATAGTAGTGCTGCATAGTAAGCAAAAACTTGAAATCAAATGAAATGGAGCTGTTCCGAAAAAATGATAAAAAGATTTCCACTTTTTGCATGGAATAGAATATATAAAAGAAAATTGCAAAAAAATACCGTTAAATTCGATCTGATTTAATTTGTTTTTGACGATTGCAAAGCGACTGTTTATAGAAATAGTAGTAGCCAGCACTAAATACTACTATTTTATAGAAATAGTAGTAGCTAACACTATACAAGAAATAAAATAGTAGTAGCCAAAACTAAATACAACTATAGTATAGTAGAAATAATATTAAGATGAAATAGTAGTAGCTAACACTAAATACTACTATTTTTATGAAATAGTAGTAGAAATAATATTTCTATGAAATAGTAGTGGCTAACACTAAATACTACTATTTCATATTCATCATACTATACTATACTATTTCATATTTCTATTAAATAGTAGTAGCTAAAACTAAATACTACTATAGTACTACTATTTCATAGAAATAGTAGCATTTCTATTATTTCCTAAAAAAAAGTATAATATCCAGCATTACGGCTCACAGAAATAGTAGTACTGGGTGTTTTCATGGAAATAGTAGCACTGAATACTATTATTTCTATGAATAGTAGTGCTAGACACTACACTTTTCTTATGAAATAGTAATATTTGGTGCTGGTTACTACACTTTTTAAGAAATAGTAGTATCTAATGCTGGATACTACTTTTTTATGAAGTAGCAATAGTAGTAGAAATAGTAGTATTCAGCACTACTATGTGTTCAATAGAAATTGCTGGATACTACTATATCTATGATATCTTCAGCACTACCTTTTCTATGAATAGTCGACGTATTATTCAGCACTACTATTTCTGTGAATAGTAGTAGAAATCCGGCACTACTGTTTCTATGAACTAAAGTAGAAATCCAGAAGTAGTATTCAACATTACTATTTTTTATGAGCAGTAAAAGTAGTATTCAGCATTATTCAATACTACTATTTCTATGAATAGTAGTATCCTTCACTACTCTTTCTATGAATAGTAGATCCAGCATTACTATTTCCATCAATAGTAGTAGCAACCACTACTATTTCTATGAACAGTCGAAGTTGTATTCAGCACTGCTATTCTTATGCACAGTAGGAGTATTATTCGGCACTGCTATTCTAATGCACACTAGAAAGTATTGAGCACTACTATTTCTATGAATAGTATTAAAAATCAAGAACTACTATTTCTACGAATAGTAGTATAAACAACTACCATTTTGATGAACACCAGTAGAAATCCAGCACTTCTATTCCTACAAATAGTAGTATTTACTACTACTATTTCTATGAATAGTATCAACTTCTACTATTTTAATGAATAGTAGTAGAAATCCAACACTAATATTTCTATGAGCAGTCGAAGTAGTATTTAGCACTACTATTCCTATGATTAGTAGTATCATTTACTACTATTTCTATGAATAGTAGTATCCACTACTACTATTTCTATATACATATACGGTGGTAGAAATCTATCCCTACTATTTCTATGAACAGTAGTATCCATCACTAATATTTTAATGAACAGTAGTACTATATAGCACTGCTATTCTTATGCACATTAGGAGCAATATTCGACACTGCTATTTTTGTGAATAGTAGGAAATATCTACCACTGCTATTTTTATGAACAAAGTTGACAAAAAACCAAGAAAAAACCCTATAAAAATAGTCAGCCTTATGGAGCTCCTCTATACCATATATATATAATATTCACGTACATCGAGCTAACATCTCAAATCTGATGAAATTTGCAATTTGATTTCAACATTGTTCGACTGCTCCAAACATGGCCAACACCAACACACACACATACACACACACACACACAGATGCGGCCACAATTTTTGGGCAGCGACAGTCGCTGGCGCAGCTCGGCCCAGCGCCAAGCGGCGATGCGTTCGCCTGGCCGGCTAATCGAATGGGGCAGCTGCTGCTGCTGCTGCTGCCGTTGCTGATTTATGTATACCCAAAACTAAGGCTAAGCTGTGCGACGAGGGGGGCGTGGCAAATAGGTGGGCGGCTGCGAGCGAGCGAGTGCAGCGTGTGGAGCTGGAATATTTGGTAAGGTAAAAGTGGAGCAGGCAAGTGGGGGAAAGGGGGGGCTGTTGTTGTTGGTGGAGCGAGGGCAAGCACACATACAAGTTGGGGAGGCTGTGCGTGTGTGTGTTAGTGTGTGTGTGTGTGTGGTAATAGACACAAAAACGAAGCGAGGCGGCTCTGTGTGTAGTTTGCAGAGCCTTAGTTGCTGTTGCTGCTGCTGCAGCTGTTGTTGTTGTTGCTGTTGTTGTTGCTGCTGTTGTTGTTGTTGCTGTTGTTGTGTTGGAAGTGAAAACTAAGCTACAACAACATTTGCTAAATACACACTGGAAAGGCTCGGGCTAACCGACCGACCGCCCGCATTGCATTGCATTGCATTGCCACCTCTTTGACTAGACACCCTGTATGCGTATGCGTGTGTGTGTGTGTGTGTGTGTGTGTGTGTGTATGCATTGGAAAACTAAACCGAAACGATTTCAGCGTCCGATGCCGCGTTGTCGACCACGGTGGCCATCGTACACACACTCTCACACTCTCTCTCTCCCTCTCCCGCCCTCCCTCTCTCCCTCTCTCTCACATACACCTCTTTTTTTTCTGCTCTCTTTCAATTTTCGTTTCCCTCTTGCGCCCTGAGCTTTGTCGCCCACGTCGCAACACACAAAAAACTTAGCGCAAAAAAGAAAGAAAGAAGAAGAAGAAGCAGCAGCAGAAAACAAATCAAACAAACAAACACAAAAAGGAGACAAGGTAAAACAGCAACAACAACATCCACAACAACAACAACAAAGCAACAACAACAACAACATCCAGAACAACAACAACAATAAATTGCAAACAAAACGTAAAAATTTCGCGTTTGGCGAGTCTCAAAGGCTGCGCCAGTTGGGAGCTGTGAGGCGACAGCAGGTGAAGCGGCGCACACCTAGAGTGGACAACCAACCCTACCACCCCCCACTCCCCCCTCACACACACAGAGAGTCATACTTAAGGCATAGGGCTGTCATTGTTATAACTATGGCAGCTGTGCCTGGCCCCAAAAAAGAAACGAAAAAAAAAAACATTTTCTAAGAGAATTTTTTTGTTAGATGCACATAGGGAATACCCTGCAATGGGTGAGCTAGACCAATGATTATAGTAATTAATGTTTAGTATAATTTAATCAATTTAATAATATTAATTTAACTTTTAAGTTAATCAATTAGTTGAATTTAATTTGTTGAATATTTTTATAAATATTTTTTAACACTCTCTTCTGCTTTTAGTATTTGTTACAAATACGCTATCCAAATCCATATACCCAGCATCAATGCAAAAGAGCTTGTGTTGCTTTTTATTGTTTCTGCTTTTAGAATTTATTTATATTTTTTAACACTTTCTTCTTTTTTGCCGTCTTCTTCTTCTCCTTCTTCTTTTTCTTTTCATTGTCCTTCTGTTTATTCTTTTTCTACTCCTTCTCATTTTCCTCCATCATCATCTTCTTTTTCTTCTTCCCTTTCTTCTTCATCTTCTTCCCCTTCTTCATCCTCCTCTTCTTTTTCTTTTTATTCTTCTTTTTCTGCTTCTTTTCCTTCTTCTTCCCCTTCTTCTTCTTCTTCTACTGCTTCTTCTTCTTCTACTGCTTCTTCTTCTGTTTCCTCTTCTCTTCCTCTACTTCTTTTTCTTGTTCTTGTTCTTGTTGTTCTTGTTTTTGTTCTTGTTCTTCTTCTTTTTCGTCTTCGTCTTCGTCTACTACTTCTACTTCTTCTTCTCTTCTTCTTTATCTCCTTCTTCCCCTTCTTTTTCTATCCTTCTTCTTCTTTATCTCCTTCTTCCCTTTCTTCTTCTTCTTCTCTTTCTTCTTCTTCCCCTTCTTCTTTTTCCCCTTCTTCTTCATCCCCCACTTCTTATTCTTCTTCCCCTTCTTCTTCTTCTCCTGCTCCTTCTTCTTCTCCTGCTCCTGCTCCTTCTGCTTCTCCTTCTTCGTCTTCTTCCACTTCTTATTCTCCTTCTGCTTCTTCTTCTCCTCCTTCTTCTTCTTCTTCTTCTTCTTCTTCCCCTTCTTCTTCTTCTTCCCCTTCTTATTCTCCTTTTTGTTCCCCATCTTCTTCTTCTTCCCCTTCTTCTTCTTCATCGTTTTCTACTCCTGCTCCTTCCTCATCTCCATTTTTTTCTCAATATATATTTATTATTTTATTTTATTTAAAAATATTTATTATTATATTTTATTTGTTACAAACACGCTTACCAAATCCATATACCCTGCCAACGCAACCGCATGTTCTTGTTGTTGTTTTTATTGTTTTTTTTTTGTATTTCTTTTAGGCTCGGTTCATTGGTTGGTTGATTTTCAGCTGGAAATTGAATTGGTTCTAGTTGCTAGAGAAACTCACCTGCAACGAAAAGTGGAAGAGAGAAAGAGAGAGAGAGTGAGTGAGTGAGTAAGTGTGAGTGAGTGAGTGAGCAAAAGATATGCGAATGCAATTAGCTGGCACAAAAGTTTTTAAAGAGCTTTTTGTTGTTGTTGTTGTTGCTGTTGTTGTTGCTGTTGTTGCTGCTGCTGAAGTTGACCCTTTCGTTAAGTTGCTGATATGGTGAGTTGTTGAGTGTGTGTGTGTGTGTGTGTGTGTGTGTGTGTGTGTGTGTGTGTGTGTGTGTGTGTAGTGTGTGTGTGTGTGTGTGTGTGTCTACAACATAACTCACAAATCAAAACTTGGCTGCAGCAGCAACAGCAGCAGCAGTTGCAGTTGCTGTTGTTGTTGTTGTTGTTGCATCTACACATGGCCAACAGCAGCAACAGCAGCAACAGCAACAGCAACAGCAACAGCAGCACATACTACATAACTAATAGATACAACAAGTAAGAAAACTCTAGTCGGGCGTAACCGACTAGGGGATACCCTGAGCCTCGTCGAACCTGTGTTTTTCAATACTAAAGAAACTAAAGCAGCAGCTAATAATTCAACAAAATTCAAACGTAATTTGCGATTCTTCGAAGCGACTAGAATGCGAGCGTTTGTATGTGTGTGTGCAAGTGCGTTCGCTTGGCGCTGCTGCCGCGTGTTTTTGCAAAGTAGCCAAACGTTTTGTTTAATAACTTTTTTGCTATTTAACGGATTTCAATGAAATTTTCGGCATATGATCAACATATTCCATGGGCATATTTGTCAATTTAGTAAAAGTGCCAACTCATTCGCATTTTGGCTATATTTGAGACTGAACTTCAATTGGGGGAAATTTGGGGCCGGTATCCAAAATGTAACAAAATTCGAAATTGCATAAAATACATATAAAGCTAAATATAAAATTTGGCGACTCTAGCTTAAAAGATGGGCGAGATAGAATTTTTTAATTGAATTTCGATTTTGTTTTTAATCGATAACAATTAATTGGGGATAGTTATCGATTTTTTTAAACAAACTCGATCTGCGCGTGCTATACACGGACCTACAAAAAAAATTTCAAGTCTCTAGCTCTTATACGGGCTGAAATCGACGCGTTCAAACATACGGACAGACGGACGGACGGACGGACGGACAGACGGACGGACGGACGGACGGACAGACGGACAGGGCCAAATCGATTTCTCTTGTCGTCCTGATCAAGAATATATATACTTTATAGGGTCTGCCACGTCTCCTTCTGCCTGTTACATACATCCAACAAAAACATTATACCCTGATTTCCCATTTTCAATGGGCTCAGGGTATAAAAAGCCGTATCTTTTGGGTGAATGAACTGTAATGAGAATGTGAACCTGGGCAACAGCAGCAGCCGCAGCAGCAGCTACCAAAGCCAGCCACTGAGATGTTGAAAATCGCAACGCAAAGTGCGCAATTGAAGCTGTTGTTGTTGTTGTTGTTGTTGCTGTTGCTGTCGTGTTGCCTCATGCAACAGCAGCAACTGACCAACAACGAGACGCGACAAAAAAGAGCGAGCGCAAAACAAACGAATGCAAAAGTCAAAAGCAGCGCCTGCTGCTGCAGTATATAGACGCCAAACAAAGGGGTGGCTTGGGGTGTATGCGGAGAGGGGGAGGGGGGGGGGGAGTTGGCGTCTGAGCTGCAGCCAATTGCAGCGCTTAAAACTGACCAACAGCAACAATCATAAGCAGCAATGCGTCGTGGCCAGGTAGACACACAGGTAAACAGCAAAAGCTTACACACACACACACACACACACACATAGACACCTGTGTGTGTGTGTGTGTGTTTATGTCTGCGATCAGCTTGCAATCCGATCTGATTCACTCGCTTGGCACAGTTCAAGGACGCAGCTACTTAAGATTGTTTTCTTTATTTCTCTTATTGCTTCTTTTCCAGCAACTTGCAACTGGATTTGTGGCATGAAACTTGTTCGAAAATCTGATCGGATAAAGAAAGCATCGCACAAGAGAACAACTAAATATAGATGTATTGAGTTATATATGCATCTATAAACAAGTAAGAGTACTCTAGTCGAGACGACTCGACTGGGAGATACCCTAAACCCCGCGAAGAGCTGATGTTACAATCAGTATACGTTTCTTTTATACAGACATTTGCTTATAATGCATTACACCAGCATAGGCATGTGATCTGCTTGGACTGGAATATGGGAATATTACTATGGGAAATTAATTGCTGAATTACTTTACTTTAGATGAACTTTCCTAATGAAACTTTCAGAATTCATAATGAGATTGTCTATATATTTGTATTTGCTAAAGCAAAAAAAACGTATATGAAATGCTAGAGACTTGTAGCATTTTATATACGTTTTTTTGCACATTTTGGGGCAAGGCGAATGATATGATATGATATGATATCTAAAATCCAAAAAAATATATATATTATGTGCGCCTTTATTACAAAAATCTACATTGCAAGTCTTAAGTCTCTAGCTTTTACGGTTATGGCTTTATGCTTAATATAGAAAAGTCAATCTATCGATTTTTATCGATAACAAGGAAATGAAATGAGTTATAGAAAAAAAAGGTATACACGAGTATTCATTGCAAATTTCTAAAAGTGTCTAAGTTGTTACAAGATTGCTGATCGCACAGAGGGCCAGGCCTTTAGAAACTCAGCTCAGCTCGGCCTGATCAAAAATATATATACTTTAGGATGTCTATCACTCCATCTTCTGCCTGCTACATATATTTCGCATTTTACCAAAACTATTAAAATAAAATAAATACAAAAATTTAATAAAAAATTAGTCATATATGTATATTATACATAGACTTAACTTAGTTCTTAGTTGACTTAGTTATATAGACTCAATATATTATATATATTTATATACATAGACTCAACTTAGTTCCTTAAACAATAAGTTTATAATACTCGTTCACACAGTGATAAAGAGCACATTAGATTGAATGCAACTTCCCTCTTATTCTCTCTGCCTTTGTCTATGTCTGGCTCCCGCTCCACCAGGTACATATGTTTCTATATAAACTTTCTTATCACATTAAGTTTATTATTTGCAGTCAACTACTTATCAAGCCCCCCATAGCTAGCTTCACATAAGTATGTTCAAGTTATACCTAGGCAATGCTATTGGGTGGCTTGGCAAATCGGCAAAAGCAAGGGTATACTTCTGCATTTAGTCGCTAAAAATTATTCCTCTAACAGGAGTCAACGAGTCATTTCACGATCTTAGAGTCAAGATCTATCTATGTCACTTTTTGGTATAGTGAAAATGTTATTATATAGAAGTGAAATTTGGAATAACTCATATTGACAACTGAAGATCTAAATATATATTAGAAAAAGATAAAATTCTGCCCGATTCGTTAAGTATAAAGACACTATATTTATTATTATACTATGTGTATGTATAGTATATGTAAGTATGTATAGTATGTATATGTAATACATGTATGTATCTATGTATAGTAATACAAGTAAATATATTCGGGAAAATTGTATCTTTTTCAGTGAACGAGAAACTCCAAATTCAAAGATTAAGTTAATGTTGAGTTCCTTTTCTGATTTACCAATATATATTTATATATGCCTCTTGGGGACAAATTTAGAACCAAAAGATAAACCTTGAAGAAATGACAGTTGGCCTAAGGAAAGTCAAATTGAAAGTATGAACTAGATCAAGTATAAACTAGACTCAGCTCAACTTTGTCAACACCAAGCTCTAAGCTTAAGATTTGTCAATCCAAGATTTATTCAAAACTAGTTAGGGTATGTCACAGTCGAGCACTGCGCTGAAAAGGAATTCAGCTTGGAGCTGTTTTCCTTTCTTTTACTTCTTTTTTTTTTGGGAAACACATCAGAGCAGCCCCGCCCCATTTAACAGCCATGGCAATGGTGCATTGTACATATATATACATAAATAAGTATATATCATAATAGCAAAGTTAATACAAATACATATATGTATTGTATATGTATTGTATATATATTGTATATATATATTTATATACAATGCAGGCTGCTGCTGCTGCAGCGTAAAACTTTATTTCTGGCTTGCCTTTTCCCTTCATTTTCGTCATGTGCAATTGTTGTTGTTGTTGTTGTGCTTTTTTTTTGCTGTTGCTTTATGGAGAGAAGTTAACTTTTCATTGCTTTTCCATGCTACAGCAGCTGGCCATGCATGTGTCTACCTGTCTCTGTCTCTCTCCCTCTCTCTCTCTCCCTCTCGCTCCACACTATTTCGCCTCTGCTTTGCGTTGCGTTTCGTCTTCCTCTGCTTCTCCTCCTTCTTCTTCTTCTTCTTGCTGAGCAAATTAAAAATTCAATTTTTGTTGTGCAACTTTTGCACTTAACCCCCAAAAACAAACCAACCCAAACGACCCCCAACCCCCATCCCCCACCCCCTCTGCAGTTCTATTGGTTTTTGTGCTTCTTCTTCTTCTTCTTTTACTGCCATCCCCTTGACAAGCGAACGTTGCGTGCATGTTAGCAATATGTTATTAGAAAGGCCTCGCAGCAGTCAACCCCTCACCCTTGCCCCACTCCCACAATCCCCTTGTGAGTGCCTAGAACCATCCCCCACAGCAGCCAAGTGGCACCTGCATTCTTATTGCATGCGCTGCATAAACCAGAGGCCACGCCTACTACTCAGCAAGCTTCCTGCCTGTGGGACAGTCAAAATGTTGCAATTTATACCTCAATAAAAATACCAAAATCATTTTTAGTACTCATTTCGAATCAAATAAAAATATTTAACATTTCTTAAATTAACTTTAAATCAAATAAAATTATTTTACGTTTCTTGACATAATTTATAATCAAATAGATATAAATTACACTTTTAAACTAATTTAAAATCAAATAAAAATATTTATTTTTTTTTGAATTCATTTAAAATCAAATACAAATATTCAACATTTCCTGACATAATTTTTAATTAAATAAAAATATTGAACATTTTTTAAATTATTCTAAATAAAATAAAAATTATTAAACATTTTTTCAAACTAATTTAAAATCAAATAGATGTTTTTAAATATTTGGAATGAAATAAAAATATTTTACTAATATTTAGTATTTTTAAAATAATTTAAAATAAAATAAAAATATACTACATTTTTAAAATAGCTTAAAAATAAAATGAAATATTTAACATTTTTAAAACTAATTTTATATAAAATAAAACTATTAAATTTTTTTTTTAAAATTAACTTAAAATAAAACAAACATATTTAACATTTAAAAAACTAATTTAAAACAAAAAAAATGTTCATCATTTTTTAATAAGTTAAAAATAAAAACATTTATTTTTTTCTATTTTTTATTATTATAAAAATATTCAACATTTTTATTATTAATTTAAAATATAATAAAAATATTTAACATTTTTAAAATAAGATACAAATATATCACATTTTTATTATAAATTTCAAAGTATATAAAAATATTTATTATTTTTATTAATTTTTTAAAAAATTGTACATTTTTATTATTAATTTAATACAAATTAAAAATGTTTTAAATTTTTCTTATCATTTTAAAATAAACTAAAAAATTCTTCATAGAAAATGAAAAATAAATTTGATATAATTCTGTTTCATTTTCAATCATAGCAGATATGCTGTTACCCGTTTTGCCACGTCCCTAGTGGGCTCATTGAAGAAATCGAGAAATCTATCGATTTCAAACTTCAAATCTCTAACTTCAGCTATGCCGAAATATCGAAGTGAGCGAGCATGAAAAAGTTTACCTAGTAGGCCGAGCCAAAGTCAACAGATTCAGATTCATTTCGATTGCGTTAGCCGACAGTCAGCATTTAGGTGTTCAATCTGAATATTCAATTTATAAAAAAATATTAGCGAATTAGAGCCAACAAAATGAATCCTTATGCGGTACCGTTTGTCGAGACTTCGCCAGAAATGGAGCAAGCCATTCAGGACACAGAGGAAGGGGCATGTGGCGGACAAAGCCCCACTCTGTTGGAGAAGGTGCAGCGTGAGGTAAGTCTGATCCGATCTGATAAACTGTTCTATGATCTCGAAACTCCGCAATTAGCTGCACGATTTACAAATCAGCGTTAAGAAGGACGACGAGAAGCCGGCTATCAAACTGACCCCCAAACTGATGCAGGGTTGGTTAATGTATGTATGAGCACATAGATACGATATCTTATCTAACCTAACGCCATTCGCTTCCCTTTTCGCTAGCGATTGCCGTAATAGCGCCGCCGAGTGTCGTCGCGCTCAGTTCGTTTCGAAAATACCAAAGCCCAAGTTCTCACCGGAAGTTTGGCCCATTGCCAAACGGGGCAAAAAACAATCCAATATTCCAATCAGAGTTACACGCTGCGACAGGGCCACCTGGAGGAAGAATCTGAACAGCAAGGCCAGTGACTCCAAGGCAGATCTAGAATACTAGAATACTATGACTGTAGGCGCCTGACGAACATAATAAACATTCTTTAGCTTCGGCTAGACCCATCAGTGATGGAATGCCATAAGAAAGTGTTATAGTATCAATCCTTTACCCGCAGTCCAGTCAGTCTAATATAGGAGCTGGACAAGAAGCCAAGAAACCGCTACTGCGCTGAAGACTCATCTGAAGTCTTTGGGATGCTGGGCTTAAAGGTGTTGCATTAGCATCAATACACCTATGCCTTTAGAAGAGGTAAGAGGTGGGGGAAATACCCAATTCCGAGCGATACAAGATTCTGTTAATCACTCTACAATAGATAGAAGGCCGACTTTTAAGGCCCATCTAAGCCAGTTGACAACAATATGCAAAGGAAAATTAAAAACGAGTACGAATTCGCTAGTAGAGACTGCTCGACTAGGAGATGCCCTGCAGATGCTAGTATTTGCCAAAAACACAAGTCTCTACTATTTAATATATGTCTTGTTGCATATTTTGGATGAGAGGAGAGATATCCAAAATCTAGCTTTTTCGATTATTAATCAACTCTTAAAAAACAAACTAGAATAATCGATTCTTGTCGATAATAAGGAAATGGAATGAGTGATAGGAAAAAAAAAACAAAGAGATAAAGTCGTTCAGCGTACGGCATACAATAGTATTCATTTTACACTTCAAGTATCTAGCTTTTGTGGCTTACGAAATCGCTGGAGATTCAAACAAATATACAGACGAGCAGATGGACATGGCTAAGATATAGTCAGCTCGTCGCACTGATAAATAATATATATACACTGCGATTCATCAGCATAGCTCATTCCTTACATTCTCCGTTGTTGAATATTTTCTATATCATTCAAGATATCGTCCTTAATTTTTTTTCCTATCGGACTCTGTTTTATTCTATTTAAAATAAAACAAGGGAGGGATCTAGAAAATTCCAGGAAATATTTTTAAAAATTCTTTGAAAAAAAAGCTTTCAGAAAACGATTGCTGAAAGTTGGTCATCAGGATAGCGCTTACAAATTCAATTGTTGATATCTCGCTCAATGTGACAACTAGAGCTACCAATTTTATTTTGTAGGTCATAAATAGCATCTTCTTTAAGACAACAAATATTTTGGGGATATATATACTTTCATTTTTATAGGAAAAATTTTTATAGATGAAAAATCAAAGATTGAAACTTTCTTCGATTCTCGACTATAAAAACCAAAGTCAACTAGCCCGTCGGGGAATGCAATAAGGTCTGATTATGACAGAATATAATGGAGTATATAATATAATAGAATAAATGTAATATATATATATTAATAGCTAAAATTAGGTATATTTTTAAGATATAACTACGAGCATAAACGCCCACACATTAGTTGAGGTTTTGAGATTTATGCGCTATAGAGTTAAAGCCAAAAATATGAACTGAATAAAATGTAATAATATAAGTTCTTCGACTTTTATTACTCCAATCAGTCCTCCCTTTAAGACGCTCTCTTTTCTGCCCTGAGTTACTTTCCGATGCAGTTCATTTGAGCATCCAATACATTGCGTATACGCACTGTTCGCCCTGAATCAAGACAAATTTCAGATGAATGCAACAAATTAAGCAAATGAATATGAATACGAAAAATATGTTGGTCTTGACGAAAAGAAATGAAAACATATTTGCCGTAGTTGAGGTTCCTCATATGCATGCGCATATAGCCGGATATATGTGCACAGCTATGTGGCTTGCATGTGTATCCCCAACTGCAACCCCATCGCCATCGCCATCGCCATCCCCAACCCCAACCCCATCCGCATCTCCATCTGCATCTGCATCTGCGGCTCTATCTGTATCCAAGGCTGGCAACTGGAATAAGCAATGGGGCAGCATGTTGGGGGCGATGCTGATGTGTCTGCCTGCTCCTATGCCTGCCTGCCTGCCTGCCTGCCTGCATGTTGGTCTGTCTGTCCGTCCGTCCGTCTAGAACTTTCCAATTCCACGACCTGCTGCAGTCGCCCACCCGCACTCGGCATACGCACGGCTCTATATATAATATATATGTATATATAAATATGTATATAGACTAGGGTTGCCTGCGAAACTACCAACGAAAATGCGTTGCCAAACACACGCACACACACACAGTCACACGCATACACACGCACACACTATCGTACATTAGCGCCACCTAGCGACAACAGCATGGCAACTTGGAATCCCAAGCGCGGCCCAGCACAAACAGCACCAAATGCAAGCTCAGCTGCAAAGCAAACAAAAGGAAAGAAACCCGAAAAAAATGGAAAGGAAAGGAAAAAGTGGCAAAGGTTGACAAAGCGCCTAAGCGAGTAGCACGGCCGAAACCCAACCGGGCAACCAAGCCTTTGACCAAGACCCACAAACAATTGCCCTCTGTGGCCATGCCCAGCACAGTGGGTCGAATAAGGAAATTCCATTTAAATTAGCCATTTTATAAAATGGGAATTTCTTTTTTACCTTATTTTTTAAATACACAAATATATAATTAATTTTATGTTAAAATTTGAAAGAATATAAAATCGTAAAAAAATAAAAAATAATGTTAAAATCTATTTTCTTATCATTTGAAAGAAAAAAAAATCGTAAAAAAAATAATGTTTAATAAAATATTTAAAAGAATTTGTTTTTTTATTTGATAATGAAATATATTAACAACATATGAATATTAAGATTTTTAATTTTAAATTTATTTCTTCTTTTATTTATAATGTATTTTTATAAAAATTTCCTTGTTTTTCATTTTATTTAATATTTAAATCAAATATGTAATCTTAAGCCCAAAATTTATATTTGTCTGAAAATATAAGATTCGAAAATAAATCTGTAAAATATTAAAAAAAAAAATTTTTACTTTTTTTCTATTTTATTAAAATTTTGATTAAGATTCTTTTAATTTATTTTGTTTTTTAAGAATTTCTATATTTTTTTCTTATTTGTAGTTGATACAATAATAATAGGTTAAAAAAATTTTTTTTTTTAATTTTTTTACACACCTATTTATTTAATGTTACAATATGTTTATTATTTTATTTATTTATTTTTTTTATTATTTATAAAAGTTATAAATTATGAGGTATTGCTTATTATATATTATTGTTTATATATGTTTATTGTAATATTATTTGTTTTTTTATTATTTATTATTATTATTATTTTTTTTTTTTTTGCTAATCAAAACATACATTTTTATTTAGAGATTTTAAATTAATAATTTATATTTTTAGCAATTCTATTTAATTTTAAGCTGTTCTTTTTTTTTTAATTTAATTTGATTATATATTATTATACTATTTACTATCACAGCTTGTCAACTACAGTTTCATTAACGGCATTTTTTTGGATATCTGCATTTTCCATCTAACTCTCTGTTGAGCGACAGTTGACCCAATAGATTTAGACTGCTCAGAGATTTATATCTGTAAAGAGATTGCGGTCATTCGTTCCGTTTTCTCGCTATTCTTCTTCTTCTTCTTTGCCTCTCACAGCGCATTGACTTGATCATGCTGAGCAGGCGCTCGTAGTTCGAGCTTATTGCAGCTGTGCGTGCATCAACTTTAGAGCTGTCTTTAATTGACTATATTACACGTATGTAAAAACGGACAGCACGACAGCCAAAGCCACATTTCTCGTATTTAGAACAAAATTATGTAAACTCAATACGAAAAATTCAATATATATTTTCTTAAATTTATTTGAATCCACTTTAAGCTACACGAAAAGTCAGTGTAAATTGTTGATTCAGCTTCAAGTTGATTCAAACAAATTTAAGAAAATAATTATCTAACAAGCGACAAATTTGATATATTTTTATAAGAAGTCACTTAAAACTTATGTAAAACCTTAAGCTACATAAATCAAAACTGAATTTAAGCAAAAATGATTTAGATATATTAAATTATGGTGTTGTTCATAAAAATAGTTGTGCGACACTACAGGAAGCATGTACTAAACGAAAGTGAAAACATGTCTATTTCTTAAAAAACAAGTAAGGGTGTTCTGGTTGAGACGCCTCGACTAGGAGATACCCCGAACACTGCGAAGAGCAGATATTCCAATCATTAAATATACAATGCATTCCCATTTTCCGTGGGTTCAGGATATAAAAACATCTAAATTCATAGCAAAATATAATAATATTAAGCATGTTAATCTTAAATTTTGTTTCAAAATATTTGAATTATCAATAAATTACATATATAATCTACAATAAATACTGCAAAAATAATTTTGATCTTGAAAGCCTAAGCAAAATTTAATTGCTTTGCAGAGGAAAAGCTCGGATCGGATTTAAAATAAAAATAAAAATGATTAATAAAATAATATGATCCTAGTTCGAGAAACAAACTAAGGAACAGATAACGAAGACGAGGCTTAACCTTACAACAAAGCACAACAACGCGAGACAACAAACTCGGCGAGAATCTTATTTTGAGCGCTTGGCTGAATACTCAAGCACGAACTCTCAAAAATCTTTAAAAGATATAACTCTAAGTGAAAATAGATTAGGATAAGAATGTCGCGGACTGGCGATGTCAGCTTCATTATAACCAAGCGCTGCCAACTCCAAAACGTTGATAATTGATGTGATATGATATGACTCTAATTAATCTTAAGATTCTCATGTGATTCATATAAGACTAGGATTTTCAGAGAGTTTGACGTGAGAAGTCAATGAATGTAGAAATTATTGGCAGTTATTCGCAATGATTTACAAAAGATATATGGGTTTGAACAATGAGATCAATAGAGGCTGAAAGGTGAGAAACGTATGCCAAAACACTCAAAGGCTTATGTATGTGAAATGTAACTTTACTTCTATTTCTAGCTTAACTGCTATAAGAACTGAATTTCCTTTATAATAGCAATTGATATGATCCCGAAAGAGAATGAAAATGTGAATGGATAAAGGATTCATTTGACTATGAAAATATACAATTTCCGAAGTATTTTCTATTCATTGTCCTTTTCGAATATCTACTGTATCTAGGAGTACACTATACTATATAGATACAATAAAAATAACTGTTTTTTAGGGACTTTTATGGATGTGCAACTATGAATATTTGTGATTAATGAATGGCTTGATTCACGGCACTCAAACTACTCTACTCAATTTGGCTGCACTTAACCAATTTTTTGATGTTTGACGCAGGATTCGGTGCTCAGTGCTCAGTGTTCATAGTGAATTGCACACTCGTTGGGCCTCTGCTTCCAGCTCCCTGTTGGCAGTCGCGCCACGCATTGATGAAACCAACAGCCCACATACAAAGCGAGTTGGCAACGCCAGTGGGCGTGGAAGGGGCAGAGGCGTGGGCAGTGCCAGCGCCCGTGCCAGTGGAAGGGAGCTGGCCAACATCAGAGCAACACAAAGAGAGCTCCAGAATTCTGGCTGAAGGGTAAGTTGTCAGATCCCATTTCCCACTGGTGGGCGGGGCGCTGGTGGGAGCTGGTGGGGCACTTCGGGTGGCTCTGTGTAGGGATGCTACTTGAATGTATACCCACTTGGCTGGCTGCCTAGCAGCGCCTCGCGCTTATGTATAACAGTTGTACAAATATGTATAACAGTTCTCGACTTTGCCATAAATAAAGACCAAAGAGCAAGTCGAAGATATAGATATAGATATAGATATAGATATAGATATAGATATAGATATAGATATAGTATAGATATAGATATAGATATAGATATAGATATAGATATAAATACATAAATATAGATAGTGATATGTCTATACAGTTCGATTTCATAAAAATCTGCATATATCTTTGCTGATTAAGTAAGGCTCAAAGTTGACAAAGAACATTTCAAAGCGAATATTTCAGAGAAAAAATCTAATACTTTTTCTTCCATCAAGCTATATCTTATAGAGTCTAATAATAATGATATATGATATAATAATATGATAATGAGTAGAGTATACATAAAGTATGTAAGTGGCGAGGAAATTCAGTGACTATTTCCATGTCAGCTACATGGTATAGTAAGAAGGAATGCAACAGTAGAGAGTGCTCGACTTGGGCATACCCGGAATGACTATAATCACCTAATGAGCTTCTATACATACAGAAATCAATACGTATTTTCGCCTTTTATGCCTATGCTATGCTTCTTCTTGCCAAATTCTATAAAAAATGTGCTTTGCCATAACTTTCCTGAGCTTATTTACACTTTTCAGAATATGCGTAGTTCATACAAATCAATTCATAGGTGCGAAAGCATACCTTTGTATAATCAATAATGATGTTTATATAATGTATATATATCAATAATAATTAATATAAATATAATAAATAATAATTTATACATATAGACTTGTGCTCATAAAAATAGTAGCGCTACACTTAAGCCAAATGAAAAGATAGATATAATTCAATGATAAATAGATTCACATTTAGTTCACTTTAAGCTTCGTTTGTAACTAAGCAACAACTTAATTAGTACAAAATATATGTTAATCTGATATGTTAACATCAAATTGTTGTCTAAAATACATTTTCTATTCAATATTGAGTTTCTATTCAATATTCGCACTATTATTTTACTGAACAGCCATGTCTTCATCTGCCTGCATTCCTTTCGCCCTGGATTGCAATGGAAAATGAATTTGATATGCAGCTACTTCTCTCTCATATCAATTACTTATAATGAGCTAACGCTGCACTGGAATAAATTCTATATAATCAACGCTAAATACATATGTAAACAGGCAACACAAAAATGAGGCAAGACTGATATAATATGCATCAGTTATGGAGAGATAATTATGTATAGCATAATATAATATTGTATATAGATACGCACACACACACATATATATATTGGTAGATATGTGTATGTATATATAATAGATAAATACCCATTTGGCATATGCTTAATGCACATTTGCTTATCACATTCCAAATTTCAATTAAGACCTGCATTAACAAATCGCAACTGTTGAGTGGAATTCAGCCAATGGTAATGGCTGTGTGCGGGGGGTGAATGTGTATGCGTGTGTATATGTGTGTGTGAGTGTGTGTGTGTGAGTGCTTGTGTGAATAACGACTAATCAAACTACAAATAATTATGTTAACAAGAGGCTGAGAGCAGGCTGTGTGTCCTCATGTGAGCAAACAAAAGATGTCTTCACTCGCCTTTCAAAATGTCATTTGTCACGCATGAATCTTAAATTAATCATAAATATAAATATATAGACATGACTCTACATTCATATCAACTAATTATTCAATTTCAATTCAAATAAATTATATGAATAGAGTAAAGAGAGAATGATTAAAGCTGAAATACCCAGAAAAAAAGAATAACAAGGAAATTCCCAAAAAAAATTTAATTAGTAATATATTGTATAAATTATATAATATATTACCAATATTTTGGGTATTTCCTTGTTATTCTTGTTACAGTCAGCATGTGTTTGCGTATAGCCCATAGATTAAGCGTTTTTAGATTGTCAAGTAATTAGTCTAATATGATTCTTTGAGCATAGTAGAGAAATCAAGTATACGAGGCTTTAGCAAGATCAAGATCTAAGATATATTGAGTGCTTTTAGCTCTAACTTATTTAAAAATGGAGATTCTCTCAATTTATGGTGCTAACTAACTGTTCGAGCTCTATTTCTTCAAGCAAAATAAATTCTTATAAATTGAGCTTATTAAATCATTCTAAATAAATTGAGCTCTCATTTAATTTTATTTTCTTCAATCAGAAGCAGAAAAAATCATTTTATTATATTATATTATATGAAATGCTTTATTTTCCTAAACATTTTTAACAATCATAAAACTTGTAACAGTCATAAATATATGATACAAATTTAGTTTTTACAGAGTTAATTCTCGCCTTTCAGGAGAGGAGTTTTCTGTGTGTCTTACAACATTTTTGTTTGCAAGGAAAGTGTGCGATGAAAACCTTGATTTGAATAACTTACTGACTACTTAACTTGTCACAATTATCGAGCTAAAGCTAGGCTTACTCTACAAACCTATAGATGATATGGTCTGCCGTCTACTAGACGCCAATGGAACGCGCTCAAATATTAATATTCGCAGAAATTTTGCTTAAAAATTCTTTGTAATTATGAGGAATGTTGCAAATATTTATATAAGGCAGCTTTTATGTTCTATTTGAGAACAAAGAATGTTAAATAGATTATATGCATTACACAATGGAATTATTTTTAAGAATTGTGAATGATTCTTGGAAATGCAATAATAATAAATATTATTATATATTCATAAGAATTGCTTGCCTGATTAAATGACCTGATAATCATCAAATCTCTGTATACATTACAGAAACCTATACAATAAATCGGAAGTCTCCAGCTGGCATAGCAACGAAATGAAATTATAGACATATGCATATAGATTTATCGATAATAATGAAATGAGAGGAGTTATTGGAAAAAAAGTGAATTGTTATGAATTGGCATGCAAGAGTATTCATTTCATATTTCAAGTATCTAGATTAGCTTTTATAGTTTACGAGATCGCTGTGATCAAAAATAAATATACTTTATGGCATCTGGCATGATTCCTTCTGCCTTTTACATACTTTTCCATCAAAAATATGCTATACAATATTTCCATTTTTAATAGTGTTCAGCGCATAAACAGCTCTAGTTAGCCAAGTTAAGCCCAGATGCTCCAAACGAATTTCTCCAGTTAGCAAAAAGCAAAACTAAAATATTAAAGTTTGTATAAACTTCTTAATTCCTCTGAGCCTCTGAGCTCCATTTAGCTGCCTAGGCCACGAAATGTTGAGCAAGAGAAGCCCTCACCCATATGCAGAAACATTAATAGAGTTACGTGACTCAGGGCTACAACAGATACAACAGATGACAGACAAAAGCTAAAAGCTAAAAAGATAACCCTCATGGATGCTGTGGATAAAGTGAAAATGAAGAAACTTTTAACCAATTAGGGCCATCGGGTGATTTCCATTTGTAGTTTATGCAAATTTCGATATGGGGTAATTGCTGGGAGCAATGCGGCAATGCGGACTGAAGTCCAGCTGGCCCAAGGCCATTTTGCAATCTGACAAATTGTTTCGAATTATGGCAGCGCCATCTAGCGCTCGTTTCGAATTGTGTGCCAAATGCAGTTTTGCGTGCGAAAACTGTTAAATGAATTATACAAAGTGGGAGTGAAACATAGCAAAACAGACAGATAGACACACACAGCTAGAGAGAGAGGGAGAGAGGGGGAGGCAGATGCAGAGTGAGTGAGTGAGTGAGAGAGCGAGCGAGTGAATGAGTGATAGGGGAAAGGCAAACAGAGTGAGTGAGAGTGCGAGCGAGCGAGATAGCTATGGGTGGTTGCTTATGTGAAACGAAACCTTCCCCTTTCCCTGCCCACCACACCACCTACACTCACCCCACCCCCTGCCCACAACGCCCACATGAACATTCTCTTGTGAATTCTACACGTATATAAAAGCGGAAACATGCTGAAAATGCTTACATAAGCGCCATAGTGGGCACAACTGGGCGCTAGCTATTGCGCAGCCCGTCTCCACCAGCCCCCCAATCACCCGCCCCACATACATCTATGTATGTACAGGTGTGTGTGTGTGTGTGTGTGTGCCAGCTGCATACATTAAACCGCAACAGCAACAGTAAATATTGAAAATTCCATATCCGTTTTGATGTCAACTCACGTGACAACAGCAGCAACAACAGGAGCAACAACAACAAGCATAACAAGTTGAATCTTAACTAACAGATACCCTGTAATCGGAGATGTTAGACACATTGGACACATTTCGATATTTATCGATAACAGTTGGCCAAAAATCGATATTTATCGATAACATGCATACGAACTCTCGATGTTGTCATATTTAGAAAAAACAATCAACATTTATCGCTAAAAATCGATATTTATCGATTATATTCAGGTAAATCTAGATGTTGATCGATAATATTTAGCAAAAAATCTATATTTATCGATTATGTTCAGGTTAACCTCAATGTTGATCGATAACATTTAGCTAAAAATCTATATTTGTCGCTCATATTCAGCCGAAAATTGATATTTATATATCACATTAAGGTACATTTCGATTTCGATCGATAAAATCGATATTTAACGGTAACATTCAACCGAAAATCGACATTATCGATACTACTTAGCCACACCATCGATATTTATCGACAATATGTAGGCAAACAATTGATTATTATTAATAATAATTAGTCAAAAATCGACATTTATCGTCAACATTTAGTGAAATGATCGATATTATTTAGCTACACCATCGATATTTGTTAACAATATCTGGGCAAACAATCGATTTTTATAGATAGAAATTAGCCAAACATTAATATTTATCGACAACAATTAGTTAAAAATAAGCATTATCGATCACATTGGGCCAAAAATAGATATTTATTGATCATATTTAGTTGTAAACTTGATATTGATCGATAAAATTAAGCCAAACAATCTATGTTTATCGAACATCAAATCAAAAATCTATATTGAATTATAATATATATATATAGTATTATATTTTGTCCAAACTCGATATTTATGGATCATATTTAGTCAAGCAATCTACATTTATCGATAACATATAGTCAAAACCGGTATTTATCGATCATATTTATTTACTATTTATTTTTAGACAACATAAATAATATATAATATTCTAAACCTTATATAATTAAAAAGCTACAGGGTATTTCAAAGCCAAGCAACAGCAGCTGGCAAGCATCAGGCCCAACCATCTCCATTTCAATGCCCCATTCACCACTTCTCCTTCTTCTTCCTCAACCTCAACTTCAACTTCAGCTTCCAGCCTCCGCATCGATGCTAAATAAGAATATAAAAAAGAGCAGAGCACGCGCTAAGACAAAAAGAAAGAGAAGAAAAAACACACGCACAAACACACGCACACACATGTCTGTCGTGACTTTCCCCTAGCTTCGCCGCAAACTCGTTTCCATTTCACTTTACACTTTCCAACACTGTGTCAGTGTTGGGCAAATTTCCCTAAATATAATTAAGTAATTCAAACTAAAGAAGCCGTCAACGTGGCGGCTACGTGATTTTCGCTCTTGCCTCGCATAACTCATACGCCGCGTTGCCCCACAAGCAAAGCAAACAATGAGAATAGAGTGAAAGAGGGAAAAACTGGCTAAGAACTAAGAACACTCATAATGCGTTGGCGCACATAATCTATAAATACAAATCGAATGAATAAACAAACAAAAATGTAGATAAAAAAAGAAAACATTGAAATACAAGCCAGAGATATTTATTATGTTCGCTTCATTATAAATATACTATAAAAAGTTGATCAAATAATAGATATAAATATAAATAAAAAAAGCTATAAAAAGTGGGACAATTTAATGCAAGAATTTATAGCCATATTATGCAAATAAAATATTTTTAAAAAAATTTTAATTGAAAAATTAACTTATTATTTAAAAAAAAATGATTCATTTTTTATTTTACTCGCTTAAAAAAACTATTGCAAAAAAATAGTGTCCCACATTCGTAACGTTTTTTTATGGAGCACACAATTGAAAGGCAACTGTTTAAATTGAATTTATTTTGCAGTCAATTTAAGCAGGCAGAAAGAGAGAAAAAAAAACCCAAAGCTCAGCAACAAACGAATAAATCTCTTGCATAGCATAAACATGAATTAATTTTCTGCGCGTTTTTCTTTTTTCAATCACAAAGTGTGGTAGAGAGAGCGAGAGAAGGATAATTGAGCGGTCGCCTGGTTAAACAGCTGAGCTTGACAGACACTCTCTCTCTCTCTCTCTCACTCACTCTCTTTCTCTGCTCGCTCAGTCGCCCTCAGTGGCCCTCTGCTGTCTGTACGTAACAGTGACGGCCTCTGTTAATAACAGCCCTCGGAGGGCAGCAAAATTTTTGCATTTTAGGTCAGGTCGCAAAATCTAGGCAGCGCAGTCGGCGTCTAAGCTGACGCGACGTCGGCAGCGACGCATGACTAGTTTTCGTTGTTGCTGCTGCTGCTGCTGCCGCTGACGCCGCTGCTGCCAATGCCTACACTTTTTTTTTTCAACGTTTTCTCGTTGCTTGCGTCGCTCGCTGGCAGCGTATAATTTTCATGGCAAGTTCATTGAACTTGCGAATTTTTTCTTCTACTTTTTTTTTGCCGTTGCCGCTGCCGCTGCTGCTTTTGTTGTTGTATTCGAATTTTGCATTACATGAGCAAGACAAACGCGAGAAAAAGAGAAATTAGGTTTTCTTGTCGCTTGTTTAGCTGGGCCACCGCTGCTGCCGCTGCTGCTGCTTCTTTCTCTTCCTCTTCTGCTTCTTCTTTCACTTCTTCTCTTTTGTCTATTGCCTCAGCTACATTTGCCGCTGCGTTACCAGTTTTATATGTACAACAGTTCAATTTGGCATGTGTGTGTGTGTGTGTGTGCGTAGAAACATACTTAAGTCGGAAATTATGTTAGAACAAACATCATAATACATAATGCATATGCACATATGTATGTTGTCCGACTGAGCAATACCCTACCTTTATGACTTGATTTGATTTTAATTCTTTTTGTAAATATGTATATACTTTATATATAAATGTAATATCTGAGCTCAGTTGACACTGATTAAATATAGTTTTTAGAACAATTTCTATATATCTAGAACTGTTTCAGCGCATAAACAATTTATTTAACACTTAAAATTTTATATGTGGCATAAGAAAAATTATGTCTCACACTATATAAACTTCACAATAGAGTATATATTTTTTAAATTTTTTATTATTTATTTTATTATTTAACATTGAAAATAGTATATTATATATTATATTATATTCTACGTATTTAATTATCCCCAAAATAGAGAATATATAGATTTAGATCCGAGGACTGAGCTAAATTGTGATGTCCAACATTTAGTGCTTTCAGTGCACTATCGTTCTACTGAACATATGTATATTATTATTATTTTTTTTTTTTTTATTATTTATTATTATTTTTTTATTCTATTATTATTTTTATTGTTTATATTTATTATTTTTAAGCTCCAAATATATTTCAAACAAGTTTTAATATAATACAATAGAAAATGCTCTTTTAAACATATGCAATATTACATAACAACAATTTTATTTTTATCATTATTACATTATTATTTTATTATATTATATTTATATTTATATTTGTTTAGATTATTTTGTTATATTATATTTAATATAGGGATTCACATTAGGGATAAGAATTAGTAATAATAACTCCAGATTCCAATATAAATATATGTTAACTCGTTTAGAGAATAAAAGTAGTTATTTGTAATACTTGATCCAATATCAATATAATCATATAAGCATTTAAGATTCTTTTTAAAATAAAGTCGAGTCGAACTACACCAGTATTTAGATACAAACAATAGCACCCTAGCTTAACTTCTTTATGAACCTATAATTTACGTTTTCATAACAAGTGAATAACATTTAGTTAACATTATAATTACTATTCACATTTCAGTATAAATTGATCTATTTCTACTTTCTGCAAATCTCTGTTCAATGATCCGGTTTGCGGCATCGTTACCACTCGCACTCATTGACTCAATTGCATCTTTATAATTTACGGTTACATATCACTTTCTCTCTCTCGCTCTCTATCTCTCTCATGCTCAACTCTTCATCTCCTTTACTTTCTCTGCCTTTAATGTTTGCCTATCCTGCGTGCACTTTATTCAAAAAAAGGCATCAAACACAAATTGATAATTATCTTTCTCTATTTAACTCTTTATCTTTCCTCTCCCATTCCCTCTCTCTCTCTCTCCCACTCTGCTCTCTCACCGTTATTTGAAGTTTTGCACTAACCTTTAAGCGGCTCATTTTTCGTTGCTTTATTACGGGCATATCGGCGTGTGGTTTGTGTCTTCGCTAAGACGGCTCTTGCTGCTGCCTCTTCTTCTTCTTTGTTTTGTGCACTTGTTTTACCGTTTCGTTTTGTGCCTGCTCTTTATTTTGCACTTGCCACTCTGTTGTCGCTATATTTCATTGGTTAACTTGGCAACAACAACAACACACAGAAAAAAACCAATTAAATATTTGCACCGTTTTTTTTCTTTTTTTTTTGTTATTTTTATTTTCGTTCAGTTTCAACTCTCACATAAAGCTCTCGTTCACGCATACATGAATATGGACAAAATCATTCACACACGCACACGCATACGCGCACGCACACGCACACGACTACGCACACATACATACAGACGCTAGCGCTAGGCAGCGATGTCAACGACAACGACAACAACGAAGCACAACAACAATGGACAACAACTCGAACTTGAAGTCGAACTGAAACTCCATTGAAGCGTGGCAATCAACTGAAAAAACAGTGAAAAACTGCATGCAGTTGGGCCTGTGGAAAAATGTATAAAAAACAGAAGAAGAAGAAGACGAAGAAGAGGGAAAACTGAGAAGCAGCGTCGCGACTGCGACGTTGACTGCGCAGCACTGACGCTGACTGCAGCGATGAGTTGACGTTCTTGTCGCCGTCGTCGCTGTTGTTGTTGCTGCGGCTGCAACTTGGAAAATCGCATCGAGCGAGCATACACACACACACTCACACACACACACAGGACGCCAAGGAGCCAGAGAGCGCCCAACACAGCCAGCAGAGCCAAACGACCGTTTTACAACTGGCGGCGGGCGCAGCTTCGCTTTGCGTTTCGCCATTTTCGGTTTCGCCACTTGCCGGCCTCTGCCTCTGCCTCTGCTCCTCTGCGCCCGATCTTCGTAAGCGTCGATGGCGGTGACCGCGACGCCGGCGTTGGCGGCGCATTGCTAAATCACTTTTGGGTGGTTAGTTTTTTCCTCCTCCTCCTCCTGCTCTTCTTCTTCTTTTTGTTTTTTTCGGGCTTCGGGTAAGCGGATAACGAACGAGCCCACAGCCGAGGCAAAAGGCGCGGCTGCGGCTAGTGTGAAGCTTAAGTGATAAGAGCGATAAGAGCACACACACACACACACATACAATGAATGACCGTTTAATTGACAGTTGTACAGTCGAAGAAGATGAAAGCAAAACCTCAGAGAAAAATAAGAAACAGAGAGAGAGAGGAGAGAAAAAAAAACCAATCATAAAAGCGCGTTGTCATAGCAACAACAGCAAATACAACTAAAGTAAAAATAAAAATAAAATAAAATATAAACTGATTAACCACAAAGAGCGAATGTAAAACAAAAGCCAAAACAGCCGTTAACAAGCCGGCCCAACACACGCACGCATTCACACACACACACACACACACACAGTGTTGGCATGGTGAGCAAAAGAGCGAGAGCATTTGCTGGCGAGAGAATTCAAGCAGCTACTACGCTGCCGGCGTCGCTGTTAAAATGGCGACCTACGACTACACAACAGTAACCAGCAGCGCTGCTCGCAGCACACATTGTTGTAGTAGTTGTTTTTCCTTTTTATACGTTTTCGCATTTTTTGTTGTGTGCCGGCAAAACGCGGCGGCCGCAACGTCACTGTTAATAACATGCGGAAGCCGCTGCCGCTGCCGCAGACGACGCTGCTGCTGTTGCCGCAGCATGTGTGCTGCCGACAGGCGTATGCCAATTAAATGCTATGTTATTGTATGTATGTATGTAGACATATGTAGGCATATTTGATGATTGCTGTTGTTAGGGGGTCTGCCCCAGTCGGGTCCGAGCAGCGCCGCTGTTACTGGCGTCTGTGTAGTTTTATTATTAACATTTACCGTGCAATTTGTTTTAATTTGCAAACGGAGCGAAACAATTTTTAAACGCCTGTACGAGGCGCACAGAAATGCAGCAGCAGCAACAGAGGCGACGACAGCTTTCGTTACAGTAACAGCAGAGCAACTGCTTTTAACAGCGCAATGCTAGGTTAACAGTGCACTGCTTACTGCGGCACTGTGGTGTCATGGCAGTAAATATATGCAATACAATTCAACTGCTTGCTTTTAATGAATTAAAAGTTTTTTGGTTTTTTAATAATAGAAATTAAACTATTTAATATGTCTAAGGCGTAAATAAAAAAATAAAAACGTTAAAAAAAAATGCTGAGCAAATTGTAATATATAATATAAATTGTAATATAAATTTTATATATTAATAAATTAAAATTTTTAAATAATTTTCCTTAATTTTGATTTAATGTGCTCCACTGTGTCAACTCGTTGCTCTGATCATCAGTTAACCTTAATTTGCTTTTATCAAGAGTTGAACTCATTATTCACCACACTCACTTAATCCACCAGAGGCACACACACACATAAACATGCTTGCACGCGCGACGCACTGTTAACAGCGCAGCGCGAACGTTGACGTCGACGTCGACAGCGACAGTGTCGCGCTTATCAGCTGTTCTTTTGCTTTCATTTCTTCAACACAAAACGCACAGAGACGTGGCACAGCAGAAGCCGCCGCCGCCGGCCAGCCTAGCTTAGCGCAAGAGCGTTGTGCATAAAGGAAGAAAAGACACGCACACACATACATGCATGCATACATATATATTTACAAATATATGTATGTACTAGGGGCGAGCTAGGGTGAGGCTTGATATGGCTGTAGGGCAGCATGTAGGGGGGAGGGGGGGGCGGGGTTACGTGTGTTTGACTGCGAGTGGGCAGAGGGGCATGGTGTGGGCTGTGAGAGCAAGTGCAAAAGTTTGCATGAGCGAGTGTGTGTGTGTGTGCATGTATTAATATATATATGTATGTATGTGTGTATGTATATATGTGTGCTTGCTGCACTGTGCAATATTATGTATTGGCAATATGTATGTATGTGTGTGTGTGTGTGTGTTTAATGTGGTGTATTTGCCACGTCCCGTCACGAGACAAGATGTTGACAACAACAACAGCAACAACAACAATAACAGTGCCCAGCCATTCATTTCTCAACACACACACACACACACACACACACACATATGCCAATACATAATATGTATGTCTGCATAAATATGCCTATGTATGTATGTATGTATGTTTGTATGTATGTACTATTCGCTTTCTTTTGCCTCGCATCTTTTGTACGCTAATTTGCTTGCTTCTGCTCGTGTATTTCTCCTTCTTTCTCTTTCTCTTCTCATCTCATTTGCTTTGTTAAACTCTTTGCCCTATGCACGCGACAAGCGAACGACAGACCAAAGCAGAGACGGACGAAGGTGAAGGCAGAGGCGACGCAGGGCTCGCCGAAACTATGGGAAAAGCAGCTTCCATCTTCTGTCTTACCCTCCCCCTCTCCTCTTCTCTATTTCCCCTTGCCTTTCCAGCGCAACAACAACAGCAGCAGCAGCGAGATGCACAAAGTTAAAGCTGTGTCGCCGCTGCTGACAATTCCAAAGTGCAATAACCGTTTGGCCTGTGCCTGTGCCCAGGCCTGGGCCTTAACCCATGTTAGCCCCCGTGCCTGTAGCTACCCAATGCAGAGCTTCACATATATTTCTCTGTAGCAATCGAATTTGAGCAATATCAGAAATCAGTTAAAGCTCTCCATCTCTCTCTCTCTCTCTCTTTGAGAGTTGAGTTGAGTTACTTTGCATAAATATTTATTTCCATAAAAAAAAAAAATAAAAAAAAAGTAATAGAAAAAATATCAGGTAAATGTACTTAAATTTGTTTATTATTCATTACATACTTATTTATTCATTTGCTAGGTTTCTTTTTCAACTTAAGTCCAGCACTCTTATTTCTATGAACGCAAGGTTTAATATTCTTGTCTCTAAGATCATGAAATATGAAAGAAGAAAAAATTGGAGATAAATAAATAAATAAAAAAATATATAACTTAATTTTTTTCTATTACAAATAGTTTATATGTATATACTTGGGTCGACCTAGTCTTATATAGTTATCTTTTTAGTTAAAAGACTTTAGCACAACTATAAGATCTGATATTCATGTAGCCTTTTTATACCCTGAACCCATTGAAAATGGGAATTCAGGGTATAATGGCTTTGTGAAAGTGTATGTAACAGGCAGAAGGAGGCGTGGCAGACCCCATCAAGTATATATATTCTTGATCAGGACGACAAGGGAAATTGTTTAAGCCCTGTCCGTCCGTCCGTGTGAACGCACCGATCTCGTAAACCACAAAAGCTAGAGACTTGAAATTTGACATGAATACTCGTGTATATCATACGCTGAACGAGTTTTTCTTTAATTTTCGATAACTCATCCCATTTTCTTATTATCGATAACAATCGATAATTTTTTATGCGTAACTATATAACCGTAAAAGCTAGAAACTTAAGGTTTGCGGTGTATGTTACTGTAATGAATGCGGACAATTTGTATTTTTTGGATTTTGGATAGCGGCCCCAATTTCCTCAAATTTTGCCAATTTCTCCAAAAGTCGTACATCAAATACTAGAGACTTGTGCTGTGGCAAATACAAACATATGGTCTCATTATACTGTAAAAGTTTCATTAAGAAAGTCCAAGCAGAAAAAAAGTTATTCAACACTCCCATAGTAATGCCCAAAGCCCAGCCGCTGCGCGTGCCTAGGCATAACTGTGTATGGATGTATGCAAGCGTTATATGCAATGTATATATAAAAGAAACGTACATTGATTTTAGTAACAGCTCCCAAAGGGCTCAGTGTATCTCTTAGTCGAGCCGTCTCGACTAGAGCACTCTTACTCAATCTCGAAACAAAAAAAAAATAATAATAAAAAAAAATTGAGATAATCCCAAAGTTTTATTGACAGAATCCAGCGTAGAATGAGATATATTTATTTTATATTATTGAAAATAATAAGATTTAGCAATCGTTCAAGTTTCATCAATAGTTTTTCTAGTTTGTAAGAGCACAAACTGATTGAAAACAAAGCTGAGCTGTAGAAGAACTCTTCCAGGCTCAAATATTATTATTCTGCTATATTAAACATATAATGTATTCCATATATAATAATATTATAAATTCTATATTTCAAAAACTCACCCTGACGCCGATGATACGCGCTTCGAGCAGCTCATGTTTGCGCGGATTTAGCGACGTTTGGAAATGATCCATTTTAATCCAGTTTTTCGATTTTCCGATTTGTGGTTCGATTGGAATTTTGTTTGATATCTATTTTCTTTTACTTTCAATTTGTTGTTTTCGTTTTCGTTTATTTTTTACTTCGTCAATTATTATAATTCATGTTTTTTTGCTTGGCAAAAACAACAATTGTCAACGCCATTGCGATCGATTGGCATATTAGCTGGAATTTGTACAGTTATATCTGATTAGTATGGGATTATTTGAACCAAAAATAATAAAAATAGAATGGGAATAGAGCTTAGCAAATAAACTTTTTAACTAATTATTTATTGAATCCTGCAATTTATGGTTTTATACGAAAAAAAAAAATTAAAAAAAAAAACTTTAGAGCACAAAAAAACTTTATAATTTTGTAGACTTAAACCTTTAATTAACATTATTCATATTATATATATAATTTGTATTAATCTATACTAAAGAAGTTTACATACTGAAACATCTATTCTTATTAAAATGAAACAAAGAATGTAATATAATATAATATTTATTAATATTGATTATATTAATGTCATTTAAAAAAGAAAATAATTTATGATATTACAAAAAAAGAAAATAGATTTTGTCGTTAAAAAAAAAGCAAGAAATAAATAACAATACGATTTTTTTTAAGTCCACTAATATCTATCTATCACAAAATAAATATTGGAATTTAATAATAATAAGTTAGCTCTTAAATAAGTAAATTAAATATCCTATTAAAATTTGAATCAAGCTTAAAGTTCTTAAAACATTTATTTAAATTTGTTTTTAGTATTTTTATGGAGATAAATAAATATTGGACGACTTACAAAATGGGGGTTTTATAGGCACTAAAAGTTGATTGAAATCTAAAAAGGCTTTTAATATTAAAAATAATAAAATAAAAAAATCTTTTATTTTTGTTTTAGCTTTAATATAAACTTTTTTCATATTGAATTTATATTTAATTTGAACGAAATTGCTCTATTTAATTTAAGCTAGTCAATAAAAGTTTAAATAAACTTGATTTAAATAAGTTTATTTTCCCTAGCTTACATTTATATTTTAAGAAATCAAGATTTAAAAAAAAAATTTTTTTAAGGAATAAAAAATGTTTTAAAAATATAAAACTTGCATTAATTAATTATTAAAAAATAAATTAAAATATAATGCGTATTATTAATACTCTATAAAAACAAAAATCATAAAAAATAATACGTTTAAATTAGTTAGATTAATTTTATTTTGATTCTATTTTTTCTATAAAAAAAAAGTATTATAATCATGTTCTTTATTTATTTTAATTTTATTTGCAATAAAAAATCGAATTCAAAGAAAATATAGGTAACAAATTTATTTAATGTTACAATAAATATAAATATAATATTTTTTTTTCAATTAAAAATGAACTGAAATAAATAAAGAAAAATATATAAAACGTTTTTTTTTAGCATTCAAATTAAATAATCTAATAATATAATTAAGATCTTTTTTTTTATTTGCAATACAAACTGAACTCAAATAATAAACAAAAAAATAAAATATATATAAAAAAATACCTTTAATTTTAGCATTAAATTAAATATAATATAATTAATATTTTTTTATCGTCTTTTTTATTGAATAAATATATATATATATATATATATATATATATATATATATATATATATAAAATACCTTTAATTTTAGCAATAAAAATAAATATAATAATATAATTAATTTTTTTTTTATTTTTCATAATTTGTTATTGACTAAAATAAAAATATATATGTATTTAATTTAAGAACTATATCCCAATCGCAAACTAATATCCAGAATGGTTTAACGAATTTAATCCTAATTCAGATTAGATAAGAGAGCTCGATCGTGCTATTGGCGTAGGTCACGACCAGAGCCCATCACTAATTCTATTTTAGGTTATGTCTACATACATACAGACAGGCGTACGTACGTACGTGTGTATGTGTGAGTGTATGTATGTATGTATTTATCTGAAGGTTTGTGCAAATGGAGGAAACTAAATAAAAAATCTTACGTTTTGAATGTAAAACCAAAGTTGGCTTTTATCGCGATTTGCATGTTGCACAGCTGTTGCCAATTAGCAAACGGGGAAATCCAATTGGGAAGCTTGCGGAGAGAGGCAATCTGGGGTTAATATTGTATTGCGGTCCATTGAAATGCAAATGCTATCGAGTATCGTTACACAGATTCGACAAAAGCCGGCTAAATGCCAAGTTATTCATGCAACTCTCAATATTATTCTTTCTCAAAAAAATAACATTTATTTAACATAAATACACACACACGCACACGCACGCACACATGCACACATGCACATGCATATGTATGTATGTACGCGGCTCGTTTTTGCTTTGCTCGCCGGTGTGTTTGGTTTTTCTTTTCGTTTACCGTTTATTTCACGTATTTTCTTTTCGCTGCGGGCACGATGGGCAGGGGGGGAGGCGGGGTGCCGCTTGTAGAAATAAGTACTGCAACAAACACTTTTTTTTTTCTTCACACAAGTAGCTCGCGCTCTCTCTCGCTCTCCTCTTTCTACTTAGCCGCTTTGCTTTGCGTTTTTTTCTTTTCTTTTCTTTTTTGCAAACGCTGCGAGGTTAAGTTTGTCTTTTTGCTTTGCAGCTGCAATCCGTTGGTGGCTGGAGAGGAGGAAGCTTTTTTTTTGGCTAACTACAAAAACAAACACAAAAAAAAGTATCCTATTTGCAACGATTTGTGTTGCAGGATGCGCACACACACACACGCACACGCACACAGACAACAAATGGCTCTTTGCGTTCCGTTTTTAATGTTGTTTTTTTGTCACAGTAAAAAAAATTTTTTAGCAGAAGCTACACAAACGCGTCGCGTTGCAAAAATGTGCTAAAAAATGCGCTCAGCTGTCGAAAGCGCTTGCCGATATATTGCGCTATCGATATATCGCATCGCGTTCTCGCCACGCTGTTAACTCTCGCTGCTGTTGTGGCGCTTTACTCGGCCAACGAAACGAACTGAACGAAAGATTCAAAAGTCTCTACGCTTGATATGTTGCACATATTTCTAATGTACATTTAAAAAGCGCTGCATTTAATTATTATTATTTATTTATTATTTATTTGCAACTTTTATTTATTTTTTGCAACTTTGCATATATATTGTATACAAAATTAAGAAATAATACAAGGAAATGTTAGTTAAAATTTCAATTGCTTAACATTATTAATTTCTGTTATTTACATTTCTGCTATTTAACAGTTCTTTTATTTAACAGCGCATGGTTGCATTTAACAGCTGTAGTCGATAGCTCGCATCACAATCGAATTTGACATATGTTGCCCGACACTCCGTTAGAGCTTTCAACATCTGTTTTACTTGGGCGCGATTCGTTCGTTTGACAACGAAAAATAATAAAATAAAATTTGGAACTAGAAATGCTAAAGAATGTTCCGTTTCCTACGTTTTATCAAATCGTTTAGAGGCTCTCCACCGGTTTGTTAACCCCCAAAGAAACGTGTGCATATCACATATAGCTAACTGGCTAACTTACTCATCGCTTGCAGCGCCCCGGTGTAGAGGCTTCGGACAGCGACACAGCCTCGGACGACGACAGCAGCTCCAGCGACAGCATTTTCTCCGGGGGCAGCGATGAGGCGCCAGTGAATATCAGAAGCCGCTCTAACGGTACGTTGCATAAACAAATACACTTCGTCTGTGTGCGTGTGTGTCTGTGTGTGTGTAGATTTTCTTGCAGAAATTGAATGCCCCAAAGGCGAGTCATTGGAGATTGAATATCTCTATGTGTATATACATATATATAATATATATATATATATATATATTCACGACATTGCGGATTTACTGTAGAATAGTGCTCCAAGGAAGTACTGCATCTATCTAGTCACAACTGTGATCTATTAGATCGCAACCTTATGATCGATGCTTAGATCATGTGATCTTAACCCTTTTGTTCAGTCTTAGCTTAGAGAAATCTGCCTACTCACTTAACTAATATTTATGAACTTTTCAGATAACACTGGAGTAGCACCTTCCAAAATTAAGATACAGATTTGTGAAAGCGAATTGTCTTATATATTTGTATTATAATATATAAGGCAACTGCTATTGTTGTTGCTTATTTCCCTGAAACACTTTTTTTGATACAAATTGAATATTTACAGAGGCTAGCTTTCGCTTTTCAACTGAGATATTTACATAGATATGAAGCTCTTACGAATGTATCTTAAAGAACTTCTATTATTTCTTTTTGGGAAACTTTTTTTCTTTTTTAGAATAATAGAATTTCTATTATTTCTTTTAAGAAAAAGAGTTTTCATTACTTCTTTTAAAAAAAGAATTTGTATTATTTTTTAAAAGAAAAAGAATTTTTCTTATTTATTTGAAGAAAAAGAATTTTCATTATTTCTTTGAAAAAAAAAAGATTTTTTTTATTTCTTTAAAGAAAACAAATTTTATTTCTTAAAAAGAATTTTTATTTCTTTTGAAAAAAAAAGAGTTTTTTTTATGTCTTATAACAACAAATGTTTTATTAATTTTTTTGAGAAATATAATTTTTATTATTTCTTTTAAGAAAAAGAGTTTTCATTACTTTTTTTGGAGAAAAAGAATTTGTATTATTTCTTGTATGAAAAAGAATTTTTATTTCTTTTAAGAAAAAAAAATTTATTTTAAGAAAACGAGTTTTTCTTATTTATTTGGAGAAAAAGAATTTTAATTTATTTCTTTGAAGAAAAATCATGTTAATTTCTTCTGAGAAAAAAGAGTTATCTTTTTATGTCTTACAGGATTTTTTTTATTATTTCTTTTAAGAAAACTAATTGTTATTATTAATTTTGATAACAAGAATTTGTATTATTTCTGTTGATTTTTTTTTTTTTTTTGATTTTTTTATTAGTTTGACGAACAATAATATTGATTTCTTTTGAGAAAGAAAGAGTGTTTTTTTTGTCTTATAAGAACAAATTTTTATTACTTCTTTTGAGAAAAGGAATTTATATTATTTCTTTTAAGAAAAAGAATTTTATTTATTTCTTTAGAGAAAAAGAATTTCTATTTATTTTGAGAGAAAAAAAAAACAAATTTTTTATTTATGAGAAACATTTTTTTATTTCCTTTAAGATTTATAATTTAATTTTATATTTCTTTTAAGAAAACATTTTTTTTAGATTCATTTTTTACATATGTATGTATGTGTGTACTGTAGTCAAAAGAAAAATTATATATATATATATATATATATATATAAATTTCTAATGGTAGATACGTGATCTTTTGCTTTATAGTATATACAGACCTTTTAATATCAACATGGTCTGTGCATTACTTCGAGCTCAAGTTATTCAATATCTTCAATTCCTGTAGGTATCATTTTATAGGCATACGCACATGCCGGTATGCCTGGTGTATACAGATGTACTTATGTATGCTTGTAAAACGATAGTGCTTCTTTACTGAAAATAAAACTAAATTAAAAGTATTTTTTCGATAGAAAAAATAAAGATGTTAATTTTTTTCTTTATAAGCGAATATAAAGAAAAGGAATCACGTTACTTTCGATCAGTATTTAAGTAGTTATTGACGATTGTAGAGACATGTGTTGAAAATCGGCTGCTCAATTGCAACAAAATCGCCTCATTAATAAGAATAGATGTTAATCCCAATAATTGTATCAAATTTTAAATTTTTTCTTAAATATTGTGTTTTTCACTAAACTGTGTGGTCCATCATTCAGTGCTTAGTCGCTCTATCGCATTACTGAGCATAACTGTATATATGTCATACATATGTATATTTGCGAAGAAGCCTGAGCTCTGCGCATGCTTCAGGGTATTTGCTAGTCGGACACTCCCCTGCACTCCTGCAGGCAGTCCGTTCATAGCCGCAGCTCAGTCAAGTCAAGAGTTATATAAGTTTCCTTATATCAATCCTTCATATCAATCCAACTCGACTTAATCATATATATCATATATGTATATCTTGTATATGATCATCATGTTAGGTATGAATGCAAATGCACAAGATGCTTCATCGTCGTTGGCTGGTATTTCGCCGCCGCGCATCATAAGCGCACGACTCGCAGCTATGGCTGCAAATATGAGCCCAGCTAGCGGTAAGTTTTATATTTGATATATATCATATATTCAATTTTTCATCTATATTTCGCTCTGAAATAACTACTATGGTTTTTTCTCTCTCTATAATATATTTCATCTATATTTGCTCTAAAAAACCTTTAATTTGGTTTTCTATTTCTCTATATATATATATATATATATATATATATATATATAGATATATTATTATCTATTCCATCTATATTTTGCTCTGGTTTTCTCTCTTTATACAAATATATATATAATATTCCATCTATATTTCGCTCTAAAACAACTTCACTTTGGGGTTCTCTATATATTTATTATTCAATCCTAATTTTTGCTCTTTCCATCTATATTTGCTCTGAAACACCTTTAATTTGGTTTTCTCTATATATATATTATTATTTAGTCCATCTATATTTGCTCTAAAATAACTTCACTTTGGATTTTTCTCTCTTTATATACATATATTATTATTTATTCCATCTGTATTTTGATCTGGTTTTTTCTCTCTCTATATAAATATATCATATTCCATCTATATTTTGTTATAAAACAACCTTACTTTGGGTTTCTCTCTATATATATTATCATTTATTCCATCTATATTTGCTCTAATCTTCATCTTCGTCATCTTTATTTTGCCTCTCTTTATAAAAAAATATATATATCATATTCCATCCATATTTTCTCTAAAATCCATCTATATTTTCTCATTTTGGGTTTCTCTATATATTATACATGTTTCATCTATATTTTGCTCTAAAACACCTTCGCTTTGGTTTTCTCTCTCTATATCCATTCGAATTTGCTCTAAAATAACTTCACTTTGGGTCTCTCTGTATATATTATTATATTATTATTTATTATTATTATTATTTATTCTATCTATATTTGCTCTAATCTTTATCTTCGTCATCTTTACTTTGGGTTTCACCTTCTATATAAATATATATATATATATATATATATATATATATATATATATATATATATATATATATATATCATAGTCCATCTATATTTTCTTTTAAATCCATCTATATTTTCTTACATATTCCATCTATATTTTGATCTAAAATAACAACTAGGGGTTTCTCTCTTGTCCATCTATATTTTCTCTTAAATCCATCTATATTTTCTCTAAAATCCATCTATATTTTCTCACTTTGGTTTTCTCTCTTTATATCTTACATGTTCCATCTATAATATCTCAAAAACGACTTCACTTTGGTTTTCTCTCTCTATATAATATATTCCATCTACATTTGCTCTAAAATAACTTTACTTTGGTTTTCTCTCTCTCTCTCTCTAAATATATATATATATCATATTCCATCTATAACATCTCTAAAACCACCTTTGGTTTCTTTTCCCAGAAGACTACATGAATGTCGTTTATTCGCCTCAGTTTCTACGTCTCGAAGAAGTTATGAATCGTAAGTCTCGCTGTATATATAGGACATCAACATTAATAATTGATCTATTTAGATAATCCCAATCTGCTGTTAGACAGTCCGAGGCCTTCCCGTTCGCGTGCTTCGGGCGACGTCAATGAAAACAACCAAAACAACAACAACAACAACAACGTAAACAGCAGCAGCAGCGGCAACAACAGCGCCAACAACAGCATCAACAGCAACGGCAGCAGCAGCAGCAGCAACAACGACAACACCGTCGACAGCGCCTACAAGTGTCCCGTTTGCCTCGAGTTCGTGCGCAAGCGGCAGCCCACTTCGACGAAATGTGGGCACGTCTTCTGCTTCAACTGCATCGAGGCCGCCGTGCGCTCCAGCAAGAAGTGTCCTCTGTGCAACAAGAAGATCACGATGCGTGAATTCTTCCGTATATACATTTAGCTCGCATCGTCATATGCGCATATTATTCACTTTTATACAGGGTATATTGGTTTTTAAATTTCGTTTTGTGTTGAAAAAATGTTCCAAATTTTGTTGCAATTGCCTATATATGTTAAATGTTCGGTAAAAAAGTATATATGTATAGTTATATAGCTATAGCTTAGATCGCCCGCATCAAGCAAATAAAAAATTCATTTATCATAAATCAAATTCGTGCTTTGAATATTCGCGCCATTTGCTAACATTTCAACAGCTGTTGACTTATGCTAATATTGCATTACCTTTTGAGTATTTGACAGAAGCAGCATACGAATCACGGATTGAACAAAGCTGTTATGCAAAGCGCTCTGTTATGTTAACAGTTTGGAAAAAATACCAAAAAAATAAATGCAATGCAATAGTTATGATTTTAAGATATTTTTATTAATTAAATGAACATATAATTTTAAGTTAATTAGAATTATACTTTTAATTAGAATTTGCTTGCAGCATTTGCGCGGACGCGCCAAATTTAAATAGTTTAACAGATCACAAACGCACGTCACTAACAGAACTGTTAGCTAACATTAAAAGTCGCAGAGCTGCTCTTTGCAGAGCCGACTGAGCCTCATTTAACAGAGCATTTGTGAGCATGAGTGTGCGTGTGTTCATTTGGCTGTGTGTGTGCATAGATGCGCGCTGCTATATTTGAAACGGCAGCTCGTCACGGAGTGTAGGGTATTTTCTAGTCCCGACTTAATGTAACAAAAGAGTGTTTTCCTGCATTGCAAATTATGTTAGAGCGACTTTGTATATAGGTAAGGGTATCTTCTAGACATGCAATTTATTTTGAAATATTAAAATAAATGTATATTAAATATTTTTGGACATATTTTAATATTTCTCCACTATTTTTTTTTTTTTATTAATTTTATTTATTTATTTGTTTTTTTTTTTTTTTTAATTTTGTTGTGTATTTATTTAAATATATTTTAAGTGTAAATTATAAAAGGATTTTTTTTTTAATTTTTGTGTTTTTTTTCTTATTTTAATTTATTTTAATTCTAGAATTAATAAATTATAAAATGTATTTTATTTTTGTATTCGAATTTTTGCGTGTTTTTTTTATTATATTATTTTACTTTAATTCTAAAGTTAATAAATTATAAAATTTTTTTTTTAACTTTTGTGTTTTTTTTTTAAATTAAATTTTATTTTAATTCTAGAATTATTAAATTATAAAATGTAAAAAAAACATATTTAAAAGAAACCCTGTTTTTTTTAATGATTTTAATTATTTAATTTTTAAAAGTCATAAAAGAAATAACAAAAAATATAAAAATTATTTAAATCCACTTTAAATAACGTCTGCAATTAAATAGAAAAAAATTTATCATAGTAAAATTTACTACGAGCATATTTATTTTTCTAAGGCACTCTTAAATACCTAATTAATTAAATCTGACTTATTTTGCACTTTGCATGAGCTTATGACGTCACTCTCTGATGGGAATTTGTCACTTGGCGTGACTTGCGCATTAAGCGCCATAAATACGTCTAGAGGCCCACCTTCTCCTATCGACTGTCAATATATCGATAGTATTGCATGTGTCAAATTGTATTATTACATTTGATAAATGCAAGCAGAATATATGAGAAAAAATGCGCACATATCTAGCGCAAATACTGAAAAGTATTTTTGTTATTTGACCTGCACAAAATACCACAGCGATCTGTGGTATCGATAGGCAGGCGATACTATCGATAGCGCCGAGCAAATGTTAGCCAGCGCTAGGCAAGTAGATATCGCTCATCCCTAAATCCGATTCAGTTCATTTTCGGTTTTTGTGCGCAGCGGAGTTACCTATATAGCAATTTCGAGTTGTTCGACATAAATTAAAAACTAATTTATAGTAAAAGACGCGCTGCAGTCAACCCAAATATACACACATACAACTACACGTATATATATATATGTGTGTGTGTGCTAGCTGCAAAACAACAAGAAGCGGCTACCGAGTGATTACGAATTTGTATGTTTTCATTGAATTGTTTATATACATATATATATATTTGTCATTATTATTATTATTTTTTTTTATTGTTATTGTTGTTGTTGTGATATTTGCATATTAAAGTGCAAACTGTGTGTTTCAGGCGCGTGCAATTGCCCTTTGTCTCGTGCAATTGTTTTTTTAATATATTTTTTTTATTGTGTTTTGGCAAACGCGTCATCATGAAAAAATGCCCAAAAAAAACGGCACAAATTTTGCGCTCGATTTGGTGCGCTTTGTGTGCGTGCGCCTAACTGTGTATGTGTGTGTGTGTATGTCTGTGTGTGTGTGTGCGTGAGTGTGATTGATGTAGTAATTGATTAATTGTAGGCTACGTCCTGCTGCACTGCATTGCTGCTAGCTGGAGATAAACAAATGTTGTAAAAGCCGCCAAAAGGCGAACGATCTGCGCTGACAGCGCAAGCAGCGACGGCGACGACGGCAGCGACAGCGGCGTCAGCGTCAAAGAAAGTGCGGCCTAGCTGCCAGTCTCTATGCGTGTGTGTGTGTGTGTGAGTGTGTGCAAAGTAGAGGCAAAAAAAAAACCTTTATTTGTTGGTGCTGCCGCTGCCGCTGCTGTTGCTTCGGCTGTATAACGGCGCCGTTCGTCGCATAGCAAAAGTGAAATTTCTACTGGGATTTCTTTATTATTTAAATTTTTGTGTTGTGCTAGTTGTTTGCCATTCTTTGTGCATTGTTGCTCTCTGCTGCTCTCGTTGTTGCTGTCACTGGCAACGCCTCTGCCATTCAAACATTGTTGCGGGCTTTTTATCAATGCTATCAGCGGAAATATTTTGCCGCACCCCGCTTGACCTTATTCCATGCACACACACACAGACACAGTCTCTCTCACACACATATACATTGCGTAGCTGCTGCTCTCTTTTAATGCAGCAGCAGCAGTCGCCTGCTCACGTCCTCCTTGTCTATCACCCGCATCAATGTGCGTCTAGCCGAAGTTGACTCATTCTCATTCGCACACACACACACTCGCTCTCTTTTGTGTTGCGCTCTCTCCACCCACTTGCTCTCCCTTGAGCTTTTGGCAAGCACAGCTTATTGCAACTCTTGCAGCTCTCACTCTCTCTCTCTCTCTCCCGCCCGCCTATTAACGCAACGTGCTGTTATTTTTCTTCTTCTGTTCTGCTCCATCAATCAGCAGCAAATTGTAGATCGCATTTATTTGTGTGCGAGTGAGAGAGTGTATGTGTGTGTATTTGTCACCTCCGCCTTCTCTCGCTCATTATCCCATTTCCATATGCTTTCGCAAAAACGTGACTTCAATTCTATTTGGAGCTTTTGGATATTTGTCATCTCAACTCAGTGCGGTACAGCGAAATCTGAGTTACTTATTTTTGCACGATTCAAAGTATTTCGCTTAGAATTTCATCAACTTCCGCTAGAAGAGAACAAAACTAGTTGGAACTGAATTCATGGACAAATTGCTGTAAAATGTTAAAAAAAAAAGATTTATATAAATAATTTAGCATTTTAACTGTCAACTCAATTACTATAATTTAGTCTCTAATAACGAAACTCACAAAATTTAGTTTTCAGATGTTACTCATAAAAAATGCATAAATTTATAATATTTTTTATATCTTTCTCGTACATTTCAAATGCCAATGCGAACAACATTTTTATCAGTCAGACTGTCTTTAATCCCGAAAGCATTTCATTCATTTCTTATCAATAAAAAAAAAAAAAAATAAAAAAAAACCATTTACTTCCGTTGCCCAAGAAAGAAAATGAAAAGACAAGAAAAACAAGTTCAAGTACACTCATTGCATTTCTTATTAAATTTCTACTTTCGTAGCGTTATCTCAAGAATGTCACATAACCCGAAGAACTTAGAAATCAAGAATTTGTGAGGGCCATGAGAAGTCATAGAAAATATTTAACTACGTTAGGAATAGAGAAAAGATTCACATATCACTTAAAGCGGGTTACTTACAATCTTATATTATGGGTTTCTATACCTACCTAATTAACAATATATATACAATACTTCTCAATACTCCTAGCGTACACCTAAGAATAATATATGTATTCGATAAACTGGAAAAATTTCTAAATTCTGCGATGACAATGCCTTAAAAATAATATGTATGTATATTAATATAATATAGAAAAATAATATATATATATATAAAAAAAAATATAAAAAAAAATAATAAAAAAAAAATTAATAATAAAAAATATTTAAAAAAATAATAATAATAAAAATATTTAAAAAAGCAATTATAATAAAAAATATTAAAAAACAAATTCAATAAAAAAACAAGTAAGAAAACTCTAGTCGGTCGTAACCGACTAGGGTATACCCTGAGCCTCGTCGAACCTGTGTTTTCCAATACACTTATATTTAGCGTAAAATTATACAAAAATTTCAAGTTTAAAGCATTTGTGGCAAATGTAAACTAAAGCAGCGGCTAATAATTCAACAAAATTCAAACGTAATTTGCGATTCTTCGAAGCGACTAGAATGCGAGCGTTTGTATGTGTGCACTCACGCATAGAAAAAGTGCGTTCGCTTGGCGCTGCTGCCACGTGTTTTTGCAAAGTAGCCAAACGTTTTGCTTAATAACTTTTTTGCTATTTAATGGATTTCAATAAAATTTTCGACATATGATCAACATATTCCATGGGCATATTTGTCAGTTTAGTAAAAGTGCCAACTCATTCGCATTTTGGCTATATTTGAGACTGAATTTCAATTGGGGGAAATTTGGGGCCGGTATCCAAAATATAACAAAATTCGAAATTGCATAAAATACATATAAAGCTAAATATAAAATTTGGCATCTCTAGCTTAAAAGATGGGCGAGATAGAATTTTTTAATTGAATTTCGATTTTGTTTTTAATCGATAACAATTAATTGGGGATAGTTATCGATTTTTTAAAACAAACTCGATCTGCGCGTGCTATACACGGACCTACAAAAAAAATTTCAAGTCTCTAGCTCTTATACGGGCTGAAATCGACGCGTTCAAACATACGGACAGACGGACAGACGGACGGACGGACGGACGGACGGACGGACAGACGGACAGGGCCAAATCGATTTCTCTTGTCGTCCTGATCAAGAATATATATACTTTATGGGGTCTGCCACGCCTCCTTCTGCCTGTTACATACATCCAACAAAAACATTATACCCTGATTTCCCATTTTCAATGGGCTCAGGGTATAATAATAATAATAAAATATTAAAAAAAAAATAATAAAAAAATATTTATTAAAAGTAATTTAGTAAAAAAATTAAAATAATATTAAATTAAAAAATATTTAAAAAAAAGTACTAATAATAAAAAAAAATATTTAAAACCAAAAACAATAAAAAATAATAAAAAAAATATTTAAAAAAAAGTAAAAATAATAAAAAAATATTTTAAAAAAGTAATAAGAAATATAAAGCTACAATATAAAAGTTTTATATATCTGAATATGTCCATTCAATTTAATTAATTAATTAAATCAATTAATATTATTTATCTCTTCGATCGTGGCTTAGCCTTATTTTCTCTCTCTTTAGTTTCTTCAGGTAGTATAAGTGTCAGGTAGTCAGATCTAGGCAATCATTGGCTTGTTGTTTTTGGCCAAATACTTGGCCAACATTCGTTGCTTCAACTTTTCTGGGAATAAGCAAAAATCGAAGACGAGTCAAAATATGTTGTCAAAATTATAAAAATTATTGGTATAATTATTATATATAATATAATATAATTCTAATTGATTCCTGCGCCAACTTCAAATCGAAATAATGTTACGTGTGTAAGTTCAACATTTTCAACACTTTTTGAACAGACCTCGCATATACAGCTGTGTATAAGCCATCAGTCGAGCTTGTATTTAACTAAAACTTCTATTAACATATGTAATTTTTATTTATTTTTTATCTTGATTTTCCAATCATCATTAAAACTTTGTTGTATTATTAGTATTACAATTGTATTACCATAGTATTACCATAGCTTTACCATAGTATTACAATAGTATTACTCTTCTTTCTCTTGCCTCTCAACTCGTTTGATCACATTAAAACAGGTTTATGCAATTTTCTAGTCTTAGCTCGCTTCAATTTGCTAACAGCCCAAAATCGAATTCTAATTTGTAACAGTTTAAATGAAGGCTTAAATGAGAGTTGCTAAAATTCCATTAAAAGTTTGGACTGCACTTATATGAAAATTCAAATTAAGACTGAAACTAAATTCTAAGTGAGAAATCCCAATCTATTTTCTTCTTCACTTTAGATTTATGACTAATCAAAGTGCAGGAGAGAATGGAAACACAGCTCAGGCTCTTATATGAGTAATTGGATATATATTATAAAGATGTATATCTATGAATAGAAAATCTTCCCATTAAAATAAATACCACCAAGTATCATACTAGATCTAAAAGATTATTTTTACTTCATCTTGTCACAGACGCATTTCTTGTTCTCCACATCTTAAGTAATTTGACTCACGAATCTCTTCAAGTTTACATAATTTATTATAGTCAAAAGTCAGGAAAAAGAGTTGTTTTTTTTATTGATTTCGTATCTCGATTGGCGTTGCTTACCTTGCTGCGAAATTCTCGATGTCGCGTCTCGTGACAAGTGTTAATTTTTTGCACTCGTTTCTTATTCTCCTTATTTTTTTTTTTGTATTTTTTCGTAGAGTTTCTAAACTTGATGCTAACTACAACAATTGCTAACTTGTTTTTGTTTTTCGCATCTATTGTGAGTGGCGCACAATCGTGTGAATGAATGTAAATGCTGAAATCAAGAATAATGATAATTATAATAATGATGCGCCTGACACAATTCTCTTAACTCCGATTTTCCTCTTTCCGTTCGTCTCCATTCTAAGTAAGCCTCACTTTAACTTTATCGTCGTTCTGCTTCTCTCTTTGTCAAATGGCTCCGTTCATCGTCTCTCGACCCGCCTGCCCCCACCAGCCCAATTTATAGCCATCAAGCGGCGATTTGTGCCAATTCCTCCAAAACGTGGCCCTACGAATCGAGTCAAGTCCATCAAACCTAAAAGAAACTCAAAAACAAAGTAAGAAAAAAGTCATCTTTACAGTAAACTTTGTCGGCTTCCTAAGCAGATAAATCCCTTCTGGCACAGCAGGCCAGATGAATATCTGGACGTCTTGAATAACTATGAACTGTATCTAAAAAATCGCTTTGGGAATTAGTCTTATGAGTATATGAAAGAATAGATGAGAAAAACTTGTGCAAATCTTTCTAATAACGAGCAAAAAACAAACGATCTTAATGCGTTTGATACTCCAGATAATTTATTATATAATCGCATCACAAGCAGAGCTCTATCTTCATATATTTATATATATATCTATATTATACTATATCTATCACATAAGTCCACTTAGAGATAAGGAAACTCTATCTATTGCATGAGTAGGCCTGTTTCAGCGCGTCGTTTGATCTATTTTGCAGTTTTGCAACTTTATGAGTAGCACTAGATAGATAGGACAGAGAGGAGATACGGATTTGTCGACGATTTTGTGCCCATCATATCTCTGTCTCTGTCTACATCTCCATCTGCATATACATCTCCATATATATCTCTATCTATACATATTTATCTCTCTCGCTCTATTACTATTCTTCTTTTTCGCTTCATCTCTTTCTATTTATCTCTCTCTCTCTTTCTATTTCTCTCTCTCTTTATATTTATCTCTCTCTCTCTTTCTATTTATCTCTCTCTCTCTCTCTCACCTTCTCTCTCTTTCTATGTCTCTCTTCATATTTATCTCACTCTCTCTCTATTTCTTTCTTTCTTTTTCTCTCTCTCTTTATCTCCCTTTCTCTCTTTATGTCTCTCTCTCTTTATCTCTATCTCTCTTTTCCTCTATGTCTGTCTGCCTATCTCTCTCTCTCTCTTCCCTCTTTATCTCTCTCTTCCTCTATGTCTATCTGCCTATCTCTCTCTCTCTCTTCCTCTATGTCTATCTGCCTATCTCTCTCTCTCTCTCTCTCTCTCTCTCTCTCTCCCCCTCTTTATCTTTCTATATATGTATATCTCACCATCACTCTACGCCTGTCTGTCTATCTCTTTTACTCTACCCATAACACTCTCCTCCTATATTTCTCACTTCTCTCCCTCTCTTTCTCGCACTCGCACTCCCCGCTGCTTACAAGATCCATAACAGTTCGTCAAAACAGCGCTTCAGAGTTTCTTGATTTTCAAATCTATTTCAAAAGCGCCGAACATGGTGGTAAGAAAGTTTGTACATACACATGTTCACACACACTCGCACACACACACGAACACTTACACACACACACTCGCACACATTTCCATATACATGAACTTGCATATCTCTTGTAGATCTTAACTATTCGTTGCACATTAGTTTTTATTATGCTACGCTCTCAGCGGCTGCCGCTGCTGCTGTTGCTTGATGTTGCCTTGCTTTTAATTACAGTTTCCCCCTTTTAGTTAGTTGGTTGCTCTGGCAACACTTCCCACGCCTTGGGTGTGTGCGTGTAGTGTGAAATTCGCGTTATCTTCTGAAGCGAATTCAACTGGTTTGTCCACACTAACAAAACGTCGTTCGCCGTTTGTCGTTCGCCGTGCGCCGCTTGCCTTGAACTTGGCCAAACATGTGCGTAGAAAGTTGGGCTACATCCAAAGCCGTATTCGCCGTTCAAAGCTTTAGCTGACAGTGCGCAGTTATAAATAGCTACAATGATGCAAAAGGCAAAGAAAAAAAAAAGATGGGCAAATAGCAAATGCGATTCAGCTCAAACGGCAGCACCAACAACAACAACAACGCTGTGACTTGAAGCTCAAAGCTTTCAAAAGCTGTTCAGCATAATTCACATTGTTTTGTTGCTATCATCGCTCCCACTTGACATTGAAAGCGCCGAAGCTGACGTCGACGTCGACGCCGCTGTTGTCGCTGCGCATCACAGCACGCGACTGCGCAGCTGGCGGCGAATTCGTTGCACACCAATGTCGTGAGTCACGCGGCAAAACACACCACACGCTTAAAATCAACCGTTGCGTTCAGCTTGTTGCTGCCTCGCTTCTTCTCTCATTTACTTTGTTGTTGTTTATTTTTCACAACTGAGTGAGCAGCAGCAAAAACTTAACAGTTAACAGTTAACAAAACGAAAGCCTACAAGAAAGACGGCAAACAAGAAGACGACGCAAAAAAAAAAAAACGCGTTCTAAAACTTTTTGCTCGTCGTTTGTGTCTCTTTTTTTCCGTAGTGTCAAATGTGCCCCAAATGCGTTGCTGTATTATAAATTGCACAGAATTAAAAAAAAAAAGTATAATGGAGTTTAATAATGTCTATTATCTTTGGTAAGCAGAAAATTATAGCAGACATGAAAGAAGTTTGCTGCGACGAGCTTTTATAATTAGATATGCTGTGTACAGCGCCTAGACTTTCAATTATGTACACATAATTGCATTAATTATGGAAAAATTGAATGTTCACATTCACAATCAGCAATCAGCAGGTGGCCCGCCTGCCAGCGGTTGACAGACGCATTCTCATTCACTCGCCGCTGGCGCAGTCCGGCGACAGCGTCAGCATTTGACTAACTGCTTGCAATTCGCCGCATCTACAAAGTTCACACGCAGTGCAGCGCGAAAGAGACAGCAACAGGCAAGGCGAAGAAGAAGAAGCAGCGAGGCAAGAGACAAAACTGTGTGAAAAATGCGACAAACAAGATTTTTTCGTTGCGAATATTAAAATTCTTTTCGCTAAGCAGGCAAGTCTTGGATGGAGTAGTTGTAGATATATATTTACTTGATCGGTATGATATACCCCTCTTTCTGACAAATATACTACTACAAATACCATAGATATAGAGCATTATGAAGCTCTATTTGAGTAAAAATTAGTTGAAAATAGTTTTATAAGCCTGAACAGCGTTAAGCCTCAGCTAAACTCAATTCTACAGATATTTCTCGAGATGAGACTTCGTACAGGGTATCTTCCAGTAATATATATAAAACATTATGAAGCTCTATTTGAGTAAAAATTAGTTGAAAATAGAGTTTTATCTGCCTGAACATCGTTAAGCCTCAGCTGAACTCAATTCTACAGATAGTTCTCAAGGCGAGACTTCGTACGGGGTATCTTCAAGTAAGAGATATAGAGCATTATACGGCTTTATTTGAGTAGAAATTAGTTAAAAATAGAGTTTTATCTGCTTAAACATCGTTAAGCCTTAGCTCAACTCAGTTCCACAGATAGTTCTCGAGGCGAGACTTCGTACTATCTTCCAATAATAGATATAGAGCATTATGAGGCTCTATTTGACTAATACTTAGTTTTAACTAGATACGAGTTTTTTCAGCTTGAACATCATTCAGCCTCAGCTGTACTTAGTTTTACTTATAGTTCTTGAGGCGAGACTTCATACAGGGTATCTTCCAGTAAGAGATATAGAGCATTATTAGGCTCTATTTGACTAACACTTAGCTTTAACTAGAGATTTTTCTGCTTGAACATCGTTAAGCCTCAGCTGAACTCAATTTTACTAATAGTTCTCGAGGCGAGACTTCGTACAGGGTATCTTTCAGTAATAGATATAGAGTATTATGGGGCTCTATTTGAGTAGAAATTAGTTTCAACTAGAGTTTTATCTGCTGGAACATCGTTAAGCCTTATCTTAACACAATTCTACTAAGACTTCTCGAGGTGAGACTTCGTACAGGGTATCTTCCAGTAATATATGTAGAGCATTATGAGGCTTTATTTGAGTATAAATTAGTTTCAACTAGAGTTTTAACTGCTTAAACATAGTTAAGTCTCATCTTAACTCAATTCCACTAACACTTCTCTGGGCGAGACTTCGTACAGGGTATCGTCAAATAATATTCTTCACTTTTTGCCTCCATTGCGACCGGTTTCTATAGATTGTGCTGGCTGAAGTATGTTAATAAGCTCTTGGGATTAGTTTTAGGAATTCGAAAGATGCATAAAAAATGTGACTACATAAAATCTAGTTAAACGTGTGTATATATACATATGTATAAGTGCTTTGCAATGTATAGATAAGCTCATTCAAATATATATATTTTTTGTATGCATCTGGCTACTTATTGATGCTGCTTCCTCTGGCACTCTTCCACCTACTCGCCGCACTGACAACATCCAACATCTGCACTTCTTGTGGTTTATTGAACTTAATCTTGGCGGAAGTCAAATAAAATCTCTGTCCTCTCACTCTTTGTTGCGATTATTGCTGCTGCTGCTGCTGTTGTTGTTGCTCTTAAACGTTGCAAATGGCGCAGCAAAATAAAATGCAGCTCCAGAAAGTGTCAACGACGCTGAGCTAAATCAACTCCCGACGGAGATCTCAAAGTCAATTGTCAACAAAAAGTAAATTGTAAAGCTAGAGTAGCTTTAGTTGACTGAGTGACTGACTATAATATACCCTATACACTTATTTCAAATGTGAAGGGGGTATATATATGTATGTTGGATGTAGTACAACCCATGTGTGTAACTCGAATAATGGGCATAAATGTCTACATCCGTTTATTTGCAAATACAGTGCTAGCATCTGCCAATTGTAGAATGCCTTTTAAATGGACTTTCTAGCAGGATAACGACCCGAAATATTCGAGTCCTTTCGCATAATAGTGGTTTGCATAAAAAAAAAAACGATCCTATGGCATGGCTAGCTCAGACCCCGGATCTGAATCCTATCGAAAACCTGTGTGGGGATGTTATAAGAGTTGTAGAAGCTACAAATCCATCGATTGCGGCAAGTAATTTAGGGGGCGTGGCACCAAATTGCTCTGAAACGGTGCCAGGACCTCATCGACTCCATGCAATGCAAATGCAAAGTCGTAGTAGATGTGTAAAACATTATATTTGAAGTTAGATTAATGTTAAATAGATTTTTTCTAATTTTTTTTTCAATATTTGGTAACCGCTATCATTCTTATGGACAGCTCAATTTTAGGTGTTTTCTCCTTCTAAGGTCCTGAAGTGCACATATCCTAAGTTTGTAACAAAAAAAAACATCTAATTTATAAGAATAGATGTTAAACTTAATAATTGCATCAAATTTTGTCAAAAATATTGTGTTTATCACTAAATTGTGATGACCAACATTCAGTGCTTTCAGTGCATTCAGTGCGCTATCATTTTACTGAACGTAACTGTACATATATATATTCTCAATTGGAAAGGGTATATATTAATGAGACTTCGTAAAGTTGAGTCGGGAGTGCTCAACTAGTGTAGTTTCTCCATAGGCTAAGCTTCAATTTAATGTTTCAAGCTTAAAGCTCTTCCATATCGATGTATCTTGTATCTGTATCTTGATCCTGATCAAGTATATATTTCCAATTGCTTGCTCTTTAACGACTTGTTTGCCCATTTGTATTTGCTAAAGAGCCTAAATTCTTTACTGAAATTCGCAGGCAGTTTTTAAGAATTTTGATAAACCTATGGAAATTGCATTTCCTATTTTATCTGTGTCAAATTAACCTTTTTAATAATCTTGATTCATATATGTTTCTTTATATTTTATGTTTAAGAAGTGAAGCTTGACAAAGACTCAGAAAACAAGCTTTAAACATAGATCAAAATTCTTCCATAAAATGATTGTTTTCTTTCAAATATATATATTGGGAAAATGCATTTTAAAGTTAATATTTTGATATATTTGTTTACATATTTATATTTTTTTTTACATTTTTATATTTTTTGTTTACATATTTAAATTTTTTTTTACATATTTATATTTTTTGTTTACATATTTATATATATTTTTTTTAAATATTTATATTTATTTTATATATTTATATTTTTTTACATATTCATATTTTTTTACATATTTATATATTTTTTTTACATATTTATACATTAAATTTTTTACACTTTTTATACTTAATATTTATATATATACATTTTTTTCCAATCAATATTAGTATTAATAATACTGAGTAATATAAATATAATACAATAATACGTAATACTGAAATACTTGTAAATATTAAGCTAAGCGAAGCTTTATTTATTATTTTTATATACAAATTTAAAATTCAAATAATGCTGAATTATTGAGCAAAAGCCTTACGAAATCTCAGCATAATTGGTATTGTATAACAAGCGTTAAGTCGTCACATGCAAGGATAAATCAATATTTCAATCAAACGAAATCGAATCGACACGTGCTCCGATTTAGGTTTCACCCCAGGCATACAGAATTACGACGCTAACTGTAGCTAAGTAACCACAGAATTGCGTCAAGGTTGTACTCAACAGGCGAGCAAACCACAACTTGCAATAACGACATCAACAACAACAAAACAACAAAAGTAACTCGAATAACAAGAGAAACAACAACACCAACAACAACAACATCAGGTAGCAATCAAATACTCTAAACATAGCCGGCTAAATACATAAAACCCCATTAATTTAACAGTTAGCTTAAAACGCAACTAGCAAAGAGCAATTAAGAGCGCTTTAGTTGGGCAATGCTCGACGGGCGAACACCCTGTAACGCTACGCATTACGGAAGTTCATTGTATTATATGATATCCTCATCATCCTTTTCATTATTCAAAGTCATTCAAAGACCTTTAAAGGCTTTTATGGAAGGCGCTTTTAAGGCTTTCAAAATTGGGTTTTTCTTTTCATTTCACTTTTGCAAATTTTGTATGACTCTAAAAAGGTTTTTGGCAGACAATTGCTATATATCTAAACTTCATTATTTATTTATTTATTTGTTGTCCTTTATTTACCTTAAACATTTTTACAAGCATATAAGGTTTCGATTCAATTTTTCCTTAATATTTACAGAAGTTAGCTGTCGCTTTACAACTGAGATATTAAGAATTTTTGTTATTTAGGAATTTTCTGTGCATTTTTAAAATATTTTTTTGTACAAGGAAAGTGTGTGATAAATACCATGACTTGAATAAACGACTGAATACTTACTGAATAGTTACTAAGCAATTATAGGAATTTAAAGTCTATATATTATACTGTACTGTTGGAGCCCTAGCTTTTTTATGTATACATAAGTTACTTGCATAATATGGTAAATTCATCATTCGTCTTAAAAGCTGTTTTCGGGTAATTTGGAATATATGTATCTGTGGAAAATCTCAGTATCACTGTACATAGTAAGCAAGAATATCTCATTTGAAGCTTATACAGATGAACAGTTTGCCCAGTCAAGTAGATTATTATAGATATTATTGCTTGTATATAATACATTGTAGATCGTGAATTGTATATAGTGCATTGTGTAGTATATTGTAGATCGTATATCGTTGTAGATTGTAGAACAAAGGTAATAGATCCTAGATATCGTGCGTCGTAGATCTGCGATAGTATATCGTAGATTATACATTAGATCGCTAATCATATGTCGTAGATCATAGATTTTGGATTGTGTATCGGATATTATGCATCGCGGATCGCAGATTGTAGGATCGTAGATCGTATATCGATGATTGTAGGTCTTAGATCATATATCGCATGTCGCATATCATATATCTTAGATTGTAAATCGTAGATCGTAGATCTCATATCATACATCGCAGATCGTAGATTGTAGATCTTAAATCGTATGTTGCATATCATAAATCGTAGATCGTATATCGTTGATCGTAAATCTTAGGTTTTATCCTATCGTAGATTGTAGACATTAGATGAATATCGTAAATCGAAGATCGTATGCATCATAGATAGATCTTGGATCGTATATCGTACGCTGTAGATTTTGGTTTCTATATCTTAGAGAGTGGGTCGTAAGTTCTATAACTTGGATATATCCTAGATTTCAATATTGTAGATCGTATATCTAGTTGACAAATGAGATACTGTAGATCAAAACATATATATACATAATGTACTATGCAGATCACTTCTATTATAATCCGGCCGCAACCTGCTACATAGACTTCCACAAAATAGCGTATGACCCCTGCCATTGGGGTCCAGGGTATCATAACTCTAAGAACATTAACTTAACCGTTGACTGAAAACATAGCGAGCAACAGCAAATGCCAGCCAAATGGCAGCCAAAGAGACTCGGAAAACAGAAATGCGGCAAGAGCCAAAGCAAAACTCATGCAAAACACGCACGCAACGCGAGAGGGAGAGAGAGAGAGAGAGAGGGGCGATTTGAGCCGAGGGCTGGTCTATGGCAACTGTGTGTAACTGTTAGCTGATTATTAGAAACAGGCCGAAGAGAGCGCACGCAAAACACCCGCGAAAGAACACGGAGCACTGCGGAGACCCTCTTAGCTCTACTAGGAAAAAACGCGTAAGAGTTGACTGCACTTTGCGGCATCGACATGTGTGTGTGCGTGTGTCTTGCATTGCGCCTTGGGGGCGTTGCATGCTCTGAACACCTTTTATGAGCTGACTACACCCTCGCCCGCCACTTAACGCTTCGCCGAGTGGCAGCTGTTGGTGACGTCACTTGCGCCACCACCAAAAGCAAATGTCTAAGAAGCAGCAGAAGAGGAAGCAGCAACAACAACAACCTATATATAAAATCCAAAGCAAGTTAACATTTAAAATTATGAGTAATACCTAAACGGGCCAACGTCTGCCATATAAATAGTCGATAGTGTATAGAGCACATATTGCTATTACTTAATTGCTGCTAGACGCTGCGTGGCAAAAATCAAAAATGAAACGACTTCATAAATTACCCAAAAAGCAAACAGGAGGCGGCATAGATTGAATGCTAGAACTCAGATTGGCCGGGCACTGGCTCGGGCACCAGAGTCTGTTTAAAATCAATTCCAAGCAAATAAATATCTTTCGGGCTGGTCTGGTCTGGTCGATATTTGGCTACTCGTTTCCAATATTATGGCAAACACAAGTCGTAAGCACACGCACGCAGACTCACACATACACACACAGACATACACATTGTATAGCATTGCCCAAAATCAAAACTAACGAAATTTTAATACACTCTTCATCAGCTCTTAAATTGATGTTAGATTGAGAGAAATGCGAATCAGAAATGAATATGAATATAAATATGCTAACTTGAAAAATTAAAAAAAAAATGCGCATATAAAAAATATAAAAATAATAGTAAAAACTAAAATAAATTGAACAAAAAAAATATATATAAATAAAAAAATAAAAATATTATTAAAACAAATAAAAATATAATTAAATATATATAAATAAATAAAAACAAAATAATAAAAAATATATAAAATAAAAAATATATAAATAAAAAATAAGATAACATAAAAAATAAAATATAATAAAAAAATTAAGAATATTTAAAAGTAAAAATAATGATAAAATAATAATGGAAAAATAAAAAAATATATAAAGATAAATAAATAAATATAGTAAAATAAAAAGTCTAATTTAAAATTAAAATCAAAAGCAATTAAAATATAAAAAACAAAAAAATGTATACATTTTGAAATTATGATTAAAAAAAAATATAAAAAAATAAGAAAATACAATTAAATATACACACTAAAATTAAATTAAATACATATATAAATATATACAAAAAATAGTTGAAAAATTAGATCATAACAAACTTAAAGATTCAAACTAAAATTAAATTCAAAGTATAAATACGAATAATAATAATTAAATACAAATTCAATAATATTAGTAAAAAAAATAAAATAATTCTAAATTATTATTTTTAAAATATAAATAAATAAAAAATACATTTCTTATTACAATTACAATAAAATCTCTTTGGAGGGTATTTGTTGTTTTTTTCCTTCTACAACACTTTATGATTTATTTAAGGGAATTTTTAACCAATGCATTATTTTAGAACTATTTATTTTATCTTTATTTTCAATATACACGCCATATGCTTTATATACTGACTTTATAAATCCCTTGATATAAAGGGGTTCTTACCTTTTTTCAATTCAAAATATGTTTGACTTAGATGTAACTAAATGTATAATATGTAGTATAGTATATAAATATATTAGATGCATATTGTGTATATAGTATATAATATGCATAATATCCGTAATATAGAAAAAAAAATTGGTATATATTTCCTTGAGTAATACCAATTAAAATATCCAACATTTTTCCTTTTATATTTTTGTAGACCTCCTCCAATTAAGTCTGCTTCATCTACACTTATGTTTAATGTATAGAATCATTTTCTTTTATTTAAACATTAATGTATATAGGTGTGTGTGTATATTATACAATAGCTGCTAAATCGTATATCAATTAACTTCTGTTCGGACAAGTATCTGTGTAGTCGCAGCTATAGAGATTCAATGGGGAATTACTTTGGATTGTTTGTTATTCGGTCTCGTTGTTTGGCTTTCTGTCTGTCAGCGAGTCGCAATGACGTCATCGCATGTGAAACTGTTTTTCCTGCGTACGGTAAAAATTAATTTCCGCAAACAAAACAAATGGCAAAAATAGAGTTCGCTTCGCCACGGCTCGGCTCGGCTCGGTTCTCTGCTGCCCCAGCAGAGTGCGAACGTTGGGGAAAATGTTTTTCTTTTGTTTAAAAAATACTGCTCAGCGTTTGTGTATATCTTTTGTTTTGTTTTGCTTTAGCCTTTTTTCAATTTCAATTTAGATTTTTTTCTCTTCTTTTATTTTCTTAATTTGGCATTTTTTTATTTTCCGTAAAATTTGCCCCAGAAAGAAATTTGTAGCGCGGTTTCAATTTGTTTTTATTAAAGTTTTTTTTTTTTTTTTTTTTGCTTTTATTCAGCGCTCGCCTTTGATTTTAATATTATTCATTCATTTCTGGCTTTATTATGCATAAGGTTATTTTTGCTTTTTGCGTAAATGAAAGCGTTTAATATTTTGAAAATAATATGGAAATTATGCATTATAAATATGGTTGTCTGTGCAAAAAGTATTGCAAATTTCGCGTATTTTTATTCAAAAATTATATTTTTTATGCATATCTTTTTGGCGGCCCTTCAAAGCAATCAAATGTAATACACTTGTGCCAATACTTGAAGCACTTCAAACCATCAAGTTTTGTGATTTTTTCCCCTTCCTCATCCTCCCGTCTTTCTCAACTCAATCATAGCGTCGCATTGTCCTTTCATGGGCTTCCTCAGTCAGTCAGAGAGGGGGGTCAGACCTAGGCAATACGTTGGCTGCCGCATCATTGGCTTGTTGTTTTTGGCCCAGCATTTGGTACAGATTCTTTGCTCCATTTCGTGGCATTAGCAGAGATCGAAGACAAAGCAAAAACGTGTCCAAGCAAAACAGTTGTCAAAACGAACGAATTTGCTGGCATTAGTTTGGAACATGAATCAAATTCGAATCGAATATATGTAACATGCGGAAGCTCTACATTTGCAATACGCATCGAACATGCCTCGCATACATCGCGATGTAGAAGGCGTTGAGATTGTCGTCATATCCCAGATAAATCAGCTAAAGCTTCTATTAACATATCTAAATCTTAATAGTCTAATCATCATTAAAAGTGTTTTTTTAGTATTAGTAATAGTATTACTCTTCTCACTAGCCTCTAAGCTCGTTTGATCATCTTCAAAAAGATTTTCATTCTCATTGGCCAATGCAATTTTCTAGTCTTGGCCCGTTTCAATTTGTTAACAGCTCAGAATCGAATTATAATTTACAACAGTTTGAAAGCAAAATGAAAACAACTAAAATTCGATTAAAAGTTTCCACTTTCGACTGAAATGAAAATTCAAACTAAAAACAAGTAAGAGTTTTTTAGGCGAGACGGCTCGACTAAGAGATACCCTGAACCCTGCGGGAGCTGTATTCATTACAGAAGCATACACCGTAAACTGAGTCAAATAATTATTGGGTCGGCCTTCTACATACATTTTCACAAAACCATAATACCCTGAATTCCCATTTTCAATGGGTTCAGGGTATAATAAATTCCACCTAACTTCTCGAGGAAGCTAAATCATATGTGAAAACTATTTGATTGGATAAGTCTCACATAGAATGTTGGAAAGGTGTGTGACAGCATGGCATATACTCTCTAGTTCCACTCTGAAGCAGTTTTCGTTAATGGTATATATAATACTAGAAAAAACAAGTCAAAACTGAGATTTTATGCACGTCAAGTTAGACAAACTTGTTTACTAACTCGATGTTTATTTTTATGGGTTTTTAAGTGAAAGTAGGGCAAATGCGAAGGCTATTCCAGCATATATTATATATATTTAAATATATGTTTCTAATAAATAATTATAGCTATTCAGTCCTTTTGGGCGCCGGTGGTCTAAAACAAAAAGTAAACTAAAAATAAAATACGAATTTTCAGAGAGATCAATAAAAAAGCCTTTAATAAATATAATATATAGCTGTGTTCATAAAAATAGTAGTGCGCCCGGGAAGTAAAAGTTGGTCAACAAAATATTTGTGATAATTTGAAACGAATGTTAAAATGTATATATTTTGTTTAGTAACTCAAATGCGTTTTGTTACAAGCTAGACTAAAAGTTTATTTTCGATTTGAAAAAGTTAGTTTTCATTTGATTTAGGTTTTGAGTAAAGCAGCACTGCTATTTTTATGAACAGCAATCTATGTACATGAATATAAATAAGCATATATATAGAAATCGAAATTAATGTCAAATTTACAAGACATTCTATTTATTGATAGCATATATATACATACACATACATAATTTATAATATCGATATCTATAAAGTAATCAAGCGAAAGAGAAACCAAAGAAAAAATAAAAATTGAAGACGTGCCAATGGAAGATAATCAGAAATTGATTGCATTAGCGCGTAATTTCATTAATTATACACACACACACACTCATATATATACATACATATAAATGTATATATGTGTGTGTATTTGTGTTTGTGTGTGATGAATCAATGAGTGTGCAATGCCTCGTGTTAACTGGCACAGTTTACAGTACATTTTGGCTGGCGTTTACGTTGCGTATGAGTAATATTGCAATAAAAAAAACCGAGACGTTAATTTGTTATTGCGGCTCTATGCGGTATGAATGTATGTACAATGTAGCACTTGTCAACAGCATCAATTACAATAGAAATACATGTGGCTATAGTAAATATATATATATATCTATCTTTATATATATATATATAACTATATCTGTGTTTGTATATTTATATATATAATATGTACACCTATTGAGCAATTACAAATTAGTAATACATAAACACTATTGCATTCGATTGTTATACACGCACACACACACATTCTATATTTCATTTGTACACCATTTTAACATATATGTTTTTATATTTGGAATCGTTTCGTTTTATTTTGCTTACCTTTGAGTCAAAATAATTGAGAACTAAGTTGTTGACAGAGTATTTGGCTAGTTAAGCAATTTGTACTTGTAATTTTGGGTATAGGGATAATAGTGATATATATATATATATACATATTATATACATATACATATGTATATTTAACTCTATTTTTACCTTGCCTAATGTACCCTTTGTATTACGCTGTGCAGTCGAATTACAATTTGTATTCGTCTATCTCGAATTTATTTATTTAAACTTTAGCTTCTTTCAAAAACTAATTGTCAATATAATAGGTAAACATATATTATTTATTAGTATATTACTAAAAAAAGCTTAAGAAGAGAAGATTTCAGTCAAGACACCGAAAAAGGCAGTTCTCCTTAGCGGATAGACTTGGCTAATGAGCATAGGCAGGAGGTTTGCTTTCGCAGCTGTCGCTAGTGATGTCTTTCTCCTTAAGCCGTATGAATAAACGATTTGGCCTATTATCTAGTTTCCCTAAGTAGTCCGCAGCTGGGCGACTTATGACATAAATAATTTTACAGATCATTTTCATTGCATTTGTTAGAATTGCTCTTCAGAAAGTAATCGCTTTATCTTAGCCTAAAGAATTCCTTTATTTCGTAAGACAACTTCACAGATCTGCAGTGCATAACATGAGGCACAGACAATAAAAGTCTAATGATAACTACAATCTTTATTGTTAAGAGCAGAATTTGCTGTTGCTGCTGAACAGGTCATACATGATATAGATAACTTTGGGAGTGCTTATGTCAGGTGTTTAGTGGCATTCGTGGCAATTGCTTAAGCTTACGCTTCTTGTATACCCAATCAATATATCCAAGCAGTTAATAGACAAATTGAGAAAAAAGAAATTGTTTTGTCTGATAGATAAGAATCTTGTGTTATTTTAGTTGGTCTATTTCGCAACGAAAATGACTTCACTAGCAACAAGAAGCCTTGAGAACTTTATATTCAATTGAAGTTTTTGTTTACAAATGAAACTATTTTGACACTGATATTCGGTTTGATGAAAACTATGTAATAGCCAGATGAAGGTATATAAAATTAATAAGATATAAAATATAAAATAATAAGATAAAATATAAAATAATATATAAAATAAGATAAAAAATATAAAATTTTAAAATATAAAATAAAAAATAAAAAATATAAAATATAAGATAAAAAATATAAAATATAATATATAAAATATAAGATAAAAAATATAAAATATAAAATATATAATATAAAATATGAAATATAAAATATACAGAATAAAATAAAATACATATATACAAAATAAAATAAAATACATGCAGCTACGTTCAGTAAAATGATAGCGCAACTCTCCACTGTGTTTTTGCCCACATAAACAATATATATACATATATATAAATAATATATATACTAATCTTAATATTTGCATAAATTTTTTTCCCAAATTTTATGTTGTTCACTAATTAACCAATAATAATGTGGGCCAAAACACAGTGATGAGTTGCGCTATCATTTTACTGAACGTAGCTGTATATTATTTAAAAGAATTTTACATTTAAAATTTAAACTTCATCTGAAAATCTAAAAATTCCTTCTAGATAATCGATAGGCTTTAGCATGACATCGATTGAAACCAATCACATTTGCTTCCACAAAAGTTGGCTCTTTGGCATATTCCCATAATTCCGTGCGCAAAGGGCACGGCACGGCTTTAGGGTATCTCCCACTTGGGCACACCCGCTCGGCGCAATTCGACTCGTTTTTCTTTTCAATTCACGCCGCTGTGACTGGAAATTCAGCCAAGAGCGCCGCCAGCTTAGCTGGGCGTGGGAGTTTTTCTGTTGATTATTTTCTTTTGTTTTTGGAGCTACGTTATGTCAGTGTGTGTGTGTGTGAGGGAGTGTGTGTGTGAGTATGTTTCTTGTTTTGTTTTTGTAATGTTTCACGTCTATTGATTGACGCGCTCGTTTGGCTGCTGGCGATTACTCATACGCCGCGTGGCACTCGTCGGGCTGATCGCTGCTGCTGCTGCTTGTCGTTTGTTTGTTGCTCGTTTGTTTGTTGTACTTGTTGCGCACATTATTTTATTTGACAGCTGCTGCTGCTGCTGTTGCCGTTTTCAATTCCCAGGCGTCGCCATTGGAAAAGCCAAACCGAAACTCATCTGATTTGGCAACAGCAGCAGCAGCAGCAACAACCACAAGCGTTTCAAGTTCAGTTAAGCAGCACACATTGCATTTGTTTATTTTGTGGGTCAACTGCGGTTAGCCATTCGAATACGCCCCTGCTTGGGCTTCTCATATTTATTATATGTGTTTTCTATTATTTTTTTTTTCATTTTTTTCTAGTGTTTGTCAAAACAAATGTCACTTGTTGTTAGCTGCCTGCTGGCTGTTATCTGAACTGATTCATGCTGGCTGAAAGCCTTCATTCATACAAATACTTCACACATACATACACCTATATCTTTATATATATATACACGCACATACATCTGCACCTTATGGCCACATAAATCATATTCGTCATAAACATTTGTAGTTGCTCTTCCGCTTTGTTCCCTCCGTGTACAGACGATCATAATGCATATACTATATACGCTGGCTCTGACATAATCAAATAATTTTACAATTTGAAAAGAATTTATTTAAACAAAAGAAAAACATGTTTAGTTCGAGTGAAAATAATAAATTCTTTGTTTGTTTGTTTGTTTTTTTTCTATTCAATTTTTGGGAATTTTTTTTAATTTATTATTATTAAATATTGCTTTTGATTAAATATTTTAGAAATTTCGATTTTTGATTTGTAAACATGGAAAAATTTGAGCGTTCGACAACGCCCATTGGCTTATCTGGCCATAGCGTCATGTTTGGCTTTGGCCTTGCCTTCCATATTAATTTTACGAAAAGACACAAATTGCTTATAACATATAATTCCAATCCAATAAAATGTATATCAAATCAATTTCAATTCCCATCAAGTCTTATCATGAAATACTTATCGTAATAGTTAGTTAGTTGACAGCTTGTATTAGTTGTATTATTAGTCAGTGACACAAATTGTTTTGAGATTGTAATCTAATCTATAATTATCGATACACAAATTATCGATAGGTAGTGATGTAGAAATTGTATAAGTATAAACAAGAGGTAAATTCGTTCTAGATTATATTCGAATTGATAATTATCGATTTATAATATGCTACGATACTACGCTCTTTTCAAACAAATTGTATACGTTTGTGTATTAATCGATATTTATCGTCAGACAATTTATATTGGAATGTAAATCTAGTCTAAAGTTGTCGATGGACAAATTGTACTTTCCTTTTTATCTGTAGACAATTCGTAGTAAACTATATTTTTTATCAATAACTAGCGATGGGCAAATCATAAAAACATAGACAGTAGTTAAATTCGTATTGAATGACGTTCGAATTGTTAATTACCGATCGACAAATTGTGATACTTTCTTGTACTTGATCGTATATTAATCGATCTTTTTATAGTTTCCGATAGACTTACATTTTTATTACATTTTTATCGATAGACAACTCTTACTGTATGATATTTTGTATCAATAATTGTTAGCATTAGATCGATTAATTTATTTATTTGTAATCTTAAATATAATAGCTTGTATTAGATTGCAAACCTAATCTTGAATTAGCAATTGTCGTATTGTGTTCAGTTATATTTGTTATCGATATCTAACCGTGTTCATAATGTCTAAGTATGTCAATAGCCAAATTGTTAGAGCGATAATTATCGACAGACGAATTTTACTATGTAAAATAATTACTTTGTTATGCTACTATGTTTTATCTTTAAAATGTAATAGAACTTGCCTAACGATATATATCGATTACAGTAAAATCTAATACAATTTGTTAAGAGCTTGAATTAGATCTTAATACAATCGATAATTATTGTTAAACAAGTCCTATTACATCATTTTGTATAAGCATATCAATACTCTTATTGTCTTAGCTTGAACAATGCGTATTGGAATTTAAGCTAATCGATAATTAACTTTAGGGAAAGTGTATGAAGTATGAGAGTATTTAGACAATAGATAAATTGGGTTAGGTCATTGTGTTAGTCATTAATTATCATTTGAGAACAATAAGAACACGTGCACATTTTTAGCTAACAATTAGATATAAATGTGTTGCATTTGTCAGTTGTGAATCGTGATTAGCAAATATTATAATATTATAAAATCTAATAGCTGCGTCTTAGGGTACATATTGTTTTGTGTGTTTTGAAACCACCTTCTGTGGTTTATTTGGACGGCATGCATGAACCGTTGAACCGTTATGGCTAAACATCCCCTCGGGCAGCGGCAAATCTCATCAGTCAATGACAACAGCTGATGACGAGAGATGTAATTATATCGGTCTCAGTCTTCTTCTTCTGTCTCTTCTTCTTCTCTATCTTTGCTTCTGTTCTTTTTATAACAAACTTGATCTCTTGTCTCGGCCCACTGCTGAATTGGCAGCTGGCCAAATGGCCACGTGGCTGGTCAATCAGCCAGCCAGCCAGCCGGCCAGACCGTTCGTCTAACTGTGCTAGAGTGTGTGTGTATTTTCTTTGAGTGTGTCAATTTGTGCCTTGCCAATGCAGCTAGCCATACGCAATTTTACGCCTTAATTTATTGCAATCGATGACGGCGTCGCGTCGGTCACAAGAGGCTAATTGCGAATGGCGGCCGCAAACAGCAGCAGAAACAGCAACAACAAATTGTTGCTGTTGTTGCCTGTGTTTGTTGTGCCTTTGAGTTCGGTTTTGGCCAGCTCTGCATTATGCTATTCGCATGCCCGCTGCGCGCTGTGTTTAGCTTTGTAAAAAGTTCATTCAACTGGATTTTTTTTTATTTTGCAATATACCCTGTGCTTAGTGCAAGGGGTGGTATGATGTGCGAGTCGAGTCGATGCAGCTGGAGAGAGATAAACATGAGCTTAAGCTGAGCTGCGCACGGAGGCAGGGTATTGGGCAGTTGGGCATGCTCTTACGTACTTGCTGCAATGCTTCATTTGCCAATTTGCGTAGAGTAGTCAAAGGAAAAACGCAGCTTTATGCATTAACAATGAACAACAATAATAATAACAGAAATCGGTTTACTATTGCCTCGAGCAGGCGTAAAAATATCTAAATATATATGATATGTGTATATGTAAAGTTGATGTTAGTTCATTCATATATCCATATCGCAATCGAGCTCTATTACGAATCGAACCAGTTCTAGCTTGGCCAATTCGCTCCGTATTTGAAGCTGAAAACTTGACAAAATATAAAAGCTATTAGATAATCTAGTTTTTTTTATTGTACAATAATTAAGCTGAATGAAAGAAAGAGAAAATTGAAGTGATTAGAGCTGGCTATGGAGGAAGTCTGCGCAAATTGCGGCCGTTAAAGGCAGGTGTCACTGTGTTAACTGGCTTATATAAGGCGCAAATGTTTTGTTGAGTTATGAAACCCAGCGCAAGTCAATAGCCCGGGTGTGCAGGCCTTATATGGTTCAATTGTTGAACGGTTGAATGACTTGGGAGTCAACGACAACAGCGGCAGCGACAACTGCCTGTCGCTGGCTATTTTAGCCATGTCCCAAAACAGGAAGCCCATTCGAAAATAGCTAACAAAATACTCAACCCTTTCTCTCTCTCTCTCCCTCTGCCTTTTACAGCTGAGCCAACAACACTGCAGCAGCGCACGGCACAGACTGAGTGAGTGAGCGAGCGAGCGAGCGTTTAGCAAATTGACGAAGTGAAGCGCATCTGAATCCCGCCCGGACAGCAGCGCCCCCTAGCACGCTCCATCGCCATGAGCAAGAAACCGACGGCCGGCCCGGCGCTCCACAAGGTCATCATGGTGGGCAGCGGCGGCGTTGGCAAATCGGCCCTCACCTTGCAGTTCATGTACGACGAGTTCGTCGAGGACTACGAGCCCACCAAGGCCGATAGCTATAGGAAAAAGGTAAGTCACCTGAGGCAAATGTGTTTGGCCCCTCCGCTCTCACGATCACGATCTTTCACCCGCTCAGGTTGTGCTCGATGGCGAGGAAGTTCAAATAGATATACTAGATACAGCCGGCCAGGAGGACTACGCCGCGATCAGAGACAATTATTTTCGCAGCGGCGAAGGCTTCCTCTGCGTCTTCTCAATCACAGACGACGAGAGCTTCCAGGCCACCCAGGAATTCAGGTGAGTGTCTGCGCAGGTGTGTGTCAAGTGTGTGCCACGTCGGCCACAAGTGGCTCTAAGCAGGTCCTGTGCGCCACAGCCTAGTGCCAAGTGCCGTGCCAGCCAACACTTCTAATTAGCGGCGCCCAGTTTGACTAGTGTTAAGCGTAGTCAAAACTATGCCTCGGACTGTGAATGTACCTGAAAGGCAGTGGGAGAGACAGACAAAGCAGGTTTACAGTGCTTGGTTGAGGAAAATATGTCACGAGGGATAGGTAGATGGAACATATATATAGTTAGGCTTAAAGGATTAGACTCAGTTGTTGGGCAGCTTTACATAAATATAACTTCTTAACTTTTTATAGAAAAACATATCTCATGTTATTACGGTTTGTTTATCTTGAAGATATGTTTTTATAGTATGCAAGTTTGCTATTCAAGCGTATGTTTACTAACTTTGATAGAATGCTGATAGTAGACATCTTTCTTCCTTTTAAAGAAGACTTTATCTCAAATTTTTTTTCCTTCCAAAGAAGATCTTTTCTCTTCTTTCTTCCTTCGAAAAAAGGTTATCTCTTCTTGGCTTTCTCTTCTTCTTCCTTTCAAAAGAAGAATTTATCTCTCTCCTTTCTTCTTTCTAAAAAAGAGCTAATCTCTTCTTTCTTTCTTCTAAAGAAGGCTTTTTCTTCGTTTTCTCTTTTTTTCATAATTTTATAGAAGGATTTATCTCATCTCCTTTCTTCCCATTAAAGAATAGTTTATCTCTTCTTCTTTCTCTCTTTTTTCTTCCTTCTTAAAAATAGCTTGTCTTTTCTTCTTTCCTCCTGTTAAAGAAGGTTATCTATACTTGATTTTTTCGTCTTTCTTCCTTTAAAAGAGGAGTTTATCGCTTCTCATATCTTCCTTCTAAAGAAGTGCTTATCTCTTCTTCTTTTTCTCTTCTTTCTTCCTTCTGGACAAGAGTTTATTTCTTCATTTCTCTCTGTCTTCTATAATATGTTATAAGATTGAATAAAAATCATCTCTTGAATTTTGCTATGTCTTCTAAGTAAGAGCAGCTTAAATTAGTATGCCTTATATGCTATGTTCCTTAATTCCAGCTGTATATCTATACAGATAATTAGATATATGTTATAATGATAGTTCCTTAGTTAAGCAATTCAATTTCTGATTTCTTTAGACCAAAGTCTCGATTGTGCAAATTAAAAGTTTCTTAGGTTACTTAGTAAACGCTTTAAGAAGTATCGCTGCCTGCAATTGGAGCAAACTATCTGTTAGATGAACTATCGATAAACTAACTATCAAACGGACTATATATATATATATATATCTAGGTTCAAAAGGCTTCACCTTGTTCTCGCTTTAAGACTGCTTTAAATACCTTAAAGGCTCACATATGTCTGGCTTATATTGTATAATATATCCTTGCTCCCGGAAACTTTTACTCCACTTGCTCGATAGTTTTGTTGTTAATCAACTTAGTTCTCAATTGTGGGGGGTTGGCTAATGTCTTTATGTTTCCTTTGACCTCATTCAAGGCAGAGAGTGAGGGACAGAGGAGGAAGAGTTAGAGTGAGAGAGGGGAGAGCGTGTGGGTAGAGTGAGAGAACATGAGTCTTAACTTAGCAGAGAGTCAGTGTGGACAGTGGGGCTGGTGGGGCGGGCGCCTATTTACTGACATATGACAATTATGAAGTGTGACTGGGTGTGGCTTCAACAGGCTCAACGCGATAGGCGGGCCGGCCACAAGTTGAGTGCGTGAGCGGTGCGCTGTGAGTCATGGCACGGCATGGATTGGCATGGCTTGGCATGGCTTGGTGAGGCATTTGATAAGCATTTGATTGACCGAGTCACTCGTCCACACAGAGAACAAATATTGCGGGTGAAAAATGATGAGAGCATACCGTTCCTGCTGGTGGGCAACAAATGCGATCTAAATGACAAACGAAAGGTGCCGCTCAACGAGTGCCAGGTGAGGGCGCAGCAGTGGTCCGTGCCCTACGTGGAGACCTCGGCCAAGACGCGTGAGAATGTGGACAAGGTAAGTGCTACACACTGATATGCTCCCTCTCCTTCAGATGCGCGAACTGAATCCATCCAAATATATCTATATCTATATATTTATATATATAGATGTGAATACTTAATGTAAACATTTGCAGCGACTTTTTTGAGGGCTCCCCAACAATTGGCTAAAGCAAGAAAAAGAAACCCAATGAAATGTGGGCAATGATAATGAATCAATCATGATATCATAATTTCAACAATTATGAACAAGAACCAAAAACGAAATGCAAAAATTTATTGCACACATTTTTATTCGTTTTCGTTTTGTTTCCTTTTACTTTTACATATATATACGATATATACTATATATATATATATAAATTGTCATTTGTTTTCTTCAGTTTCTGTGTGTTTTAGTATTTTGTGATTACCGCACATTATCGTAATCAGCTGCAGCAACTACAACAACAACAACAGCCACAGCAACAACTACAGCAACTCACTCATAATCGTTTTCTTCTTCTTTCTTCTGTTACGATTCACCTTTTGTATGCTTATCAAAGCGTTGCGCACCTTGCAAATCTTTTTGCCAAACATTTTATGGCCACTTGTTGTTTTCGGCTTTTACCGTACGACGCACACTTGCCAAGAAAGCTTTAGCTCTACATAGTCAGTGCATGGTAGCGTTTATGCCATGAACAGTTTGTGATTTCGAAAAAGAAAACGAAATATGATTTGCCAGATGGCTGAAATAACCTAGTACAAATGGAGTATTAGCTTATTCTTAAATTATGTTTATTAAAGATATTTCTTTATACAGCTTTAGCCTGATTTAACTATAATTTCTTAACAGGTTTAAATTTTTTGGCTAAACTTTTATAGTTTTTTTTTTTAAATAACAAAATTTTAAACAAAATATAAATGTTCAAAATAGGTATACATCTTTTTATATTATATTATTTGTGATAATTAGATATTCTGAAAAGTGAAAATTCAAATTATTATTTATTTTTTAAAAATTCTAGAAAATAAAAAATTATTTTTAGTCATATAAAAAGATTCCTTCAAATATATCAAAGCGAAAAAAGAAATAATATTTACTTAATTTATGCAATTTTTATTTAATTTTTACGATATTTATTCATGATTAAAAAATTTAATTAAAATTTTGAAATTAAAAAACGTTTAAAAATAGAAAAAAAAACAGAAAAATACATTTAAAAAGATTAAACGGAAATTATAATAATACTTACTATATAAATGTGAATTTATATTATATATATATTTTATATATATACATTTAATATTTATTTATATTTTATTATTTATATTTATATTATTTAGGTTCTTCATAACCTTAAATTTTATTATAATTTATTGATTGCTTATGATTTTCTATTTTTTATTTTTATTATTTTATTTTTGTTTTAATTTTTAAATTTTATTTCAAATAGGAAACTCCAAAATAAATATATATTGAACAAAGTTAAATAGGAAATATAGTTATATTTATAAATTTTCTGATATTCATGAAAATATTTGATATTTTTTATTTAGAAATATATAAATTTTATTTTAAAAATTTCGATAGATTCTTGAGTTGATAAAAAAAATAGAAAACTTGCTTTAGGGAATAACTTAAATACAGCTCAGTCAACTTTTAGTTTAGTCAAGCAAGTCAAGTGCAGTTAAAACATTCAGTTTTTAGAGACAGAAAATTGTATGAAATTCTAAATTTAACTATCGTTATCGATTACGTATCGAAACTTAGCTGACAACACTGTTATTATCGCTCTCGATGTTGTCTAACGACTTGGAATAAGTGTTTTTTGATTTAATTACAGTTATTATTTTATATTTATTTATTGTGTTCTTATTGCCAGCGCGTCAATGTACCTCTCACACGCTGCAAGTCAATGTCTAAACACACACACACACACAAATGAACTTAACTTATCTAACACCAACCACACCCACGTTTTAGCGCTATCCTTAATGACAACCACAAAAATGAAATGAAATCTCTCTTATATATACATATTCAACAGATATATATATATGCGTACATGTATGTTTTATTCCCATCACAATTGCAGGTATTTTTTGATTTGATGCGCGAAATAAGATCACGAAAAACCGAAGATTCGAAAGCTACGAGCGGGCGTGCTAAAGATAGATGCAAGAAGCGGAGACTTAAGTGTACCCTACTTTAGGCATTAGGTGCATACGAAACAACAATTAAATATATATATATATATATCTATCTATTTCAATTAAACCAAGCAATTATTAAAAACATTAAACACACACACTCTCTCTCACACACACACACACACACACTCTAATTGAACTTGGCGTAATATCGTAATATTATATATCCCTTAAGTACTTACGTAGCTTGCCCTCTTTCGCTTTTGGCTTTTTGCAAACACTAAAATCCACTTTGGTTCTAACAACAATTTTTACTGATTTTATATGATTTTAATTTCGATTTGGTTCGATTTAATTAACTTTTGATCTCTTAACTTTACAATTATCTTTTAGTAATAATAATAACAACAACAACACTAATAACAAGTACAACAGCTACAACAACTTGTAAGACTAACTACGATAGTTACTAACTCAACCAATCGACTCAGTAGACTACCCAATGAGTCTAGAGTGTTTATAATCAAGTTGCTAATATATATACTAAATTGTATTATATATGCTAAACCAGACAGAACTGCGAGGCTTTCTAAGTCAGAAGTCTTTCTAGCTATAAAACAATAGATATAAATTCCTCTTTTTAGCTTCAAGTACTATCTCAAAAGCATATATATATCGATATATATTTATCGAAACTATTTAGGAAAACTAAGTTAATGATTGCAACTTAGCCGAGTTCCACCAGGAGCACCAACATAATATGATATAATTTTTAGTTAAAAAAAACATATATATCGATAACACACTTATCGATATATTGTTTATAATTTATGGCGAGACTGAACATGAGCAGAATAACAAAGGACTTTATTTGCCAAACATTGAACAAAATATGAAAAATATAGGTTATAATGTTGTGTTTTAGTTTCATAGATGAATATATCGATAACATACTTATCGATATAATATTTGTTATCTACAACTAAACGAAACTTGAGCAGGATAACAAATTAATTTACCTTCTAAATGATATAAATTGCAATAGGCATTATCTTTTTGCTTTAGTCTCATAGATTAACTCAAAAGCATATATATCGATAACCTATTGATCGATATATTGCTTGTAATCTTTGACTAAACATATTTGTCATACATTCTGCCACTCTATGTTTATTGCAATAATAAAAGTTTAATTTTTAAGTTAATGAAATATTAAACATTTAAAAAGTCAGGAATTATTAGGCTCATGGAAGAAACGAATTGCAAACTTATCTATAGGTAAAGAAATACATTTTTTAGGTGATTAAAAATTACATCCTTTTTCAACATATTCATATATACAGACAAACACACTTACACAAATATGTATATATTATATACATACATCATAAACTTATGTAAATTATATCTATTTAGCAGAATTTAATAGTCGAAGTAGTCTGCTAGGCTGCAAACCAAATTGGGAGTCGAACCCGTGAAATGCTTCTATTGCAATATTTGAGAATATTACAAGGCATTAGCAAATGTAATTGAACTTGTGAGTTTTCGAAAGGAGAATACATTAGTCACGCCCACCTGCAAGGCGAGTCAGTGGATCGAAGCAAATGATTCCTGGTTTGCAGCCTTGCTGAATGAATATGCCATTTCTGTAAAGGCATATTTCTATGTAATTTAAATTTTAAACAAAAGTAAATCCCGCATATTGATTAAGTACTATTAGTTGCTTCTGTTTTCTTTTCTTTTTCGTTTTCTTCTTTTTCTTGTATTTTATTTACATTGATTTTTCTCTTTGTTTTCTCTAGTTTTTCTCTTTCCATTTCGGTTTGTGGTGTATGAAACTTTTTGCTTTCGGTTTTAGACACTTTCAAAATTATGTAATTCTAGAACAAATTAACCCAAAAAAAAGACAATTAATAATAATAAATAGCGATAAGAGTATTGTCGGCACGTTATTAATCTATGTCCATGTGCTCTTCTGCAGGTATTTTTCGATCTAATCAGGGATATTTCATCACGCAAAAAACAACGTCAGATGGACGTGAAAGAGCCGGCGAAGCCTTCTCCTTGCTGCCAATTGTTGTAGATAAAAGGATAAAAGGAAACAGAACAAAAAAAGGAAATAAACGTGGCTGCGACACGAACAACAGCAGGAAGCGCGACACGACACATGGAACAACAACAACAACAACCACAACAACAACTATGGCCACACGGATATGCAGCAAAACCAACTACAGCAACAAAAAAAGAATAAAATAATATAATAATAATGAATAAATAATAATAACAATTTTTTTTATGTTAATAATATTTAGTAACAAGCAAGAGCAAGAAATTCGTATCAAAATTTTGTGCAACATTTCAACGATGATTATAAATTAAAGATTAAAGATTAAAAATAAATTATGAATGATATGTAATATACATAATTGAATCGAACTCTAAATATTTCAATGAAACCTATTATTTAGCAACAACAATAATAATAAATGAAAAAGAGGAAGATAAAAAAGAAACAAATCAGCTCTTAATTGTAATTTGTAATTGATCAATTCATTTTGCTAAAACTCTAATATTATGCAATTTAGCAAGCTGAAACAACAACAAATTATACAAATATAAACTACTTATTTTACATTTTTTTATTGTTTGTTTTTTTTTTTTTTTGTTTTTTCTTGTATAAAGTAATAGCAAAATGTCAAACAAAGAAAAGGAAACACACACACATACATACATACAGAAAAGCTTTTTATAAATATACATATATATATATACACACACACAATTTAAATAAAAAATAAACATAAATATAGTTTAAAGGATATAGAATTGTAAAATGCAGCTGCAGGTTGAAATCAAACTCCATCTCTAATAATGATATTAAATGTACTTTAAAAAACAAAAACGAAAAAGAATCAATGAAAAGCAAAACTCTTATGCAACTTTTGTAATTTTCTAAACTAGCCACAAATGCAAATGAAACTTAAACTATGAAAATATATTAACGAATTCTAGCTGCTTCATTAATGTTTTTTTTTTTTTGTAATAAATAAATATGCTTAACTATACTTTCGGAATATTTCCTAAAATAAATACAATTTTGTTTGTAATAATTTCCTTGGTTTCTTGCAACTGCATTCTGTATTTTAGTGTCTAAGCTATTATTATTATTATTCTAATTATTATTATGATTATTATTAGAATGGTAACGCCTACATCTAATTATTATTAAATATATAAGTTATGCAATTTACTTGATTTTCTCTCGATTTGCTGAACATTCGTCTTCGATCACGTTCGATTCGTTCATTTTGTTTTTGTGTATGATAAATTGTGAACAGAAATCAGTAAACCGACAAATGTTGCTATATATGCATAAATATAGATTATATATATGTGTATATATATATATAAACATATATTACGATAAGAAGGGGCCTAGGGAGCTGGACAAACCGCAGTAGCAGCAGCAGCCGTAAATCATTTTAAGCCTTCTACTCTCGCGCACTCAAGCACACACACATACACTTCTTTTTGCTCTCACTTCTGAACACATACACTCAGTCCCATATATATGTATGAATATATATACATTTATATATATCGGCATCTAAATAAGATTAACTATTTTTTTTAACATCAATAGCAAAGCATTTTTTATAAACTATTATAAAGATTATGAGTAAAACTGGATACAAAAAAACAAAAACAAAATATGTTTAGCTTGCAAATAAACAAAACTATGAAAAATACAAAAAAAAACGTCTTTTAATTATTACTATTGAAATGTGGCTTAAATTGTCTTAAGTTGGTCTATTTGGACTGAGAAATTGAATGACTAAACTTCAAGATATTCTAAATGTGAAATGTATATTCAAAATGTAAGCCCCTTCCGTTTGTAACATCCACAAGTCACCAGGAGACATGGTCGATCCTATCGAATAGATATATAGAAAATATTATATAGGAGAGTTGGATACATATTTATATATAATATAATATAAAATCATTTGTATTTCCCACACGAGCGGCCTGAACATGTCTGCCTTTTCGCGTCTGCATTAGCTTCTTGATCTCAGCAACTAAAAGAGTTACAAATTTGCCTTTTCAAATCTATATAGATATCAAATTTAAGTTAGTTGGAGTCATCAAATGCATTGGGTGCAGCAATTGTTGGCTCAGATAGTCGAGCATCAAAAAAGCGTTCATCTTTGATTTTTCCTCTAAAAATTAAACCACATATCTAAAGTTAAATTTTTCTTAAAGGAGATCAATTTTGTGGTCTACGAAAAATAAATTAGTAACTCTAAGCGAGGTACTCACAATTGACTTTGGATGCGCTATCCTCAGATGACCAATTTTTAGCACCAGTTTTTTGTATGATATTTTTTCATAGAATTTTAAAAGATATTTCCTGGAATTTTCCAGAGCCCAACCTTGTTTTGTTATAAAAAGAATGAAGCAAAGTCGAATGAGAAAAAAATGTAGTACAATATATCAAACAATATAGAAAATATTCAATATTAAAGGAGAATGTGAGAATGTGCGCTGTCCTGATGGCGCGCAGTGTAGAATCTTATATAACATATTAGTCAGTTTATAGCATTGCTTTGATACCCATTTTATATTTCCTCAATTTGAATTAATTAGTCATTGAAACAGACCTTCAAGACATTAAAGCACAGTTTTTGTATAGTTCAATTTTCAAATGCAGGCTCAATCATTCCATTTCAAATTGTAGAGTATTGGACAGCCGTAACTAGACACATATTGCTGTTATGATCGTGTTGTTCCACTAGTTTATAGAGTTCGCTAGGACAAAAGTTATTTATCAACTCTGCAAACAACTCTGTACAGTGCGCAAAGTATTTGTTAGTCGTACATTCCCCACTAGAGTAGGTCTGCCCATTTCTATAGCCCTTCTCATTATCAGATAGGTGTAATGAGTTGATTCCCTTACAATGCAAATGTAGTAGCTTAACAACACATTTAGAGACTAAAATAAGGAGACAAACGTTCTGATATTCACAGAGGAGGACATACAAATATTCCAAATATCAGTAGCTTATTTAGTTATCTAATATTTTTGGCAAAACCCAAGCGTTTTAGTCGCTTTAGTGGCCTCGCAGGGAGCAATCGTCTCGCTAGTCTGCTGAGGGGTCTAACAAGTCTGGCACTATATCTGCTAGTGTGTTTACCAATCTGCTCCTCCACTGTATGCAGTTTCAGATCCCGGTGTAAGGTAGAGCCGCGCACATACTAGGGGCTAAGTTGATGCAACTGCATCAGATCAACATATCCAGAAATCATATAAATTTCTTCAGTTCCAGCTGGAGTTGTCAAGGTAATCTTTCCCTGTTTCACCTGTAATTTTGTGTTAAATAAAACACTTTGCTTTCAGCAGTATTTACCCAACTTCTATTACACTTTATACCCCTTAATACCCTATAATTGAATATACAAATTTGTCATTGCTTTGAAATCACTTTTTTATTTTCTTTCTTGCATTTTTGTTTTCTTTACACATTTATAGAATATATATATATTTATTTATATATATATACTTCTGTTTCCATATATTTCTGTTACTCATTTGTGTTTGTTTGCTTTCTTTTTTTGTTTGTTTTTTCTTGATGCTTTTAAAATTAAGTTTACCTGTTACAATTACAGCTAAAGATGTTCGTGTTCTTCAATTAATTTACGTTTTAATTTATTTATTTGTATTTTTATTTGTTATTTTTATGTTTTATTTTTGTCTGCTTTGTTTACTCATACAATTAATTAATTTAATTTGCAATACTCCCGATTTGTTTTTATTTGTTGTTTACGTTAAGTCGTTAAGTAAATAAAAAAATATAGCATTTCTAAAATGAAATCGTTAAGTCAATGTAAGAAAGCATAAGACAGATAGATATACATAAAGAGACTTAGAATAAAGTATTATGTTCATTACTTGGCTACTTATGCAGGTAGATTCATTAAATATACAAAAAAAAAGGTGAAACATACTAAATTAATTAATTAATTACTTAATAAACAAAACATATAAATATGCAGATCTTCAAAACGAACGAACTAAATATACTTTAAATAGTCATGTCAATATTTTTTGTTTTTTTGTATTTTTTTTTTAGATTTCATTATTATTTTTTACATTTATTTTTAATTTATTTTGTTGTTTTTTTTTTTAGTTTTTATAACTTAGAACTAAACATTTTACATTTACATTTAAACATTTACACAAACATTTATGTACTAACACTAAGATCATCTTGTTCTTTTTTATATTCCCTTTTTTTAAAATTTTTTTTTTTGTTTTTTGAATTTCAGTTAAGTTTATGTTTTCTTTTGAAAATAGATTCCAACTGCGTTGCATTTTTTCTTTTTAAAAATTTTCTGGTGTCAAAATAAATTTTAATTTTCTTAATTTTTTCATTCTTTTTCATTTCATTTTCATTTCTCATTTCTCATCATAATTTTTGTTATTAAATTAACTGTTTTTTTTTCTATCTTGTTTTTAGCCTGTGCCAAATGATGAAAAAACTTGCTTTAAAATGTCGGGACACATACATGCAAACACGCATGCACGCATGCATGCATGCGCATATGTATGCATGTGTCTAGCAAATTATTTACAAATTAGAAAATGTAAAAATTAAATGTATGTAATATATATAACGTATGTTTTAGTATATTGATTGTTTTTTTTTGTGTTTTTGGTTTGAATTTTTTTTGTTTTGTTTTTTTTTTTTTAATTATTATTTTATGTATTTATTATTGCCACTCTTCATCAGATTCCAAAAGGTTTTCTTCTCAAATAAAAACTGTTTTGATCATTTATCATGATTCTACGTCAATTTTATATATATATATGTATATTTTTTTTAAGATTTACAACTAATTTTTGTTTTTTTTTTTATTGTTTAATACTTTTTTTTCTTCTTAACACTCGCGCGCACACACACACACGCACACACACATACAAATACACATTGAAAAAATGCTCGAAAATATAATATTTAGTTTTGTTTCTGTTTCGTCTTCTGCCTTAAATTTCAAAGTTGTGTATATAAATATTTCATACAAGTTCTTCCTCTTCGTCTTATTCTTCTTCTTAATCCTTTGTTTACATAACTGTGACTAAAAAATTACTTTAGATTTTGGATCAGTGATTAAAGTAGAGCTCTTAAGGCGTTTGTTCAGTGTCTACTCGTCTTTCAAAAAACAATATGTATAAAAATATAATAAAGAAAGGGTCGATTTGGCCGTTCAACACACGCATTCCATCCAACAAGAGAACAAGAGAGAAAACAGTTGAGGAGATGAGGCGAGTTCAAACTCATTTCGGGCACAACAACAATATCATGGAGAGCTAATGAGCCTAACACAATATATGTTGACTAAGGTTTAATTAGTTATAGATATGAATGGGAATAGTTGGATATACATACACATATACATATACATTGTCTATTGGGGAAATCAACTAAAAAACTCTGGGGCATATTGACGCGCCACAGAGTCGAAGCTTACTTAGTAATGTCCGATAAGTCTATTGTTAATATTGTTGTTTCGTGTCTGTTTCGTGTGTCGAATGTCGCTTATTGCACTAGATTTGTTTATTCACTTGCTATTTGCTTGCTGCTGAGACACATCGCTAACGTATGTACGAGTATATGCAAACAACTAACTATATATCACTACAACAACTACATATGCCTATGGTCTATATGGGTCTACTCATACATCATACATCATACATCAAAGACATCAAAGACATCATACATCAAAGACAGCAAAGTACAGCACACATGGCCACAGAAACGTACACATGTTAAAACCCTAAAATAACATCAAGTCATAGCAAACGCAGGAAAAACACATTTTGTGATGTACGAAAATGGAAAACGGATGTAAAAACTTGACTTTTGTTGGCCAGGGACAGATATACAAATATATATAGATATATATATATAAAGATATATTATATATATATATCATTTAGTGTGCTTCTCAAAATGACACACATTTCTATATATATATATATATTCATGGATTTTTTGTAATTTTTTTTTTACATTTTTCTTGATTTTTTTGTTTGTTTTTTTTTTTTTCTTTTTTAAATTGCTCTACTTTCTTAATAGTTTTTTTTTTTGTTTGGTGTTTTTCGTTTTGCTTAGATGGTTTCGTTTGGTCAAAGAGTACACAATTGCTATACGCTAACACACACACACAGACGCACACCTATACACACATATGCTTACATATTGTTAATTGATTTTTGCATATATGCCTCTAGTTCGATTCAACAGTTTCTTTTGCCAGCGACTACACACCCACACACATACACACACACACATATATATACACATACATATACATATACATATACACATGCATTTTGCATGTGTGCATACATCATATACCTAGATATGCATGTAGTTTTTCTTATAAAGCGTTACCCATTGGTGGTTTCTGTTACAACAGCGCATAAATACGTTTACATATTTTTTTTGTTACTTTTCTTTTTTTAAGTTTCTATTAATTTCTGCTTGTGTCTGTGTGTGTGTTGCGTATTTTGTTGTTTACAACATTTATGTGCCTTTTTTTTAAAGATTTTTCTAGTTTTTTTCGCGTTATATATAAATATATAACTATGTGTGTTTAGATACATGTTAGGTGGCTAAGTATTTGTATATATACATACATACATATACATACATACATACATGCATATATATATCATGGATCTTATTCAATATGTTTTGTATTTAAAATGTGCTACGCTGTGTATGTGTCTCTGTGTGTGTGTGTGTGTTAGCCCTTTAGTTGCATTTGTTGTCTGCGATTTGCTGCTGCTGCTGCTGCTTCTTCTTTTTGTTGTGTGTATAAAATTATTTATTAAAAATAATTTTCTTCTTTTTGTTTTTTTGTTTAAATATGTATTTTTCTTTGTTTGTTTTTTTGTTTTTTGATTTTCAATATCGATGCTTGAATGTTGGGCGGAACTGTTATGCTTGTTGCTGTTGTTGTTGCTGCTGCTGCTGCTGCTGTGTGCGATTGTTGTTCTTGTTGTTGCTGTTGTTGTTGTTGTTGCATGGCAGAAATCGAAGAAACAAAGAGTTGAGTACAAGACGCTTGTCTACTTCTTTTTTTTTAATTTTAATTTTTTTTATGTTTTTTGTTTTGTTTTTGTTTATAAGGTGGGAGCTGTTGCACACAATTCAGTTGTTGTTGTTGTTGTTTTAGTTGATTTAGGTTTTTTTTCTTTATGTTATTATTGTTGTTGTTGGTGTTGCCGTCTTGACTCTGGCAGCTCACTGCGCCGCAGTGCCGCTGCGTATCAAGAAATTGTAGTTGCGATCCTTCTCCGCCTGATGAAAGCCCGCAGCATGTCCTGTGAGGATATCAAAAAGGGATTACTCAATTGGCAAGAGAGAAATATTTGATGGCGAGCTGGACTCGCTGCGCTTACCATTGGCTGCGGCCGCATTGGACGCCGTGGCAGTCACAATGGTGGCGCCACCGCTGGCGCCGCCATGGAACTTGATGTTGGCGCCGCGCGTGCCGCCCAGCAGATGCGCCGTCGTCGTCGTCTGCAGCTGCGTCGGCGGCGAGGAGCCGGCCGACGAGGCGGGCGACGCTGCAGAGCTGGACGATGACGATGAGGACGACGAGGACGAGGACGACGACGACGAGGAGCCGTTGAACGAGGAGGACGACGAGACCCCGCTCGACGACGAGCTCGGCGACGGCGACGGCGTCGATGGCGTTGGCGAGCCGCGCGTCGTCAGCGTGGCCCCAGCCGCGTTGGGGCTGCCCGCTGGGCTGCTCTGCTGCGACGGTGAGCCGCCGCCGTTGTTGTTGCCATTGCCATTGATGCTGATGATGTTGTTGTTGTTGTTGTTGCTGCTGTTCTTGAGCTGGTTTATGGCAACGGCGGCGCTCTGGTTCAGCAATGAGCCCTGCACAAAGCTGACGTTGTTGCAATGCTTCACGCTGCTGCCATTGCTGTTGTTGTTGTTGTTGTTATGAGTGTTAATGTTGTTGTTGTTGTTGTTGTTCTTAAGCAAGCCTATGGCAACGATGGTGGCTGCAGCGGCGGGATTCGCACTCTGTACATAGCTAACAGCAGTTGCAGCAGCAGAGGTCACATTGTTGTTGTTGTTGTTGTTGTTGTTGTGCTTGCCGCTGCTCGCGTTGCTCTTGCTTATCACAGATGACATGGTCGTCGGTATGAACTGCATGGATGGTGCGAGCGAGAGAGCAACATGGAGAAAGAAAGAGAAAGAGAAAAGAAAGAAAGAAAGCGACGATTAGCATGTCTTTTCTTTGTGGTATTGACAGTAGAAACAATTCTCTAAATGAGCCAAGTACTACATTTTGGTTATGGGTAGAGTAGATGTAGGTCTAGATACTAGATATATGATATTTGATAACATTTTATATATAGAGTAGTGGAGTAGAGTAGTCTATACACAATTGTTATATTCGCATCTATAGACTATTCATAGATCTACAAGTTATATGGTAACTTTTTATATCTTTTTATCTATTATCTATTGCTATTATCATATGCTTGTTAGGTGCGCCTCTATAGAGTAAACTTAGACCTTAGATACTACATATATGTCTGATTGAGAACTAGAAACTAGTTCACCTGAATTTTGTATATTTTATATTGTATTTAACCTGAATCGAACTAGTCTGTTTTTTTTAAAGCCTTTTGCTTACTTCTTAAAGGAGCATTTGAAGGGTTAGAGGACTTCTCGGCGAATATTAAAAATATTAGGGAATTATCGAGGATTTCTCATGGAATACCAGTTTACTTTAGTTTGCAAATTTATGTGCTTAGTACTACATTTTGGTGATATATAATATAATATAATAATATCAAGCCGCAGGTTCCAGCTGCTAGTGCTTAAACTTAAGTAATCTCTAATTTTACATTAGGTCTACCTTGTTAATAAATAAATAAATAATAATATATAATATCTTTATAGTTTTAGCTTGCTTTTTACATAAATATTCTTAGCTAGTATATATGTATATATGCAATTATATATAAATATATTTAGATTGGCTTCGACTCAGATTTAATATAAATTTTAAGAGGTTTATTTGTCTTTAAAATGCTAAAGAAAATTGATAATAAATTAATTTAATTTTTTATCTATATTAAAATATTTCATTTATCAATTTTATTCTACACAAATGTGTTTCATGCGTTTACTTTACTTCCTTCACTTTACTTAATTTACTCTACTTAATTTACTTTACATAATTACTTTATTTAACTTACTTTCTTTACTTTACTTAATTAATTTTCTTTACTTCAATTAATTCACTTTTTAATTTATAAAATGTACTTTACTTTACTAAACTTACTTTATTTACTTTACTTTTTACTTTACTTAGTTTACTTTATTTAATTTACTTTCTTGACTTTCTGTACTCTACTTTACTTCCATGACTGACTTTATTTAACTTCAACTAATTGCAATGTAATGAACCAGTTCCACGCCAATAAGAGCTAGCTCAAACCAAGTTCTTAAAAACTTAAATAAATTCTTATTTCATCTTCTACAAAACTCTTCCATTTGCAAACATATTAATCTCAATTGTTGATATGTAAATTTACTCATATGGAGAGCGCTCATTACTTGGTTCAATTCAAATTCGAGAGTTACTCAATTGTGGCCTGGAACTGGAACTGGAACTGGCGCTATAACCGATTCAGTTGACTGGTTCATTATAGTGCAAGTTATGTGAACTAGATGTATAAAGAACTAGGCATATTTTAGTATTTATTTGCCATTTATGGCAAACTCTAGACCAGAGCGAGAGAGAGGGAGAGAGAAAGAGAGAGGGAGAGAGAGATGGAGATCTCTTTTCATTGTCAACTTACACCGGCGGCGCAGACGGTGCCATCGAACAGAATTGGTGGAGCGGCGGCTGCAGCTCCGGCAACTGACGACGGCGATAACGACGCTGATGACGATGATGACGCTGATGACGACGACGACGACGGCGATGCTGACGATGCTGCGGCGTTGGCGTTGGCATTGGTGGCCAGGCAAACGGCTTCATTGGCATCTGCAAGAAAGAACCACATTTTAGTCCACGTTCAGCAAATAATGGCAAATAAAAAGAACATAAAATAGATATAAAGTACAGCCATTGCAGCTGAAGATCAATCGATCGCCTCGCATTGCATAAGCCGAAGGTCGAGCGGGCGGGGCAGCCGTGCCTGAACTGCGGCGCTGCCCCAAATGATATGCAAAACTTGAGCTACTTTTCGCACGCCGAGCGGAGCGCGAATGCAAATGCAGATATCAACAAATTGCCTCAGGCCTCAAGTGTTTCGTTGCACAATTTCGATGCGATGTTACCATATGAATATATATGTATATCAATATATATATGTATATCAATATATATATATAGATATATATGTACAGTCCGCCAATATTGTTTACGTACAGCGACAATTCCACATTTTTTCTTTGGTATTTTCAATGCTTTCTAGGCCAGTCTCTCTTTTTAATATTCACAATTTTTCTCTTATGTTTTCTGATCTCTTTTTCCAGCACATATGCCATATAATATTATGCCTTTTCGCCTAGAATTTTTTATTGCTAAATTTGCATATTTCACACAAGCTGAAGCTCTGCAGAAGCTAAAAAGCTTTGACTTTGCATTTTGAAACAATTTATGTTCACTTGGCAAATAAAATTGATCTCTGAAAGTTATACGAATCTGTATCTACATGTACTCGAAAACTCAAGGCTCTAGCCTCTAGGCTCTATCTATCTATATAGATGTGTGTTCATAAAAAAATATATTGTGTTTATCACTGAATTTTGTAACTTGCAGTTGCACTACTATTTTCATGAACAAGCTTCTTCTATATAATACATACATATATATTGGGTAGTTCCCTAGGTAATTTCCTTTTTGTTGTGTTTTTTAGAGCATTTTAAACACGATTTTTTATAATATGCAAATCACAGTCGTTAATGCGGCGAGGAAAATTTAAACAATGAGGCACCCATATGTCAAGCTCTGAAATTGATCTAATACGTTTCATGTGCTTGTCCCATTCGATAAATTCAATCTTTCATCAATCTCTGGAGTTCTTATTCGACGATTTGCATCCACCAACGACTTCATTTCAACCACATTGGACTCAAGAGGCCTTCAAGGATGTGGTGCATACTCAAGATCGAAATTGCTGATCGAAACTTTCCAAACCAATTTTGACATTGCTCGAAACATCTTCCCCTTACACATCACCCAATTTTAGCCTTACTTGAACAGCATTTTTACCCTTTCTATAGTAGAACCGTAAAATATGCCTAAAATGCAATTTTCGATGATAGAGAATGATGCATTTGATAGAGAAAGTCTACAATGCTTGGTTATATTATAAGCTGGATTTGAAAAATTCAATGGAAACAAAGTTCATTAAGCCCCTAATCGAAACAGACATCTGAATATCCCTATATATACCTATCACCGGTAGGGCCCCAAGTTTAAACTATTCCAATTACTTTAACGAAATCTTTTCCAAACTAACCTCTCTATATCAGCTGCTCACAAATTTAACGGTAAATCAGTTAAGCGCGAAGTTGGCTGCGAATAAATTCAATGCGCTCAGCAATTTCAGTAAATTACTTAATGAACGATCTAATATATCTATATATATATTTAAGTTCTTACATCCTGTACAACTATTTCCAATAGCAAATTTCGTTGTTTTAGTTTCCATCCAGCTCATATCTTTCAACAAGCGTAATTATATTATATTTTGATTATTGTCATTATATCAAATTGCAATAATTTTTTTAATTTTAGTGTGAAACATTTTGCCTACATCCATGCACAACTTTTTCCATAGCCCGATTTAAAGTCAAAAATTAGTTAATTCAGGCCGAAAAAAAATATCTTTTTTTTCATAATTCTCTTGCTAATATTGCACTCTAACTAAAAAGTCTTCATCTTTTTATATTGCCATCACTAAAGCAACCCATCACCTGGTAAATGCTTCGCACTATTATTATATGGAACACAATTCACATCGGATATATTTCCCCGTATATCTTACAGAATGAAACCAACCTTTGTCGTTGAGTGGAATGCTCTGTTCCGCGGGGCGTTTTAGGCTGTTCAGGCGCTTCTGCAGCTCAATATTCTGTTTGGACAAAATCTCAATCTCTGCCTCCTTTTCCCGATTGGACTTTGACAGTTCCTAAACAAGGGAAAGATAATAGTATAAGTAAAAGGTGGAGAGAGAGAGGGAGAGAGAGAGAGAGTGTGTGCCACATACCAGGACAGTTTGGTGCGCCTTGTCGAGTATTACCAAATTGGATGTCTTTTTGCGATCCTCATCCTTGAGATGCAGCTCGTTCCTCAGCACCTCGTAGCAGCTCTTGAGGTGCGCCCGCCGATTCTTTTCCAGCTTGTTGTGCACCTCGCGCGTGCCCGCCCTAAATAAAGTGAAGAGAATAATCGTGGAATTAGTTTCAATGAAAGATCAACAGAGACTAAGGGCCTAGAACCTTATAGCAATTTCTTACATTATAATCGTTGAGTTTCAGCTTGCTACCTTGCTCAAGAATATCGATATCAATCGGATTATATATATATGGGAGTATCTCTCATATATTGAAGCAAATATTCAAAATTGATGCGAAGCCAAAATATGCATATAAATCCAGGAACTGAACTTAGTTAGGTTTGATATATAGAAGTTAATTTAAGACCTGAGCTCTGCCTGAATCTAAAATTGAGCAATGAATTTGATAGAGAAAGCCTATGATGCTTGGGTATGTTAAAAGCTGGATTCCAGAACTCCGATGGAACCAAATCTCTTAATCAAAGCAGTTAAAAATATATATATCAATGAATTGATAGAATATTCCTCTATATACCTATCTGTATTTATCTATATATATGTATATCTATATCCATATATAGGTATCCGTATATACCTATATATACCCATCAGAAAATATCTATAAATACCTATCTGTATATATCTATATATAGGTCTCCGTATATAGCTCTGTTTATCCGTTTATACACTCCGTATATAGCTATATATACCAATCCGTATATACCTTTGTATACCTATCTGTACATCTTCATATATACCTCTCTGCACATACCTATATATACCTATCTGTATATCCCTATATGTATACATCTATATATCGGTATCCGTTTACACCAATCCGTATATATACCTATCTGTATATCTTTATATATACCTCTCTGCATATACCTATCTGTATATCCCTATAAGTATATATCTATATATTTGTATCATATTTGTATACATTTATACCTATCCCTATATAGTTATCCGTATATGAATGTATATACCTATCTTTAGATGTTTATGTATGATATTACATATGCCTGTCTTCATATACTCATATTCACCTAACTATATAATCTATATAATCTCTAATCCGTATCCGTATATGAATTTAGACACCTATCTGTATATCCGTATATACCTATGTTCTCTATCTACATATACCTACATATACCTATTCGCTTATTCCTATCTGTATCAATATACACCTCTCTACATATACCTACCCCTATATATACCTTTGCATACCCTATATATGACTACATAGGCTCCTTGAGCATACTCACCCATTGCTGTTGGAACTGATGGTGCGTCTGCGACCGCCCTGTCCGCTCAGCTGAGATCCCATCGAAGGCGCCGAGCTGCAGACGGATGCGGCCGAGGCGTGGAGCAGGCTGTGGTGGTGCTGCTGCTGCTGCTGGGCGTTGAGGTTGGCGCGGTAGGACGCGGCGGCCGTGCTCGAGGCCCTGCCGGGCAGCATGTAGCTCATTTGCGCATCCTCCAGCCCGTGCGGGTGCGCTGAAATTTTATTGGAGGGCATTGAGTGCGAGCGGTTTCTGGCCTGCGGCTCAATCAGGCGCGTGGCCGTCGGGGGCGGGGTGAGCGGTATGTGCGATTTGGGCTTCTGACTGGTCAGCGGCTGCACGCTGGCCAAGCTCTGGCCACCGGCTGAGCCACCTGTTCCATTAGCTCCTCCGGCTGCAGCTGAAGCTGCAGCTGCAGTTCCGGCACCGGCTCCAGCTCCGGTTCCGGTTCCGGCTGCTGCCGTTTGCGTTGAGCAGGCGCCTTTGGCGTCTGCCAACACGTAATACTTGCACGCCAACTGGGAGCCAGCGGCCCCTTTCAGCTTGTGCTTCAGCGGGGGCGTGGTCCGGGCAGTGCTAACCGCAGCCGGAGCCTGCGCCGACCACGGCGACCCCGGCCTCAGCACCACAAACGTCGACCCATCGAACCGCCCCGCATTGGCTAATTTTGTTGCAATTGTTGCTGCTGCTGCGGCTGCTCTGCCTGCTGCTACTTGTTGTTGTTGTTGTTGTTGTTGGGGGTAGGAGTTGATTTTGGAGTTGAAGTTGGACGAGGAATTTTCATCCTCTAAAAAACAAACAAACAAATGAAAAGAAAAATCAAAAAACATAAATAAATAAATACACGCAAAAGCAACAACAACAAAACGAAAGAGAACAAAAACTTAAATTAAAGGTAAAACTTTGTGTGGCGCGCGCCCAGGTGCAAAACGAGATTTTGTGGCATTTTACGGCACGAGAAAATGCAATGCAAATACAAAAATATCCCGCCCCGAAAATATCCCACTTTTGTCATTAAATGGAAATGGAAATCGAAATGGGTATGGAAATGAGAATGGAAATGGGAATGGAAATGGAAATGAGAATGGAAGTAGTATGCAATCAAAGACAAGACAAGAGACAATTGGAGTAGAACTGTTATCCTGTGAGGGTCTTTTATGAAAATATATTGAGTTCGATTTGAGTTCGCCAGCCGAAGGAACTTACTGAAGCTAAGCTCATATTGTGCACTAATTCAATGAACTCAGTTTTAATGAACTTAGTTCTAATGAACTACTGCTAGTTCAGCTGTCACTGAATGAAACAAAATCTGTGATTTTAATTATGAAATTTGTGAAATTTGAGCAGAATTCGAGTTCCTTAAGGTCTCTGATTGGCATCTATCTAGCTGTGCTCATAAAAATAGCAGTGCGACAAAGCAAGCGAAGAAAAAATTAAATAAATAATAAAATATATATATTTATTAAAATATGCATTTCAAATTATTTACAAAATATTGTGTTTAATTTGAATTATAAACACAATATTTTGTAAATATTTTAAAACACATTTAAATAAACATATTTTTGTTTTATTATTATTATTAAATAAAATATATATTTATTTAAATATGTTATCATTATTATTAAATAAAATATATATTTATTTTAATATGCGTTTCAAATTATTTACAAAATATTTTGTATTTTGTACATGATTTAAAATTTATTTAATTTATTTAAATAAAAATATATTTGTTTTATTATTATTTATTTAGTTATTTTTGATTTTGCTTTAACAAACAAAAAATGAGCTCTTTTCTAACAATTACCCAATTAGCCACTAAGAAAACAAAATAGCTTGCTATTCCAATCAATTTCAAGCAGTAAAAAAAAAGATTTAAAAAGAAGCCACAAAATAAATAAAGTCTAATAAATCGAATAAAAATAATAATACTAATAATATTACATTAAAAATAAATGAACCCTTTTCCTGTACTATCATTGTATTATTATTATTTTTTTATTCGTTGTTCATGTACTATCTATGTACTATTATTATTATTTTTTTTTTTTTCGATTTATTATAATTTTTTTAATTTTTATTGTTTTTTCTTTCGAGTGCTTGCCTCAGGCACTACTATTTCTCTGAACGGCTGACTTTCAATGCATTTCTCTTAAAATCATCAAAAACAAATTGATCCTAGCCAAAATTAAAATAAAAGAAAATAAATAAAAAGGATAAAATTTGACATCTTTTTATTTTTTATACGAAAAACTATTTAATTTTTTTTCATTTGCTTCACATTTTTGTTCTAGTGCTGCACTACTATTTTTATGAACAAGATTTAAATAAATAAAATGAATATTTATTTTTATGTTTTTATATTTATATATACACTATGTCACAATGTCTGTTGGTTTATATAATGATTTTTGGCCAAAAGAGTGACGAATCAAAATATGTTTCAATCTTTGATTTTTCCTTAAAAAAAAACCAAAGTATATTTCTTCCTAAATTAAACTTGCTCTCAACGAAGATCCTATTTATGATCTACAAAAAAAGTTTGGTAACTCTAGTTGCCAAATTAAGCGAGATATCAGCAATTGAATTTGAATGCGCTATCCTGACCAACTTTTGGCAATCGTTTTTTGTAAGCTTTTTTTCAACGAATTTTTACAAATATTTCCTGGAATTTTTCAGAGCTCATTTTTTGCACTTCAAAGCGAATAAAACAGAGTCCAATAGGAGAAAAGTTTAAGGACGATATCTCGAACGATATTGATATAAATATTCAACATTAACAGAGAAAATGAAGGATGCGCTATCCTGATATATTTTATTATATTTATATTTAAAATAATAATAGTTTATATATGCATATATTTATTAGATTTATCTAAATATATATATCTTCACATTTACGCTCCCATAAAATTAACTCAAAATACGATGAGCAACAACAAGAACAATGACAGCGACAACAACGAAGACAACAACAAATGGATTCTCACGAATAAATATGCATGTATGTATGTATGTATATGCACACGTATATATATATGTGTAGCATTAAGTGCGATCAGATGAACATGAGCCTGAGCCGAGATCAATAAATTCGAATTTAAATCAAATGAAATCGGGTAAACCAGCCTCATTACTAGATCCACATGGGAGATACGCGATTGTTATATATAATTATGCAAATTAGACAATTATTATTGAGCAATCAAATGCTTTCCCAACTGAAATAACGGCCAATCGATATGTGCCATGCGATGCACGTGCTGCGCGCGACGCGACGCGACGCGTGTGGGCGTGCTTAATTATTTAGCAATCGAAATACCCTGTAATAGGTGATAGATAGAGGCAGGTAGACTCAGGAGAGTCGGTGTAGATATATATATATTTTATATATATTTATCAGTGACATTTCTGATACATTTCTGTATATATAGAAGAATTTTATGAAATGTAATATATATTCAAGTAAACAATATTTTATACTGAATATATTTTATATCTGAATGCGAATATATATATATAGACCAAAAGTCAAGTATTCCAATATTTGTATATATATATCTATCTATATCTATATCAACCTTTCTACCTATTACAAGCATCTATATATACATCCATATATGTACATTATTTATGTAAATAAATTAAGCTCAAACATAACTGAACAAGTCCACCCACATACGTAAGTTTGATGATCTCTCTTCACACACAAAAAAAAAACCGAAAACAGAAACAGAAAGAATAAAAGCAAACGCGAGAAAAAAAAAGTTAAAACTTTCGAAGCTGCACATTTTTGGCACGCACACAAACGCAAGCAGATCTCTCTCTCGCTCTCTCTCCCGCTCTCTCTGCTGCCATGTGAGCAGCGCAAATGTGGCTGCGGCGCATTCGATCGCCACGTGCGCTTTTATCACGTGGTATATTACACACATGCAAACACACACACACATGCACACATACCAAGGCAATAGTGTCGATATATCCATTTCTTTTTGGGCGGCGCCGCCAGCGTCGCTGACGTCGACGGTAACTGCGTTTGTGTTTGCGTTTTCAACTGCGACTGCGATTGCGATTGCGTTTGTGACTGCGATTGCGACAACGACTGCGGCAGCGACTGCGACTGCGACAGCGACTGCGACAGCGACTGATGCGCCAGCAGCAAAGCTTGCAGTGCGCTGAGGCGGCTCAGCAACTCGGCTAGCAATTCGCGCTGCTCTGCCAGGCAGTTACTGTTAGCTTGTTGTTGCTGCTCACTTGGCGACTGCGACATTTTGGACTTTTGGATTGGATCTTGGAATGCGTTCGGCGGTGGAGCCCAGCACGCGACTAAATGGCAAATGTGAACTGAAAAGCTCGCGCGTTGGCAAAGCCAGCAGCAGAAATACATAATAATGCAAATTGGGAGCAACAAACACACGGACCGCACGCATACGTTAGCATATTACAGTTACAATAACAACGCCAACAGCGACGCTGACGGCGACGGCGACAGCGACGTCAGCGATGACGACTGCATTCATCTCGCGGCAGCAGCGAAGAACTGTACATTTTTATTGCGTGCTTTTAGGCGAAGAGTGCAAAAAGAAGGGGGTGGGAGAGCAGCAGACCGAGTGGACAGCGAGAGAGAGAGAGCAAAAGGAAGCAAAAGCAACAAATACTTGCACGCTGATAATGCATGTGTGCAATAGTAACTGTAATTTCGCAAATTCATATGCGATTTTTTCTTTTCTTTTGCTTTTGCTCTAAATATATATCTCGATCGATGTGATTCATTAACATCACGTGACTCTGATTAATATATTCAAGTCCATTATTGTTTTCTATATTAGTTGAGGGGAAAGTTTAGAAACCTCCGTCAGCTGGAGCAGAGGCAGAGGCAGAGACTCAAGCGTCACCCACTCAGCTTTTTCGCTCTTTCATTCGCTCACTCACACACACACACACACAGAGACTCGCTGGGTTGCATAACATTTGCAGTTGCCTGCTGCGCATTTGTTGTTGTTGTTGCTGCTGTCGTTGCGAAGCTCAGCTGAGCGCAACCAACACAAACAAAGCCACACACACACACACACGAGCGCAAAGACAAAAGAAACAGCAGAGCAGAGCAGCGCAGCGCCGCGCAGCGCAGCGTAAAACGTTAAGACAGCTGTCCAAATATTACAGGCACCGCGAGTAACGGGCGTGCAACGACAGCACAACAAATTGTAAGTGTAAAGAAAATAAACATAAGGCATAAAACATAGCGCAACATAAAAAGAAAGGCAGACGCTAATAAAAATATGAACGAGCTCTGACCGAAAAGCAACAAAACAAAAAACAAAAAAAAATGCGTACAAAGTTCATTGACTTTGCTTTACACAGCTGCGGCGTGCAAAAGACAGCGAAGAGAGCGAACGACACGTAAAGAGAGCGCGCTCACGCTTGAATATTGTGTTTGCAAAGCAAGAAATCAACCACAAACTGTAGCAACAGCAGAGTAAAGAGAGAGAGCAAAGCAACGGCTCTCGCGCTCGCTCTCTTTTTCTGCCAAACTTTCAGTGCGACGCTCACGTGGGACTGCGCTCACATAAACAATGGGCCCTCTCCCTCGCTCCCTCTCTCTCTTTCTGTGTGTGTGTTTGAATGCTAGTATGACTAATTTGCCTCGTTGTTTTTCATGGTTGCGCTTCGCTGGCGACAAAGAGAGCGCAGAGCCACGCGAGCGAGCGTGTAGCGACATGACGTGACCCCAAACAACAACAGCAACAAGTACGAGCGTACGTGCAAAAAGCCAAAGACAAAATGGTAATAACACGTATATATATAAATATATATGTGTGTGTGTATGCATACGAATGTGTGTGTGGCCAAATGAGTACAGCAAAAGCTACGCAAACGAATAAGCGTAAGAATAAAAACAATATTGCTGCACCCCTCTGCCACCCGCTCGCCCTCACCCACAGCATTAGCTAAGGAAATGAGAGCAACAACAACAACAACAACAACAGCAATACACACACACACACAGCTAAAGTAGGCAGAAAATTTAGCACATGCATATTTGGCTGGCTTGAGCTGAGCAAACAGAAAGCAGCAAAAGCGCTAAAAATATAACAGTACCTGTGCTGCTGCTGCTGCCGCACTTGCAATCTGGCAGCACGAAAGCAGAGGCAAAGAGAGAGAGAGAGGGAGAGAGCGAGAAATTGCGATCGCGCCCGCCAGCACATTTTTTTTGTTTTTTTTTTTTCATTTCTTTTCTTTTTCTTTCCTTTTTTTTTTTGTTTTTTTGCTCTTTATGTGGCTGTACAGTGCGCGCCCACACAAATGCACTGCGATTCGTCGCTTAATGTTGTTGTTTTTTTTTCTTTCTTTCAGTTGCTGCTGCTGCGTTGCTAACAAGGTCAAAGCAAGTTTAAATGCAACGGCAGCAGCCGTGCGCGAGAGGGAGAGAGCGATAGGATTGAATGCATATGACTTGGGATATTGCATGATGGCATGATGGCATGACGGAATGATGGCTTAGTTCTACATATGTATGTAAGTATGTATGTATGTATGTGCTGGACACTCACCCGAAATGATGTTGTGACTTTCGCTGCTGCGTCCCGTTAGCGCTGCCGCCGACTCCAACTGCCCAACTGCGCTGCCAGCGACAACGACCGTGGCGGCGGCGCCGCTGCCAGCGCCGGCCGCGTACTCATACTCGTGGGCAACCAGCAGCGGGCTGCGCGGACTGAGGCCGACCCTTGCTGCTTCCACTGCGGCCGCTGCAGCGATGCCGTTAGTCAGTCCGTTATGGCTGTTTGCGATGGCGGGTGTTGTTGCTGTTATTGCTGTCAGCGCCGCTGCTGCTGCTGCTGCCGCGGCTGGCGTGCTGTTTCTGTTGAGTTGGCTCGCACTGTTGTTGTTGTTGTTGAGCACAATGCTTTTGGCGCTGGCGTAGCCATTGGCATTGATGTAATGCCCCACCTGATGCTGGCCGCCAATGCTGATGGAGATGCCGCCTCCGCCGCCCGGCGAACGCTTTAGCTTTTCCTGCTGCTCAATGTACTGAGCCGCTTCCAGCAGGTTTTTTATGCCGCCCGATGCCATAGCCGCGTCTCGCACAGCCGCCCACTCTCTCACACACACACGCACAGACACGCACACACACACACTCACACACACACGCACACACACACTTAGTCGCACTCGCACAAACAACGCACACGAAGAGAGTGAACAAACGAAAGAGAGGGAGTGAGAGAGAGGGAGTCACTTAGATTTGGGTCGACACGTTTACAGTTGAAATTTGGTAGCTTTGTTGATGTTGTTGTTTCTTTTCGACTTGTGCTTTTTCTTCTTCTTCTTTTGCTTCTTATTGTTGTTGTTGCTTGTTTGGTGTGGGATGCACTTTAGTTGTTGTTGTTGTTGCTGCTGCTGGTGGTTGGTTATTGCACTAGCAATAGGCACCGTTACTTTTGATTTATATTGTTTGCGTTTTTATGTGTGCTGAAAAGAGAGAATACCACAATTAGTATGCAATATGACGCGGCGAGAGCATATTCGAAAATTTCTCAAGTATGACAACCAACAAAACTGTCGGAATTGATAACGCAGATTGAAAGCGTTGCGATTAAATCAAGATAGATTAATTAATTTTGAATAATGTATGTAAATTGATGTATGTACATACATTAATTAAAATTAATTTGTTTATATTAATTATATATATATATAAACATATGAACATAAATGCATATATATATTTTATTTTATATTATATTTATATATTATGTTATATTATATGCGTTTATATGCATGTGCTTATATATATAAATTAATTAAACAAATTAATTTTAAATAATATAAACTTATGTGTATTTATAATATATGAATATATGCATTTAAATACATATGTTTATATATATCAATTAAATATGTACAAATGTTTCTATATATATATAATATATAAATATGTGCACATCCGTTAAATTTATAGCTCTTCCATATTTAATTGCTATAATAAATGCAAGCTTTAACGATATCAAAAAGAGCTAATCATTAGTCATTACACACGTTCTATTATATGTCCACGCATTTACATGATTAACTAGCTGCAAATAGGCATAACGAAAAGGACAACTTTGTCGCCTGCGCTTGCAGGCAACTTAAGAGAACAGCGCCGCGATCATGGGCAGCTGTTATGCTTGCGCTAATTGTGCACAACTGCGTGGCGGCACACAGACCCAAACACACACATACGCACACGCACACACACAAATACCAGAGCAAACACAAACTACAAAGCAAAGACAAAGAAAAAGAAGGAAAATACAAAAGAGCGAACGCCACAAGTTGCAGAGCTGCGACGCTGACGTCGACGCCGACGCCGACACAGCGGTCGCCTATCAATGAAAATTACAGCGACGCGTGCGCGAATTCTATGTCGACGTCAGCTGCTGCTGTTGCTTTTATAATAATATATGTATGTATGTTTGTATGTATGTGTGTGTATATATATTTATATCCATTGACAACTAATGCTGCATTGTATTGCTGTCATAAGTAGCTGCCCCCCCGTTCATAATTTATAAAAAAAAAGGTCAAGGGTCGATCCATACGACAGGCGGCACCTGGCAGGCAGCAGAACAACGGAAGGATATTGCAGCCGGCAGTCGAAGACAAAGCGAAAGGGAGAGAGGGAGAGTGCGAGCGAGTTAGGTAGTTTGAGACAGATGTTGCTATTACACAGGCGGCGCAAGCTTTTTTGCCTCGCAGGAGCTTTATTTACCGTTCAGCGTGGGCGGCTTATTGTTGTTTCTAGCTGTCAGCGCGCTTACTCTCTTTGCCCGCTCCCTCTGCCTCCTCCCTTTCGCTCGCGCTAGCAAGCTTTGCCTTGACATTAAACGCAATTTGATGGTCGCCTCAGCAGGGTTGGCAGGAGCAAAAAGCTATGCCGTTACACAGCGAGCATGTGTGTGTGTGTGTGTGGATTTGTGCATGTCGTACACACACACACACACACACATGCATACATGCATACAGTTGTGTTTTGGTTTTTACAGGGTGACATGACATTTACCGTTTGCCAACTGCAAAGAGCGTAAGCGAGAGAGAGCGCGCGCGAGAGAGCAGCTGTAACGTGCTTTGTTGGGAGAGGAGAGGAGAGGAGAGGTGGGGGAAGGTGCGTGCGTGATAAAGGTTGACAAACTTGCGCGTGGGAAATTTCTATGAAATATTCAAATGCAGAGCGCTTTAAATAGAATACGACGATTCGCACTAATTGCCCAAGTTAGCTTGAATAAGAAGGAAGACCCCGACTACGATTACGATTACGGCTGCGATTACGATTACGGGCGCCCACACACTCCCACACAGACCCTCTTAAATGGGGCCGCATTGCGGTCACCGTTTGGGAACGTGACTTCTGCACGTTGGCGCAACTCTAATGTGACGCGACGACGGCCTTATCACAATTCATTTCGCTAACCCGTAATCGACCCCGTATGCGAAAAGGAAAAGGAACAGCAACAACCCCATGGGTCGAGCAAGGGTCGCCTTGCCTCGCCTCGCCTCATCATATTTCTCAATACTTTATGGCCCATTGTCGTCGCTTGCCAGGCTTTCTTTCCATCTCCCATTCCCTCCTCTTCTTTTTCTTCCTTTTTTCGGGTGAGAGCATCGTGTGAAAGAAACCTTTCGAGGTACTTTCAGGTCCAAGTACCTAAGCAGGGGATGAGGAAGGGGAGGGAAGGGTAGGTGACTTTAGGGCATTGCGAACCCAGTCAAAATTAGAACTAGCTGAGCACTTAAGTAAGCCTGAACCTTTTTCCACATCATCTGAGAACCAAAAGTCAAAAAGGCGAAAAAAAAAATTAAATCATTTAAGGGAAAACATATTCAAAATAAAAATCTATAAAAATCTATAAAAATTCAAATCTTTTAAGGAAAAAAAAAAGATTCAAATTAAAAATAAAGAAAAAATTCAAATCATTTAAGGGAAAAAAAATAGATTCAAAGTAAAAATAAAGAAAAAATTTAAATAATTTAAGGGAAAAAAGATTCAGAATAAAAATCTATAAAAATTCAAATCTTTTAAGGGAAAAAAAGATTCAAAATAAAAATTCAAATCATTTAAGGGGGAAAAAAAATATTCAAAATAAAAATAAAGAAAAATTCAAAACATTTAAGGGGGAAAAAAGATTCAAAGTAAAAATAAAGAAAAAATTCAAATTATTTAAGGGAAAAAAAAGATTCAAAATAAAAATAAAGAAAAGTTCAAATCATTTAAGGGAAAAAAAAAGATTCAAAGTAAAAATAAAGAAAAAATTCAAATAATTTACGGGAAAAAAATTCAAAATAAAAATCTATAAAAATTGAAATCTTCTAAGGGAAAAAAGATTCAAAGTAAAAATAAAGAAACAATTCAAATAATTTAAGGAGAAAAAAAAGATTCAAAGCAAACATAAAGAAAAAATTCAAATAATTTAAAGGAAAAAAAAAGATTCAAAGCAAAAATAAAGAAAAATTCAAATCAGTTAAGGGAAAAAATTCAAATAATTTAACCTTTACGATAAACTAATAAGACACAATCACAATCAATTTAGTGTACTGATAACGGAAATAACAAAAAAACATAAAAAAAACAGAAAAGAGATAGCTCAAGGCCCACCTACATACGCTGTATAAGCCCATACATATATTATTTATCTGTTTAAACAGTGTATGTGTGTGTGTGTGTTTATTAATCCAAAAAGCGCTGTAGATCGCCACTCGATACACTGAAACTTAATATTTTGAAGTACATGGGGCAAGGCAATGTTTGTCTGTATGTATGTGTGTGTGTGTATATAACGGCTTCCGTAAATACCCCAATTATCGCTGTGTGCGTGCATTGCATAAAGGCCAAAGCGAGTGACGATGATTCACAGATAACCCGATTTATCTCAGCAGTTTCAAGTGCCTCGAATGCTTCGAGCTGAAATTCACTTTTGATTATCGGCAAGTAAAGAAGAGCTTTTGGAAAGCTCGCACGACTCTTTGATTTCCATTAACGGGAAAGTACACTTTTGCGATATATAAATATTTATATGATCAAAGCACAATATAGTTCACAGAAATCCCATTAAAGCTTTCAACTTCGAGGTAAATAAATAAATAAAAATTTGCCCTCTTTTCACATGAAAAGCTCAAGCACTAAAAAGGACTAAGCTTCCTCTCTCTCTCTTTCAATATTGTCTAGCGATCGTGCGTGATTGAACGCGTGCGCTATGCTTTGTCACGTGGCCATCTCTAATTTCAAGCTTGTTATCGCAACAGATGCAAAATATATGTATGTATGCACATACATACATACATACATGTGTGTGTGTGCAAGTAGTTCTGTGCTGAGTAACGCACGCACACACACACACACACACGTACGTATGCAAGCCACGGCGCCAGTTGCTCTCGGCCTTTGCTTTCAAAGTCATTCGCAAGCGACTCGTGTGTGTGTATGTGTGTGTATGTATGTTTGTTTGTATGTATGTGTGTGTCGATCTCTATTTGCATTGTGGCTTTCTACGCACGTTTGTTGTTGTTATTGTTTTTGTTTTTGTTTTGTTTTTTTTTCTGATTGAAAAAATGCAGTGCAGGGTTTTCTGCACACACAGATACGCAGCGAATATATGAGAGAGAGCTAGAGATGAACTCTCTCTCTCTCACACACACACATACACACACACATAGCCACGCACTTTCTTTGAATTTCGTCGGTTATTTATTATTGTTGCTAATTTCGAAAACAAAAAAAAAAAAAAAGAAAAAAGAGGAAACAAAAACAGAAAGAAAAAAAAATAATTGTGTTGGCAGCGTGCATGAAGAGCGAGAGAGAGAGAGAGCAGTTGGTGCTTTTTTGCAGTTGCAGAGTATATAAATAGCAAAGCGAGTGAGTGAGCGAGAGAGAGGGGGGAGAGGGCAAGGGTGAGTGAGCAGCGCGTGAGAGCAATGTTTGTGTACGTTGTGTGTGTGTGTGTGTGGGAGTCGCGTAAAGGACATTGCCTGAGAGAGGAGGAGAAGTGCTTGAAGTCAAAGTCAGAATTGTGCCGACGTTGGCAGCGCTGCTTTGGCAATGTTGTTGCCGTTACTCACACACACACGCACACACACACAAGTATAATTTATACAGTTTTGTCATGCTCGTATTTATACAATTTATTAAAAACAATATAGCACACACACACACACACACAGCGACAGCGACGACAGCTGCATGAGCCTAGGCACGCGCTTTGTGGCATGGGCACGAGAAAAAAAAAAGCTTACGCTACACACACACACACATACGCTACACACACACACACGAGAGCATCGAAAAAAAGCTAAACCACGAATTGGAAAATGTTTGTTTTTTTTAGTTTTTTTTTTATTTATCTTAATTTTTTTTTTAATTTAATTTTTTTTATTTAATTTTTTTTTACACAATCTTTTGGTAATTTGTATCTCGTGCACCTACTTTTTGTTTGTATGTTTTTGTTGTTGTTGTTGTTGTTGCCAAATTTAAGTTGGGAAAAAAAATGTGTAGATTTGTTATTACTGACGCAACGGACTGACGTCGTCTGCTGCTTGCTGCGACGACGACGCGCACGGCACGGCTGAACAACGGATAATGAAAAAGGCAGCGGCAACGCCAACGTTGACAAACTGCGAGCAGCGCCAACCGCAGCGACTGCGAGCGAGAGAGAGCGCGGCAGAGCGCGAGAGAGATGCACGCCAGGCAAAGAGCGCAAGATGAAAGAGGGTGAGAGCGGGAGAGAGAAAGAGAGCGCGCGCATGGAGCTTGCGCGTGTCTTCTAGCGTTTTTTTTTTTCTTTTCTGCTCTATGCGTGTGAGTGTGTGTGTGTGTGTGTGTGTGTAGGTGAACTGGGAGAAGCGCAAATATGTATGAGAAAAGCACGCGCGCCATATACAAAATGTGTCTGTTGTGCATGCTGGCAGCGAACCGCCCCGCACCGACCCGCCCCGCCCCTCACCGTGTACAAGTAAACTACATTCATACACTCACACACATATACCTGTATGTGTGTGTGTGTGTTTGTTTGTAAGTATTGCGCACTGTGAAAAGGGCACATGCTAAAAACAAAGCCAAAAGCTGACGAACTGGTCCGCAGCAGCAGCAGCAGCAGCAAAAAGCGACTTCGCTGCGCCCTGCACTTTGAACCGAAATTACTTTTACACACACACAGAGAGAGCGAGAGAGAGAGGGAGAGAGAGAGAGCGAGAGAGACGTATGCGTGCATGCATATATACATACATACATGATGTATACAGTATGCTCTATTTGTATGTATGTATGTGTGTCGAAAATGCACGTATGTACATATATATATATGTCTGTATGTATTTTTGTTGTTTTCTATTTACCATTGATATTATGAACAATTTCGGGCTTGTTATTGTTGTTGCCGTTTCTACTGTTGTTTTTGTTTTTGTTTTTATTTTTATTTTATTTTGTTTTTTTTTTACACACACACACACTTGCACGTCGCAACTAGCATATCATGCATACACACTCACATACACTCGAAAAAAAAAAGTAAACGATAAAATTGCAAATGAATTAACAAAGGTTCTTGGCTAGCTGTTGTTTTGTATTTTGTATTTTGAATTGAATTGAATTTTTGATCGGTCGCTCCGTTACTCAGCTTCTGCTCCTACCCGCACACACTGCAATGACACAAGCAAAAGCAAACTAAATGCTGGCTGCGGCTGGCTTTTACTTTGACTGCCACAGTTGCTGTCGCAGTCGCAGTCGCCGTCGCAGTCGCCATCGCAGTCGCTGTCGCAGCGTCGCAAGCATTGCGCCAGCCACAGCAGCAGCAGCAACAGCAGCGAAGCATTCGCAAAAAACAACAAAGGCAAACGCACAGTGCAGCAGCAGTAGGCGAGAGCGAAGAGCGCGAGCGCACGTGACGTGGTGCCGTTAAAATGTGTGCGTGTGTGCCTTTGTTTGTGTTTGTGTGAGTGCGAAACAGGAAGAAGAAATAACAATAACAACAACAGCTACAGCTACAGCAATAGCAGCAGCGACAGCGGCAGCGGCAGCGACGACAGCGCTATGTAATTGTAAATAGCGAGAACATTAGGGTGGCACCAATTCGCGGCGTGTAAGCCCAAGTGTGCTGGAAATTTGAGAGAATGCTTTACTTTTTAATGAACTCTAAGGCGAACTGATGTTAATACCAAGTCGTTGCCTTTGCTAATTGGGCATTGGATTACAATTACGATGTAATGTACTCAAATTTACAGCAAATATATATTGTATTAAATTTTGTAAAATGAAAAAAAAAATAAATAAATAAAAATAAAAATATATTTAAATTTGTTATTATTTGTATATAAATAAAAAGTCTTTAATATTTACAGCAAATATATTTTGTAAAATGAAAAAAAAAATAAAAATAAAAATATATTTAAATGTTGTTATTTTTTATATGTGAATAAAAAGAATATTTTTTTTATTTTTAAATTTTTATATTAAAAATAAGTTAGGTGATTAATAAGCTCTAGCATTGGTTTGGGGCCACCCTAAGATTCTATGTTTATGCTGAGCCGCTACATCTGCAAAGCCAATATCAACTGCAACTTCGACTGCGACTGCGACTGCGGCAGCGACTGCAGCAGCAGCAGCTTCTTTATGCTGCTTTCAGAGCGCCAACAGTTGTAAGCGATTGTTTTTGTTCTTACTTCTGCCGCTGCCGCTGCCTCTGCTGCTGCTGCTGCTGTTGGTGGTGGTGTTGCAGTTGCTTTTTATGCACTGTTTCGTATTCCAAAATGTTTTGTTGGCCGGGCTTTTGTTATTGTTATGATGCGTCGCCGTCGTCGTCGTCGTCGGCAATTTCGAAACGTGCTGGCATTTGTGTGGAACGGAACTTGTTTTGATATGCATGGGCTCGTCGTAGCGGCAGCGCTGCCAGCGTCGCATGTAATAGCAGCAGCGGCTGCGCGAGCAGCAGCAAACATGCTGCAGCAGCAGCGGCCGCGGCAGCAGCAGCAAATTGTTTGTTTTAACAATTCCTCTTGCATTCTACTTTGTTGTGCGTTTTTCTCTATATGCATGTACATGCTGGATGAGGGGGCTGCGCTGCCGGCGTCGCTGCCAACACAGAGAAGTTTTTGAAGAAGGTTCATTGTACTTTTTTGGGTTTCATCTCTGCCCCTTTTGTTGCGCTTCTTCTAAACATCTCACCAAATTGTTTTGTTTCGTTCCGTGATGCGCATTACACACAGATGTGTATGTATGTGTGTGTTTGTTTGTGTGTGTGTGCGCGTGTGCGTGCATATGGGTCAAATGTTTATTTGAAATGCGTAGTTATTAGTTTCTCTGCTACAGTTGATCTTATGTATATGTTGATGTATGTATGTAAATATGCAGATACTTTACATACACATGTATGCATGTACATAGCCGAGCTGTGTGTGTGTGTGCATCCAACTGGCGAAACAAGTTGTTGACGTGCGCACAAGCAAAACAGGAATATGAGGCCAGCCGCAATAGAATGCAGCGAAAACTGGCTGAAATCTCAACTGATAACTGCTCACATTCTAGATACGCCGAAAGAGAACCGAATTGACGAATGTACAGAGACACGCAAGGATACCCTGTAAGGATGTGCGCAAAACATCTGCATGATAGCTGTGATACTATCAAGAGTAACATCTAAACTAATCTATAGATATGCAGCATCATATATATGTGATAAAAACATTTCTTGTCTTTTCTGTCTAGAATTTAGTAAAATTTTACATTATACGTTTTTTTTTTATTTTCTACAATATATATTTTTTTATATTATTTTTTATTTTGTATATTAAATTCTCTTTTTATTAAATTTGATTAACATTAAAAACTTTTTTTTTATTTTTTACAATATATTTTTTCTTAAATTTGTATTATATTTTATTTTAATTATCTTTTTTTTATTTGATTAAAATTAATAATCTTTTTTTACTTTGTACAATATATTTTTTTCAATTTGTATTTTTTTATTTTTGTAATATTTTATTTTAAATTCTCTTTTTATTTTTAATTTGATTGACATTTTTTTTACAATATTTCTTTATTTTAATTTGTATTTTTTAATTTTATAATATTTCTTCCTTTTTTTTTATTTGGATTAACTAATTTTATTTTCTATTTTCTCAAATTAAAAAAAAAAAACATTAATTTAAAAATTTAATTTTAATTTTAATTTTTTTTTATTTTTATGTTAATTTTTAATAATTAATATTTTTTTACTAATTTTTTTCGTTTTCTCTAATTTTGTATTACCTTGTTTTTTACCTTCTGACATCCAGCACTAACTACTTTTTCTATGAACATCCGCTTTTCTAGCCATCTCTCTAAAACCATTAAAAGCATATTAATTCAAATTAAAAGTAATGGCATTTTTTCGCAATTCTCTTTTTTGCATTCTATTTTAAATAAAAGCGTAATCTGTATGATAACTGTGCTACTATTAAAAGTTAATCTATAGCTAAACTATAGACAGACAGCTGTGTTCATAAAAATAGTAGTGGAAGCACTAGATCTTGTAATATAAACATTTTATTATCTCTTCAGGCGAGCATTTAGTGAAGTTTAACATTATGTTTTTTTTATACCCTGAGCCCATTGAAAATGGGAAATCAGGGTATAATGTTTTTGTTGGATGTATGTAACAGGCAGAAGGAGGCGTGGCAGACCCCATAAAGTATATATATTCTTGATCAGGACGACAAGAGAAATCGATTGGGCCATGTCCGTCTGTCCGTCTGTCCGTCTGTCCGTCTGTCCGTCCGTCCGTCCGTCCGTCCGTCCGTCTGTCCGTCTGTCCGTATGTTTGAACGCGTCGATTTCAGCCCGTATAAGAGCTAGAGACTTGAAATTTTTTTTGTAGGTCCGTGTATAGCACGCGCAGATCGAGTTTGTTTTAAAAAATCGATAACTATCTCCAATTAATTGTTATCGATTAAAAACAAAATCGAAATTCAGTTAAAAAATTCTATCTCGCCCAACTTTTAAGCTAGAGACACCAAATTTTATATTTAGCTTTATATGTATTTTATGCAATTTCGAATTTTGTTATATTTCGGATACCGGCCCCAAAATTTCCCCAATTGAAGTTCAGTCTCAAATATAGCCAAAATGCGAATGAGTTGGAACTTTTACTAAACTGACAATTATGCCCATAGAATATATTGATCATATGCCGAAAATTTCATTGAAATCCGTTAAATAGCAAAAAAGTTATTAAACAAAACGTTTGGCTACTTTGCAAACTCACGTGGCAGCAGCGCCAAGCGAACGCACTTGCACACACACATACAAACGCTCGCATTCTAGTCGCTTCGAAGAATCGCAAATTACGTTTTAATTTTGTTGAATTATTAGCTGCTGCTTTAGTTTACATTTGCCACAAATGCTTTAAACTTGAAATTTTTGTATAATTTTACGCTAAATATAAGTGTATTGGAAAACACAGGTTCGACGAGGCTCAGGGTATACCCTAGTCGGTTACGCCCGACTAGAGTTTTCTTACTTGTTAAATTTTTTTTTTAATTTTAATTTTTTTAAATTTATTTTTTAAGTTTAATATGTTGTTTTAATTTCTTTTTATATATTGCTTTTAACTTATATATATTGTTTTTAATTTCTTATTTCTTTATTTTAATTTTTAAATTTTTTTAAGTTTCCTATTTTGTTTTTATTTATTTTTTTAAACTTCTTACATCCATCATTACTATTTCTTTACGCGCCCACTTTTCTTAGAGAATACCACTAAAAAATAAATAAATTTTAATCGAAAGTAACGGCATTTCTTCGCAATACTCTTCTTTGCATTCTACTCTATATAAAAAGTGATAATCTGTACATATTCCATTAGGAATAGTATATTTTCCTTAGTCTTAAGTTTTATGTAGTGCAGCACTACTATTTTTATGAACACACATGCATACAGCTGTGCTCATACAAACGATAGTGCTGCATTACAGAAAACATAAGCCAAATTAAGAAGTAGTCTTACTGACCGAAAATATAGAAATGTTCACTTTTTGTTTAGACTAGAATGTAAAAAAAAGAGAATAACACTTTTTTTTCCAATTTTTCGAACAGCTAAATTTTGAGCATTTTCTCTCTTCATCTCAGGCTCAGAAGCGCACATATCCCAAGTTTGTAACAAAGAATCAGCTAAATTAATAAGAATAGATGTTAATCTTAATATTTGTATCAATTTTATCTTAAAAAATTTGTGTTTCTTACTAATTTCTAATTCAGTAAGGACATCATCTACACATATATGTTCTATGTATGGATGCACCTCTTGAACAGAATATCTCATTAGCATAGTGATATTGCTATTCGAAATGGTTCAACATGAACTATATTTAACACTTTGCTCCCTGACTGCGTTCAATTTGTTTAATCAATTTGCGTTTTTATTTATAATATTACTTATTTGCTCAATTGTTGCTATTTGCACACGCGCACAGGCTTTTAAGTGCGAGGAGCCCTATATAACATCCAGGTTGGCCTGTTCGAAAAACAGTTTTTTCTTTCACGCCCAGTGAGTGGGTGGAAGAGACCTTGAAACCAACCATGAAACTATTCATTGGCTGTCTTATTGGTAAACTCACATAGCATTCGGTTCGACAGATTCTTCAAAGATTCCTAACTATCCATTCCTTTAGCGATTGGTGTGCTCCTCAGCATTGCTGATCTCTCCTCAGCCCAGAGCGAGTGCCAGCCGAAGACCAAGAAATGGCCTCCAATAACGCAGCCCCCACAAGTTACTTCTGGTGATTGCCAAACGGTTACGACTCCCGCTTGCCCTCCAGGCCCAACAAAGGCGATCACGACACGGCGGCCAAAGAAGACTTGCAAGCCACGAAGGCCGAAAAAACCATGCAGACCCCTATGGCCGAAGAAACCATGCAAACCCCTATGGCCGAAGAAGCCATGCAAACCCCTATGGCCGAAGAAGACGACGACACGAAAGCCGAAGAAGACGACGACACGAAAGCCAAAGAAGACGACGACACGAAAGCCGAAGAAGACGACGACACGAAAGCCGAAGAAGACGACGACACGAAGGCCAAAGAAGACGACGACACGAAAGCCGAAGAAGACCACGACACGAAGGCCAAAGAAGACGACGACACGAAGGCCAAAGAAGACGACGACACGAAAGCCGAAGAAGACGACGACACGAAAGCCGAAGAAGACCACGACACGAAGGCCAAAGAAGACCACGACTTGCAAGCCACCAAAGACGAAGAAGACGACAACAGTAAGAACCACAACACCTTGTCCAACAACAACAACAAAAACACCTTGTCCAACCACAACAACAACAACGCTTTGTATAACGACAACAACACCTTGTCCAACTACAACAACAACAACAACACCTTGTCCAACAACTACAACAACAACGCCTTGTCCAACGACAACAACAACAACACCTTGTCCAACGACAACAACAACAACGCCTTGTCCAACGACAACTACAACAACGCCTTGTCCAACGACAACAACAACAACGCTTTGCCAAACAACAACAACATCTTGTCCAACAACTACAACAACAACACCTTGTCCAACAACTACAACAACAACACCTTGTCCAACGACAACGACAACAACACCTTGTCCAACGACAACAACAACAACACCATGTCCAACGACAACAACAACAACAACGCTTTGCCAAACGACAACAACACCTTGTCCAAGAACAACAACAACAACAACACCTTGTCCAACGACAACGACAACAACAACGCCTTGTCCAACGACAACAACAACAACGCTTTGTCAAACGACAACAACACCTTGTCCAACGACAACCACAACAACACCTTGTCCAACGACAACAACAACAACAACACCTTGTCCAACGACAACGACAACAACACCTTGTCCAACAACAACAACAACAACGCCTTGTCCAACGACAACAACAACAACAAAACCGTGTCCAACGACAACAACAACAACAACGCTTTGCCAAACGACAACAACACCTTGTCCAACAACAACAACAACACCTTGTCCAACAACAACAACAACAACACCTTGTCCAACGACAACTACAACAACACCTTGTCCAACAACAACGACAACAACGCCTTGTCCAACGACAACAACAACAACAACACCTTGTCCAACGACAACAACAACAACGCTTTGTCAAACGACAACAACACCATGTCCAACGACAACAACAACAACGCCTTGTCCAACGACAACGACAACAACGCTTTGTCAAACGACAACAACACCTTGTCCAACAACAACAACAACAACAACACCTTGTCCAGCGACAACAACAACACCTTGTCCAACGACAACGACAACAACAACACCGTGTCCAACGACACCAACAACAACAACGCCTTGTCCAACAACAACAACAACAACGCCTTGTCCAACGACAACGACAACAACAACACCGTGTCCAACGACAACAACAACAACAACGTCCTGTCCAACGACAACGACAACAACAACACCGTGTCCAACGACAACAACAACAACGCCTTGTCCAACGACAACGACAACACCAACCACAACAACAACAGAATGCCGAACACAGACAACACCAACAACGACAACACCAACAACAACAACACCAACCACAACAACAACAGAATGCCAAACACAGACAACACCAACAACGACAACACCAACAACAACAACAACAGAATGCCAAACACAGACAACACCAACAACGACAACACCAACAACAACAACACCAACCACTACAACAACAGAATGCCAAACACAGCCAACAACCACAACAACGCCTTGTCCAACCACAACAACTACAACAACATTATGTCCAACAACGACAACGATAACGGCAACAACAACTAGAACAACTACACCATGTCCAACGACTACAACACCAACAACAACAACACCAACAACTACAACACCAACAACCACAACACCAACCACCACAACACCAACAACCACAACACCAACAACCACAACACCAACAACAACGACAACGACAATAACGTGTAGGCCCTGGAAACCGTATCGTCCCTGCGGTCCAGGCGGTATTCCCTGCTTCGGATGTCCACCCCAACAAATGGTATGCTCAGAACTCTTGTCCCAAGTGAATGATCTTAAGCGGATAATAAGGAGATGTGTCTGCGGACAACCTTTCCACCTGATGAACTAGTCACGAGGTGGCTAGAGCATTGTAAAAGCAATATATTTTCCCAATCGAACTCGTTGACTAATTCTTAAGTGGTTCTTGAATTCATTAAAGTTTAACTGAAAATTATAAATATTTTTCCGATATATTTGATTTGTGTTATTTATTTGGCATGGATCAGTCAAAAGTCTCGTTACCTTCGTCTATTTTATGGGTTCCATAAAGATGATGAAATTTTATTTTTTATTGAATGGGTAAGTAATCAGAATTTTCGCATTTGAAGTGACGACGAGTCACAAACACCATTGCATCCACCGAAAATTATGAGCTGGCGAAGTCAGTGATTCATATGTCTTCAATAGCTGTGAGGGTCATGATTGTAATGTTTGTAAAATGAGTATTTCACATTACGTCTTAGCGGTCACATGACCGAAATCGTATTTAGACATTGATGTCACAAAATATTCTATTCAATAAAGACTATTTCATGAATATAAAATATATATTCTTTAATTTATTATGATTTAAGCTTGTATAGTTCTAAAAAGAAAGACATTCAATTTTGAAATGGTTCCTTATAGATATATACAATAGATCCAACATTTTCGAATTCAATTTAATTGTGAGTTATTACAATTCGTCTTACAACTCAGACCACTAAGGCGTATTTCGAAATGTTTGCTTCATTTAGCTCATTCTGTTTCTATGATTACGAGCCTTACTCATGTTTTGATATACCTGAGTTGATTCTATAATAGTATTCTAGAGCCAACGTTTCATAGGATTTAGCTGGTTTTGGGGTATTTCTCTAGCAAAACATCAAATATTTGCCTAAAACTGGGATAGGGATAGGTCTAAAAACCATTAGCTACGATTCTGATTAGAACACAGATGGAATTTTAAAGGCAGTTTACATGAAGTTGGTAGCGTTGTTAAGGCCCGTTGATGAAAGACATCAAGCACAGAATATATATGTCCCATTATCATTAAACTTTTACTTGATTATTCGATTATTACTCTTTAGATGCGTTGAGATATCTTTCAAATTCAAACTGTTTTTTCGCAATCATGTGACTTAAGCTTAATCACAATTTGCTTACAAATATTCTACCATATTTATTTAAAGGCAATCAATATAAGTCTGATATTCAGGCTCAAAGCTACTGCGCTTTAGTATAAAATCAAGATAACATACAGGTCTATCAGTAGATTTGGTCAACGTTGATTCACCAGTGCAATATGAACTCAACAGCTGAGGAGTCTTTGGCCTTCTAGAGGCGTAAGTACATACTTTTATAGTTGCAGTCTTCAGTGACTAAGCCGTCCAATTTGGGGCTCTAGCTGCTCTACGATAAGCGATATATATATATTTTATTTTTAGGGAATCAATAAAGACTTTTGAGGCTCTAGCTATAATGAGCGTATATAGCAATGTATTGTATGTATAAATGACATATATACAGTATATTATAATTGCATAAAGTATATAAAGTTAAATGCCAAATTTGGTGACTCTGGCTAAAAAGTGGTGCGAATTATCGATAACAGCAAAAAGAGAATCGTTATCGATTACTCGTATATAATAACCAATTCAATAATTTAGGTGTTATATTCTCTGAGATCGACTTATTCAAGTATACCGACAGATAGACGACCAGGGCGAAATCGACTCAGCTTGTCATCCTGATCAATAATTCATATGCTTTATGGGGTCAAACACGCCTTCTTCTGCCTTTTACATGCATTTTAACAAAACAATTACATCCTGGTTTTCCATTTTCAATGGGTTCAGGGTCAGATCAATAGGGAGGATCACCGGAGTCTCAACCCTAAGGTCACAACAATTGAAGACAAGATCTAGGAGGTGGCCAAAATATATCGAAAGATTCGACTGTCCCCAAACAGCCTAGCAAGGCATCTGAGTATTGTAGAACAAAGGTCTCTCAGCCCTCACACTGGAACTAGGAGAAGGCTCAGACGACAGCAGCTTAACGGCCTGCCTGACAGGGTCCTTAACACTGTAGCTACAACCTATATCTTCATGCTCTCATTTGGCATTGATTTTTACACGGGTCCTTCTTTAAAGACTGATGAATGGACGTAATTATGGACGGAGGTAAGGACGGACGGACGTAAGGACGGACGGACGTAAGGACGGACGGACGTAAGGACTAAATCGCCAATGCTGTTGATTGTGGTTAAGAATAAATACATATATTCCTAACGGGTTTAGTCTTTGTCTTAGCTTTAAGATATATAATTTTAGCTGGGAATAATCGAAATATTATCAATTCGGCTGTCTATATTTAACGTGCCGCCTGCCACAAAGTGGCTAAGCAAATATTTGCGAATGAATTTAGTTGCATGTATTTGCGCAATTGTTGAGTTCTAAAATTAATATGCAGCAGCAGCCGCAGAGACAGCGGCAGCTGGAGGAGGCCTATATAATGGGAAGTTTGGCACGGTAAAGGTATCAGTATCACCTTTCACTTCAGTTTGTAGTGAAGGTTTTCTAGGCAATACTGCGATATGAAGCTCTCTGTCTCCTGTCTGATAGGTAAATTGGTATCGTATAACCCTTAAGGACTGCCAGCAACAATTGTTTTTCCTTTCAGCGAGTATCGTGCTGTTCAGCTGTGCCCAGCTGAGCGCAGCGAACTGCGGCTGCCCGGTAACGCCAAAAACGACAACAACAACATGTGCGCCACCAACGACAACAACAACAACAACATGCGCGCCACCGACGACGACAACAACAACAACATGCGCGCCACCAACGACAACAACAACATGCCCACCACCCACAACACAGCCACCATGCGAGCCACCAACTACACCGCCACCATGTGAGCCACCAACCACCACCAAGCGTCCATGCGGGCCACCATCAACACCCAAGCCTACACCGAAGCCAACACCGAAGCCAACACCCAAGCCGACACCCAAGCCTACACCTAAGCCAACACCGAAGCCAACACCCAAGCCGACACCCAAGCCAACACCCAAGCCGACTCCCAAGCCAACACCTAAGCCTACACCCAAGCCGACACCCAAGCCAACACCTAAGCCAACACCCAAGCCAACACCCAAGCCAACACCTAAGCCTACTCCCAAGCCGACACCCAAGCCTACTCCCAAGCCGACACCCAAGCCAACACCTAAGCCAACACCCAAGCCAACACCTAAGCCAACACCCAAGCCAACACCCAAGCCAACACCTAAGCCAACACCCAAGCCAACACCTAAGCCAACTCCCAAGCCAACACCCAAGCCAACACCCAAGCCGACACCCAAGCCAACACCCAAGCCGACACCCAAGCCAACACCCAAGCCAACACCTAAGCCAACTCCCAAGCCAACACCCAAGCCAACACCCAAGCCAACACCCAAGCCAACACCTAAGCCAACTCCCAAGCCAACACCTAAGCCAACTCCCAAGCCAACACCTAAGCCTACTCCCAAGCCGACACCCAAGCCAACACCTAAGCCAACACCCAAGCCAACACCCAAGCCAACACCTGAGCCAACAACACCCAAGCCAACACCCAAGCCAACAACACCCAAGCCGACAACAACGAAGAAGCCCCACAAGCCTCACAAGCCATGGTGGCCCCATAAGCCATGCGGTCCCGGTGGCAGGCCCTGCCTAGGCTGCCCGCCCCGTGGACAGCTCTGCATTGAGCTGCTTTCGCAGCTGAGGAGCATTGAGCGGAAGATCAGGAAGTGCGTCTGCGGCCAGAGCCTGTTCCTATTGCCATAAAGTGGAGAAGGACCCAGTATTGCGACCGATAAGCAGCAACCGTTGACTACCTCTTGAATGCTAAGAATGGATTGACATTTGGAATCGTTACTTTATGATTGTTAATTTTTTTTTTATAACTGTTAAAATATATGTGTATTGTTGCATTGACATGAAGACTTTCTACAATCGGGACATTTGGTTTAAATGGCTATAAATGCCAATGACTGTGATGCGCTAAGGTAGAGCTCTGAAATCAAAACTCATATAGATCTACCTTAAACCGCACAAAAGCCTTAATCAAGAGCAGAGCGTATGAAGGATATCCAAATATGTATATTTGACAATGGGCAATGGAACCGGATTTCCCAGATTTATAGAGAGTGTATGTGGCTATGGGACTTGCCTATTTATTTGAAAGTATCTTATCGTCATTCAAGCTGGAATACCTAAACGATATCTTCGACTATTATCGATGGTAAGAAAATGGGTTGCGGTTAGGTTAACATGAATATAAATATAAAGTTTCAGGTCTAAAGAAAACGCTGCGTTCTTACAAATGGACAGATGGACGGTTGGACGGATTGACAACTCGACGGACGGACGGATGGACGGACGGACGGATTGCAGGATGGACAGACGGACGGATGGACGGTCGGACGGATGGGCGGTCGGACGGATAGACGGTCGGATGGATGGACGGTCGGACGGATGGACGGTCGGACGGATGGACGGTCGGACGGATGGACAACCGGACGAACGGACGGACGGACGGATGGAAGGACGGACGAAAGGACGAACAGACGGACGGACGAACGGACTGAAGGACTGACGGACGAACGGACGGATGGATGGATGGACGGAAGAATGGATGGACGGACGGATGTATTGTCGGACGGATGTATGGACGGACGGATAGATGGACGGACGGATGAGCAGACGGATATGGCTAGATCTACTCAACATATCGTACTGATCTGGAATGTCTATATAGGATCTGTCACGTCTTCCACTAACTGTAACATTCAGTTAAGCGGATCCAACATACCCTGGATATGCCGAATTTAGCTGAAATACCAATAGCTGTCTACGTATTTATATAGATGTTAATATCCACATACAAATACAGCTGGGCTTGCGATAGAAGTTGGCTGTATTCAGCAAATGGAGGATATGGAAGATACCCCTAAGACATAAGGAAGATATAACTAGGAGATCTTCTTAACTCGATAAGCCCTATCCATTTTCTGTAATCTTTCAACTAAAGTTGGGAATAAAACATGAGTTAAATTTATTTGGCACATGGGTATATAAATAGTAAGCTGAAGGCCAATAACCTTGAACTGGGCAACGATCAGAATTTATTCAAAAGTATATTTATTCAACAGATAATCGAAATATCCATCAGAAACCCATATTAAACACGAATTTGCATGCACATAAATTAAATTAAATTACATTTATTTATGTATTTATTTAATGATGTCTGTTTACGCAATTGCGAGATACCAATATACAATACCGTAAGGCTGCTCGAATATCGCAACCACATTTAATTGGTTCCAGCTCATCATCTTTTGCTTTTACCGAAAGACCTAAACGAATGGGGTCAACTAGATCAACTTACATTGAGATCGATTCCTAATAGAAAAAGGATCCTTCTTTAAATAAGCCTTAACGAAGAGCGGAAGCAGCAAAGCAATGTATCCAATTCTTCTACTGTAACTCCTAACAACAACAACAACAACAACAACAACAACAACAACAACAAGTAAGAAAACTCTAGTCGGGCGTGACCGACTAGGGGATACCCTGCGCCCCGTCGAATCTGTGTTTTCATAGAATTTGGGGGAAATTGTGGCCGGTATCCAAAAAATAACAAAATTCAAAATTCCATAAAATATATATAAAGCTAAATACAAAATTTGGTGTCTCTAGCTTAAAAGATGGGCGAGATAGAATTTTTTAGCTGAATTTCGATTTTGTTTTTAATCGATAACAATTAATTGGGGATAGTTATCGATTTTTTAAAACAAACTCGATCTGCGCGTGCTATACACGGACCTACAAAAAAAATTTCAAGTCTCTAGCTCTTATACGGGCTGAAATCGACGCGTTCAAACATACGGACAGACGGACAGACGGACGGACGGACGGACGGACGGACGGACGGACGGACGGACAGACGGACAGGGCCAAATCGATTTCTCTTGTCGTCCTGATCAAGAATATATATACTTTATGGGGTCTGCCACGCCTCCTTCTGCCTGTTACATACATCCAACAAAAACATTATACCCTGATTTCCCATTTTCAATGGGCTCAGGGTATAACAACAACAACAATCAGGACTACTTCAAAAAAACGCAATAGCAAGATGCTCAGCAATAACAGCCGAAACAACAAGAACAACAACAACTGTGAGCATAGCGCACTTTACAACTACAACAGCGACAATGATGGCAACAAAACGAACCAACAACAACGACAACTATCAACGGCAACAACAACAACAACGCCAACAATAGCTACCATGACACCAACAACACCCCAACATCATCAGCAACAACGATAGCAACGGGCTTAAAATCAACGACCGCAATCATAACAACAACAACAGCAACCACATGTCGGCAGCAATAACAATTGCAACAATATGCCATACAACAGCAACAACAGCAATTAGAGCAACAGCAATAGAAGCAGCAGCAATAGAAGCAACAGCAACAGCAACAGCGACAACGTCAACAGCAACAGAAACAGCAACAACAGCAACAACAACAGCAATAGCGACAACATAACAACAACAGCAACAGTTATAGCTACAACACCAACACCAACAACAGCAACAGCAACAACAGCACCGGCAACAACGTCAACAGCAACACCAACACCAATAACAGCTCCAACACAAACAACAGCAACAACAACACTAACAACACCAACAACAGCAACATTAAGAGCAACAGCAATAGCGACAACACCAACAACAGCAACGGCAGCAACAGCAACAACAACAGCTGCAACAACAACGTCAACAACTATAATAAAGGCAACGACAGCACGGCTAGCACGACAACAACAACAGCGCGTTTAACACCAACGTCAACTTTCGTAGCAACTTAATATAACAACGACAGCAACACGAATAAAAGCAATGACAACAACAACGACGACAACACGCCTAACAACCCCAACAACAACATGTCCCACAACAACAATAACAACACAGCTAGCACACCAACAACGATATGCACGACAACCACAACAACAACACCCTATAAAAACAACAACAGCACGCCCAACAACAACGACAACAACAACACCAGCAACCCGTGTGCACCTTGGGTTAATCCCTGTGCTGGAAGTTCATCCTGCTCTTGGCCAAAGCCAAAGTAAAAGCCCTTGAGCATTAGATTAGCTGAAGAGTCTGCGGCAAATGAGCTTTGCCGTTCGCCCGAATTGAAAACGGACGCCACGTCGGGTGCCTGTGTGCCCGTGCACCTACCTATTGATTACCGTCCTTAATGATGTCTATTGATTGACACTTGATACGATTAGCTTATATGTAAATATTATTTATAAATTGCAAGTTTTTCTGTGTCGTTAGATAAAGTTGAAGGATTTGATTGAGTTTAAGGATTAAGGACAATTGAGATACATATATATGTATATAGGAGGTAGCTACAGGGTATATAAATATGTATATCTATTTGAATTTATTAACTCTCATTTATAGGGTACAGCGATATGAAGCCATAGATGCGATACCAATTCTTTTTTTTTTTTTTTGGCAATTTCGTAGAAGTTCAAAGTGCTGACGAGCAACCCACCCAGAAGCAGAGGCGGAAGCGAAAGCGTAAGCAGAAACAAAAACAAAATAAAGTCAAAAGCAAACGCAAAAGATAAAGAAAAAGCAATGCGCAATTATCAAATATCAAGCGTCAAAGCGGCAGCAGCAGAAGGAGCAACAGAGGCGGCAGAAGCAGCGGCGGCAGCGACAAACCGATGCAGCGGCGCAGAGAGCGCTTTGTGTACGTGGAGGAAGCCCAAGTGAAGTTTACAGCGAGGCAAACAACAACAAACCCAAACACAAACAGACGGCAGCAAGAGAGAGGAGAGGAAACGGTTTATTGTTGATACGCAGAGAGCGCGGGCAGGCAGAGCCAGAGCGAGAGCGAGAACAGGCTCTCGAGCCCGTCGAAAAACCGGGTGAGTAAGGAGCATGGTGCGAAAACAAAAACAAACGTGCACCGTTAAGAGCGAGCCGAGTGCCGAGTGCGTGGAGAGCGCGCTTTTCGCTGGGCGAATGACAGTGTGAAGCAGCAGCCAAGAAAATGCGTCGCAACAACACGGCGCAGGTGCGCAGAGTGCAAGTCATGGCGGCCGGCCAGGACGAACGGGAAAACTAAAGCGAGCGAGCGTTGCTCTATGTAAACTGCGATGACATTGATATGACATGTGGCGGCAAAAGCAAAAGAAAAAGAACCAAAAAGAAAAAAAAGAACGAACAGTAAACCGGAAAATAAATTAAAGAAGACGACAAATGGCGCACACAACAGAATCGCCAACAATAACAACAATGTGCAACGTGCGTACGCAACAGAGGGAACAGATGTGGAGTAGGCTATAAAAGAGAGAGAGGGAGAGGGAGGGAGGGAGGAAGGAAGGGAGGGGGAAAGAGAGGGAGAGAGAGAGCGGCCACAGAGAGAACGCCACGTATTTGATACGATGCGAAATGTGAATGAAAACAGCAAAACGTCGACGTCGACGTTGACGTTGACGTCGGCGTCGGCATCAGCGTTTGCGTTGGCGTTGGCGTCGTTGCTGACTGTGCAACAATTTGTTGCCGCAACATGCGCTCTCCAAGCACATACAAGTGAGCGAGCGAGCAAGCCATTAGCAGAGACAAATAGATAGAGAGAGAGAGAGAGAGAGAGAGAGGGGGAGAGTGAGGGGGCATAGATAGGACGATTGTATGTAATAGCAACAACAACAACTGTTAACTTGTGCAATGAAGGCAGCAAATTGTCAACGGCGCGACGCCTCGGCAGACATGACGCAAGCAACGAGGCGACGCCAACGCCGACGGCGCTGCGCTCACCCACACACACACACACACACACACACACAGCTGCTTCGCTTAGCTGCATCGTCCTGGGGATTTGCTTTCCCTACTTTCGCTCCGGGTTCGCGCGCAACTCGCGTGCGCTTAACTATTTATAAAATGTCCGGGCACCTGGACACGGACACGTACACGGACACGGACACGGACTCGAACGCGGACCCGAGCTTGCACTCGGACAACCGCAATCCAGGCGAGCTGACGTTGACAGCGCTCAGAGCCGGAAGTGCAAGCGCCGCCCCCCTTAGAATTGCAGAGTAATTCGCGCAGCGAATCCACTTCTAAATTCTACAAATAACTATAATAGTTAAGAGACTCACTAATGAGCCAAGGGGCCCAGCTGTCCGGGCATATGAACCGTACGAGCCGGAGGACTTTGCACTTATTGTTAACGCAAAATCAATAAATGTCATTATCTCTCATGGAGTATATATATAGAAAGCCGGCGTATAGTCGATATTCGAGGACACAAATCTGGGCAATTCCTTGCGGACTTGAACGCTTGACCAACGGCTTAAGAAGTTAGGCCGAGGCCTCTGTAAGCCTATATGTTGTCACTAACTCGATTTGCTGCTAGATACTATGGGATACGAGAGCATCAGCTATAGAAGCTAGCTCTAATGCTAATCATTAAAGTGAAATTGAGCTTTTAGATATATGGGGATTTTCTAAACCTTATTCGACAGATACAATATTTCAGACTAATTCACCTATGACCATACTTATTCAGAAAACTAAAACTTTTTATTGGTCTTATACAATGTTCGACTTCCTGTTGATTAGTCCGTCCGTCCTTCCATCCGTGCGTCCGTTCGTTAGTCTGTCTGTCCGTTTGTCTGTCCGTTCATCCGTCCGTCTATCCGTCTGTTTGTCTGTTCGTCATTTCGTCCAACTTATCGTCTGTCCGCCCATATGTCCGTTCTTCCGTCCATCTGTCCGTCCTTCTGTTCGTCCTTCAGTCCGTCCTTCTATCCTTCTGTCCGTCCGTCTGTTCGTTCGTCTGTCCTTCCTTCTGTCGTCTATCCGTTTGTCTGTCCAACCTTCCGGCCGTCTGTCCGTCCTTCCGTGTGACTGTCCTTGATTCCGTCCGTCTGTTCCCCCCTCCGCTATTGAAGCTAGAGTCTCGAAACTTGGAACATGTACTCCTGGGTAGCTTAGTCTTATAAAGTGTTGAGATGTTTCCAGTACGCCTTTTAAGAACGTGGTCAATTGGGACATACTATCTCTTATATTAGCTATTAGTAAAAGTGCTAAGGACTTGACATTAGCAACATATACTCCCGAGTACAAGTCCCACCTTGAAATATATATAATAGTTAATAAAAGATTCACGACAAGCTGCAAGCATCTATATCTGTAGAGCTGGAACCGTAAAAGTTCTATAAGTAAGTTCCTGTTGATCTCCTCTTCTTTGACAAATCGAAAAAGGTTTATATACAACTAAAGTCAACTCACTACAGACGCCTTTCTGACACCATTACCAAACAGCATTCATGTGTTTCAGCACCGCGAATGAGTGTTGTGGAATCGGTAGGGCCGTCCGGCTGCTACATTCTTACATCATTGCAAATTGTTATAGCCGTAAAATTGATTGGAATATTGTTTTTTACGGACTCAACCTTCAGGCCCGGCATTTATTCGCATTCCGCCATGCCATATTATTGACTTGAAATTTTTCGCAAATATCGAACAGCAAACACCAAAGTTATTCAATAACGCATTTCCCCAAAGGGGGGCGGGGCCACAGGAAGTGGAGCGAAGCAGAAGGAACCAGAAGCAGCCGCAGAAATAAATTGCGCAGTTTGCAATGTGCGTGTGGTTGAGTGTGTGCGTGTGTGAGTGTGTGTGTGTGTGTGTGTGTGTAGGCAATCAGAATGTAGGGAGAGGGTAGGGCCAGCTCGTGTGTGCGTCACGCGCATCACATCGCCCTTTACAGGGTATCTTCAGACTCTCTCACAGACTCTGGAGCTGGAATGCAGGCCCTGGCACGCTGTTAATTAGTCTTATACTTAATTGAATACCTTCAGCCCTTTCAATGGATCTGAACAAATGCCACAGCCACAGCTCAGCCGCAGTCGCAGTCGCCGCCGCAGCCGCAGCCAGGCGGCAGCTCTCCATTTGCTCGCATTTATTTTGTTTAATGCTCGCGAATTTACATTTCCATCCACGTTACGCCTTCGCTCACCTGCCCACCCACATGGCTGTCTTCGAGCTCACCTGGCCGGCTGCGTGTTGCTGCGCCGCCTCTCAGAACATTTCACTTTGGGTCTCATAATTGCATCAAGCAACGTGGACTTGCCTTCATCCAAGGGGAACTTATTATACATATATACTTAATCAAAATCATTTAAAACCATATATTATCTTCGAGAAATTTAAAATTCTTATACTCGTTCAGGAAGTTGAAGAAGTTTATTTGTTTCGTATATACAATTCGTATAAATAAAATATAGTTTCTATGTTCATGTCCATTTGGGATGTGACAAGGTGTGAACGGCTAGCTTGGGGCCCCAAACATCCATAGCTAAATTAGGACAGACGGATTCTTGGCTGATAGGGAAATATATCTGTATCACTGGCAAATCAGAAAAAAAATTTTCCCAGTTCTATAATGAAAATCTTTAACTTTTAGTTAGTCTGAATCACTGAATCACTCCCCTCCTCCCCATATCTACAGATCTATAAGCTATGTAGGCATTCCATGGAAGCTTGTCAAATCCAACTATTTTGGGTATATATTTTCTATTGCTTTCTTCTAGCTTAAAGTCTTTAGAGTCTTTCCAACTGCATTAATCCTCTAAATGCACTTTAATTTAAGGGGCTTTCTGCTTATAGTTTATAGCTTTTTTTGCAAGCACTGATGCAGCTGCAAAACTTGAAGGTTTCGACTCTAAATCAGTGAAAGGTAAAGTTTTAAGGCTGGCAACCAACAGAAGAGATCAACTGAGTTGTTTAAGCGGGTTTCTTTCAGTTTTAAAATATATGGTTTTCTTAAATATGTCACGCCTTCAATGTATATATAAATTAAGTCATTTTACTAAACAGCTAATTTATGCAGATAGAATTACTTAGCTAGGCATAGCTGAACGCGAACATACTATTCGCACACATTTTGTGAATGGCATAAAAATAGACTTTAATTCAATTGGAAAAACCCACTTTACACAATTTTTTACACATTTTTTATGTAATCAAATACTTTTCAGGTTTCAAAAAACGAATATTCTCTCTTTTTACTACGTGAGCGTGCATTAAAAACCTTTTAAAATAAGCCCAATGAGAGGCAAGCAACGACAAACAATTTCAGATAAAACCTTCCCTCTGTCATGTACACTAGTTCAATCCATCAATCAGTCAGTCAGTTAATCTGTCAATCAACTGAAATGCCTAGCTTTTCAATTAAAGTTTAAGGCATTTAATTTAATTTATTTAATTAATCTTTGGTTGCCTGTACACAAATTCCACAATTCATATACCCTCAACTCATATGGAATCGTTGAAAAAGATGTTGACGGAAGAAAGTCCGAATGACCCTGTAATGTGTATATATACTGTATATACTCCAGGATCTCGACAAGCATAAAATTGTGTTCACAAAAATAGCAGTGCAACTGAGGTCAAGAAATAAAAATTCTCAGCATTTAGCTGTACATAAAAATAGTAGTAGGTACTAAAAATGTTTAAGAAAATTTTAATTAGTCAAGCTTCATTATTATGCTGTAAAAAATATTTTGTTATTCTAATACTTAGTTGTTATTTAATTATTTACTATTACGGCTTTATTTTTGCAATTTACTATTGTTATTAAATTGTTTCAACTGCTTATATCTAGCACTTCTATTTCTGTGAACGGCTGAATAAATCGCCAAAAACAAATGAATTCTGACCGAAACTATTAGATTTTTTCGTAATTATTTTCCTTACATTCAAATCTAAATATAATTAATTTTACATGGGGAAAATATATTTTTAGTTGATTGCAGTGCAGCACTGCTATTTTCATGAGCACCACTGAAAGCCTTGAAATACATTTAACTTATTCTTTCTATCGCATTCCATGGAAACTATGACGTGGTTTTCTAACTAACTTGTAGAACATTAAAGCTGTGGGTAAATTTAGAAATTTGGCATGCAGCTACTCTGCGAATTAATACCTTTCGCTTTCTCCCAAAAATAGCCATATAGTAGAGTTTTGGGCTTTTCTAATGTGCAAAGGGCTGCTCTGCTAGGAGTGCAGGGTATTTTGCTGACGGGCAACATTCCCAACTGAGACAGACTCATACTTGTTTTCCTTCTTTTTTTGTTAGCTGTTTAAGTTTTTTAATTAAAATTCCATGGAATTGCAGCAGTTGAAGCACTTGACGTGACTTTGCACTTGTTTGTTGCTGTTGCTGTTGCTGCTGTTGCAATTTGCACTGCATTTGTGAGGTTTTGTTTGGCAGGGCCTTGTTACTCATACGCCATGTGACCCTCGCGCAAGGGTTGGGCCCCAGCCCATGGGGTGCAGCAACTCCAGCCAATGCCGAGCACCGGGGCTGGCACGACTCTTTCCAAAGAGATTTTCGAGCAGACGTATATATGGGCTATTACAAATATCGTTCACGTGTATCGTTTGACTTACGCAAATGAAGGCCTCATGCCCCTGTGTCACTGCCGCCGCCTCAAAGCAAAACAAACCAAGTAAGAAAGTAAGGATATGCTCGGCGACGATATACTGTGATTTACTAAACGAGTAAGCTCTTTCATAGATTGGCTGCAGTTGGACTCACATTTAAAGACTCACATTTAAAAACTATATATAAAACTACATGCAAAATGTAAAGACGAGCGATATACAGATATATAGAGATATTGTCTATAACAGAAAGACGGGAATAACTATTGATTTTTAAAACAAACAAAATTCGAAACACTAGCTCTTATAGGTGCTGAGATCGACGCTTTCAGCCAAACGGATAGTCGGACGGACGGACGAAAGGATAGACAGAGGGACACACAGTACTGATTGTTATCCTTATCAAGAATATATATACTTTATACACCTCCTTCTGCCTGTAACATACATTTACCCAAAACCATTATACCCGGTATTCCCATTTTCAATGGGTTAAGGCTATAACAATACCAAACAAAGTAAATAATTAGCAATAAACAAAAGAATGTGTAATATTAGATAAAAGCGGCATGAAAATGTAATGGAAAAGAAGAAGAAGAAGAAGAAATTGTTTAACTAATAGTTTAAGAAATGTGTCCTTAGGGTAGATCAGTCTACATTCCATTTCCAAGCTTTATCTGTACATATGACAGCATTATTAATCAAAATTATTGAATAAGGAAACTGATACAGTAAGTCTATGCAATTCAAGTCGAGTCGATATTCAAGTACAAAGCAATTGCCTTGAAACATCGGATATACGTTTGAAGAGTCGTGCCGAATAAAAGGTAAGTGTAATGGCTACGTCATATTGATGAACTATTCCAATGGAATATTTAGCTTATTATACATTTCTATGATATTTTTGTAACATAATTGAAGAAGTAGTATTATTTGACTATGATTTTGCATTACGGATGACGAGAGCACTTGCAGAATACAAGTATGATTCAATCTTTGATTTTTCCTCAAAAAACTAAATAGCTAATCTTCCCAAAGTAGTTTTTATACCCTGAACCCATTGAAAATGGGAATTCAGGGTATAATGGTTTAGTGAAAATGTATGTAACAGGTAGAATGAGGCGTGGCAGACCCCATAAAGTATATATATTCTTGATCAGGACGACAAGAGAAATTGTTTGAGCCCTGTCCGTCCGTCCGTCCGTCCGTCCGGATGAACGCACCGATTTCCTAAACTACAAAAGCTAGAGACTTGAAATTTGACATGAATACTCGTGTATACCATACGCTAACGAGTTTTTCTTAAATTATCGAAAAGTCATCCCATTTTCTTATTATCGATAAAAATCGATAATTTGAATTGCAGCCCAAGCGCTGCTGCAGCATCAACTGCGCAGTAAGCAGAGCGCGAGTCTACGCATAGCTGTGTATGTATGTGTGTACGCATAGTTCGTTTATGTATTTATGTGCGATATCCGCGATACGCATAAACACTAGGAAATTCCAATTATGCCCTTTTTTTCGCTAGCAACTTCAGATTTCTAAAAGGGTCAGCAAGTACCAAAAATATGTAACATTCCCACCCCTATGCCTACGCATAACTGTGTATTAATGTGTGCATGCGTTATATGCAATGCATATATAAAAGAAGCGTACAATGATTTTAGTAACAGCTCCCACAGGGTTCAGGGTATCTCTTAATCGAGCCCTCTTGATTAGAGCACCCTTACTTGTTTTTCTTAAATTAGATTAATTTTGTGGGCTACAAAAAAAATTGGTAAGTGTACTTGCCAAATTAAGCGAGATATCCACAATTGAATCTGGTTGCGCTATTCTGGTGACATACTCATAGCAACCATTTTTTTTTTCAAGATTTTTTCTCTAAGATTATTGTATTTTATCACTAAGGGGGCTAGCCAGAGTGACTCCAAGCACCAAATGCTTCACAACATCCTTTGTTTCTCTAATCGTCGCTTTGAAAAGCAACGCCTTTTAATTATTGTAGAATTCTTACATAAACTATTTGATCAATTGCCATGCTTTCCCATGGCGTGTAATTGGAGCAAAGAGCACAAATATTTTACTTATGTCGATATTGCGCTTTGCCGCAAAGTACTTGATGCTCTCCCACATTCCACTTGAAGGCGTCACGAGGTGGACGCCTACAACGTGCTTATGCTTGAACACCCAGTGCTTGTAATGTACTGCAATTTCCCATTATAAACAACGCTCAGCTTGAGAACAAATTCATTTGTCCGTCAAACTCATAAGCAGCAAATTGTTGAATATTTTTATGAACATAATGTATTTCATTGAGCGCACATTTCTTTTAAGTGCAGTCATAGATTTCATTGATTGGAAATTGTTATGCCCGCTATGGAGCGAAAGGAGTATAAGGGCTTTATCCAATGAGCTGAGCTATATATACATATCATTTATATAATTAGTCTCTAAATCATATCTATAGTTTCCTCATATTATATTATATATATATGGCATCCATATGCTATAATACTCATCGACTAAACAATTTATATCGACTATTGAGGGACGATTTGTTCAGCCTATAAAACATATATATAGTTTAGTCTATGTATACTATACCATGCTGATTTCATAGCCTAACAGTAACTGTTGTAGATATAACTCCGAGGAGTTTGTCTGATATATATATACACATATAACTCCCTAGGGCATCAATTTACCACTAGAATAGTATAGTTTTGACCAGTTGGATCAGAGTAGAGCTACTCTATATATCAAGCTTTAATAAGTCATTTCAACGCAAATCCAAAATAGCATCTATAAATAGCAAGAACATTGATTTATTTTCTTATCAGCAGACATTGCCCTACGCCGAAGAGTTTTACGGCGACGTCTACGAGAGAATTCACTAAATAGTTACAGCTTAGCTCATTGCATTTCAATAATCAACAAAACAATTGCCAAAAACAAATGCACCCATTGAAAACGAGAATGCAGGGTATCTTGTTTTTGTGAAAATGTGGTGTGTACAAAGTATATATATTTATGATCCGGACGACGACTTGAAGTCCATCACAAAAGCAAGAGACTTGAAAATGCATAAAAGAAGCGTAGAATGGCTAGCTACTCGCAGGGTTCAGAGTATCACCAAGTCGAGCACTCTCGACCAGAGTACGCTTATTTATTATATCATAAGTGAATATAAGAAACTCTAAACATAATCATTAGTTATATCCCTTTAAGAATCGTGTTTATCCTACTGTCTTATATCATATTTATGTAACATCAAATTGTGCCAGCCAATTGGAGAGGTATGCGAATTCGCATGTCTCCGCATTGCATTGAACTTGAGCGGTCATCGCTCGCTCACACTTGCCTATTATGCGCTCAGCCTCCTCATGAGCTCGATGCGTGTTATATATACACAGCATTCACACTTAATGGACGTATAATGCATGTGTGCATATGCACGTGCATACATATATGGATGTGTATGTATGTATGTATGTATATATGTTCATATGTATAGGCGCACTAGATGATTTTATGCAAGCCATAGACAGGCGCATAGCGTGCAATATTCTATCGTCAGTTACCCTGTATTTCGACCAAAATATGCTTGAGTTTTATATAATTATTGAACTTGAAAAGTCTGAATCATCATCAATTTTGCAGCACAAATATAATACTTCAAGGTTTTATAACTATATTTAGATAAAATAGATTAAGAAGATTTCACTGAGCTGCATTTGCTCTAGGTTCAAACTTCTAAATATGACTTTTAGACTTTGTAGTTAGAGACAAGATGATGATATGATAGATATCAATATATATATAGTTCTTTAAGTTGTTTAAGTATTGACAACAAAAGCAGAGAGATACAGTAAGAAGACGTAAGACGTAAGAAGAAATAAGAAGAGATATATCTCTTCTTACTATAGTAAGAATATTTCATTGAGCTGCGTTTTCTCTTGGCTCAATTTGTATACCTTTTTCTTCTAAACACTTGACTTTTGAATTGACTTTTAAAGTTGATATATACAATTTATCATTTACCATATGCATTGCCTAGAAATATAAGCAGAGAGACATATGTATATGTAAATCGCTAAATACAATAATATAGGAGCTGACCTTTTTCTAAGAGTTCACGCTTGGCACCTTATACTTATAAAATTCACTACATAGATAATTGGTAGAAACGAGATAATGATCAGATTCACTGCATTTGACCTATGGGTCCGATTTATAAAGCAAAACTCGCGAATAAATAAATGAATTGTGTATATGTAAGTATATATTATATATGTATATGTAAGTATATATTATATGTCTATGTAAGTATATAGTAGAATACATGAATCACTAAAGAGAGATGTCGCAAGATTCAAAATGGCACCTTCAGGGCTCTAGGCGAACCACTAAATGAAATATGTCGAGATCTTTAGTTTTATGAAATTTAATTCAAATCCTTCATTATCATAAGTATTTTAGAAAATTTCCCTAAATAGCGAAATAATAATATGATATATTTAAGTTCTTATAACAGCTGACCAGAAAAACAAGCCAGCAGACAGATATAGAACAAATATAGTAAGAATATCTTACTGAACTTAGTTTTGTCTAGATTCAAATTTGGTATCTGTAGGTCCAGAAATTAAAAGCCTTATATGAAATGGCGCAAGGTCTTGAGGTCTATGGAAAATATCTATTATGAATATTCAATATAAGAAGCTTTTACGAAAAATCTATAAAAAAAACCATATTAAAGTTTACAAAAGCTTCAATATAGATCTCTTAGAGACTTACAATGGATGCGACTTCATGCTATGATAGACCCTACATAAGATGTAGGAATTAATCCCCAGACGCATATACGAACCGTCATATGATTTCGCCTGGGTACTTATCGCTGTATACCCCATTTGTAGATGTTATGGTCACAGGGTATAACAATTGACAGAGAGACTGACCAACTGATTGCAATGCGCCGAGTCCCTGACTCTGGTCTTTGATTATAGGTTGTTGTTGTTGTTGTTGCTGTTGTTGCTGTTGGAAGTTATGCGGGCCCTGGTTAGTGATATGAATGCAGATAGAGGCGCGATACGTGTGGTAAACATTTCCATTGTTGCGTTTTCCATTTTCGACTGCATTTGCATTGCAATTGCAATTACACACACACACACACACACACACACATGAGTCCAACTACCCTCTGCATGTATGAGTGTGTGTGTGTCTGTGTCTGTATCTGCATTCGGTGGCAGTGTGTTTGGGCATGTTTGCTGCTTGCACTTGCATGCATACATATACATATGTAGAGCTGCATGCGTGCATGTGCATGTATGCATGCACGTCTGTATGTCCATTTGTGTCCCGTCACATTTTGTGCCTCTTTTCATGCATAATTTCCGCTGCTTCGCGTTTCGCTTCTCTCGTCGCCTGCCCCGCCCCGCCCCGCGCCGCCCCGCCCCACCAGCGCCTGGGCCGTCCCCAAAGTCCACCCTTTGCCAGCCAGTGGAGCCGACATTTAACATTGAAAACGTACGTTGACATAAATGCAATCAGCACGCGCCATAGACGGCTCGGCCTGGGGGCCGTCTGCCGAGGCACCGCCGTAGGATGAGCCCCACCGTATAGCGAATAGCAAAAAAGTGAAAAAGTATAAACTGAAAAAAAACCACCTCGAATAGCTGTCAATTTTAATTTAAGTAATTACCAAGCGATAAGCCGTGCCCAGATTGCAATTGATTGAAAAGTTTCTTTTGATTTGCATCTTTATTATTTGTTTGTATTCTCTGCTGTCGCTTTATAGTGGGAGTCAGACGGTAGTTAATATAAATGCTAAACCTGATATGTAACTGCATTACGGATATGCACATGTAGATATGGATATTCGTATTATACATGCGTGGGTTGCTCTATATGTTCTACAGCACAGCGTCAAGCTAGACTTTTGCTAAGAAACTGAAACTGAAACTAGATTGGATCTGAGGCGGTATATAATAACTAAATTAAGAAGGTTTCTTTTAGAGTTCTAACAAGGGAAAAGCAGTCAAGACTTGACTTTTGATTAAACTTGATTGAACCAAGCTGACGTTATGTAAGGCGAAGTCTCTTACAGCTCTCAACAAAAACAGGAAACTCTAATCTTATCGGCATAAGACCGCGCAAAATTCCTTCTTAAATAACTCTACAAATTATGGCATGAGTGAAAACTCAGCTAAAATCGTCTCTTACCTTCCATTAGAATACTTTTCAAATTATCCAAATCTATAAAAATAATTATAATAGATAAATACAATAGATTCTACACTGAGAGTAAAGAAACTTTACAGAACAATCCAGAGCTAGCGCTAAGCAAGTTGAGACCTTCTCAGCTTTGTGGTCATTCGAACTATAAAATTATGATATATAACAGAAGAAATATATATTTTCTATGAACATCTGTTAAAAATAAAGACAGCCAATAAAAATCGGGAATAATGCAAAGTAAATACGAATATGATTTGACTTTTGCGTTTCACGTTTTACTGAAACTGTGCTCCAATTTTAATGTCTTTACGAATTCAGCTGTAAAGCTGAAATAGATATGTCAGATTTGATACGTCCCAAGTAAACGAGGATATAAGTAAGAGAGTACTTCTGACGGACGGACAGACAAACGGTCAATAGACAGACGTTCAGACAGACGGACGGACAGACAAACGGACAGACCGACGGACAGGCAGAGAGATCTACAGACAGACGGAACGAAATACAGAAAGACGAACGGACGAGCATACGGACATTACACCAAGCCCATATGCTCTATATCTCTCTCTAAATTAAACATCTTCCAACGTTTGAGAGCTAAAATTCTAATCCATGTCCTTGGATAAAGTTCGTTAAAGCTTATACTTTCTTCTAGAAATCCTTAGACCAACTTTGAAATTATTTGCAAAAATGTGTTTAATAAGTCTAAACTGAAATTGTATGAGGAGTCAAAGGTATCTCAAACAATTTTGAAGTTCCTTTTAAATAGATATAATAGAATACATATTGATTCGAACCAGTCAATTTCCATTTCGAGCTGTGTATCGCACTACTATATTCCACTATATAAAGAGTTAAGGTCATTTGAATAGCTGCTGTATTACTGGAAAGCTTTTCTACCTATAAACCTGCCGAGAGTATTATAACTAAATACAGAATGAGACATGGATATAACATCTATACACATATAGCTCATACATACTATTTAGTATTTTGAAAAGAAAACCTTATTCATATTGAAAGATCTGTCAATCGAGTTCAACAAACATAAAGTTCATAAGTCCAAAATTTAGGCTAAAGCTTCACCTTTCGCTTGGAGTACATATGATATATGATACACCATGTGCCATATATCATATATCATATATGATATATCAGATGCCTTTTGCGGTATTTCGTCATCGGCCGTTGCCGTTCTTTCTAACCGGGGCTAGGGTTTCAGCACATGACACCATATGCGACTGGAGTGGAATTCTCATTGAAAGACTCTATTGAAATATTACGTTAGCTGATTATGCCACTCACACACACTCACTCACACACACACACACGTGTGCACAATGCGAATGGACACTTGAGACACTTCTTAATTAAAGGCGACAAGTTTTCCAGCTTCTTTGCTGGAAAAGTCGCTATTCAGCTCTGATGCCGTTGCCGATGCCGTCGAGTCGTACAAAGTAAATTGAAATTAACGCAATGCACGGCCAGAGGCAAGTGTAATGGGCCATTTGTGTTCCGGATCTGTGAAAGGATTGCCATCAAGTGCAGACGGGGCCGCTGACGTTATCTGCCTGCCAGCTAAATAGCCAATTAGAGGCATGCAACCGACTTCCAAGCCACATAATTAAGCAAAGCATTAGCGACAGTTGATGAGTCCACGCATCAGACTGCTAATGATGACTCTAATGCTAATGATAATAACAAAGAACTCTGTGCATTGGCGGCTAGATGCACTTAATTGAATTGAGCAAAAAGTTGCTTAGGAATAAATTGTGATAATGACAAGACGAATAGTCATATCAAAGACAATAACAATGACAAATGACAAAGTAGTAACAATATGAAAAATGAATTTTTTGTTTAAATTTAAAAAATGCAATTAATGATAATGATAATCAGAACTAGCACTGATTACTTAATGCACTTGGTTGTATTGAGAGACAAGTTTTAAATAATGAATAATATATTAATAAAAATAATAAAAACAATGATATTGCCAATGATAATGACAAAAGTAATAAGATATATTCCCTTTATTTAATTGTAAAATAATATGCTTACTAAAATAGAAAAAAAAGCAAATGTCAATAATAATGAAAAGTCTAATGATAATGACAATGACAACTAGCATTGATGACTTAAAGACTTGATGCACTTAATAGTGAAAAATTGTTATGATAACAATAATAATAGTAATAGCAATGATAAGACCAATAACAATGACAACAACGATAAATATTCAATTAATGACAAATTTTCAGATATAATTTTTACTGAAATCCGAACGATTTTAAGTGATCAATAATGATATATGAACAATTGGCTGGGCATAAGAGGCGTGACTGACTGCATAACACACGCTCAATATCGAGAAACTGTTCGAATTATTAGCCACAATCGGTCATTCATCAGGTCTATATATAGAGCAAATCAATTGTGAATCAGCTACAAAGCTGAAAGATTTCGACTTCCGTATATACTCTTTCTAGATTAGATTCTAGTTTTCTGACTTTTCTTTGACTTGATTAGATTTTCGATTTCGGTATATACTCTTTCTATAAACTGTATACTCTTCGTAGATGCTCTTTCCATATAATCTTCTCATAAACTCTTTAAATATACCCTTCCAATAGACTCTTTCGAATATAATCTTGCGATATACTCCCTTCTTCTCTATATTCAGCTACCCAATCTGAGTTTAAATTTCAAGTCTGTATGGAAAGCTACTCCATAAAAGTATCTGAAATGTTAGTAAAAACCAAGAATGTCCCACACACAACACACCGCACAACACACCGCACAACACACACACCGAGACGCAGTGCAGAGGATGTCAAGAGCAGAGGCAAGCAATCTGTAGAAGCAACATTTTGGTTTGGTTTGGTTTTACTGCAGCGGCAGCAGCTGCTGCTGTTGCGGCTGCTGTTGCTGCTGCTGCTGCTGCTGATGTTGGCATTAAGATGAGATGAGAACTTCAGCAGCGGAGTGGAAGGGGCTGGGGGGAAGGACGAAGGTAGGTGTGTTGTTCGCTCAGCTGTGTGCATGCATAAATCAATCAAGCAGAGTGTTTGCTCATACAACAAAAAAAGGGAGCAAAAATATAACTAGGGCCGATATAGGGGTAGGCACAACAACAACAACAACAACAACGACAACATTAATACTTCACGTACACAAAAGCACATGCATGTATATATAGAATATATATATATACATACATATATACCTATATATACATAGGAGTACTTCAGAAGTACTTGCAGGCAGCATTCTTTGTCAGAATGCTCAACCAAAAAATACCCGGTAGAATATATAATGTATGTATATATATATATATATATATATATATATATATATATATATATATGATTCTCAATTGGTAATAGGTATAGGTAGGGTATATAAATGAGACTGGATGAAGTCGAGATCTTTAGTCGGGAGTGCTCAACTAGTGTAGCCTCTCTATGGTCTAAGCTTTAATTTGTTCTCTCAATTGTGAAGCTCTTCCATATAGACTTCCATATTCTTAACCCTAGAACTGTATCTTAATCTAATTGTTCGCTCTTTAAGGAACTGTTTGCACATTTCTAGCCTACATTCTATAAAGTATTTAAAATTAAAATGTATCTGAATATATATCTATATCTATCAAAGAGATACATATGCTATATTTGAAGTATTCATGTACAATATATATATAAATATAACATATGTATCTCTCTTAGAGATATAGATATATACAATCAGATATATTTTAGTTTTATTTACCTTATCCATATAAAGTCGTACATAGAGACTCCCTAAGCCAAGCTAAAAGTTATCTTTAGCTAAAAATAAGAAATTATCACTTCTAATTATAGAACTCTAAACAAACTTTTTCTTTTATCTGTGCTTAGTTCTTGTTATTATAATTTGAAGTCAAATTAGAAATTGCATTTTGAATAATCCCAATATGCCCTCTTATATGGCAAGGCAATGGGCATAAAAGCGCCCAAGTGTTAAATGCATCGCCCACTTAGGATGGAACTTACAGTGGGTCAAAAAGCCCATGAAACGAATCGAATATGTAAAAGTTGATTTGGGTCTTCAGATTGGAATTTTGCTAGATAACTATGTATACTATATAGTTAATTCATATGACATAATATAATATAATATGATTTGATATAATTTATAGAAAAGCTTTAAGTTGTATGGCTTTGCTTGTCCTTTGAATGCAGTCAAAAGAGAAGCAGCTGAGTTACGTAGTTCTACAAGAAATATCTTTAGAAGAAATTAGAGCCCATGTCAATGACATGCAGCTGGAGTATTGTATATTTATTTAAAAATCTAGAAATCGACTAAATTAAATATTTATTTAATGTATATACACAAAAAATATAGATTAAGTAAATAAATATATAAATGATGTATGTATACATACATATTTTTATAGTGCATACATATACATATATAAACTATGTTTTTAAATAAGCATACGATACTATACTACAGCTACACTGATTTAGCCTACGCTATCTGTTTATCAACTTTTTTGCACTCACTACTCCTGATTTTGCTCCACTGTGCAGCCACAACAACAAAAACAATGGCAAACAAAATGCTGTCGAGTTTTGATGACGCTGTTAAACAAGAATAACAAGGAAAGCAAAAATATATTGCCAAGCTCACAATCCGCTCACAATGAACGAAACTATTAATACCCTATAATGCAATTATTAGAGGGAATCGAAAAGAAGTAGAAGTTATGTGGAGACAGGGAATTAAGTTATTAATAATAAAAAAATTATCTCAATTATCTTATTATCTCAATGTTTGAGATATATTATTCATTATTAAAATTAAATAAATATTATTTATTAAAAACAAGTATTCATTATTAATATAATCATAATTATTATTAAAATTAAGTATTAATTGATTTGTATTGTTTATTGTAAAAAAAATGTATAATTATATAATTCTTATTCAAGATTTTTATTTAGTCATTAATAAATTAAATAAATTTAAAAAAAAATTTGTTTAATGCAAGAACATATTTTCCATATTTTCAGGTTATTAATTCTTACTTAAGACTTTTTTTTAATTTTTTTTTTATTAATAAATTAAATGAATTAATAATTTATTTTATTGGCAAATGCAAGAGCATATTTCCCACATTTTAATACTATTAGCTCTTATTCAAGACTTAATTTTTTAAAAACATTTTTTATTAGTAAATATTAAATATTAAATATTTATTTTTTTTATCAAATTCAAAAACATATTTCTCATATTTTTATTTTTTTTATTAGTAAATTAAATGAATAAATAATTTTTTTTTCGTAAGTGCAAGAACATATTTCCCATATTTTCATATTATTAATTCTTATTAAAGTTTTTAAATTTTTTTGTTTTTTTTTTTTTATTAGTAAATTTAATGTATTAAACTTTTTTTTTTCAAATGCAAAAACATATTTCCCATATTTTCATATATTAATTTTTTCTGTCATTTTTATATGTCTATTTTCTACAACTTCAATTGCTCTGCACTTTCTGTCTCTCTATTTTCTACAAATTATATTGATCAATTTTCCTAGTGCTATTTTATTATCAAATATATTTCTATTCTTTTGACTTTTTAACTAACTCTCATATTTTAATTTGGTAATATTTCGAGCGAAATTTAAAGGTAATTTGCCTAACCGAAGAGAGCTAAGCATAGAGCAGTCCCTTGGCAATATGTGAGGCACTTCGGATAGAGACAAATGCATATCTACATAAAGACATATCTACAGGCGTAACTGTGCTCATAAAAATAGTAGTGCGACTGAGCACTAAATGTTGGACAGCGAAATTTAGTGATAAACACAATATTTCTGTATGTCTGGCAATCTTCAACTTCTTCTTTTGTATTCCCAGACAGACCCAAGTATGTCGCATGAGTCACGAGCCAACGAATATGCCTCGAGTGAGGCGCAGTGTGGGCTAACAATATTATCAATGCGGCAAGGCGACGTCAACTGCACGGCTGCCTGCCAAACTCTAATCGCACACACACACTCACACATAGAGTATGACACTCTAATTAGCAGTCACAAAATACATAGAAATATATATGTGTGTGTAAAAGAAGTGAGCGAAGTAAAACAGAAGCGGGGGGCAGAGTCTGAGCGAGGGCGTATTTTGTTTTCCATGTTGCTCAAGCTTTTCACTTTCGAAATTCTGCGCCTTGGTACTTGATACCCTCGATGAAGAAGCCACAATGCTGCGGGTATATTGACTACGGGCACTGCGATAAATATCTTGATTACTGCAACATTCGGGTTGAGTGTTTCGCTTGAGAGTTTCATATTATCGTAGCTCGTGAATATGTGTTCAGCATGCTCTTCAAATACGTGCTTCACTGTTATCGTAACATTATCGTATATTAGATTGGACTCTGGTACAAGTGAGGTGCAACGGATCTCTGCGGTAGTGAATAATATTTCTGCTAACAAGTGAACAAATAATGCTTATATTTATCATATTTTACGATATTCATATCGTTCGATATTCCTATTTTTAGATATTCATATTTAATGATGTGCTTATTTTACGAAGTTTATATTTTACGATGTTAGAACTTAACGTTATTCATAAATTACGATACTCACACATTACGATATTCCAATTTACGATATTCAAATCTTACGATATACCCATTTTACGATATTCAAATCTGACGATTTTCCTATTTTACGATATTCAAATCTGACAATATTCTCATTTTACGATATTCCCATATAACGATATTCACACATTACGATATTCCCATTTTATCTATTCAAACATTACGAAATTCTCATTTTACGATACTCCCATTTTACGATATTCACACATTACGATATTCCCATTTTATCTATTCAAACATTACGAAATTCTCATTTTACGATGCTCCCATTTTACGATATTCCCATATTACGATATTCGCACATTACGATATTCATATTTTTCTGTATTCATGCTTTCAAGACTTTATCGTAATTTAATACATTCACCAAACTTTACAAATACAAATGCTTCTCTGTTATAGTCATATGACTGCGCATATCGTATTTGATTCGTATCTCATACAAACGATAACTGCAATTCGCTGTGCACAATATTCTTGTAGGCATAGCCTTTACGATATTAAAAAGCTATACGATATGTGCATGTATTACGATATTCATATTTAGTATCTAAATTTACGATATTCAAAAGTGAATACCGACCAGGTCGATATGCTCCTCTTACGATATTCATCTGCATAGAGCACGAAGCCAAGCCAAACTACAAAATAGACAAATTTAGACTACAAAGTCTCTCAAGTAACAACATTTCTAGAGAATTCGCTTAGATCGTATTTTCTAGTGAGTTTCCAAGTCGTGTTTATCGTTCTTAATTGCAGCGTTTGTTATTCGCCTTACCATTCGGTGCTATGCAATATTTACACACACACACAAGCACACACATACATACACACACATATACAGACACACACTCACACAGCCAGAGACCATTTGTGTTTATCACATAGACTGTGACTGCCTGCTTCTACGGACCTTCTCGATTCAATGCTTTGCTTATAACTGTATGTATGCGAGTGTGTGTGTGTGTGTGTGTGTATGCATATGTAGGCATGTCTATGCACACACACACACGTATGCTATGTGTGTGTGTGTGTGCTAAAAGAAGAGGCAAAATGCAAACACTTATCGTCGCCGTTTGGGGCGAGTGGCGAGGGGGAGAGGGGAGGAGGGGGAGGCGTGACAGCGGCAGAAGCATAATCAGCAGCAGCCACGCAGTAGAGCAGAATGCATGCAGCAGCTTGTAGCTGTTGTTGCTGCTGCTGATGATAAGACTGCAAATCTGGTTGCAAGTACAAGCACTCGAGCTGCAAGTGTGCGGGGCGAACGGGGCGAGCGGGGCGAGCGGGGCGTGGCCTGAGCATAGCTGAAATTGCAACTGGAATTTTGAAGGAGTTCTGTGAGGCTTGGCAGAGCTGCTGCTGCTGCTGCACGTTTCACGGTCAGTTAGAGCTGTTGTTGTTGTTGCAATCAGTCGCTTTGCATGTGCGAAAGCAAAAATAGGAAATGAAAGAAAAAAGTCTTCGGACAACTTTGCGCACGCAACTAAATGAATTTATGGCACGTTCCAGTTATTAGTTGGACAATAGGACGCACACACACACACGCACATGCACACACAGCCTTAAGCAATTGAACACACACACATACATACATACATACATGTGTCTACACATGTATGCATACAATTGAGCCCAAGCACACGCATGCGACAAAGAATCGAACTTTGTGGCGCAGTTAAAAAGTTTAAAATGAATAGAAAAAAATTAAATTCAACTAAACATTTTAAACTATTAATTAATTTTGAATTATTTAATTCATATTTTGATAAAAAAAATAGTAATATTAATAATAATGAAAAATAAATAATAAACATTAATTTTTTCTTGATGAAAATAATTACATATTTCATCTTTCATATTTTAATTTAAAAAAAAATAAATAAAATATATATTTTGAAATATTAATTAATTTTAAATTATTAATTATTAAACTGTTTTTTTTTATATTTTTATTAAAAGAAAAAAATAATAATTACAAAAACAAAGAATAAAAATTAATTTTTCCTGGTGAAAATACATAAATTTTCATATTTTTATATTTAAATTTTAATTACTTGTTGCATCTTTCATATTTTAATTTTAAAAATATAATTTAAATATATATTTTGAAATATTCATTAATTTTAAATTATTAATTATTAAACTGTTTTTTTTTTTTCATATTTTTATTAAAAGAAACAAATAATAATTACAAAAAATAAAGAATAAGAATTAAATTTTTCCTGATGAAAATAAATTAATTTTCATAATTTTTTATATATGTATATTAAATCCGTATGAAAATTAAATAATTTAAATTTTACTTACATTTTGCATCTTTCATATTTTAATTTTTTAATTAATTCATTAAAATTGTAATTACATTTTGCATTTTTCATATTTTAATTTAAAAAAAATTAAAATAAAAAATTTTGATTTCATTAGGTAAATAATTGCTGTCAAAGCTATTCTCGAGCCAATGCTACCCACTCTACAATACAAGGTATACACACGAGAATAAACATCTTGCTTAAATTTAAAATTTAATTAAATTTTGTATTTTTTTCTTTTCTTTTTTTTTATTTTCTATTAAAATAAATATTTTATTAGGAAAATATTTGCTGACAAAACTATTCTCCAGTCAATGCCACTCATTCAACATAAGTACAGGGTATACACACATGAATAAACCTTCTAATTAAATTAAATTAGATTTTTCATTTTTCGTATATTAATAAATAAAAAATTAAAACATCAAATTTTGATTTCATTCGAATTTTTGTAATGAAAACAAATTTTTTTATTATTTTCTTAAAATATGAATATAAAATGTAATTAACACTTCTATTTGCTGACAAAGCTTTTCTTGAGCCCATTCCAGATGAGTGCAGAGCATACGAGAACAAACCTCTTCTTCTCTTAGCTCGACTTTTGCATACAGTGTGTCAAATATGTCTTCGAACAGCAGCCACTTTTGCCTTGGAAGGAAATACATTTTTATTGCGAGTGAAAATAAAAAAAAAAGTTATGCAAATATTTAACTAATTAAATAATTAATTCTTACTTATTAATTAATTAATTATATCTTATTTAATTTATTTTCTGTATTTTACAAAAATAAAGCTTACGAATATGTTGAGATTAGCTTAAGAGTGACACCCAAAACACTCAGAAAATCCCCATTTCTTGGCTCCACAAAAAGTCTTCGTAGACCGTTATTTCCTCCATCTTTAGCTTTTCGAATTTCTGCAGGCTTAAGCTTCATTTCGCATGAAATTCCAATGAATTTGTGGCCAAACTTAATTGTCACGTGGACACGAATTGCCAGGAAAACGCTTAGCTATCACAGGAGGCCGAAGTCAGTTCAAATCTGCGAATGTCAAAGGGAAATTATATAGCACAGTCGTGGGAGAGTTCAGCTGTGATTGGATGAGTCACAAGTGGGGTAAAGTCAGGAAGAACTAAAGCTTTAACATACGTAAATCGGAAGCAAATCAAAGATACAGGCAACGGGTGCTCTAAACGGGATTGCCCGACTATAAAATACCCTGAGCCCTGCATATAGCTGATATTTCAAGCATTCTTCGCATCTTTTACACATATGCACATACATACATACATACATACATACACACATAAATATAGGTTCTATTCATACAAATGTATGTATAGACACGCGCTCTGCTTACTGCGCAGCGACTGCGCTTGGACTGCGCTTCGGGGCTTCACTATGGGAACGCAATTCTTGAATAACTTTTCTGCTAGCTGAACTTTCTTAGCCGAATTTCTAGAGCGTAACAATGACATTCGTCCGCGTGTATTTGACACAGCTTAAGGCTTAAGTATTTGATAAACGATTTATGCTAAAATAGGGGAAAGTGGGGCCGGGTATCCAAAATTCCAAGTGTGCCAAGTCTGCATATTCATGCCAGAAAACTCCACAGAAAATTGCTTTTATTGCTAAAACGGAGCTCAAAAAATGAAGTGAAGTGATCGATTTTTATCGATAACAAGAAAATAAGAGGTGATTATCGAAAAAAAAACAAAATTATGAGCTCGCACTGCGCATACGAGTATATGCTCTAAAATTTGAAGCAGATGGACATGACTAGGTCGACCTAAGTCATCTATGATCGTCAGGTTGATTAAGAATCGACAGACGGACAGACAGCTATAAGAGGGACTCATTTCGTCAGCCTGATCAAGAATATTCATATTTTATAGAATCAGCCACGCCTCCTAGTTAGGGTGACCACATAGACCTCAGGGCTTTCTGGGACTGTCGACAATTACCCCCTCCCCTCCCCTCACGCACACGCATGTTGAAATAAATCACTGTAAAAAATCAAACTTACAGACTTTGCTGGAATTTTTCACTTCTGACAAAAAGGAAAAAATCACTAGTTAATTAGTTCACCAATTAGATTCAAAATTGTTCTTTTGAGTTACATTTTGTCAAAATGAAGAATTTTTTTTATTGAAACAGTAGAAAACCGGGATAATTTCGTGTAAGGTCGGGACACCGGAATATTACCTCAAAAAGCGGGACATGTTCCGGAATTCCAGGACGGATGACAACCCTACTCCTACTGCCTCTTACATACATTTAGTTGTGTTAATTGTTTTTTTTTTTTTTTTTTTTTTAGCTCTACATTTATTATTAAAAAGTCTGGCTTAAAAAAAAACGAGAAAATTATTATATGCATTTAAAGTCAAAAAGAAATTGCTCTCGGTGTATCAAGTGTATTCTTGACGATTTGTACACCTTTATAAGACCATAACACCCTAGATTCCATTATTTTTAAAACGAATTCAGGGTTACAAAAAATTGCTGCTGTATGAAGATATTGTTGAAGCACTGTATAACCACACATACGGCTATAATTATACTGTACACATACATACATACATATATGTTTATCTATGTAAGTACGTATATTAACTTAATAACCCTATTTTTTGGTACTTCCCCCAATAAAAAATTGTTTTAACCTCAGCGCACAGACTTTAGCAACCCATCAAAGTATATTGCAAATAAACACACACACACACACATGCAGATACAAATACTCTATATGTATGTATATGTATGTATGTATGTATGTATGTATAGCTATAGTTACATTTATGGGGCTCATCCGTATATAAGTATATAAGTATATCTGTGTGTGTTACATTCGCCCCATTATCAGCTAAGTTGGCGGAGCGTTCAGGAAATTGATTTGCTGGCCGTAGATGCAGTTTAATTAGAATTGTTCTTTGTCTGAGCAATGAAAACTTAAGATACGATCATGCATGCACACACACACACACACACATGCAGCGAGCAGCGACACGCATGTGCATGTGTGCATGTGTGTGCATGTGTGTGACATGTCGCGTACGACAAATATATAGAGAACCAATTTGAATGCAACGGTACTCGGCTGGCGAATGACAATGGCGACAGCGACGGAGGAGGAGAGGAAAGAGGAAACGAAGAATGAGAGTAAGACAGTGAAGGAGACGGCGACGGCGATGGCAGTGGGAGGGGAGAGGGGGAAGCGGGAGAGTGCGACGTTTGAATCTAGAATGACAAAATAGGCAAAATGGACGATAATTGCAGCGAAGCAAAACGGTTAATCGTATCAGTCTGCGACAACTACACACACAGACACACACACACACACACACACACACACATATGCATACATATACAGCTATGTACACTGTCATTTCAATAATTGAGCGAAAAAATAAGATACAAAAAAAAACGACGAAAATCTTTAAATAATTTTTTAGCTACACGCATAATATTTAAGTCAAATAATTATTATAATAACAATGTAATTAGATACATGTGTGCATGTATGTATGTATGTATGTATATATGTGTGTATGTATGTATGCAGAAAAATGTGTTACAGCTAGGCAAGCTTCACTGTAGACTTAAGGGCTTAAACGTGGCCTTACTGTACGCGCAGATACAGTGAAACAGCCCAGGCGCATACGTCATACGTTACACAAATACACATACATACATACATACATACATACATACAAACATACATAAATACATTCAAAGAAATTAAGCATAAATTACAAAAAAATATCTTTACAACAAAATTCATTTTTTTCATATACATTTACATTTACATATACATACATACACACTTACATACATCTGCTTTTTTTATTCAAAACTGATTTTCTTTTTCGTATTGTTTTGTTTTCTTTCTTTTGACAGATTGACCGATTGTTTAGCTGCCTCTTGTTGTTGCATAGCAAAAACTCAAGTAAGCGCTTTCAAATGGGGAAACAACTCTGCGCTCTCTCTCTCTCTTTCGCTCTCTTTGCTCACAAAGTTTTCTTGCTCTGCCTTGTTTACATGTTTTTGAGTGCCTCGCTCGCGCTCTCACGCTCTCACTGTGCGTACCAGTATCTGTGTGTTAATTGCAGTGCGTCAGCTTTGATTATAACCACGAGACAGCGTGGATAAGCAACAACAATAACAATGGGCTGCAACGACTCTCTTGCTCCCCCACACTCTCAGTTATTACAGGCAAGTCTCTCCTACCAGTTGCGCTCACAAAAATTACTGAGAATAACAAAGCTAAGCCAACAACACTTTTTTCATAAATTAAACTAGTTTATTTTTATTGTGTAAAAAGAAAAACTTATCTACACTGAACGCACTCATATGCCCTGCAGCGTAGTGTGCACGCTTGTACACGTAAACATGCTCACAGAGCCGCGCTCACAAGCACACACACAAAACACACATGTTTGCTCTCTTGCTCTCTTTTGTCCGTTGCTCACCCACACAGGCAGGCGCGCTTTAATACAAACAAATGCAGTCATGTGAATGCATTTATGACCTACAATAATAAAGAGGCGAACAGCTTGTGGGAGCGAGATGGCACGACACCCACACAGATAAAGAAAAAACAAACGAAAACAACTGAAGAGAGAACAAACAGTGTCGTATGATGATCGATGGAGATGAGCGGTGTGTGGCTTTAGAGCGCATTCACGCGAACAACGCCTTGTTTTTGGTTTGCCCAAAAAAAAAATCACGCGACGTAAAATCGTTCAAATTCGTGTAAAAATTGAACTAAAGCGTGCGAATGGGGGTGTTCGCATACAAATATGGGCATAAGCATATACAAATACAGATGTATGTGTGTGTGTGTGCGTCTGTGTATATGTGTCAGGGTGTGTTGTCGTTGACACTGCGAATGCAAGTGCTGGGAGCGAGTGCTTTGCTCTCTGCCAAGCTGCCAAAACAAACCATGAAAAAGATGTCACTTTCGTTGGTATTGGTGTTGGTATGCAAAACTTGTTTTCGACTACGCACGCTCTCCACGCTCTTTCACTCTTTCGCACACACGACACAAAGCTCACGTGTCAGTTGCTTGGCATTTGGAAAACTAACAGCCGGTTTTTTTTTTTCTTCTTTTCTTTTCCTTCCTGGCGCTCCTCGCTCCTCTTCACTGGCCACGCGCTCTTCCGCTCGCGCTCTCTCTCTCTCACTCATTTTTTGGTGGGTGCGGGGCTGACGTGTTTACCGGTTTCGTTTTTAGTTTTGGGCTTTGCTCTTTTATTTGCCGTTGCTTTGTTTTTACGCGACTCGCACGTTGCTTTGTTATTGTTGTGGCTGATGTCAGCTACACATATATATGTACCTATGCACGACCACAGAGCCAAGCGAAAAACAAAAAAATAACACACACACACACACACACACGACGAATACAATGCTGCGACCATGTGCGATGTACACGTTTGTATGTGTGTGTGCATAACTATTCGTGTGCGTGTGTGTGTGTAGTACGAACGATGATGAACGCCACGCAAGAGCAAATGTGCAACGCGTAAAATGAAATTGAAGTTGGCGATGAAAAACAACAACAAACCGAAATTGTATAATAATAAAAAAGATTTAAAACTAAAAATCAACAATTTCGCAGCAAACCAAATGCATTGCACAATTAATGACAATTCGCTCAACGAATTCTCATTTGTTTTTTGCACTTTTTTTCTCACTTATTTTCGTATACCCTATACAATGGCCATGCGAATGAAGGGTATATTGGTTTTGTGAAAGTGTATGTAACAGGCAGAAGGATTCATGATCAGGGATACATAGTGAGTTGATCTAGCCCTGTCCGTCCGTCCCTCCATTCCTCCGTCTGTCCGTCCATCCGTCCATCCATATGAACGCAGCGATCTCGTAAACCACAAGAGCAGAGACTTGACATTTGGCATAAATACTCGTATATACCATGCACTGAGGGAGCTTATCCTTTTTTTCCGATACCTAATCCCATTTTCTTATTATCGATAACAATCGATAATTTTACTTCGTTTGTCAAGCGTAACTTAACAACCGTAAAAGCTATAGACTTTAAATTTGCGTTGTATGTTGCTCTAATAAATGCGCACATTTTGCAATTTTTTTATTTTGGATACCGGCCCCGCTTGCCCCACAATTTGCAAAAAACGTATATCAATTACTAGAGACTTGAGCTATGGCAAATACATACATATAGACAACCTTATTATACTCTGAAAATTTCATAAAGAAAGTTCAGCTAGAAGCCAAGTTATTCAACAATCAATTTTCCATAGTAAAGCCTATAAGCGCAGCCCAAGGCGCAGTCGCGGCGTAAACTGCGCAGTAAGCAGAGCGCGTGACGCATGCGTGTGTGTATGTGTATGTATGTGTGTATGTGTATGTATGTGTGCATGCGTTATATGCAATGTGTTTAAAAGAAACTTCAAATGATTTCAATATCAGCTTCCGCTGGCTGCAGGGTATTGCCTAGCCGATCACTACATTTTTCTTACTTGTTTTTCTCCTGTTTTGCGCTGGGCCGTGACGCAAGTGCAAAAACAATAACAACAAACAGCTGAGCAGCAACATAATGACATTTTGTTTGAAAAGCCCCGAAAAAAAAAACAATTGAGAGATGCGAAAATATGAAATTAAATTGTCATTAAAGTGGAAATATGAACGCATGTACCTACACACACACACATACACATGTATGTATGTATGTATGCGTGTATGTATAGGTTTTTATGTATAATAAATGCTTACGACATTTGCTAGCGCTGCCCGCGAAAATTATTAAAGCGTTGACATTGAAAATATTCTAACACACATACATGCATATACATACATGTGTGTGTGTGTGTGTGTGTGTGTATGTATGTGCGCTTGTTGACAAAACAAACATTTGAAGATATTTCTGCTTTCGCACTCGAATGAATTTTGACAGGTTATTCCCAGAGCTAACTGTAAATGCGTCCAGGCGGATGCGCGATGCGAGATTTAATTAATTTTGAATTTTTTTGTTTGTGAATGTGTGTGTGTGTGTGTGTGTGTGTGTGTATGTATGTATGGCTGTATGCATGTATGTATGTACATATATGTATGTGAGAAGTGATGTAGGCATAGATAAGTATATATGAAAATACATACATACATATATACATCGATGTTGTATACATGCATACATACATGCATACATATGTATATAAATAAATGCATACATACAAACATGCATGTAGACATAAACGCAGACATACATACATACATACATATACACACATACATACAGACATACATACATGCATATATACACACATACATATATACACACATACACTCTCATACACACATACACACACATGTATGCATGTTGTTCTTACATCACGATTGCATCGATTCTTGGAACTGGATCGTGTCGAAGAGCAGCCAGCAGCAGTCGGTCTCTGTCGCACGCACAGGCCCTGCGCGGTGCGCTATAAAAAGGCCAAGCGAAGAAACGTGATTAGCGAGCAAAGAGAAGTGCGAAAATCAATGTGCAGAGAGCAGAGACAAAGAGAGACCGAGAGCAGCGATCAATGAAGGACATTGAAGGACGTCAAAGCAACAGGCGCAGAGGATCTAGAGTTGAGATAGATAAATACAAATTAGTTAAAGTGTGAGTGAATGAGTGAGCGAAGAGCGAATTCGCCTCATATAACTGTTGTTGTGCTCAGAGCGGATCCTGGGCGACAGAAAGAGAAAGGGAGAGGCAGAGCAGCTTAGCGAATGCCCAAAGCTATTGTAACTGTAAATATTGTCGAGTGAAGAGCAGCCCAAAGGTTTGTTGTAGTATGTAAAAAGACATGTATATATATACATATGTATTATATTATATGTATTATATGTAAGCTGTGGAACTGTTTTGATCTCATTTTTTAGTTTTTACGTATTATAAAATATTTAAAAAATATTTAAAAAATAAATGAATTCATTTTGTACTAGTTGAAACACCACACTAACAACCTGCGTTTAAATTTTGTGGATATCCCCAATAGTTTAGATTTTATAGACCAACAAACTTGGTTGAAATAAGCTGTGAGCCACTGTATGTATACGTGTGCCTATGCATGAGTGTGTGTGTGTGTGTGTGTAGGCATATATGAATGCAGGTATGCATATGTATGTGTGTACACAATGCAACTCTCTCTGCAATTGTCAAAGGCAAATGAGTTGTGACGCAAAGTAACGGCATTCTATCGCGCTTTGCGGCTGTTCACTCCGTTCTAAGCGGAGAGTGAGCAGCTCTTCGAGATAGAACGAAAAAAAGCACCGTTTGAATTCGGCTGGAGTTTTTTTCAATGAACACAGCAGAGGCCATAAATATATGTACAGTCGAGTAATCGATGATAATTGATCGATAATCAAGTTATCGAACTTACGAGCAACAGGTACTATCTGCTAGACGGCGCGGTATTCCGTGCGTTAGAATCGATTCCAACTGAATGGACTTTATTATAATGGGTGTTTCTTTTAGAGTTATGCAAGTTTGTATCATAATAAGACAGAAATATTTTTGGAATTATCATCTGCAGCTTTATAGTCACATGATAAGTCAGCATTTCAATAATTCAAAATAATTCATTAAATATCAAATCAAAGTTGTTAGCCTACAAAAAAGACACCCTTTATTGCGTGCATTTGGCTCTCCTTGGAATCACTGGAGTTCAAAGTGAACATGTGAGCTTTCGCATACATACATACATATATACATATGTATGTGTATGTAAATTGTCTGCCTACGTGACACTTTCTTCTCCTTCTTCTTCTACCTTTTCTGCTTTCCGCTCCCTCTCGCACTGAGTAATTCAACTTGCTTTCCGTTCGTCTTCCTTTACTTTCTGCATCACCCGCATCGCGTTAACCGTTGCCCGTCGCCCGCTGCCCGTCGCCCACCGCCCGTTTCGCCCGTTTGCACCGTTACACCTCCGCCTATCGCTTATCGCCTTTTTGACATTCGCGCTGCTATTTGTTGCGGTTTTCCGCTATTCATAAATTGTTTTGAACGAACGTCGCCGACCCTGACCGAGCTAGTGCACAGCTGAGTGTGTGTGAGTGAATGTGTTAGGGCAGGGACGGTCGGCGAGGGGGATTAGTCACTAAGACAGCCAGGCACTGGCACAGACTAAATGGCATTTTGTGCGATGTGTCTTCAGGTGTGATTCGTGTTGTTGCTGTTGCTGATAAGCCCAATCGCGACTGACTAATGCCGTGCGAGTGGCTGGAAAGCACAGGGATTGGCATTGGGGGCTTAGGATTGTTGCATGCACACACACACACACACACGCACACTTGCATAAATCTCTGTCAGATTGCATTGAGCCAACGGCATTTAAAGGTCGTGCAATGACTTTACGCAACAACAACAAGCAGGAGGAGGAGGAGGGGGAGGGGGAGAGCAACAACAACATGTGCAAGGCAAACATCTGGCTGCATTCTCTTGAGCTGCGCGCTTAAAAGCTCACACACTCTGGCTCTCTCGCTCTCGCCCTCTCTCTTCGTGTGTGTGTGTGTGCTCTCTGCGCCTGCTGCATAAAGAGAGCCGCGCATCAAGAGTATTTTTTGTTTTTGTGTGCGTTTGCTAACCTAACCGTTAAAGTGGACGTTCGGTTGGCAACGTGTTAATGCATGGTGAATGTGTGTGTGATTTAAGGCACAGGCACCCTGTATGCAATTAAGCATTTTAATATGTTTAAGTATATATAATAAATAGATAAATAAAATAAAATAAATTTTATTTTTATTTTTTCATATATTTCTCTTTATCTATTTATATATGTGCAAAAATTATCTGTTAAAACATTTAGATACTGTTAGAGCTGACAATTGCATTGGCTCGCACAGCGCCTGTGGCGCCATCTGTTGTCTGTTTGCGCCGTCGCTTTAACACGCGCCAAACAACTTCAAGGAATTATTTATTTTATTTTTCATTTATTTATTGTATTTTTTTGCATTGTTTTTTTTTTGCAGCTTTATTTTTAGCTTTTTTCAGCTTTTTTTTTTTTTTTGGTAATTGTTTTACACAATTTATTGGGGTTAAGGCCTTGTGGCTGATGTTTTTGCATATTTATTTATTATTAAATAAATGTACATGCATATATATATATATATATATATATATATATATATTATATTTTTAATATATATATTTGGCGCTTTATTTTGAAAACGTGCGAAATGCGCCAAACGATTTCTCTTTTGTTTTTGTCTTTTTTTTATTGTTGTTTGTTTTGTTTTTGTTTGTTTGTCTTTTTCCCATTATTATTTATTTATTTATTTCACATTTTGTTTTTGTTTTTGTTTATGTTTTTGCTGTGACACCAAATGACATTTTCGCGTGGGCGTTAAACAAATTTCGATGAAATATGAAATATGAAAAATATAATTGAGTGCCTAATAGACGAAAAAAAAGTAAACATAAGCATGCATACATACACACACATACATACATATATATAAACATATTTGTATAAATATTTATATAAATATGTATAAGTCTGTGTTCAGCAATATAATAGTGAGGCATGAGAGAGTTGAAAAAAAGATAATTTCTGAAAGAAGTTTCAACAGAAAAATTTAATTGATTCGCATATATTTCACATATATATATACATATCTATTTATATATACATATATATTTATATATATTTAACAATCAACATTTACAGCTGCTCATAAACGGGGCAAACGTATTAATCCAATTAAAATCCAATTGGAAAAGTAAAACACAATTTGAGAATTTATTCAAGTGTCGATTGCTTGAACAATATTAGGGGCATGCTTGTTTACCTATTTTTTTTACCTTTTTGTCTGCTCAAGAAAATTAAAAAAAAAATTAATAAAAAATATAAACCATAATATTAAGACAGGATTTCGCTCTAAAAAATAAAAAAAAATCATAAAATGAAGATAGAATTTCTCCTGTTTATCTTTTTTTTTTTAATTTTTATAGGCTTTTTTTCTGCTCTAAAAAAAAAAAAATAATAATAAAATAAATAATTATATATAATTTTTTTCGTTTTAATATAATTTTTTGTATTATTAAATAAAAGAGAATACGAATTAAATTTAATTTACTTAAGGGTATTTCCTTTTAATAAATATATCAATATATAAATAAAAGTATAATAAATAAATACACTAATATATTTATATAAGTAAGTATATACATTTTTTTCGTTTTAATATTTTTTTTTTCTTATTATTCAAATTTTTTTGGTATTATTATTATTTTATTATAATTATTTGTTTTAATGTAGTTTATATTGCGGCAGTACCCTTAATACAAATAAAAAGAATTTACCTCAGGTTATTGTAATAAATAAATGTAAGAAAATATATAAAAATATAATAAATAAATATACCAATATATTTTTATTAGTATTTATATATTATTTTGCTTATAAGTTTTTGTTTTAATATAACTTTTTTTTAATATTATAATTATCATTATTTTTATTTGTTTTTATATAGCTTATATAGTGGCAGTACCCCTAATACAAATAAAATAGAATTTACTTAAAAGCCACTAAATAAATATATATTAATATATTTTAAAATATAATAAATAAATATACCATTATTTTATAGTAATTATATAGGAATATAAATTATATTAGTAATTATATGTAATTAATATATCTATTTTTGTTTTATTATATATTTTTTTTATTATTATAATTTTTTTGTTTTATTATTATTTGCTTTATATAGTTCAAATAGTGGCAATATCCTTAACGAAATAATATTTTATTTTTACTATCTATTATTATTATGTATATAAAAAACATTTTTAAAAAATGTCTCTAAATATAAATTTAATTTAGATTTTTTTGTTTGTTCTTTAACTAAGAAGTTAAAGCTTTTAAATTGTCTGAGAACTCCCTCAATTCCCATTTGACTCCATTAGTGAATTTCCCTTTGAACATGCCAGCATTCCAATCAGAAACACACACATACACTCCTCTGTTCCCTCCCCTCTCTCTTTCTCTCTCTCCCTCAAACAGCAACAACTGTTGCTTTCTAACACTCGAAGAATGCATTAAGAAATTCCAATTGGAACAGAACTTATTCAATAGTTCATTTCCAATAGCAAAAGCTCATCATCTAGGGGCGCAGTCGCTGCGCAGGAAGCAGAGCGCGCGTGCGTGTGTGTGTGTGTGTTGCTTGTTATGTATGTAAATGTATGTGTGTATAAAGGGTATTCTCTAGTCGAACACTGCCAGTTGTGTGTGAGCGGGCATTGTGCAGTCGGTCAAATGCGAGTCTTTTTTCGTTCCATAAAACTTTTCAATTGAATCCAAGTTTTATTTACAGTAAAACTTGTTCATAAATAGTACACACACACATACATACGCAAGTACACGCTCGTGTATGTATGTATGTATGTATGTATGTATGTATGTCTGTATGTATGCGTGCGTGGCAGTGTCATCAACAATTTGCGATTTGTTTTTCGGGCCAGAAACGAGTAGAAGGAAAAATTTGTTTTGCTCGCGTCGCTGTCGCTGCTCCTTCACTTCTTGACGGCGGCGGCGGCGGCAGCGACGGCGGCAGCGACGGCGACGTCGCCGTCGACGCTAGCCGCGTCAGCCGCGCCGCGCCGCGACGTACACTTTTCAAGGTCATGCGCGCATGCGAAAATTGTACGGGGCATTAAGCTTGCTCGCAAACATTTCTGCTCGCGCGCGCGTGTGTGTGTGTGTGTGTGTGTGTGTGTGTTAAGTAACAAATAGAACAATGATAGCGCAGAGTGCAGCAACAGCTAGCAGAGCTGCTGAGCAGCGCAATTGGGTTGAGCGACCCGCCTAGCAACACGTGGTCAGCGCCGCCGCCTCAGCCTATGCACTAAGCATTCCCCCCTCTCCCTCTCCCTGACTACCTCTTCATCTGCCTCTCTCTCTCTCCCTCTCTCTCTCGGTCACTCGCCATTTCCATCCAGCTCGTTGCTATTTATAGCTGTCAGCCAACGCTCTTCGTATATAAATTGTATGTATGTATGTGTGTGTGTTCACATCGTATGCGTGCGTGTGCGTGTGTGAGTGAACTGCATTGCATGGCTGTAGCGCTGCACGCCCACTGGCCGTTGCTTGTGTGTGTGTGTGCACTCTGAGTCGAGGCGAAAACGCAAAGTGCAAAGAATGAAAATGAAAAAGAACAAGCAGAAGAAGAAGAAGCAGAATGAGCGAAAGGAATATGCGATAGCTGCGCTAATTGCAGCCCCTTCTCGTGGCTTTTGTTTGTTGTTGCCAGCACACAGCGAATGGAGGGCAACAACAACAAACAGCGAGGGGCCGCATGTAGTTAACGGTTTTGTTGCTGCCAACGCTGAAACAAAAAGAGAAGAAGAAGAATAAGCCCAAAAGAAAAAAGCAAATCAAAACAATTCGGGCTTAGCTTAAAAGCTCGTAAAAAGCTTTTGCTTATGCAGCTGCAACTACCTCTCTCCCTCCCTCTCTCCTCTACTGCACTGATCTTAGCCCGTTACACGAGATAAGCAGCCGAAGCGAAATTCTTATTGGAGATTATGAAATACTAATTGGACAACTTAAAGCTTTTTTAAATTAAGTGTTGCAAATATCGCAAATTGGCGTTATAAACAATTCATTTGATTTTTCTTTTGTGTACATTAATTATATACATATATGTATTTATGTACATGGAGCTCATTCGGGCATTACGTAAATATACAAATTTTATTTCATTATTTCTTTCGTATATTCCACGAATTCTAATGTGAACCAATGAACTTTTGCAGTGATTAGTGAACGATCTAGTTCAATTGTTCAGAAGAAGTTCTTTTAATGAACTAATGTACCGATCTAGTTCAATTGTTCAGAAAAAGTTCTTTTAATGAACTAATGTACCGATCTAGTTCAATTGTTCAGAAGAAATTCTTTTAATGAACTAATATACCAATCTAGTTCAATTGTTCAGAAAAAGTTCTTTTAATGAATTAATGTACCGATCTAGTTCAATTGTTCAGAAAAAGTTCTTTTAATGAACTAATGTACCGATCTAGTTCAATTGTTCAGAAGAAGTTCTTTTAATGAACTAATGTACCGATCTTCTGAACAATTGTTCAGAAGAAATTATTTTTAAATGAACTAATGCACTTTTTTTTTAATCCAATTATTCATTTGAGCTATTTAGTGGTTCATAAGGAATATGTTCTATTGAGCTAGTTCAGTGTTGAGTTAAAGGTTCAAAAGCGCCAAAAAACTATTGAAAGCTTATAAACTGTTGAATTCACGACTCACAAGTGAACAATTGAACTGGTTCGTTTCGCAAATTGAACTTGTAATTCGAAAGATATTTACACCGAAGTTTGACGATTAGCTGGAAAAAGAGCTGGTTCTTTGCATTGATTTCTGCTAATGATCCAGCTCAAATGAGCCTGAGTCTGCTACAATTCGCAACTTTTTCGCTTTCCTATTTTTCTTCGGCTATCAAAGCTAATAGATGCATCTATCGATATCTTATCGAAGGCTACAACATCTTTGCTTTTGGGTTAATCGGTGTAAAAAGCTCCGATCTTTGATAAGTTCTATAACTTGAAGTTACTTGAGTTTAAAAAAAAATTTAGTTGTAAAAGATATTTTAGTCTTACAAAATGGGAAAAGAGTTTTTGTTTCTCTAGTGACGATACTTTTTCAGCAAACTCTGATGTTGAGAGATGTAGATTTCTTAAGCACAGTTGGAAGCTATAATCCATAATTATGATCAGAGTACTACCCAATGTTCATTCAAAACATTTAAGAATAAAGATAAGTTGAGCTTGTTAGTCCGTAATCAAGTGTATTTCCGATAGGAGTATACCTGGAGAGGTCTACTAAGCAGTCTTTAGAGCACTGATAGAGATATGGAGAGGGTGAAAAAAATTCAATGAATATATAATATAATATAATAGAAGATCTCCAATTCAGCTAAACTATTGCTCATATAAGAAGGTACTATATAGTAGATACTATAAGTATATAGTACAGCTATTCCCATTGTTAAGATTTATTTAATATATAGATCTATATAGTCTATCTATCTATAGATCTATATCTATATAAATCTAAAACGGAAATTTGATAGATGGATAGTCCAGCTATCCATCTATATAGATCCTACATACTATCAAATTTCCGTTTATGATTTATATAGCATATAAGAAAAATTATATAATAGAGAAATGAACTCTATTCAGGTTTATATATAGTTGAGCAGTTTCCATTGTCAAGGTTCTCGAGATATTGTTATGAAATACGATCAGATAAGATTTAACTGAACAAATTTCAATTGAAAAACTTGGGTTATATATAATTCTGTCGTTCTGATGATCTAATTTAAGTGCTAGGGTGCCTAGGGCATATTCCAATTGAAAGTACTTCGATAGATCTGATTACGCTCATTAGAGAGGGAGAGATACCAGACAGCTTGGAGCCCCCTCACTCTCTTTGGCTCTCTATGTAATAACACTAGCTTTATCTGTAAAGTCATATAGCTGTAGATATTGACTTATCATGTCAGTAATATCGCCAGCATTACGTCACTGTGCATCCAGGCACATTAATATGGCGCGATAAGAGAACAGTTCAAATATATATATATATATATATATATATATATATATATATATATATATATATATATATATATTTATTTTATTATTATCTATATTTATTTTTAATATTTATTCTATTATTTATACATATAAATACATATTATTTATACATATAGCATTAAAATAAAATATATATATATATATATATATATATATATATATATATATATATATATATATATATATATATATATATATATATATATATATATATATATATATATATATATATATATATATATATATATAAATATATATATATTTCTATGATATATATTATTTTTTCTATTTTTTTCTATATTTTTTTTGTATTATGCAAGAATATTGCAAACCAGTTGAAACCCGAAAAAGTGGATGCATTCCCGACGCGCTAAGCGCAAACAAACAAACATTTGGATCATGTGATCCGAAGAGAGGGAGAGCCAAAGACAGAGAGAGCGAGCGAGCGCACGGAAGAGAGCGCATTTTTGACAATGCGCCTCATAATTTCGCCTTATGCACAAACAACAACATTTGCAGTGTGGCGTGCCAAACGCCTCTGATGCTGCCTGCAGTTGAGTGCGACGTCGGCGTCGGCGTTGGCGTCTGCGTCGACGTTAACGTTATATCGGCTTTGGCTGCGATTTGTAGTTCATACTTGAGGTGACCTTGAAAAGTTTAGTAACATTTCGCATTCTCTATATATATATATATATATACGAGAGAGAGTGTGTGTGTGTGAGTGCTTTCCTTATGCTGGCGCTTTGTTGCTGTTGCTTTCCCTGTTGCCGTTTGTTTTTGGCACCTCATTGCTGCCGCGGCCTGCGTACCTGTTTGCTGCTGCGCAGCTGACGTAAATACATGTACACGCAAATACACTCACACACACACACACATACATGCAAACATACGCAAACAGTGAATCTCTGGCGCTCTCACTGTATGTATATTTCTAGGTTATGGTCAAGGCGACTGCGACGTAGACTTCAAGGCTACACACACAGCACAACATACAAGCGCACACACAGAGAGAGAGAGAGAGAGAGTCTCTCTCTCACACACACACACACACATACGCAGCGAACTAATCTAATTGAGTTTTGCGGGACGAAAATTGTCGTGATAATTTTGTTGCTGCTTTCTTTTGCTATCTTCATTTGTTTACGCATTCGACTAGCTGGCGACGCGACGCGCGACTTCGCACGAAGGCAGCGCAAAAGAGTTCCTAATAAAAAAAAACACACAGCTGAGAAATAGCAACTGCGCAGCTAACCCAATGCGGCTGATTAGGCGGCGATAAAGGTGTGTTGAACTCTGCGAAAGCACTTAACATGCACACACACACACACACACACACACACGGGCGAACACAGCTGTGTTACACACACAGAGCCCAGCAGATCTGTGTTGAATTTCATTTGTAACATGCAAAATGAAATGAAGCTGCATAGGCATGTCACCAGAAGTGCCTTTGGCAGACAAACAAGTCCTCCTGGGTCCACTGTCAGTGAACGAACGGGCACACACCAAAGAGCAAAACATCGAAAGCCAACAGCAAGTAGGGTAAAGTGCAGGCGGCGAGAAGAGGGGCGCAGCATATGTCTTTCCCTCTCACGCTCGCGCTCGTTGTCTTCTGCTCTCGTCTATCTTTCGCAGCTTCACGAAATTTGCATAATAACATGCAAAGTTACATGATGCTGCATAGGCATGTCACCAGAAGTGCCTTTAGCAGACAAGCAAGTCCTCCTGGGTCTACTGTCAGCGAACGAACGGGCATACGCCAAAGAGCAAAACATCGAAAGCCAACAACCAGTAGGGTAAAGTGCAGGCGGCGAGAAGAGGGGCGCAGCATATGTCTTTCCCTCTCACTCTCACACTCGCGCTCGCGCTCGTTCTCTTCTGCTCTTGTCTATCTTTCTGTTTATATTTCGCAGCTTCACGAAATTAGCATAATTCAATCAAATAAACAAAAGTACATACTTACAGCTGATATGTATGTATATGTTGGAGTGTGATGTTTTCACTAAAAAGATCGAAGTTTTTCGGTTCTTTTTTTGTTGTTGGCAAACGGCAGCAAAAATTGATTTGTTTCACTCTACTTCTCGATTGAATGGCAATGTCAAGAAATAGTAAATGGTCATCAAAAAAACTAACTATTTTTCAGAGCAATTTGTTCTAATTGAAGTCTGCGCGCGTAAATTCAAATTTGCATGAAGTTGGCTGTGACAAATACTAAAAAATACGTTGCATATCGATATATCGATAACAGTGTGCAATGTACATAATGCATAAATTGAAGCAAACAATGTCTGTCGCTGTTAGTTGTCAATGTTATGCAAATGTAAAAAGGTGCACGAAAAAAAACTGTTACTTTTTGTTGTCAGTGTAATTGTTTTAGTAGAAGTCTGCTGTTGGCGCGCGGGAATTCAAATTTGCGTGAAGTTGGCTGCGATAAATACTGCAAAATTCGCTGCATATCGATATATCGATAGCAGTGTGCAATGCACATGATACATAAGTTAAAGCAAATTGAGATTTGGGGCTGCTATTAAATTGATTGACATTAATTTGTAGACTTTTTTTTCGACTTTGTCACTTCACCCCTATTCACAGTGCAAAACAGTTGCAGCAATGCTGCGACCCGTTGGCCGTTTGCCAACACTGCGCACACAAGTGGCAACGCTGTTGCGTTTTCAATTTGTTCAACATTTCGCGAACTCGAGGAACACGCGCGTCGATTATCCAATGGACGGCGAGAGCAACCACAGCATGAAAGCAGACGCGCCGGGGAAGGACACAGCCGACGGCCGGGCATCGCCGGCGGCGTCGTCAGACCACTCGGCGGGTGAGTGCAGCAGCGGCGCCTGCAAAATTTGCCATTTTTTCTTGCAACTTTTGTGATTCATTTTATTATTGTTTTTATTGTTGTTGTTGTTGTTGTTGTTGTTGGGTCAGATGGCAGCGATGGGGAGCCGGACGCGCAGTGGCACTGGCGCTGCCTGCCCATCGAGGCGGTGCACCGCGGCCTGCTGCCCTTCGAGCTGGAGCACCTGGGCGCGGTGGTGCCCAGCGGCCAGCACCGGGTGCTCTACCGGCATCCGGTGCGGGAGTCGGAGAGCGAGCCGCCACGCCCCTTTAGGGCGGCGCATCGCTGGGATGCGGAGCACGTGCGGCTGCCGTGCGCGGCGGAGAGCAAGTATCCCGTCGAGGCGGAGGACGGCACCTCGGAGATCGAGTCGCGCTGGGGCATGATCAAGCGGGCGCTGCTGCGCCCGATCGCCACCAGCAAGCAGCTGGAGGCGGCCATCCTCTCGTACAACAGCACGTACAAGGACCAGTGGAGCTTCCAGGCGCTGCACAAGCTCTTCAACGACGAGCTGGACGAGAGCGAGTCGCGCGTCTTCTTCGAGGATCTGCTGCCGCGCATCATCCGCCTGGCGCTGCGCCTGCCCGAGCTGGTCCGGGCGCCCATTCCGCTGCTCAAGCAGAACCACACGGCGGCGCTGTCGCTCACCCAGGAGCAGGTCTCGTGCCTGCTGGCCAACGCCTTCCTCTGCACCTTTCCGCGCCGCAACACGCTCAAGCGCAAGTCCGAGTACAGCAACTTCCCGGACATCAACTTCAATAGGTAATCCGAGGGGCTCCGCCTAATCGAATCCTCATCTTCATCTCCATCTCTTGCAGACTCTATCAGGCCAGCGGCTCGGCGGTGCTGGAGAAGCTGAAGTGCATCTTTCACTACTTCCGGCGCGTGTGTCCGACGGAGCGGGATGCCAGCAATGTGCCCACGGGCTGCCTGACCTTCATGCGGATCAGCGGGAAGCCGGAGGACGAGGTGAACTGGCACACGAGCTCCGCGGTCCTGGCCAGCGTGCCCATGCACATCAATGCCGGCGGCACCATCGAGGATCAGGGCATCGGCCTGCTCCAAGTGGACTTTGCCAACAAGTTTCTCGGCGGCGGCGTCCTGGGCCACGGCTGCGTCCAGGAGGAGATCCGCTTCGTCATCTGCCCGGAGCTGCTCATATCGAAGCTCTTCACCGAGTGCCTGCTCTCCACCGAGGCGCTCCTGATGGTGGGCAGCGAGCGCTTCAGCAACTACACCGGCTACGCCAGCAGCTTCGTCTGGGCCGGCAACCATGAGGATCGGACGCCCTACGACAAGTCGCGGCGCCGCCACACGGCCATCGTGGCCATCGACGCGCTCCGCTTCGACCAGCAGATGCAGGCGCACCAGTACCGCGAGGATCTCATCTTGCGCGAGCTCAACAAGGCCTCCATTGGCTTCCGCCACTGGCTAGCGACGCCTCCGCCCGGCGTGGCCACCGGCAACTGGGGCTGCGGCGCCTTCGGCGGCGACCCGCACCTCAAGGCGCTCATCCAGATCATGGTCTGCGCCCACCACGGCCGCCCGCTGGCCTACTACACCTTCGGCAACCGCCAGCTGCGCGACGATCTCCACGTGCTCTGGCAGCTCTTCCGCGCCCACGGCACCACCGTGCACCAGCTCTACTCCGTGCTGCGCTCCTACAAGAAGTCGGGCGCCGGCAAGACGCTCTACGCCTTCGTCCTGGAGAGCCTGAAGGCGCTGCACAAGCAGCCCGATGTCCAGCCCATGGCAGCGGATGCAACGCCAGTGGCGCCAGCTCCCACTCCCGCTCCCGCTCCAGCGGAGAAGAGTCCGGATCTGTTTGCCGACTCGGACTGCTCGCAGATCAATGGGATTGTGCTGTCGGACATCGACGACGACGATGCCGAGCAGGAGAAGGCCAACGCCATGATGCTGGCCGCCAGCCTGGACAGCGGCGGCAGCGGAGGAGGAGGCGGAGGAGGAGGCGGCGGTGGCAGCACCAGCAGCAGCACCTCCAGCAGCAACAGCAACAACACAGCGACGGCAACGACGGCGGCGGCGGTCAGCTCTCCGGCTCATGCGGGGGGCAAGCGACAGCAGACGCTGCTGGAGATGCTGGACAAGCACTACGACCAGGGGCAGGCGAACGGCTCCAAGCGGCAGCACCAGTCCACGACGGCGGACAAGTGCGTGAAGGCGCGCAAGGACTGCAAGGACGACGACGCGAGCAGCCGCAACTAGCCAACGCCCGATCATTCAGATATGCATATAGACGTATAGCCGTATAGCCGTATAGCCGTATAGCCGTATAGCCGTATAGCCGTATAGCCGTATAGCCGTATAGCCGTATAGCCGTATAGCCGTATAGCCGTATAGCCGTATAGCCGTTTAGCCGTATAGCCGTATAGCCGTATAGCCGTATAGCCGTATAGCCGTATAGCCGTATAGCCGTATAGCCGTATAGCCGTATAGCCGTATAGCCGTATAGCCGTATAGCCGTATAGCCGTATAGCCGTATAGCCGTATAGCCGTATAGCCGTTTAGCCGTATAGCCGTATAGCCGTATAGCCGTATAGCCGTATAGCCGTATAGCCGTATAGCCGTATAGCCGTATAGCCGTATAGCCGTATAGCCGTATAGCCGTATAGCCGTATAGCCGTATAGCCGTATAGCCGTATAGCCGTATAGCCGTTTAGCCGTATAGCCGTATAGCCGTATAGCCGTATAGCCGTATAGCCGTATAGCCGTATAGCCGTATAGCCGTATAGCCGTATAGCCGTATAGCCGTATAGCCGTATAGCCGTATAGCCGTATAGCCGTATAGCCGTATAGCCGTATAGCCGTATAGCCGTATAGCCGTATAGCCGTATAGCCGTATAGCCGTATAGCCGTATAGCCGTATGGCCGTATAGCCGTATAGCCGTATAGCCGTATAGCCGTATGACCGTATAGCCGTATAGCCGTATAGCCGTATAGCCGTACAGCCGTATAGCCGTATAGTCGTATAGCCGTATAGCCGTATAGCCATATAGCCGTATAGCCGTATAGCCGTATAGCCGTATAGCCGTATAGCCGTATAGCCGTATAGCCGTATAGCCGTATAGCCGTATAGCCGTATAGCCGTATGGCCGTATAGCCGTATAGCCGTATAGCCGTATAGCCGTATAGCCGTATAGCCGTATAGCCGTATAGCCGTATAGCCGTATAGCCGTATAGCCGTATAGCCGTATAGCCGTATAGCCGTATAGCCGTATAGCCGTATAGCCGTATAGCCGTATAGCCGTATAGCCGTATAGCCGTATAGCCGTATAGCCGTATAGCCGTATAGCCGTATAGCCGTATAGCCGTATAGCCGTATAGCCGTATAGCCGTATAGCCGTATAGCCGTATAGCCATATAGCCGTATAGCCGTATAGCCGTATAGCCGTATAGCCGTATAGCCGTATGGCCGTATAGCCGTTTAGCCGTATAGCCGTATAGCCGTACAGCTGTATAGCCGTATAGCCGTATAGCCGTATAGCCGTATAGCTGTATAGCCGTATAGCCGTACAGCCGTACAGCCGTATAGCCGTATAGCCGTATAGCCATATAGCCGTATAGCCGTATAGCCGTATAGCCGTATAGCCGTATAGCCGTATAGCCGTATAGCCGTATAGCCGTATAGCCGTATAGCCGTATAGCCGTATAGCTGTATAGCCGTATAGCCGTATAGCCATATAGCCGTATAGCCGTATAGCCGTATAGCCGTATAGCTGTATAGCCGTATAGCCGTATAGCCGTATAGCCGTATAGCCGTATAGCCGTATAGCCGTATAGCCGTATAGCCGTATAGCCGTATAGCCGTATAGCCGTATAGCCGTATAGCCGTATAGCCGTATAGCCGTATAGCCGTATAGCCGTATAGCCGTATAGCCTTATAGCCGTATAGCCGTATAGCCGTATAGCCGTATAGCCGTATAGCCGTATAGTCGTATAGCCGTATAGCCGGATAGCCGGATAGCCGTATAGCCGTATAGCCGTATAGCCGTATAGCCGTATAGCCGTATAGCCGTATAGTCGTATAGCCGTATAGCCGTGTAGCCGTATAGCCGTATAGCCGTATAGCCGTATTGCCGTATAGCCGTATAGCCGTACAGCCGTATAGCCGTATAGCCGTATAGCCGTATAGCCGTATAGCCGTATAGCCGTATAGCCGTATAGCCGTATAGCCGTATAGCCGTATAGCTGGGAGCTGTTGCCATCCCTTTCGCATTTGTACTGCTGCGACTCTTAGCTGTGTTCTCCCTCACAACGGTATAGGCGCTAAGCTCTAGAGATTACCTATATATATCCATATATATATGCACATATGTAGCATCTAGTCTATATATATATACCGTACATATATCCATATATATATAGGCAGTTTTACGTAGTTTGTTTAATATTTATACGCGACTCGGATAGAACACAAATTGTATTTAAGCCCACGGGCGAAACTTGGTCCGATTCGACTCGATGCGATTCGATTATGATTTAAGCCTCGTTATTCCGTTTTAGACATAGCGAACCCCCAACCTGAGCGAATTTCGACCCACATCAACACCAAATTTCAATTTTTTTTACCATATTTAACATATTTTTTTTTTAGTTTTAATTCGACTAACTTTGACTCTAATTGAATAATGCATCTGTGATACGAAAAAAAAGTATCTGAAGGACTCGGCGGGACGGGCTCCCCGATGTCTGTTGCGTGCGCTCGGTTCTCCTCGACGAAACAATCTTGTGTTGTCCCCCAGCCGCGAGGCGGGGGGGACGCATTCCTAAGCTTAAGTTATTTATGGCTTGGCAGAGCTTCACTAGAAGATCTCTCCCCTAGAATTAACCGTTTAAAGTTGTGAAAATTCGATTGAATTCAGTCTACATTCTTAATTAAAATATTTCTTCTCACAAAAGGCTCGATTTTTACTGCGCGTTGGCATGGTGAGACAGTGTCTATATCGCGATATCGATAATATTCTCAATAATCTATAATAATCTTCTCAGTTCTAGGAAATATTTATATATACATCTACATATCTATGTATATTATTATATTACATTAATTTTATTAGTATATTATAATATTCGCTCAATTATTTTCCATTTAAGTGTGATGTATCCTATATTATATATCATATAGTATATTATATAGTGGAGAGATATATCGTAAAGCCCTAGTCGGCTAGTAAGTGCATACAACAAATACTTGTTAACGATCCAAAAATTGTAAAATGTATTCAATATTTAGGAATAGTTACTGTTAGTGATAGTATGCGTCGGTACCTCCGTCTAGCTTGGAGTCTGTTTCTCTGTTTGTATGAACGAGAATCATTTCTTGAAATTTTGAATTATTATAATGGAAATTACTGAACGAAGAACGAACAGATTTCTTCGTTTAGTAATTTCCATTAAGATAAATAATAATATTTCTGATATAACAAGATTAAAAGAGATAGATAGTGAATATACACTGCGCGTCATTAGGATATCGCAACCTTAAGGTTTCTTCGTAAATGTTGAACATTTTCTATATTGTTCGAGATATTGTTCTACATTTTTTTCCTATTGTACTCTGTTTTATTCTCTTTAAAATGAAAATAGATTGAGTTCTGAAAAATTTCAGGAAATATTTCTAAAAATTCTTAGATAATGTTAAATATTTTCTATATCGCTCGAGATATTGTTCTACTTTTTTTTCCTCTTGGACTCTATTGTATTTTCTTTAAATTGCAATAAGAATGGGTTCCAAAAAATTCTGAGAAATATTTTTAAAAGTTCTTAGAAAAATCGCTTGCAAAAAATGGATACTAAAAGTTGGTCAGGATAAATCAATTGTAAATATCTCGCTCAATGTGTCGAGTACAATTATCAAATTTTTTTTGTAGGCCACAAAATGAATCTTCTTTAAGAAAAAAATTACTTTGGGAAGATAAGTGATCTAGTTTTTTTAATGAAAAATCAGCGTCAAGTGGGTGCAAGGGTAAAAATATAATATTATAATTAGCTTCCTTTCGACTTACCACGCCGCCAAAGATCGTAGATGTATATACTCTATATATAAACGGTAATATCAATCAGATATGCGCTTGTGATCGAGTATTATTTACTCACATCCCATATAGATATTTATATACCTCGATTTTATATAGTATAGAATATATTTTATATATATATTATATATTATATTATATATGTTATATATTATATTATATATGTTATATATTATATTATATGTGTTATATATTATATTATATATAGAATAGAATATACCAAGATGGATATACAATTGAGTTTGATTTGTCTTTCTTTCAGCTTCGGTCTTAAGACTTTGATTTGGTTCGTATTTGTATTTATTTATTTATGTCAGCATGAGATCAGACTATATAGTATAGCTGATAAGCCACAGATCGATAATATCTAAACGTAATCAAGCTTGTTCTATGCTTGACTATCTGATCTCATGACTAGAAACTGAATCATACTGCTCTGAATCATTTCCATCGACCAGTTCTATCGATCTAGATCATCATTATCGATCGATAACTATCGATAATTTACTTTCTTCCTTCTTCCTTGCAATCGAAACACATTTCTCGTGTGGCAAACAATTTTATTTATTATTTAGCTTCAAACGCGGCGCGACAGACAGATCGAACAACAAACAACAACAAAATATAGAGAAAAAAAATTGTTAGATTTATATCGTGTGTATATATATGTATATATAATAGGTATGTATGCACTATATAGTATATATTATTATGGAGCGCTGGTCGGGGGCACTCAGTAGTGATTGCGGCGCTTGTTCGAGGGGCAGTACTCGGCGTACTCCTCCCAGGTGCAGCCGGTCTTGGTGCAGCACTCGTTGGTGATGGAGGGCGCATCGGAGCGCCGGCTGCGCAGCAACATGTTGGCATAGTTCACGTGCAGCCAGGTGGAGGCAGCCCCGCCAACGGCTGCTGCAATGGCAACGCCAACGATTCCAATTCAAATATCAAAAATTATAGTGGAAAATGTCACTCGATGTCACTTACGATTGGAGCCGCTCTTCAGCCAGGCCTCGTCGCCGCCCCGCTTCCGGTTGCGCCGCGTCAGCCTGTAGATGTCCTTCTCGCAGGCCCAGTAGAGCTGCCGGATCAGCTTGTCCCGGCATCGCGAGTGCGCCTCCTGGTGCCACACGTTCTCCCAGTCCGACTGTGAGCTGTTAACAGTTGAATCATTCAGTATTTCATACAATTCTCAAACAGTTCTGGGATTACTCAAAATTGTTTTTGAAATTTCAATTTAATTTCAAAATTTCTTAAAAATACTTTTTTTTTATTTGTTTTCATAGATAGATATTCTCAATAATTTATCTGAGATTTTAAGATCTCTCTCTCTCAATTTTTTGAATTCCTTTTATTTTCAGATCAAATTCTTAACTTTATAAGATTAAATCTTACAAAATATTGGAAAATTAAATATCAACTTAAATGAAGTGCAAGATAAAGACAAATCAAACCTCAAAATGTCACAAATATAATTTTGAATACTAAAAAAAAAATTAAAATAAAAAAAATACAAAATTAATATAAATGATTTTTTAATTTAAACTATTATTTTATATTACAAATTATTCGTACGTACTTTTAACTCAATATTTGGGACTTCATTATTTAATGCACATAAACTAAAACTAAAAAAAAAATCTTTTTTATTATTAATAAACTATATAAAGTTATAATGGAAAATTACATTATAAAGTAAAAAATACTTTTAGTAGTATAAAAAATAAATATAAAATAAAAAAAAAAAAAAACAACAAAAAAGATTAACAAAATATTTTTTGTTAAAAATTACTTTGAACTAAAAAATACATAGAAATATTGAAGAGTACATACAGTAAACTCAAATTTCGGTAGAGAATATGCAAATTTATACAAATTTCAGTAAAGAATAAAATAATATATATATATTTATTTATGTATGTAATATACAGAATTTTAGCTGACAGTTGATAATTTATATAAAAACATATATTGAAATTTAACTAAAAAGAAGTAGCTAACTTAAATAAAAAAAATATATTAAAATTGAGCTTAAATTTTTTTTTTTTGTAATTCATAACAATATAACATTCAACATTCATAAATCGTCTCGGTAAAAATTATTTGTGGGTCTAATTTTGGATAAATTTTTGGTTGATAAAAAATTATGAACTTAAGACATGTAAAAAGTTTCTATGAGACAAGGTCTTGCTTTTTTTGTATTAAACAAAATATTATAATAAATTATAGTTTTTGTTTAGTTAAAAAATACAGAAGGAATATACAAAATTTCTTGAAAGAATATAATATTTGTGGGTAATAAAATATTTTTGGTACTTACAAAAACGTAAGAATTATAAACTGCATAAAAAAAACATGGAAAACTAAAAAGCGAACTAAAAAATATATATTTATATATATAGTTTATATTATTTGTATCTGATACTTGACTTGACTTGATTTGATTTATGTTGTTGTTAGTTTGCTTGGATTACAGCTAGACGGCATGGACTTACCGCTCGCGGAAGAGCAACTCGAGGCCCTCCTCGGTGTGCTGCAGGGCACTGGGGGTCTGGAGCAGCTGCAGCGCCAGGAGCAGAACGGCGCCACGAAGTGTCCAATTGCGTGGCCGAGCTGCAGCGCCGCCGACCTGGCTCATGACTACTTGGGTTCCTGGAGACTCTGTGGATGTTCGACTGGGCTGGCTGGGCCGGGAGCACTTGCTGGCGACTGTTGTGGGTCGCGCGCTGGACACTGGATAACTGAGCCCTTGGCTGGCCGTGCAGACCAGTTTTGAAATATAACCAGGCTCGGCCCAGGCGGGCCATGTTTGCATAATTAAACGAAACGCCCATTGGCCAGATACTATATATATATAAGTGTATATATATATATATATATTTGAACTAATGAGGCAAGTGGAAGGCAATCCAAGCGGACGCCCACTCAATGCGGGCTGTAGGCACCCGTTAATGAGGAGCAACGGCAACAAGTGTCCTGCCTGACGCTTATTGCCTTGTTTATCTGGACGCCGGCCCGGCCAATTGGACGCTGCAAGCGTCTCGTTGCCAATCTGAGCTGCTCCGCCTCCGCCTGCGGCTGCGGCTGTAGCTGCGGCTGCTTACCTGCGGCGGACAGACAAACAGCATAAAGTTCACACGTTACGACTATTCTTTGTTTGCATCGTAAAATCGCGCTCCTGCGCTCCAGCAGCATCCGCACATGTGGTCCTTTGTGGCCGTGGTCCATGTCCTGGATATTCATTAACAAATTCCCATAAATTTTGCAGCTACAGTGGGACGAAACCATGCGCTTGAGGATGGAAATGTAAATATAGAAATTAGTTGAAATTTATTTAAAATAAAAAATGTATTTGGGGAATTATCTCTTACCTCTGATAGTTCTATAAAATAGATGATGGATCTATAATAAAGCTAATAAATTTTTTTTTCCTCGGTTGAAGACTAAATTTTTCAGATTCACTGAATTATAATACTAAAAATTCGGAAAATAAGCTTAGTCCGTTTTGAAATGAGCCTTCAAATATATGTTTATATATATGTTCATATAATCTTTCAGATCATATATCTATGCAATACAGACTACTGATATGAGTAGAACGATCTGCGTTCCGATAAGTGCGCTACAGCGATCTATGCTCTACTGATCTGAGTATCTAACCACTAACGTTATTTCTCGATTTATCACGTTCGCAGTGGGCGTAGCAGGAAAAATCTTAAAATCTTATGAGATTAGCATATCCTAGAATGGACGGAAAGCGGATGCACGGACAGACGGAGATATGGACACATGTTATGGATGCAGCCGGACTGACGGACATTTCGACGGACAGAAAAATTGACGGATGGACTAACGGACGTATGGACGGATATACGAAACAAACATAAGGATGGATGTACAGATGGACGGACAGACGGACGGATGGACATATGGACGGATGGACGGACAGATGGACGGATAGGACGGATAGACAGCACAAAGATGGGCGGACGGACGGACAGACGGACGGATGGTCGGACAGATGGATGGATGGTCGGACAGACGGACGGACAGAAGGACCGACGGACGGACAGACGGACGGAGAGACGGACGGACAGACGGACGGATGGGCCGACAGACGGTCGGATAGAAGGACGGACGGACAGAAGGACGGACGGACGGACAGACGGACGGACAGAAGGACCGACGGACGGACAGACGGACGGATGGGCAGACGGACGGATGGGCGGACGGACATTTCGACGGATGGACGGTCGGACCGACGGACACTCGGATGGATGAACGGACAGATGGACGGACGAATGTACCGACGGACACTTGGACGGATAGATATTCGGACGGACGGACACTTTAACGGATGGATGGATTGACATATAAATATGGATGGAAAGACGAACATTGCACAAAGCCAATGTACTCTCTTCATTTTGTGAATGATTAAGAATCTCTCATTTTCGGTATTGGTTTTCTCTAATTTTTTCTTTATTTCCATCTAATTAATTGGCACAATTTGAACATATTTTTGAAAGTCAAAGGATATGCTTATGGCAGTTCAGATTTGTTTTAAGCTTCCTTGTAACCGAAAAATATAGCCAAAGTGGACGATTCCCATATTTATCAAACGTATAAATTTCATACTTGAGCGAAAAAACCAAAAAATGAAATAGAGCAAAATAATTTCAAAAGAGTGTGTAAAGAAAGCCAATAACACAAAATATAACGAAATAGGTCAAGACTATTTTTAGGAGACGGTTCGGCGAGTTCTGGGCGTAGATTGAAATTCTGGACAAGAAGCAAGTAGAGCGCTTGGCAAGCTTTTTCCGGGCAGCTCGCTGTAGACTGGCATAGAAGTTGTCCACCATCGGCTGGTCCGGGCGATCGTTGATAGGGAGCACGAGTCGGCCCCTCGGATTCTCAGACCTGACCTCATTACGAAAGATGTCCGAAATTAATGTATAGAACCTTGCGGGATCGGTGTTCAGATTGATTTCAATGCGACAGGCTAGGCGTGGCGCGGGCAGCGTATGCACAAACTGGGGACGTATAGTGATGACTTCGATCTGAATCATATTCTTGGCTAGCTGTTCGAACATCAGTGGCAGATTGCATTGCTTTATTCTGTAGTCTATAAAGCGACTGATGGGCAAAAGCAGCTTAAGTTCTTCTGCAGTTAGAGTAAGTTGCTTCTTTTCAGGCTGTGTGAGGGAATATTATATGTACAGACAGAGAGAGAGAGAGAGAGAGAGAGAGAGAGATAGAGAGAGGGGGAGGTGAGGGAGCGAGAGTTCAATACCTTCTGGGGTGCTTCGATGAAGTCCATTGGCACCTCATTGACTTCTGCTGCAAGTGCCAGACGCTGTTGTGCGGCTTGGTTTACGCGAGCTTGCCACATGCTCTTGGTCGGTATTACCTTAGCCGTCAAAATAGCCACGTTTTTCGGGGTCGGTGTTTCAGTTGGTAATTCCAAAGGTGGGACTGCGCTGGGCTTTTCGTCTTCCGTGGCGACTTCTTCTTCTTTCTTGTTACCCATCAAAGAAGCATACTTTTCAACGACGTATGGCTTCAGTTTCTGTAGTACGGCAATTATTGAGGCATTACGCCCTATGCCGTAATTGGGCATCTTCAACTTTGGTCGCTGGCACAGCACATGGAACACAGAAGACATCAAGACCGTTTGCCTTGGCAACCCATTAAGACTTACCTGAGCCATGGTTCCAGCTGCAAATTTCTTTTGTCGTATTGTTTTATATTTAAAAATATATAAATAAATATTACTGAGCTAGCTTCTCCAACTGTTCAGCTCGAGCTGCCCTGATATACTGAATGGCTGAGAGTTCCAGTCGATTCCAGGTTGAGAAAAAAAAGTCCAAAGCCTCCTAGATGTGCAAAATGTACTTTTCACCATTTGTAACTTAAATCTTGTGATGGAAAATATCCGATATATTTAAAAAAATCTATCAAAAATATATCTATCAAAAATGAATTGAAGTTCTATCAAAAATATTTCGAAAAGCTCTTTAAAATATATCGAAAATCTAACATCTATATAAGAAAAATGAAAAATATCGATAATCTATCCAAAATATATCGAAAGTCATTTAAAAATATATCGAAAGTCTATAAAAAAAAAAAAAAAATAGAAATATATGCAAATTATATTGAAACTCTATAAAAAAGTATATCAAAAATCTCTTAAAAATGTATAAAAAATTGATCGAAAATGTGTAGAGGAAAACATATCAAAAAATATATATAAAAATCTATAAAATTTATAAAAAGAAATCGAAATTATATCTTAGTCTGTTAAGGAAGACTATTATATCCTTATATATATTATATCGAAATTTTATCAAAAGAAGATCTCAAAAATCTCTCTTAAATATATAGAAAATCTTTCAAAAATATAATATAAATGTATGGAAAACCTCGAAGACCTTTTTCCACATTCCCATAGCTCTTGTGCCACTGTGCCGCTGCGGAAGTGGTGCGGTCAAGTGGGGACGACGCCCAGAGCAACGCAATTGCTTAACTAAATAATGTCTCTGTTTACACGTGTTGCCAATTTACATAGCTAAGATCTGCGCAGGTCGAAAGTCGAGTAGGACTCTGTTTGCGATTCGGTGTGGTTTCGGCTCTGGCTGTGGCTCAGTGCTGCACTGGGACCTCTTCTAGATGGTACACCCAGATATTCTGGGCTATCACCCATCGGTATTTGTCGTTTGCCTGGAGCAAGTGCCAGTGAAATTGAAGCAGGTGAACTTTAATTCATTGGAGAGAGTTTAAAACCTTTGGAGCCGACTACAACTAACGAAAGAATAGTAGAAGGAATATATAGTTACAGTGACGATGCTTTTTATTTAGTTGGCTAATAAGCAAGTGCAGTTCTTTGTCAATCAAAAAGAAGAAGAAGGAAGACAGTCAATCCTTGAAAATCTTAGTTATTCAGTCTGTGTCAGCCAGTTGAGCAATTAGTCATTCAATCATGAAGTCATCTACGAAGTTTTCTTTTTACTAAGTCAGTCAATCAAAATAGCAATTCAGACAGTTATTGGCTTAATAAAAGATACGACGTAAGTCAGTTAAGAAATGAATTAGTCCATCACCCAATAACATTCATTTAATCAATCAGTCAATACACCCTTAAGTGAAATTTTCTATATCACCAGCCAAATTGTCATTTAATCATAGCGTACATCAGCTAATCTGTCCATCAGTCATTCAATCAATCAATCAGTCAGCCAATTCATTAGTAGAGAACGATTTCTATCAATCAATTAGTTAGTCAGTTTTTATATTCGTAAACATTATTGTAACTAACATAGGAGTAATTATGAATATGTTTGCTGAGTCAATCAGTCATCCAGTCAGCTAATCAATCACTCCATCAATCATTTAGCTACACATATGATAGTTAAGAAAAACTATTTCCATCCATAAATGTAATCAAGTAAATATTGAATCAATCAGTCAATCTATCGAAGCTGTTTCTATATTCCTATATAATGTTGCCATATATAGAAGTAATTATAAATATATTTCTTTTAGTTACTCAATCAGTCAATCAAGAGAAACTGTTTTTCTATATACAATGTGTCCATTTATAAATTTAATCAAGTAAATATTAAGTCAATCAGTCTAGTCTAGTCTAGCCCCCTTCCTTCTTCACAGCTCTGAGCTTATCCATCCATGAGAGAAGTGATGCAAATGTGAGTTGAATTCCAAAGAGTAAAACGATTTTATTTCCATTTATACGCAGCTTGTACATATTTGTTGTAGTATACGTTTAATTAACACAAGAGTAAAATGTTGGTACAAACATTCATAGTTAAATACAATAATTCAATTTTCTTAGCTTTTCTTTGGTTGTTTTTCTTTTTAGTTTCGAAAATTGCCCTGTGTTTTGTTGTTCTTGTTGTTGCTGACTTTTGTATTATGCAAACTTTGGAATACCCTATAAATACGTACAGACATACATCTAAATATGGGTTGCAGATCTTTTATATTTTATTTTGTTATATTTATTTAAAAAAAATTTATTTTATTTAAAATTTTTACATTCAATTCTTTCTCCGAAAATTGTTCATTTTTTATATTTATTTATTTATTTATTTAGTGTCTAAATATTTGTTGCCTTTGTTCGGTTTTCGGTTAAGTTTCGCTTAGATCTACAATATTTCAATTTGTATTTGTTTATTGTTGGTTTGCAAATGTTTCAATTCAAATATTGTTCAATTCCACAACTGTGCTAGGAATGCAGTAGGTAACATTTACAAATATCGATATATGCAAATAACACACAAAATCCTCAAGTTGTCCTCGTCTTCATCTTAAATTATCTATTGTATATAATTTACTTAGGCTACGTTTTTAGTTCGGCAATGCCGAAACACTATGAACAAAATTTACGCTAATAAACAACGAACGAATGCAAAAGAAAAACTGGAGACAATCAAATGATTTCAACACTTATCCAATAGTCAATGTAAACTTAATTTGATTTGCACTTGCCAACAAAATTAGTTGAGTTTTTATTTGAGTGAGAGTGAAAAAACGGACAAAGCCAGAACAGCCCTAGAGTACTCAGCTGGAGGGATATGCCATTCGTTTTTAAGATTTTCGAATGACAAGAGGAAATTTAAAATTTTTTAAAAAATTTTGAAAATGTTTTATTTGTTATCAAAAGAGGGGGAGTGAAAGTGAGTGACAGAAATGAGTAAATTCAGTAGATTAGAGAGTAATTCAGATTTGAGATTTCATTTCAGATTAAGTCCCATTAAGATCTCAGTTCAGATTAGATCTTATATCTCATTTTGATCTGAATTGTGAGTCGAGTTAAGATCTCATTTTTAGATTCGATTTGAGATTTCAGTTCTAATTTGGGATCTCAAATCTGGATTAGATTTGAAATCTCATTTCAATTTCAATTCAAATTTTCGATTTAGTTTAATCTAAGATCTTAACTCTGTTTCAATCCAAGATCTCAATTTAGTTTCGACTCTAGGCTAATTCTTTGCCTGCTCAAATCATGTTGGCTAGTGTAAATACAAACATTATTTTAATTATACTTTTTTATACGCTTAACTGGTCTTTGTTTGCCTGACATTAGCTAATAACATATGCATACATACATTTTTTTGCTTATTCCTCTTTAATACAATAACAAAATAGACAAAAAATTATTAAAGTGCCGAATATATAATACCCTTGCCGACTTCAAATCCAAATCCAATTCCAAATTCAAATTTTTAATGCATATATATATATCTTTTTTGTCAACTTAACTTAATTATATATTTACTTAAATCTATAGCTTGTTTTTGTTTTAGTAATACAGTGTGGGCTTCGGCCCCAACTTACTTCTATAAATTTACTATTCTTAGAGCTAGACGGTTGAAAAAAAAGGAAAAATAAATCAATTAACATTTATTATTTTTATCTTAGTCAAGTTCCGAAATTCACATAAAATAAAGCAAAACATTTTTTTGGGGTAACATCAAAAGACATTTAAAATTATTTTAGTATCTTTTAAATTTTATTTTTTAACTTCTCACAATCTTTACGCAAATTTTAACCAATTTCGATTTTTTTATTTTTTAAATTAATTTTTTTATGCAAGCAAAAAAAATTTGTTGGTAGAACTGTAAGATAAAGAGGTGGACTTAACTCAAGTTTACACAGAGTATATATATAACAGAGTCTATATATATATCCAGGAGTAAAAGCCCCGAATGAGCCCTTTACATCTGTGTCAACTTTTTGAGCTTGAAAAGCCCAAAAGTTAAAGACTTTTAAGCTCTTTATCTGCCTCGATTAATTTGTTAGCAATTTGTTAAATATCGATAAATTATTGTGCAGAATCATCAAAAAAATTTCCATTTAGAATATGTTTTTTTTTTCTAAATTATCGCTTGGTTAAAATATGCGTAAGTTAAAACTGAGAGAGCGCATATGGATTGAATTCTGATAAGGGCTTTTCGAAATTGCCAAAATGTACAAAAAATTTGAAACTATAAAAAAATAATTATGACATAAGTTTTTGTCTAGAAAGAAAGAAATTGCAAAAATTAAAGTAGAATTGGAATTTTGAGCGAATCGTTAGACTGTGGAAGCATTAGCCGGAGTCAAATTTGACTTCCAGTTATGCACTTCTTAGAGCTATACGAATTGGCTAATATCTTAATGAGTACAGCATGGAAACTTAATAACTAACAATGGTTTATACACTTAGTATATATGTGTATATATGTGTATATATGTATAATTTGTTTGTTCTTTTGTATATTTTACTACTAGGTGTTCAATGGACTAGTTTCAATTTGCAGAGTTTCGCCTGCCTTTTTGGTTCGTTCTTTAATAGGAACCCCAATTCCAATGGAACAATTCTTGCGTAATTTTAATTAAATATGTAGATATATATATTATTTTTTATTTTCTCTTTTTTTTGCCAATAATTATTGTAGCTATTGCAACTAAACCGTAAATGTGATCGAGCTCTATTAAATAGTTTTCTCGTTCCCTCCGTAAATCACATTTTTTGCCAAAACCGAACTTTAAATACATGTATATATATATATGTATGTTATATTTGAGTGTGAGTAGAAGCATTTCCAACTAGTTGCTAGACACACAGGTATTTGAGTTAATTAACATTGTTGCCATTTGCATGGCATGTCAATTATTTTGTTTCTTGAATTTGTCAATCGATTCGAATTCACGCCGATTCACCTGCCCTCAGCAGCTGTAAACTGCATTTGCCTACACTTTTTGTCACATGTATAAATTATCCGCGTACAATATTAATGAGACAGATTTTCTCTCATTTTTATGTAGTTTCATTTAATTTAATTTTCATTTCAATTTTATTTTTTATATTTATATATTTTTTTTTCAATACATTTAGACACTCATATAAGTTAATTCACACACATATGTATATGTATATATATATATTTACTACAATTAACTTACTTTCACGAATTTGCATTTTGATAAACTGTTTATTTTTTTGCCTCTTTTCAGTTTTTTATGTTTTCTCTTGAATTGAAATGATATTGAAATGAATTATATACATAAATGGAATATTCAACTAACTTATTTTTTTGCTCTTATTAGCTATAAGAGCTGTCAACTGAGAGCTTTCAACTTTAATTAGAGTTATGAAGAAATGGAGTTAATAAATATGTTTCTTATAAGTCTGAAAAAACCCCAAAGTCTAGTGCTAGAGAGTAAGTTCCTAATATGATCAAAGTATTATAAACATATTTGAATTCGTTATGAAGAAACAGAATAGTCAAATATGTATTTTATAAGATTTATGTGAAATGATTTTACGCTCTTCCAGCCTGAAGGCCTAGAAGTAAATGTCTTTCAAACAAATTTTAATTAGTTATGAAGGAAAAGAATCTTTAAAAATGTTTCTTATTATATTTATTTGACATTTTTTTCCTTCTTTCCAGCCTGCAGGCTTGGAGTCTATGAATGATGAAGCAAAAGAGAAATATGTTTCTTAAAAACCTAAAGGTTGTAGAAGTCTAGTATCATGGAGTAAGTTCTCAATATGACCAAGGCAAAAACAGATTCAATTAATTATGAAGAAAAAGAAGCTTTAAATATGATTCCTGTAATATTTATTTGAAACTTTACATTCCTTAACTCAATTTCAAATATCCTTAAATCAAAAAAATATGTTTTTTTTTTAGAGATAACTTTAAGGTTGAATCTAGTTTATTTCAGTTTATTCAAGGAGAGAACATTTTAGGTGCGAATCGAGTTTATTTCGGGTTAGTCAAGCGGAATACAGTATGGGGCAAAAGTAATCACCCAACGCTTCTTTGCTGTCATGTTTAAGAATCTGGGAAAGCACTTTAACTTTAGCAAATGGCATTACATTTTTGTATTCATGTCTGGATTTGTATTCCACTTTTGTTACTTCAAGTTATATATAGACACCAATTGGGATTACTTGTTAAGTATTTATAGCAGTAAGACGTCGGGCGATTACTTTTGCTCCAACCTATAGTAAAATTTCATTTGCTTCTTGAGCAGATCTCGGCTTTCACTAGACACGAGCTAGAGTATAGGTTTACATAGGGGTTTATAGGCTCTTTTCTAATAGTCACATATATATAGAGTATATTTATCATTTTGGTTAAACACAATTTGCTATGCATAGAGTTTGGACATATCCCGATGTCAGATTTATGGTATGCTCTAAGTTATGCAGAGATGCATTTTCAAGGGAAAGCAGCAGAGTGTGTCTTGGGGTTTATATATATTATAGATATATATGTGTGTTATATATGCTTAATGCATATATATGTGTTATATATCTTTAGTCACTTGCGACTTAATTTCAAGCATTTCGAATGTAAATTATATTTAACAAATTGACGTCATTCAGACGGGTCAAATAATTTCACTTAGCCATGGAGCTAACTCATTTGCCAGGTCTAAAATAAATACACTTAATCAGCTAGTTCTGCAGCAGGGGGGTAAGCTGTGTGTGGCTATATGAAATATGCATATCGCGTAATATTTGCATTAACTGAAACTGCATTCATTTGAGTTAAAAACTGTTTAATGGCGTTTCGCGGTCGCACTGCGCACAAATACCCCATTTATTTTCCAGAATAGCCAGCTGCAGAGATTGAGATAAAGAGAGAGGGAGAGTGCAAGTGAGAAAGAGTAAGCATTAGCCGAGTGTTCTTAATAATGGGCTTTAGGTAGCTTCGCTCACCAGCTTAAAGCATTTCTATGTTGGACGTGCCATTGCCGGTCGCAGTTCTTGTGGTCTTCGTCATCTGTTGGTTGGTCACAATTGGCGGCGGGCTGCCACACCAGACGACCTGAAATGGAATGCAGATGTAGATATATATCTCTACATATATATATGTATGTATGTATGTATGCATGTAGGTAATTTATGTCTTTTTTTTGTTGATAAGACAATGTTTTTCTTTAGTGTAAGGCTTGGTATAGAAAGTGTCTTTTTAGTCTTCTAGTCGTGGGTTAAGGTCTGCACGATGTGAGTGCGTGTGCGTAGGGCCTGGGATGTGTCTCGTGCTGAATGTTTTGTTTAATTACAGTGCCCATGAGTGATTTAATGTTTAATGCCTAAGTCTCTCGAGCGAAAGGATAACCTCCGTAAGAGTACTTGGTACTTTGCGTTCCGTGCACTGTAGCTTTCTCATTAGGTAAGGAGCGAACCTTCTTCAAATCGAGCTACCTCACCCAAAAGTATGCTGAAGGGATTTGTATAAGATGAGCAGTGTTAGAGTTAGGTGGAAGAAGACAGTCTTGTACCAATGTTGCCTATGGGATTGTCAAATCAGCTTGCAGTCAAGGTCCTAAGTATTTTTGGAATTTAACGATTTTAAAGTAAAGTCCGTCAAGTAATATCTTTAAGCATATTATAGATTTCTGAGATTCTGTTGATTTATCAAGATGTACTGAACTATGAACGAAAGCAACTAAAATGTATTTATGAAGACAGATTTTCCTCAAGTTGTCCCTCCGTATGTATACTTTTCGACTGTTTACCCGTACTTTTTCAGTTAATTCGATCGTCGTTGTATTTAATCTTACTTATGCCTATTCAAAATATATTGATAAGGACAGACGGATAAACAAATGGAAGGACGGATAAATAATCTAAGGTCTTTTCCTTTGTTTAGCTGTCCGTCCTTATACTTCTCTGTATGTTTGTCCTTCCGATAGACCAGCCGATCGACCATTCGTTCGATGGATCTTGCCTATGCTCATCTGTTTAGCTATCATTTCATCTATTTAATCTATGTCTGCCTATCTGCATTTTCAGTTGGCTATCTTCCGCCATCATTTTCTCTTTCTACCGTCTAATTGTTCGTATGTTGATGTATCCGACTATTTCTTTGAATGTTCATCTATCAGAACGTTCATCTATCGTCCGTCCGCTTGTCCCTTAATCTGCTCGTCTTCTTCTTCCACAGTTGCTTCTGTCACATTGTCTGTCCGTCAGGAAGTTAAGACAAAATATTTGATGAGCTCAACTATTAATTAGATTAAAATATTTTAGTATTGTTCTTCAAAAACTTATCAACTGCATTCATTCTATTAGAAATATAAGTAAATTGAATTAAGTTTTAATTATATTAATCAATTCGCTTACCTTGCGGAAGGCCTTGCGGAAGTTGTCAGACAAGAAGGCGTAGAGTATGGGATTGATGCAGGAGTTGGTGTAGGCCAGCACATGGGATATGATTTGAATGATGACAGTTAGGTGGGTTCCGCCGTACATGTTGAGCGCCTTCAGTACCAGTATGACCTGCAACATGTCCCAATTGGGCGCAATCAATGTATTATACAGTTGGCAATTGCTGCACATCATTAGTTCCCGTTCTCCATATCAATCACAGTCTCAGCTATTTCCGCTTCCGTCTCCCCGTGAGGCTGTGTGCGCTTGTGATTTGCAATTTGTATATTGCATTTGCAATTTGTAAGCGCATTGATTTTATGCAAACACTTTCACAAATGAGGCAAATGTCAGCTGCGCGTTTGCCTATTCAACATTCGAGCAAATAATTGCGACCATTTACTGGCAGAAAATGTCAATTTGTCGCCTAATGACGTCCACAGTTGCGCCGAGTATGTTCGAGTCCCCGCAAGTGAATCCACTATTTACCCAGTTCTTGTCTTTGGCCTGAGTTTTTTTCTATTTCTATTTGCCCAGCACAGCCAAGACGCAGCTCCAGCTGTTGCGGCTTTAATTTGAAGCATGGCTGACTTTAAAGTGCAAAGGGGCTTGCAGAAAGTATGCCAATATACCAATTTATCGATATATCAATTTATTGATCTATCAATGTATCAATTTACCGATCTAATATATACCTATATATCGATATACAATTATACAAATTAATCGACATACCAATGTATCGATATATAGACCTACTGATGCATAATTTGATATACTAATCGATATATCAATAATTCAATGCATAGACTTATTGATATGCCAATAAATCGATGTGTTAATTTATCAATTTAACTATGTTTTAATATATCTATATACCAATATACAAAACATTCTATGCATTAGTTGATCGATATATAAATTTATCGATACATACATTTATTGGCATATCAGTTATCAGTTTATGGTAATCAAAATGTCAATTCATTAATTTATGGCTTTCGATATGCCAACTTATCGATATTTATCGATGACGACAATTGATCGATATCTAAATTTATCGATACAGCTATTTATTGATATATCAATTATCAATTCCTACTAATCGATAAGTCCATTTAAGTATATTTCTGTTAATCGATATATCAATTTATCGATACATGATTTTTATCAAAATATATATGGCGTTGCTTGATTTGTGTATAGAGGTCTGTCTCATTGTGATTTTCTTTTTTTTTTAGCCAAGATATTTAGTGAAGGCGTTACGGAACTGAGTCTTCAGTCAGCCTACTGTCTCCCATGGATCTTACAGAGCTGAGCTACTCACGTGTATGGGCAACCAGCAGATGGCGAAGGCGAGGACCACAACAACAACCATTCGGGTAACGCGTCGCTTGCCCTTGCTGGAAGAGAGAAGAAAAGATAAGATACGATTAGGGGGATTTATATGCGATGTGTTATATTATATGCGCGCGTGATTATGCATGTAACATATATGTCTGTCTAAAAGAGAAAATAAATATTGGCATACGCAATCTGATTTATGAACTCAGCCAATGCTGGCTGAGGCCGTTGGCAGCCGTTGCCAACGCCAAATGCACAAATGCGTCACGCGGCGTATGCGCAATTTGCATATGCACTCGATGCCCATATACATATGTCTATATAGACATAGATGTGTGCTTGTTTCTGTGTGTGTGTGAGCGAGTATTGTAGGTATATAGAAATACTCATTTATAAACATACACCCACGCACAGACGTCCTACAATCAAATGTTGTGCGGCAGTAATGCAGGCATAATGCGGAATTGGATTTTTGATTTGGCTGCGACAAAGCAGCACATCACGCATACGCAGCGTGTGGCGCGCTTTAAGGTTGAACTGAAGCAAAATAATAAACAAGACTGCAGCAGGCAGCGTTGATTGGCTAAGGGATACCCTGCTCAATTTGAGATGGATTTCAGAGTATTCAAATTGCCAAAGATCAAGTAGGTAGACAAAGATGCCAAAGGAGACTTTTAATAATTATGAAGGATAATATTAATGGGGAATACTCAACTAGCAAATGACTCCACAAATCAATATACCCTTTTTGGAGGCGTGTATTTAATGGGTTCATGGCTTAAAACGCAATTTAAAATGTGTTTTGCGATTCTCAAAGTCACGGAACCCATTATTTTATTTGTTCTCTTTGTATGGCATCCTTCACATTGCTTTCTCTCGTTTAGCAGGTGCTTTATAGCTTCCTGACCCTCAATTGTATATACGCATATACATATATATATTTTGATTAAATAACACTTTGAATGAACTTGAATCCCGTTTGTGCACGTTAGTGGAAATTGCAATTCGAGCATTGCATAGTTTTGCGATTGTCTGAATAATGCATTGAAAGAATTATCCAATTCGCACTGATTCACTGATTCGTTAAAAAGAGTGCACAAGAGAGCTGGATTAGTTAGAGAATCCATTAGAAATCCATAAATATTGCCAACTTTTTTTGCAGTCCAAAAGAGAAAGACAGAAAATCAGTCATTTTCACACATCAATTTCTCTCTCTCCCTACTTCACTTCCATTTTATTTAGGTTTACTCAGCATTTCATGTTCATGCACACATTTATGGGTAGGTAGCTAGTTTCCAACCATATTTCATAAGGATTTCACAAAAAACTTTGAACATTTCGTTTTTTTTTAGAAGTAGCTTAAACTCCATTTAAATGGACAGCTTTTGTCTGTGTGTATGTAGACTTGGATATCTGTGTTTGTGTCGAAATTTCGTGAGTTAAATAAAGTTTATGGCAGCTCGAATACCCTACTCAATAGCTTCCTTCAATCTCAGCTGATTTTGTTTTAGTAGCTCATATAAAAAATATGAAATGTAACTTTATGATCTGAGCTATAAAAGACTCTGCTTAGTCAAGATAGTATCATAAAACCTAAGGCTGATGCCGAATGATACTCAATATGACAATGACGAATGCTGTACCGCTCTATATATAAATATATGAATGCAACAAAATACTATAAATACTAATAAATATTTAAAAAGCTGTAAAAAGCTGTATAGAAAATTCTAAAAGTACTAAGGATTTACAAATTTCTCCTTATACACATTTAAAAAATACTGAAAAAATACTGAAAAAACTACAAATACTGAAACATACTAAAGAATCTATATGTTTAATATATAATTTGCATAATAATAAAATGCAAATTAAATATTAAACATTTTAACGAGCCTACAAAAATAAAACTTTCTACAAAATTTTAAAATAATAACAAAATATACAAGATCTACAACACAAATACTAAAACAAAACAAATACTAAATACTTAAATACTACAAAATACAAAACAAACACTAAAAATACTGAAAAATTTACAAAAATCTTCTAATACACATTAAAAATACTAAAAATACTGAGATAAACAAAAGCTAAAAATTCTAAAAAATCTACAAAATTATTCTGAGTAACTTAAATAAATAATTCAAAAATATTATAAATATTTATATTAGGGAAATATATAAAATAAATTGTTGAAAAATAGCTTAGCTGTAAGTATCCACATCAAGTGTATTAACTGTATTTTTATGGTGCTATTTATGGACATTCGCACTAGAAGTTCTCAGTATTTCAGCATTGATTTATGACTTTTCATTTTTAGGCATTGACTTCAGCTTTTGCTGAACGTTATCTGCCCATGTTGCTATGCCTATTTTGCAAATCTATGTTTCTGTCTACTTTTTTGCCACAGACATCAATATTTTAGCTAAACAATGCTCTGATATGAACTAAAAGTGTTTTTGTTAAGTTTCAGAAGTTCAAATCATAATAGAACAATAAATAAATATTTTTAATACCTCTGAAACGCACTTTATTAGTATAGTATATGGAAAATCTGATGACATTAGGATTATAAATTATAATCACTTCTAAAGTTACAATTCCGTCTATTCAATAAAAAAGAGCCTTATCATCGCAGTGAAATAGACGAAGCACTAACCAGGTTTCACAAACAGATAAAAAATCTAAGCAATTTTCAAGCAATTTTCTAGTTTAATCATATTTATAATAAAATGTGAGTTCAAATTGAATAAAATAAAAATATTAGGTGCTACATAAGGTGTCAAATTATGGCGTGTTGCCAACTCAAAGTTATGGAGCTCTAAAGAAAAAACATCCTTTCGCCTTTCACAGCAGCTTGCGAGGGCTTAAAGCCATAAAGCTATGGAGCAATAAAAGCGTGTGCTCTTGATTGTTAAGCTCGAGTTAATTATTTACGGTTATTGCAAGTTCAGTTTGTGAAATAAGTAAAAAAGAAAATCAAATATTTTTGGGCGTGCAACAAATGAAAATTGGGAAATCACAGTGAGCGGCGAAACAACAAACAAACAGAAGTAAAAGTAAAAGTAAGAGAGTGTGAGAGAGAGAGAGAGAGGAAGAGTGAAAGGGAAAGAGTAGTTAAAAATTTATGAGCCGCGGCCACGAAGTTCTCCTCCCGGTGGCGTGCCTAAGCGTAGTAAAAGGGCATTCATCATTGCGAGTGGGACAGGTGCAGTGGCCGTCGTGTGTGCACACGCGCGTGGTGTGACTGTGTGTGTGTGTGTGTGAAGTCAACAAGCAAGGAAGACGGCGCCCTCAGGCTCGTTATGCCAATACCAATAGCAAAGCCAAACACGAGCATCTCATGCTGGGCCAACACGCGGCGTATACGCAATATTGGTGGACCTATCTTAACTCACCGCGATTCGGCCGATGGCTTGCAGCCGGGCGCACTCTTCCACAAGCGAGCCAGCATGCCCATATAGAGGAAGCAAATCAATGTCAATGGGGCCACATACGACGACAAGAAGAACGAGACCTGCAATGAAAACAAAGGGAAACACAAAATTATTGCCAATGGACAGGAGTCGAGGCGTCCTTAAAGTGCTGCAATAAAGCTTTTAAAACTACGACGCAGCCCAGCCCAGGCTCGTCTTAAGCGCTGCCAGACCCCGGCGTGCTCCAAAGTATTTGCCTTGTTAACGGCATTTCATGTGGCTGTTAAATAGTTAATAAAAGTACCTGGAAGTTCAGAGCAAGTTAAATTCGAAATATTTTCGTTAAGTATTTGAGTATGGGCACACTCACACTCCCACACACATACACTCATATATATGTGTGTAGGCTTATGGGTCACTTTGTTAGCTGCGATTCCAGAAATGCCTAAAATTTTAGGCAAGACAACCCCAAATATTTCTCTATAAACTCAGCTTTAGATGCCAGCGGAAAGTTACAAAGGTCAAGCGACAGCCAAAACAAAAGGCTTAATATTATGGTGTTGTTTTTTTTTAGAGTTACACAAGATTAAATTATAATATCATAATGAAATATATTTTTAATATTATTAAAATAGATATTGCTGGATAGCATATTGTATCACATATATGTAAAAATATAATTATGGTCATGTTGCTGACAAAGCATAATCGGAAGCACCAATTTTCACAAGCATTACAATCACAGCCATCATCGTTTTTGAAGCCATATGGATGAATGACTCTGCCAGACCCTGAAGCGCACCAATCAGTATTTTTTTTGTCGATGTAATGGTGTTTTGGGATGGTGTTTGTTATGCTCATTCCAAATGCGTCAATTATGCCTATTTACGTATTAATGCAACACAAAATGAGCTTCATCACTCTCGATGGCATAAAATAAGTTTGACGAGCAGAATCATTAGATTGATACAAATATCAACAATTTACAGGCGTTGCTCTTATATAAGTATATTCCAATTAAAATGTCAAAAAAACTCAACAAAAAGCATTTATTAACTGCCAAATTGATTGTTAGATAAGGCAGTGTTTAGCAACTCAAAGTTGTGAACTTCTAAAGTAAACAACCTATATTAAGATCTCTTTTAGACAAAACACACATCAAATTGAGAACAGAGCTTAGTTCTGTCCACTATACGCAACACCTTAGCTCTCCGTTGAGGTGAACCTATGTCCAACATATTATCGATTTTGGCTCAACGACATTTGACAGTGGCTTTAAGTTTTCACAAATTTTTGCGAGCCCCCAAAGTACTTTCATTCGTCCCCCCGCTGGAAACGAGCATATTGATGCTGCGTCAGCCAGCAGCTGGTTGGTTAATACTACCATCTCAAGGACTCGTGGGTAAGATATATAGGTTATTTTGATAATGTTTACAAAAGCGAAAAATATTTGTATTAGGCCTTAGTTGAAGGCAGCAGTAAGAAAACAATTCAAAGTTGCGGCTGAGGAGGAATGGAAGCATAAATGTTTAGGTAGTGGGAGTATCTGCGAGTTGGTCAGGGCCGAATATCGGTGCGAGCGCAGGGAAGCATACAACTTTAGGTAGTGTAGATACCTTTGAGTCAGGCAGACCCGAACATTGTTATAGAAGTAAGGAAGAACTGTCTAAGTGTTGAGTATCTTCAAGTCGATCAAATCTGAGTTTTGGAAGGGAAGTATATACGTTTAGGTTTGGGCTTCTTTTGAGTCGGGCAAATCAGATTGAAAGAAGAGAGCACAAGCACTTATAAAATGGGAGTATATTCGAGTCGGGAAGACCCGATCAGTAAAAGTAATAAAGGAAGATAAACATTTAAGTAGTGTGAGTACCTTCGAGTCGGGCAAATCCTAGTAATAAAAGAGAAGAAGGAAAGCATTAACATTTATTTGGTGGAGTGAGGACATTCAATTCGGGCATACCCTAAATAAATATCGAATTAGGGAAGAAACTAGGAAGGGAAGTATGCACTTTAAGTTAGAGTGAGTATCTTCGAGTCGATCCAAGTATTGGAGGGGAAGGAGGTATGCATAAACGTTTCGATAGAGTGAGTATGTGCTCCCAAGCATCCGTAAGGAAGGAAGAACGTCTAAGTATTGAGTACCTTCAAGTCGGACAGACCTTTCACTTTCGACTTGTTTTCGTTTGTCGCTGTCCTGTTTGTTTTTTCGTGCGTCCTGTCGAAAACAAAATAAACACTATTTCGAATGTTAATTTTCAACGTGGAATCACTTGCAAATGGCTTAATAAAATAAATTTTAAAGGACAATGCCAAAAATAAGCAACTGGCAACTGGCGACAGTTGTTGGTCACAACCAACGGCCATTTCCAATCTTAAGTCCCTTTCGAGCTGTTGTCCTTCGTCTTGCGCTCCCCCCGCTGCTGCCTGCGAGTGCGGCGGCATCTGGTGCCATGTCAGCGGCTTTTGTTTTTGCATTCGAGATTGGCAAAGGCAGCGAACCGTAAGGCGGGCCAGATACCAGATAACAGATACCAGATACAGGATAACAGACACCGAGCTGCGCATGCATGGGATGGGCCACAGTCCGACATCCTTTTCCCTCTAATTCTGACCGACACTAATATTGCTCGAAATATTCCGTGCCCACTTCAGCTGTTGTCATACAAATTCACACTTCATCTTTCGCCTTTAAGCCGGCGCCTTAAATCATTGCCAATAACTAGACACTAAGTCCGAAAGTGGTCTTTGCTCTCCTTGCTTAGTTTTTGGTTGGAGCTGATACCTGGCCTGACCTGTGGCAATGGCATCGCCTTAAATAATCAACTCGTTACATTAAATTTAGAAATAAGGAGAAACTTAATTGTAGAAGTGAAAAAACTAAGTTTGTTATAAAAAATTGATTGAAAGGTTTTCTCTCTCCTCTCGTCTTTTCATTTCACGTTTATCATTAAAGAACATGCGGTGTTGGATAACACACAATTCAGTGTTGAAAAAGTCTATGAATATATATTTTACATATGTATATTTCATAAGTTCGTAAAATTCATAATACCATGACAGTTACAGCTTTGTAGACATTAAGCACTTATAACTCTGAACAACAGCGCTCTATTCGAGATTGCTCGACTCGGAGCACCCTGCGACGAGCTGATATTTTAATTCGAATTCTCTTATACAAACACATAAGCACTTGCTCTGCCTACTGCACAGTTGTTGCAGCGACTGCACTTGACCTACGCTTATAGGTTTTACTATGGGAACTCCATTGTTAAACGACTTTTCTCCTAGATAGACTTTCTTTATATATGCTCAAAGAATTAAATTGATATGTATACATTTGTTGCATTCTTTTAGTATTTTAAAGGCCCTTTTTTTGTGGATTTGAGGAATGACAGTAAGGTATTCAAAATCCAAAATAAAGAAATGGGTATTCAAGCTATGCTAAAAAAATAAGTAGGGAAGAGGGTTAAGCTGTCAAAAAAATAAAATAGTATAACACTTGTACATCGAATGATATACCGAAATATATATATTAAAGCTGTCAAGTCTCTAGCTTTTATGACTTAGGAGATTTCTGCTTGCATACGAACGGATAAACTGACAGATAGTTACTAGTCTTGTTGTCTGTGTTGAAAAATGGTTTAAAACATTGCAAAGTGTGCTGCCTTGTAAGTGGAAACATTTCCTAGTCCTACATTGTCAGTCTATATAAAACACAGACAACCATGAAAAAAATCGAAACAGTGTTGATAAGCGTTTTATTGTTCCCTTAAAAATTCTATGAACTGTGCGAAGTAAAACAGATGCAATCAGTTGCAATGCCATCAGGTCGATAAGGAGTTGAAAATATTTTGTAACAATTTCACTTGCAATGGCTGGTGTTGAAAAGGGTTTGGTGCAGTGTTGAGAAACGGTTTCATATGCCGCAGGCTGCTCGCCAATATTGCTGTTAAAATCAACTTGGGTGGGAATTGCGGTTTTATCGAAAACCTATTGTTGGCTTTAGCTCAATCGATTAACGAAATGCAGCAGCAGCGGCAGCCGCAACTGAACGGGTCTGAATCGGGCTTGTAATTCATTCGTGGCGCGATAAGTTTCAAGTGGCTTTGAGCTGGCAAAAAGCCGCTAGCCAAGTGTAAATGATTAAAAGGGCCGAGAGGCGGCGCCGGCTGGGGGAAAACAATAAAACACACTCAGCGGTTGAGCATGCAATAAGTAGATGCTTGCAAAAAATGTACGGCGCCGCGATGGGCCCGGGCTGGGGCGTGCGGCGTGGGGCGTGGGGAGGGGCTCGGGTCCAGATCCAGGTCGCAGTCGGCTGCTTGATTCGCGCAGTCGACGGCGAATTGTAAATTTCAATGAAATGCTTAACCAATACAAAAAAGCTAAAGGTGGGCAAATGTAATGAAATGGAAAGCGGCAAAGCCAGATGAAACGAGGCTAAAGGAAATCGCGCATGGCCCAATTGTTAATAATCGCTGGCACGACCCAAACCAGCCAGTGGGTGTATGTGCGTGGGTTACATTTCATTCATTCATATGGCAAAATGGCCGACAGCGCCGGAATTGGAATCACTTTGGCCGCACGCATTACACGCCATGGCCAATGAACATGTCCCGCGTTATCGGCGACAGACGACAGACGACGACGACGGCGACGCGGCATAATCTGCACTGACATTTGCGCCTGAAAGGAGCTGCCAGGATGTTCCTGCACCCAGTACGCCCCTCCGCCCTCCACCCTCAGCCATTGTGAACGCCGTGAAACGAGGGGAATGCGGCAAATGTTGCGATTGTTTTGCAATCCTGACGTATTAATTAAAGTGTAAATTGCAAACGAAGTTGTTTGCAATGACAGGCGGCACAACGAACAGGAAGACGACAACGACGACGACGACGATGATGATGATGGTGATGATAATGACGATGCTGATGAAGATGATAATGATGATGGTAATGCTGGCAATATGTATTGTGTAAGCCTGTCTCATATATCTATGCTCTCCTTGGCACATCAAGTGCCGAAAAATTTAAGAAAATTAAAGAAATACGAAATTGTTTAAGTCTTAAAGCCAAATTCTTGATAAGCTTATATATAATGAAACAGCGTATTGCATTTTGAACATTTTATTAAAATAAGTCAACAAAAAAAAAAACATTTTATAACAAACTCAGGGTATACAAATGTCTCTATAAATGAGGTTTGCTTTAATATGAGGAATATGGCTGCGGAAAGTAGATACATTTTAGTGGTAAAGATTCTACAGCTAAGCCAATCTGTTAAGGCTTAACAATGGAAATTTAGGAAAGACGATCAGGCAGTTAAGGCTGAGGAATTGTAGGAACTGTTTGATGAATATCCATTACGAAGGCTTTCGGAACTGGCTTAAAAATTTAAGAAAAGTTATTGGAAGCTGCTGAGGGCTTTCGGCCACTTAAACTCCAATCATTTATGTATTTTGAGTTAGGGCTTTAATTTAAGCAACATAAATTAATTAATACTTATTGATTTATAGATTTAACGAAACTGTGAGAAAGCTAAATTTGTCGAGATAAAAGATAAACAAGTAAGAAAACTCTAGTCGGGCGAAACCGACTAGGGTATACCCTGAGCCTCGTCGATCCTGTGTTTTCCAATACACTTATATTTAGCGTAAAATTATACAACAATTTCTAGTTTAAAGCATTTTTTTTTTTCAAAAAACTGACATTGGCGAGGTTTGAACCTACATTAACTAAGCAACGGGCATCAACAACGACACTCCACTGTCTTAGAAGTCGGTGGCAAATGAAAACTAAAGCAGCAGCTGATAATTCAACAAAATTCAAACGTAATTTGCGATTCTTCGAATCGACTAGAATGCGAGCGTTTGTATGTGTGTGTGGCGCTGCTGCAGCGTGTATTTGCAAAGTAGCCAAACGTTTTGCTTAATAACTTTTTTGCTATTTAACGGATTTCAATGAAATTTTCGGCACATGATCAACATATTCTATGGGCATATTTGTCAGTTTAGTAAAAGTGCAAACTCATTCGCATTTTGGCTATATTTGAGACTGAACTTCAATTGGGGGAAATTTGGGGCCGGTATCCAAAATATAACAAAATTCGAAATTGCATAAAATACATATAAAGCTAAATATAAAATTTGGTGTCTCTAGCCTAAAAGATGGGCGAGATAGAATTTTATAACTGAATTTCGATAATGTTTTTATTCGATAACAAAAAAACGAATATATTTATCGATTATCGAAAACAAACTCGATATGCGCGCTGTATATAGGGATCTACAAAAAAATTTCAAGTCTCTAGCTCTTCTGAGAGCTGAAATCGACGCGTTCATACATACGGACAGACGGACGGACGGACAGACGGACAGACGGACAGACGGACGGACGGACGGACAGACAGACGGACAGGGCCAAATCGATTTCTCTTGTCGTCCTGATCAAGAATATATATACTTTATGGGGTCTGCCACGCCTCCTTCTGCCTGTTACATACATCCAACAAAAACATTATACCCTGATTTCCCATTTTCAATGGGCTCAGGGTATAAAAATGGAAAAAGATTTCAATGAAGAGAAGCTTAAAGAATATAAGTTCAATTAGAAAACGCAGTAGTATATTTCGTTTTCCTTTTTGGGTGAGCGTGAAACCTGGTCGAAGTGACTTCTCAGGAGCTATTGACATCAAGCGAAACAATCGCCGATGAGGTCGAGAGATGTATTGACGACAATTGATGTGTGTGAGACGTGGATTCGGACAACAAGGACCGCATTAGTCCGATGGACCAGACAGAGTCATATGATAAGATCAAGATAGAAATTACTTAGAAATGCTCAACTGGTAAGTTCTAGCCAGACTGCAGCTTAGTCTAGTCAATGCTTTTTCGGATCGACACCGCCTCCGATCCAAACAACATGCTTTGGCTGACTAGCGCTCCTCCAATTATGATGAAGTCAACAAAGAGATCGATTCATGTATAGCGGTCAAAGAATCAAATACTTTTTGAGGTAGAAGCCGGAAGGACGAAAAAAGTAGTGGCTAGCACAAAATGGTTAGAATCGAACTAAATTTTCACTTTAAATATTCAGTTTTAAAAAAAAACTTCATTTATTTGTACATATTTTATATTTATGCTTTTTTTGGGCTAAAGTTGAGATTATAATATTTGTGTATATAGTATTTTATTTTTTTTTTTATATTTTTACACATTCATTTTCCTTTTTTTATAAATGGGGAAAAGTATCAAAGAAGTTAAAGTCTGCTCAATTTGGTAACAATATGCTTATATTTTTATAGTAGTTTTTACAATAATAAAATTGCCACAAAATAAAATTTTATTCCACTAATAAAACTTTAATCTAATAAGCTAGATCTGCTGCTATTTTTGTTGTGGCTCTTTGGAACTTTAATTTCATAATTTCAATATTTAATGCAATGTGCATATGGCCGGAAAATGGTGCTAATAAAGCGCGTGAAGCCATCGCGAACTCAACTTGATTAATTTGGCTGAGTGACAGCAGGCGCGACAGTTGCTACGGCCAAATCCCAGGCGCAATTTGAGCATGCCAAATATTAACGAGTCGCTCCAGTCCCCGGTGCCAGAAGTCGCCCCGCCCCAGCTCCACTGTAACGCCCTCGTCTATCATATGGCACACACTTCAGTTTATGGCTTTTTATTGGGCGGCTCATAAAGTTTAAAGGCGCGCAGAAAAAGTTTTGTGCCTACAAGTTGTGTCTATGCGAGAGCTCCCCAAGCAAGCCCCACCCCGTCCTCTCCCAGCAATAGCATCCAAAGCTGGGGCCAGCTCATTTCGCTTTATAGTTAAGTTTCCCTGCATGCATACGAAGCTCTGTCTAAGGCAATTCCGACTATTGCCCAAAATTCTGGGGCAGCCCCGGCGACAGGCGAAGTTTTATGCCGTTCGAAACTTTATATATAGTTATGACTGTGCATCTTTGCATGTGTCACACACACACACACACCCACACACACACACACATACATTATGGTCCATCACTTAAAGTGTTTGGCAACATAAATTCCTTAAAAGCGATACACAGGGCATTATCCTCAAATGGGCGCCCAGCATTTGGCCTGCCAACGAATTTCGCTTTTATTGTGCCAAGTTTTCAATTTGTTTCCTGCCAACTCGACACAAACTATTCGCTAGATTATTCAATTAGGCAAAACAGCTTTTACGTTTTACAATAAAAACATTTATAGCTGAAAACAACTTGAGTTAAAGCTTTATTTTCTGTAATTTTTTAATATGTTAAATTTGTTGTTTGTTGTAAATGTAAAATTTTATAAGTATAAGCAATAAAAGAATCAAATATATTGTAACACTGTAAAATGAATAGCCGAGATTGACAAATTGCATGGATAAGTTGTAAAAATGTTACCATCTGTAGCATGTCTGCTCTAATTCTTATTCGGTGGGAGAGCCAGAGCGAGAGAGTGAGAGAGAGAGTGGGACAAATATAGATGTTGCTGAACGTAGTCATGAGAGCGAGTTGGCCATTGAAGTCACTCGGCCAGGGGCATTATGCTTGTTAGTGAACGAAAAAATGAATACTAAAAGTTGACTTAAATTGAAAAGAAAGCATACTTGGCTATCGTAGTTATAATGGTATAAAATTAGAAAGGAAGGTGAGGGATTTGAGACAAGTCTTACAAATATCTGGTATTATATATTAAGTATTATAATATGTAATACACTGTGCGTCATCGGGATAGCGCACCCTTCACCTTCTTCTTTAATGATGAATATTTTTATACCCTGAGCCCATTGAAAATGGGAAATCAGGGTATAATGTTTTTGTTGGATGTATGTAACAGGCAGAAGGAGGCGTGGCAGACCCCATAAAGTATATATATTCTTGATCAGGACGACAAGAGAAATCGATTTGGCCCTGTCCGTCTGTCAGTCCGTCCGTCCGTCCGTCTGTCCGTCTGTCCGTATGTTTGAACGCGTCGATTTCAGCCCGTACAAGAGCTAGAGACTTGAAATTTTTTTTGTAGGTCCGTGTATAGCACGCGCAGATCGAGTTTGTTTTAAAAAATCGATAACTATCCCCAATTAATTGTTATCGATTAAAAACAAAATCGAAATTCAGTTAAAAAATTCTATATCGCCCATCTTTTAAGCTAGAGGCACCAAATTTTATATTTAGCTTTATATGTATTTTATGCAATTTTGAATTTTTTTATATTTTGGATATCGGCCCCAAAATACCCCCAATTGAAATTCAGTCTCAAATATAGCCAAAATGCGAATGAGTTGGCACTTTTACTAAACTGACAAATATGCCCATAGAATATGTTGATCATATGCCGAAAATTTCATTGAAATCCGGTAAATAGCAAAAAAGTTATTAAACAAAACGTTTGGCTACTTTGCAAACTCACGTGGCAGCAGCGCCAAGCGAACGCACTTGCACACACACATACAAACGCTCGCATTCTAGTCGCTTCGAAGAATCGCAAATTACGTTTGAATTTTGTTGAATTATTAGATGCTGCTTTAGTTTACATTTGCCACAAATGCTTTAAACTTGAAATTTTTGTATAATTTTACGCTAAATATAAGTGTATTGGAAAACACAGGTTCGACGAGGCTCAGGGTATACCCTAGTCGGTTACGCCCGACTAGAGTTTTCTTACTTGTTTATATTGCTCGAGATATATTGTTCTAATTATTATTCCTATAAGCTCTATTTTATTCCCTTTAAAATTAAAGAAGATTGGGCTATGAAAAATTTTGGAATATATTTTTAAAAATTCTTTGAAAAAAAGCTTACAAAAAATGCTTGCTAAAAGTTGGTCTTCACGCATTCAAATTCGATTGTGGATATCTCGCTCAATTTGAGAGCTACAGTTACTGTTTTTTTTTTTGTGTAGTCCATAAAACGGATCTTCTTTCAGAAAAATATTAATTTAGGAAGATATGTAGCTTAATTGTATATAGTAAATTCACTCAAAGATTAGCCGAATATAATAAATCATAGTCAGTAATCAAAGGGAATTCCTTAATATTAGTCGTGCTTGAATGGTGTTTATGATAGAACTCAATTGAAATATAGCTTAGTCTTAAATATATACATATATATATAATATGTATGTATTCTTTAAAAACCAAGCCAACGTCAACCTGGAAATGCATGTTAAAAAAGTTTTCTAGCCCGTTTGACTCTCTCTAAGCACTCAATATCGAAACATTTTAAAAGTTGAATATATTTGAGTTCCTCTTTCAGTTTGTTTGCTGCCAAATGGAGTTACAGCTGTCTCATAAGTAATTTTAATTCAATAAAATATTATAGGTCTTAGCTTCAATGTTTTCACTTCGGTCTGTGCGAAAAGGTAAAAAGTATTTTGCATTAATTGAAACTGAAAAGCTCGTAAGCCTCGAGCGTGGCACAGCCGCAACTGCAAGAAGCGCAGAACTTTAAGAACTGAACGAACTGAACCAAACTAAACTTGGCCTAAAGTAAAGTTGCCTGGTGCTCTGGTCACGCTTGCCACATGGGGCTGATTCAAGGCGTGTTTTTGTTTCCGCACTACCCTCTTTGTTTTATTTTATTATTTATTTACGATGACAACAGCATGCCCTGTACACAGACCAAGGCTAAAACGGGTTGGCCAGAAAACGCTCCTCGAATTGCTTAAATTCGAATTTGAATTGAAATAAGTTTGTGAATATATAGAGCCTATTTATAGTATTGTATTTATTGCAGAAATGCAAGGCATTATTATTATATTTATGTAGGGTATTAAGTAGTCAGGCCTTCTGCTTGAAAGCACATACTATTATATTTCTTTGTGTCTGCGAGTGTGTCTGTGTGTGGTGCTAGTCGAATGTAACTCGTATATTTTCTCTTTTGTTTTATTTCCTGTGTTGCGTTTAGGCGTCAAAAGTTTGATCCATTTTTATGTGCGGGCGAGCAATAAATTGAAACGCCAAATTTGCTAGCGAAATGCTCAACTGTTTGTCAACAGACAACAGACAACAACAGCAACAACTAAAACAACAAAGTATTGAAACATGACATTTGGGGGTCCAAACCAAAATAAACACCAAAACCAAATAAAACTCGCAGCCATAGGAAAAGTTTTTTTTTCCCGTCTGCGAAATGTCAAGTCGCACTTGCAATACCCTCTATATATAGACCGAAACACTTGGCCACATCAGAAATTGCATTTGCCAGCACAATAATAGCTGATAATACTATTTGCCTCGGGGCTAATTCAACTTCATGTCTTTGTTATGTGAGCTGGACGCGAACACTCTCGAGTATGCACCTTGTGATACCCTGTAGACGTAATAATGACTCGTTTCATGTGATCGAAAGTGTGACAAAAGCAAATAGCCTGTCATATAAAACATTTTCTATGATCTCATTGTCAATTGATGTAATGTCTCTTCTACAGGGTATTTGTGCGTCATAGTCGCTGCTAGTCGTGAAAGTAAGTGTGATTTATATGCTCTGGCCGGCGACATAACATATCGACCCATATTCCATATCCTTGCCACCACTCCCGTTTCCGTCCTTGCCAATGTCAGCGAATGGAGCCGTGTAAATTGTTCCATGAGTAGCATTAGACGCGGGCTCCACAAGTGCATATTAGCACGGGGTGTGCGCCACGCACACACACACACACACACACACTCTCCCACACACACACGCTCTGTAGACGGACAACTGCAGTTAGTGTATTATCCTTGTTGTTGTCGCTGATGTTGTTTGTGTTCATTCATTGGCCACAAGTGCGGACGGACTAGCTGTGTAACATCCTTCCGGCATAAAATTGCTCTGACACGCCACATTGTTGTTCTAGTCCATGTTGGATTTCGCACAGCTCGACCCTCAACCCTCAACCCTCGAGCCGTCGCCTGCGCTGCGGCCAAGGTGCTAAGAGCCATTCGTGTCCGTCCCAATGCACTCACTTGAGCAGGGCGCTAAAGCTGCTTAAACTGGAGCCGTAGCTCGCTAGACTTTTGAATTCCTTGACAATTGTGAGTGCGAATGGAACTATGATTACCAAGAGAACTTCACGGTCTAGAGGTGACTGAGCAAACTGGACTTCGTCCTCGTTTATCTCGTATTTGCATAGATTAGTGGGATTTCCGAGTTTCGAAAGACTCCCGCTCACATCCTCGGCGCTAGAGCGAGACGCTACATAATTGCACAATATACACTACACTCGCTGGCTCTCTTCTGTGCGAAATGGCGCCATTATTAAGTTGTACATTGGCTCATGCTCGGGCTGTGGATGGCTCATACACAGGACTCTCAAATGGCACTGATGTCTGCTGGTCGTGTCTGAATGTCTGTTGCTAAACAACTGGGGATTGCTGACGGTGCGTGTGTTTGCACAGTGGTTCGAGTTTCAATCAAAGCATTTCGCGGAATTGTTGCAAAATGCTGAAACCCAACGCGTGGTTAGACAATGCAGTTAGCTAAGAACGGCAACTTTGTGACGAGAGCGATAATCCCTGCCTACGTTGAAGATAAAATGGATTTGCAGCTAATGGGTTTCTATGAAATAGCTGGACAAAGTAGTATTATAAAAGACAAAGAGAAAGAGAGAGAGAGTCGGATTTCATATGGCTGCCATAAAGTCTTAACTAAAATGTATCTGGGTCTAATGTAAGTCTAAGTCTAGCAAGTAAAAATTGATGTATTTACCATCAATCTCGATATTGTTAATGCGATTAAGTCATAAGAGCTTACGCTGTAAATAAACAAACTTTTAAGCTAGCAGTACAATTGTTGCACAGAACTTCCGTTGCCACTAATCCCAGTTGTACAGTGCAGGGCAGGGCTGCCCTGAACCCATTGAAAATGTAAAGTCGGGGTATATTGGTTTTGTGAAAATGTATGTAACAGGCAGAAGGAGGCGTGATAGACCCCCACAAAGTATATATATTCTGGAACAGAACGAGGAGCTGACTCGATCTAGTATTGTCCGTCGTCAGTCCGTTCGTCCTTCCTTCTTTCCGTCCTTCCGTAGGTCCGTCCGTTGAGACTACGACTTCAGATTTACTGTAAAAGCTCCTCTAATGAATTTGCACATTTTGCATACCTCTTCCCCTTCCTAGCTAAATTTGCAATAAATGTATTTCACACATACATTTGAATGTTATTATTACACTTTCAAAAGTTAATACAGTCAAACTAGAAAATGTATTCAATAATTGAGTTGCCATAGTAAAGTAAATTAAAATGTTAGCTCCTCGCCGGTTCAGGGTATCTTCTAGTCAAGCAGTCTCGACTAGAGCAGTCTAACTTGCTCGTTGTTGCTGTTGAGCGCGTAACTTCACTTGGAGCGAGCTGTGTAAGTGTGTGTGGGTGTGTGCGAGTAGCAAATATATTACAAGTTACTTTCAGGCTCTGGAAAATATGAGTTTACGGCAACAATAAGCGACACAGACAGACGCTCACGCACACACTCACGCGATAAATTGCGTGGAAAGCAGACACCAGTCTGCTGTTGGAGCAGACGTCACTTAAGTCGCTGTTCTGTAATTTCACGCAATTTCCATGTGTAGAGCCGCGAGCTAGTGACAAATTTGGCGGCGAGGCATGAATAATGTGGCAACATTAATCAGAGAGCAGAGTCGACTCGAGTCGGGGAGAGGCAAAGCGAGCCGAGGCGAGGCGAGGCGAGCCGAGTCGAGTGGAACAGTATGAACGACAGCCAGATTAGAGGCCACAAAGCGTGCAATCAATTGCTTGACTTACCTGAAAGCCAACCAGACTCCAGACCTCCTCCTCGGTGGAGAAGACACAGGCGGTGCCCGCGCGTCCATGATACTGATAGATCCTCACCGAATGGGCCAGAGCAACGGGTATAGCAGTTGTCACAATCGTTATCCAGGCGCACATGATGGCGCTGTGTGGGTGTCGACAAGGCAAACGAAAGCAAATGTCTCAGATAATTGATGTCCAATTAGTTGTTTTCTTAAATTCTAACGCCAGCTGTATATACACCGAATTGCTAATCAAGACAGCTGCTTATGGATAGTTTATTTATGCTTGAGCAACATAACATTTGCATAAATTTGTAGCAAAATATTTTCATTCCGAGAATTTGAAGCATAAGAGCTAAGAGCCTTAACCTTTAGTTACGGACGACTAGGGAGAAATTGTGGCTCAATTAGATTTGAATTGAAGGGATTTTATGGGGATGCCAGCCCAGAGCATAGATTGGCAATCGGAAAAACTGAGCCCAGGCTAGTCTGCTGAGTCTGAATCTGATTTGATTGTGCTTGGGCACATAAATGTCAGGGGCATCTAGCTGGAGGGGTCAATTGGGTCTCAGGCCAGCTGGCCCGAACTAATTGACGTAGTAACAAGTGCTATTCGAAGTGGAGTCGAGGGCCGATACTTACAGAGTGGCGTTGCGCTCGGTGCGTAGGGACATGCTGGTGACGGGATGCACGACGGCCAGGAAGCGATCGAAGGACATCAGGACGAGAGTGTAGACGCTGCAAGGCAGGAAAATACAACGAGCCGTAATGCGCTTGGCCGTAGCAACTTCGACGATGGCAACTCACCTGCAGTGGCATGTGACCACAATCATGTACTGCACAAATTTGCACCACAAATTGCCAAATGGCCATTCCGGCAGCACATAGTCGGTGGCCGTGAACGGCACGCAGAAGATGACGAAGAGTATGTCCGAGACTGCCAGGTTTATAATCAATAGGTTTGTGGTCGAGCGCATTTGTTGGTTAACCACCACCACTAAACGATGTTTCGACAAGCATGCAAATAAACAGAGATAGAGAAAGAGAAAGAGATAGGGAGAGAGAGAGAGAGGGAAAGATTGTATTTAGGTGAAAATTGCATTGTGTAATTATTTAGTAACATCTTCAGGTGCAAGTATCGGATTTTAACATTTGATTTATGACATATTAAACAAGGCTTTATGGTTAATTATTACTTGAAACCGAAGTGCGAAATTGAGATAAACTAAGATGGATCCTAATTGTATTTGCACTTTTAATTAACCCGTTCAGACGCCATGGCCCCCCTTGGACACACCTGAGGCATAATGACTTGCTTAACTTCTGACTTGCTCTATGCACGCAGTCGAGCTGCATGCGAAGGCCAAAGTTGTTGAGCTTGATCGACTACATTATATTTTTTTAGGTTTCAAAACCGCTATATTGAAATTAGACAAAAGGAGAATATGCTTGATAGGTTTAGATATGAGATAGATCAGCTTTGATCCATTTGTAAATGCGGATATTTAGACTTTAAATTTGAGTAATATTTCATATCCTGTAGTAATATTTTATACCCTGAGTAGAATATATATTTTAATAAAAAAATTATCTCAATGAATTTAGGAGGTCAATAGCAACTTAATTATCTAATTTTCAGTTCTCTCTCAAAGTAGCTAAAGTAGCTAAGTTTTTCCGATATTCCGATGTGCCAAGTCTGCCGTTTCAATAATGGCTTCGATATCATGTTTTGAGTGAAATAGTAATTCTAATTTCTACCTAAATTATCGAATTATTAATCGCTAGCTGCTGTAGCGGAAAAAGTAATATCAACAGTCGAACGGGCAGCTAGACAAAGCAGATGCAAAGCTAGGCAGATTTTTCTTTTCATTTTATATAAATAAATATTTATACAATATATGTTCCTATAAAAATCCTTTTTTGTACATATTGCTTTTGTTTCCAAATGAACATAGAGTATAATCAAACTATTTAAGCAAATACATTTTTTTAAACAAAAGCATATGTATCAAACTAGCTTCCCACAAAAGGAAAGTTATCTGTTTCTTCCGTTGAACAAGCCGAGGAAAATACTGTGGTTACTCAGACAAACTTTCAATTAAAAGCAAAATGCTTATATATAAAAGCTATCTTTTCGAGTACAAATATGGAGTACAAATAAAAAACTCTGGGATAAGTCGCTACAGAGTCACAGCTAAGTGGAAGAGCATTCATAAATTTAAATTATAAATTAACTTTGTTAAAAAACAAAGAGAGTTCAGTTGAAATAAAGAATACTCTTTTTTAGGTTCACAAAACAAATTTCTTTTTATAGCCTCTTAATAATCTAGCAAGACTCTTTAGAAACTCCCAGTTGGTCGAATATGGAATGAACTCTACTTTCACTTTAATCTGACCCTCGCTTTATCCCAGGGTATTTAGCGTTCGGCACCTGTTGCTTTTCAGTCAGCTTAGGCTCTGCTCCAACCGTAAGCCTTTAATTAGAGATTCTGGTGCAGGCTGCGTTGACAATTTGTTATATATTTGCTTTGATAATAGCATTCGGTGTTGTTCATCAATATGCGTGTTTGGCAATTAGCAGCTGCCTTGTTTGCATTCGCACGGCGTTCACAGCCTGGGCCCATATTTGCATTCAACTTCAGTTTCGCAAAAGCCAAAGCCAAGGGAATCGCATAGCTGCACGCACTTTGCTAGATGCCTAAGCTCTAAGTAAATTTGACAAGGAATTTGCAACGTGAGATGCGGTAATTGGTTTAATAGAAATTTATTCTCTGGCCGTAGACGAGCGCCAAATTAACTGGAATCAGCTCAGCTGTCCCTGCTTTGATGTGGCCGAAAATAATGAAACCTGAATCAGTTGGCAACTGCAGGCGGCAGCGGCTAAATGCCCTAAGCCAACTGGACTCCATTTGCTATGCATGAAATTATTTTATTAGTTTCAAATTATATTTTCGGGCGAATTGAACAAAAATCATTTCCGTTGAATTTACTATGAAGTGAACTGGAAAACTAATTACCAAATGGGATTTCGATAGCATTAAGTTATTAGCTTAGGCTACGGTATTTTCTGCATTCTGCATTTCGAAAAAGAATTGCCTTTTAAAGCGATGACATAGTAGGTTAAGGTCAGTATATAGGATAGAGGATAGATGGGAAATGATAGAGGATAAAGGATAAGGGATAAAGGATAGAGGAAAGGGGATAGATGGGAAATGATAGAGGATAAAGGATAAGGGATAAAGGATAGATGGGAAATGATAGAGGATAAAGGACAAGTGATAAAGGATAGAGGATAAAGGATACAGGATAAATGATAAAGAATAAAGGATGAAGGATTTAGGAAAAAGGATAAAGGATATAGGACATATGATATAGGATAAAGGATAAAGGATAATGGGTAATGGATAAAGGATAAAAGACAAAGGACAAAGGATAAAGGATGAAGGATTTAGGAAAAAGGATAAAGGATAAAGGATGAACGGTTAGGATAAAGGATAAAGGATAGAGCATATAGGATAAATGATAAAGAATAATGGATGAAGCATAGAGATTGGAGCTTGTAGTTTAACATCAAAAAACCTAAGCAAAAGTCTCGTCAAATTCTAGCTCACTAAATGCCAAAAAATAATATTGAATAGTTATAAAATAGGGCAAATGTTAAATTTATTTTATGTACATTAAATGTTAGACTGACATTAGTTTCAAGAACTGTTAAAACAGGATTGAAATAAATCAGAGGCTGAAAAGTGCGGACTAATAACAACTGCATTTGGTAGGTTGTCACAGAGGCTTAAATTCGCAGCAAGCTATGCACAGAGACTCTAACATAACAACAGTACTTGAAGAAATCTCACAGTCCCGCACTAGACACTTAAACAGACGAGAAAAGCATCAAAATTGCTTCGCTGCCAACCTACAACAGTAGACAAGAGTGCACGAGTACCTAGACTAATGCGATTACATCCTCTAGAACTTCCCTTCGGAACGTTCTAAAATTAAATTAATCACTGCATATTAGCTTACATTTACCTGTTACCCACCACGAGCTCTACAACAAAATTCGCTTAATGACATAAAGGTAGTGGAAAGTAAATGGGAATACAAACGAAAAACAAACTATCTTCAGAATGTCTAAATAGAGGGCACTTCTTTTAGAGTTTTACAACTTTGAGTTAGCAAAATTGCTTTATTTGACAACTCATTTAATAGTTGATGGTTGCTTTTTGTTGAGTTTGGCTTGACATTTCATTAGGAACAGACTTAAATGTTACACATTGTTAAAATTTGTTATCATACTATTGTTTCTGTTACACTTTTAGTGTACTTCGACCACTTTTTGAATCACTTGAATTCCATAGTAATAATAATAGCTTTTGTAAGAGCAGCATTTGCGGTTACATTTGTAAGAGAGGGAAGGTCGTTCTCTGTGTGTTCCTTCTCAATATACTCGCTCCCCCTATGTGACATTGATTCATTGACGTTGTTGCACTAATTGTGAATACTTATATCAAAGGGAGAACCCCGCAAATTGCGTTTGCAGCGAAGCATAGTTGCTTGAGCAGTTTACAAAGTGATATGCATCTTCATCATATCGATACTATAAGTAACATATACAAAGTATCTTATAGGTACCAGACTAGCGAAAGGTATGCTAGAAGAAGTGATGGATTGAGTTGAGGTAGCACACTGGCAGGTTATTCAGTCAGTGAAAGATAAGTTAAGAGTTAGTAAACGAAAGCAAACTTGCATCGCTGAAGACAACAAATTACAATTTCTATGTATGCTCAGCTTAAGTTTAATAATGATTATATTGTATTCTTTATTTTATGCAAAGGACTTTTTGTTAATATAACCAAAATTATTTAATTTAAGTTTTAGTTTTCCTTGAATAAATATATATTTTCAATCTTTTGAAAGCCTCAATCATAACTTTAATCAATGCAGCTAACATTGTCCTATGCATGAATCTTCCTGTTTTTCGTCTTCCATAAAGTCAACCCAATCAACTATTTTCCTACCTTATTCAAAAAATCCGAAGTAATAAAAACCTTCAAACAAGGGACTTTTTGTAACTTTTGTATTTTTTCTCTATTTTTCCTAAGGAATATACTTCAAAGAAATTGCACCCTATCTGATCACTCGATGTCATGATATAAACTATCAAAAGTTGGTCGTAAATAGCTGCGCTGATCTGTGACCTGTGACAATCTTCTTGGTTGTCAAAGGAGAACGGTATCGCCACTGCCCAATCACTGCCATTTCCTGTCCTCGCCGTGCAGTTACACCGCGCCACACCCCACGCCCCAAGCCCAGCGCTCAAGTTTTTTCTGCCAATTACGCGCAGAGAAAGACGAGCTGTGCAAACTTAAAGTGACTGTAGCTAAATGTGAAGTCGAAGCTGGAGCTGTAGCTGGAGCTGGAGATGAAGCCCCTTTGTTCTCGAGCCGGTCCTTGCTGGGCTCTTTGTTGCCGCTTCCTCTGCTGCGCAGCGCCCGCTGCTGTCGTTGTTGCCCCAGCGAAAGCCACTTGCAATTAGCCAAACAATTTATGTTTCTCTGTTCAAAAGTAGCGCAGCGGATAAATTCTATAGAGTGTGCAGGGTGGGGCTGAGGGGCTCTGTATTGTCGCTGTCACAAAAGTTGCCTCTTGGCGCGCATGCAAGTGCGGGGACGGCATGCATGATGCGAACATTTCAATGGATTGATGGGGCATGCTGACAACGAGTGAGTGTGTGTGTGTGTATGTGGGTGTGTCTCTCTGCTTGGGTGGGCGGTTTGTCTGTGGGTCACCAAAAGTGCAACGTGACGAGCAATTTTTGGCAAGAGGAAATTTCGCCAGGCGAAGCCAAATAAAATAAAGCTGTTTATGCCCTGTACACTTTATGATAACAATGGCAGGCATTGTGCTCATTGATATGATAAGAGTCGAAGATGAGGCTATGAAATAGCTAGAGTAACTGTGGATAGTTGGCACGAGATATGTCAATCTAATCGGAATGAGAATCATATGATATCAATAGAGCTGAAGGCTAGAGAGTGAGGTCTATTGAGAAAGGCAGCTCACAATTGCTCTTCTTAGTATTATTCTTACAGTTCATAGAATCCAGTTCAATAACGTCAGAGAAACTCCTGAAATATGTCCTTATATCTGTCATAATCATGACATATATCCGTATATCTTACAAAATAGTCTCATAATCTCTGCTTTACCTTAAGTAATATCTTCAGATTCCCTCAGCAGCTTAACGTCCAATGCAGGGTAACTGCTAGTCGGTCAGCCTTGCCGCAGCTTATCCGTCTTACGTACTTATTGTTGATGTTTTGACTTGTTGTTTGTTGTTATTGTTCACATTGCTGCTGCTGCTGTTGCTGTTGCCGCAAATCAATTTCCTTTGAAACATATTTAGCACAGGATGTTGGGCGGCAGGAGGCGGAGCCGGAGGCGTTGTGCGCCCAGTGCGGGGGCAAAAAATAAATAAAAAGTGACAGCAACAGCAACAGCAACGGCAGCAGCAACAGCAACTGCAAAAGTGGCAATAACATCAACAGAAAAGTCACAAAATTTGAACAATAAATACAAGTTGCCCAGGCTGGGGGCCCAGTTGCCACGTGTGGCACAAGCTTGATTTCGCTTTTATATTTTTTATATGCTGAACCCATTGCGAATGCTATTTCGGGCCGTTATGGCACGATAGAGTCGTAGTAGTGGCCGACCCGATAAAGCAGCTGCACTCCTATAAAAGATGACGAGTTAGATCGAGCTATTCGTCATGGTCATGGTAGATTCTAGTCGAGTACTCCCGCTTCGAGCCAACTCTAACTCGTTTTCGTTTTACGACTTAGTTATGTGGAGTAGTTGAGCCAGGTGTAGTGCTCATCTTGAGTGCTTGAGAGATGTGGGAAAGCGATACGAAATGGAAATGGGTGTATTCGTATTGGCATATTGGCATTGAAATGCCTATTTGTGTCTCTCTCTGAACTGATCATATATATTTTTAAATATTGTGGACAGAACTTTTTAATATAACAATAATAATATAACAAGAATAATTAAAAACTATAAATAAATGAGAAATATAACTATATTTGCTTCAATTTAAAATGAGAAAATTGGAAAGTTTCGGGAACTTTGTGCATTTTCACATTTTGTTCTTCATGAATATCTATTTTGTTTCAAGATCATTCTTATCAGCTATACAGTTATATCAACATTTATAGTTCATTGAAAATCTCTACATTTTTTATAGTTTTACAAGAAAAACTTTCTATATTTAAGCTTAGATATGGATACCCTCTACCAACAATTTTCAGACTATCTATAAATTGGTTCTACATATGTATATATATAAATACATACAAAGCATAACTAATTAAGAATAATTAAGTCTCAGCGGACTTAATTACAGTGAAAATCATATACAATGAATGATATATGTCTTTTTTTTGTTACTAGATCTTTTCTAGGCTTTGTCCTTACCCAACAATGATCTGGTAAGGACAAAATGTAGCAAAATTGTATAGCTTCAGATCTAAGATACAGATACAAAGTTTGGCTATAAAATTCTTTTATAGACATCCACATGAATGCTATATTGAGGCCATTTATGCAAGTATGCATTACTCATAGTCAGTGCTGCCAATTCTGCGGCACCTTAAAGTTCAAGAGAAACATTTTAATAGAACTAGAAATAGTTAAATTTGAATCTGATAAGCAGAAATTATTTATTGGGCGATCGACGATGATCTATGGACAACTATCGTTTGCAATAAATGCAATGCTGTTGAAGATAAAAAATATATGTTATTTAATATAGCTATATTTCCCGCTAACTGTACTTTCACATTACTAAAACACCAGAGTTGGCGGTAAGATTGCCAAATGGGCAGCACTTCTCATAGTTGCGGCGCTGAGGTCAGCTCGGCATCAGCACAGAAGTTGCGTAAGTGCGTAGTTTATGCATCTGTTCTGCGAATGTGGCTGAGTGCATCTGAATGAAGTTATTTATACTGCAGAACAGAAAGATTTTGTGCTAGAAACAGCAACTTTTGGCATGGCCTGAGATAGTTGTTCCAAGTTGAGAACTGGCGAGAGAAAGTTTGCCCTAAAAATGACTGTGCTTTAATCAATTGTTGGCCTCTTATGGCCTATATATATATATACGCCTCAGAGTGCTCTGCTGGAATTTATTGAGGAGTTCACGACCATTCTGAACATCAAATACATCGAGTATAGGGATATATATAGTATAATAAATATTATAAAATATATGAAAAACATAGTCAAATTACACTTAAGTTTTTATAGCTTGAACCCATTGAAAATGGGAATTCAGGGTAAATGATTATGAGAACGCAGCGATTTCTTAAGCCACAAAAGCTAGAGACTTGAAATTCAAAATAAATAAATATATAAAAGAAGCGTATAATGAATAGACTCTATCTGTTTCGGAGGATGCAGGGTATCTCCTAGTCTAGCAGTCCCGATTGGAGCACTCTTAGCTGTTATATATGAATTATTTTCAATTTTATTGCTCTTCGTAGCGACATTCAATCTGGGTCTGCCTGTCTGACACTAAGAGACACTGCAACACGAGTCATTGCAACGCATAAGTTCAAATTTAACCTTTACAACTCAAACATCAAACTCTAAAATGAATTGTCTAAAATTAGTTGCTCATAATTGTTTCTTTGCCATATTGTAATATAATAAATTTGAAAAGGAAGCATAAATTGATGAAAGGCCAGGCCAGCAGGACTCTATTGACCGTAAATGGACAGAGCACTCTCATCCCTTTGTTGACTGTTGCTGCTCGGTAAATGTCAGTTATTTGCCGGAAATACCAATTAATATGTATATTTACAGGCAAAAAGAGCATACGCATACACATGCACGCACTCACACACCCTCACTTACACCCACACCCTGAGTGCTTCCGTTGCTGATAACAAGTAAACCGTTATGACTGACATTTTGCGGACAAACGGTGAAAAAAAGGGCCGGGTCGAAGGCATCTATGAGTGCTTCGGACCCTGGAACTGGCGCTGAGCTAAAGGTAAAGTTTTATGTTGCTTGTTTTACAAAATAATAAAGTGTAGCATAATTTATGGCGCAGGCGGCTGAACAAAAAAATGTATCTATACCAGGGGAAAGGGCGGAAGCCGAAGCGAGGCTGAAAGCTGAAAAAGTTCTTCAAGCGCAAAAAGCGCTGTTATTTAATGCCACGTTACACACGCATACACACACACGCAGACACACACTCAGGCACACACACACATAGGCACACACACACGCACATACAAATTGAAGCAGCGTGAAATCAAATAAACAAATAACCAGACGTTGCTCCAGCATATGTGTGTGTGCGTGTGTGTGTGCCTGGATGTCTGCTGGGCCATTTTTACAGCTTGCCATATAAATTTTGTTTTTTTTTTATGGATCTTTAATGTCACTTTAATGTCATACATTAGGCAAAGTATCGATGCATTGCAAGTGCTGTGTGTGTGTGCTCCGTGCTCTAGCTCTAGCTCTAGCTCTAGCTGGGGCTGGGGTCGGAGCTGAAGTTAATTCATGTAATCCTTCAATTTATCTTAAGCAGAACTTTGCAAATCACAGCTGCAAGCATCTGTGAGGCCATCAAGGCCCATAAAATACGGCGCAAATACTAAAAGCTTACGTAATTGACTGCAATCGGATGGACTTTGCGTAAAATCAGGTTTCATAATTAGGATATGTAAAGAAGCTCTAATGACTTGATAAAGAAATAATAAAAACAAGTTAGAATATGGGTATAGAAAGGCATTGACGGTGTAGAGTCTTGTGGCTCAAGATTGAAGTGGAAATATTTTGAGTTAAGACTTTTTTTTGGGCTTCAAGAGAGCTCATCGTTTTTAAAGGACAGACCATAGGCTTGGCGGATGAGAGTCAGGGACATCGCGTAGACTATAATTACAAACAGAATTCCAGAGTAGGCCAATTAAGTACCTCGAGAGACTTGCTAACTGTATACTAGACTTACTCTAGACTAGACTAACTCTGGATTAGACTAACTTTGGACTAGACTAACTCTGGACTAGACTAACTTTGGACTAGACTAAGTCTGGATCAGATAAACTCTAGAGTAGTCTAACTCGCCCAAGTAGCTTTGGCTAGTCGTCTAGTTGCTGCAGCGTAAAAATCTGCCCGTTCTAGAACTTGCGAAAGCTGAGACCATATATTACTGGGTCTTTACCTAATATATTAGAAATATCCCAATGTCTTCTAATTTTTTTGTTCCCTAATTCTGTGTATGTATTCTGTGTTTGTTTCATTTTATAGTCCTAAAAAGTTAAGAATTAAGTTGCCCAAAAGGTAGTAGCACTTCTCTGTAAATATTTCAAAAATTAAACATATTTTAATTTACTTTTCTCATTAAGACAAAGCTTAGAGCTGAAAAGATTCATCATAAAATTCAAATGCCAACTAACACGTCCATAAACGAGAGAATTCATCAGGGAATTGCCATAAAGTTCCTTAGAGCTTTGCATTGAACATAAAAGTGATTGAGGAGCGAGCTTTAATTAGTAATTAAAATATGTCATAAAGCTAAAAGCTTTTTAAAAGAGCCAGCAACAGTTCATTACGGCCATCTTTTTCGAGACAATTATGGGAATAATTGCTGCAGTCATTGCATTTGAACGATTCGCGTAATTAAATCATGTTCTAAAATCACAGAGAATGAGAGGAGAAGAGAGAGTAAAATAGAGAGAAAATGAGCATAAAATGTATTTAATGGGTAACACAAAGGATCCACGTTGAATACATTTGACAAACGATATATCCAAATGAGACATAAATTGAATGCAATTAAAACTTAACTGGGGCATTGAGACGGGGCTGTCTAATTGTTTTTAGCAGCTGCCTCTGGCAGTGCTCTACGAGCTAATTGAAGTGTGTTGGGCATAACAAGGCTTTCAAATGCATAAATAATTGCGTTCGAGGCTCAAGGCCCCCTCGCACACACACACATACACATATATGCATGGCTGGGGGCTATAGATAGGAGATAATCGCAAGGACCCTTTGTTTGACGGTCAAACAAGTCCGGCTCTATTTATAGGACGCCATGCGATGCATGCGAACATATTGCGCAGCAGACTCAGGACGATTAATTTAAATTTTCGTAAACTTTGTGCATGTTTCTTATGCCCGCCCGCACACACACACGCATCCTGTCCTGCTCTGTGTGCATAAGGATATCCGGTCGCAAATAATGAGACCCACAGATAAAACACAAGTTCTGCTTGCCAATTGGTCGACTGCACGACTTAAGACACATAAGCCTCGAGTGTTGTTCTTGGCTGCCTTACAGCAGCCTCGCACAGAGCTCCACAGTCGAATGCCAGGTCGGTCAACGGCGCCTTCGGCTGTCGCATTATTTGTCATACAAGACGCAACCTAAGCAAATAAACATCTCATGAGTTGGTCTGATTTGGGCAGGCCACGATTTAAATAACTTCCCGCCCATTTACTACACTTTACAGTTCAGCTTTATAATCGGGAATTGAGTCGCTTGGTTAAGCACGAATCCTTTACTTTTTTTAACAAATATATTTCTCTGTATAAGACAATATGAATTTCAGGTAGCCTTCGATATTGAGAGTATAAAAGAAAGTTTATAAAAGGAAAAAACTAAATTTGATTTTCGTAAATATTTTTGAAGACTTCAAAATTTAAAATAAATTGAAGTTAAATGAATGGAGTTGTTGAATATGGTATATATATATTAAACAAAAATAATATTGATATACAATATATAAATTAAATTATATTAAATATTGATTAATATGAGTAGAGTCTATTTTCTAAGTTTCCTAATTTTTGACTGGCTTCTAATATAGCTGCTAATACAATTGTGAGGCTGAGAGCTTACATAGAGTTGACGTACAAATATTATCCGAGTAAATATCACATCGTGAGAGAGAGAGAGAGAGAGAGAGAGAGAGAGAGAGTAAGACATTGATAGTTGTTGCAGATCGTTTTACCTAGCGTTGCTCAGTGAGAGCGAGATGGCTAGTCATTCCAACAGGCTCGTTATGATTGTCAGTGGCGAATAGAGAGCGATGGGACTTCGTTATTAAGAGCCATTATAAAAGTATAAAATTAAAATGGAACGCGACCAAATCGGCGCAATTCAGACATATAACACATAAATAAGCTCAAAAAATCAAATTTATATTCCACTCTTTACAGACAGTAGTACATCAGATTGAGACTTAGCTTTACTTTATTGTATGTATTTTACCAACACAGAACTTTTTATTCAAAAACTAAAAAATCATCAAGAATTTCTTAAAGCTCTTAAGTTTTCATGCTTTGTATTTACAGTAAATTAAATTTACTTAGCAAAATTAAAATGCTCCATTTAGGCATCGAAACAACAAACAATAGTTGCTTCGCATACTTCTCTTCTCAGTTAACCACTTTTCACCCTCTTTTCAAGCTTTGATTATTTGTATTGGGATCCTTAGATGGCTGGCTCGAAACAAGGCCTTTATTCTATCTTTGTTGGCAGTAACCGTATCCGATTCATTGTCATCATCATCAGCATCACCAGCACCATTGTTATTATACCCTTTCACATTCAACTACTATTTCAATCAATCACTAAGACTCCCGAGTTCGCCACATTTCCTGAAGCTCGTGGAAACAAGCGAGACTAAAAATAACACAAAATTTAAGTAAATAAATAAAATAAAAGACAAATACCTGCCTTCAGCACTGAATTCAACTGTTTTCGACAACAGCTCCGCATGCAGAGGCAGTCAAACAACACATTTTACGAGAAGTTGCTGCTGAATCTGTATTGAATATGGCCACATAGTTGTGGGCAAGGCCGTGGGTAAGTCTTGAGTCCATATGCCAGCTGAAGCCCTCAAAGGTATGGCCAACACCTAGCGACAGCCAAAACGAGGCCAACGATGTAGCCATATGGCCAGAGCAGAGGGTGTGCATACGTTGACAAAAGCCGGGCCAAAAGGGAGCAAAGACGTGCTGAAAACTATGGCAACAAGATGCACTAGTGTCTGTGTGTGTGTGTGTGTGTGGGGTGGGGTGGGGTGGGGCCAAAGCGCACAAAGAGTCAGTAAATAAAGCGCACCACAATTAGAAAGCGTCCGAAATACGCATTCGCTTGAAATTTAACCTAATTAAGGCCCTAACGAACCACAACTGCAACTTAACAACTGCAATTTATGCATACGTTTGTGCCTTGTGGCACTCCGTTACAAAATAAAACTAAATGTAAATTAACAAAGCAAATCCCATTAGGCTATATTTGAAGCCAAATTGCTGACTTTAATGTGTGCCCTTGCCCCGGGCAGAAACTGAGAAATGCTCTGCAGAGAGTGACTCAGCTAGAGCGATACAATTGTCGATAGCGATATTTCAACGGGGCATAAAGCTCTCGAGTGTTTCTAATTTTTGAAATAACTAATGGAACTTGCCATTTTATTGATAAATCATATTGAGTCAGGTAAAGGTTTGGCAATAATATAGAATATTTATCGAGTCGATTATAATCTACAAAATGTGTTTCCATTTATGATATTATTAATATATATTAGAAATTGACAACATGTTATTGTAATCAATATATATTAATACATGGAAAAGAGGGAGGTTTCTCACTGAAGAACTCTTATTAATTTTTATTTATATATTATAATATTTTCTCTAATATAATATGATGAAAATCCACTTTCAAATCTAAGATCTGCCAACCCACGAACGAGGGTCAGAAGAAGACCCAAACGACACCACCCTCAAGACCTACCTAACCGGGTCTTGACACAAAAACATTTCGTTGAAAAAAAAATCTAGATTATTATATTTACTCTAATATTATCAGTGAAAATAAAAGTAAGCATACTGTAGTCGACTGCTTAAAACTCGTTAGTTCAAAGGTAGCTTAATATTTTTTGGTAAGTCTCAAGAGGGAGTGTAGTAGCTAAAATTTATAACATAAATTTAAAGCTGTAAGATTTACTGTAAAACTGTATTATATTTGCCATGCTAAGAAATTTTGGAGCAAATTTCATCTTCAGATTTTTAGGATTGGCTTGTCTATACGATTATATATTCCAAATTTTAATTGGAAATAATATTTTCCTATTTTTACCATTATCTCACATGCACTATATCTTTTTGATCTTGCATTGTCAAATATATATTCCCAATTTCTGTAGACTCTAGTCTCTCTAGTCTAGTCCAGCATTGTAACTAATATTATTTTCTTAACTAACATAATTTCAGATGCAGTATATCCATATTTTTTTCGCTATCAATTGACGTAATGGGATAATCTGAACGCTCTACCAGGTCTCTGGTATATATACCAAGCTGCAAGTCTCTTTCGTTTTTACTCAATACGAATCAGAACCAATAAACTCTTTCCACTCTTTCGATTCGTATAAAAAGAGTTTAAATGGTAAACATAAAATGTGAATTGTATTGCTTGATTCAGTATTTCATTAAGATTGAGTTTGAGTGCGGCACGCGAGTTGATGAAAAAGGTGTAAAACCTTTTGTCTTCTGCGCTGAGATGAACAGATGCTGGCACACGAAAATTGCCTTATCAGAGCTGCTCGCTGTGCCTTGCGCTGCTCAAGCTCTCCGACTCGCAGTGCTGCTTTGCATCAGACACTCATATGGCAGACATACATTGCATTGAAAAGTAAAACAATAAAACTGTACATGGCCCATAAAATGGCATAAATATGACGAAGCTGGCGAGGAGCGGGCGCAGGTGGACATCGGGGGACAGCCTGAGGACTTGCCCACGCACGATTGCCATTCCATTGTGTGCATAACGTCTGCAAGAGTATGAGTGCGTGGGCGAGTGTGTATATGTGTGTGCGTGTGCTGTCCACATGGGCATTGTTTGGTACACGTGTGCGCTTATTGTTTTTGTTGCCTGCTTTTAGGCGCTGCGCTCATTGCTGGTTATAAATTTTATCACTGGCAACGCAGTAAAATAAATTTGTGCACCGCCTTGTGGATTTGTGTAAATTTGCACAGCGCCAGCCAATACAATATAAATACACATACATGCATAAATATATGCGTATATATATGTGGATATATATAGATGTCACATCAGCATATGCCATATGCTGCCTCAACATTTCGCTCGTCGCCTTTGTTTATTTATTCCTTCCAGCACAATTGCAGTTGTGCACGTGTGCGTGTGTGTGCGGCTGTGTGTGGGTGTGTGCGGGTGTGTGTGCAATTGACAAGTGTCACAGCTGTATCTTAAGTGTTGGTTCAATGGCTGATCTAGCTCAACGTCACATTTTAAGCTGGCAATTTGAGTTTTCAACTGACTCAAAATTTGATCAGGAATGTGGAGCTTAAAGCACGGGATAAATTCTGGTAGAATAGGTTGAGTTAAGGCTGACTGCAATACGTGTGTGTGTGTGTTCTTATGTTTGCCCGTATTCATGCTTGCTTCCATATGCCAAACGAACACAGAGTTCATTTTGCACATTGCCCTTCTTTGCGATTCTCATGTATTCAAGTAATGACAGCTGCTTGTCTTGTTCTAGTTAAACATAGGCTGCAAGTGTCTAAAGTGTCTAGAAGCCAATCTGAGCTGAAGTGCTCCAGGGTTCATTTTGTACACGGCAGATATGCCAATGCATGCGTTCAGTATGAGAGCTGCCAATGAAATCCCAATGCCAATAACATTGCCCTGCACAGGAAGCCCCTGCTTCACTGCATACTTTTGGTTGCTGGACCAATGGGTGGTGCAAAAGTCCGCTTGCACTAGAGGTGACAGAGTGACTGGATGTGCCACTGGGACTCTCCATTTCCAATGCTAACAAGTAAGAAAACTCTAGTCGGGCGTAACCGACTAGGGTATACCCTGAGCCTCGTCGATCCTGGGTTTTCCAATACACTTATATTTAGCGAAAAATCATACAAAAATTTCAAGTTTAAAGCATTTTTTTCAAAAAACTGACATTGGCGAGGTTTGAACTTACGTTAACTAAGCAACGCGCATCACCTCTACCAACAACGCCACTCCACTGTCTTGGAAAGTGATGGCAAATGTAAACTAAAGCAGCAGCTGATAATTCAACAAAATTCAAACGTAATTTGCGATTCTTCGAATCGACTAGAATGCACGCGTTTGTATGTGTGTGTGCAAGTGCGTTCGCTTGGCGCTGCTGCAGCGTGTTTTTGCAAAGTAGCCAAATGTTTTGTTTAATAACTTTTTTGCTATTTAACGGATTTCAATGAAATTTTCGGCATATGATCAACATATTCCATGGGCATATTTGTCAGTTTAGTAAAAGTGCCAACTCATTCGCATTTTGGCTATATTTGAGACTGAACTTCAATTGGGGAAAATTTGGGGCCGGTATCCAAAATATAACAAAATTCGAAATTGCATAAAATACATATAAAGCTAAATATAAAATTTGGTGTCTCTAGCTTAAAAGATGGGCGAGATAGAATTTTATAACTGAATTTCGATAATGTTTTTATTCGATAACAAAAAAACGAATATATTTATCGATTATCGAAAATAAACTCGATATGCGCGCTGTATATAGGGATCTACAAAAAAAATTTCAAGTCTCTAGCTCTTCTGAGAGCTGAGATCGACGCGTTCATACATACGGACAGACGGACGGACGGACGGACGGACGGACGGACGGACGGACGGACGGACGGACAGACAGACGGACAGGGCCAAATCGATTTCTCTTGTCGTCCTGATCAAGAATATATATACTTTATGGGGTCTGCCACGCCTCCTTCTGCCTGTTACATACATCCAACAAAAACATTATACCCTGATTTCCCATTTTCAATGGGCTCAGGGTATAAAAAAAGTCAAATATCTTTATGACATCTTGCTGGAAGGCAGACTTTTAAAGCCCACATAAACTCAGCTGACCACAATGTGCAAAGGCAAATGTGAAAATCTGAATTGAGTGCAGAGAGCCTCTGGCAAGCAAGTCGCCATTCACAGGGTAACCTCCCTATATGGAATACATTTATGATTAAAGATGCATTTGCTGGGTCCACTTATTATGTTAGGCTTAGAGCTAAAGACGCAATAGAGTCTATGACAATGAGCTGCAACAAATTGAACTGACTAAAATACAATTAAAAGTGCTTTAGTCGAGAGTGCTCGACTAGGTAATATTCTGCGAGCAGACGAAATTCGAATCATTTTGCGCTTTTTTTATATATTCATCATAGCATACATACTGCGCATGGGCTTCATTGTGGAAATGAACTTCTCTTCTAGATAGCCTTTCTCAATTAAATTTAATGGGAAACTTAAATGGAAGATCGAGAGTCTCCAGCTTTTACGAAATCAAATGATCGATAATAATAAAGTAGAATAAAGTAGAGATAAAGTAGAGTTATTGCGAAAAATTAAGATATATTAAGGGTATATAAGAAAGTTATCCTAGACATTATTCTAACAAGATGTTTCTTTCTGCTCATTTTGACCTCGTTTTATATCTCCTCTTAACCATCAAATTGATTGTATTATAATAGAATATTTGCAAATTGAATGTGTACATTGAGCATTCTTTTAATTTGTATGCATTTTCAATTTTTTTAGGTATAATAAATTGTATTATAATGTTAGTTTATCAACTAATAATTGCAGTAAAACTAAAAACACTTAGGTAAAATTTCAAGTCACAAATTTGTAATTTGGAGCACACAAGGAAGGCTCTGATTTTATGTAGTGCTATATAGATTTCTATATATATATTTTTACTCAGTCTTGAACGATACTTCTCAAGTGCAGTACCTAAAATTTTATATTTTTTATTTAAAAAAATTTGTGAAATATTGTTTCATGAATGCAGTCGGCACGAAGTCCTCCGGGAGAAGTATTAGAGGAGAGCCAACATAAGACGTTTATGACAAGCAAGCTGGTTGATGGTAAAATTGAGTTAATTTAGGTAAGCTTTCATATCGCAAATTTGTAATTTAATTCACACAATTGATTTTGTGTCTTTCTATATAGGTTTATATTTATATAGTTTCACACGGTTTCAAGACTTTTATATTTTGTATTTAAAAAATCGGTTAGTTTTTATTTTGTAAATGAGTTGGCACGAAGTCTTCCGGGCGAAGTGTTCAAAGACAGCGAACTTAAGACGTTGATGAAAAGCAAATTAGTTGAAAGAATCCGTAACTTTACTTTGCCTCAAGAGTCATTAAAGCGGTTGATGAATGCGCATAATAAAATATATATGCAGTAAAATTGAAAGAACTTGGGTAAGATTGCAAATCACAAACATTTGTAATTTTCTTCACACAATTGATTTTGTGTCCATTTGTATACATTCGACATATATAGTATCTCTCAGTCTCGAACAAGACTTTTGGCCGCGTCAAACCTGAAACTTATATATTTTGTATTAGAAAAAATTGGTGAAATATTATTTTCAAAATGCAGTCGGCACGAAGTCTTCCAGGAGATTTATCAGAGTATAGCGGACCTAAGACGATGCTGACAAGCAAACTGGTTGACAGAATCCGAAACTTTACCTCGTCTCTTGAGTCTTTGAAGCAGCTGGAAATGAACTCTCGTAAAAAGTATAAATGGATCCGGTATGCGGATTGCCAGAGCCAGACATTGTTCCGACGCAAGATGCGAGATGCCCATCGCTACCGAATGCGCACCATATGGGAGGACGAGTACTGGGTGCCACTTAAGCGTTGGAAGCTGCAGACCCACACTCGGAGCAGTGAGGCAATTGTTGATGAGAACGATGAGGAGGGCGAGAACTTAAGGAAGAGTGAAAGTGACTGTGGCAGCAACGAGACGGGCGGATCGAGCGAAGGCAGCAGCAAGGAATACGACGAGTTATACTGCGAGGATGAGTTTGGCTGGGTTGTTGACAGTGACTCATCCGCTGACTACTCCAATAACCAGCAAAAAAACAGAGAGTACTTCGACTATGAGGACGGCGCGCCCAACTATGAATATTACGAATATAGCGATTCGGATACAAATGTTGAGCCCAAGGACAGTTTCGATTCTGATGAAGAATTCGAAGCGATTGAAGCTCTCATATACAATGAGATGCTGAGGGAAAGCCAACAGCGTTTAGTAAGATATGTCGGCTTTGAAGATGTCACAGATCGCGTTCCGTTGTTCGATGCCCAAGAGCCGAACCCACCGTTAACCATAATAGAAATATTTGAAAGCGAAGAAGAAAATCTAAATCAATCTGAAGAAGAGCCGTACCTACCGTTAACCATAACAGAAATATTTGAAAGCGAAGAAGAAAATCTAAATCAATCTGAAGAAGAGCCGTACCTACCGTTAACCATAACAGAAATATTTGAAAGCGAAGAAGAAAATCTAAATCAATCTGGAGAAGTCTTGCAGTCAAAGCCGACTTCAGACTCAGCCAAATCTTCACAATTGGAGCAGGATTGGTTCCTTGAAGTGAATTGGGACCAAGAAGAATTAGCTAAATATTTTGATGAAATATCGGACGACGATTCTACACCTCGACAAGTAGAATCCTCTGAAACAGTTCCAGAGAGTGAAGGGGACTCTGACGCGACTCTGCAGGCGGAAAGCGAGTCGGAAAGAGATTTAACATCCAATGAGACGAAGGAGCCAAACGAAATCATGACGCTAACGGACCTATTGACTGCGCGAAACCTTACGGCAGAGGACATAGATAACATTGACTTCGACCACCTGGTCCAGTATGTCCAGCAGCGTTCTGGGAGCACTTTCAGACTGAACAACTTTTACCAGGCCGTTCGCCTTCCCATCTATACGCCATTTGCGCTAAACGCTAATGCCGTCAGACTTGCAGTCGGCCAGCGCTTCGAGGTGGATCTGTCAACTGAGCCCTCTATGGCGGACATCGTGAATTTCTTTGCCTATATGAGCGCCACCGGTGATCCGCGCTCCGATAACATACTACGTGTCTTGGCGGAGAAGCATGACCGAAGTATATCCCGCAGGCTTCCACGTCTACACTGTAATTGCGTCAAGACAGATTTCATATGGATTTTGTGCTCCTTCTTCTGTGTTGTGGTCGCGATTATAGACTATATATTATATACGCAATGGAAGGCCGAACAAGAGAGAAGGCGTTTTTATTTCTTCTAAGCTTCGGGCTGTGAAGACCTTCAAATACGAAATTACATCTGTTTTAAAGTGTTTAGAGTTTTATTCAATTACATTTTCCGTTGGACTTGAGTAACTGAAGCTTGTAACAGGAATCCAAAAATGGATAGACGAACAGATTTTGCTTGAATGAGTGTATAACTGTTGCAAAATTCGAAAAAAAATCCGGAAGCACAGCTAAGCAAATGAATTATGCAAATGAAAATATTATATAATTAAAAAAAAAAAAATTATTCCACAAATCTAATTGATTCGTGCAAAGCAAGCTGCAAAAGGCCATTAAACTCTGGGATATTCATGAATAAATCAGGAGCTGGGCATACATTGTATTTTAAGAGCTGCTTTATAGACAGACATATATGTATATTTGATTGCGATCATTCGTTGCGTTTTATCTCTGTTCTGAAGTACGTGGTATAAAGATAAGAAGCAATTGGAGTGTGAATTTTTAAGAGCGGAAACATTGTTGTCCTGAGCAATAAAAGCCAAAGTTGAAGTGTAAAGTGAAAGTTGGTTTTATGTGTATGGGAATTGTTGAGCCGGAAACAGAAGTACTACAAATTGCTAGTCAACACTTGGGCCTGTGAATTAGACAACATGCTTATAAGTCTATATATACTTATGCTACCTGATTATACTACTTCCTGGATTATCTGATAAGTTAACTCTCTAGTTCGAGCATCAGTGAGTAACTAAAATCGTTTGATTAGTGCAGATATTCCTGCAAAAGTCGAACGACGTATGAACCATATAGTGAATAGATAAATTCATAAATTTCTTTTTAAGCTAACTCAAAGCTACTTAAGGTAGTTCAATAATTAATTTTAAGATATGTTGCTTAATCGACGTGCTCTGCACCATTCTTTAGCACAACTTGAGTAGCAAATGCAATACGAAAAATGTCTATGCTTCCACATATTCTCTCACCTGCATTGCATGCCCGTTTAAATTAAGAATCTAAGCAGCTTTTCATTCCAATGAAACCGAAATTAAACGTTAGATGTCCTGAACGGAGCAGTTCAAGAGCAGCGCGAACGTTGCCCCAAAAAGTAGGCTATGTTTTTGTTGCTGTTCATTCAAGTTGAATGCGGCGACGAGCAAACCAACAACTGCCGACAGTACTCAGCGCTGCTTAGTTAAATGTGCGGTGTCTGCTCTACACACACGTACACACGCACACACACAGACACGCACACACATGGAAAAACAATAACAGCAGTTGCTATAAATGGCTGTTTTTAGCTCGCCCCAAAACCGAAAGATGCTCTGCAACGGGGCCTGCAGGTGGCTGATGCAAGACGACACTTGAACGCCTCGGCTTTTCGCAGCAGGTGTGTGTGCATCTGTGTGTGTGTGTGTGTGTGTGTGTGCCTGTGTACGTGTGCCATAGCTGCTCTATCGTGGAGAAGCAAAGGAAATCTCAACAGAAAGTCATTTTGCATGCAATTTTTGCAACCTTGACTCAAGTCGCTGCCTTTGCAGCCACACCTTCAGTTGTGTGTGCATCTATGCCAGCATGTGTGTGTTTGTGTGTGTGTGCAGGTAGGGGTGATTGCGTCAAGGTGTCATATACTATGCCACTGCTGCATTGTTGTTTTCAATGAACCAGCAGTAGAACTAACAGAAGCTAAAAATAAATGCCAACCAGCCAAAGACAGCAGCTGATAAAGCACAGGCAAGTGCCAAACGGCAGTGCTCGACTAGAGGATACACTGGACCACACAGTATGTGCAAGGATGTGCTGCGACTGACAAATGATTTTATATCTAAAGAGCTGTTTATAGAGCTGACCCTAGGCCAGACTCTAGAGCTGACCCCAAGAGCTGACTCCTAGACCCTAGGCCTGACTCCTAGGGTTGACTCCCAGAGCTAAGTCCTAGAGCTGACTCCTAGGCCTTAGAGCTGACACCTAGAGCTGACCCCTGGCCTGACTCGATAGCCGACCCTAAGAGCTGACTTGTAGACTTTAGGACTGACTCTAGAACTGACCCCAAGAGCTGACTTCTAAGCCTGACTCCTAGGGCTGACTCCCAGAGCTAAGTCCTAGAACTGACTCCTAGAGCTGACCCCAAGACCTAGGACTTTAGACCTGTCTCTAATTAACTCTAAGCCTGACGGTAGACTTCACTCTAGAGCTGACTCTAGACCTGACTCTGGACTTAGCGCAAGACATCACTCTAGGCCTGACTCTAGACCTGCCTCTAGAGCTCCTTATACTTACTCAAACTTTCTTAGATCCATCTCTTTACATAGCTTATATAACAGCTAAGATAAACTATATCGACTCATGCTGTAGCGATGGGATGATTTTAAGTACGTCAGGCAAGCTCATGGCATATCCTTGTTGAGCGATTGAGATTATGTCAGTTTGATCGAGCATTTTAAAGTAAATTTACCTGGCCGCAGCTGACAATGCTTCAACTTTACACATACTATTCGCTTGCTCTGTTGCCAGGCCCCAAGTCTGCTGGCCTTGCATGCCGCAAACCACTTTGTCAGGCGACTGGCGCTGGGAGATATTTTGATAAATGATTTGTAAATGAACGTGTGATTTTTATTGCAAATTATGAGAAAAATTAGAGTAGCCTCCCCGCCCAAGACAGCCCATTGTTAGGTTGGGCGTGCGGGTGTCAGATTTTGCTGACTGGGACGTGAGTGCCAGTGTCTTTATGGCTTATGGATAGATAATTTGTCAAAGTGCCAGCCAGGCAAGCAAACGACTGCATCAGTAGCTACTTCCGCGTCTGCACTTGACTCGCCGCTTTAAGCATTGAATTAATGCGTCTGCTCTGCATTTTATGGCAACTTTACAGGCTCTAATGCGATATAAACACTTGGGGAGAGACAGAGAGACGGTGGAGCCACACGTCTGTCGCCCAAGTTATGCGAAACGACGTTGTTTCTAATAGTAACAATTATGAGGTGGCTCAAAGTAAACAAAATCTTATTTCTCGATTATAATTCGAAACTATAAATGATATTGTATAAATTATATTATATACAAAAGTTCATACATTAGTCAAAGCCACAAATTTGCGTTGGCAATGCCCACTAAATTTATGGGGTACTCTAACATTTGCCCAACCACACGAACTCGGCTAATCCGATAATTGCGAAATTATAATAAATATTTATTAAACTTTGTTTTGTTTAGGTTCGACAATAGTGTTTATTGTTAGTTCTTCTCATACCCTATAGTTTCGATTGAGCAACATATGAGCTGACAAAGCAACTAGTTCCCTGGATGAGCGTGCAGTGACATCTACGAGCCCAGAGGGAACGACAGTAGCTCGACTGGGATAGCAGTTGACTAACAGCAAAACACCCAAAATCTGACATCTGCCAACATCAATTTTGGGCCGAGCAACATTTGGCAACAAAAACGAGTGAGGGTGCTACAGTCAGGAGTGCTCGACTATGAGATACCCTGAATTTTGACAGAAGGTTGTGGTTCTTTTATACATAGTAAACATTATAAACACTCATACATAGACACATATACATACACATTCACATACACATACCCATACACACACGTGCACACTTTGCTGGGACTGTGCTTATGACTTTTATTATAGGAGCGATATTGTTGAATAACTTTTATTGTAGATGGAATTTCCTTATTAAACTTGTAAAGCATATTAATGACATCCACATGTGTGGATTTGGTAAAGCACAAGTTCTCTTTCGAATTTGTGTGGAAGGTGGAGGTATCTGTATTTCAAAATCCAAGGTATATAAAAACTATATTGATTACATGAGTTTTCACAACGAATTTCCAAACTTTTTATACTTTCATACTACATATGGTATACAGGAATACGAATATTTAGCATTTTAAGGCTCTAGATTTTTTAGTTTGTGAGATAGATGTGTTAATACAAATAGACAGACGGAAGGGCGGACATGACTAGATCAACTAAGCTCGCTATTCTGTCTTGAGAAATATATACTTTATGGGTTCTGTCACGCCTCCTTCTGCCAGTTACATACATTTGCACAAAACCAATATACCCCCAATTCCCCTTTTCAATGGGTTCGTGGCCCGAAGAGTAGAAGCGCGTCCATGATGAACAGAGGCAAGGAATTTATTGTTGCTTATTTGTAATTTATGAAAGTATGAGCAAAGAGGAGGCGAAGTGAAATCTGCATTGACTCATTGTCACTTCAATTTGCATTACAGCAGGTCTCCTTGCGGACCCAGCACGTTGGAGGTATGCCAGAAGCGACGTTGGCCAGAAGCAGCTGGTGACTGGGAGCGAGGTAGGGGCAGGGGCTGGCACATGGAAAATCGTGTTAGAAATACGCAATTGGCCAGTCAAGCGTGAATGTAGACGTAGCCAGTGTTGGTCAATGGGAACATAATCCTTTCCACGGCTTGGGACTCACTGAGCGGCGGCCCAGCAGTTTGCAATGCAAATTCGATTTGCCGTGCCTATTCAACATTTCTAATACCCAGTAAATTATATAAAAGGTTCGATTGCAGCTGCAAACAAAAAACATTTTATTAAACTCAAATTTTCCTCGAGAAATAATTCTAGTTCGATCTGATGAGCAAATTGAGTCGAGAACAGTATTTAAACGATACGAAAGCAACTGCTGAACAGCGAAGCAACTGGAGAAGCGAATTGTTTCTACCTGGCTGAATAACTGAGAAACGAGTGCTTGTTGTTTATGACCGACTGGACTGTATCGTTCACAGATCCCTGAGCACGTTCACTAGTTCATTTTAACCGAACTCATGACTTCTATTAAATTGATGAACGAACTAACTTATATCCAAAGCTTCTAACCACACAACAGTGTTCTGCTCGATAAATACCGTATTTAATTTAATCTAGAGCTTATTTCATCAATGTTCCATATAATATATATAAATATAATATAATATATATAGGACTGAAAGGTCTACGATTTTACGAACAGAATTAATTTCTTTTTTGGCAGAAAATCAATGTAAAATATTATTCATTATAATCTCTTTTAAGCTTAATACATTCAGTTCAGTGTTTTTCTGCTCATTCACAAAGATAGAGTATATGGTCCGCATTGTTGTGCGTTCTGTCCGTCCGTCCAACCGTGCTTCCGTCTGTCCTTCCTTCCATCCGTCCGTCCATCCGTGCGTTCGGCTGTCCTACCGACCGGGAGCCAACCCGTCCGTGCATCCGTCCGCTAGTCGGCCTTATCGTATGAGCGCAAACTATTCCGTCGGTATTGAAGCTACTGAATACTAATTTACAATATACCGTGTTCGATTCGTTCCCGAAACGTACCTGGCAAATCAAATAATACTAAAGCTATTAGTTAAAGTGTTAAAGACTGGAAGTTTGTAGCATGTACTCTTATTGATATCTCAAAATTAAAAAGATATATACGCCCATTAGGGATGTGGTAAAACTGCAGCTTCCACAAACTGTATATAGATTCAGGCTCAGAATGACGAGCTGAATGGACTTAGTCCTATTGGCTCATCACTCTAGTGATTCCATCTGTCCGTTTATATAGACTCTTCATACTTGAAATCTGTAGTCTCTTGGGACTTAAATTGTTACAAATTTAGTTATCCTTATACCATATGTGTATCAAGTTTGCTTCAATCGTCATTTTGCTATAAAACCATTTAAAATCGTTGTCGAATGTCTGTTATTTAATTATGTCTCAATTGTCTAGACTCCGTATATTGCATAGTTATTTCCATGCATATTTTACAGAATTTAGATTTGATCTAAATTGGAGTTCAGCTGCAAATATGTAAAAACGCAATACGTGAAACATTTGCTGCAAATTTAATTAAAAACCAATCAGCAACACACAGAAGCTATTAAAGAAAACGTGTGGTCAACGGGCAAAACCACGTGACAATCGCACTTCTCCCATGCGTGAACAGACACACACGCACATACACACACACAAACATACTCAAATGAGTGCATTCTTCTTGGAATTAAATATTATTATTCTGCTATTAATAAAATGGAAATTGCTTTTGAGATTTGTTGCTGACAATTCAGCTGCTAATTTGGTTTTGGATTTCCCACACTACAAGTTTTTGAAGTCTCTGCTAGGATAGAATGATAGAGATGCTGGGTAGCGTTACAGCATACATATATATATATATATATATATATATTGCACACTTCTATGAATGTATATATGTTATATGCCGAGCGTTTGTAAGATAGCGTGTACAGCGTGCTTGCAAACGCAGATTGACCGAGTTTCCGGGTATCTGCTAGTCGGGAACTCCCAACAAAAATCTGAAGAATATACATCGTGTGGTAGCATCTGGCAATCTATAACTTTATAATGCGTAGCAAGGACTTGTTTCTATGGAGAAATCGATAATCGATCAAGATTATCAATCTGCTTCGCATGATCTTGTTGGTTCACAGACCCATCTAGACTTTCTATGGTTTAAGTAGACCGGGTGAAGCCCACCATTTCAGTCTTAAATTCTGATGAATATGTGACTCGTCAGATGTGGCCACGCTCTGGTGATGCCTAGAGTCTTGGTCAACTCACATAATTATATTCTATGTGTTCTGGAGCAACAACAAATCTGCTCAGTAAGTCAAAATTGAAGGTACCGAACTCCCCAGGCATTCTTTCCTAGCTCAAGTGAAGGTATCAGGATTTTCTTTGCTTTCAGTAAATGTCAAGCACAAGCTAATTGGATTTCAGTTATATATCAGCTAACATTATCTACACATGTATTACTTCCAATATTGGATTTCAGTTATATATCAGCTAACATTATCTACACATGTATTACTTCCAATACTATGCATAACTTCACTGTCTGTGTGGTATGATAGTTCTGGTTGCCGTTGCTGTTGACAAACTATCCCGCAATTTGGCTTTTCAATAGAAATTGGCAGTGGGTTGCTCGGGTTCTCTTGTTGCTTATGCATACAAATGAAACTGTTCCAATACAATGTGAGTACTGATTTGAATCGATGTTTGAAGAGGACAAAAAATTCTGGCCAATGATTCACAGTAAAGAAACAGTATTGAGCATATTATAGAGCTGCTAAATATTTCCAATATTTTTATACCCTGAACCCATTGAAAATGGGAATTCAGGGTATAATGGTTTTGTGAAAATGTATGTAACAGGCAGAAGGAGGCGTGGCAGACCCCATAAAGTATATATATTCTTGATCAGGACGACAAGAGAAATTGTTTAAGCCCTGTCCGTCTGTCCGTCCGTCCGTCCGTATGAACGCACCGATTTCCTAAACTACAAAAGCTAGAGACTTGAAATTTGACATGAATACTTGTGTATACCATACGCTGAACAAGTTTATCAAAAATTATCGAAAAGTCTTCCCATTTTCTTATTATCGATAAAAATCGATAATTCGACTTTGTTTTCGAAACGTAACTCTGTAACCGTAAAAGCTAGAAACTTCAGATTAGCGGTGTATGTTACTGTAATGAATGCGCACATTTTGGCATTTTTCGATTTTGGATACCGGCCCCCATTTCCCCAAAATTTGCAAATTTCTCTAGAAGTCGTATATCAAATACTAGAGACTTGTGCTTTGGAAAATACACACATATGTACCATCTAATTATACTCTAAAAATTTCATTAAAAAAGTCCAAGCAGAAAAAACGTTATTCAACAATCAATTTCCCATAGTAATGCTTATATTGCAGCACAAGCGCTGCCGCAGCGTCAACTGCGCAGTAAGCAGAGCGCGAGCCTACGCATAACTGTGTATGTATGTGTGTACGCATAGTTCGTTTATGTGTTTGTGTGCGATATCCGCGATACGCATAAACACTAGGAAATTCCAATTATCCCCTTTTTTCGCTACCAACTTCAGATTTCTAAAAGGGTCAGCAGGTACCAAAATATGTAACATTCCCACCCCTATGCCTACGCATAACTGTGTATTAATGTGTGCATGCGTTATATGCAATGTATATATAAAAGAAGCTTAAAATGATTTTAGTAACAGCTCTTACAGGGTTCAGGGTATCTCTTAATCGAGCCGTCTCGATTAGAGCACACTTACTTGTTATAAATGTCTTTCAATTATAAAACTAAACAAGTAAGAAAACTCTAGTCGGGCGTAACCGACTAGGGTATACCCTGAGCCTCGTCGAACCTGTGTTTTCCAATACACTTAAAGCATTTAAAGCATTTGTGGCAAATGTAAACTAAAGCAGCAGCTAATAATTCAACAAAATTCAAACGTAATTTGCGATTCTTCGAAGCGACTAGAATGTATGTTTGTATGTGTGTGTGCAAGTGCGTTCGCTTGGCGCTGCTGCCGCGTGAGTTTGCAAAGTAGCCAAACGTTTTGTTTAATAACTTTTTTGCTATTTAACGGATTTCAATGAAATTTTCGGCATTTGATCAACATATTCCATGGGCATATTTGACAGTTTAGTAAAAGTGCCAACTGATTCGCATTTTGGCTATATTTGAGACTGAACTTCAATTGGGGGAAATTTGGGGCCGGTATCCAAAATGTAACAAAATTCGAAATTGCATAAAATACATATAAAGCTAAATATAAAATTTGGTGTCTCTAGCTTAAAAGATGGGCGAGATAGAATTTTTTAACTGAATTTCGATTTTGTTTTTAATCGATAACAATTAATTGGGGATAGTTATCGATTTTTTAAAACAAACTCGATCTGCGCGTGCTATACACGGATCCACAAAAAAAATTTCAAGTCTCTAGCTCTTATACGGGCTGAAATCGACGCGTTCAAACATACGGACAGACGGACAGACGGACGGACGGACAGACGGACGGACGGACAGGGCCAAATCGATTTCTCTTGTCGTCCTGATCAAGAATATATATACTTTATGGGGTCTGCCACGCCTCCTTCTGCCTGTTACATACATCCAACAAAAACATTATACCCTGATTTCCCATTTTCAATGGGCTCAGGGTATAATAAATTAATATAGCATCTTATGTAGAGTTCCATGAAGAACAACATGTTAGCCCGGCTGTCGAGAGTAATCGACTGCGTAATACTCCAACCTGCTTAAATCAATTGCATAGCTGAGACGACGGTCTAGCTAGGAGTTCCTTCTCCAGCTGGCGACGGTCCGATACTGTCCGTCGCACACTTATGCTTATATAACACAGATTTCATTGTATCTTACGCCGGAGTCGATCATTAAATGACAGTAAAATGGCGCACGTAAAGCGGCAAATGCAACAAAATTTGTTGCAGCGCGCTGAATGTGTGGACCGTAAAGCTGCAGCGCGCTGGCGCTGGACGAGGTTTCGGCCATCTCATAGACATCTGGGGCATATAAAAAATCAATTAGCTGCCTTTGTGGCGTTATGGCATATTAAAAGCGCAGATTGCCCAGAATATTTGCAATTATTACGCATAATTTGGCAACAGTCGACGGCAGCTTGGCCGTCGAGCAGGACGCGCTGATGTAACGACTTCAGAGGTCCCAGCACTTTTATTGGCACTTGGCCATAAAAAGGACAATACACGGCTCTGAAGCGGGCGACGGTGGCTTGAACAATTGCAATTACACAGCCCGACCCAGTCCGGCCCCACCCCGAACTCAGTTAAGTGCAAACAGACTTACCCAATATGACGAGCGCATTGCCCAGGAGTCCGGCAAAGCCAATAATGCCAAAAAATACGGGCACAATGATGGAGACAACACGCTCCAATGGCCAAAGCTCGCCATCTCGCTCCAAATCCATTTCCAGCAGGTTGTCCGGATGCATCGAACTATTTAGGTGGTCCAGTGCCGAGCTGCCGAGCATATAGTTGCTGCTGTTGTTCCCGAGTTGATTATTGTTGCTGTTCTTGCTGATGCCGGTGCTATTGTTGCACTCGCCGGGACTGAGCCACTCGGCGCATTCAATGGAGGCGGCGCCATGGCTGCCAGTCGGCCAGAAGCTAATTAGCATGGTCAGCGTCAGCGCCACGGCCAGGCGATGCCTGATCAGGCCCATTGCCACGTCCACTTGTAATACAACTCGCAAATATGTATTAATTACCTCAAGCTCTTATCGCTCCTGCTGCGCTGTTGTTATTATCGCCCTTGCGGCTCGGCTTTGTTTTCCATGCAATTCTGATCAGACTTTATATGTATCTGAGTTGATTTCACATTTGCACCATGGCCCCATAGCCACGTCCCTCATGTGAGCGCTGCACTGTGCATGTTGGTGGTCGCAAAGCTCGAATGGCGCCCGAGGAAACAGGGGAAGTATCTGCTCGTTGACCGTAAATAATATGTCTGCAAAAGATATTAAAAAGAAATTTGTTTCAGTCTGTTTGCTGAAAACAATTATAGACGAAGATACATAAATGGATATATATACATATACATATATATATGAACAGATACAGATACACATACAGATACAGATACAGATACAGATACAGATACAGATACAGATACAGATACAGATACAGATACAGATACAGATACAGATACAGATACAGATACAGATACAGATACAGATACAGATACAGATACAGATACAGATACAGATACAGATACAGATACAGATACAGATACAGATACAGATACAGATACAGATACAGATACAGATACAGATACAGATACAGATACAGATACAGATACAGATACAGATACAGATACAGATACAGATACAGATACAGATACAGATACAGATACAGATACAGATACAGATACAGATACAGATACAGATACAGATACAGATACAGATACAGATACAGATACAGATACAGATACAGATACAGATACAGATACAGATACAGATACAGATACAGATACAGATACAGATACAGATACAGATACAGATACAGATACAGATACAGATACAGATACAGATACAGATACAGATACAGATACAGATACAGATACAGATACAGATACAGATACAGATACAGATACAGATACAGATACAGATACAGATACAGATACAGATACAGATACAGATACAGATACAGATACAGATACAGATACAGATACAGATACAGATACAGATACAGATACAGAAACAACAATAAAATGCTGCTATGTCCGCAGACACAGGGATAATCGCAGTTTCAGTCTAAGTTATCATCATTCAGTAATCAAATTTGTCCCGTTATTTGCAATTGAAAAGCTTCATAAAAAGGTCAATTCGATGGGTAATCAAATTTTACAAATTGGCATCGAAATGCTATGGAATAACTGGTTCATAAAATGTATTTATATTGATAGGCATTAAGATAATATGCAAAGTTAATTTAATTAATTCATTTCGTTCGGGGAAAACGCGGTCAAGCATATTTGCGCTGGGCGTATCACAGGGAAAGTTTTATTACATTTGCATACTTAAATAATACATCGACTGAATTCACTGGGAGATAGACACTGCGCGTCCGGCACGTGGCGCGTATTAATGAGCAGCGACAGGACGCACAAATTAGAATATTGTAGTCCCATCTGCTCCATAAGGAGATTCTATTTTCGGACAAATTTTTCGGCTCTAAGTTTATTGAACTATCGCCAAGGTGGCTGTCCTTCGAAATCCTGAGCAGAATGGCTGCAAAAGTGCTTCAAGTTAACTATGAAAGAAGTGCCATTGAGCTGTGAGGCTGGGCCATCAAGGCTCAATCTATGTACAGATAGACATAAAGAGAACGAAATGGTTAACAAGAGAGATAGGCATAAATATTTATGATTCTCTAGGAATGTGTTATTGAATACATATGCAATATTTAAAGGTACTACCATAAACATAAATATATGATTGCACGAAGTTTTATCTAAGGTTAATAAAACTAGAAAGGGAAGCAAGATATGTGTATATATATTACACGATATATTCAGATTAAGATAGATAAACATCGGGACGATGGGATATAAGGAGAGATAACTAGTGAGGACAGAGGGATAGAGAGGCCGAGAGACAGAAACATAGAGAAAGCGAGAGGGAAAAGTGAGAAAGGGGAAGAGGGGAAAAGAGGGAAGAGTGAGAAAGTTGGAGAGAAGGGGGAGGGATAGGACAAAGAGGCAGATATAGAGGGAGAAAGAGACAGAAATAGAGAGATTGAAGTAAACATATCTAGAGAGAAATTAAGAAAGAAGCACAAATTATTGAAACTTGCAAGTTATTGGAAGGATTTTAAACGAGCGCAGTGTCTGTCTACTTTAAGAGTCAGGTTTTACTCTGATTTCTTAATGTATTTCTATGTTTAATTGTAAATTTATTTTTGTGCGTGTAGCTGTTATGTATTTCCATTGAGCATTAGTTTCTATAAATTGTGCAGTCAGCTCTCTCAACCTTGATCTATTTTCTTGTGCGGAAATATCTATTATACTTTTGCTGATTCACTAGAATAGAATTGCTAACTATATATGGAACCAGAAGAAATGAACTTAATATATATATATATATATATATATATATATATATATATATATATATATATATATATATATATATATATATATCTTCATCTGTTTGTGTCGTGCCATGTGGCAGAAGTGACAGACATAATTTGTTGGCAGTTGGCTTAAGCTGTTCATTAACATATTATTAACAGCGACTCCTAATGAGAAATAGCCCGAGTCAGTTTGTCAGTGACAAGCGACAAGAACGTTCGAGCATCGAGCCTGGGAAGGCGCAAGTTCGGTGGAAACATTCGTTGGCTGTCAGCCTGGCAGCATTCGAGAAATCGATTGAGTATTTAATTAGTTTCAAATTAAATATTTGGCCAGTGTTGCTTACACGTTATGCAAGGGAAATTAAATTTTCTAAATATTTTGTGGAACTGGGTCCATGGCTTGAAATTGACTACTATAGAGGCTAGGCGGCTTTAATTGAGTGTGACGTTTGTTATTAATCAAACAATGATTTTAAATCAATTGCTCTACCGATACAATCTATTATATTAAACAAAGCTGTTTGATTTAGATTAAAGCTGAGTATTCCCTAAGTTCTTTATCTTTAAATTTTTTAAGGTGCATCTGTGCGAAATACCTTTAATTCTTCACAGTTGACACAGTGTGGGCCATAAATCTTCCATAAGTTGGCCACTGAGTACAATTAGCTGTAGGACAGCAAAGGAAATACTGCAATTTGCATAAAATTTAGATTTTGCTGAATATATTTTATTTTTTATGTTCATCATTTAGTTGAGTCCCAGCAGAAAAACTTGGTACTGCTACTTTATCTCCTGGGACACAGAACAGGTAGCAAAGAATTACTTTTTTTTTGCCTTACATTTTTTAATGTTTCTCTTACTTTTCATTATTAGAGTCATCGATGCCTTTGAGTAACTTTTTACATTTTTCTTAAATCATTACATTTATTATCTAACCAATTATTAACTCTAAATATTCTTTAATTCATTTTCTTTGTGTAAATGGGATTTATACAAAAAGTCAACTTTTTCTAAAACAATTGGGAAAGCATCTACTAATAAAAGTTTATATTTGAATTGATAGACGCGCAGGTAGAACAGGCCAAGCTCTGCTACTTTCATTAGCAGCTTTATCATAGTATGAGCCAATCTTAACATTTCTTCCTTGTCCATAACTTGGAGCTAATAAATCTCTGAATGCTTCGCTTAGCTGGCTTTGGACATGTACAAAAGCATTAAAGGCGCTAACGTTACAAAAAGATGTTTAGATATTCCACATCTGAATAGAAGTAAAAGATAATAACTAAAGGAGTATTTTAAATATAACAGATTTGAATGCTAGAGGAAATGGCATTTTGCAAATTGAACTATTTTCAAATGAAATCTAGTATAAATTTAATATATATCGATAACATATATCCCTTGATTTGCAAGTTCATTTACAGATTACCCTATTACCGCACTAAGAAACAACATTGATTATGCTCAGTTATCGGACAACAGGAGTTAGCTTGCTGTCAGCCACTCACAGTGAATAGAAATAGAGTTTTACTCAACGCATTTCGCCGATATACAACTGTTGCTCAGGCGCTGAATTGATTGATGAAAAACGGTCGTCGGGCCTGCTTCATGGGCGGAACTTAAAGGAAATTCAATTTCATGGACGCTTGCCCCACAATGACTGCGCTGATGTCTTGGGTTCGTTGTCTTCGGATAAGAGCTCCTTTATTTGCCGGCCAATCCATAAACCGTTTTGCCACAAAGCAATTGGCCAAGAAGCTATAAATCAAAACAGCTTAAAATGCTCAACATAAATCAACTTTTCAGCATTCAGCACTCGCTCAGCATCCATATAACTCAAATCGATTTAGATAACAGCCATAAGAATGCGTTGCTAGTCAACAATTATGAAGGCAGAGCTGTAAATTGGCTCTTTATAATTTATTCATCGCACACACAAATGAATTTGCGAATTGAATACACCCACACAAACTGAATAGCTATGCCAATAAGAATTCCGATGATTGACTTCAAATATGTATATATAGATGGACCATACATATGTAACGAAAGCAGCATTAATAATATTTTGAGCTACAGCTTAATGTATGAATTTAAATATTTACATATTTATTATTCACTTTTATTATCATCACACTTTATTTAACTGCGAAATTTGGACAGCTGAAAGGAGCGGCCTGGCTGGAGCTGTGGTTGCAGTCCGGGTAGAGTAGTCTCTACTCGTCGCATAGAGCAAATATAAAGTCAGAGATGCTTGGCAAAGAGTCTGCGACTTTAACTATAATTGGGAACGAGACGTTGGAACATTGGAAAAATGCTTGGCTAGAGCACATAGAAGTGCTACACATTAAAGGCTATTGGTTGGTTCCAGGGTGGAAGGCAGTCTAAGAGAGAGGACAATCCGACAAAGTCAGAATTACGAGACGAATGATGATGTACTTCTACCTACCTCAACCACGTCTCAGTGAACCCATTACAAATAAGAAATCTGGGTATATCAAATTAAGATTAAATTATATAAAGTTCTAAGAAGGAAACACGGCAGAGCCCTTATGGTATACACGGTATATACGTGTATGTATGCATTGATTAATATGTATGAAAAGAAATGTAGAACAATTGAAATATATAATGCGCTGTGCTCCGGGTATTTGCTAGTTGCTTACTCCCGTCAAGAGCACTCCATCTTGTTCTTCTTTAATCCGATTGCCATTCCATCATTCTGTGCAATCGAAAATTATTTTTAGAACTTTACAAGTAGTGCACGCAGCTATTGCTGCCACTCCACACCCAATCATAAGTGAGTAAAATGTAATCTGTAATCTGCTCTTGATGATGCAACGACTGTGTCCTTACGTATCTATCAACTTCCATCTTTTGCAATTGCACTCTTTGAAGCTGTTGCTATGGCAAAAGTCCACCTGCGGTAGAGCTACTCCTAAACAGTGCCAAGCCTTGCTTCAAAAATCTCTGAGCGAGAGCCAGAAGGTATTGGAAGAATTGAGTTGATATAGCTAATGCAGTGGCATCAGCCCACTTGGGGCGATTCATTCCTCTGGCCGACTGCCCACGCAGCCACACAGCCACACAGCCAACAGATTACGCATTGTGTGGGCAGGCGGGCTGCATTTCCGAGCTGAGTGAGTGGAGCGGCTTTAATTGCTTCGGCTGCCAAGGTGTAGCAGCAACGGGGAAGGTTGCACTAATGCAGCTGCGGGGCATGCTGTGGGCGTGGGCCATTGCCCTAAGCCGCAACAATTGCTTTGGCCGGGAGTCAATCACGTGTGCCACGCCCACAATTAACTTGTGCTAATTATTTCAATTATTTCAATTAGTGGCGTGCCAGAGGAGAGGGAGAGAGAGTCGGAGAGTGGGGGAGAGAGAAGTTAACTGATTAGAGCTGCCGTTGCTGCTGCTTCTGCTGCTGTTCATGCGGTTTTTACGAGCCTTGCGTTCAATCTAATTGAGGTTTTTATAGCCGCGCTATAAAATCAGCCAAGTGGCTGCGGGGCAGCTGGCCATAAACAGCAGCGAACGCGGCTGTTCATTAATTATCAATAATTAATTAGCTTGAAAAACATGCATTAGCTCGAGTCGAAAGCATCTGTACAAGTGCAATTGAAATAAGCTCCAGCTATTAGCCATTTATACATCTCTCTCTCTTTCTCTCGATTTCTCTCTCTCTCTCTCTCTCTCCATATCAGTTGTAAATATGAATATTCACGGGTCACACTGTGTGACCCAGCTTAGTTCTCTGCCCACTTTGGCTGAGCTGCCATTTGTATGGATTATGGCAACTTCTACGTTTTCCACTATTGCCTCGTCGTTCAATCAGGAGGCAGATTTCCAATTAATTAATATTCTGGTCAGCTTACTGAAGCCAACCAGTCGCTGGCCGCATTTAGGACCGACATTTTCATAGTTGGCAAAGCGAACATCGGCAAATTGTGCTGAATGGAATGGATCCATTCTAACTGAAGCTGCAGCAGAGACAAAGGGTTCGCTGTGAACAGGCAAACGCATGGAAATTGAAGGGACAACAACAGAGAATAACTAGTAAAAAAGCATTAGTTAGAAGTGCTCAACTAGCAGATACCCTGAACATCACAACGCGAGCCAGCATCTTTTCGGTTTCTATTAACTCCACTACTTTAAGGGCTTAATACTTTATATGTTACTAAACGGTATCCAAAATATACCGAAATGATATAAAACACGCTCTAAAGAATAAGATATAGTGTAATTACTGAAGTTATCGATTATTTGGAATAAAATTACGCGTGCTTTAGACGGACATATTATAGTCTCTAGCTCATATAAGTTCTGAGATCGACACGGTCACACAGACGAAAGGACGGACAGAAGGACAGGCGGAAGGATGGGCGAATAGGAGGATGGACAGAAAATGGGACAGAAGGACGAACAGGCGCACAGACGGAAAAACGGACGGAAGGACAGGTGGAGGGATGGGCGGATGGACAGACTAGCTGACGGACAGACGAACGGAATTACCGGGATCTGCTATGCCTACTCCTGTCTGTTACATACATCTAAACAAAACCAATATACCCTGATTACCCACTTTCAACTGGCTTAGAGTATAAAAACTACGCAGGGCAAAGGAATTTTGTCTCAAAATGAAGACAAAGATTTAAAGTTACGAATTGTTAGCTGAGATTGAAGCACAATTAGGGATGGGTAGAGCCTTGAGCCTTACTCGAGTTGTACTTCCGATAGACAGCGTCTAAGTTACACTCTCAACTTTATTTAGGTACTTGAGTTGACTGCTCTGCAAGCAAAGTTTGGAAGTTTGGAGTGAGCAAACATTATTGTGATGTTTGCTGGTTGATGTTTTTTTTCACCTTGTGGGCAGCATTTAATGGGATTCCAGTTTGCTAAGTAGACCTTAAGTAAATCGTTGTCAGGCGGATTGAAGGCTGCCGGGCGGAGCTAGTGGAGGCATCAAACCGTCAAACCACCAAACCGCCAAGCCACCAAGCCCCGCGCACACAGCCCAACTGCCAAAGCAGATTAAGTTTTTTAATTAATTCCTCTTGAAGCGGCGCTGTAACCGAACTGAGGCTGGGCTACTTACTATACAGTTCCGAAGGAGATACAATGCCGTAGTGAAGTGGGCGGGTGTTGGGCGGGCGGGCGGTGCAGCCGCTAGCGTTAAAGTCAATTAGTTTCATAAGTCCGCGCTGACACATATTTGATTAAAATGTTGACAAAGCCCGAAACCCGGGCACAATGTGCGCGCCGTGGCGGCGCCTTAAAGGCGCCAAGCAGACATTAATACAAATTTACTTTTAATTACAGTTCGGCGAAACAACTTGACTATGGTTCGCACTGGATTTAAAATGAATTAATCAGGCTCCGCCCCACATCGAACTGCTGTGTAATCTAGCCTAATAAAATTACATCATTCAAGAAATATTTCAGCAAGTTGTTGGGCTTGGATTAGAGCCCTTGTAAAACTAATAGAATGGATAAATATTTAGTTAATATACTTTAGTCCTATGGGTTTGTTCGAGCTTAGACAAATTCATGGATAACAAGTAGAGAGACTGGATGGACGGATGGATGACGGACGGACGGACATCGCTTGCACGGCTTAGCTCATTGTTCTAGAATCAAAAGTATATATTATATATCTCCTCTTGCCTATTATTTCATTTACTCAAAATAAATGTACTCTGAATTGCTTATATCCAGCTGAGAGATGCTTCAGCAGCGGTATTTTGATAAAGCTCTCCGATTTATTTCTGGCAAATATAGGGAATATGGTTCAGTAATTAACATCTATCTTGGTATATGTGCAATTCCATACACCTAGATTCCATGGAAGAGACCAGCAGCTAGGATGCTCGTGTATATATGATAGTTAAGTCCTAATTGAGAGAGATATCATCGGTTGGTTTAAGTAACCCATTGCCGTAAGCCTCTCTCACTCTATAAGGCATATCTTTATTTTCCGCAAGGTTCTATATTATTAGATGCCAATACATTCTGTAGAATAAAGTAATTAGTGTAAATACTTAAATATATTTACTATATAATATTCATATCGGAACTATTTGGTAGACTTTTATAAAGTGTATCTTATTCTTCGTTCGAGCCGCGCAATGCCGGCTAAATTTATGAATGAATTTTTCCTTTGATAAAGTTGTTGAAAAGCTTAAAGTTTTCACTCGTTGCCGAGCTTTTCTCTTGTGTGTGTTTAGGCACAGGCCATGCGGTTGCTATCGAGAGTATGATGAATGATCTTTGGCCATTGTTGCTTAAACTCCAGCCTGGACAAAGGCAAAAAGTTTTTGTTTATGTTTGTATTGTATTATGTATGTGCAGCTATTTACTCTAGTAATTTCCTAATTGGTTCAAGTAATGCTCAAATAAAGACACACGCACACACGACGCCATCCGTTGAGTGCTCAATAATGGCACAGTGGGCGAGAATCGAGTGGAAGAGAAGAAAATTTGAGAAACACTTTCGGTGACTCAAGCCATGTAGGCTAGGTCTATAGGATATTGAAATCTATTTGATTATACGTCTTGAGTGTTGAGACATAGTGGAATAGTGGATTAAACATAATTAATCTAACTTTATTTATATAAGTGATCAATATATATCACATAGACTACGCATAAAGTTTTAAACAAGAAAAGGTATCCCTTTCCCAATGATTTCTTCAGTCTTTTCAAAGCAAAATAACTTGTTCTTCCTCTTAATAAGCGACAGCTACATTCTGAAGTTATATATCTATACATGTATATAGAAACAGTTATATCGCTTCGTCTATTAGCGTAGTTCGTTCAATTCGCAAACTTGCCTTGCCAACTATTCAAGTCTGCTAGGAGCTTTTATATAGAGAAACCTCCTTCGTTGTGGCCACTGAAAGTCACTTTTTGCCGGCAAAAACAGCCAAAAGTTTTTAGCGCAACTTTAATTTCAATCTCGGGGCCAACAAAGGCAGCGAGGACAAGGCCATCCGGGCCAGAAATTAAAATTCGATTCGTTGACTACGTGAGCACCAGGCATGGCCTTTTTGCCAAGAAGGAATGCCATGGTTTGGTTGCCTGGCTGGCTGGTTGTCTGGTCTCCTTGGTTGCGTGTGTGTGAAGTCGTGCCTTGCCTTAAAGACTGTTATGTGCAGCCGCTGGAGACGAGGTACAGGCGACCAAGTCAGCGTCTTATCGCACAGAATGAACGCCTAGCTAGCTGTCACCTAACGTGGCCAAGGGCCAAGACCCTATGATTCCTCTGCTCATATTGATAGATTCCTCCTCATCCTGGATAACCCAAGTGTTCTCTATAAATTATCTATATATCTGCATATCCTCATACAGGATCTAGATAGGTGCCAGATAACATGGTCCAGGGTATGATCCTATGATTCGTCTGCTTCGTCATCCTTTAGTGGATATTCACAGTTTTCTTCATAGATTGTAAATATTTCACCTATATATACTCATACAGGATGTAGGTAGTTGACAGTTAATATAGCGATGGGTAAGACCAAACATACTCATATCGATTAATCTCTCCGTACACTCAACTGGATAGGCCTACTTTAATTTATAGTTTATAAATATATCACGTGTGCCTATACTTTTACAGTGATTGTAGCCCACATAGTATGTCATGGAATTTTTAGCATATTTAGTGCCGAGGCAGTAGCAGCAGCAATTTAAAACTTTCAGTATTCAGCAGTAGCTTAGACGTTATAGACCTATATTTTTTTTTAAATTTCATACAATTTTTGTTTTTGAGATTAGAAAAAATGGAAGTCGAAATACCAACTACAACTCTTGTTTCTGTGGTGAGCTGTGTTGGCTCATACATTATTGGCCTTAATATAATCGAGTACGAGTATGTGCCGGATCTGAGTGCAGCCTTGTTTCTGGCATGGATCGTATTTTTGTTCGATAAGTTTCGCATGGACATGTGTATTTTAAGTCGAATCTGGACCTTTGCCCTCGCCTTGGCCATGTTTTATGTGCTTAGCCAATTTGCACTATTTTACGGCTGGTATCCGTTCTGGTTGGAAGTGGAAAGACGCTTCAACACGCTGTACGAAACAAGTTTCGCTTATTCCATTTACAAGCAGTTTCCGTCATTTATCTTATTCATGAGGCGCCAATCGCTGGCCATATTGAAGCTAGTCCTGATGATTTTCCTTACGTACAAGACTTTTTTATGCTACGTCCCAGTCTACGATTGCGTAGATTCCGTGCAAGAAATTGAGGAAGATACATTTCTAGAGTTATATTTGGATTTTGATTAGGATTAGGATGGAAAGGAGGAAAATATATAAAGCCAAAAAATGCCGAGCCTGCAACACTATAACAGTATTACTTCCATTGCAAAGGTGAGCTTGAGGCGGATTTAAATGTGTTTATTCATAGTGTCTTTTAACTATTCTTTTACAGGTCGATGAGTATTCACTTCGACTACTGCTCTTTTAGTTTTAGTTTTATTAATAGAATTCACCCCATATACAAGTAAGTTCGTTTGAAATTTAAGCCGATTCAAAATGTGATTGACTCTTCCGATAAAGTATATATCAGAGAACGAGTACTTCACTCTTTGAATACTCCGTTTGCCTCTATATGGATTGTGTAGCATGGAATCATAATTTGAAAGTTACTAGAAGATTTGTACATAAGCAATACTGAACTTTCTGTCAATCAATCCATACAGCCATCCATTCATTCATTCATTTGTTCATCCATACATCCATTCATCCATTCATATGTACATCCATCCATCCATCTGTCTATTCATCTGTCCATCTATCCATTTGTCCGTTCATTCGTCTGTCCGTTTGCAAACCTCCGCTATTGAAGCCAGAGATTCGAAATTTGGAAACCTCGTGGATACTCTCGTCTGATAATGTAATACAATTTATCCGGAATTGGAAAATAGAATTTCTGGCATTAGAGTGCTAGAGATCTGAAATTTGGATCATTTGCTTGCGTTGACAATCCATGAAGATATAAGCTCATGGGAACGTGCTAAGTTAGGTAGAACTGTATTTTCTATAGCGTTAAAGCTAGAAAAATATCTCGTTAGTTACTTGTAAGATCCTCAACAATAACTATTGCATCTAAAATTGCATCTGAACAAATTCTGTTATACCTTGCACACTATTGGTGCTACTGACATACACAAGCGCATGCATATATATATAATCTGGAATGTAAGGCAGCAGCGATAGAGTTATATCACCAAGTATTTCCTTGTTTATTATTGCCGACTACAGCACACTCCACTGTTTTATACTCAATGATTTAATTTTTTCAGCAAACTGTACCAGCATGCAATCAAGCCTAAGAAGATCATTCCCGTAATGGTCTTTTTAATACTTAGGCAAATCAAAAAGCATAATTTATATTGGTACAATCTAAAAGGGATAGACAGGTGAGATGTTTGACATTCAGTTAGAGAGCTTTCATCAATTTCCTCTCTTCAGCATTTTAGTATTAGTTATGATTATAGCAAGTTACTTATGGGACTTAGGTTTAATAGCGCTTATTAATTAACACAGAGCTACACTGTGTACACAAGGGACAGAAGAAAATGTAAATTTAAGTGAAGATGGAACTAATTTAAGCTCTCGGTATGTGAGCTTTTCGCTTTTCGTTTGTCATGAATCCAGCGTTCGCCTCGGATGTGCAGGTATTTGATGGCTTCGACTGTCTGCACATGCAGCTCTCATGTTCGACTTGCATTTTAATTCTGCTTCATTTCAGCCAGGCAAACAATGAGTTATTTCGTCACGTGACCACGCGCGGAACGTGCATGGGATTTTGATCATAAAATATCTGTTAAATCAGATACCTGACACCACATACCTAAGGCCGAACGCGATTCAAAACTAGAACCAAACACTGAGAGTGCGGAATGCAAAGCAATTCACTCATCAGCCAATTAATCGCTCTATTGTCAACGATGCCGGGCTGGACTGAAAACTATTGAGAGCTTGAGTGAGAGAAGGCTTAAAGTTCAATTCCTTTCAGATTAGCTGAGGAGAGGCTCAGACTTCGATTCCTAAGAGGCGTATGGAGCAGAAGCTTAAAATTCTGTTATATCATTCGAATCTATCTAAATGAAGTTTTTTGATATTTTTACACTGTTTGTAGTAGGATATTTATGTATGTTTATAGATGCAGGCTCAATATATACAAAAAAAATTAATAAATATGAATTGAGTTGAGATATCGGAATATAGATATATGTGGTGTAAAGGAATATATATGTCTCTGCGGATAGACGGATGGATGCACAAATGAGCAGACATTCGGACGGACAGATGGACGGAAGGACGGACGGACGGACGAACGGAAGGACGTTTAGACTTAAGTCGTCTTTCTGCTCAAGAAATAATAGATTTATGGACTCTGTCACGCCTCCTGCCTGTTGCATACTTTTTCACTAAGACTTTCATCCCAAATTCTGATAAGCATTGCATACTCCTAATAGTATATGGGAATCCAAATGGTATTTAGGTACAACTGAAAAGGCATAGAATCGTTCAATCTCCTCGTAAAATAAACTTATGTTTCACACACTCTCCGTGAACTGTACATATATGCCATTCAGTGCAGTGCCCTGAGCAACTAGTTTGCATTCTCAGCATGCAGGAGGAAAAGTTGCAGTTCCGGGCTGCAGCTGTGCGGGGGCGGTAAAATTTGCAAGTTCGGGCAAAAGTTTTGCCGGGATCCTGGGTGTGTTAGCTTGCCAAAATTACAAGCTATTAGAATTCATCGTTTCAGAAGTAGAAGTAGTAGTAGTAGTAGTGAAGTAGTTGCAGAGTCCCAGGCGCAAGGCCTCGCAAAAAGTTTACAAAGAGTCTGAAAACGTATCTGTTTGCCATGGCAACAGAGCCAATAACTCGAAACTATTTTTATGATGTTTGGCCGGCTGTCACTCAGCTTATGCGTGTGTGTGTGCGTGTGTGTGTGAGCCTGTCACAGCAATGCATTTTAAAAACTTTTTCTGCCTCATCCATCAGCTGTCACAGGGATTGACTTGCAACAGTCAGTGGAATCCCATTCGCATATTTAATTGCCTCGCAGTGTTCCCATGCCGAGTTCGATGCGTTTCACTATGGTCCAGCTGGAATGACATAAACCCAAATTGCTGCAGCGACTAAGAATCCTTCAAACTATGACAGCCAACAGCGACAGCCACAGTTCATGCTAATTGCAAGTCACTGAACAATCCTGAAAGCTGTCATCGAGTCTGTCAGTTTAGTAATTCGCTTATTTGTATCCAATCAGGCCGTCAACCACATGCATTTAGTCACTTGTTGCGGGAAATCCTTTTAATCGAGTTGCCTGTTTTCATATTCTATTCGATTAGCAATTTTAGATCGATAAGGCTTTGGCTTGGGGGAAAAAGTAAGCCAGATTCTCTGTGAAGAGCCAATGTTGGCTAACATCTAAGGCTGTGCTGAGCTATCACTGGAAGGATCACATAAATGTTGAAGCTGTCCCCCCCCCCCCCCCCCCTTACAATTGATTTTAAGAAGTCATCAATATTTGAAGTTGGAAACTCGAACTCGAACCCTTCCTCCTTCTCCAATGCTCCGACTTATAATGGGAGATACATTTAGCTTCAATTTGGAGTAAGTAAATCATTTAGCTATATTGTGTACCTCAGAGCTCTGTTCATTATTAATGGTAATTGACATTAGATTGCTATCGACTCGGCCCGTTTGAGGGCAAACAAGGCGGAAGACCTTTTGTATAATTTATGTGGAGTCAACCGCAGTTCATTTGAGCGCGCGCACTCTGTTTACACTCGAGCGTTTTGGCTTACAGTTGGGCGCCGAAAGGCGCTCGAAAAGTCAATTAATTGCGGCTGGCGGTGAGTGGGCGCGGGCTGTGCGAATTGTGGCTTAAACGATGCAAAGCAAGTTAATGGTAATTGAGGCGAAAGCAGGGCAACAACGGTGTGCATATGCTAAGCCATTTACAGTTAACTGCAGCTCCCAAGCCCCCTCTCCCCTTATTAGAGCTGCGAGCGCAGGTGGGGTATTTATTGTGGGGCCAGCGGAATGGGCGTATTTATTGGAAAAGTTTGTGGGACACTTGTGCGTTTAGTTGCAAGTCAAACGGCAACTGGAACTGGCCAACGGCAGGCGGCAGTCGGCAGGCAGCAGGACAAACAGGACAAACTAAGTTGAATGCGTGCCATCAGTTGCAGACAGCCAACCCTCGCCGTACTGTAGCTATAATATCCATGTAAGTGGCTAGCGGAAATAACAAGCGTGCAGCTCGAGCCCCTCTGCCGCAGCCTTTGGCCTGCGGCGCCACACAATGCGGCCGCAATGATGTCACATAACTGACAAACTTCTGCGTCGGGATGCAACCCTCCCTCCCAGGCAGTGGAGGGCGTGCTTGCTGCTGTGTCACGGTTGAGGAGCCGAGCCAAGCTCAATTGAGTTGTCAGAAAGTAAACGCATAAGCATTACGTATACGACACCGCCTCCAGCCACCAGGCGCGGCTGACCTGTTGCACCCCTGTGGAAGCCAGAGCGGAATATGCAAACTAAACCGCTTGCACAGAGTTAATTTTAAAATAATTTGCTTAACTTTCATAGACTGGAAATAATCTGTTCGGAATGACTTGGCCCAGGAGTACATTATGGTAAATGGCCATGTGGACTTTTAACCACGTAACTATAGTAGAAACGTTTAACTGTTATTGGACGGTGCATGTGGCAGCAATGGAACATTTAGGAAATGCTTGATGGAGAAGCAATGTACCAGCAGAGCCTGGAGAAGGTCCATTGTATTAGTGTGTCGTACTATATGACGTGCTGCTGTAAATTTAACGGTAGAGTCTACCCTGCCACACCCCATAAAGTATATATATTCTTGATCAGGAAGACAAACTGAGTTGTCTGTCCATCCGTCCGTGTGAACGCAGCGATCTCCTATACCACAAAAGCTAGAGGCTTGAAACTTGGCATGAATAATCGTGTATGCCATACGCTAATCGAGTACATTTTTTGTTTTTCGATAACTCTTCCCATTTCCTTATTATCGATAATTTGATTTAGTTTTTCATGCGTAACTTAATAACCGTAAAACCTAGAGACTTCCGATTTACACTGTTTATATAAAAGAAATGTAAAATGATTGTAATATCAGCTCCCGCAGTGCTCAGGGTATCTCTTAGTCGAGCCGTCTTGACTAGAGCACTCTTACTTGCTTTAGGTTTGCGAATTTGTGATTGGCTTGTGTTTTGGCAGAGCTTGTAAAAATCTTATCCGAGTTAATTTGCGCCTTAGCTGCGCGCTTCAATTCTAAGAGAGAGAAGGAGACAACGCTGGCTGTTGCTGAGCGTAGAGCCGATTTTTGCTGAGGCAGAGCGAGCTGGGTGTAGCAGAGCCGCTCTGATTGTCAATGGACACAACGGGAATTCGTTATTATTATAAAAGTAAAAGTAGAAAATTAGAGCGGAAGGCGACCAAATTAACGTCATGCATAATAATACATTGCTGCTTGGTGATACATCAGTCCCCTCTACAAAGTGAAAATTCACATTGATATAGGTGCTCAATAAAGCTGAAATAGTGTGTATGGTATTAGCTAGTTGGGCGCTTCCGTTTGAGCAGCCCGCACATGGCTTTCTCTTAAATATGTATGGGTAAATTATTTGTCAGAAAACTTCCGTTTCACTTTGTTGCCGCCCGTGCGGTTGCCATTTTATGTTGCAGTTGTTGGCTGTCGGTGTTGTTGGTTAGGTGTGTCCTTTGTTGCCGTGATGAGGCGCGGTACATTGAAAAATCAGCCGGCAGTCAAGCAGAAAGCCAGCCACCAGGCGGAACAGCGCCCACACCTCAAAGGTGTCACGTCCAGGACTCTTGCCACGGCAACGCCAGCTGTGTGTGTGCGAGTGTGCGTGCTCGACTTGTCAACGTACATAAATTTTCCAGCACATGCACACGCAGGTTGAAGCCGCAGGGCCGCACTTGGGAACACACACTCACTACCCCCCACCCTCCGACACACGCACACCCTCACGCACACACACAGATCAGCTGGAAGAACAGAAGTCAAAAGATGACCGAGCACGTCAATCTCACAGCGTCTGGCGGCTCAGCTTTGTCCCGCCTCTGCTTTAGGCTGGCCAGCAAGCCAACTGGCAACTGGCAGCTGGCTAATCAGTGGACAGTTGGCCAACTACACATTTTCTTATCAGCTGCAAGCTGAAAGATTAGAGCTAAGGGCAGAGATGAACTATAAAATGAAGTTGAATCTTGGCATTTCTTTATCGTTGCACGCTGTGGGCTTTGCTGCTTGGCAGCTTCTCTGCTGTTTCCGCCCACTGTGCCCCATCCCTGCTCCTGCGTTTTTTGTTTTCAATTTCAATTTTACAATTACGTCGCGACGGCGACGACTCCCAGATTCATGTGGCAATAGCCAGCGGCGAGGCCAAAGCCAGAGCATAATCCAAGAGCCGCGACCGGACTACACTTAGTTATGGTATATATATATATATATGTGTGTGTGTGTGTGTATGTGTGTGTGTGTGTGTGTGTATGTGTGTGTGTGTGTGTGTGTACTGTATAAATACAATTTGGTAATGAAAAATGGCACAATTTCACACTTGCTACGCAGGGCCGCCGCGCCATTGTCGTCCTTAAAGTCCTTTGTTTTCGACCATTTTGAAAAGCTGCCAAATTGTGGCCGAGAGTCGCAACGTGGCTGCCGTTTATAAATCAATTGGATTTGTGTCTTTAAGGATTCTTTTACACACACACACACACAGGGACACACACACACGGACATACTCACACACACATGGACACACACCCACTCGCTCACACACTCATATATTTATTTTGTATATTACACATTGAGTTTTTATTTGGGGCTCTGGACATCGCCGGGCTTTGGTTGTGGCGATTTCGTGCTATCATGAGGCGTCTCACGGCTAATACGAGGCACGAGGGGCGCATGAACAGAACGACCCATTTGTGCCATCAATAAAAATAACAAACCGAGCCGCATTCCCAGCCAGCCGAGCACTCATACATAAGCAATCATAGGCGACGCGTTTTCTCTCTCCATATATACTATATATGCTTGCCCCTTCGCTACGCTTTTACTACTTTTTTTGATAAAGCTATTACGAATGGGCCGAGCAAATAGGTTGACTGTGAGATACACTGCACAGAGCAGCAATGGGAATATAACCTCTATTTAAAGATATTTTTATATATTCTTTACTTTACATATTTATTAGAAATTGTTTGTGAATTAAATATATTTGATAAATTAATAAAAACTTTGGATTTGCCTTAACTTTGAGTCGGAGTTAGATCTGTGAAGTATCTCGTTTCACATAGGCACTCTCGAGTGTTAGAGTATGCGAATCGATTTGCCAACATTTCATGTCAGTTCAGTTCAGAAAAGTGACGCCACAGCAAAGTTGTTTGATAAGGTTGAGTGTTGTCGTTGAAGGCAGCAGATTCCGGGAGTATGATATATGAAGTTAAGTAATTTCTCCTTGACGGGAAGACTTTGAATGTAGCGAAAGCAAATATTAACCAGGACTTGTTCGTTTAATTTGTCTCATTACAATATTTAGCTCTCTTATCAACAAAGCATGCTGGACTCTATGCAGTCCTTGACAGCCTAATGGTACCATTATTTGACAAGAGTATTTGACAACGAGATCGTCAACGATGTCTCGGGGTCGAAGCTAATAGCTTGCCTTAGAAGTGTTAGCCCCGCTCCTAGGCTTGGTTTACGTCGCTCAGCTCCCATTAGGCTCTTTTGCAATATCCGCAGCCAATGCTTATCTTGCACTTTTAACAGGATCTGCGGTAGTGGTCCCATTCGAAGGATTCTCTTATTGATGGTTTTAACCAGCGATATCAATTATCGATCGGCTAAATAGATTTAATATATATGGCTAAGCAGCTTTTTTAGCTTTTGAATACCTTTATATTAATTAAAAAAAAGAAATTTAATTTTTAAAAAATATTAAGAAAAGAACTTAAAAATAAAAAGTTTAGTTAATACTTAAATGAAAAGTTTGCTGCTATCATAACTTGATTATTGTTTCGGTAAGTCAATTTATATTAGTTAAGGAATCTCCAGGCTTTGCTCTAATGGCCTGTCTGTTATGGCCTATTATATTATTGTCTACCCATAATATCGATGATGCCAGAGATGGTTTCAACTGCTCTACCATACGGCCATGCGTGATAGATTTGGCAATATCATGTTGCTTTCCAAAATGGCTAGAGCTCGCAGCGCTTACTTTGAGTAAGAAATCAATATGGTTCAGGTGCATCTCTAAGTATTCGAAAAATTATTAGTGACAAAGACTCTAAGATAAAACTCATGTAGACTGCATTTGTTGCATCTGCCTGCTTCATAATCTATCAAGATAGCAAGTCCTCCTGTTGCACTTTGTTTAACATTCTAGGTTTCGCCTAAAGGTGTTCGATCCTTAGCAAGTTGAAGCTTGTCAAGGTGAACATACTAATCCAACTCTAGTTTAATTGAACTTTTGAATTCACAATGTCATTAGCCATCAGGTGGCCACTTAGTCAACTCAATCTCATCACACAGCTATACATAAATTTGACTTGCATATTCCATAATAAACCAACTGACAAACTAAGTTTAGTCTAATGGAAATTCTCGACTCTCTCTCTCATTTCTGCCTTTTCCACTTTAGTTACTTGATAAAAGTCCATAAGTCGAGGATATAAAGATAGTTTTTCTAAGCTGCCAGCGGCGGCCATTTAAGTATTTTGTTTACCAATTTGTCAGCGAGTGAAAAGTTGTTATTGAAATTGCATCTCTTGGGGACGAGCTGTCGGAGCTAGTCTCTCTCTCACTGCCCCCTCTGTCTTTGTCTCTCTCGGAGTGAGAGAATCTGCGAGCTAGAGAATGTCTTAGGGAAATAAATCAATATCGATACATTTCTTTCCAATTATCCAGCCAGCTGCAGAAACTCGAGCATTGTAAATAATAAATAAGCAAAAAAGTCGAAAAGAAATGATAAAAGAAATAAGCAAATAAAATCGAAAGCCAATTGGGGAGGAGGACGAGCTGCAGCGAGCAAAATTGAATGTCAAACGCGCGACCTTTGGCCGGCAAATAAAAACGCAAATAATTTCCGCTTTGAAAGCGACACAGAGGCCAATGGAGTGGGAGTGGGAGGCGGATTCGGAGGAGGAGTCGGCGACAGAGATGGAGACGGAGCCGGAGCCGGAGACAGAGCCGGAGTCCTTCGCTGCGAGCTGGACGCTCACATTTACAGACAGTTTCCGCTTTCCGTTTCCTGTGCAAATATGCGACATAAAAGGACCAAAGAGTTGCAATCCTCTCGAAATGCCAAAGCCGCGTAGGTTGTGCCCCAGTTGACATGATTTGAGCCGGGTCGTGACCCACTCCTCCCCCTCTTAGCCGCCCGCTGTGCCCGCTGCCCTCGTTTCTGCTGCTGTTTGCCCGGGTCCCCGGTGTGCGCCTAGGGGGCTTATTGGTCAGGCATTTGTTCTCTGATAAATAGAGTTGAGCCCGCTGTGTGCATATGCCTCTATTAGGCGCTCGTCCCGCCGCCCAATCTGGAGCATCAGCCCGGGTGCCGGCGACTAAGTCCCCGCACGTGTCACTCTCTCCGTGCGGCGAAAATGTTTTCTCTTTTTTTGTTGCTTTTTCCCACCGAAAGCGTCAAAATCTCATTCAAATCGTGTCGCCGCTGCAGCCGCTGACAGCTGCACGAAACTCGTCCGATCATTTTAGAAAAGCATTTCCAGTTTATTTGAATAAAATAGAATAAAATAAAATTGGATGGGGGAGTTGTCTATTATTTAATGCCGCTCAGATCTCTGTATTTGTTCTCCATGAAAATTTATAGTGAAATAGATTAAATTTGAAGTGTAAAGCTCCAATGAATTGTCACTAAAAAAATACTAATAGAAAATAAAAAAAAATCAATAAAAGAAATAAATAAATAAAATTAAAAAAATATATACATATATATATGTATATATATAATTTTTCTTGCATATTATATATTATATTAATTATTAATTTAATTTCTATATGTATATTAGAAAATAAGAAAATAGAAATAAACAAAGAAAAATAAAAAGTGAATAAAAGAAAAGAATTAAAAATACAAAAAAAATTGAAGTTAAAAAAAAAAAAAATACTTTTAAGAAAAACATAATAAAAATGTAAAAAAAACTTTTGTTTAGCATTAGCAAATTTTTAAATAATTTTCTTTAGTCACACAAATTTTAAATATTTTTATTTTTTAGAGTATTTATTTTACTATGAAATTTGATTTAAATATTATTAACCTACAATTACAACTTTTTTTTCCTATTTCGTTTGGTATTTTATAGAGTATTTACTCTTCCATGTAAACTAAGTCATATTTATATGAATAGATTGTCTTGTTCCTGTTTGTCTTGATTTTGTATTGTGAACACTTGATAAATACCCTGTAGCACAATGGTGGATAGCGACGAGTCACACCTGACAGTGCCACAAAATGAAGTTCAATATAAGTATAGAGCTCAGAGAGACTTACACCTTAGCTGATAATACAATGATATATAGTGAAAACTTTACTTCTCTATTAATGTAATCATCTGTTAGGTGCTTTCATTCTCGCTTCTCAAGAAATCTCTTACAGGGTATCTCCTCGTTGCGCCGCCTATGAATCGCGTCGTTTTTATGCCTCTGTTGTTTGTTTCTTGTTGAAGCTTTCCTTTTTTTTATGGCATCGTAAACAGCAAATAATACTAAAGAGCCTTGTTGTGTGGGGCATGAGTGGGGCGAGTCGTGGCGAGGGCGGGGCCTAAGGCTGAGCGCATCTGGCTAAAAATTTGTTGCTTACTTGCAGGAACCTCAAATTTGTGCACACGACAAGGACTCGAGGCCCCGAGCCCTGGCCGGGCACATAAAGGCTGCGTGTGTGTGTGTGTGTGTGTGTGTGGAGGGGGGCAGAAGAGTGTTGCCTTTTGCCCGTGTGAATAATAAAATAGTTTCGAGTATCCATTTGCATATTTAAAATGCGAATGGGCAAGGGGCGTGACAAGATGGCACTAAATATTTGCTCAAGCACTAAACGCTGTCTCCTCCACGATCCGGTGTCCTGTGTCCTGTGTGTGAGTGGGGGTGTGTGTGTGTGTGTATGGGTGTGTGTGAGTCAGTGTTCGCAACTCTTTTTGCATGTCCCTGTGTCCGCAGCTGCTAATGGCTTTTCATTTTGCATCTCCGCCCGCAATACAACACGTTCCTCTGCCACCCCCCCCCTGCCCCCTTTGACGCCCCCCATCACGTGCAGAGCATTTTGATTTAATTTTTTATGCACTCTCATTAAATAATGGCACGTCAGGCAAGCACGTCGGACTGGACGCAGGACCCCCGACTATGAGAAGTAAACACACACACGCATATTATGTTGCAACAGCTGCTCTCTGCCCCCTCCCCCCTCTCTCTCTCTCTCTTTCTGCTGTCTCTGTCTACGTTCGCTTGGGTCATCTCCCAGTGGAACTTAGATGACCATGTTGATTTAGGTTAGCAGCCACCGAACTAAAATTCTTTCATCACAAGTCTAGGGAGAGCCCGAGCTTGTTGGCCAAACTCACGCCCACGCCCACTGACATTCCCCACGCAGACGTACAAATTGTGTTTTTAATTAACCTCAGTTGAAATTCTAAAGAATGCGCACAATTTTCGCTATCAGTTTTTCAAACAGTTCACTACGCAAGCTTAAAGCGTAGATATTTATGAAGAGCGGGAAGTGAGACCCTTTAAAGCACTGCAAATATTGTTTTCTGATGCAATTTGCATTAAATATTAACTCTATAACTCTATAACTATATCGGACATCTGAAGTTTGGTCTTACTTTTTTAACTACACCGATTACGTGTCCCTTCTTTTGGCAAGTAATCAAGGCACACATCTGGCAACGCCTTCAGAGCCGCACTCGATATCAGTGTTCGCTAATATCTTACTTAAATAGAATATTCAACACTATTTATATATTGTCGGAGATGTATTGGCATTGACACGTGACGGAAAGAGAATTTAATTGCAACACTTAAAAGGCAAGATTTCTAATTAATTTTTCTTACTCAAACCACAAAAAAAATTTAAAAAATATATTAATCTTAAGAATCGTTTAACATTATATTGTCGTGAAATATATATATGGTATGCATAAACGGAAATATCTTTACTTCTTTTACGACCACTTAAGAATAACTTAGAAATAACTTTTTTTACTTTCAATAAGTCGGAGCTTTCACTATGTCGTCGCTTAATTTAGATTCGAATATTTATGAGTCGCACAACTCTTTTATTGAACACCTATTTTGAGAATATAGCAGTATAACTGCTCATAACAAGTAAGAGTGCTCTAATCGAGACGGCTCGATTAAGAGATACCCTGAACCCTGTGGGAGCTATGACTAAAATCATTTTACGCTTCTTTCATATATGCATTGCATATAACGCATGCACACATAAATACACAGTTAGGCGTGGTGGGAATTTTACATATTCTTGGTACCTGCTGACCCTTTTAGAAATCTGAAGTTGGTAGCGAAAAAGGGCATCATTGGAATTTCTTAGTGTTTATGCGTATCGCGGATATCGCACACAAACACATAAACGAACTATGCGTACACACATACATACACAGTTATGCGTAGGCTCGCGCTCTGCTTACTGCGCAGTTGACGCTGCGGCAGCGCTTGGGCTGCAATATAAGCATTACTATGGGAAATTGATTGTTGAATAACTTTTTTTCTGCTTGGACTTTTTTAATGAATATAATTAGATGGTACATATGTGTGTATTTGCCAAAGCACAAGTCTCTAGTATTTGATATACGACTTCTGGAAAAATTTGCAAATTTTGGGGAAACGGGGGCCGGTATCCAAAATCGAAAAATGCCAAAATGTGCGCATTCATTACAGTAACATACACCGCAAATCTGAAGTTTCTAGCTTTTACGGTTACAGAGTTACGTTTGGAAAACAAAATCAAATTATCGATTTTTATCGATAATAAGAAAATGGGATGACTTTTCGATAATTTAAGATAAACTCGTTAGGCGTATGGTATACACGAGTATTCATGCCAAATTTGAAGTCTCTAGCTTTTGTAGTTTCGGAGATCTAGGAGCTTCTACGGACGGACGGACGGACGGACGGACGGACGGACGGACAGGCGGACAGGGCTCAAACAATTTCTCTTGTCGTCCTGATCAAGAATATATATACTTTATGGGGTCTGCCACGCCTCCTTCTGCCTGTTACATACATTTTCACAAAACCATTATACCCTGAATTCCCATTTTCAATGGGTTCAGGGTATAAAAATAGTAGTTCAACTGAGCTCTAAACAAATGTTTTCCTGTTGCTATTTTTAGCTAAATTATTTCTATGTATTGGTGACTTTAGTTATGGAAAGGTATTTGATTGGCTTGTGATGAAATGCTATTTATATATTTGATATGTCTGCGAAGGAAGAATTTTCCAGTGTAGCTCAACATTTTACTCTTTTTGCTTTCTTAAGCTATTACATATTATTAATTTAGGAGGCATTCAAGTTCCTTCTTGTCAACACTCAATTCATGCCTTAAGTTTCCTACCATGATGAGGCGTTGGCTTATAAATATGCCAAGTTTAAAGAAGATAATTCACCCGGATACCCAACTGAACATCGCCGAGTCACATACAAGGCAATTTGAATTAAGTATTTGAGTGCGTGTGTGGGAGTTGTTCGGGTGTAATTTGTAATTCGAGCCGAGTTTGTAGATTAGTTGAGTAATTCTTGAGCTCGCTCGTGGGCATATTGAGGACGTTGTACGAAACTCATAACGAACTATTTAAAACCGAGAGGGAAACTTTCAATTATTAATTTGCGAATACAAGTGCTTTGTTTTATTTGTTTTGTTTGCGACGGCTGTGCCTGGCTGTGCCGAGAGCCTGGAGGCTTTCGCTGCCAGTAGAAAGTTAGAACTGTTCTGCAACGAGTATAATTAAAAATCGCCAGCCGAGGGAGACTAGTGTAAAGCGGGGATTGTGTGCCGTAATAAAAGGCAAGAAGCACAAATTTCAAGAGTATTAAAAATAAATTACAAACTTCCATTCACACACACTCAGACATAGATACACACTCACTCAGAGACAGGGAGACAGGGACACGAGAACATAGCTCAGCCTTTAAGTTGACAAGAACAAACAGCTCGAGCGTAAGCAGTGAGAACTTTCACCTTGCAAACACCGCCATTAGCTGGCCGAGAGCTGAGACGCATGAGGTCCGGTGCGGGCCACACACAGGACGACAATCCGGGATTATGGAACAGAAATAAACGAGCGAACCATTGGACAGCACACGAGCAACTCGCTCGCATGACACACAATGGCATAAATGGGTTACGCAGCTTAAATCGTATTTCGCGTGACGTGAAGCCGCTCAAAGAACAGTTCACAATTCCGCTTAATCAAGCGAGCTCTAAGGGCCACGCGAGCTGGCATCGCTTGGAAATCACTTTTAAAGCATTTCAAGTTGGGGCAACTAGAGGCGAGAGAAGTGATTATTTTTTTATAACATTTCTTGACTCTCTAGCTGCCTTTGCCAAATCGATATGGAATGTCAATTCTCATAGCATGCGAATTGTATTTTAGCTTTGTACGAGAACTGCAATCCCTGCTGCGCTCAGATGTGAGAGCTGCAGTGATTTGTAATGAATGGATTGCAGTTCAGATTAGTTGAGATTCTAATCTAATTACTATTGTCTATTGCCATGGTCTCTAGCCCGCAACTTTAGCATAGAGCTCAAGTCTTTCTTTCCGTAAGCCCGATTCACTTTGAAGATTTTTTTAAATTCTTTCTCAGTCCACTTGCTGACATCATCAGGTGGCCAAACATGGTATTGGTTCAAGCTTAAGCCCTAAAAAAACTGAGAACCGAAAGCGTCACGTATCTTCCCCCGTTTTAAACAAGCCTTTAGCTATCACTGGAGCCGCCTACATTTTTTTGCTTGAAAAAAAAAATGCAAATACATTTATTTTCTTTAACCAGAATCTTTTATTTTATTTAGTTTTTAAGAGCTTTCACTTCCAAGTAAATATTTAACCAAAACAAAACTGGTATTAAAGTTTCGTAATGCTCAATGTTTTTCAAGAATGTTTTCTGACTGAGAGTCAAAACTCTTCTGCATTCACTTGAATCAATAATTCAAAACTAGTTCTTTGGAAGCAGCTTCAACAGCTGTGTTAGGCATCAAACGTTGACCTCGAACTGAAAAGGGATGTAAGGTGCATGGTCTTTTAAGTGTTCGAAGACCCTCTTATGTGAAACGATGCGTGAGAGCACGCATTGTCTTAGGAAAGGACTTCGACAAGTGCTTCACCTTAAATCTCCGAAAACAAATGATTTTGTAACATTCAGAATTTGCGCTTTAAAGTTGATCTAGTATTTTCTTTTATTGTTAAAAAATTAAAATCTATATTTAATTTGCAATTGGAAATGCTGTAAATGGAAATGGTTATGCAAGGCTTTGATCCAAGGTGAGCTGAAGTGAGGTGAGGTGACGTGAGATGTGGGGTTATTACAATATCAGATTTTACAAAAAATAAAGCGTCCTTGAGGTGCTGCTATCGCACACTATTTTTCCTGAATCATGCTCGACTTGGAACACCCTTACTGTCGATTGATGTTTCGTTTCTGTCTCGTATGCATAGATACAAGATTCTTTATCCGTTATGATCCTATATTCTTGCTTTGAAACCACTGCAAGTGAGCTCCTTCAACATTTCTTTACACCAATGTTTGGACTATGCTTAAAATTCAATATAAATATAACGAGTTAAGATTTTCGACTCATTTAAAAAAGTTATTTTATGCCTAAGAAATGCCAAACATCTCAATAAAAATATTGACTTACTTCGGGCAACCCTCGCATGGAGCAGTTAGTCCTTCGACTATTGAGTAAAAGCGACAAATTTTAAGGGACAGCCGAAGCATTAAGATCTTACAGTCTATCACAGTGCTGCATGCTGTCTATTCAAATGGAGTGCTGGGGCGACGGCTCAGCTCCCCATGACCCCGACGTGAATTCGAGTTTGATTTTGAAGTTTGTCGGCGTGCGCGGGTGGCGCTGGGCGGGGCCTGTGCGTGGGCAGCAAAGGTTCAGTGCCAGGGATGCATAATTAAATAAAAGTATCCGCTTACGGGAGCGTCCGATGTCATTTATTATGATTACGTGCACATGATGCCGACAGTTGATGCCGTTTCAGGCCCAGGCTCCATTGGCCTTTCGGGGCGCAGGTGTCGATGGACCCAACCGATTTTGCGTTAGCTACGAGCGGGGCGGCTCACTGGCGATTCGATCTTAAAGTTTTTACGATGCCAATGCTGCTAACGACAGCAACAAAAACTTCTTAATCGCCCCGCCCAGCCAAGGCGACACGCCCCACCTGCCGCAGCGCCAGGTACTGCATTAATTTAATCGGCATGTCATTTCGTGTTGAAAGTTTTGTTTTACTCTTTTTAGCGGGCCACATAAAATGCCTCTGGCTTTGTGTGTGTGTGTGGCCGACCCACAGGCTGGGCCCAGCCCCCGTCACACTCCCCATTGGCGCCTGTCACCGGCTTGCTTTGTCCTCCATGCTCTGTCAATCAGAGAAGCCAGCGTCGCCTTTGTTGGTGTTAAATGAGCTGAAGTGGCACTGGAAATTGCTATACGCCGAGGCGGAGGGCTGCAGGCGATTGAGTCGGGGCAGCTTCGACTGACAGCCGCCCCCCACATGGCAGCCCACGGCTGCCACCTGCATACTGTGGTGCATGTGGTGCAGCGCTCTTTGATTGACGTTTTGCGTTAAAGCCGTCGCATTGACTGTGACCTGACAATCGCTCAATTCGCTTGAGCACACTGAGCGCTAACAGTCAACACACACGGCAGCGCTTTAATTAATGACTCTACCTGCCTCACCGGCAACGCAATATCTTCAAGCCTTCCAAGTCGAGCCACCACTTTGGCCCTCACTATATAGGTCAAGAAGAAACATCGAGGAGATAGTACCATGATCGAGCCCGAGTATGGTAAAGATAACCTTCTTAAAAGAAATATATATGTCGGATATATATATTGGGATGGAGTGTCCTTTCAATAGTTTTATCAGTGTTAGATAAAGTGTTGAATAATTCCATTTGAGTAAGATATTAGGCAACACTGATATCGAGTGTGGCGTTGCCAGACGTGTGCCTTTATGACTTGTCAAAAGAAGGGACACGTAATCGGTGCAGTAAGAAAATTACGTGCAAAAGTGCAGAGGCTTGCTCAACTCAATCAAAGTTACCCGAATTACAAAAATACAAACATCAATTTCATTGCCATCAAGCAGGCTAGAACTCGTTCGACTTACATCACATAACACATAACCTTTCATCTCTACATTCAGCAACAGAAAAATTTCCTCAATATTTTTTTTTTAATATTTCAAGTATTTTCAAACATTTTCGCGAATTGACTTCTTTCATATTCTGTGAAGCTAAATTTGTTAAATATAATAGTGATCGTAGTGAGTGGCAATAGGTCGAAAAGTATTTGAGTGTCAATATCAAGTGCATTATTAATTGTAAGTAATCTGTCTTCAAATTCGTTTCATTTGCTCAGCTAACCTACAAATATCTGCCGACAGCGAATGACTGCCATCCCTCCAATCAAAAGGACAAGTTAAAACGTAAGTAAATGGCTTTCATGCTTCTCATTTTTGGAAAGATATCTTTGACATAAGCTCTTTCTAAATGCAGACATGCATTATAAGAGTAAGAGTTTTCTAGTCGAGACGGCTCGATAAGGAGATATTCTTAGCTCTGTGGCTAGCTGATATTCCAATTATTATACGTTTCTTTTATATATGCATTACATATGCAAAATGGGTATTACTAGGGGAAATTGATTGTTCAATAACTTATCTTCTAAATAGACATTCTTAATGAAACTTTCAGAGTATAATAAGATTGTCTATATGAATGCATTTTCCAAAGCTATGCGAGACATAAGTTTTTAGCAAGTTTGGGGGATGGAAAGGAATTATTCGAAATCCAAGAAAAACAAATTGTGCGCATTCATTATAACAATCTGCATCGCATGTCTGAAGTCTCTAGCTTTCACATTTATTAAGCTTTGGTAAAAACAGAGTCTCATTATTGAATTTGATCGATAATAAGGAAATGGGAAAAGTGATAGACAAAATGATAGGCTCGCTCGTTATTACATACATATTTCCGATTGTATCTTATCATTTTCAATGCCATCAAGCAGGCTAAAACTAGTTCGATTTACATCACATAACTAAGTAGGCTTTGTATCTCTCTATACAGCAACAGAAACATTACATCAACTGAAAATCCAACTAAAATACAAATATATATTTTTTGATATTTCAAGTATTTCCACACATATTCGCGAATTAACTGATTACGTATTCTGAGAAGCGAAGTTAGTTAAATATAATAGAGTTCGTGGTGAGGGGCAATAAGTCGAAAAGTATTTGAGTGTCAATCTATCTTTATTTGATTCATTTGCTCAGCTACGAATATCTGCCAATAGCGAATGACTGCCATTCCATCCAATTAATAGGACAATTGAAAGCGTAAGTAAATTACTTTCAAACTTCTCATTCATTCATATTTTTGGATAAGAAAATTGGAGCTTAGTTGCAAATATAGCCAATATGTGAATGAGATTGCATTTTTTTTCAATTTGAAAATTATTCCCAAAGAATATATATAATAGTTCATATGCTTAATTTCATTGAAATCCGTTAAAGAGAAGAAAGTTATTAAGAAAAATGTTTTTCGTCACACGCATTTTTTGTACGCATTTGCCCACACACATTCAAACGCGCGTCAATTCGAAGAATTGCAAATTGCGATTGAATTGTTCTTGAATTGTCCGCTGCTACTTTATTTGAGATTTACAAGTTCGAGACCTACTCGCCGAGCGATCCTGGGTTCGCTTCCTGCAGAAGCTAGATATTTATGATGTATTTATTTAAAAAATATTATGTGGCGGTGTTGTAGAGGTGATGAGCGTAGGTTCAAGTCTTGGTCAGTTAATATTGGTGGCATTTCTTAGTCTTTTCTTTATATAATTTTACTCTAATTTGAAAATATAGATTCGACGGGTTTCAGGGTATAACTTCCAATATATATATATTTAATTTTCATTGCCATCAAGCAGGCTAGAACTGGTTCCATATACATCACATAACTAAGTAGGCTTTTCATCTCTATATACAGCAACAGAAACATTAGATCAACTGAAAATTCAACTGAAGTACAAATATATATTTTTTTTTAACTTTTCAAATTTCCTCACATATTCGCGAATTAAATTATTTTATATCCTTAGAAGCAAAGCTAATACTGAATGCAATATTAATTGGAAGTTTTTAAATTTGATTCATTTGCTCGGCTAATCTACGAATATCTACCGACAGCGAATGACTTTGGTTCCATCAAATTAAAAGAAGTAAATGACTTTCAAGCTTCTCATTCATTCATATATTGTTGGAAAGGTATTTTTGACAAACTCTTTCCAAGTGCTGGCAACTTAATGCTATTTGCTTAAGTCTTACCTACATTTTCTTTATCCTTCTAGCCTTTAAAATCAGTCTCGTTTTGATTTCGTTTCTTGAGATTATCCGTCCGTCCATCCGTCCATCTGTCCGTATGTTGAACGCATCGATCTTAGCTCCTATAAAAGCTGGACTTCAAATTTTGTTTGTAGGTCCCTATGTGCAGTGCGCAGATAAAGTTTTTTACAAATAACCGATAACTATCCCCAATTTATTGTTATCGATTAGAACATGATCAAAATTCAGTTATAAAATCATATCTCGCATATCTTTAAAATTAGAGACATTTAGCTTTATATATGAAATTCGAAGAATTGAAAATTTCGCTTGAAATTTGCTTGAATTGTCTGATGCTACTTTAGTTGAGATTTACAACTTCGAGACGCTTCCTGCAGAAGCTAGATATTTATGCGGTGTTGTAGAGGTGATGAGCGTTGCGTAGTTGGCGTAAGTTCAAGTCTTGGTCAGTTAATATTATTGGCATTTATTCGTCTTTTCTTTATATAATTTTACTCTAAATTGAAGGCATGTAGTATATTTGAAAATATAGATTCGACGGGTTTCAGGGTATAACTTCCAATATATATATATTTAATTTTCATTGCCATCAAGCAGGCTAGAACTGGTTCGATATACATCACATAACTAAGTAGGCTTTTCATCTCTATATACAGCAACAGAAACATTACATCAACTGAAAATTCAACTGAAATACAAATATATATTTTTTTTAACTTTTCAAATTTCCTCACATATTCGCGAATTAAATTATTTTATATCCTTAGAAGCAAAGCTAATACTGAATGCAATATTAATTGGAAGTCTTCAAATTTGATTCATTTGCTCGGCTAATCTACGAATATCTACCGACAGCGAATGACTTTTGTTCCATCAAATTAAAAGGACAATTTAAACCGTAAGTAAATGGCTTTCAAGCTTCTCCTTCATTATATATATATATATATAATTTATTTATTTCGCATCACATATATATTATGACGTGATGCTGCACAATTAATTAAGCAGAGTCTGTTCTGTGACTGGCTCCCACTGTTACAGTAGTCTTGGTGTTAGGTTGAGAGTCGTTGTAAAAATCTTATCCGACTGAGCTTGCGTCTTAGCTTCAATTCTAAATTAGCGAAAGAGTGAGACAAAGGGACAATGATAGCTGTTGCTGAAGAAGTTGAGGGAGAGTGAGGTGGCTTCTGCAGCCATACGAATAGGGTCGTCATAGGGTTGTCAGTGGACAAATAGAAAGTGACTGGAAATTGGAATTCTGGAGAAGCACAGTATAAAAGACAGCACAGCGGGAATTTGTGATTGTAAAAGTACAAAGACTGGGGTGAAAAGAGACCAAGCTGACTCAACTTCGAGATGCATATATATGCATAAGTTTAGTCATTCTTGTGACACATTCTTGACTTATTACACCACATTCACATTGAAAGTGATTCTTCTATCTCAGTTGATATTTGATATTGACTTAAATGAAAGTTGCTTAAAGCAAGTAATAATAACTATGAAGACTTACTACTTGTATCAGCTTATACTATTTACTTATAACATACCACAAGAATTCTTTTTCATGATTTAATAGAGTATAATAATTGAGGAACAAAATTCTTCATTGAACTCACCTTCAATCTGAATTGTGCACAGAGTCTCTTAACAAGAGCTGAAAGAAGATAAATGTGAAAGATTTCCAATTAGTAAGATATTTACCAAAGAGGTAACAAATATTTTCAAAATTTAAGATCTCACTGACTTCGCTTACGTGTCTCCCACAAATTGCTCGGATTTAAATGAGAAATGCTTTTATCTACATAATTGAACAGATTTTAGCATTTGATTGCTCTCGTAAATGGACTAGCTATTCAGCATTTAGTTTTTAATGGTTTTCTAATGCTTATTGATGATAAAGTTGGGCCAAATGATTAATGAGACGACAGCCAATCGAACAGTGGAGCCATAACAATAACTGCACTACGTACATACATGCATATACGTGTGTGTATGTGGCATGCATCATGTGAGCTCGATGTCAGTGTGGTGCTGGGGATATTCAATAATGTAAGAGGCAAATTAAAAATGTGGTTTTACGAGCTGCACAGCACACATAACGCATACGCAACGTGGGCCGTCTCGCCTCATCGCCCTCCTCATCCGAAGTGGCCAATTGCATCCATAATTAAGCAATAACAATCCCGAGTTGATGCAGTAAAATGCCTTAATTTCATTTCATTTCAGCTTAAGGGCTGAGTCAATTGCGGTGCGAGCTGCGCATTCCGTATTCCTTATTCCCTGAAATCACTTTTCAGCAAATTAGCTCTGGCTATAGTTGCTGCACTTCTTGAGAAATAAGCAAATATTTATCCGAACAACACTTCGAGTTCTTGATACTAAAAAAGGTTTTCTGAGAAGTACAAATTTTACGGCAATTATGCAGCAATTACTTTATGGTCGAGGCCTTTAGATGCCCATGATCTGCTAGACTCACAGACCCAACTATAGCCACCTAATTCTCACCTAAGATAATCAAATTCCAGTCAAAAAGCAATCAAAGAATATTTGACTTTGATTCGATTTTTTTTTGGCCAAGTTGCATGGCGAAAGCCTCTAGATGAGTCCTCTTCCAATATGTGTGTGTGGTTGCGTGCGTGTGTGTGTGTGTGTGTTTCTGTGTGTGTAATTGCGTTGCAATGTTTGCGCACATCATTAAGAAGTTGTAAGTGCAACCGCAATTTGCTATTTGCCAGATGCAAATGAGTTCGCACTTATGGCCTTCGTGTTGTGGGGGCGTGGCAGGGCGGGCCGGAGTGGCGCTGACCAGCGGGAGCGGCTACTGCGAAATGCATGTGTGGCAAGCCGAACTATTTATGTGCCGCATAAAATGGCGGAAACTTGTGTGTGGCCAAATTGGATGGGGCTGGGGCGTTGGGAGGGGCGTGGGCGCCTTTTGGCCTAATAGAAAATTGTGTGTCGTGGCCGTGGCAGTGGGTGCCACTTGGAGTCACGTTATGACGCCTCCTTCGGTGTCTTGTTATGAGAATGAAATGGCGAATCTGTGGCAGCTGTGAAATATGAGCGCACGTATGGCGCAGGACAATAAAAAAGCTGGGTCCAGCAGCACGAGCTGGATAAGAGCAATTCCAAATATGGGCACAATGTGAGCACACTCACACCCACTTACCCACACACACCCCTCCATACACTCATCGTGTGTATATGCATATTCACAGTTGGCCAGACGACAGACGACAGCCAAATTTCGCTCGCTGCATGGCGTGCCATGACTTTATTAGAATTGCAGCTTTGTTTGCTCAAATGAAAGTTTTTGCCATTTCTCATGGTTGTCGCGCTATTTACACCGCCCCACACCCCCACGCCCCTCTCTCTGGACTGCGGCTAGCAGCAGCGAGCATATTTTCCAAGCTGCATTCAATTTATTTAGCAAAATATTTGAGTTCGCCTGCGAGCCAAGGGTATTGCAGCGCTGCGAAGTCGACGACAGATACGCAAAATGAGTGGGCGACTGGCAAAGTGAGTGATGGGAGCAGCGTCGACCGAAGTCGAATACAGCGCTGACCACGAGACAATTGCGACTGCTATAAGAGCGAAAAAATACTAAATATTGTAGTTGAAGGAATATCTCTATGATTTATAGCACAAGAAATAGACGAACTCTAGGCGGGAGGGAACGACTGGGAAATACCCTGAAGATTGCGTGGAGTTATTATATTATATTTGTGTGATAGGAGGCGTAGAATGATAGCAATATCAAAATTACTCAGGGTATGGGTATATGTTAGTCGTTCACTCCCGACTAAAACTAGCTCTAGCCGGCAGTAAACGGCTTGGATTTCCTGCAGCCTATATATTTATTTATACATTTATATATCTATATATTTATATATCTATATATCTATATATCTATATATGTATATTTCTATATATCTATATATCTACATATCGATATATCGATATCCATATCCACATATCAATCAAAATATAAAGATTCTCAAATACATATAATTTTTTCGTCCAACTCTCAGCAGGCCTTGAAAGTTGACTTAACGTTTTGTTCATTACAAATTGTACAGCGAGCATTTCGGACGTGTTTGATTTTTTCGAAAATTGAACAATTTTTTTTATTTTTTATTACAATTCGTCGTGAGGAAGATCTTTAAAATTCAATGCTGTCGAAGGTTCTTAAGATGTGGGCGTACGATCAGGTCGTTACCACCGAGACGATCATCGCGATAGCGCCCGCCTGCCGCCAGTGGCCCACCTGGTGCTGGTGCGTAGTGAAGCTTATTTCGCTGGCTCGAGCTTTGGGCATGGATCGGTACCGCTTCTTGTGGTTCTCATTCACCACATTGATGATGTCGATTTTATTCTGTGCACAGATGTACAAGCGTAAGGAGCGCGTAAGTGTTTCCCGAACGATGGGCGAGTTCTATTGTTGAAGGCTAATGATATTTTCAGATCATGCAGGCAGAAAGAATCCGTCAGATGGAACGCGATCAGCGGGCCTTCAAGGAGAGCATGGACAACTTGCTGGCCAACGTAGATTTGGGACCGGCTTGCGATGCTTTCGACGCTAATGGCAGCGATTTGCATAGCTCGATGGAGTCTCTGGCATCATCGGATTCGCTGCAGACCTCGTCGGAAATGTCGCTGAATGAATTGCCGCGTACGCAGTCGCTCAACGGCACTCCAAAGAAGAGCTTCAAGGAAGCCGCCACTGACTCCACTTCGCTCAAGCGCGCCTCGTCGGCCAGTCAGTACACTCAAACGGTCATGCCCAAGCGCAGGCGCCTTCCTGTTGCCAACCAGGCCAACAGAGCCAGGCAGTTGGCACAGCTTCCAGCTAATGAGAGGGCCAAGTATAACCAGCCCCTGGATGATATGACGGATCGCGGCAAGAAGACTCCAATCTGGCGTCACTAAAAACAAACAAGAAGTTCAGGAGCAGCAAGTACTTTCGGCTTGATTAATTTTTTTTTATATATATTTTTCGCCCATGACACAAAGACACTATCCAAACGCTTTACTTAATTAAGTTTTGACTTCAATGTATTCGATGCTAAATATTAAAATTTACTGCGGCAGAAATGCCAAAGGCACGCTCCTCGTCTTTCAATCAAGTGCCAACTATAGATTATACCACAATACATATGAGTTTATTTCAGTGCATATACACATATCCATATGCATATACACATACATATACATATACATTTAAGCCAAAAGGTATTCACAGCATGTGTAATTAATTAATTTACTACTTGAAATTAATTGGAATTGCAATCGTTTTTGATTTCAGTGGGTCGAGTAAAGCTATGCTCGGCGGAGAAGAGGAGTACGTTTTAAAGAGTAAAAAATCTAGGTGAAACTTGTATTTAATTGTCCATACTTATTATATTTTTGACTAATTTTTATGGTTTATTCTTAAGACGAAAAAAAACTAAAATAATAAATCATATTAATATATAAGAAATAATTCTTTTTCAAATATTACTCCCATTCCATTGTCCAACATTTAGTCCGACTACTATTTTTATGAGAGCATATAGATCATACATGCATGTATATGGATATATATATATATATATATATATATAGGCATATATATAATATATTAATGTCTTTTACAATCACTTTCAAATTGCAAACAAATAACTTTATAAGTCAAAGCTAAAACTTGATTTGAATGCAATCCAAGATTTTGCGCTCATAAAGATATTTATATGTGTATAAATATTTATGTATATATACATAAATCTATATATATTTATATATATGGGTAAGCAGTTGAATTTCGATAGAGTAATTAGAATATAGCTTATACGCTCACTATGTGAAGTGTCTGGTGTGTGAGTCGGTATACGCTGATTAGATTCCAGTTGCAAGTAAAAGCCATTTCATGTATTAGAGTGCTCTCCACACACCGACACACCGACACACACACACACACACACGGTGATACCCGGACACGATTGCTACCTGTCCAGGCAACTAAATTTCATTGCATACTTGCAGGCGCGCGCATTGATCCACCAAAGTTCCCAAGGGGCAGGCCAACACTTTCATTATCTTTTATGTGCGCACATTCTCATCAGGCACAAGTGTGTGTGTGAGGGTGTGAGGGTGAGCGGGTGTGTGGGTGTGTGGGCGGGTGAGCAAATGGCGCAGCAGCAAATTTATTTGAATAACCAAATAATATGAACAACTCGAACATATCCATTGATGAAGCCGGCACGCAACCAGCAGCAGTCAGCAAAATGGCCAAACATTAGAACAGTTAGAGCAGGCGACGAGGGGCGCACAGATGTGTCCCCATCAAGGGGGACACTTGAGCAGCCGGAGCGGAATAAATGGGCGCTGCTCATCGGATGGAGATGCGACGCTGCCGATGATAGTGCGAAAATCCGTTTGATGTTGCCGCAGCAGTAAATGAGTAATCCCGAGCCCGAACCCAATCACTAAGCCAATCGATGTATGCCGAAGCCAATGGCTGCTTCAATTGAATATAATTTGACTGCCGGATTAACAGTTGCCCGTATCGAGGGACGAGGGGCTTTCCCTTCCTAGGCGAATGCAAATGGCAGTGACTGAAGCTAATCTCCTTGACACTTCACATGCGACTCGAAGACCATCAAATACCAGCTCAGCATCGAGAAGCTAAAACAATATTTGATATTTTTATGCCGAAAATGGAAATTTCTGTCGACTTCGAGTTTGGCTGATGTGTAAAAGCCTTTAGCAACCTTTCTAGTTCACTAATAAAGTAAAGCCATAAAACACACACAGACTAGTAGACCTCAAGGAAATCGGAGGGAGCTGAGATCGAAAGGCAAAGTTCCTTTAAGGATATTTTCCTTCAACTGCAAAGTTTCGCTCTTAAAGTCCTTCATTGATCTATATATTCCACTCACACTACTTCTGCGTGGACATATGTGGAGCTTATGGACACGAAGTTCGGCTGGGCAGCAGTCGAATGTGCCACAAATAATTATCAAAGCTGCAGCTGGCAGCCCACTCGATGGCCTGGACGGCGGCGATACTTATCCGGGCTAAGTCCTGCACCCGAGACTTAGCGGCGCTGGCTCTAAGCTATGGCAAATTGGTAACACAAAAAAGAAACAACAGAAAAAATGGCAAATAAATGGGCCAAGCTGGTGGCAGAAACCGTTTGCTGATACCATTCGACGGCGAATTTAATGGCCAGCTTTGCCGAGGATTGTCTTGTAAAAAGCTCTTTGACGTGTGACACGCGGCGTATGCGCAATCTCCAGCGTAGCGAAATGGCCAAAACCGTTGAAAATTCGAAATAGATAAACGTTGAAATACTAATAAACACGTTTCTCCTTTATTCATCTAGTTTTATTGCTGTTACTACGAAAACTATTGTTGAAAGGGGACTTCCGAACGAGAAATTTAATGGCAATCTGAATGCTAAACTTTGAGTTCAAGCTAAGAGCGGCCATCTGGCTAAAATCACATTAAAACTAAATGTCATACAATTTTCTATCAAATAAAGCTCGTTTTATTGCCATTGAAAATATATTTCTTTGTTCTATTACGATTTAAGTTTGTATAACCCTAAAAGAACACCTGACACCTGGTTAGAGTAACTGAATCTAGAAGCGAAATATATATTTTTATTTATATTAGATATTGTAGAATTATAAAAGGCTACACGTAGATTAATACCTATACAAATTAGATTGAATTTACAATTATTGGAGTTAGGTAAATTTGACTTTCATAATATATTTATAATAATTTTTATTTTATCATATTATTTGTATTTAATTTAATTTAATTTTTTCTTTGTCAATATTTTTATACTTTATTTGTATTTTATTATATTTATTTATTATATTTATTTGTTTCATATTCTTTTCAGTTGCATTTTAAATAATTTTTTTTTTTTATTCTTTATATTATATTATTTTTATTCGATTCTTTAAAATTCTGTTTTGTTTTAATTTTATGTTGTAATTTTTATCTGTATTTTCATCTTCATCTTCTATTTTTTATTTTTTTTTTTTACTATGCTCCCATTGAAAGTGGGAAGTCAGTGTATAATGGTTTTGTTATTTTAATTTTATTTTATGTAAATTATTATTAATATTTACATTTTAATTTGAGATTTTATTTTATTTTTTAAGTTTTATTTTAATTTGATTGTTATTATTATTATTATTTAATTTTTATTTAATTTTTATTTTATTCACAATTTGAATAAAGTTTTATGCTAATCGCTGTTCCATTACTAAGCTTAAGCGCAGACGTAGAATCAGCTATCAGCCATCAGGCTTCGAGGGTAAATCGAAGCTGTTATTCAAAAGGCAGCTGAAGTTACTCAATCGGATGGCCCTTGGACGTGGGAGAGCTGCGGATGCATTCAGGAATTGTGTCACAGGTGTTTGAGTGAATGGTTTAATGTAATTCGAGCTGAAAGCTTGAACGATTGACGAGATTGCGCGGAAAGTAATGGCATTGAGAGCCTTCTACCGAAGGTTAAGGATACATTTGAGTGCGACTCCAAGAGAGATAGATAGATAGAGAGAGAGGAAGGGAGAGGGAAAGAGCGAGAGCGAGTTGAAATAATTGCCTGTGCCTAGCACGTGTTTGGCGGCAAGGTGTCATCAATCAAATGCGAGTGGGAAACTAATCAATTGGCGTTTCTAAAAGCTAAAAACAAAGCCAGCAGGGCAAAAACAGGCTGGCAGATATGCCGGAATGCGGCGTGTGGCGCGTGGCATGTGGCAAATGCGGCACGTAGCCAATTTGCTGGCTCTGAAGCTATGGAGCTATTCAATCACTTGTGAGACGCCGATGCCTCCACTGCCACTTGCAACTGGCTGTCAAGAGCACAAATAACTGGCTGGAAATTGAGTCCACATCCATTACAATAACTAAATGATTTAGCCAGAACGTAAACAGCATAAGCAGCGCCAAATGTTCCACTTGACCCGTGGCCCCTATGCCTAATGGCCCCCGCCTCCTTCCGGCAATCATAATATTTGTGGCGAAAGCAATTCAATGATAAAACAAACAATAACAACGTGTTCGCCCACATAATGAGGCGTGGCCGTTAGCCAGAAATCGAACGGACTCCGATTCCTTCTCCCCTCGTCGACCATTTTTCGGTGTGACAACTTTGCAAGTCTCTGGCGGAACAGCGATTAAATTAAATATGCTGACGCTTATGTGTGTGAGCCCTGCCACGCCCCACACACGCCGCAGAGATACAAATTGAGACTGGCCATTGTGGCCGTGGATGGCCCTAGCTGACTGCACACACTCGTAAATCTTGTGTCGAAAGGGAAACCATATCGAGTGGGCGAGTGCGAGTGCGAGTGCATGGAAATTCAAAGAAATCCAAATCCATTAAACAAAATGCATAAATAACAAAATCAATGCCCATTCAATGCGCCCCATAGGTGCATGAAAGGGCCACCCACCCGACTCTGTGCACAGCTCCAATTTGCTGCTTGTCTTTACAACATATCCCACAGCACGAGTGTGCTGGTGCTTGACCTGATATTTCAGCTCTACATCTGCATTTCCCCCCAAAAATGCTGAAAAGAATTTTTCTATAAAAGAATGTAAAATTTCACGAAATTTATAGAAAATTTCTCTGCAGTCAGCTCTGCTCTGATTAACTAATTGATTATCCCCTACTCTTCTTCTTTGCTCAAGATTGATGCATAGTAAATTTTGGCGAATTTTATATTAAGAAAATGACTTGAGGCAAAGGCTTATGGAAATCACTCTTTGCACTCTCACTAATTGGAAGAAAAATGTGACGAAAATGGGGGAAAAGCTATTGTAAGAGTATTTTATATTATAATATAGATTTAGTTATATATTTAAGTAAAGAAGGCCGCAGACAATCGAACCTTCATCATTATATTTAACTATATAGCACATAGATGAGACATCTACAGGAATGCATAAATGGTGTTTTTTATAGCGTGTTACAACTTTGAGTTTGCAACACTGCTTTATTAGACAGTATATTTCATAGCTGATTATCACTTCTTATTGGCTTTGGTTTGACATTTTAGTATGGATAGGCTTATCAGAGTAATACTTGCAAATCGTTGAAATTTCTTTAAAAATAATATTTCTGCTCGTCAATTATTTTATGGCATATGTTACATATTCCATTTTTGATTGAAAGAAGAATGAGTAATAAGAAAATACACAAGCTTTTGTCGAAACACCTTCACATTTACAGAAAAATACCTAAAGGGTAATGGAGTTCATATATCTATGATTTGAGAACGAGACTAGTCATGATTGGGATGATTGTTCCAGAATACTCCTTGGTAGCCACACTAAAACCCATTTAAACTTTTTTTGTATTCACATTAATTTATATAATAAATTGTTTGGCGGTCTCCATAATTTTGTACAGTTTGAGTGTGCATGAATTATTGTCTTTTGTGGTGGGATAAATTAATTTTTTATGAGATGTACTAAAGTTTGTTTGAAACAAAGAACTTAAACATCAGTGTCATCAAGTTTGCTATCTAATGGAACCTGGTTTTACTAGTACTAAAAATATATATTTTTTTATATTTCTTTTTAATGTAAACTTGTTTAACTCCAAAGAACCCCGTTTACTTAAATATATTTGAGAGAGCGGAGGCCGAAAATTCAAATTGTGGGACTTCATAGAGAATCGACCATTTCTGTTGAACACTCGAAGTGCCCTGATGTTGAGGTCTTATATTTTCGTAGATCCAAACTTAAGTGTAAGGAAGACGAACATGTGCAAAGTGGAGTTGGTCTCATGCTCACATTTGAAGTGTTGAGCAAGTTCGTTCTAGATGTTCCATCGATCTGTTGTATGATTGATGGTTGGATCTCATGCAAAAGTTTACTCCATGTATATGTTAAATATATATGTTATATGGTTGATGCTCATATCTACATACATAAACGCACACAAACACATATAGATATGCAGGTAAACACTCACACCCTGGCCTTGCTTCTGTCTCTCAAATGTTAGTGAATAACGTTGACGTTTGCTGTTCAATTTTCTTTGAATGGAGCATGAATGCAGCAGCCAACGGGTAATAAACTGTCTGTAGCATACTGTCTTGCAAAGATGCTTGTTTGTCTAGCAGACAAATTTAAGATTGGCAATTTATATTAAATATGTCGTAGGTGTATATATGTCAATAAGCCAATAGTAACATATATTAATGGACCCTATTGTCGCCAGCTGAACTAGATTATCGTCAGAATATGGCAGCTGCTCGCTCATGGACAGCCCTGCAATGTCTAAATCTGATATAATCAGGGATAATTTCAATTCGACTTCAATGGAAAATAATCTCTAAACATATATTATCTCAAGCCTCTTTGCATTAGCTTAAAGTTACACGAGACATCTCATTAGCATCTCTCTAAATCTATCATCTATCATCATTTATCAAAACTTTTGAAAATTTTTAAACCCAATTCTTTAAGCTCAGCCCATGAAACGAAGGAAATATGCCAAATAAATAATTTTTATGCAAAGTGTTATCGATTATTTGTAAGAAACTTTGTTTACCATGAGGAGAAAAACCTGAAACACTTTCAATTCCAGCTGAAACTGAGATGGGCAGGTGGCCAGATGCTGATGGCTATATCAACTCAGCTTGTACATTCGATAAAGAGTATATATCGTCTACCCCACTACACCCCGACAAACTAAGAGAAAGAGAAAGAGAAGGAGAGAGAGTCCCTCACTAGCTCTTGGCTTTAAAGTCCGATAGCCAAGGCAGCTGAGCTGAAGGATGTCGACGGCAGCTCGAAGGGACAACGAGCTGCGTTATAAATGAAAACAAATTAAAATTTGTAAGGTTGTAAAAACCTCAAGAGCTGATGATACGACAGTAGAGTGGCATCAGGAAGGGGCCAGGGGCGGGGCAGTTGCTGTGCCTGGCACTGGGACGGCACTTGAAGGTCTTCTTTGCTTAGCCAGCCGATGGCTAACTAAGATTAACGACGGCGACGAAGTCGACAAACTCGGGTTAATGCCAATAAATGCTTGCACCACCCTCATCCCACTTTAATCCCATGATTTATAAACTTTATTTCGTCTATATACATTATTACACAAAGCCAGCAAGCAGGCACTTGTGGATGCCCTACAACGACTAAGATGTGTAGCACGAAAGGGTATCCCGAAGGGGGAAATACTATTGACGGGGAAGAAGAAAAATAAATATAAAGCATATAGTAGTTCGAAGTGATATATGATTAATATATATTTTTGGTTCAGGCATTACTTTCATCTATAATATATTAAAGAGAGTTAAGAGCAACGAGCAAAGAGTAAAGATTATATATATACGATGTAGACACATCAATGAATCCATTACGTTTTATATATTCTCTTTATATATTCTTTAATAAAATGTACTTAGTTGTAGAGTATTGGCGTCTCGCATATACCCAACTCATGTAGTTAAATTGTAAGGCAAATTGAAAAGTTTAACTTGTTTAAGCAAATTAATGTTTTTTTTTTATACCCTGAACCCATTGAAAATGGGCATGGAGGGTATATTGGTTTTGTATAAATGTGTGCAGCAGGCAGAAAAAGGCATAAGCCCCAAAAAGATCTCGTCATGACAGTCTGCTCGGCTATCCGTCTAAGAGACTGTCAAGTCGGTCCATCCTTAATTGTGTCCTTACGTCCATCCTTGCAAGTGCACTGATCTTATAATCCATAAAAGTAAATGACTTGAAATTGGAAATATATATTTCTTTAAACCTTGTACGCAGTACAAATCATTTTTTCTCGATAGCTCATCACGTTTTCTTATTATAGATCTAAATCGATAGCTGCATTTCAGAATTTTAGCGTGGCTTGAGTACTGTAAAAACAGGAGAGTTCGGATTTACTGTGAAGGTTTCTGCAATGTATACAAATTTCGTTGTTTATTAAGGCTCTTGGATACCTCCCCCATTTTCCCCAAAATTCACAAAAAAATGTATTTCAAATACTAGAGACTTTTACTTTAGCAAATATACTCATATGATTGGCATTACCACACTTTGAAAATTTGAATAAAAGAAAGTCCTTTTAAAAGAAAAGTTATTGAACAATTGAGTTCCCATAGTGAAGCCCATAAACTCAGTTCAAACGTAGTCGTATTTGTATTGGCATGAATTGCTTACTATGTTTGTCTTAAGCATATATGTATACAGCATTTTATGATATCATGTCCTCCCAGGCTTAGGGTATATCCTAGTCAAGCAATCTCGCCTAAAGCATTTTTACTTGTTTGCTATTGGAATTTCTACTGGATGGAAAATGTGGGTGATTCGATAACACGCAACCGGACACGCAACATCAACATTGTCATTGCCATTGCACAAAGTAAAGGCAGCAACAGGGAAGGGTAGGAGCAGGCAGAAGTCGGAGGAAAGAGATGTCATTTGCATGGCGCGCCTTGTGCCACACTCGCAACAAAGTTGTACAGCGTAATGCAGTGAGCAGGTCATTTGGGCGTTATCATTGTTTAAGTCCTTTGTTGCAACATTTCATGTTTATCTCTGCTCTTCAGCTCCTAATACCCTATAGCCACGATATCGTACAGTTAAGCGCCGAACAAATTTACATCAATTTCTTTTTATTGATTTTAAAAATAGAGTTTTTAGTTGATCGTGATTAAAGTTTTGTTAGCTTTGATAATCATGTCACTGTGTCTGTTATAGAGTGTAAAAGCTCGTGGTTAGCTAAGACAACTCTGATCATAAGTACTATAAGAGTGAAAGACCAAAGGAAAAGCATATTCTAATTCTTAAATATTGTCTGTATATTTATGAATTCACTTTTGTCTGTATATACGCATGTTAGGTCAGGGTATTTTCCAGTCGTTCACTATATAAATTGTTAGTTATTTATATTTATATTGTTTTTATGACTTTTGTCTATATATGTCCCATGTTTGTTAGGTCAGGGTATTTTCCAGTCGTTCACTATAAATAATTGATTGTTATTTGTTGTTGTATTTTTGTGTCTGTTTGTTAACTGGTTACATTGATTGCAGTTATGCCTGATGTCCGCTGCCTTTTGTGCGTTTAATGCAGTGCGGAGTGCTCTCGTGTCATGAATTTTTTGCTCCGTTTATGCTGACTGAGTTAGCAGGCAAATATTCCATTTCGCAGTAATTCTCGCATCAACATTTGGCTCTTTCGTGAATGCACACACACACACACACTCACATACACACACACATATGTGTATGTATGTAGAGTAGTGACTCGAACACATGGAATTCATGCAGTTCCGACAGGAAGACGCTGCTTCAGCAGCTGCATGAATTCCATTTAACCGTAATGGCGGCCATCAGCCATTGAGGGTGTGTGGGTGAGTGTGGTGGGTATGTGAGTGTATGTGCATTTCATACTCGTCATCTGTAGCGTTCCGTATCCTTATCCGAATCCGTGTTTGTGCAGTGCACTCGCTACATTCCAGCATATCCTCTAGTCATCGCGTATGGAGTGCATATCGAATTGCTTGAGCATATTACCGACTGCTCTGATATAAATTTCCCCAAAATTACATTTACATAAATATATTTATATATATATACATGTGTGTATATATAGCTGTGCTCATTAAAATATTATAGTACATTTTAATGAACATTTAATGTTGGAAAACATTCAACTTAAGGTTAAGCTTAAGCTTTACTTAAAGTGAAGACAACTATTTAATTTTGTTCTAAAATAAAAGAAAAGATTTCAGTCTATCGTCATATATATAAATACATATACATATACGAAAATATAAATATCTATCGAAAGCTGTGTTCAGTAAAATAGTAGTGTGATTACCACATTTCATGATAGGCATATTTTGAAAATAATTTAAAATTAATACTAAGACTAATATATTTTGTTATTAATTAAGATATTTTCTTTGTTACAATCATGTGCATGTGCACTACATGTCTCCAGACATGATCGTTCATAAAAATTGTAGTGGCTACTACAGAAAAAAAAAACTATATAACATTAGTTTAACCTCATATATTAAGTCACATATTTTTTTGTCAAATACTTAGTTTTAAGTCCATTATTATATTTTATTGTGGCTTGCTTCTATTCTTAGCAAAAAGTGGGCATCTTTTTATGTTCTAACGCAAAAGTATATTTTCATTTCATTTAGGTTTAGTATATTGCAGTACTACTATTTTAATGAACACCCCTGTATATATGTATATATGTGAGTATATATAGATAGTAAGTATGAATGAGATGCCTTGAACTTGCTCAGTCCTTGCTTTTACTATATTTGCGCCCCATGAGACTGTTGTCTCCATAGGACAGAAATTAATTTCTTAAAATATATTGCAGACGAGAGACCTTCGGGGGGACTTTCCAAATATTTTCTGGGTTATTTTTACCATTTCTTTGATATTACTCAGAAAGTAAGTAAATATTTATATTGTTGATACAGAATGTAGTTCTAATAATACAATTTCACTTTGCTTTATGCAAGCGCTACATTACAATATAAGTTCATGGTAGAGTTCCTTTTTGTGAGTAAGTTAAATGAGTTTATATTTATAGCTTGAGCGTATTTCTTGTTAAGAATTTGTTGTCATTTGTGTAAAATAGTAAACTATCAACAAGTTATATAGTTATTAAGCTCCCACTGTTGTTCTCTTCTGAGTATTCAAGCAGTATCTTGTGGGCGTTCAAGCTAACAATTCCATCAGCATTCACTCAGCTGCCTCCAGACGAGATTGTTTCCAAAGTGGTCGACAACTAAATAAGAATAAAAGTATTTTTTGAGCATTTGCGAGAAAATCAAACAGTGAAATTGGAAAAGTCCATGGCTGAGGGCGTGGCCCAGTCGACAGGACATTTGCAGAAGCATTTGTATGCATGCACTCGCGCGAGCACTCATATCTGATTCGTTTAAATATTCGCTTTACTTTTAGTATTCGGCTCGATTTTAGCTGACAGCAAAGCGAAAACTATTCGATTTACATAGAAGCTATGCATATTGCCGCGAATAGGGAGCACGTCGAGCGCCAAGCGGAAACTCTCATAGGCCGATGAAACTATGGCCTAGGTCGAGCTGAGACGAAATAGGTCAGAGCCAGAGACTAAAGTGAGTAGGGTACTCTCTTCAGGAGTAATGAAAAGCACTTTAGTGGAACACTAAGTGGCTCGGGGACAACTGGCCCGAGACAGACGTCTCGAGCATAAACTGTTCAAGCATTGCTTTTAATATAAAAGTGCTTAGAAATAAACCCAATGAAAGCTTGAGCAGATACTTTGTTATAGCAATATGTTATCTAGAGATTAAATGTGTTGATTAATCGCCTAAACTAAGATTCAAAATTTATTAAAGGTATCTAGAAGCTAGAAAAACAGTAAAAAAAAAGAAGTTTTTTTTTTAAGCTACACAACTTTAAATTGTAATAAAATATTTAATAATATTTTTAATATTAATAAAATTAACTTTATTAGATAGAAAATCGTATGACATTAGTGTTCAAGTATGTTTTCGGTCATGTGGTCATACAATATGCAATCCGGAATACCCATTTCTACAATCATTATAATCATGACCAACATCGTTATCACCATTATTTTGATTGGAAACAGTTCAACAGTTTGCAAACACGGCTTAGGTTTAAATTTATCTATAATAAAATGACAAACCAAAGTTCCTCGAATGACGTCACTTTCAATGGCTTTGCTGGTCTGTAACCTAGACATGTAACTTATATAAAGAATATCACAAGCCAGTTACACACACAAAACAAGTCGGAGAATAAAGTTTAAGTCTCGGGCATTGGCAAGTTTCATTACATTTCATTTTCGGCACTGTCGGAGGAGATAAAATCATTTCGTACAAATTTATTTTATCCCAAAAAATTGCTGAAAGTTAATATTAGTAAAACTCTTTCTCTTGCAAATATTTGCACAACTTTATTACGACTTTAGCCCCATTTAAAAAGAGTAAAGCAGAAGCAAAACAAAAAATAACAAAAAGTAAAAACAACAAAAATAAAAGACAAACTTTAGCACGCGTTCCTTTTACAATTCACTAGCAGAGTTTCTATCCCTTTGTAGCAGCAGCAGCAGGAAAAAAGCAAAATAAAATAAATAAACATAAATTGTAATTTCAGCTCCAACTATTTTTATGCACTGCCCGAGCAGAGCGTTAAAACATCTAAATATTCATTCCAATTAAATCTCTGCGCAAATCAAATGTTTTTCATCACTCATGCATGCGGAACACTTCCCTCTCTATCCAGGCCATAACAACATTCCATCCAAATGCGAGCCGATCAAACAAATTAGCAAAACATTTATTTTTCGAAAGTTTCATCACAGCCAATGAAATGTAAAATCAAACATGACATAAAATGAATAAAAGTGGTTTAGTCGGAAGTGAATGACTAGGAAATACTCTGAAATACCTTCTTGCAGCCAAAACTTTGTTTACTTCTGAATATTCAGGTATATGTTGGTAAGTAAGCTATCTATCTAAAATAAGTAATTTTTATGTATGGTATTTTATAACACTATCTAAAAGCTGTAGCAGTAAGAAAATTTTAAGGCAGTTGTTGAGTAAGGTGTGATCCGATAACTGAAGTTTTTGAAATAAATAAAAAGTTGTTAGTCGGGAGTGCCTGACTATGCAATTCCTTGACCTCTGCTGTATTCTAATTAAGCCCAAACTCTGTTTACTTATACAACTCACCGAACCTATAAGGATATATTGACCAAGTACAGCTATCTATCTTTACAAATGGGTTTAAAGGAATGAAATTGAAAAGAGAAAAACTGAAGGAATCCAAAAATGCTGGCACAAAATTAATAAATTTAGCTAAGCAATAGATATGCGATATGCTCAAATAACTAAAGTTTTCACAATAAACAAAAAGGAGTGCCTGACTATGAAATACCCTCAACTTCGCTCTGAAGCTGAAGAACATGAAGCTTTAATACAAAACTTGATAGCTTTCACTCGGATACCCATCACAGTGCAACTAACTGAAGTTTTCAATGAATCAGTGCTTATTTATAATGAGGTCAAGACGAAGTTTGTCCAGTAAGGAATACCAAAGCTCTACTAGCTCTGTATTAGCTATCACTCCAAGGTAAACTTTCCTCACTAAGGAATCCCAGCTTCAACCTTCATTCCGCTGCACAAGCCGCTGAAGCCAAAAAATTGTTAAATTGCATTTCATCTCGTTGCCCCATTTCGTGCTCGGTGCCACTGCATTGGGGAAGGCATTCACAGGTCTCTGCAAAAAAGTGGTTTATTTTTATCCATCAAATTCAATTCGCTCCCATTTTCCAAGTTTGGCTGCACAAAAAGTGCTTTAAAACTATTCGAAAGCAGGCAAAAAACCACCAACTTTTGCATTGTGCAGTCGCCGGGCAGTTGAGCTCATTGTGGCTGGCTGCGGGCGAGGCTATTATAATTATTTGACCATTTAACCGCTTGCAAATCGAGCCGTTAATTGAGCAAATAAATCACGGAACGACACGGCGTATACGCAATGTGAATGGCGGATGAAGCATTGAGTGGGGGTGTGTGTGTGTGTGTGCCTGGGGGAAAAGTTATTTAAAGCTAATCCATAACGTATTGAGGCTAGGGGCACAAATATTTTGGCTTTTGGTTTTAGCCGCTGCCAGCTAATGGCTCCAAGTGCGTAGGCCCTGAGCTCGGCCTGCTGTGCGCTGCCTGTTGCCAGTCGCTGCGGGCTGCTGGCTGCTGGCTGCTGCCTGCTGTTCCGACTGTCAAAAGGTTCAAGTTCGCAGCGTGCGGTCCATAATTTATTTCCACATAATTTGACTTGCTCACGCGCTCTGACCAGGGCCGGGCACAAGGCGTTGCCCAGACACTCCGGAAGCCAGAGACATCAGCCTGGCGGAGCTACCTGGGCCCGGGCACTTGCCATAGTTGCCACAGACAGATGTCACTTAGACTCGCCCCCGACGGGCGCCAAGGTGGGGGGTTGCGTGAGCGATGTTTTAAAAGCCTTTTTCGCATTCAATGAATGTCAATTGGCGCCGTGGATAAAAAGCGTAGCTCCCTTTATTATTTATTGAGCGCATCAAGTTGAACACAAACTCAATTTTAAAGCGCAGGCAGAGCAAAGATAATGCCACACACACACACACACACACACACTTGCTCACACACTCATCTATTTATATTCAATCAGAGCTAATAAACTTTGGATCCAGCAACTATTCGATTTTCTAAATTGTCGCTGACACGCGAATCTGAAAGGAAAAGTTCAATTTCAAAGTGACAAAGATAGCAGAGAGAGCATTTGATAGACTACTGAATTCCCTGTTTAAACTGAAATTGAGATTGAAATTGTAAAAGCTTTTCGAGTTGGCGGTTGCTGTGCAATGACTTGGAGTCGGACGAGAAATGGATGAGACTGAGGTGTGGCGAGATCAGATGGGAGACTATTTCAATATTGAGATGCAAATGAAATTAAGCGAAGTCTGGTAGGTATGATGGGTATATTCGCTAGAGTGTTTCTCCTTCTTCGACTACTTCTGCTACGAGGTCCTCAGGCAAGTATGTTAGGCTGGGACTACAGCTTTCCGCGATATCATTCTGAGTGCTAGTTTACAATGCCTTCGATCAAGGGAATATTCAAATTGTTTGCTAGTTCTGAGTTTCTTTATTTAACGCAGAATCGCTGACACGCCTAAGCAAGGTGGCCTGTGGCCTGTGGGGTGCATATAAGTTAACATATGCGGAAATCAATAAGTCATCGACTTATCAATCTTACAAGCTATAGAAATCTTATGCATGATCAACAGCTTCGACACATGCCTCACTTATCCAAGCAAAGAATGCAGTAAAGAATTTGCTGTCAGCGATTTCAAACAACGTCAGCGATCTGAGGTCAGGGGCATCTCTCATTTAGGGCTAACTCTCATTCTTCATTTTGATTTGAACAATAAACTTATAAAATCGACATTTATTGGGTTTGCTTTACTTTGTTACATCACATGAGTATAATTGAAAAAAATATAAATAAGCTTCAGATTTATATGTGAATATGAATCTATTTGATATGAGAACTAGGCTAAAGTAAGTACAGCCGCTTATTTGCTTAAACTTAAAGTTTTTCATATATTTTCAAAATTTTAAAATTAAAATTATGATCGTGTTGCACGTTATTGAAAGTGCCTTGCCGCAAGCTACAATACATCAAGTAACTAAGAAATAAGAGATATGAAATTTAATTTGACAACATTATTTTGTTTTCACAATCCATTTTACAGCTGATATTACTTTCCGTTAGATTTAGATTGGCATTTCATTGTAAATAGACTAATGCCAAAGAAACATTTGCAATTTCATATTAAAATAATGAATCTGTGGCCCAATGATTAAGACAATTGCTTGGAATGGATTAATAAATAAGCAAACTTATCACAAATATTATAAGTTAACATTAATATCATTAAATTTCCTATCCTACAAAGCTTTTTTCATTCATATTAAAAATTCCTCTCTTTATTTTACTATGCCTTAAACTTGTGTAAACCTAACAGCACTCCAAGCAAATGAAAATTCAAGCTACGCAATCTACCCTTCAATCCTCGTAAATTCTGTGCAGGGTATCAAAGGATTGGAAGTGCATATCATTTGTGATTGCCTTGGCGCCAAAGCAGCCACAGAAATCAAAAGGAAAACATTCGCTTCCTGAATTCGCATCATCAAAACTAAGTGAGCAGGGGAATGGGGCTGTCAAGGAGAGAGAGAGAGGCGGAGAGGGAGAGAGGGAGGGAGGGAGTGACATAGAAAAAATATAAGAAAAAAGTCACAGTATTTATAAATCGTGTGGGAACACCCCAAATGCCCACAGACCTGTCCCAGCTCAGGATGCGCCTCGTGTCGTCGTGGAGCCATGACTGATGTTTGTGGTTGTTACAATCAACAAGGTGTCTATCTGTGTGTGCGTGTGTGTGTTATGTGTGTGTTATGTGTGTGTTATGTGTGTGTTATGTGTGTGTGCCAGTTTGAGGCTCTCTTGTTTGTGTTGAATGTAGGTCTCGCATTAAATATGCGATTGGTTCTGTGTTATCCGAGAAGTAACTTTGGCCTGGTATCGATGTGTCGCCTTCGCCTTCGCCTTCGTCCTCATCGTCATCAAAAGTTGCCTGGCATGGCCAGCACACAAGTGTCTCCCCGTGTGTGTGTGTGTGTGTGTGTGTGTGTGTGTGTGTGTGCATGAGCGTGTATATCTCGTTTCACGGCGGACGAAGCATGAAAGTCTCATGCGATAATTCAGGACGTAGCCACCGAAGATGCAACCCAAGTAGAACCGAAAAAATTATTTAGTTGTCAACAGTTTCGAGGCACATTTTTTAGCACTCCTCTGTGTGTGTGTGTGTATTGGTGTGTGGGCGTGTGAGTGGGTGTGTGTGGTAAATTAAAGTGCCTGGCAAAGATGTGTTTTCGTAAAATTGCGCATTTTATCATTGAAGCACAACTTTGACTGGCGTCGAGCGGCTGGCAAACACCTTTGCAGCTCGCCAGCCCGCCAGCTGGCAGCCCATCAACACGTAGCTCAATCAAAGCCTCTGACGTCCAATAATCTGCCTGCCCCCATCCCACATTCCCCCATCGCACATCGCACATCCCACCATCCCCCATGCCCCATTGCCTATAGCCTGCAGCCCAAAATTCACCTATCCGAAACTTTCTCGCTCCAGCACGCCTCGCACTTTGCTGATTTTTATTGGATTAAAAATAAATTGAACCGAAAGTTTAAAGTTTCTTTTTTTTGTTTCTTTCGCCTCTGAGGAATGGATGTCTCGAAAAATGGAGTGTTCCTTCAGCCTATATTCTCAGTTAAAAGACAAAATGTTGTTTATGGAGAAGATTGACATACATTGGTAGTTAGATATTTTGGGAGGAATAGAATTGCCTTAGATATATAGAGATATAGAAACAAGGATAGATGCTTTGGAAGGAACTAAAACTTTTTTCCGTAATGCTAGTTTTTTAATCGCATGTTTTAGACATTCTTTCTATTTTTTCTTTTTTATATTTAATACATTTTTAAATTCTTTTTATAACTTTTTTTTGTTATTTAAGGTTGCTTTGAGATTTCTTTCAATGCTTCACGAGAACTCTCTAATGTCTCAGTTTCTTTAAGTTCCTTAAACAGAATTTGAATGCGAAAAAGAAATCAAATTTTGTTATTGATCACATATATTTGCATATATTCATGGCCTGTATCAAAATTGTTGAGCATTCGATCAAAAGCTACATCGAGGAACATCAGTAGAGACGAAAGCATCAACAGGATGGCGAGAGTTCCCCATCAGAGATTTAAGCATTAAAGCTTAAGAAAATTTAAAAATGTCAAGCCACAACGACACCTCGCCAGAATGTTAAAGCACGCACACTCGTAATAGATCACATCCGATAACCAGCGCGTTATCTAATATGCAAAAGTGTAGCAAGCCTTTCATACGGCTCAAGACTTGAATAAGTAAGAATTTTGATAACGAGCACTAACGACTGCTTAATACCCGACTCACTGTTTGTGCGCTGCCAGCTCCAAAACTGTGGCTCGGTAGAGTTATGGGTAGAAGGTAGGCATGGATATACGATTTGTTAATTAATCCTTAGAAGGAGTCTACAGTAACGTAATTGTAAAAGCTGATCATAAATTCGCCGACTATACCCAGTTGCCATGGCATAAATATATCTTATGATTATATTAGATGTTCCACGAGTATATATTCCAAATTTCATATCTCTAGCTCCAATAGCGATGAATTGTTCTGCTTGCATACGAAAAGACCGACGGATGGAAGGACAGGCTTACGAATAGGCGTCACACAATCCAATCTACTCTTTTCACTCCGTGAATGAGCGTAAGAAGTATCATTTAAGCGAAATGGTTGTGGCTCTGGCATATCTTAAGATTTCGTGCAGTGTATGTATAGCTCTGGCCAAAGCAAATTAAATAATAACAGGAAAATGCCGCAGCTAATCCCTTAATCACTTGACTTGGATAAAATAGATGTGGGCCAAATTAAATGTATATATAGAGATACAACAATATAAATGACTTGATAGACTGAGGGATATTTGGCTGGAATAGCTGGGGAAATAATATGCAAAAGTGAATGGAGCCGAGAGCTGTTTCGGTTTCAGTGCGAAGTTCGCACTTCATTTTATTGGTCGACTTTGTTTTCGCTCGTTTTATCGCTATAAATTTAATTCGCTTTGATGTGGGAGCAGACGCCGGCGCGGCCGGCTGGGTGGGGCTGGGATTGTTAAAATTTCGTAAGCCACTGGACAGCTGGCTGGAACCAGTTGACTGGGTCAAAGGCAGCTGCGGCCACGCAATGATATGGCAGCTTAAGAGCCAGCAATTTTTATATAACAAGCAAAGCAATTCCCACGGCGGGTTTGTGCGGGTGTGCGAGTGTGTGCGGGTGTGTGCGGGTGTGCGAGTGTGTGAGTGTGTGCTAAAAGCTTTATGTGGATTATGTTTTTATGGCCCCTGCCGCAGCAATAGAGTCGTTGGGTCGCCGCAAACAGCGCGCCAGGGCGAGGATATGTAGTCACATATATGTGTAAGTAGTTGCCCGGCATTTGCTGACCACAGATTTAATTCCCTCCCCCTGCCACCCAACTCCCCCCTTCCTACCTCCACCCGCACCTGCCTCTGCAGCGAACACTTTTGTTATTCATTTGCAGCACTTGTTTTTAAAGCGAATCCCAAAGTGTTGACTGCGGGAGAGGGTGTTGGCGCTCTAGCAAATATCATTGCAATTATCATAAGATATTAGATATATGTGTATATATATAGTATGTAATCCTTATATACTCAAAGGCGCCTTTATAGCAACCTGTACGTCTGGTAGAAACAAGAGAAACGAGAGAAAGGCTTAACTCCGTTGAGCTGATCTGATTAGAGAGCGCTGCAGATTGTGAATCAGACGTAGTCAGACTTCATAATATGAATTAATGGGTGTGTTATATAATGTATATAATATGTCGGGTCTGACATTAAACTGTTTCCAATGAATTCCCGTTGTGCTCTTTTACGTTGTACTTTTGCAAAAGGACAATTTCTAGTCGTTTTTCTACCCACACTGACTATCATAACGAAAGGCGCGAGTGCATATAATAATATTAGGATAGTAAAATTTGATTAGTACTGCATTTTTTGTTACCTTTTGTTACTTTTTGTGAGTCAAGCTATAATCTGATAAGACAAGTCAGCAAAGCAGCTGAATAAACTTTATTTATGTCGCATCTAATTTGGCTATCAATAAAAGATTGCATCCTATGGATCTCAATGGGAGTTGAAATTAAAATTTAAATACAGTAGAATATCATATAATAGAAAAGTTTATGGAATAACTATGTCTAGATTCAAGATGTATGTATGCATGGCTTGGCTCACATGCTCACTCACTTATTATGGTCTAAAGTCTAAGTGCCCCATAGAGTCTAAGCCAATAAGTTTCAAGAAATTGAATAAGCTGAATAAAATGAAGAATAGAACTAGAGAACTAGAGAAAGATAGGTGGTTAGTCTGTTGGTTGGTCTAATTTAAAACAATTTTAAAAGAGGAAAAAGAAGAATTTTTTGAATGAGTCAATAAACAAAAGAAAAAATAATTTTAAAAAATAAATAGAAAAATACTTTATAAAACCTTTGAATCGCAAATTTGAGTAAGTCCAATTTTTTTTCTTCTTATCGTCGCCTCCATTTCAAGCCCTGTCTTTAATGAAAATCCTATTTTATGCACTTTTATTATAGAATGCCTCAAAGCCCTGATTTAAATTTCCAATTCAGTAAGCCAAAAGTCTGCTTAACAGATAGTCTAGAGCATTGAATTGCATCACATTTATTAGAGATATCAACTTTTTAAAAGTCATAAAAAAAACTAGCTCCTATAACTCTCAAACAGACTTCACAATACGAATTGATAGCCATAATTCCACTGCATTCACCTTGCCGTAAACAAGTTCAATCTATAAGCTGCAAATTGGAATATCTTTTCTTATTTCCACATCGACAGTTGATATCGACTTTTCTCTCCCCACATAAGGCGAACCACTTTTGTCGTATTATACAAATTTGGCATATCGAAATGGCTTAAACTAATGCGGCATCAGTCAATTTGTGTAAACGTCTATTTATATCTATTTATCAGTCTCGTTAGCTAACACAAAATTGCTGCTCTTCTTCGGGCCATCATCCATCTGTGAGTGTGTGGAAAGTGGGGCTGCGTCAGCTTGGGGAACTGGCTTGAAATTCATATTGCAGCTCCTCGGTTATATTTCATATTTGACTAGCCTTTTGTAGTTTTCGTTGCTGTTGTTTTATTTTTGGCTTCGGCCTGGGCTTGGCTTGGCATCTTTTCGTTGGACCCAAGCAGTCAGCCGTCCGTCTTGTTCGTCCTGCCCCATGCCCGCCCCCGGCCAGGTCGCACCGCATGGCCGTGAGCGCCTTTGTTGTGCCACTTTTGCTATTTGGGTTCTTGGGGGCAATAACTTTTACTGGAAACCGGCAAAACCTCAATTATCAACTTACAGCAGACAAAAAGGCGCTTAATTAAGTGAAGCGTCGAACGTGAGCCGCCATTTTGTTTTTCGCTCTGCGCCCTCGCACTGGAGCCCAGCCAGGCGCGACCCCCAGATTGAAGGGATGTCGGCGCTCTGATCGAAGCAGCAGCTACTAGCTGCGAGTGTGTGTAGGTGTGTGTGTGTGTGGGTGTGTGTGTAGCGAGGGCGTATGTAATCTTAGACGTGTGTCTCCTGTAAGAAGTTTTTCGCTTAGTCAGCATCTGGCTGGCTGGCTGGCGGGCTGGCTGGTTGCCTAATCTACGCCAAGTATGATGGTGCAGGGTATTTTGGGGGTCTTATGGGCGCCCAGCTGTAATGTCGAAGATGCTAACTCATTGTTGTTATTATTGTTGTTATAGTTTACGCACACGCATTTACGAGTACAATATACATATATTCAAAAGATTTGCCTTGGCTAGGCCAGGCCAGGCCACGCCGTGCCGTGCCGTCCCGGGCCTGGCAGTCCAGCCGAGACGCCCTCTGAAGGCGTCAATGATTCCCATCAAGTGTGAACATTAACAAAGTTTCCGAAGTTCGTCGATGATGGGTTAAGGCTCACAGCCATTATAACTTTGCGTAATTCAATCTTATGAACAAAAGTTAACTGAATTCTAAAATATGTCAAAATGTTTGCATGGACTAAAACTTAATAACATGCGGAGACATATATGCTTGCTTAGGCCACGATGAAAGCAATGTTTGCCAAGTTTTGGCTCTGAATTCGGCTATAAATATGTAATTTATTGTGATGCTATGCTATATATAGAATAAGTGTCTCCCACAGACTGCCAAGCAGAGACTCAAGTAGAGCCATAAGCCTGAGTAAGGCATTCAGCCTTTATAATTTTAAATTTATTTTATCAATTACTTCAAATCGATTAGACACCAATGTCAGTTCAGGCTGATGGCATTAGTCTCCTTAATATACTGCTCATTCCATGCAAAAAAGAAGTCTCTAGAGCTAAGTATATATCATTTTATGTAGGTTATATGGATAGTCAAGAGAAGAATTGCATATATTATTAGAATATTTTTACAACTCTATTGAAGCACTCTATAAGTCTCTCACTTATACTACTGCCAGAGCAAAAGCACAACACGAATTGGAAAGCTTAGAAATCAGACAGGTCTGATAAAAGTATAATATTATAATTATTGAGTTTCATCTTATAATAAACCAAATAGATATTTTTATATGAGAATCGGTATGTCATATGTATTTATATATAAGGTCAAAAAGCTTTCCCAATTTACTCCAACTCAAACGGACAGATAGTAATAAGCCATAAATCATTATTTATTTCCGTATAACACACATGAAAGTTTTACGTTTTAGTTAGTTCTTAGAACTTGGGATGGCTATATTAATCAAATATATCAAGAGCTGAGCAAATATATGCTGAAATTCATATATGTACAGATGTCTATATTCATATATGATAAAGTATTTCAATGTATCTATGGATTTCCGTTTATACGTGCCATATATATACATATATATACAGTGGAATGTTGGACTCCACAATTTAGTCATAAATCGTCAATAACTAATTAATGCTGACCAAAAATAGTGAGATTTTTTCTGTATATCTTTTCTTGATATTATATTCTAAATGTTTTTTAAGGCCATTTTTATATTTTCAGGTCGGAAAAATAGTTTTTAATTTGGTTTAACACAACTGTATATATATATATATATATATATACAACAGTTCAGTTCAGTCTTGTCAGAGACTATCTTCTATTTACGAGCTTTCGTAGTTACATATTGGCAGTAAGAACTTAAAACAAGTTTGATGTAGATGCCGGAACAGCGCATGCAAAGCTGAGAGAAAAGCTAACATAAGTGCCTTGAAATGGATTTAAAACATGGCAACTACACACACACATTATACTCACACTCACCCACACACACACACATACACACGGCAGAGCGCACACGCATTTGCTTTCCTCTCAGCGTCTGCAGGTGGGAGAAATTACAGGTAACTCTTGTTTGCAGCTTAGCGAATGGCGCGAGTGCATATATATGTAATATTATTATAATTCCTTTAATTGTTGCTGCGTTTTGTGTTACTTTTTGTGCCACTCTGTGTGAGTCAAGCTATAATCTGGTGAGACAGGTCAACAAAGCATCTGAATAAATTCTTTAAAGCATCTTAATGGCGTTTTAAGTCTTTCCAATTTTGGATTTTCGCTTGTTGCTGTCGCTGCTACAGCAAGACACATATTACATTCAATGAAAAACATTATTTATGCACTTTTACAATAGATGAACAAACATTTGATTTTATTTTTGAGTTTAACAATTCAAAAGACTTAAAAAAAATTGACTAAAATTTAGTTTGAAATATATAATTTTTTTTTTTGTATATTTTGTTATTTCCCTTAAACATTCTTTCACAATTCATATAAAGCTTTTGATATAATTTTTAATATTTACAGAGGCTAGTTATTGCTTTTTAGCTGAGATATTTTCAATTTTGGTTAGATAGGAATTTTTGTGTTTTTACAAAATTTTTGTTTACAAGGAAAGTGTGGGATGAAAACCTTGATTTGAAAATTATATTCTTAGAGTATGTTAAGTTAACTTATAAAAGAATTATAAGAATACCTTGATTCCATGCTTATTCAGCGCTTCAGTATTTTACCCCAAAACATATCCTGTTAATCCTTTACATGAATATTCCCTATTATTTATAGACACAGATACGGCGTGCTGAGTGCACAGCAAAGGCGCTGCAATTAATCATATTGCTACAGCCTCGGGCACACTCGAGTCAGATGAATGTATCCACATTCATCTATTCGACATTCGCTTCGATACACTGCGGAAATGAGCCCAGTATTAAGTGGCAGAACTTGATGCGCATTTGGCCTAAACTATTTTGACATTTGCTCCCACATCAACAGGCAGCGGCCAATGGGAGCGAGTTGACGCCTGAGCGCCTCCGCCTGGGTAGATTTCACGGCCCGCACGCTCGCTGCGCCCTGGTCGTAATAACTAAGGTGGCCCAAAATATATGGGCATGCCCGAAGTGCTGTCAGCCAGGCAGTCAGTTTGTCGGTAAGTCAGTCAGTTGTCTTCGACTTTCAAGGCTGGAAAGGCTTTTGTGTAATGGCTGGTAATTATCCCTAATTAGTTGTAAAATATTGTGGGCAAAGTGCTTTGGTTTGTCGAGCGCAGCGCAGCCAAAAAAGCCAAACGCAGGAATAAGTTTACACCGAGGCCATTAGCCAAAAGTTTGTGCCACCCGAAGACAAGCCGACCAGGCTTAATTATCATAATCTTAATCTTAATCTTAATCACAATCATAAGCATAATCGTAATCGTAATCATAATCATAATCATAATCATAATTATGCTCATTATCATTGAAATAGTAGTAATGACAATTAGTTGTTAAAGTAGATTACGATGTTAGCTGCGCGCCATGATGAATTGCCTTTTTGGCGCTGTTCACACCCCCCTCCCAGCCTCCCCCTCTGTCTCTCTCTCTCTCTCTCACACCAACATTTAATTACCTCTAAACGCATTACGCATACGCCGTCGAGCACGTAGCAACAAAATAAATTTCAAATGCCAGTCATTACCATAAGTAGCTCCAGCACTTAGAGTACGCCAGCAACAACAACTTCATTGTCATTAAATAATAAAGAAAACATATTTAATTTCTATTTATAGATATTATGAATCGAATGGAAGAGTGCCAAAGCGAATCTGCTGATAAATGCTGATAAGCCACAGTAATGTTGATAGAAAAATTATGTTGATGAAGCTTTGAGGTATCTTTGAGATGAGGCATATTATATTAAGGGAGAAGAAAGTGGGAGTTCGAGGTGTACAAATATTGTTAAAGTGCAGGCAACAAGCAAAGAAAGGCAAGGCAGACCCTATAAAGTAGATATATTATTTTATATATATATTTTACATATTATCTATATTTACTTTTTTTATTATTCATTATTTATTTTATATTATTTTAAAATATATAAATAATTATATTATATTTATTTAAATAATTTTTATGTTGACGAGCTGAGTATATCAAGCAATGTCTGAGCAATGTCGTCCCTGCTGTATCTCTCCGTCACTGTGCACTCAGCGATTTCGTAAGCCACAAAAGAGACTTGAAATTTAAAGTCTAAAGTATCTGAAGGTTATAATTATAATTTTATCATTGTTCGATTACCCCATTTTCCTATTATCGATCAAAATCGATAGCTTAATTGGGTTTTATAATCGTAGCTTGAATACAACAAAGGATGGAAACATTCAAGCTGTTGCGGGAGCTCCTTTTTTTTAGATACGTCACCCTTCGTGTTCTCCCAGAACTCGCAACAAACGTATTTCAAATACTAGAGACTCGTACTTGGACAAATATTTGAATGGCATTATCATTTAAGAAAGTCCATCTAGATGAAACGGTATTCAACAATTAAGTTTCCACAGTGAAAGCCATAAGAGCAGCCCAAGCGCAGTCACTGTTCAATGTGATTAGAATATCACCTCCTCCCACGTTCAGGGTATCTGCCAGTCGAGTAGTCCCGCCTAAAGCACTCTCAATTGCTAGTTTATTATATCATTAGATAACTAAACATAGAGCTTTATAAATATCTCATTCTATATGAAGTTGCTTCTCCCACTTCGCATGTCAGTCGACGTCTCTGCTTCATCTGGACAAAGCCTTTGTCGGACGTGCACGCTTCCAGTGTTGTACGGCGCGCATTGTTTTTAACTCCTTCAATGCGGACTTCTCAAAAGAGTTAAGAAACAAAGGCAAACATGATCCGTTTAGTCGTGTTCGCTTGGCGCTGCCAATGGGTGTCATGGCACTTGGCATGTGTCAATGGCCCCCGTCACACAGAGAAAGAGAGAGGGAGTGGAGGAGAGAAAGGGAGAGTGGGGGAGAGAGTGGGAGGGGGAGAGGAGCAACGACTGGCCACCCGCTGATTGGGTTTCAGCCAAATCATTTGCAATTTGACTAGACGTCGCGACGTTTTCTTGTTTTTGTCCTCTTTGGTGGCATTTCGTGCGCTGTTTTTCGCCTTTGTTATTTATTTTTTTAAACTTTTAATTCAGCTTTGGCTTTGGCTTTGGCTTTGGCTTTTGCTCTCGCTTTGCCCCGGAGGCACAGTGGGCGTGCCACCTTGACCGCCGCCCGGGCAGCTGACAGTTTTCTTATTTATTTGGCTTTGCGAGAAATTACAATTGCACAAAGTATTGTTGATTGTCGCCCAGGCCAGGACCCAGAAAGGAATGGGAATGGGACTAGGAATTGGGATCGGAGATTCGCCTGTCTCGTGACTGGGGTGAACTTTATCAACTTAATTTATACTTTTCGCATACGCACGCACTCATATTTCTAAGCGTTTTTCCATGACTTTTCTTTTACATTTTCGGTTGGGTTTCCACCTGCCTGGACTCCGGCACCCCAACCCCCAGCCCCTGCCTACCTTGGCTTACTTTTGGCCTGCGGAAAGTTTCGCTCGCTGTCTGTTGTTCTTCGAGTTAAAATTGTATTTGAAACTTTTGGTAAGTGGCAAATGGTTTTCCAACTCCAACTGCCCCCCTCTCTCTCTCTCACCTCTCTCCCCCTCTCTCTCTCTCTCGGTTGGGCCGCATAGGCACGTGCCATAAGCCATTTGTCAACAGCCACCTGATTGGATTTTCCATGACAAAGTGCCGTTGTCTGGCCGCAAGCAGCCGCCGCCGCCGCCGCCGCAGTTGCTGCTAAAACGTTTAAAAGCAAAATCTAATCATACTTGGTTAACGCTGCCGTGCGGCCAATTTGCCTTGTGGCCAGTCGTGGCCCACAAATTGCCGGCCGCACCTCGCCCCGTTCCGCCCCACGGCGCCACGCTGAAGCCGGGAAGCTGGCCAACATTCCCACAATAATTGCCTGGCCCTCAGAGTTGTTTAGATCTTGCCAAAAACTTTGCCAATTATTCTGGCCAAGATGCAGAAATGTGAAATGAGCTTGGCTGCCCTTTTCGGCTTAGTCCGCTTCAATCTGTTGCGGATTTATCTGATTGGGAGATCAGAGCAAGGAGAACAGACAACGGGACGTTCGACTCTGTGGAGGCCAAGAGATGGGGCCATAGATTGTTGAGTATCTTTTGGAAGGGACTTAGATTGTGCTGATCGGTGTAAAGGGGCGAGTCGATGAGAAGATATTTCAGGATATAGACGGATATCTAGATGTATATGGACCTAAATTTCAGCTTCGACTACAGTGGGAATAGCTGACAATCTACTGCACCTTTGTCTGTCGATATAAGAAGATGTAGAAGATCTAGATTCTACATGAAGAGTCCTCTGTTGCGCCTCCAGTTGTTTACTTTTTGGGATATATGTAGATCCCATATGGATTTTCTAATATTGCACGATCCAGTCCACACTCAGATCTTATTATATATTAAGATATATCTAGACTCATATGAAGATTTATCTAAGTCAGTCTCTCACTCTCTCTAGGGATAGTTCAGATGTGATGACATATTTCAAGATATAGATAAATATCTAGATTCCATATGAAGAACTCTCTTTTACCTAAATTACATGGTATTGCTTCCAATATAGCTGTCTATATCAAGATATTGCATATAAATTCCATATGATAAGTTCTCTGTTACCTAAATCTGTCTCTTATTTGACTGCAATGAGAATAACTTACAATCCAGTGCTCCTCTAACTCTGGATATTCAAAGATGTATCCAAACTCCATATGATAAGCTCTCTATTACCTAGGTCTCACTCCCTTTTTTCTCTCTCTCTCTCTCTCCCTGTATGAAAAGCTCAAATTCAAGTTCACCTTCCACGTTGATACACTAAGAAGTATCTAGATTCCATAAGATAAGCTCTGTCTCTATCTAGGTCTCTCTCTCCCTATGGCAATATCTCACGATCTCCAGCACCTTCCAGCTGTCGAACACTTTCACCGAATCGTGCGCAATAAAAGAGGAATGATTCGGTTCGCTTCCTCTTTTAACACCAATTTCTTATTTGCTGGCGAGTTGTTGGGCCATAAATTAAATTAAGAACCGGATTCGCGCTGCTGCCACGCTGCACGCACACGGCCCCAGCTGGCGGGCGAGGGGCGCAGGTGAGGTGGGCGTGTGCCGTGTTACCGTGTGGGTGGGTGTGGTTAGTGCTGCTTAAGTGACATGCAAAAACGCCAGGCCAAATGAGGCGCCAGGTAACAGCAAGAGCACAAACAAAAAGTAATAAATGAAGGCTGAGCTCGGGGGCATGCAGACTCAGCGATGCTCTGTAAAGAGGGAGAGAGAGTGGGAAGGAGAGAGAGAGGGAAAGGGAGAGACAGCTTGCAGGTAGCTCTGAGATAGGAAGGAAAGAGAAAGAAGACACGCAGAAGGCAGTCTGGGGACAGACGCAGGAAACTCTTTTCTCTCCCAATGTCAAGAGCAACAAATATGCCCTCCCAGCTCACTACAGTACAGGGTATAGAGAGAGAGGAGAAAAAACACGCTGTTTCCTGTTAAGCGCTCATTTCGCGAGTCATGCGCTGAGTGCTTGCGTGTGGACGTTCGCCTGTGTGTGTGTGTAGGTGTGTCGGTGTGTGTGTGTGAGTGAGTGGCTAGCAGATTGGGTATGAGATCCTTGTCCGGCAGGAGCTTTAATGCAGCTGCTGCTGCTGTTGCTGCTGCTCTCAGCTAACGAGAGGGCAAACACCCACCAGCAGCGCCCCTCGGGCCAGACAGGCAGACGACACTTTTTGCCAGCTGTTTTTTTTTTATTGCTGTTGTTGTTGTTGCAGTTATTATAATTGATGTTGTGTTGTTGCTGCTGCCGTTGCTGTTGCTGCTGCTGCTGTTGGCATTTGCTTTGAGCGACAGTTGCTAATTAAAATAATATGCAAGCAACATCTAGTAAAGTGCAGTTGGCCAAGCGAAGCTGTTTGCGTTTCGGCCTGCGCCTGCTGACAGCAGAATTTGCATTGTAAAACGTTTTAACTGGATGCCAACTAATAGTTTGCCCTAATGTCAACATTAGTGGGAAAGCGCAAAGTGACCCCAAGCGTGCGGCGGAACTATAGAGTTGCTTGAGCACCTACAGAGAGAGGCGGCGGGAGAGAAAGGCAGAGGCAGATGACTTTTTCTTAATGCTAATCACCAAAGACAGCGACAACTTCTCTTCCCAACTGAACTAGAATTGCCTTTCTTTGCGATTCTCAAATTGATTTAATTTAGCTCTATAAACGGACTACATTTCATTGCGATTCTCAAGGCTTCAAGAATAGAACATCTTATCTTTTCTTCCTTTCAGAAATCGAATCTCCCTTCTTTCCGATTATCAAAGCTTCCATATTAACTGAGAAAGTTTGTCTTTTCTTTCTTTACGAGAACAATATTGTTCCAGGACTCAATATGAATAAAAAAGAGATATTTTCGAATCACATTTTTGCGACTCTCTCCCTGAAACCGAATCTCCTTGCAATGCGATTCACAAAGCCTTTCATCTTCTGAAAAGTTAAATTTTTATGAGAAATCTCTGCTTTATTTCCGGTCTAAAATGGAATAACCTTTCTTTGCTTTTTTCTTGTTTCTTACCTCGAAAAGTCTTCCTTTCCTATTCTTCAAATTTCTCGTCTGATTTAGCTCTATTTTTCTTCCTTTCCGAAATCGAAAATCAATTCTTTATTCCTTTAATCGAAACCGCCTTTCTTTGCGATTCTCAATGCTTTTCTTCATTCCTCTAATCGAAGGCGCCTTTTTTTGGCGATTTTCAAGGCCACAATACCCATTGAGGGCTACCTCGGAGTCATGCCAACTCTTTGCTCTGCTCTTTTCGTTTTTCCTCCCCTATTTTGTTAGTAAGAAAATATAATTAAATGAATTAAAATTCTTCCGTGAACTCTCCCTAATAGTACAACATGTTAGTTAAAACATATTAATAACCGTTTCGCTTGCGTGTTTATGACTAAGCTGCGGGAAAACCCGGCCAGTGAACCAAGGCATGAGCTCAGCCGCTGACCGACAATTGCTCGCACTTAGCTCGAGCATAAATTTTCATAAATTTAGTCTGAGGCTTTGGCATGGAGCACCAAAACCAGCCCTGCAAGTGCCGGGCAGCTGGAGCGGAGTCGCAGACAAAGTTCCGGACGCCAAAGTTTTGCGTGCGGCTGGTCAGCTGGACGGGCGACACGTGGCAGGTGGCAGGAGGGAGAGTCAAGTGGGAGTAGCAAGTGGAAAGCAACCACGAAATGCATATCAAATAAATGTAAATAGCCAACTTGCAACTTGCAATGGCTGCGGTTGCAGCAACTTAAAACAAATTTACATTTTCACATATTTTGTTTTGTTTTTCTTTGTGTTTTGTGGGCTGCCTTTGCATTTGCCACAGAATCTTCAGGTTTCTGTCGTTGCTGCGGCTTGCGGTTGGCAAATTATGCAGCAGCCCGAACCTAATTAGCCGCCCGTTGTTGTTGCCTTTGTTCCACTCGTTGTTTTCACCTTGTTTCCCAGCTCCACTTTAGCAGTTTCATATGGTTTCTGTGCGCACCCAGAAGCCGGCAGCTCGCAGTGGTTAGCCCCGCTGCCGCTCCCCAAATTCGCTCTGACACTTTGCGTGTAAATTGAAAAATTAACTTTGCACTAAATTGTGTCGAAAGAGGAGAAAGCCCTACGAGAGCGTAATTAAATATATAGTTGCAAACTCTTAATGCTTTGTGCATTTAGAAAACTATTGCCAGCATACAAAGTGCTAGAGGCGAGCTCTCTTTGGATGGGAGTGAGCTGCGGGAGAGCAAGGGGCGAGCATTTGGAACGATTGGTAAAAGAGAAGATCATTTGTGATTCATCTTATGGCTGCAGAGATGAGCTATTTGTAGAGGTAAGGAAAGGTTTGCTTACTAAAAGAAAGATGCGTGGCTCTTCGTAGTGATCAACATCTTGACTTTTGTTTGATCTAGAGCGATCGAGCGATCTGACCTCAGACGAGGGAGCAAAACCGATCTTTACTGAGTGTCGCTCCGACAAGCGAAGTCGTATAGCTCAAAGTCTTGTCTAGTGTAGGGAAATCTATTAGTAGGAAGATTCTTCTTACAAATATGTACTCCATTTCCTAAATATATGATAAGACCATTGTCATTATTATAAAGCGCAATGTGATAGCCTGAGTGTCATATCACTTTCATGCAGGGTTCAGGGTATCCTAAAGTCGAGAAATCCCTAATAAAGCACTCTTATTTAAATTATATTTTTAAATCATATATCCTTTATATTAAATTGGAGAACTTAGAAGATGTAAGTGGCTTTAGGGGTACGGCTGGCAGCAAAATCTCTTGGCATTACCTTCATTTGACTCGGCGTCTTGTAGCATTGCCATGGTGAGCCGAGGTTGAACGTGTTTTCAATCAATTTAAGAAGTCAAAATTAAGAAATAAATTATATCTTGAGTTTTTACAATTGTTATTTAGCTTCTTCTAGCTTTTTTTCGACTACTTGAGCGTGCTAAGCCCTGAAGAGTTGGCAACGCTGATTACCAGCTCAATTACATTTACTTTAATTAGATTAGCTATAGGGAGTACTTACCAGCTTCTTTACATATATATTCTTCATATATAGCCAGAGCCAAATATTTGTTTCTGTAAGCAAAGAAATTTGTATATATTTTAATACTAAACAAATCTCAAGCTTTAAGCCAATTACGTGACGCAAAAAAAACGCCCTCGCAGCTATTGCTATAGCAATATAAAGGGTGTATTAAAGAAACGAGTTACGAAAACTAAATAAAAGCGGGTCAGCGGCAGTCTTAACACAAAATATGTTATATGACCACACGATATGGATCTGAATACTTAATAGTTTTCTGTTAGCTCAAGCGAAACATTTTATTTTTGAAGGCGGGAAAGACCCGAGCAGAATTTCTGTAGTTTGACAAGCTGAAACACAGCCGAAACTATTAATCAAAGCGCAGAGTGAGTGGGGAGAAGGGGGAGAGCGAGAGAAGGAGGAAGAGGAATGGACTGTGAAGAAACTTCTTATATATACTTTATGGAGCTAATTTTTGAGACAACGGCGAAGTTGAGAAGCCCCTGGCGATATGATGAATGGCCAGAAAGCACGCGAGGTTCCCTTGTCAAAGAGGCATTAAAATGGAGTGGAAACTTTTTTATTGCCCTCGGTCATAAAGCAAAACCGAAAATCATTGAGACAATTTCCAAATGCAAACACAGAGATGCGAGACAACTAGCTGTTGATACGGAGCTCGTCCTATCACGCAGTCAGTCAGTCAGTCAGTCCGTCAGCCAGTCAGTGAGTCAGTCGGGCTACCCCGAGATGTCCGATAAGTTGGCCATAAAACGAAACCTCAAGCCGCTTAGGTGTTGGCCCAAGCCACGATACCTTTTTGTGGTCTTTACGACGCGTTGAGCTCTTGCATTCATAACCAATCTTGTTTATGGCTGAGTAGACAGTCCGTCTCCCCATGCCGGCCAACCAGCCTCGGCCAAGTTATCAATAAATGAAAATTAAGCTCTCGCTCTTAACTTCTTCCCTTAAAGTGGCACGGCGCACTTCGCTTAAATCTGCTCATCAAAATTTCATAAAAATGAATACAATTTCATTTGGGAGCACGTGACGTATGCGCAATATACAATCATAAATACATAGATATACATACATAAGGGTATTTGGGTGCGGAGCAGGAAGCGTGTTACCCAGCCAACGCTCCTTGGCAGGCAAATTCAATTAAGACTTTACCTGCCGCACGCGAGAAATTGCTGCGCCACAGCCCATCCGGCGTATGAGCGATGCGTCCATAAAAATCAACGCAAAGAGACGACGCCTTAGACACAGACGCACCTTCCGAAAAAAAGCCAAAAAAGTAAACAAAAAATAAAATTAAAAACTCAAATCGTAGGTGTGTGTGCAAGTGTGTATGTGGGTGTGTAATAGGCAAGCGTAGAAAATTAAAAGTCACATTAGCTTCCGGTGGTTAAGGCTAGGAGTGAATTTCGTGCAGCTGAAAAAGGTTGCCCAACGACGAAATCAATATGAGACTGAATAAATGTACTAACATTAATAAATATGCAAATAGTTCATGGATATATTGATTGATTTACTGACTGACTGATTGATTAGGTGATTGATAATCACTTGGTACCCCAATCCATTAGCACAACCCTTATTATACGAGTTCTGCCGAAACAGAATTGTAAATGTTGCATTTCCATTAATTAGATATATCGATATTCGCTTGTTTCTGTGGAGTTTTGTTGGGGCTCTTGAGCTTTACTTATGCAAAAAAGTTATGCTAGATAATTTCTGTGTAGTTCATTTTTATTACCGACCATTTGCTGGAGCGCTGTTTAACTCCTCATCGTTTTGCTTCTTCCTCACAATGTAGCAAAGAATCCGTATCAAATGCAATAAGTTGTCAGTTCTCCGAAGGAGATTTACATTTTATAATTATTAAATAGTCATAAATAGTTCAATATCTGATGGGAATTACTTTAAAGGAGACAAAATAAATATTCTAATATATTCAAATATATATTCATACAGAAATTAAAATCTTTCGGCAGCACACTAAATTCGCGAAGCTTTTTTAACAGATTTTAAGCTGATCTAAGAACTTTCACCTCATCTCAATTTACCTCGTCTCATCTAACTTAAAAGACGGCTCTGATGCTATATCTCACAGTCCTATACTCTAAAATTCGATAAAGCAGCTGATTAGAAAAGCATTTTCAAATAAAAATTTCAAAAAAAAATAAAAAATATTTATCTATAAATCTATACATATTTGCATTTATCTATGCATCTCTTCTGTATCTATGCATATCCTCTAGTTTTTCCGAACTTAATTTTAATTTAATAGAAGTCTATAAGTAAGCATCCTACGAAAGGAATCAAGCAACACACGAATATCCTGTTGAGGCCATGGAACTTAAAGCTCTCAACTATCAAATCCTCACTTTTAAAAATGAACAATGGAAACTTGTTTTTCATTTTCTTTTTTGATTGAAAATTACAAGCTTTTTCTATTGAAAATCCAGTTCCTTCTCTAGCAGAATAAGTTTAGACTTTGCTGTAACCAGAGAGAGAGAGAGAGACACTGAGACACTGAGAAATTGGGACATCAACTGCCAATGAAAATCAAAGTAAAATGTTTAACACTTTGTATTGCCTTGGCAATAACTTTGCATTGATTTCGTATTTCATTCAAGCTGCTTGAGGACTCTGAACGTGCTTCCTTATGGCTAAGGCTAATTCCAAATACCATTTTGTGTGCAGAGCTCAAATTTAAATGAAAGTTTTCAGCACGCCACATTCATTTGAAGAAACCTTCAAAAACTGTCGAAAGTTTTTTTCATTTCCTCTCGAAACTTTTCAAATTGTAAAGGAGATATTTAGTTTAGGGTGAATATACATTCAGAAAAAATTTGTTCCTTACTCTTGTGTCAGATAATAAATTCAATTATGTCAAGGAGATTTATGGCCCAAATAAATTGTGAGTATATGACGGGTTTTTTTAGAGTCATACAATTTGATATGAGAAAGTAAAGAAAATATATATTTGAAAAATTTAAAGGAGCTTTGCTGGATAGTTAATGTTATGACATTTATGTTTAAGCATAAATTTAACTAAATAGTTGTCGAAGCCTTCACTCCACATCCAACAGCTCTTTCTCATTACCAATGCCATAAAATGTATAAAGTGCGAGATAAGTTTGACTTGACGAATAAAACCAATTTTATTAATTTGCCAACACTTTAAGTCCATTCATAATCAAATGTCAATCCAAATCCAACAAGAATTCACTATCAACTGTTGAACAAACTCCCAATTAAAGCAGTTCTGTCCACTCAAAGTTGTGTAACTCTAAAAAAGTACATCCCCCTTATATCAAATGCAAATCTTTTGGATAAGAAATAACTTCGTTCGACTGCCCTTGGCTTGGAGTGATTCAAGTATTTAAGAAATGCGATGTTTCGCTTGTGGTCGGGGCTCGAATGTTGTGATATTCCGTGATTTGAACTTGACGGACGCCCCCGCCTCGTGGGGCTGGGGCTGGGGCGCAGCCACGGGGAGCGTCTTGCTGTGAGTTCAAGTCGCGGCGCGGCTGCTTCGTGGCGAGTGTCATTTGCCGACTTGGCCGCGTGGTCGGTCGTCGGCTCCGTTCTCGTGGTCGCTCCGTGCACTTAATTTAATGACCAAAGTTCGCCGCGCTGGGCGTTGACATAGCAGCCGGGCCATGCCATGCCATGCCACGCCACCCGCCCCTCGTCCCCACCTCGCTCCGGCAATCGCTCACTCAGCGCGGCTCGCTTTGCATAAGCAGCGTCGTGTTTATTTACATTTGTGCAAATTGTTATTTAATTAAATTTTAATACGCTTCATTAAAACTTCTGTGTTCGACTGGGCCGCGACTGGGCCCGGCCGAGGCGCGAGCGGATTTAGTCATTTTATTATGCAATGATAATCAGAAATCAATTTATTGTGTATACAGCAGCCAGGCCGGGCCAAGCTGCTCCCAGCCCAGCCCAGTCAAATGGTCAGAAATGTCAGGCAAATAAATAAAGAAAAGCAAAGGCAATGCCAATGCCAATGGCAATGGCAATGGCAATGACGATGGCGATGGCAACGGCAATGGCAGCGCCAACAATAACAGAGGCAGAGCGACTCAACTCAATAAAATTCAATTTGCTGCTCATCAGTGGTTGAGCAAAAGTAAAGTGGGCGCTAATGTGGTGCACGGCGGCAGGACGAGGGCGTGGGCAAGGGCAAGGGCGAGACCCAGGGCGAGGGCGTGTTACAGTCAGGACAATGCTGTAGCTAGCAAACGCCGTTTTGTGCGTTTAAGTAAATACAAGCACATTAGGCTCACAGCAGCAGCAGCAACAACAACTGGCTGGAGCTAAAGCTTTGGCACGCCAAGTTCGAGCCGCCGTCCCCCAAGTAAAAGCTGCTTTGGGGGCAAATACGAAAAACTCAAAGAGCAGCCTTAAATGAACTAACAGACAAGACACCAACACACACACACAGAGAGTCACCCCCCCAAAGTAGCCCAAAAAGAAAACACGCAAAGAGATAGTGAGACAAGCGGACTGTCGCTTGGCTGGGCCTGCCCTGGCCCGCCTCGACGTGGCCCACTTCGTGGAATGCCGGCGCAAATGCTCAACACTTTTGCCAAATCAGTTCAATTGCTCAAATTGCTGGCCCTGATTGAGCTGAGCGGCAGGCGGCGAATTAGCCGATGTCAGAAATGATGAATTAATTGGGCAGAGTCTGTGGAGCCGTCGGCACTCAGAGATCGCCTCGCGCGCTGCAACATGAGACAAATTGGGCGAAATGCTAAGCAAATATCAAATATTGATTCGAGCCGAAGCTTAGACAAATGGCGACGGCCCTCGAGAGCCCCAGCCTGGCTGAAGGGGCAGCTCTCTGGCATCAGGTTTCATTCCACTTGAATTTAAATCGAATTTCACCAAATACAAATTTAATACAAATTTCATTTCATTTCATTCGTCGCATCTCCATAAAACATAATCAAATTAGTTTTTCATGCAGCGACACACAACATAGGCAATTAGGTAATGTCCGATGCCTCCGATGCCCCATTATATCGCCGCATCGCCCGTCTGGCATGGGCAATTAGCATTCAGGCACTGACCTGATAGCGTATAATTCTGATTATTATAAGCAGCAGCAAAAATAAATCAAGCAAATATATCACATCGCAGAGCGGACTAGAGCAGTGTAGACTCGAGCAGAGCAGAGCGCATCGCATCACGCATACGCAACGTTGCACAGTGGAACTCCTTCGCACATTCCGTTATAACTTTTAAGCCTAGCAAGATATTTTCAATGTTTTAATAGCAAATGAAACTGATTTCTTCAGGCTTTAAAAAGAAATAGCCAAAATAGTCAAATATTGGAAATAGCATAAAATAAATAGCAAAAAAAAAAATAATTATTTATAAACATAATATAAATATAATTAAAAGTGTATTATGTAAATTTATTTATATAAATATAAATTTATTTATATTATAATATTTTAAATATGGAAAAAATTGAAATTTGTTTTTAAATATTGTAAAATAAATGTAAATTTTCTTGAATAAATCAAAATACAATTCATGATTTTGTGAAAATGCATGGAACAGACAGACGTAGGCGTGATTAAAATGACGCGTTAGTCGTCATTCCGTTCGTCACTCTTACTTGTTTTTACATAAAAAGAAAAGCAACCTTGCACAATTTATATGCAACCTTAAGAGCTCTTTAAAAATCTGAGTAGTAAAAGTAGTTCTTGCCAGTTTTAGTCTACTAAAATTGGAAAAGCCTAAATAATTCTTATACATATAATTTTTTATTTATATATATAATTTACTTCGCTGTAAATAAACATATAGTTCCGATAAAGCGAAATTTGAAAAACTCCAATAGATTTCTTGGAGTTCAATAGGAAAATGGAATATTTGTCTCATTTTGCTTGTTTTTTGTCTTCATTCTTACTATCATCCATTTCCAAACGTCTCTTAGATCCTCCCCCTCAGATTAATTCTCTATCAAATTCTATTCATTTGTCCAGTTACTTTCAGCAACATTTTCGTTTTTGGCCCCACTGTGCACTGTCCAATGAAATGTGTAATAAAATATGCTTAGAACGACTCTGTCTCTGTCGCCGTCTCCGTGTGTGTGTTCGCTGATTAAAGGTTAATAAATATTTCATTGAATTTGCCATTTCACAATTCGCTTTTACTGCTTTTATAAGCGTATAAATACACACATATACACATGTATATGTGTTTTTGTTTGTATTTGTATTTGGCAATAAGATCGAACGGATGCGTTCCGCATCCTGATATGCTTTAATGCCCTTTTAATGTCCAAGCCTCGCCTCGCCTCGCCTCGCATGTGTCTCTCTGTGTGCTTGTGATTTCGTGTGAGGCGGGCCAAAGGCTAAGTTTCAGTTAAACAGTTGACGATGTGCTGTGGGCCATCGCCAAAGCCATTACTCAGCGCTCACAGCTCAAACACTGCAGTATTTGATCCTGTGCGCATTTGCTGGAATCCCTTTGACTTGGCTTCAGAGCCTCGCCTGTCGCAGCTCGCCTGTCCTCTGCTCTCTGGCAGTCCATTTGCCAAATGGCTTTTTAACTCGAGCTCTGGTTTGCGCTCTCGCTCTCGGCTGCTCCCCGAGTTGATCGAACAAAGTGCGTCTGGCCTTCGGCCTCATAGGCAGTTGGTGTTAACCCTCTGACAGGGATTAACAGATAATTCGGTATAACTGTTGCTCGACAACAGATGAGGCAAGCCTATAGCAGGGCTTATGATACTCTGACAACTGAATCTTGGCTATTGTCCGTGGTCTGTCATGCTTGACAACTGAGTTTGTTATGCCTTGAATCTTGAGCCAATCAAAACTTGCTGTGAAACATTTTTAAAGCACTTTCATACCCTGAAGCCATTAAAACTGGGAGTTTAGGGTATATTGAGTGGGTGGAAATGTATGCAATCAGAAGAAGAAAGACAGATCTTATAAAGTGAATATATTCTTATTCAGAATGACGAGTTGAGTCGATCTAGAAAAGGGCATCTGTCCATGCATCTGTCTGAATGCATTGATCTCGTAAACTATAAAAACTAGAGACTCAAAACTTAAAATTTATACTAGTGCATACCGTAATCATATTTTTTTCAATAAATTTCTTCAAAATTGATACTTTGACTTTGTTTTTATGTACATAATAAATACTGTTAAAACTGAAGACTTCAGACTTATCGTACAGGCTTTTGTGTTGAATATCAAGAATTTTTGATATTCTGAATTTTGAATACTTCCCTAAAATAGCAAATACATACATAATAGAAATATCATTAATACTGTACGAAAATATGATTAGGAAATATCATCCAGAAGAATTGTTATTTAATAATTAAATTACTATAGTAGGTCCCAGCGTAGTATGACTACAATACGCTGTCTTACAGCCTTCAGGGTATTTCCTAGTCGAGTAGTCCCGCCACTAGCACTCTAAATTGTTTATATTTCCATTTCGGACTTTATCCGGCAGTGCAAGTTTCAACTTAAATTACTTTTTGACATCCAGCTCACAATTTTTTAGCTTAGCTGAGCTCGAGGCCAGTGCAATTAGCATGACGAAGATGGGAGATGTGGACAAACGTTGGCAATTAATTGAAAAGTGGTAAACTGCTCCGCACTCGCACTGCACTCGACATTCAACTAAACTTTTTTTTGTCAATTAACAGTCTCAGGCCAGGGTCCTAATGATGTCCAGCAAGCAATTCAATTGTTGTTTTTCCACTCTGGTTTCTGCTGTTCTTTTTGCGCCTTTCTGCTGCTGTGAGCAATTAAAAGAGAAACATTTCGTATCTGCCACCTGTCGTCACCTGGCAGCTGTGCCATAAGCCGAATCTGTTGGTCGCACGAATCGAGAGAATTGTTAGGAATTAGCATATGCTCATGCAATGTCTTTCATTTCAACACTTGTAGAATTGAAAGGATATTGGGACATGGCCATGAAACATATTCCATTTAGACATAATCCAGATATCATGACGCTTATGAGGGCCCGCTCTGATGTGTCGGATGATATGAATGGCAATTATGATAATGGAGTGTGGCGTTCTTGAGCCTGATGCCTCCGCCAGTCTCACACCCTCCATAAATCTTGCCGAGCAAAGTTGGGCAACGAGCGTATTTTTTAGACTTTTTTTGAGCATTAAATTCATTCAAAAATTTCAAACTTTTTCGACGCTCGCCGCCCGCTGCTCATTTCGTAGTCCAATGCAAACAACAAAAGGTGCCACCCGCCGGCGCGCCGGCTCCCCGCTCCAAGCAAACGTCTGTAAATGAGTAATAACTGCGGCTGGCAAGCTCCCAGGACCCTGGCTGGGGCCGGGCGCACTTCCACGGAAAGACATGCCATGAAATTTGTTTAGACTCATTCGCCTTTCTTTTTTTTCCAAGAAAATCAAAGAAGGACAACAGCAAATGTAAGAAATGTATAAATATGTTTAGACTAAAGACCTCGCGGGCTGCTCGCACTGTCGGGCAGTGCAAAGGCTGCCCCACTCCCAGAACCTCAAAGATATCTCTTATCTCGCAGTTAAGCACTCGCGGAACGCCACTCTATAGTCGATGCCAGGACAATAGCATAAATATTGATTCAATTATAAATAACAAATAAGCACAAGTCAAGCATCTTCTAGCCTAAGCATAGACGGGCATTCACTTGCCATCTCAATCTGCTAATTTGACTCTGCTTCAGAATATTTAGGATTCATTTCATATTTATAGAGACTCTATTGGCACGAGCTGGCTTAAGGCTGTGCCAAAACATCTTAAAGACTCCTCTTAGAAAGTGCCTAAAGAGATTAATATGTATACAAATTTTGTTTAAGTATAACTAATATATTCTAATATTTAAGCATCAACTTTACCTGGCTGACTAAAGATTTGACTAGGGACAATTTTATACCCTAGATTATTTGTAATTGTACGTCATTAATATATACCGTGGCTATATGTATGTAATAGGCGAGATGAGGAGTAGCAACTTCACAAAATATATATTTTCGTGATCTGGACGATTAGCTAAGCGGACTTACCTCTATGTGTCCTTCCGTCCTTCTATCCGTCCGGCCTTCTGTTCGTCCGTCAGTCTGTCATTCCGTCCATCCGTTCGTCTATCTGTTTCAATCTATCTAATCGTCCGTCTGTCCGTCCTTCCATCAGCACTTCTATCTTCCTTTTCGTCCGTCCATCATCCGTCCGTACGTTCATCTGTCTGTCTGTCTGTCTATCCGTCCGTCCTTGCGTCAGTCTGTATATTTGAATATGGCGATTTCAGTACGTGTAATAGCTGAATACATGCATTTTGTTCTGTAGGTCCCTCTACAGCACTCGCAGATCAAGTTTGTTTCGCGTAATCGATAACTACTTCAGATTAAATATAATCGATTAGATTGATTTACGAACTTCAACTATTAAAATATAGTTCGTACATCTTTAGAGCTGGACTCAGTAAGTTTTGCATTTCATTTCAAGTCTATTTAAAACAATTTTGATTTTATTTTATATTTTTTATACCAGAACCTAATGTAAACAAAAACTTGAAATCAAAGTTCAGCTCAAAGCATTCTTTGCTTGCTAAATATATAGTAATAAAAGTTAATGTTTAATCAATGAAGAGTGATATACATAAATGTATTTAAGAGAGAGCAGAAGAAGAAGTAGGCTTAGGCAACGAGAACAAAGCCCACAAATATCATTTGTCAGAGATTCATAATTTGTGTTTGCTTTTAATTGAAAAGAAAATCTAATGGATAACGCAATTTGCGAAATGCAAAGGATATCAATATTTGCCAGCAAATATATTAATCGCACGCACACAGGCACACGCGCTGGTGACTTGCGATTGAGTGACTAGTTACATGTGTCGACGTGGGGAGGACGAGGCTGAGACAATGCGCTGATTTATGCACGACGGCAAACATCGATACTTGAGCAATTGCCAGAGGCCACCTGCGCGCCGCGAGGCTTTTGATGTTGATGTCAGGCTTTGTCGATGTTTGCTTTGCTTTCGCTGCTGCTGCTGTTGCTGCTACTGCTGCTTTGTTTGTTTTCCTTTCCTACGGTTTTTTTTTTTTTTGTATTTTGTGTTGCTCTTGTTGCTTTGGCTGTTTCGTTTGCGACTGCTTTACGCATCGGTTGTCTTCACGCCGCGTCGCCTCGCAACTCGGGCCGAGAGTCTCGAGCACATGCAAACTTTCTCAGCGCCTGGCAGCCAGCGAAACACTTTCAAAGCAATAAAATGAGCAATTTTTACGATTAATGGTAAAATAAAGTATCGCTTTTTCTGCGCTTTCGGGCCCGTTTGACGCTCGTTCGGTTCGGCTCGGCTCAGTCTTTGGGTCTTTGTATCGGTTTCTGGCTCTAGTTCTGTTTCCGTTGCTGTTTCTGGTTTTTGATTCGGTTCAGTTGTCCTACTCGTTATGGAGCCATGTGAGCGACTTGGCCTTGGGAATGGTTATTTGATAGCCACGTGTCTGCAGGGGCACAGTTATTTTTGGCCAAGTTTGCAGCTCGATGTCAAAGCGAGCAAAATCGCAACGAAATTTAGCCAGCCAGCCAGCCCCGACTAGCCCCGACTCGCCCCGAGGCACAACTTACACGGCTCGCACGGCTGCAGTCGCTCATAAAAACGCCAAATAAAATCGGTGAATTAATCAACTGTGCGACGCCTGCAAGCCTGACGAATTTACGTGCCACCCATGGGTCCCCCCGGGCCGTGACCCCCATTGTCATCGGTCGAGCGACCTCGTCGCCTGCTCTCTAATTTTATGGCATCTGCGGCTTTGATTGAGCTGCCCCAGCAGCCCCCAGCCCTTCCCCCCCCACCCCTCTCGACGCTCCAATCGCATGTTGTAAACTTGATAATCCCTCAACAAGCGATATCTGACAATGTTTATGCGTCTCCCATATATTTGTGCATATTTGAGTTGCTTTGTCCCCATTCGCATGGCAACTAAACCCATTTAAATGAATCAAATTTTATTGCTCATGAATTCAGCTCATTTAAGCAGGCTATTCAAATATATTTCTATATAGCTATCTATATAAATGTCTTTGTATTTGTCGACATGTGCATTGTCCCATTAGTTGGAATTGAAGTATAAAGAAACAAATTTATTTTCTATAGATTTTACGATTCGCCTTTATATGCAACTCAGCGATTTCGCAATACTTGCGAAAGAAATTAGAAGCGGATTATTATTTGACATGTGCCAACAGTTACAAATTAGCAAATGAGCGTGCTGTAGTGGGAAGTGTCTGACTATGATATACCCTGACCCTTCAGTAGAACTGCTCTTATAGTCACATATAGATACTTTTTGTATATCTACACGTATTATTATGTACATATAATAATTATAATAATATATTAAGCACTTTGCCCAGAATATTTAAAAATTTTGCAATATCATTCACATAAGCGGGGTATAAGCAAACAAACTGAGCATAAATATACTCAATGCTCAAGACAATTAGTAGGCTTAGTCAGCATTTCCACCAAAGGGACGTAAGCCAATTGAAGTCTTGTGATATTACGAAACGAAAACACACATAATAGCTGATGTCATAATAATAATAATAGTCTTGGCTTAGTCAACAATCAATTGATTATTAAACTTTCGATTCCGAATAAAGATTTTCAATAACTTTGATCAACTTTACTCTGTACGTTAAACAAAGAAAATCTTTTACTAATTCCTAGTCTCAATCAACCATGACCTTCATACGGATTGGGAGATTTGGGATCGGAAACATAGCTCGACTCAGCCCGTCACCTTTTTATACTCTGAGCCCATTGAAAATGGGAAATCAGGGTATAATGTTTTTATACCCTAAGTTCATTAAAAATGGGATGAACTGAGTTGATTTAGTCCGAGTCCGAGTCCCTAATAACGTAGCAATATCGTAAGCCTCAAAAACTAGAGACTTGAAAATTTTAATGAATACTGTATGCATTAGCTGTACGAGCTTATCTTTTTTGGATTTCATTATTATTGATAAATTTCAATAAGTGACTTGGGCTTTCAACTGTAGCTAGAATACCGTAAGAGCTAGAGACTTCAGATTTGCGGTGTAAGTTCAACTGGCTATTAGATCATGGGCCACTAATGTCTTTGATGCTCTACTACAGAAGACACTAGAAGAACAGAATAAATAGTGTTTTTGTTAAAACTTAAAGAAGCTGATACAACATGAAGTATGAAAAGCACCCGAAATTTTTTACTTAAACCCTAAAGACAGAGATAATTTGTCTGGAACAGTTTCAGAAACTTTGACAGCAGCTAAAAATGATACACATAATGTTTACCCCTCAGATTATCAATATAATAAAAGAAATTTATAGATACAATGAAGTCGATTGATAACCATGCAGCTGTTCCATTTAAATTATATTGCTATTCTAATTATCTTCCAGCTAAGAGAACGAATGAGTATGGAGGGAGAACAGGTGCAAGAGATCAGAATCTTTCTACCTTAATACCCTTACCTTACCTTAAGGGCAACTGCAAGTCTAAAATGAAACTGCTGTTTGTGACACTGTCTGCTATATGAAATGATTTATGATATAACTGTACATCTATAAATAATTAAGGATAATGCTTATATTAAATATAGCTTTAATTTAATCATAATTATTTGAATATCAATTATCATCAGCCGCTTTCGGCCTCTTCGCCCAGCCGAATGAGTATATTTAGCTGGCAAAGTTGGCGCCGTGGACGAGGGCAGCAACGGCTCGCTAGTCTCGAGTTGCCCTGTTGACATGCCACGCCCACTCACTGACGCAGAGGCTGTGAAGTGAACATATATTAAAATGCCTCCATTCTCGTGTGAATGGGAGTGCAGCGCAGACCCGGCCGGGGAGCTGGGCAAGGCAACAATGCGTGAGGCTAAAGGAAAATGCCTTCCGGTGGCCGGCTGAGCAGGAGGAAGCCAAGAATGGGAGAGAGAGGCGGGGGGGACGGGAGGCGGGGCTGGCGTTTGAAATTCCACATACAATATAATGTAAACAAATCTCAATAAATAACAAATATTGTCGACGGCTACGGCGACTACGACCGCCCCAATGTTCAGTCGGCCTGCGCCTGGCATTTCAGTGGGCGTGGCTAGAGAAATTCTATTTTATTGACAGCGGCGAAACATTTTTTGCATACATTTCAAGTCTCAGCAAAGTTTATCCTCTGAGCGGGTGGGCGAGTGTGTGGGCGTGGCATGAGCAACTTTTGAAGGCATGCCTAATTCAATACGCATAAACAATAATTTATGAATTTTTATTGAAGCGCACACAGATACACACACACACACACACACATACATACAAATATATATGTACGTGTGTATAGGTATGTGCGCGTGCGTGGCAATATGAGGCACTCTCACAGAGCTTGTCATCATAAATTACAAAATACGAGTACACACTGCAGCCGACACAGCGTCTGAGTACGCCGGGAAAGTCACTCCTGCGTGGGCATCTATCTGCCCTGGCCTTTAATATTAATCTTCTGCATGCGTCGGCGTTGGGCCCAGACCCAGCCTCGGCCTTGGCATTGCTCCACAGTTCAATGCGACACCTCAGACTGCCGCCTTACCTCGGCTATTCATAGCGCCGCTCTTGACCTTTGCGACGCGTGCAATCCAATATTCAATATGTGAGAATAACCAAGAGCCGGCAAGAAGAAGCATAAATCTAATAGACTGATATTGGCTACAGCTATTTATATAGTATTATATATGCAGCTTATATACTTTTCTGTAATAGAGTAAACTGCTTTTGTTTAAATTTACATTACCTATTGATTCTAGAACTCGATTCGGTTGTCATTGTTAACTGTTTTAATCCCATGTGCTTATGTAGCTTATCCCACTGAAAGTGTTAAGCATATGTGGCAAATACAGGGTGATTTTCTTCTTAGAAGTACATGACATCTATTTTGTTAATTGTCTTAATTCAATAAAGAACTTTGTTTTAGTGACAATGGCTCTGTGTTTGTAAATTCAGATATAATTTAAAAATAAAATAAAATGAAAATTATCGGTTTTTTTTAAGAGCTATACAAGTTATAAAATCATAATAATATAAATATATAAATATACAAATATATATTTTAAATATCAATAAAACTGACTGATTTGGATTGAGCTTTTTTTAAACTCTTTTATCATGAAGTCAAAGGCGAGACTATTGTAGAGCCAAATGTGTAACAGCAAGGATTCTTGGAATAAAGTTTGTAGCGCTCTAAGGATAGTTAGCTCAGCTAGAACGCATGCAAAACCTCAACTTTGAAGGTTAATGAGGAATAACTCCTGGTTTCAGGGTGGAAGGCAGCCCAAGAAAGAAAAGCAGTAATGCAGTTCGACATACCGTTCTTGGCTGGAAGGTGCATAAAGCATTTTACCTTCCTTAAGCACGAAAAAAAAACCATTTTCATCATTTTATATCATTTCATTTAGTTTCAGTTTTATGTACTGCTGCACTGATGTTTATATTATCAATTATCAAATTTTTATTAAAAGTTCGTCTTGAAAGAATCTAAAATATATATAAAAAGAAAAAAAAAACCGCACTACTATTTTTATGAACACATCTGTATATCGTGCTCATTTCCTGAACAATTGTACTTAATTAGTCCTCTCATAGTAAGAGCAACTTTTGTTCTAACTAAATACAACTAGACTATTCAATTCGAATTTCCGCTATGGATTTGCTTAGTTCACCTTATCTAATAAATCAGAGAACTGAAATCATAAATGTGAAATATGAAAGCGGATGACTGCATTCAAATTAAGCTATTAAATATTTTATATTAAATATTTAAATGAATGTATCCACAATAATATGTCAAATAATATTCAATAAAAAACACATTTAAAATATTAAATCCACTATTATATCAAAGTTGCAACCCTCTGAAAAAGAACACCCTTTAGCAGACGAGTAAACGAGTTTTCAACGTCTGCCTCTGTTTGCCACTCGCATTTGCTCAGCCAGATTCTGGTGCAATAAATCGTTGAATGAAAAGCTGTTTAAAGTCAGTTGTGGAATGATTTGTTATTAAATATTGTGGGCAGGCTTGATTTCTATTAGATGCTAAACAGCCATGAATTAGAGCGGAATCTGGCTGCCACTGGGGCGTATGAGTTATGTGATATGTGATATGTGTGTGTTTTGTGCTTGTTTATTTGCTGTAACACACATGTACAATATATAGCTGTGTGTGTGTGTTGGTGTATGTGTTTACCTGCATTGGCCATTTTGTTTGCTTACTGTGTGTGAGTGTGTGTGCGCGTGTGTGTATGTGTGTGAGGGCTGGGGCCCTGAATATGGGGAAATATTTAAAGTTCATAAGCCGCAAAAATCCTCGGAGAAATTAATTAAAAATGCGACAAAACAAAAACCTGCCAAAGCAACATTTCAAATTATGCGACAGACATCCAGCGCTGCTGTTGTGATTGACTTGATGAAGGACAACAAGGACGAGAATGTCAGCTAATGCCTAAGCGGCAGCTTATGCGGCGCATTAATTAACTTAATTCATGGCAAAAAAAAAAAAAAACAACAACGACAACAACAGAAATTACATAAATTCCGACTCAAAAACAGACTTCACGGCCTGGGCAACAGAAATTTATATAAATATTTAAATAAAATAAATATATGCGCATTAAATACAGTTTACGGTGGGCGTGGCACGCTGACAGATAGAATAGCCTACCCCAAAAGAAAAAAAAACTTTTTCGCCTGTCACATCCGCCCCGCCCCCTTTTGCCCTGCCGCCCTGCATCCCCTGGAGGCTTTTATGTTGTTTCAATACGGCCCCGCCCACTGGCCCAGCCCTTTTGGATACATACTTAACTGAATGTACGCATATATTAACATTAATAAATATATTTATAAATGGCTCTGTCCCTCTCCCACTCTCTCTCTCGCTCTCTCTTGTTCAAGGTCCTGTGGACAGATTTCGGCTGACATTTCGCAGCCTCTTTTATCGTTGGCCCAGTTAATCTCTGCCCGATTAGTTAAGTTTTCTGCAATTGAGTCGCACCGAAGGGACGCATCAGGCCAGCTATGTGGGCGGCGTTTGCAACTTTGTTGGAGCTGAAAACTTAAAGCGCCATTTAAAAGCTAATCGACTGCATTACAAATTGAGTGCACACAAGTCTGATAAGAGCTGGCAGGTGGCAGGTGGTAGCTGGCATCTGGCAGGTGGGAGGCAGCAGATGGGAGGTGGCATCTGGCAGGTGGCAGAGCATAAACTTTATCTTTATGCATTATTGCTCAGCATGACGAGCTCATTTGATGTAGCTATGCCAGTTCTAAAGTCCTCAAAAGGAAGCTTATGATATATAATTTCCATTCCATCTATAAAAGTGTATCCAAAACCCAGCTAACTTGATGTGTCGTAAAGCAGATATACACTAAAATTTGAGTTCTTTCTTCTGGCATTCTGGTTTTCATTTATGGAGAAGACCCTTCGATGTCTGAGCAGTTTCGTAGTTGAATATTTCAATACATCTTTTGCTACTAGAAGATACAATGTATTTGATGATGTATACATGATTGTATCTTTTACTTTCATGTAGGTTTATGACCAGCGATGATTGTATCTAATGCTATGAAGGTTTTGCCCAGTAAGATAGATAGATAGATAGATAGATAGATAGATAGATAGATAGATAGATAGATAGATAGATAGATAGATAGATAGATAGATAGATAGATAGATAGATAGATAGATAGATACATAGATAAATTGATATTAATAGCTAGATTTAAAACGAAATGTATTAGCTAAATAAATATTTGGAATATATATGTGTATAAATTTGTATATTTTTTCTTACAAATTAACAATCATCAATGAAAGTAATCTCTACGGACTAGTAAGTTTCACAGACCGATGTCAGCTATCGAATCTGATCAGTCAACGAATTAAACAAATGAGAGTAAACTCTTCGGGAGTATTCGACTAGAAGATACCCATATGCATATATGAGGTGACACCGTAGCACATCACTCTGAGCCAGTGTTAGGCATTGAAGAAAGTATCAGCAATAGATAGATATATGGCGAACCAATCCAAGTTCTATACAACCGTTATCCCATTAAAAATAGTGAATAGTTATATAAGAAAATTGCATGTTAAGTAAATTCCTTTAAGATTAGCCTCCGACTTTTCTTTAACTTTATATATACGTATATATATTCTTCTGTATCGACCACTTTGGTAAAAATAAAAATAACTTTCTTTATATGCATACATACATATATAAATATATATACCAACGCCCATTGCTTCTTCTTCTCGCTCACTATGAAAAATACGTTATTGAATAACTTTGGCGTTTATTGTTCGATTTTGGCTGAAACGAGGGTAAGTAAATATACCAAAAATGTTTGCATGCAAACGCCCAAGCAAAACTTTCTATTTTTAAACGGGCAATTTGTGACGTGGGAAATGCAAAGCTTAAAGCAACCGATATTAATATCTATCTATATATATTTGTGCCCTAAAATAAGAAAATCTTAAGGGCTGCTAATAGACGAACAGACGGACAGAGAGAGAGAGAGAGAGAGAGAGAGAGAGAGATGGGGCATAGCTTAACTAGGCTCTTACTCCATTTATATACAATACTTTAAGAAGTCGCCTACACTTTACGGCAAGCCCTGAACTAAAAGTTACAATGGAAATCCTTGAAGAGACTGTGGCAAATCAGAAATCGATAAGTCTGAAGATGCAACAGGCTCGCTCGGGCTTCCCTAATAATTTGCTGTGCGTCAGTGAATCGGCTCGAAATCTTGTAAAATCAAAATAAAGTAATCATGAATTTAAGATGGCATTTTTGGCCTTGTCCCTGTCAGCTGCTGAGGCGACCCAAAAGATCCAACGACCGGAACACGAAGCTGTTTTGGGTGAAATTTCCTGTTTATAATAGTCGCTAAACTGCTGACAACATGGTGGAAGCGGGACGGAGGCAGAGGGAGGAAAACCCAAAGATTAGGCAAATCTGCATACATAATGGGATATTTAAACACACACACATACACACCCACACACACCCACACACACACCCACACACGCACAACATTTTTTATGTAGAAGTCGCATTTTTGGCCTTCAGCTTGCTGCTGCCTGAGTGGCGCCCATTGGCAGACGCATAATTTATAGCTTCGTTTAATTTTTGTTGAGCCCGACATCGGGCCAGCGACTGAAGGGTTAGTCGCCGCAGCAGTCAACACCCATCAGACAGTGCCCGGCCTCATGCAACAGTGCGTATGCTTGATATGCCGGGCTGCCAAGCGTTAAACTTCCTGTGGCCGCAGAGAGTGAGAGTGGGAGGGGTTAGAGCCAAACCGACTAGCCCTAGCCCAGGCCCAGACCCAGGCCAAGCCAATGTACTTCAATTTGTGAATGGCGGGCGTAGCGTATCAATGGCAACGCAGACGCTGGGGGCAGCTGTGAGCCGTAAACTGTTTAAACTTTTGCATTTTATCCCCGTCGGCAAAAGCGTATGAAAGTCGCATAAAGCAGCAGACAAGTTAAATTATTGTCGCCCAGCATCGTAAAACGAAAAGAAGTTGGGAAAATGTCGCTTAACTTGGCCGAACGCTGCAAATCCACACGGGCTTCATTACCTTCCTCCGCGCTGGCCCGCTCAAGCCTTCCAGTCACGCCGGAACTTGATTCAATTTAAATGTTCACAGTTCACTCCAATGCCCTGCCTGGCCAAGTACAGCACAAAAACCAGCAAGAGCAACATGTACCTACTTATTCGTGTACGTACTCAGCCATATATTTGCCTTGGCAGGCCGTAAATGTTGCCAGCTCACGTAGCTGCCAAGTGTAGCTGCAAATGTATCTGATACATCTCTATCTTTATCTCTGTTTGTGTGCGTGTGTCTGTCTCCATGTGTGTATTTGCGAGTGTTTAGCTCTTATTTCGACTCGATGATAATTCATCTGATGCATAAAGCACATCAAAACTCGCACACAGCCCACACAACACACACAAAAGAATAAATAAAGGAGTTAAGCTCGACAGCTGAATGCTCTGTTGGAGTCCCCCACATACCTAAGATACCCCATATTCTTCTTTGAATATAAAGAGCTGACTCAAGCTTGAAAAAAAAATGTTGAAATATGAGCTGAATTAACCTCTTAAAACTTCAGAGGTATCAGTTAAAGCTCTAGACGATTCAATCGATATATATCGATTTTTATTTTCACAAGAAAAGTAATTAAGTATCAATGATATTTGAAAAAGTCTTATATTAGTTTTTTAAAAAATATTTCTCTCAATATCAGGGATATACCCTAAAAGCCAATCAACTTTCTAATATTTGGGCCATCAGCACAAGAATTATCGATACTCGATTTAAGCCATCAGCATAAGAATTATTACCTCAAGACTTCAAGACTTGTCTTAGTGATTCTTATCATGTCATTTCAGAAACATAAGGTACACCTTTGGACTAGCAAACTGATATTTTTCGACTTTCATCCATATCCATATGTCATGCATATGTTGTTACCAAGCATTTTTTTTATTAAATTCACGAATATTCTTAAAAGTCTATATCCCACAGCTCTAGACTGAAATATCGATATTTGTCGATATACGTTTTTATCGATAAATCAAAAGACTTTGATCACAAACAGAATTCTTTCAATATTAGGGATATGACCCGATGACTCAATAATTTATTAGTTATTTAAGTTCTCAACACAAAAGTTGTCGATACATTTGAGTGTACGGATTAAGTTGTAAGCAATCGATTCTCATTGATTCTAAAATCATTAAAACTAAATATCACTTTTCTTAGTTGTCACGAAACCGATAAATATGGATCACATCAGTGCAGTTTTCACTAGCCAATAGATCATTTAACAAAAGATCGCCCCATGATCTATTGCCCTTTCATTATATCCGCTCTCAAAGGACAGTGCAAATTCTACGTCTGTCACACAACTTTTTGGGTATTTGTCACAAATTGACAGAGACATTTTTATCAGGGGACCGCGCCTACCCATTGACTGGGCTAGCGGTGGCCGCACAAGTGGGCGTGGGACAAGGGGGCATGGCTCGGGCGGGCAATGTATTATGATGCCTACTCACACACGCCCACCCACACACACAAAGCTCAGTGATGTGGGCACACATATCAGTCAAAATTGACACGTATAATACATTAGCATCGGTTATTGTCTTACCGGAAGGAGGCGTGGCTGGGCGCTATGCAGACTCGATAAGAGGACGGGCCCACGTTTATCGCTGGCGCTGCCGCTGCCGCTGCCGCTGCCGCTGAGACAGACTTTCCCGGTTACGTTGTAGTCTTTATCTAGCCAAGTCAAACATTTAGTCAGCACGTTTAGCACCTCAGTGCGTACGCAACGCATCCTTGCCGCATCCTTGCCACATTTGATTTGTTTGGTGTGCTTAGGTGCGCTCCAATGGGGCACGTCTGCCTGGCTGTGTGTGCTTACCTAGGGCGCGTGTCTATATACACATACACATGTCTCCATAAGGGTGTGTACACATATCAACCATTCTGCTGAGCCACAGTCTGAGCCAGAGCCAACGCCAGCGCCAGAGGCACAGCCAGAAGCCAGTGTCACAGACAAACCCAACATATTTACATTAACATGCTCTATAATCCATTTTTCGTGAAACATCTTCAGCAGTCGGGCCATAGGAAATTACTGACTACAAGATACCCTAGCCAGGCCGGATATGATGGTCATATAGCATAGATTTCTTTAGACTACAACCAGGAAATTAGTGACAAGATACCCTAACCAGGCCGGATATGAAGGGACATGTAGGTTTCTTAAGACTACACTCGGGAAATGACTGACTGCTAGATACCCTCACTTTACCATAACGCGGGAGAAACTAAGGTTTCCTTCGTCTACAATTATGCCATCCTTATGCAATTCCCTTCAACCAAGGACACAGGACACACACAGAGAACTGACAACTTTCGCAGGTGAATGACAATGCCCCCAGCTAAAATGGAAATAATTTCCGAGCGGGGACGGATAGTATGCGACGTATAAGTGTGCGAGCTGTCCGCACAATGGCAATTGTTGAGCCCAGAGACACGCGCATGGATACATTAGCATCTCAATAGCCAGGACGTTGATTGTTGCCATGTGTGGGCTGATTATTAAAGCTGTCCAACTGACAATGGCCGAGCTGCCAAGATGAATATCAAAATGGCAACGCTGAGCCGTTCTCTGATCTCTGCTGGCACTTCAAGGCAAACCGTTTGAATGGATCCAGGTGAATGCAGGTGGCATATTAATGGGCGTGCCATTCAAACGAAAACAAAACTCTCCCAACAGGATTAACTCATCACAACCATAGCCGTGAGCCGACTTCGATACTTTATATTAAATAAAATTATAAGTTCTTCTAAGTTATGCCTTGCTTATAGCTTTAGTTGCTTTTAAACTTTCTGTCACAAATATGACAAATATTTTTTTTTTTTTTTTTAAATGTGCTTATTAGTAGTTAGCATAGCTAAGCATAGATATAAATATGGAAGGTATTATGTATATAGAGTCTTCGACTTAACCTACACTATTGAGGGCACTATTTTACTTTTTATATATTTTTGCTTAAACATTTTTAATCACTATTATTAATTTCATCCATTTTACTATTAGTATGAATTTATTTACTTATTATACTACAAAAATATCAACAAATACTTTGTTGTCGAAGAAGCCATTACATATAGTATGGAGTCATAAAGCTTCCTCTCCATGCTCCCTATAACTCATAAAAATGTCTATTTAATAGATAAACAGACAGACGATTACAGCTAGAATGATTTAGCTATTTGTCCTGACCAAGAATGTCCTTATGTACTCAATGAGTACGTGGCCGCACTTTGACTGCCTGTGATGTCCTATTTCCATAATAAAATATGACTCGAAATCAGCATAAAGGTATTATTTATAAATAGAACTTGTCGTATAGCCCTTAACAATACAATTGGGGTAAAAGCAAGCTTCGGCTGAATCAATATCATAGATAAAGAACACGCGTCATCAGATGAGCGCCCCTCCTTATACTTCGTACGTGTTGAATATTATCTAAGCAATTCAATTGATAGCTCTACACTTCGTATCTACTACAAGTCCATAAGCTCTCTTTTAAAATAAAATGAAACCGGCTTCTGTAACTCTAAAGATAATATATTTAAAAAATTATTTTTAGAAAAAGTATGGAAGAAAATAATCTGAAAGTTTGGCTAGGATAATCGCAGTCAGCAATAACTTTGACTTATGTACTGTCATTTAATGCTTAATAAGAGAATTAAAACAGGTTAGAGTTATATAGTCGAGACGGCTCGACTAGGAAATACCTTGAACCTTGAGAAGTGTTGATATTGAAATCATTGGACGCTTCTCGTAGCGTGTTACCTTGTCTTCCCATTTTCAATGGGTTCAGGGTATTTTTTAGCAAATTAATAGTAGCTAGTGTCAGCTAAGCTCGATTGCTGGTTTAAACTACCTTTATTTTAGTTTTATATTATTTTTCGGATTCGTATAGCTTTTTAGCTAACCATTCTTAGACATTCCCTAAATATGTGTAGGTATACACAATAGGGATATCTATTATATAAGATAAAGATATAATAGCTATTATATAATAAGACTTTTTCAATTACGTTTTCAGTGCACACGCTTCAACTGCTTTCGAAATGCCAATAAATTATCCGCTGCCGTTGCCGTTGCCACTTTTAAAGCTTCTTGTTCAACATCGAAGCCTTTCAGCGATTAAAAGCGAAAAAAGAGGCTGAAATTAGAACAATGAGCTGAAATGAAATGCGTAAATTGGTATTTTGTATTTACAGCTGTTTCGGGCGGATGCCGTTTCCAGGCTTTTTGCCTGCCACGAAAATGCGCCTCAATTAATTTAACATGGCGTTGGGAAATGCATAAAATTTCCCGCATCGGAGTCGGCCCAGTCGCTGACAATAGCAAAAAGCAAATATTTAATTTGTGCGAATGACCACATCCGTAACCGTTATATCGTACAACATGTTTACCGTACAGCTTTCAGCGTAGTGTAGTGAGGGGGCATGGGGTCGCTTGCCCACGACCAGAACACGCATGAAATGAGCCACTGACATGACAAAGAGTCGAGCCCTGAGCCCCGGCACATCCAGTACCTGTGACACCCCACCCACGACAATGGACACGCAAAACGCAAAGAAACCGAGAGAGAAAAAGTCAGAGGGAAGTGAAAGTTATGTGCGGAGCTTCGAAGTTCAAATACCCTGGCAGCGAGAGTATGAGATGCGTGTTTCTTGTTTTCTCGAAAGACACTGAAAGACTATTCCTCTTAATTGAATTCGTTGTGATGTCAAATAAGAAACTTGACTCTTGACACTCTATATCTAGTTCTTGAATTCCTTTCTATCGTTCTTCTATCTGATAAATAGGTTTTTTCGTTTAGGAAATATGTTGAAAAACAGACTATGGACAAGAAGACTTATTGGAAATTATCATATATACATGTATATCGATGATCTTAAATAGTAAAATATTATACATAATTTATAATGCCGAAATTGGGCTCTGAGCTCTTTAAGTGCTCTGAAGGAGCATGGTTAATCATAGGTGTAAGTTATCGATAAACGTCGATAAATACGTACAAGTCGATTGATAAATATAGTTTGTTAAATATTTACAAATTGATCGATAATTAATTGGTAAGTATCAATATAATAAATATATGTATATAAGTCAATCGATACATATAGACAAATCGATTAATGCGTATTAATAAATCAATCAAAATCATCGATAAGTCGATCGATACATCACTCAATAAAAGCTGACAAATTTATATCAATAAAAATCTATAAAAATATTACATAAAGAAACAATCTCGAATCATTTCAAGCTTTGTTTCTAGCGCCCCAACTAGTTGATCTAATGTGTACAGGGTATAAAGGGGAATAGCAGTAACGACCACTCACATGCTACATTAAATTCATTTCGTCTGGCCGTCTGCTGAGCAGGTTCCAGGCGTGTCCTGCCGACCCTACCTGCAGGGCTACGTTTTGTCATTTCTACTAATGATTTCATTAATAAAATCAAATTAGCTTTTGGCTGTGCGCACCCTGCCCCCGCCCCCCATCAAGGGCAACTGCGTGGGTATGCGCAACTACTTAACATTTAAGCACAAGTTATGTTTTCGACTAGCCAACCTGAACATGCAACAGCTCGAGCTTGCCTGAAACTCGAATTTGCTTAAAGAGTCTTTCCGACTTGTGTGTGTGGATGGATGGAACTACTTTCGACTTGAGCACAACTTATGGCACGGGCATGCACAGGTCTTCCAGCACAAGTACAAGGCACTGCTATTTTTCTACCTCAACCAAAATGTATGCCAAGTGGAGTTTAAACGCAACTTACGATATTCAAACAGGTCCAATTTCGAGGCGACATGGCTCGGCATTGTAAAAGAGATTCCCAGAACTTGTCGCTGTCTGCACGTCTGAGCCGGCCACGCCCCTGACTCGTAGTGCCTAGGAAACGCAGTTTGCAATGCTGAGTTCATAATTTAATGCCACGCCCACGTACCACGATGCTTAGACAGTTTAACATTGGTCAAGCGGGCATATTGGCTTTGTGAGCATGTTGGGCTTATAAGTGGGTTTATATAGGGCTGTGGATTTGTAGAATTACATATGAATGGGACCGTATGAAATTGGAAATTAAGCTAAGAACTTGGGGGTTATATAGAACTATGACATCTCTGAGCTCGGAGTTGTCAAGAATTATATACAAAGTTTTGATCTCTTTAGTTTGAAGATGGTCTTATATAGACTTATAGAGTTGTGGACCTATAGTTTATATATATATAGTTAATATATGTGTGAATGGGAGCATCTTAAATTGGAACTCAATTTAAACACTTATTGTTTATATATATTATATATCTAGCATATATATATATATATAAATCTCCTTAGCGTTTTCTATATATATACTAAAAGTTAGATGATTATAAAATATTAAGTTATTTGGAATTAAAGATGGGATTATATAGACTTATATACTTGAAGACTTATGGTTTATACAATATAAATATGTGTGAATGGGAGCATCTTAAATTGGAACTCAATTTAAACACTTATTGATTATATATATTATATATCTAGCATATATATATAAATCTCCTTAGCGTTTTCTATATATATACTAAAAGTTAGATGATTATAAAATATTAAGTTATTTGGAGTTAAAGATGGGATTATATAGACACTTGGAGACTTATGGTTTATACAATATAAATATGTGTGAATGGGAGCATCTTAGATTGGAAATCAAGTTAAGCGCTTATTGATTATATATAATATATAGCTCGAAGTTGTCAAGAAATATATAGAAAAGTTCAATTACTTTAGCTTTTTCTATATATATACTAAAACATGGCTGATTATAATATATTTAGTTATTTTTGTAATCGTGGGCGAGTATCGCACAGTTGGCTATGCTCCACTGCAACTTTGTCAATTGGATCCAGCTGCTGCCGCTGCTGCTGCTTAACCCGCTGACATATTTTCACATTTCTTTTGTTGAATTTTTTATGCTGTTCCCGTTGCTTGAGCAGCGCACGCTCCTTTGTGACATTTGACTTGAAGCTCACCCACACACCGACACACACCCACACATACACCCACACATACACTCACACATGCAGATCATGAATACAATTGACTACTGTAGCATGAACATTGCATACTCTTTGGAGGCGTAAAAGTTTTAGTACTTGAGGAGCGTACTTTACAATTTGGCAAAAGTTATAAAACTTTTCCAGCACATCATACGAAACTCGCCCAGCAAAAAAAGGGCAGTCACATACACACACCCCTACACACACACACACACACACACGCGCTCATAGTAAAAATCATAAATTTTAATAAGCAAACGGGTCGCACGGTTGATGTTTAGCTTGCATTAAGCTTAATCATATGAGCTGAGGTCCCGAGCACAAATCCAGATAAAATCTATGGAGCAGACCCCATGCACTCCGGGCTCAACTGAAGCTATTACTCGACTGAACACAACTTTAATGAATATATTTCGACTTATGACTGAGAACAAATCCTAAATGTTGAACTGTTTGAATTGGATTTTCAAGACGAAACATTTTCATTGAGTGACTAACAGCTCGATAACTATAATATTTTAATTCATCTATTATATATCTCCTAAAGCAGTTACTATTTTGTATATATAGACTCGAAGATGAAGTATCTGAGAGCCGAAATGTAATGATAATGTACTACGATAGAACATTTAGTTAAAGTTCCTGGGAATCACTATACATATAAGATAACTTAAGATAAGTTCCTATATATTTCCTCGTCTATTTTTGACTAGAAGTCTTTGTTTTACAACACATTTACTCTACAATCTATACAGTGAAGATAACTTAAGATAAGTTTCCATATATTTTCTCTTCTATCTATTACTAGAAATCCTTGCTTTACAACACATTTACTCTACAATCTTCAACAAATTTTACACTATACCCATTTTACCTTACTTTCGAGTGCGATTTTCCCATGAAAACTCAGCCCGCTCGCGCTTATTTATTACAAACCGAAATTAATTCTTCGTGTGGACTTAAAGCGGGAGCTAAGAGAGCCAACAGTTGATAAATTCACAATTATCCAAGTCCCTTAAGACTCGGCGAGCTACTTGGGTTGTCTGTGGGCCAGTGGGCGGTGCAGGTGGGCGGTGGCGGGGGGCGGCAGAACGGTAGGCGTTGCTCATTTGACTGTCACCAAGTTCCTGGAACGGAAATGAATGTGCGCAATTTGGTGAGCCGACAACGCAGAGGGCAAACTAGTTTGGCGGACAAAGTGTTTTGGCCTTGACGGGCCACAGTCAAAATCAACAAGCCTCACCCTCCCCCTCCCCCTACCCATCCACCTGCCCCATTCACTGATCGCCTGAGCCAAGACAAATTCCTGCAACTGCGGACTTGGCGCTGTCCTCCAAGGCGCAGGCAATACAATTAAGCGACTCTGATGCTCATAACTCTGCGTTTGTCTGACAATGCGTGTGGGTGTGTGGGCGTCTCTCCGCGTGGGCGTGTCTGCTTGGCCAAAAACAGTTTTCATTTTGGCATTTAACAAATGGCCAAGGGGGCCAGGCGCGTTGGCCTCCAGGCGGCAGACGCAAAAGTTTCCAACATTTGCACTTCAATTAGTTATTTCGGCTCCATTTTTACAGTAAGACAAAAAAGAACGCTGTGTGTGTGGGTGGGTATATGTGTGTGTGGGATTAAAAGCAAAAACAGTTTAATTTGTTCATAAATTATTTACGAATTCCGCGACAAAAAGAACAAGCTCGCATCTTGTAATGCAGACGGAAATAGCTCCTGGGGCACATTTTGACTCGATTAGCATGCAGCAGCAGCGGCAGCAGCAGCTATTGACACAGCGAAGACTCCCTACGACACTACACACACACCCCTACCCCACCTGGCAACGTCTTGCGGTTGGCGGTGCGGGCGCGGAGAACTTCAAAGTGACTTTGCACCACATTTATGTCTCAATCACCCTCAGTCTCTCGCCCTCATCCTCTCCCTCTCTCTCTCTTGTTTATCTGGCTGTGTGTGTGCGTTCTGAGAAATGGAACTTTGCTTTCATCTCGACAAGCAGCAGCAGCAACAGCAGCAGCCACAGCAGCAGCAACAGCAGTTCCGACGGCAGCAACAACAAAATTAACAATTTTAAGTCAATTAACTAATTGTGAGCCGAGCGAGTGAAGAGGCAAGCTGTGAGCTGGCAAAGGACGTCTCATATTTAATTTACACATGCAGCGGAAGAAAAGAAAAATAATAACAATAAGAACAGCAATAAGCGTTTAAGCAATCGCAATGAACATAAACGTAAACATAAACAGCAACATAAGCATAAAGATGCGCTAAACGCCCCAAGCCTGCCCGAGGCCAATTCGCGGCGAAATCTCGCAAATTTCTTCTAAAACTATAAGAGGAAATTCGTGGAAGGCGAATTACCAGAGTTGAACTGGAGCTCATTAGAGACTCAACATGGAAGTTTCATAATTTTCCGAGGATTTTTGGGAACTTTTTGAAAACTTAGTTAAGATAAAATATGAGGAACTAGTTCATTACCTGAAGCAGATCTTACCTTATTCCTTAATTGTATTCGGTGGTGAAATTAACTATTAGTGATTGAATGATTGACTGATTGATAGCATGATTGACTGACATGATTGACGGAAACTAAGTTGGGATACCTTACTTATGGGCGCCGAGAAACTAGATGGGCTGACAAATTAATTTAGTAAGAATTGCATGATTGACTGATTGACGGAATGACTGATTGATAAGCAATACAAAGTAAGAAGGAACACCTGTTACAAGCACTGAGCAAATTCACTAAGTGATTGACGATCAACCCAAGCTGCATGAGAAGCACTGAGAATCTTGACTGGCTGACTGATTAAACCAGTAAGAATTGCCTGATTGACTGTGTTTGATGATCAATGATCAACACAAGCCATATGAGCAGCTTATGCCGGACTGACAAGAAGAAGAAGAAAGCTGAAGTAGCTGGAAATGCCTGACTGACACTAATAATCTGGACTGTCTGACTGTACAACTGAGTCCTTACTGGTTGGATGATTGACCGTAATTGATGATCACTGGGGGTTTGGCGGATTGACTGACTGATAACCAATGCACTAAGCAGCATGAAATGCAACGTTTTGAATAACAAGCACTGATAATATTGATCAGCTTTCCTGATTGACTGTAAGAATTGATTAATTGTATGATTGAATGATTATCTGATTGACTAATTGAGGAACAGCACAAAGCCTCAGCGGCACAAATTTTGACAGAGTAGCACTGATAACATTGATTGACAGCCTAACTAAAAATTGACTGATTGGGTGATTGATTTTCAATGCACAGCATAAATAGTATGATCAGTATGCTCAGTATGAGTTCAGAACATTTTAGAGCTACCAGTAATAATTACCAAAAACTATATATCTTATGATAGCTAAGTGGATTATTTATCAAATTCCAGCTTAAGCTGCAGACTCTCTTTCTTGTACATCATTCAGCTCGGTTCTGGCTCAAAAACCTTACTTGGAAATTCATTTGTATAAAACGATTTTAAATCAATCCTTGTTGGCGTGAAAGTTCAATGGGCAAAAGTTAATGCTTAAAAAAGAGTGAATAAATTTGTGAATAAATTTCTGTAGTATTCCCAAAGTGCAATTCAACAGAAAACGGTGTGTAATCGCAAATTTTGGGCCCATGTTGCGATCGACTGTGGAAGTGAATAAAAATATTTTCGTGTATGGTTGGATAATGAATGTCCAGAGAATTTCATTAACGACGTGTTAAAATCGCTTTAATTGTCACTTATCATAATTGCATTTGGGGCAAAGTTTCGGCCAGGCTGCAAAAACAATTGGGAGTTATTGTTTTCGGGAACACACGCTGTGTGCGTGAAAACAATTTAAATGTCATTTGTTTACTTGCAAATTTTTTTGTCTTTACGCTTAAATAATGTCAATCAATTATATTAACACACACAGGCACCCACACACACACTCACGCACACACAGCAGGAGGCATGGAAACCGCCCGCTGGCAGAATTTTATAAATTTTTCATGATATGCATAAGCTGGGCCCAGGTGTGAGTGTTGGCGGCCAAGAGAGTAACGCATACAAATTTTTTAACGTATTTACGTTTTGTTATTGTTTTTTTTTTACCCGTAGGGATACCCTGTGGACAGGTGTAATGGGCATATACGTTGGCTAAAAGAAGAAGTTCAATTTCGAAGGGAGCTGCATTTACGGTGGGGGTATCTGGCCGTCAGTTATGCCCCATTTGGGTACAGCGTAAAAGATGCTGCAGTTGATTTTTATCTGAGCAGTCAGCGAAGCGAAGTAAATGAGCATTTTTGGGTAAGAAATATAAAAGCAACAATAAAATCTCATTTTATACGACTTTTTTCGCAGGTTTATAGACTGCCGTATTACCAGACTATATATTACTATATACCCTATGGATGACTGACGGACTGATTGATGATAAACAAGCAGCGTAGACCGTAAAAGCTAGAAACTCGAATTTCTGTATCTGTATCTGTATCTGTATCTGTATCTGTATCTGTATCTGTATCTGTATCTGTATCTGTATCTGTATCTGTATCTGTATCTGTATCTGTATCTGTATCTGTATCTGTATCTGTATCTGTATCTGTATCTGTATCTGTATCTGTATCTGTATCTGTATCTGTATCTGTATCTGTATCTGTATCTGTATCTGTATCTGTATCTGTATCTGTATCTGTATCTGTATCTGTATCTGTATCTGTATCTGTATCTGTATCTGTATCTGTATCTGTATCTGTATCTGTATCTGTATCTGTATCTGTATCTGTATCTGTATCTGTATCTGTATCTGTATCTGTATCTGTATCTGTATCTGTATCTGTATCTGTATCTGTATCTGTATCTGTATCTGTATCTGTATCTATATCCGTATCTGTATCTATATACTTTATTCAGATACCTCATTCAGATACCTCATTCAGTTACCTCATTCAGATACCTCACTCTGACTCACACTGCAGATGGACCCACTGGACTTCAAGCCTTGAGTTTCTAGCAACTAGGTCAGCAGAAGTTTTTTTAAAAAATGGCTAAGGCTAAGCTAATTTGGCTATATAAAACAGTTAATTTATTATGCGTAATATGAAAATATTTTGAAATGGAAAAGCAGAAGAGAGAGGGGTGCACAGGGAGATGCTTGACCGAGGCACATGTCAGTGCAAACACTTGGGTACTTCAGAGCTCGTACATTTGAGACACACAAAGTAGATATAAATTTGCTTTAACTGGCGCCACAAAGTATGCAGCAGCAGCAGCAGCAGCTTCTTAGCTGCTTGGATGAGAGCAGAGATCCCACAAAGGGCCAAAGCCAAAGGGGTCGATGTGCGGGAGGGGAGTAGGAGCAGGGGTGGGAGTCGCAGTGGGGGGACATGCTTATCTAACTGCAATTGCTGGGGCACCACTTGCCATGCCAGCAGAAGGACAATAAGCAAAACATTGTGAATGCCTGGGCGCACGGCCAGGACGGCAGGAAGGCCCCGACGGATGAGCTAGACAAAGAGACGGAACGGGTTGCTGGGCAGATGAGGCAAGTGTTTTTTTTTTGTTTTTGCTTTATTTTTTTTTTGGTCAGGCGCATGCCACGCCCACCTGTGCCCACGCTCCAGCTGGCTGTGCGTTATGGTATTTTTACGGTTCCGTTCCCATTTCAAAAGTGATGCAAGACTCAAGAGAAGTCAACGCTACGCGTGGCATTTCCATACGCCATACCCTGTAGCCAGGCAGCCGGAGCAAGCAGGTGAATTGGCTAAGGGCCTGTCACTGTCACAGCTAGACTTGCCAGCATATCAATTGCAGAGCATTAGCAAGTCGTGTCGGGCCGTGCCGTGTCGCTCGCACAGCCTCTATCTATCGTGTTCATTTTTAATGCCTTATCTCTGGTCTGTTTTCCTTAGTCTAGTAGGTTGGGTATTCATATTCCTTTCTTTTTGGGGGTAGGGGTGCTGAGGCTGTCTTTGCCTTGCCTGAGGCGTTAAATTCTTGTGAAAACATTATGGAAAAGTTTATAAGAATTTCAGTGGGTTTTTATTCATCTGCATCTGGCTGAACCTTAAGCGCTGCGGCCAGCTCAATCATGTAGCCAGTGTGTCTACGGCGGCCCACCCTTTGGGAGGGTGGGCTAGGAAGGGGCTGGGAGCTTCCTTTGTTGTCGCGTTTGTAAGACATTATTTAACCCATTCAAATTTGACATTTGGCTCATTAATTCTATGCACAATTCTCATATCTCGCGTTCGTCTCGCTTCGCTTCACTTCATTTCACTGGCGGAGTCTTCGCCTAATCACTTAATGCGCGAAATGTTCACATTACATTTACGGCCATGTCGCACCTAATTAGGCCAATTACATTTCGAAAAGTACGCACATTAAATGCAAATTAAGTGGAACTTCAAATTAAATGCATGTCGCATATTTCACTCGCACTCCCACTCGCTCACCTCTCCTACAACTTGCGTGTGGCATTAAAAGAAAGTGTGAAATATGCTCAAAGTAGTCAAGGTCGATTCACCCCTTTAGCCGCAAAACCAGGCCGTGCCCAATTTCCATTTAATTGAACAAATGCTGCAAGAGGTTCGCCAAAACTTTAAGCTTAACACGTAAAAGTTATCGAGTGGGCAGTATACGACTATAAAATACCCATGCTAGAACTACAGGCAGCGAGGCACGCTCAGCAGTTTGGCATTTTATATTGTTTATTAACCTGAAGAACAGCTATATACCCAAATAACTATAAAGAACGATTTCTATCTTTTCAATCCATTTCATGGCAATAAAATCTAAACAAACTTTAGCTGCATTTGTTTAAGTTTATGTCTTTAGCTTTTATTTATTGCCAATTCACTCTTTCACGCAGACAAACAGATAGAGCGGCAGTTGGGCGGATATACGTTTAATTGATTCTGATCAAGCGAATATATAATTTATAGCATCAGCCATGCCTCTTTCTAACTGTCACATGCATGCTTCATATATGCAAATATTTATAGCTGCATTTTCTGTATTTAATGCGCTTGGGGCACAAAAACAAATTAAATTATTCAGGGCTTTAATTTTTCATACAATTAAATAATAAATATAATTGTACAGCTTTCATGAAAATAATTGTTTCAAAAAATGAAATAAATATAATTTACAAAAATATAAAAACATAAAAATACTTCTTTTTTGTTTTTCATAATATTAAAAATTACTGTTTCATACAATAATAATCTTCATTGAAAACCAATTTTTAAATAATATTAAAAGGTCTGCATGGGCAGCAAATCGAGGAGCATATTGACTATAACTGGAAATGCGATTTGAATCAAGGCTTTTGGTTTTCTGCATCTGATATTTTAGTATAAGACTTTCAATTTAAACAGAAAACTAAGAAAACTAAGATACACAATACTTTAGAGATTCGCATTGATCTAGCTCAGCATCCACAAACTAGCCAGGTTAGCTCTTAAATAGCTCATACAGAAAGACTAAAGACTATAGAAAGACCTAAATACTAAATCAAGAACTATTATGACCAAGAGCTCGAACCTATGATCTTTTGAATGGAATGAATAGAATTGAATATGAACTCAGACTAGAGAATTCTCTATCACCAACTATATAGCTACAAATCTTCAAGACTTTGGCATTCGAATGGATATTATAAAATAGTCTACATCCATAAAAAAAAGTGTCCTACACCCATAAACTCTTGGCATGACTCATATATTGTAGAACTCGTTATTCACTAAATATACATTCATTGACAGTCACTTTGTCTTGAAGATGAATAATATTTGAACGACTAATAGCTATCATGGCCAAGTATAGACTGAGCTCTACGTCCTTGAACTAGCTCCGATTTCGAACCCACGCTCTTTTGCACGACTCGCAGAGAACTCGCTATTTACCAACTATAAATTATACAGTTAAAAATCTGCATCAGAACTTTTTACGTGATGAAAATAGATGGATAGCAGTTAAGCGGCTGTTGATTGGCCCGGGGCGCAAGGTGAGCCCATCTATTTGATAAATGCATTTCATTTTGGCTGGCAGGTAAAATTTTGAGATGCGCTGCCGCATGAGTCGAATGAGTCGTCAGTTTTTGGCTGTAACTGTAACTGGACTCATCAATCAAGTGGAAAAATTAGAGCTGGGAAATGGGAACAGGGACCAGCTGTCCCATGGACCTGATGACCATTCTGGCGACAATATGCTAATGAGCTTTATGCCGTCTGTGTATTTAAATAGCACGGCCTCTGTCTTTGATACTGTTTTTGATATATACACACACCCACACACACAAAACCCTATTGCTCGTCAGCAACATTTCAACGGTGCACAATGCTGGACGCCTAATTGAATTAGGTCTCACGAAATACAAAAAAAAAAACGTAAAGAAAGGATGGAACTTGATGGAACCTTTTGAGTTGGTTACAAATCGCCTTTGATTGGGGTAACCGCATAATTTGATTTGAATCGAACTAAAGACCAGCGAGTACAATACGGACTCTTCCCTTCTCTCCCGATCTGCAATCAGAGCGTAGCGCGAGTTGCCAGCACCAGTTGCGAATTACAAGGCTCTATCAATTTTCTAATGCACAATTAGGCGAAATTTGGTCAATTAAAAATTGAGAATTTGTTAATGAATTTGGGGAAAATTGTGCATGCAATTTTCTGCCGTTGTTTGTGTTTTCGATTTTGAGGTGAAAGCCCGTAACGAAATAATGTAATTACCGTTAGTAAAAGTCGTCGCCGCACCTTATAATTCAATTTCCGGTAATTATGCGGTGCACTCACCTGTTTAGATTTGAGGCTAGGCGCACAACATACAATTCAGGTGTCGCATTTACGGCTGATGTGGCGCGAATCACGAGCAATTTCGCGAGTGATAATTAATTTTATATACTTTCTTAATTTTATGTTTTTTAGAAATATTTTATATTTTATTTTATTTTTCACTTGAGAATTGTTTTTTTTTTCTATTTTTTAAATTTAGTTTTTAGCACAGAAAAAAAATAGCAAAGAAAAATAAACACAGATTCGGACACAAGCTGAATCTTTGATTAGGTATAGTCAGCTTTGTTGGAGTACTTGGGGCACATGTTCACGTTTTCAAAAACAATTTTCGAAGCGTTTTGTGAATTATGCGGTTGCTCGGATGCTGCGCCGGCCACACAACCGTCGGTCAGGACATTCGCATGCGAACTGCACACGCTTTCAGCAATTCAAATCAGAAATCCAAGTGAACGTCGCCGTTGCCAAAGAATCAACGAGCCGACACCCGAACACGCACCAAGCGACAGCCGACATGGCGTATGAGCTATTTTTTACTTTTACTCCGAGCGCTTTGCCAGCGAACGCCCACTCAATGTCCTGAGTGACTTTGCCGCGCCTTCAAAACAGGATGCGAACAGAAATGTGTGCACGCATTAAGACGCCCCCATTCTGCGTAACGAAAATTAAATACAAATTATTTTCAGAACTCAAAAATTACAAAACACATTTCCACGAAACACGGCAGACGAAGATTAACTATTCTTACCCTTAAGCGTAGAACACAAGAGCTAAGACATTCTATATTTACTCTGTACTAAATATAAAGGAAAATATAATACTCTGCTAAATTCAGAGATAATGATCATCAATCACTAAATATAAGCGCAGATTTATATGGCATAATACTGTCATGGGAATAGATTTATCACTGTATATATGGATATATCTTCATATCTATATCATTTTTAATTAAAATTAAAATCAAAATTAAAAATGAAATTGAAATTAAAATTAAAATTAGAATTAAAATTTAAATAAAAATTAAAAGTAATAGTAAAATTAAAATTAAAATTATAATTAAAATTAAAATTAAAATAAAATAATAATTAAAATTAAAATGGAAATTAAAATTAAAATTTCAACTAAAATTAAAATCAAAATTAAAATTAAAAGTAATAGTAAAATTAAAATTAGATTTAATATTTACAATTAAAATTATATTTAAGTTTAAATTCAAATTTAAGTATTAAATAAAATACAAGTAAAAAAATTTTTTTTTTAAATATATAATACAAAATTTTTTGCTTCAAATTTTATTAACAATAACGAATTTCTTATACCCTGTTGGGTAGGGCATCACTCAGTCGTGTCATAAATATGAACTCATATATCATAATATACATGATATAATGGGATGGACCAGGGCTATTTGGATGTTAGGCAATAGTTCTTAATTAATCTGATTTGCTTGAGCAGATAGCTAGTTAATTGTTTTGCTGTGATTTTTATTGGGGCATTTCTTTATAAATCTTTGTTATATTATTTTGTAATGGCCCGACGCTGGGATGAAAGCCAAGGGACTGTGTGTAGTTGATTAGGAGGAAATTAAATGGCTATGGCTATGGCTATGGCAATGGCATAGCTGATAATCAGCTCGGGAAGACCGCTTAATTTGATTATCACAAATAGAAACAGCAGCCGGGCCAGCCAAATGGCCAAGGCAATCGAGACCGCGGCCGAGGCAGAATCCATTAAGCCAACATCCAACGGTCGCACGCAACAGGCGCGCATGGAATTCTCTAAGGACTGCGGTGCGAGCGGATGGCACAGCGGAATATTTGTAAACAAAAATGAGCCAGACTGCGCAGCAGAGTCTCTGCTCAAGGGGGGCTCACTGCATTGCCCCGAGTCTCTTCCCTTTGCGGCGCCACTGGCTGCGCAGAAGTTCGGTTGCGCTCAACTTGAGCGAAAACTCAAGTCACTCAAGCCACTGTGACTGAAAGCGAGCAGTTTCGCTCAATGAACAAGTGCCGCCGCCAACTGGGCCATTGTAAATTAGGAATAATAGACAGCAGCTTGGCTTTAAGTCATAAAATGCGTAATTAGCTCTAATGTATGTGTCGCCATTGTTGGGCCGGTTATGCTCTGCTTAGCTTGCCCCACTCGGTTCAAAGCGCTTTCATCAAACCTGCCATTGCGTGGCGATTAAAAAAGTCAGATATATACAGCAACACTATAAGCTAACAACTAAAAATCATACAACTATTGACAATCGTAGCATAATATGTTCAACTATTTAAAATTCAAATAGGATTTCGCGCCCAACTGCTCCGATACTTGCTTGCGCTTATCGATATGTCGCATACGATATTGTCAGCTGTGCGCGAGCTGAGCTGTCAAGCTCAGCTGATGAGCAACCGTTTTATCAACACCAAAATGAGTCATATATCGATACGTTTTTTAAGTATCGAAGACGATAGCCAAAATGTCATCTCCGCTGGAATAATTAATTCAAAAAACGCAGTTACACAAAGGAAGAGCATGAAAAACATTTGGTAAGAATGAATACCTCCGTTATATCATATGACTTTAAAATATTTTTTATAATATGCTCTCATTCTATAGTAAATTATGTTATGTTCAGCAATAAGTAAATATAGTGGACAAACGTTAAATATATTGACTCATTCCTTGTATGTATTTATGTCGAGTCACTTCGTGAAAGGAACTTGATTTTTTATTTATTTCAAGTGACAAGTGAGAAGTAAGCCACTGCTAAAAAGTCATTTTATAATTTGACTCTCTCTAAGGAAACAGCTTGACATAATTACAAATATTCTCCCAACTGCAAGCACTTAAATTGAGCGTACCCAAAACGCAGTGAGATTTTAATTTTATTCATTTGCAATCGATAGTCGGAAACGGTCAATCTCAAAGCTTTGGCGATAGTCAACCAAATTCGAATGTGCATCTCAAAGATCTATTGAAGGCAATATACGTTGATTCCACTGGCAAAAATCGATTTCATGCCCTCTATAAGCAAATAGGAATTGCTCAACTAATCGTCGCTCCAACTGCAGTAAGATCATTTATTCATGAGCCAATCGATACTCACACTGCTGTTTCGATATTTCGCACGAGCGATGTGCGATATATCAACAGCTCTAACTTCCTCCACTACACAGCGAATTGGCATGCATTAAACATCTACGACGTAACAAATTGAGCGAAAGACGCGCGATTGTTGAGGGCGCAGAGTCAAGACAAAGTGCAAGTGGGCGAATGTCGCCGCCTACATATCGATATGTATGTATGATTCCGTGTCTTGTCTGTATGTGCGTGTGTGTGTGTGCGAGCGAGCGAGTGTGTGTTTGTGTTTGTGCAACGCTGTGTAGAAATTAACGTAGTGTGAAGAAGTTGCAAAAACGGCAACGACGACGACGACGACGACGACGAAAATCGAAAACTGAAATCCAAGACGCAGCAGCGCTTCTCCACAGCAGCTGCAGCAACAATAAACGCGACATCAGCGGATTTGTAAGTGCATCTGGGACGACCGCAACGCGAGCGGATTTCGATATTCCTGTAAACAAAAACCAAATCAGCAGCAACACACAACAAAAGGCCCATCATTGAACGCCAACGGCAGCAGCAGCAGCAGCAGCGGCGGCGGCAGCAGCAGCAACGGAAACGTCGTTGAATCATCATGCGGAACTTGTTTTTGTTGTAAGCTGTGGTCGTAGCATAATATAAAACGATAACAACAACAGCAGCAGCAACAACAACAACAACAACACGATCCACGACGTCAACGTTGACAGCGAAATTGTCGCGCTCGTATCGAGCGTCGAGCGTCGAGCAGAGCTGCTTAGTTATTTATATTGCTGCTTTGATTTCATTTCATTCGAGCTGTGTGCATTTGTAATCAGCCTGCGGCGATAGCAGCGACGTCGGCAATGTAAACAAAGATTTGCGCCAGCTGCCGCTGCTGAGTTGACTTTCGGCCAGTGCCCCCCGCCCCCCGTGCCCGTGCGAGTGGCTCTGGCTGTGTCTTTGCCCGTCCATTTTATCTTATCGCAATAAGCTGAGAGCTCCCCCTTTGGCATTTCTTTGCAGTTGAGACGAACACACGAGCGATTCCAGCACAAGTTATGGAGGAGAAGCGCATAGCGGACTACTTTGTGGTCGCCGGCATGCCCGAGCAGCCACAGCTGCTCCAGGAGAACATATTCAACGACTCGGGCCGTCTGCGCGCGGCCAATACGATTGAGCCCATCACAGACATTGGCGTCTTCTTTCCACTCCTGGGCGAGCAGATGCCCGACGGCTATGAGCTGTTGGAGCACACGCCCACCGGCCTGCCAGCCAACCTCAATCATGGCTCGGTGCGCACCACCGAGTGCTACATATACTTCCGACGCGGCAAGGATCGGCCGCCGCTAGTGGACATTGGTAAGCGGATCGAATCGAGTCGAAGCTAAACCATAATCCATTTACTCTCTCACTCTCTTTCTCTCGGTGCAGGCGTGCTCTATGATGGCCACGAGCGCATCATGTCGGATGCGGAGATTGTCGCCGAGACGCCCGGCGGCCGGGTGGCCAATGTGAACAACTCGTCGGCGAAAACGTTTCTCACATATCGACGAGCCCGTCCAGACATGCCCTGCAACGAGCTGGTGGTCACCGAGCTGTGCGTCATCGTCCAGAGCAAGGGCGAGCGACCTCCGCACGCCTTCTGCCTCATCTACAAGACGCTGAACAAGGGCTACGTGGGCAGCGACGTGTATCTGTGCTACAAGAAGTCCATGTACCGTCCCAAGCACATTAGCTACAAGCCGGAGATACTGCTGCGCTATCCCACCGTGGACCACACCGACTTTCCGCTCAATCTGTGTCCCAGCGTGCCGCTCTTCTGCCTGCCCATGGGCGCCAGCCTCGAGGCCTGGCCCCACGTCAACGGCACCGAGAAGCGCAAGCCCATCAGCCCCGTCTTCAGCACCTTTGTACTAACTGTCAGCGACGGCACCTACAAGGTGTACGGCTCGGCACTCACATTCTATGAGGATTACGAGTAAGCGAACCCACCCAACCCAGGTGTATTGATTCAGTTGATGACCGTTTCGCTTCCAGTGAGTCGCTGCTGTCGGCTGAGCAACGCGAGCTGCTGGGCTGGGACGATGAGTTCGCGGCGCAGCACTCGCTCCACATGATCAAGGCCATCTGCCTGCTCTCGCACCATCCGTTCGGCGACACATTCGACAAGTGGCTGAAATATTTGCATGTAAGTGACTGCAGCAATTAACGGGCGCCCGCTAACGAGTCTCGTGTCTCTTCCCGCCCAGCGCATGGTCGTGTATGGCGTCAATATACCGATACCCGTGGAGCGCTACATCATCCAGCTGCTGGACGAGGTGCCGTTCCCGGCGCCCAGCATCCACCTGCAGCTGTCGAGTGAGTCGAACGATCGCATCCTGCTCACCCAGCCGGAGGACTCGCCTCTGCCGCGCAGCGGCGCCGGCTTCCACATGCTGCTCCAGAACCTGGGCACCGACAACTGCCTGCACGTGCTGCTCCTGGCGCTCACCGAACAAAAGATACTCATTCACTCGCTCAGGTAGGCACCTCCGGCTGTATGCATGGCCTCGTCTAACCCAGCTCTCCCTTGCAGGCCCGCAACACTGACTGCCGTCGCCGAGGCGATTGTCTCGCTGCTCTTTCCGTTCAAGTGGCAATGCCCCTACATACCGCTGTGCCCCTTGGGTCTGGCCGAGGTGCTGCACGCGCCTCTGCCGTATCTGATTGGCGTCGACTCGCGCTTCTTCGATCTGTACGAGCCGCCCACGGATGTCACCTGCATCGATCTGGACACCAACAACATCAGCGTAAGCCTGGCCCTTGGCCAACCCAGCTCCAGCTCCAACTGAGCTTCATTCCTCGTTCATCTCTCGCCCACAGCTGTGCGAGTCTCAGCGCCATTTGACGCCCAAGCTGCTGCCCAAGCGCGCGGCCCGCCTGCTGCGGCAGACGCTCACTGAGCTGGAGAACGCCAAGCCCATCAGCTACGACTCCACCAACAGCCTGGACCGCGACATACGCAAGCGCAAGCGTGAGGCAAGTTGGCCCACGGCAGTTCGCCCACCTGTCCAATATATCTCATTCCTCTCTATTCATGCAGCTGGTGCTGGAGCAGCGCATCCAGGAGGCCTTTCTGCTGTTCATGGCGTGCATTCTGCGGGGCTATCGCGACTATCTGGTGCCCATTTCCAAGGCGCCCTCCGTGGGCGCCACCGATCCGAGTGCCTTATTTCAGCTCAAAGCGTTTCTGCGCTCGCGCGATAAGGTGAGTGGCAATGGAGCGAGGCAATTGTAGACTCATGCGATTTGGCCTTGGGGCGCAGTTGCTCTTGCTGTTCCTAGCGGCAATCTAGAAAGTGTTCAATCTATTTTTATCTCGAACAATATTCGCATTCCCCAAATGACGTCAGCGCCAAGAAGCCAGCTGATTAAACCTCCGCCCGCCGATGCTATCTCCCGGCAATTTGTGGCGCTACTCGAATGCCCTAAGCAGCTCCATTACAGCTCGTAGTAATTAATATAATTGCACTAATCGTAACTGAGGCATTTGATATATATATAGTATGTATATCGGGCAGGGTATTCGCACTGCTGTCTCTCGCTCGCCTCCCAAGGCTGTGCGCACTTAATCAAAATCAAATGATTGTCTCTCGCTCGTGCGCGATTTAAATTGGTTTGAGAATTGAGTTTGAGTTCTATGAAATCATTCAATGAAACAGCGAGGCTGTGCCGCATGACTCATCCCAAGTGATCTCATATGGACGCCGCCAAATAAACATATCGAAATGCAATCAACATTGATGAATAACCCCCGAGCTCTGGATTATTAATCCAGCTTCAATTTAATTATATACAAATATATTTTAACTTACTAATGCCTCCCTCTCTCTCTCTCCCTCCCCCTCGTCTTTATAGTCGCATCAGAAATTCTTTGAGCTGCTGATGAAAACGCAGATGTTCATTCGGTTCATCGAGGAGCGCAGCTTTGTCTCCGACGGAGATCACGGCCTGAGCTTCTTCGACGAGTGCGCCGAGAAGGTGACCGGCTACGACGAGACGCCCGCCCAGCTGCACCTGGTCGACTGGGACACGGGCCAGAGCAGCGAGCGCACCAAGTACATCTTCCCGCCGGACAACGTGGCCGTTGCGTCCGGCGGCGCCGCCAGCTACGTCTACAAGAACTTCACGCTGCAGCCGGAGCTGCTGCACAGCACGAAGAAGACGGCGCTGTCGCAGTTCCTGCAGCTGCAGCTGAACGCCTCGCTGTCGCCCGGCTCGCCGATCGCGCGTCGCACCAAGCACGAGGTGAAGCTGTCGCAGAAGATGGCCAGCCGCTGCCAGCAGCACCCGGAGGCGTGGTCCAAGTACCTGCTGGCCACCTGCTACTCGCTGTACTTCCTGATCCTGCCCTCGATGGTGATGGACACACGGCATGCGGGCAAGGAGCACGACATCCTGCGCGCCGCCTACGACGTCCTCGTGCGCGCCAGCAAGCTGAAGATCACCTGCGACGAGTTCTGCTACCGCATCATGATGCAGCTCTGCGGCATACACAACCTGCCCGTGCTGGCGGTGCGCCTGCACTACCTGATGAAGCGCTCGGGCGTGCAGCCGAACGCGCTGACCTACGGCTTCTACAACCGCTGCGTGCTCGAGTCCCAGTGGCCCAGCGACAGCACCACGCTCAGCCAGATCCGCTGGAACCGCATCAAGAACGTGGTCATGGGCGCCGCCCACTTCCGCCGCGCCGGCAAGCGCCGCGCCGCCGCCAAGGTGTGCAAGTCGCTCAGCTCCTCGCACGACCACAACCTGAGCACCCTGGAGATGGTGGACGGCCAGTCGCGCAGCAGTCTGGCCAGCTCGGGCGAGGGCGGCGGCGGCGGCCTGCTCGACTTCGCCGCCTTCGACAGGCTGCGCAACAAGTTGGGCAGCATTGTGCGTCAGACGGTGGCGGGCGGCGCCTCGGACGCGCTGCCCACCGAGGATGTGGTGAACAGCGCGGGCCTGCTCATCAGCGGCGACTCGGCCAGCAACAGCGCCAATGGCAGCACGCCCCTCACGCCCACCTACGGCGGCGACGCGCAGCTGCTAAGCAAGCCGCGCAAGCAAATCATGAGCATCGGCGATGGCGAGGACGACGACGACGAGGATCCCCCAGCGGAGCATGCGGAGCTATCAGCGCCGCTGACGCCGCAGAAGGGCAACGCGGATATGGAGTTTGCTGGCGGCGACTACGACCTGGACGTGGATGTGGACGAGGAGCATGATCAGGACGAGCTCGGCGAGCATATGGGCGCCCATTCAGCCAGGCAGCGCGTGCAGAGCCCCACCAAGTAGGCTCCTCTCCCTCTCTCTCTCTCTCTCTCTCTCTCTCTCTCTCTCTTTTCTATCCTTAAATTCCTATTAAACTGTTCCTGCTTTTAGAATCTCGCCGCGCACACCCGTCACCCAGAACGACCCGCTGGGCGCGCTGAACGAGGAGGACGCCACGCCCACGCAGCAGCCGGAGGTGCAGCCCGAGATGGCCACGACCACAACCGCCCTCAACAGCAACATGTACAGCGACAAGCCCATCCTGTTCAGGGGCCAGCGCAGCGCCACCTTCGACGAGTCCACGCAGATTGGCAAGAGCATGCACCGGTCCGAGACGATGCCGGTGGCCAGCAGCGGCGTCACGCACAGCCTGGCCAACATTGGCTCCTCGCTCAAGTTCACATTCGGGTAACTACGCCGCACCCAACCCACTAGAGCCACATTTATCTATATATCTATGCCGACATGAACTGAAAAGATTGAAGCAGCAGGCGACTTCCTGCTGCTGTTATATATCAACTATATATTGTGTGCCACTTCATCAATCGTATCACTTGCATATACCACACACACACTCAGTCACACACACACACACACACAAAGGCAGGCCATACTGCTATTTTTCTGTTCCTTCCTTGAGACTCTTAACATGATTTTTTCTTATTCCTTTGTTTAGATCTTACTTTTTGCCTTTTTATCGTATTTTTACATGTGAAAACTCTCTGAATCGCTCCAATTCGTTTCTGTGCAACGTTTTGTATTTTGTTTTTTTTTTTACTGTAGACGTTATTCACCCGCACGATTGTCCCTTAAGAAAGACTTGAAATTGCCCGCCAATATAATAGAAAATATATCAAGCATAAGGTAAGTCAGTCAGCAAAGCTCTTAAAACTTGTACACGCACACACACACAGACACACACACACACATGTTGCAAATGCTGCTGCGGCATTTCTCTTTGATGTCACACTAATGCCACATTGCTTTCAACTCAGCTTACCTGTTCACACCTGTTGGTTAGTGATAACAATTCGAAAAGAAACTTCTTATAAAATAATGGATTTATACACCTGTCAAAGGTAGTCAGTAGATAGCACCGAATCTATATATATATCCCATTCTATAAAGTGTAGATACATCTATCTTTTGATCAATGTCCGTCTGTTAATGTCTCAGCAAAGTAAGCTCCATTTGATGTCGAAACAATATATATGTTTGCTCGATAAGGCAACTATATCTTCAGGCTGCCATTGGGTAAATGTTAATCGTATTTTTCGAGTAGAAAAAGCTTTATAGGGTTGTTAGAGTTTACTATAGTAAGAGGTCTACTAGTGACTTTTAAAATATATATTAAACTTTATATATATATATATATATATATGTATACATCTATATATATACTATAGTAAAAGACATACTAAAAGCCTTTTTCTATTTTGTCTATTTTATACCTTTTACTATAGCAAAAACTCTTAACGGTTGTCATACTATTATTTAAAATGTATAAAGTGAACTTTTTACTATAGTAAAAGGTATAAAGTAAAATTTTGAAAAGGTATAAAGAGTTGCCATTGTCTACTTCACCAACCTACCTACTTTATCAACTACCTTCCTTTTAACCATAGTAAACTGTATAATTTATAATATGTTGAAGACATTCCAATATAAGTATAAAGTAGACCTCTAAGTAAAAGGTCTATATATACTCAATACCTTTTAATAAAGTCCACCTTATAAATCTTACTTAATGATACTACCAATGATATTTTGTATGGAGAACTTTTCAATCTTAAAAAATATTTCAAATCTTAAAAAAATTGTATTACGAAGAACCTGAATGTGTACCTTAGAAGGGTTTTCTATTTGATCCTGCTCATTCATTGGAAACTCCTTTTGAGCTATCTCTATCTATCTAGCTATCTGAGTGTATTCTAAGTTAAAGCACAAATAACTTTTAAAATAGTCAATTGATTTTCAATATAGTTGCAATTTGTCAAGTCATGTCACGCGGCATTTGCTTTACACACACACACACACACACACACAACAATTGAAAACTGTTTATATTCGAGTTATGTTCCACTTAAGTTTCACCTTGGATCGGTTACTGCGAAAACCAAATGTTTCGGGTTTTGGGTTGTTCTTTAACTCGATTTGATCGTCGTCGATGTTGATGATGGCGTTGTCGTTGTCGTTGTCGTTGTCGTTGCTGTTGTTGTTGTTGGTGGCGGGCAATTGAAGGTTTGACACCCACACCTACACACACACACGCACACACACACAGTCACTCAGTCACTCACTCACACTGAATGTTTACAAATATTCATATTTCGTTCGCACATTGCCTCAACACTCACAGTAAAAGCAGTAAAAGCATTCACATCAAGCACCCGAAACTCGCTCTCGCTCTCTCTCACTCTCACTCTTACTTTCTATCACTATCTCACTTGCTCACTCAATGTCTGTGCACCTTTCTCACTCTCACTCTCTATCTGTTCTCTTCGTAACAGCAGCAGCAAACGTTTCTATTCGATTGTCATGTTAGTTATAGTTGGTAAATTGAATTTTTATATAATCTAAGGAAAGTGAAGAGGTAGAACACGTAGGACTATATATATTTCTCTTTAAGATCTATGTATATAGAAAAACTCATTCGAAATGCAGGCAAAGACTTTAAACATAATCTTAACTAATCTTTAAACATATTCTTAAATTGTGATTTATATATCTATATAGAAATATTTTCAGTTAATTTAAAAATAGAAAAATTCATTCGAAATGCAGTCTTTAAACACAGTCTTAAATAATTATAGATCTATATAAAAATATTTTCAGTTAATTTAAAAATAGAAAAATTCATTCGAAATGCAGTCTTTAGACACAGTCTTAAATAATTATAGATCTATATAGAAATATTTTCAGTCAATTTAAAAATAGAAAAACTCATTCGAAATGCAGGCAGAAACTTTAAACATAATCTTAACTAATCTTTAAGCATAATCTTAAATCACAATCCTAACTAAGAGAATCTGTTAGATTAATGTATTTCATAGCTTTTTCCTACTTTAATCTCTAATCCCAAAGTTCTTCAGCTGCTGCTGTTGTCCTGTCGTTGCTTGTTGCTGTTGTCGTTGTTGTCCTTAACCCTCGTGTATATATTAACCGTCCTTTTGAGTCATCTCAATCAGTGTGCCAAGTCTCACCTCTCTCCTGCTCTCCAACAGCCCCAGCCTGACGAGCAAGAAGTCGAACGAGCTCATCCAGGGCAGCCTGAGCAGCATCAAGTATGCGGCCAGTTCGCTGACGCGCAAGTTCGACGAGATCAAGGGCGCCATCTCGGCCAACTCGACGCCGGTGAAGACGAACAATGGGCACCAGCACCATCACCACCACCACCACCATCATCTGCAGCACCACCACCATCATCATCACCAGCAGGAGGCGCTGGCGGGCGGGGAGGACCATGAGGCGGCGGGCGGCACTGACGAGGGCAAGATGCGGCGCGTCTCGAGCGACCTGGACCCGTGGGGCAGGCTCAGCGAGTCGCGCAAGTCGAGCTACAACAATCTGGTGCCCCTGGGCGAGAACAGCTCGAACGCGGCGCACCTGCACGCGCTGCCCGTGCTGCCCGACAATCTGTACAGCAGCCCGACGGAGGTAGGTGACCCTTAAGCCCGTGCACGGCGCATTTGATAGAGCCTGGCTCCATTGCAGAGCAACGCGGATCCCGAGTGCGATGTGCTGATACAGCTGACGACGTGCTCGCAGTGCCACAACTGCTCGGTGCTGGTCTACGACGAGGAGATCATGAGCGGCTGGTCGGCGGAGGACTCGAACCTGAACACCACGTGCCATGCGTGCAACAAGCTGACCGTGCCCTTCCTCAGCGTGCAGATCACGCGCCTGGAGGCCGCCGAGGCGGACAGCAATGGCGACTGCCTGGCCGCGAACAAGACTAGCCTGACGGTGCCATATCTGAATCCGCTGGTGCTGCGCAAGGAGCTGGAGAACATACTCACCCAGGAGGGCGACCTGTCGCTCATCAAGCCTAACTTCGTCGAGGAGCATCCGATCATCTACTGGAATCTGCTGTGGCTCATGGAGCGTATCGAGGGCAAGACCCACCTGCCCGAGCTGTGTCTGCCGCCAACGGTGAGTCCCCGCGAATCCTTTGGTAAAGAGCTGATCAATAATGAGCTAATCTCTGCTGCAGAGCGACGAGGAGCAGCTGGATCCACTGACCAAGGTGAAGACCGTGCACATCCAGTGCCTCTGGGACAACTTGAGTTTGCACAGTGAGACCAGCGGATCGCCCATGTACATTCTCTACCGGCAGACGCAGCCCACGAGTCCGCTGATCAAGGCGCTGCTAACCGACCAGGCGCAGCTCAGCATGAAGTGAGTCATAGATATAGATTAGATTTAGGGATGATTGCCTAGTAATGCCTCTTACCATTCCCGCCCCTGCAGTGTCATTCAGCAAATCCTGTCGGCGATTCGCTGCAACGATCTGGCGACGCCGCTGAAGCGCCTGGCCAACGAGCGCCACAAGCTGAAGAACAGCGGCGTGGAGCGCTCGCACTCGTTCTACCGGGACATACTCTTTCTGGCGCTCACGGCCATCGGGCGGGCCAACGTCGACCTGGCCACATTCCATCGCGAGTATGCGGCCGTGTTCGACAAGCTGACGGAGCGCGAGTGCAACATGTATTACCGCAACCAGGACCTGCCGCCGTCTGCGTCCACAATCTTCTGTCGCGCCTACTTCAAGCCGCTGCTGCTGCCCTGACGGGCGGCCGGCGAGCACACCAACGGCTGCGACGACACTGCGAAACCCTAAAAGACACACGACGACCAAAAAGAAGCGCTTGGCCCACACCCGCCTCAATGGACAAGAAAGAGACGCAAAATCGAAATCGAAACAATTTTGACTTGTAAATGACTTGAACCTAAATCATAAGTACTTAATGTTTATTTTACTTTTGTGTATTTTACTTTGAATTGACATGATTTTAATGTTTTTTTTATCTTCGCTCTTCGCTCTTAGCACACACTCGCTCTCTCTCTCTCTCACACACACATACACACATGCACACACACACATAAATGACTGGTTTCTAAGACAATACACACACACACACACATCAAATGATGTATTTGATATATATATATATATTTGTTTTTGATATATATTCGAGCTCCTGCAACAACTTGACCCTCGACGTATTTGCCTTATTATATATAATATAACGGTACATCCGCACATATGTAGCACCCATGCGTGCGCTCCATCTGTAACTAGTTTTTGTACAGCTGCGCCACGCCCACGCTCACGCCCACGCAGGTGGCCGGTGGCTCATCCTTTCAGCTAGCATCGCCTTCAAATTGTGATTTTTATTTCAAAAATATTAATTTCATCGATCGAATGTAGATAGCACATGAAATGGGAATGTCTCGAAACACCTAGGGGGAAGGGGAAGGGGGGAATAGATATTGGAATCGGGAATGCCGGGTTTGGACTTAGGATAACTTGATTTAAATTGGGAAGCGAAGCAGACGACGATAACGACGACAACGATTAATATTGCAATAAAAGGAAATCAGCCTGTTTAACTGAAGTTTACATTAAAGATAAAATCTATTAAGGATCACACACACACACACCCGTTCACATCCATGCCAACACACTGACACTCACAGCGCAACGATTGATAGTAAAGTTTTGAAAAATAAAATCGAAAAACAATAACAAACTCATGTATCTGTATTTCAGCAATCTTTTGTCGGTCATATTAAGAAAATGTATATTTAATGTTTAAATTAATTTAAAAATAAATGCAAAAATAAAAAGAAATTTAAAACCAAGATGAAAGAGTTAAGAAATTAATGAAGATTCCTATATTTATCTATATATATATATATACATATATACTATATATGATATCATCTGATATGGGATATCTATCAGAAATTTTATTCATATAGAAGTCAAGCCATGCTCTTTAGTTAAGACACACAATACGTTATGTAAATCGAGGCAGTATCTATAGCATATAGATTTATATCAATCTGTATATATTTTTCTTTTTTTATACCCTGAACCCATTGAAAGTGGTTCAAAATGCAGGGTATATTGGCTTTGTGCAATTGTATGTAACGTGCAGAAGGAGTCGTGTCATACCCCATAAAGTATGTATATTATAGATCAGGATGACAAGTTGAGTCGATGTAGCCATGTCCATCTGTCCGTCTAAAATATTGTCAGATCTGTCTATCCTTCCGCCAGTTCGTCAGTCCGTCTGTATGAATGTAGCCATCTCGTAAACTACATAGTCAAGAGGCTTAAACAATTTGAAATGTATGCTCTGGTACACCATAAGCAGTACGAGTTAAACCTTTTTTCGATACTATCTATCTTTATCTTTTCTTTACTATCTATCTATCTATCTATCTACTATATAAAAATCAATCATTTGATTTCCTTTTAAAGGAAGTAGATACTTCATATTGATTGTGATTCCTGTGATAAATGCGCATATTCTGTATATTTAGGATTTCAATAACTGCCTTTAACACCAAATTCTCAAAAAAAATAAAATAAATAAAAAATAATAAAATTTTAATAATAGAGTATGCTTTGCCAAAAAATCTCGGATACTTCCACAGCCAATACAAAAAAAAAAAAAAAAATAAATTTTATAATATGAGATGAACACAACACACTAACCAAATTTTAATGTCCCAGTTATCATAAAAATCCAAAAGTTCTTTCATAAAATTAACACAATAAATTTAAATTCTGATCCTAAAAATATTCTTTGGGAAAATCTATCTATAACAGTAGTTATTTAGATTTTGAGTACCCAAAGTATGCAGGCAAGCATATGATATTTGTAATAAATGTATAAGAGTAGCTCATAATAATTGGAATATGACGTGTCGTTGGGTTCAGAGTATCTCAAAGTCGAGCAGTCGCGACTATAGCACCCTCTTACTGGTTTGCTGTGATATCTATTTTCATCTACGACTTTTGATCCGTCTATATCAAATCCGGCTCAATTACTATGTATTTGCTCTATATGATTATACTATACAGTATCTACTATATCTATCTACATATCTATCTATAGTATACCCATAGTTTAGCTCAAACTTCTACTTGTCTGATGTATGATAACTATTTCCATCTAAGACTTTCGACTCGCATTGGACATGTCGCTATACAAAACTTGATTTATATGATTATACAGTATCTATTTTATCTGTAGTATTTATCTACGTATCCATCTATAGTATATCCATAGTTTACCTCAACCTTCTACTAGATTCAGTGCATTTCTTTGTTTTGATTGCATATAAATATAAATTAGCAACATTTATTTGCAGTAAAGAACACATATATATATATATATTATAGTGAGGGGGAAAAAAACGCTAAATTATAATTCCGTGTAGCTTCCGCCGAGTGGTGGGCCGTAGGATGAGGCTGAACAAGGCAAGTGGATGGATATTGCGTTACTTGGATTGTCGGAGCGTTAGGTTGGGGTACGGCGCCGCACACACTCGGCGGGTACAGTGAACACTACGGCTAGGGAAACTTAGGTGCTAGGCGCGTGGGGCGCGACAGTGTTGGATATGATGCGTGGACAGGCGCGGATCGGCGGGTCAGTCGGAGAGCAGAACCACCTCCTCGCTGGAGCTGGGCGGCGGCGGCTGAGGTGCGGCTGGCGAGGCCTTCCGCCGGGTGGGCGAGTCGTCACGCTTGCGCAGATACTGGCTGATGAGCGCGTTCTTGGTGGCCGCGTGGAACTGCTGATCGCGCGGCACAGACATGAGCAGCGAGACGCGCTTCTTCCCACTCGTGCTTGTGGGCGTGGCTGCACTGGGCGTGCTGGCAGCCGAGTCCTTGGCCTTGCTCCTTTTGTCGCCGTCTGCTTTGGGCGTGCCGGCCGCATCAGCTGCCTCGTCGCCCAGCTGCCCCGTGTCCGCCTTGCTGGCCTTGGGCGTGAGCGTGTAGCTCCACTGATTCTGCATCGTCAGCTCGTCCAGGTGGAACTTGTGCAGCGTCTCGGCGCTGACCACCCAGCAGAGGCGCTTCTTGGGCTTCTTGGACTTCTTGGCCTCGGCGCCGCCGGGCAGCTCGACGGGCTTCCAGCTGGCCAGCTCGTCGAACTTCTCGCGCAGCAGCGTCTTTGGCGGCAGCATCGTCTGCGACTCGGGCGCAATCTGCGTCTTCAGATACTCCAGGTACTCGGAGATGAGGAACATTTTGGCATTGCTGTTGCCGTGGATGAGGCGCACCAGCTGCTGCAGCAGCGGCTCGTCCAGCTGCAGCGTGCTGGGCTTGGCCCTGGCCTCCTCGAGCGGCTCCTCCTCCTCGCCGGACTCCTGCGGCGGCTCGAGCGTCAGCGGCTGCAGCTGCCAGCAGCCGTACATGTCGATGGTCTGGATGAAGACGGCCGGGCAGAGCTGCGACTTGTTGCCGTCCTCGTCCAGCCAGACGGGGCCCAGCAGGCGGGGCTTGATCTTCTTGGTCTGCTTCTTCATCTCCTGGGCGAACTCCTGCTGCAGCACCTGCAGCTTCGCCTTCTGCGCCTCCCTCGTATTGCCGTCCTCGAGCTCGCCGTCGTTCTGCAGCTCCTCGTCGCTCAGGTGGCCGTGGGGCACGAACCACTCGTTGTACTCCTCCTCCGACTCCTCCTCGGACTCGCGCTCCTTCTCGTCCTCGCTGGCGCTCAGCGACTCGCCCGGCTCCTCCTCCTCCCACTCGCAGTCCGAGTCCACCTCGTAGTCGAAGTGGCTCTGTTCGAAATATGCATAAATCAGATGAGATGAGATTTGGATATGCGGATGCCTTAGCCTACCTTATCCTGTCCCAGTGGGCGGCGCGCTGTGACCAGCTGGGTGCGCTTGCGCCAGGTGCCGTAGTAGGGCGGACGGCGGTTGTCCGCGAAGTGCAGATACTTGGCGCGCATCCAGGGCAGCTGCTTGGGCCGCTCCTCGACGATGGGCGTGCCCACTGCATTGGCCAGGTCATCTGGAAGAGATGGGGAATTGCATGGATGCAGGCATTGTGCAGGAGGGTGCAAGGGTCACTTACCGATCACCTGGACATCGTCGTCGTCCTCCTCGTCCTTGGAGCACCTCTGCAGCCGTGCGTCGCGCTTGCTGACCTGCGGCTTGCGCCTGCCCAGACGCAGCTCGTTTAGATAGAGCTGGGCGCGCGTGGGCCGCTTGACGCGGCCAATGCTCGCATTGAGATCCTCCGCCTCGTCCTGGTCGTCCGGCACGTGGAAGAGCGTGTCCAGCTGCTGGCGCGTCTCGGCGGCGAGCGTGGCGCGCACGACGGGCGCCAGCACCATGTCGTCCTTCACCTGAAAGGGACGGAAGGCGAGCTGCTGGTTGCCGCTGTGGCTCGGGTCGCTGTCGCAGCTGTTCTGCTCGTGCTCCAGCGAGCCGCCGACGGATTGGCGCGGCTGCTTGGGCACGAAGAACTTGCTGAACGTGGCGGCGGCGCGTTTCTTCTTCAGCTCCGCCTCCTCCTTCTCCTGCTCCTTGCGGCGGCGCTCCTCGTCCTTCTTGCGCTGCACCTCCTCCTTGGCCTCGTTGCGCTTGCGCTTCTCCTCGTTCTCGGCCTGGCGCTTGCGCTCCTTCTCCTCGTTGTCGGCCTGGCGCTTGCGCTCCTTCTCCTCGCGCTCCTTGCGCCGCTGCTCCTCCTTGTCCTCGCGCTCCTTGCGCCGCTGCTCCTCCTTGATGTCGCGCTCCGCCTTCCTCTGCTGCTCGCGCTGCTCCTTCTCCAGCTGCTTGAGGCGGCGCTCCTCCTGCAGCTTGCGCTCCTTCTCCTCGCGCGCCTTGCGCCGCTGCTCCATCAGCCGCTGCTGCTTGGGCGTCAGATTGGGCAGCTTTTCCGCCACGACGGCCACGGCGCTGGCCGGCTTGCTCTCCTCCTCCGTCTCCTTGTCCGTCTCCGAGGACTCATCCGGCTGCTGCGCCTGCTCCTTCTCCGGCGAAGTGTTGTTCAGCGTGTCTGTGTCCACGTCCACGTCCATATCGGTGCCGCTGGACTCCTCCGCAACGGCAGCGCTAGCCGCTTCAGCTTCCTCGGCTTTTTGCTCTTCGCTGCTATCCACCAGCACCACTTCCACGTCCTCATCCACCTTGGATTTGCCATTCACCTGCGACTTGGATTTGTCTTCCTTCTTGGACTTCGCCCCTTCTCCCTTGGCCTTCGCAACCGTTGGCTTGGCTAGCTCCAGCTTGGTCTGCACCGGCGCCTTCGCCTTGGCCTTCGGCTCGATCACCTTGGCCCGCTTCTGGGGATTGAGGCTCTCGGCAATGGCCTCGATGTCGTCGCTCGAGTCGCTGCGCTCAGCGCTGGACCCGGCCTTCCTCTGCGGCGACAGCTGCACTGCCTCCGCCTTCTTCAGCGACTTCCGCCGCTTGGCGCGCTTGTTGCTCACCGGCAGCTTGATCTGAATGGGCGTGGTGGGCGTGGTGCGTGTGGCGCCCTCTGCCGGCTTCTCCTTCAACTTCTTCTCCTTGGCGTTGCCCTTCGCCTGCTTCTCTTCCTTTCCCTTTCCCTTTACCTCTTCCTTTTCCTTTTCCTCCTCGTCGTCGTCCTCATCGTCATCGTCCAGCTCAATGACATCGTCGGCCTCCGTCGTCTTGGGCTTCTTGCTGGCCGCCAGGCTCGCTGTGCCCAGCTCCAGGTTCTCTTTGCTGTTGGAGCGCCGCAGCTGCTCCGCCTCCGCCTCGTTGTCACAGCCATAGGACAGCTTGCGCTTACGCGGCGCCGCCTCGGTCACGTCCAGTTCCAGCTCAACCACGCCGGAGTCCGATGCAGCTGGAGTCGCTGTCGCTGTTGCCGCTGCTGCTGCTGTGGCGCTGCCCTTCGCCACGGGCGCTATCAACTTGAAGGGCAATCGCGTCTGCACGAACTTCTTGCCGCCGCTGCCGGTGCTCCCATTGCGATCCGCCGACTTGGCTGCATTTGCATCCTTCGCGCGCGCCGTGTTTGGTGTCTTCACAATGCCGGCTGGCATCCTGGCGCACTTGTTGTCGGCGTTTGTAATGTGTTCTTTGTGTATATGGCAAATGCAGTCGCTGCTCCCAACTCTCGCCTCTCGTTTACGCGCGTCACACACAACACACGCACAACACTTCTGGCAAAAGCGCGCCAAAAACAAAACACGCACAGATGTTCGGCGCAGAGTTGCTCTGAAATCGATGAAATTGAGTAGTCGATCGCATGCGATAGTGTGCAATGGTTGGCAACGCGTTGGCCTCTGCACAAGCACTTCACATGTAGATGGCGCTTGGCACACAATTTAAAATTTGGATTTGCTGTTTATTTTTTCCTATTAAAGGTTCGGAAATTGAATAAAAAATTAAATTTTCTTGTAAATATAAGTTGTGTGAAACGGTTAAGAAGGTATGAGTCGAACGATCATTTGAAGCGGAAAGATTTGTGGAAATTCAACAATTTCGTAATTATTTTTACAATTTAAATATATATTTTTTGGGACATTTTTTTTAAATTTCTATGTTAACCATTTTTAATTTAATAATAAAAAATAATTATTAATATTTTGCTTTTTCTTTCAATTTTTGTGTTTTTCTCTCGTCTTCTCTCTCTCTCTTTCTCTATCTCCCTCTCTCCATCTTAGTCTCAATCCCCATCTTCCTATATCACTCTCTATCTCTATTTCTCCCACTCTCACTCTATCTTTCCCTCTCTCTCTCTCTCTCTCTCTCGCTCTATCTCTCTCTCTCTATGTCGATATCTATATCTATCAGTCCCTGTCTCTCATTCTGTCTTTCCCTCTCTCTCCCTTTTTCGCTCTCTCTATCTATCTAACTCTCACTCCATATTTCCCTCTCTTTTTCTCTGTCTCTCACATATATAAATATATATTCTCATTATGAGATCACAGATCACCTCAAGTATATCTATATTTAAGTCAGGGCAATGAGCTGCGGCCATCAAGTCAGGTCTCTTTATCTGCCTCTCTTTAACTCCATTCGTGCTCACGTGCTCAGCTCAGCTACAAAATGCACGTTTTGCTGCCTATCGATACTAATCGATATTTCAAATGCTCGCAAGCTCATCCCAAATTATGAATATTTGCCATTGTCAGTAGCTTTGCTTATGCCCCTCAATTAGTTACTTAGAGTGAGGGAGAGAGAGAGAGAGAGAGAGAGGGAGAGACAGAGATGGGTAGAGTAATAGAGATGATGCACCCATACATACATACAATATGAATTGAGATTCCAGCTCTGAGCATTTCATCACTAACTAACTCGTAGAACTTGAATTATTCACTAACTGTTCATAGTTTGAGACTTGACTTGACGAATAACGAAGTTAATGTGTGTGTGTGTGTGTGTGTGCGTAGATGCATATGCATATATGTATGTAAGTAGATATCGTTGTGCTTATGCAAGTGTGTGTATGCATGTCTGTGTGATTGTGCATCTTTCTGTGTGTGTGTGTGTGTGTGTTTATATATGCATGTGTGTGTAAACAGTTTCTTGGCAATGCGAAAATTAAGTAATTTTAGTTTTTGTTGTTTAGTTTTGAATACATTTTAAATTTTGACATATAATTTTTAAAATTTAAATACTATATTTATCATTTAACAGATTGGCATTAAATAAATTTCGAAAAAATTACTAAAAGTCTTTTGTTTGTGCATCTAAATTAAAAAAAATGTTTTTTTTTTTTCAGTGTATAAAGAGTTGCGTGACAAACTGTATGTAAATGCATATAGTCTGGGTATCTGTGTGTGTGTGTGTGTGCATATGCAAGTGTGTGTGCGTATGTCTCTACCTCACTCTCTCTCTCTCTCTCTCTCTCATCTTGTCTCATCTTGCTGCTGCAGCAGTTCTCCCTCATTCCCCCCAGTCCCAGGGTATCTCCGAGTCGTCCCCTCCCCCTTCCACTCGAGTTGCCGCCTCGCAAAGTTAATTGAAATGTTTACACACTTTTTGCACCGATTTTCGCACGGAATTTCCTTAACTGGGTCAGCGAGACGCGCCCGAGTAACGGTTCATGTTGGCCCTTTTTGCTCATTAATTCAATTAAAATTCGATTTGTTGTTGTTGCTTGGCTTTGCTTTGCTTTGATAACTGCGGCGACTTTAATCAAATTTGAATTCACTTTTCTCTCGATTTGTGCAGCTGTCACATGCCACGCCCCCTCTTGGGGTTGCCATGGCGACTGAGCCGCGCTGAGCTGCTTTTTGTTTCACTATTAATAATTTGCTTAGGCGAAATATGCTGCAAATTGCAACCGATGCACAAGTGCCACGCCCCCGCACCCGCCCTTGGCGGCTTTAACCCATTTAACTTTCGCCCGAAATCCTAAATCTAATATTGACATGTGTAAGAGAAACGCCGCCCGCTGCGTCTGCGGTCGACCGCCCCCCGCCCATCAGCCCCGCCCATCAGCCTAGTGGCATTAGATCTGCTTGGACTGGCTCTGATTTGGCAGCCTTTAATAACGACGACGACGACGACGACGACGATGATAATAGTAATAATAATAATCAGTTTGCCTTGATGCTGACTCCGCTGGGAGTTGCTAAATGAAAATTCGGTCAGCCATGTGAACGAGGGCAGACAGAGGGAGAGGGAGACACGCCTCACTCTGCCTCTCCCTCTCTCGCTCTCTCTCTCTCTCTGTGTGTGGGCGAGTGGGAGGGTAGGTAATAGAAAATCTATTAGCGCGCACAAAGCGCTAAACTCTCTGGAGAGCAGGCCAAGGAGATGGGGCGAGGGGGAGGGGGACACAGACACAGTTACATCCCATTCATTTATTCAGTTCAGCCTTTTGATAACACGCACGCTGCACGAGTGCGAGCAGGCCGCATGTTGTTTGTTGCTTGAAATTAGAGACCTGTTGGCGTGAAGCGTGGCATGACGAACGACTCAGTGACTGACTGACAGATAGACGGGCGGACGGACAGGCGGACGGACGGACGGCCATGTGGCACAGAAACACGTCTGACAAGAAAAAAACCATGTGTGTGTGTGTGTGCGCAATTGCAAAGTAGCGAACGACTATGCAAATATCGATAGTTGAGCTGCTCTCTGCACTTATTTGCATATCTTGAGTATCGATAGTTTTTGAGCGAAAAATGCGATCACTTGCAGAATAAGTGGAAATTGTAAGCTGCGGATTTTAAATTAATTGCTGACTTATTACCATAACAATTTAAATCAATTTGTATAAATTCATAGATTAAAGCTGATTATGCTAAAAGAAATAGAAGTGCAGCACAGCATCTCTTTAGCGGCAGCAATAATTGCAATTGAAGAGTAACGTGCATAATGTGCGATTAATTGAGCGCCTATCGATAATTAACCCGCACTTTGTACTCATTTGCATGTCATGAGTATCGATAGTTTTTAAGCGAAAGATGCGATCACTTACGAAATAAGTGAAAATTGTAAGCTGCATTTTTGTATAGCCAGAACCCATTGAAAATGGGAAATCAGGCTTTGTTAAAATGTATGTAACCGGCAGAAGGAGGCATTGCAGCCCTCATAGAATATATATATTCTTGATCAGGACGACAAGAGAAGGCGATTTAGTCCTGTCCGTCTGTCTGTCTTTCCGTATATATGTATGAACGCATTGATCTCAGAACCTATAAGAGCTAGGGACTTAAAATTTTGTTAATAGTCTGCATGTAGCACGCGCAGCTTAAGTTTGTTTCAAATGATCGATAACTTGTCTCGCTTATTTGTTATCGATTAAGAACATGATCAAAATTGAGTTATTTATTTATAACCCGCACGTTTTTACTGCTAAAGTCACCAAATGTTGTATTTGGTTTTATATATATTTGATGCAATTTTGATTTTTGTTAAATTTTGGATACCCGCTTCAAATTACCCCGAATTCTGTAAATTGAAGTTCAGTTGCAAATATAGTTAAAATGTGAATTAGTTTGCCCTTTTACTAAACTGACAAATATGCCCATAGAATATGTGAATCATATGCTGAAAATTTAATTGAAATCCGTTAAGTAGCAAAAAGTTATTAAGCAAAAAGTTTGGGCAATTTGCAAACGCACGTGGCGGCAGTGCTAATCGCACGTAATTTTGGTTTACATGTGCACATTTCATTCATTTCAAATGCGTGCAGTCTTGTCGATTCGAAGAATCGGAAATTGTGATTGAATTTTGTTGAATTATCAGCTGCTTCTTTAGTTGAAACTAGCAACTAGTATTTCAATTAGAGGAATGACGTCTCGGTAAAGGCGGCGCACGGGGAACAAAAAGTTCTGTGCGCGAACCCATAACCAGACGTTTTATGTTAATGGTTGCATTTATTTTATAAATATTAAGTGGTAGACTTGATGAGCGTTACGTTCACTTCTTGGTCTGTTAATGTCGACTTTTATTTCTTATTGCCAAAAATGCTATTTGGCATTGGTGTGAACCTCAAAATTTATAAGCTAACACTATATGCAAGCTGAGGAGCTTAATTAAAAACAGCTTCGGCAGGGTTCAGGGTACATCCTAGTCGGTCACGCCCGACTAGAGTTTTCTTACCTGTTTTAAATTAAAACTGCCTAATGCACTGCCTCACGAGACATTCCCGATCTGCCGCATGACGGCAATAGTTGTAGTCGGACAATTGTCATTTGGAACACTTTTTTCCGTTCTGTAATTTACGCCTAATTAATTGGAATTATAAAAGCTAATTGCGTATTAATTATTTTCAGAGACTTGACAAAAATCGAATGCGACTCTGTGGCTGGCCGAGTCTCTTGGTCTTTGTGCCCTGTTCGATTACCGCGCCCACGCCCACGCCCACGTCCACGCCACGCCCACGCAGGCCGCCCCTCGCAGCGCGTATTGTATTTAAGTAATTGGAGGGTAAAATGTGTTTCCAATTTGTTGTGTGTGTGTGTGTGTGTGTGTGTGTGTGTGTGTGAGTGTGTGTGTGTGTGTCTGCTAGCAACAATTTTCGCTACATTTTTGTTGTCCTCTCTGTACTGTGAGCTTACTTACAGGCAAACAACAACGACAACAACAACAACGACGACAACAACAAGAACCGTTTCAGTAACAACAGCAACTGGAAGATTGAAAAAAGTATTGAATTACATTTATACAACATTTGGTTGAATGGCTCTTGAGCGGGAGCCCCCTTAATGCCGGCCGTGCGCTGCGGTTTGTGTTTCCTTTTGTTCGGCGTCGCCCGCCGTCGCGCCTTGTGGGTGGTTGGGCGGGCTGTGGGCTGTGGGTGGCCGCACTTGCCAATCTGCCCGTCTGTCCGACCTACCGTCCGTCCGTCCGTCCGTCCGTCCGTCTGTCCTGCTGTATATTTGTGGCTTCCGTGGGCTGCGACGTCAGCGCGCAGCGAGACGACGTTGAAAGGTATTGGCATTTCCCGCAGGAATCGCCATGAAAATTCATTAGTTGCCGTAACTTTTTTCTTTTTTTTTTTGAGGATGGGTGTGCGCTATTAGACACACACACACACACACACATGCACACATGTGTAATATTGGTAGACGCACGCACGCATGCATTCAGTGCGTTCCATTCAGGGCTCTTATGCTCATTCTTCTCCTTCGTTTTGGGATATGGACTTGCTTTATTATGCCGTTTGAGCCAGAGACAGATACGCATTAAAATTGTAGCAGGGAAATGTGTATGATAAAAGGCAATGTCAAAGGCTGCAGGTACAAAGAAGACAGAGAGGGGGAGAGAAAGAGAGAGGGAGAGCGGGAGAGAGAGGTTGACACACTTGCCGCAAACGCAACGTCCTTAGCACAATGCGACCTTTGTCTAGCTCACCGGATATTTCGTAGAAAACGCATTTCCCACACTTTTCACTCGTCGAACCTCCGTCGTCCGTCGTCCGTCGGCCGTCGTCCGTTGGCCGTCGTCCGTTGCCCACGCTTTGATCTGTCGACCTGTCGATCGACAGTCATAAATAGCTGTCAAATACAGTTCCCTTCGTCTTCGTCTTCGACATCAGCGTCTGCTTCATCTCATGCCCGTAAGCTCCATTGCAGCAAATTAGCTTGATTCCACACTTTTGATGCCATGATCGAGCACTTTCCGCAGCTTCCGATCTGCCCGCTCGCTGCCCGTTCAACTAGTCATGCTCACAAATTGCTCCAAAGTTGCTTGTCACAGCGTCGTTGCCGCCAGCGCCAAGTGCGATCACAGCGTAAGCCCCATTCTGTGGGCTGCTGCAAATGTGTAGCACAGTTTTGGGGGCGTGCGATGGAGATAGAGATGGGGAGAGACAGTGGAAGAGAGAGAGAGAGAGAGAGAATTTTATATAATTGGAAAGAGTTTAGCTTCAGTTCGAAAAGGTTAAGGATTCAATTTTCCTTTGGTAGGGATAGTCCAACTCTTTATAGAGATCATTTCGAGTGTGTATAAAGCCTTGAAGCTGATGCATTCGAATCCATAAGCATATCCAAAATCCATAAGCATTGTATTATATATCACATGACTTATATATAGATCGGAATAATAATGTATATAAAATATTTTTAATACAGCATATATCTCTTAGTGAATGAATTACTATGTATTATAGAACATATATATAAATCGAAATAGTAATATACAATATATATACCTTTAATATGGTCTATATCACTTAGTGAATGATTATTATACTATATATTATATAACTTGTATAAAAATCTTAATATAGTATATATCTCTTCGAGAAAAATTATCATACTATAATATAATATAATATGTCTAACTTAAATATAGATCGGAATAGTAATATATATACTTTAAATATAATATCTCTTAATGAATGATTATTATATTACATATTATATAACTTATACATAACTTGGAATAGTAATATAGTATATATACTTGTAATATAGTATATATCTCTTCTATATAATAACATTCCTAACTCTCCAGTCATTTTGTAGTCTATCCATTCCTTCCATAACTTCAATTGCTCTGCCAAAGTCTAGTCTATATAGTATATTATATATATACTTATATCATATATATACCTCACATCATAATCTGAAGTCTTTATCATATATCACATATCACATACCCAGATCAAAGATCGGCATTCGAACACAACTCGAAGCGCATTCGAGCCCAATTAGTTAGGCCTAATATATTCTGCGGGACTTCCTACGGCCCTGGAATTGTTCCGTTCGGTCGGCAACTATCAAAACAAACTGCTCTATGGCATATGCTCTATATAGAGACAATGCCCGAGATGCGTAGCGAAATGTGTTTTGATTTCGAATTGTGAATTGTTTTGCCCACGTTGAAGGAGAGCAATTGCTGTGCATGAAATTAATATACTAAACACAGAGAGTCGAAGAAAAGAGAGAAAGAGAGGGAGGTAGAGTGAGAGAGAGAGAGACTCTGTGTCTCAGGGATGGGAAAGGCCACAGGAAGTCAAAGTGTCGCTGTCGATCGCTGCTGGGCGGAAATGCGGCTAATTTGCGCCCCTCCCTCTCCTGATCTCATCCTGCTCCTGCTCAGCCTTCGGCTCCTGTGCCGTGTGTGCCGTGTTTGCCCTTTTGGTTGCTCAGCTTGCCCCGGCTCCGGCTCCGGCTCCGCTGCCCGTTTCAATAGTTGTTTGTTATTGTTGTTGCTGTTGCTGCTGTTGCTCGGCTCTGTGCGAAATTATTAATTTACGAGCTGTCAACAGTTATTGTTTGACGGGCCCGTGTTTACATCCAGCGGGCCGAAGGTTTCTATCGTTAATACCTTTGACAAATTTAGTTTCCATTCATTGTGTCGCCCCTGCCTAATACCTTTGTGCCGTCTGCCCCTGCCCCTGCCCCTACCTCGACCTCTGCCTGGCCAGCGGCCCCTGACGAGCATCATCAGGCAATTATTCTCGATTAGCCAATATCATGATGTCGACAGTTTCTCTCCTCGTATCACTGGTCAGCGTACCAGCTCTCTATCGCTTTCGGGTTCTACGCAATTAACGCGATGACTCGGTTAAATATCTTGTTTCTTCTCCCTTTTCTTTTTCCGCCGAAGCGCGACTTAAATTAGCGGCTCGATCGATAACGATCGCGATCACCTGCGATCGCTCCGATCATTAGCGCGCTAATTAAATCAAGTGTTGAAAGTTTTTGAACGTCGTCATTGTTTGGACAATGGCTGAGCAATTAGCCTGGGCCAATGCTCCGCCCGAGAGAACTCGCGCAAAGATCACTTGCAGATACATTGATTTCCCGAAAGTTTGTTGAAGAATTCAGTATTGATAGTATGTTGAGAAACCCTTTATAAATATTTATATCAAACTGTATAGGGATATGTCTAGGCTCTGAGCACATATGCATGTAGTTCCTTAATTACCGGTAAATGATATTTACTGCACAGATAAAGTATTGAGCACTAAAAGATCTGTCAAGCAGACTAGCAGTGATCTTACTGTAGAGCTAGGCTATTTTAACTGTTCTCATTTATTTATGGTATATGGTATATATTACATTATTATATTCAATGTTTGCATCGAATATATTCTATGATATTTTATCAATCTTTGCGAGGGCTTTTTAGTTACTCAGCTGTCAAGTGTTTGTGTTCTAGCTTTAAAACTTTGGTATATAAATATGTCTTTTCAAATCTCCATCTTGACAAAGTCTATTCTATTTTATATAAATAAATTTATATTATTTTTAGTAAGTTCGAGTTTATAGAGCTGATCAACGGTAACTCAGTTGAGTTTCTAGCTGTACCACTGTGGAAGATATAATTATTTTCGATTTGCCACGACCTCAAAGGCCGCAGCTGTATATAATATATATTTTCAGTTGGCATTGTCAAGATTACCATATGTATACATATAACAAATTCCCAGTCTCTAGCTTCAATGGTGCCCACAAGATATTTAACCTTCTTCAGTTGATATAGCACTTGCAAATTTTACATGCCCCTTACACGGGGCGTATTCAACAAAAATCTTTACAGCATTCCTTCGAGACATTTCAAAAAACAATAAACTCTTTTTCTCTTGTGCCTAACTATAACAACCTCTAAGTCATCGAGGCAAGAGAGGAGACTACTGATGAGGCTGCTCTATGGATATGCACTACAGATACAGCGAATTTCAGCTATTACCAAATTAGGCTAAGATAAGATAAGAGAGACACGCAGGACATGATCGTCGCAGCGTTGAATTATTATTATATTGAGCCTGTAAAAGCTTATATATGTAAAATGAGATGAAGGTGAGGACAGAAGCTTAGAAAGTAGTCCCAGATAGAACATATAGTTTGGGAGCACTACATGTAGGCTACTTCCTAAACTCCTGTCCTCGTCCTCATCTCATTTTATATATATTAAAACTATGCAATGTATATAATAAATATGTATTATATATATAATATATATGATTAATATAAATAGAAGATATTTGAGAATGTTTTTTTCTAGATCTTTCAGTATTGCTAAAATTCCTATAAAACCAAATTTAATTTATTTTAGTAACTATTAATTAAATTGTATTAGTCCCAACATCTCTTAGGTGAAATTAAATCAGGTTATGAATAAGGTAAGAGAGCTAAATGAGGGAGAGGAAACAAAGTGTAGAGTGTGGGCGTGGGCGTATTCAGAAGGTAGTTCTTCAGTAAAATTCAATTGATACTCCGAGAACTGTAAGCCTGAGGCTACAATTTCTAGAAAAATAAGGCTAGATAAGGCTAGATTTCCATGCACGCATAGAATAGCTAGAAGTTTCAGAATTGGTTACAAATTCCCTCGAGAATCAATGCCAAGCCTTGAGCTTCAGTTCGGCTTGTTTTGATAGTCCAAGCTCAAAACCTGGTAAGCTAAATGCTCCAATATCGAACATTAAAAAAAATTATCAATAACCGAAATTTTAATTTAAAATATCCCGAAAAGACTCTCTCGCCTTTGTTTTCTAGACAATTTATTTGGCTTTGGCTGGTGGGCAGATATAGGATTTGATATCTAGTGTTGATCGAAATCGAATTGCAATCGCTGATCATTTGAGGCGAGTTGCGATTGTTGGTTCTGCGAGGTTGGTTGAGAGGGATCAGTGGGCCGTGCTGTAGGCTAATCTAATGGATATAAGCCGTTTGGCGTTAGCGGTAAGGCTGCGATGATCGCTGCTTAGCGCTTATCGCATTAAGCCCCGGCCTAATCCCGGCCTGCTCTGGCCGCGATCTTAGCATGTTTCGACCTGCCACTGCCGTCTGGTCGATAAGGAGAACGAGAACGGGAATGGGAACGGGAACGGGAGAGATGTCGACAAGCAGTTGGAGAGAGATGTCGACAGGCCGGAGGATGTGCATTTGATGACTACGCTCTGGCTGCAGATGATGGCCCCTTAAGCCGCTGGCCAAACAACTGAACGACGAGCAAATGCCAAAGACAAATATGCGCCGAGATGGCTGTGCTCTGGAGCCAGAGACTGCGACTAAGACTGAGGCGGAGAGGCTGTGGCTGTGGCACAGGTGCCACTTGCTCCACTGAGGAATGAGGGAACTGATCCACTTCGGGCGCAGTCGACGTTTGTCGTCAATTGTTTGGCATTGTTTTTTAGCGACTCGACTCGAATCGACTCGGCGACTTGTTGGCCACTCGACGCGACGCAATTGTCCTTGTTTTTCGACACACACACACACACACTCACACACACACACACACACACGCACACACAGCGCCACTCCACGGCGCCTCGAGTGGTTCTCTAAATCTAAATGAGCAATTCATGTTGTTGGCAACCCTACTTGAGAGCCTGCTCGCTCTACCTCCCCCTCCCCCCATCTCTCTCTCTCTCCCTCTCTCTGTCTGTCCTCCTCCATCTCTCTCTCTCTCTCTCTCTGTGCGGCACTCGGCGTGCTCTCGTTTCTACCACACATCCTTCATGCCCTCAGCCTCTTCTGCGCCTCTGCGGTGAATGGGCGTGTTATTGTCGCAGTCGCCGCCTTTGTGCGCGCCCAGCCCGCCAGGCAGCCAGCGCGTCATTATGATGCTTATTATTATTATTATGATTATTATATATTTTTATTGTACTTGTGCTTTTTAATAATAAACTGACTTGACTTTTTCCTGTTGCACTCGCACTCGCACTCGCACACATGCGTACAAACAAGAGCAGCAACAACAACAACAACAACAGCTGCAAAAAAAGGCAGTCATTATTATTTACACTCTGGCACCACCCCACCACCGCGGCAGCACCCAACCACCCCACCACCCAACACACTGAAACTACATAATGCCGCCCACATTTATGATAGGTCATTGCAGAAATTACAGTGGCGCAGCTGCCGCAATTACGACTCAAAAATGTTGCCAAACTAATTTGGAGAGAAGGCAAATAGAGCCGGGCAAATAAATCAGTTTAAGTATAAGAGAAGGGGAGATGGAGAGAGTAGAATACGAAAAATAACAGAAAAAGTTGTGATTGTAAAAATAAATTGAGTTTGCTGGATTCTGCTTGAAAATAGTCTTCGATAATAATTTTAAAACAAATAGCTTATTTAACAATCTGAAAATTGTTTACATAAATCAAAGACAGCTTTCTTATATATGCCTGATGTAATGTAAATGTCTTATGAACTTTTTGACATATGAAATTCAATTAAAAATTGTTTTTATTAATTATCAAATTACGTATTTAAAAAATGTTATATTAAAAAAATATATTTTTTTTGTATCAATGCACTTATAATTTAATTTTATATCAAATTATATTAATTTTATAACAGAATAACCTTTAAAACAAAAATTTTAATAAACCATCTCAAATTTCTTTAGATAAACAAAAGCCAATTTTCTAATATATGCCTGATTCAAATATCAGAATTATAAATGTTTCATAACCTATTTGACAAATAAAAATCAATAAAAAATTATTTTCATTAAATATGAAATTATGTATTCAAAGAATGTTATATTGAAATAAATCTTTTTTGTTTAATTTCACTTTTATAATTAAATTGTATATGAAATTAATTGGAATGAGTGTGTGGGTAACTCTTACTGCTCTTCTCTCTTCTGCAATAAATATATTTTTGCTTAGATAAGTTTATCAATTAGTTAGATTTTACGAGAGTTTTTATTTAAGGATATTATGAAAAATGTCAGTTGAGTTCATTTCAAGTAAGTCAACCATAAATTAACTTTGCTGACATACAATCTACACAGACAACAAGCCATATTACTGAGGGGGATCAAAGAAGTTGCGAATTATCGATAAATATCAATTGGGTAAAGATATCAAAAACGTTTATTATTAAAAGGATTTAAAATAAATGTGTTTCTTGTCTATACACATATATTGTAAGTAATACCCATAAATCTCAGTCAATCTATATACAAACTAAAGTAGCAAAGGTTAAATTACATAAATACATGCATTGATACAAATATAATAAAACATATTTTAATAATAATATACAAAAATAATATAATAAAATTTAAGTTTTAAAAATATGCTAAAAATAAATGTTTTTGTAAAAAAAGTAAAAAATAAAAGAAATAATGGAAATAATAAAATAATAACACAAATTAAAATTTAAAAAAAAAAATTATTTTAAAAATTATTAAAAAAAAAATTGTTTATAAATTGATTTATTATTCATCTGAAAATTGTTTACTTTAATCTATTTTAAAATTCAAGCCTTAAATTGAAAGTTTCTTAGTATTAATATTTATCTGCAGTTCTTATAATAATTATTTTATTAATATTTAAAAATGTATGGAAGATATGAGTAATATTCAAATCGAATTTGATTACCCTTTCACTTCCTTTTCCCTTTTTTCAGCCAACTTGATGGGCCACTTTTTGGTTGATTTGCGTCCATTGTGCGACGCATGTGTGTGAGTGTGTGTGCATGTGTGTGACTTGAATGTCCTTATTTTCGTACTCACACACACACACACACACAGACAGAGGAAGAGTGCAACCGGGTGCGGTTTTTACACTCCAAATATTCAATTACGCCGCGGGCGGTCGCTGTTTACGGGTTTGAGTACGGCTCTTGGTGCTCTTTATTGCCTGCCGTTAGACCCGTAACGCCCTGCCCGATACAGGCACACCACACACACACACATACACGCACACTCGCTGGTACCGCTCGCTGGCTCTGTTGACACTTGAGCTCAGGCGGTGGTATTTAATATGCGGCTCAACATTCTTTTCATTTCGTTGCGTTTCAAAAACTTTTTTCTTTTGCTTTTTCTTTTTTTTTTTTTATTCTCTGCGAGGCAACTACAAATGAATTCACAAAAAAAAGGGGGAAAGGGTAAATGGAAAAGGCTGCGAAAATGAAAATCGCCCGCCCGCCAACAACGTCAAGTGTCAAACGTGGCGGGGCGAGGCGAGGCGGGGCGTGGCGCGGCGGCTGCTCCATCGCTTAGAGTCGGCTTTTGATGATGTGATTTGGTGTCCGCCAGGCCGGGGGGCGAGGGCGAGGGTCAGGGCGGGGCCCAGCGCTCGGCGTGATAAGGCAAAGTGCGCGGCAAACTTCCTGCTGATTGCTTAATTGACAAAGAGCATATGCGATGCATGAATGAATAAACGAATATGAATATGAATACGAAAGCGAATACGAGCACACTCACACACACATGCAAGCTGTCATTGTTGGTGGCCATAAGCTGCTGCTGCCGCTGCGGAACTGGAGCTGCTGGGTCTGTCTGGAGCACGCATGGGCGTCCAAAACGCTGAAAATGCATTAAGCAGCCGACACGAGGAGTCAAATTCGAGCGGCTCCACCTTTGGCTTGACCGGCAGTCGTCGTCGTCGTCGTTGCTGCTGCTGTTGCGCCAAAGATTAAAATCTAAAAACTGTCAATTAGAGCACACATTTTTCCTCATCAAAACTCAAATAACACGGAGCTGGAGGCAGCGCCTGGGGTGGGGGCTGGTGCTGGAGCTGGGGCTGGGGACACCAGCTTAAGCTGCGCTCGTCAATGTGACGCTGACGGCAAATGGCGTCCCACGTTGCATGAGGCATGCTCCCCTCCTCCCTCCACCCTCCGCCCCCCCTCCCTGTGTGGAGCCCACTAAATCGCTGGACATTCGGAATATACATTGACATATTTCTTTTATTTCATTTTGTTTCTCTCTTTCGGCCTCTTGCGATATTTGGTTTATTGTCGGCTGCCTACTTGACTCGCTTTTCGTTTGGGGTTTTTTCTGTTTCTGTTTCTTTTTCTTTGCTTCCGTTTCAGTTCCAGTTGACTATTGCGGCGCGGGTTTTGAATTACATTGCACCCACCCGGGTCCAAAGAGCACATACAAAATACAAGTAAATACACATTTATTTAGTTCGATCTGCCAACCAGACCAACCAGACCAGACCAAGCCAAGCCAAGTCGAGGCGAGGCGAGTTGAGTCGACTCGAGTCGAGCCAAAACAAACCAAGCCAAGCAACGTCAACGTCAACGTCAACGTCAACGCCAACATCTTCGTCGTGGTCTTCTATTTCTCCGCCTTCGTCTTCGTCTTGGTCTTGGTCTGGGCGGGCAGACAATGAGAGGAAGAGCTTAAAAATAATACCTTGGCCGCTTATGTTGGCGTTTTGCTCGGCCATAGCTACACAAACATTATTACAAGGCCTCCACAGCCACAGCCACAGCTACAGCCCCAGTTCCACTCCCGTTCCCACTCCCATTCCCCCTCCCATGCCCAACTCCATCTGTATCTATAGCGCTGTATTTGTATCTAGAGTTGGCCCTGCCAGGTTGTCACCAGATACGCGCGTGCATCGTCTGGCTGGATGCCAACTGTTAAAGCTGCAAGTGCCTGAAGTTTCCTGCAGCAAAATGAAGCACGATAAATAAAAAAGAAACAACATTAAGATTGCGCTCGCAAAGACACTGAAAGCAATCAGGCGGCCGGGTGGCCCAGGTGCCCAGGTGGGCAGGTGGGCAGGGCCTGTGAGCCAAGCTAATTGGACGCTTAGCTTGGCCGTGGATCGCCAACAACATCGAGCAATCGACGAGAAAATGGCGGACCCAAGGAACTTTATAAATAAACTTCAGACGCAGCTCGAGAGAGACAAATAGAATTAAACTTAATAATAAATAGTGCGCGCTCTCTCTCTCTCACCCATTTCACCCTCTCCCACTCTTCTTCCCGCTCTATCTCTCTTGAAGATCCATTGTGCTTCTTATCAGTTCTGATAATTATGCTATAAGTTCTCAAGCTAAAATACAGTCCGTTTCCTTCATATTGCGTTCTCTTCTATAAATAATTTATTTCCTATTCCCTATTCCTATTCTTTATAGTTACCTTCCCAATTAGGCAATTGTTAGAAACTTACAAATTGATAATGATAAAGACTAGGGATTAATCATTTTTTCGTTATCTTAATATGTCGTATATTGTTATATACAGCTGTGTGCGCAAAAATAGCAGTGCCCTTGAGCTTTGACTTCAAAGTTGATAAATCATATTAAAAAGACCATCATATATATTTTTCAGCTATACGATAAACTATAAGCGAAAACTTTATATGATTTCCTTCGACATACGATATTTGATATATGATGTATGATGCGATAAATAAAGTATAAGATTTTCGATATATACTATATGATATATGATACTATATGATATAAGATAAGCAGAACACAGAATATATATAAACTATGCATTCCTCATATTATGTGAAAAGGTTATTTTATTGGGTTGTGCACTAAGTAGTTTCTTTTTTTAGAAAAATTTAAGCACCATATTTTTAATATGAAAAAAAAAATGATAGTCTCCATAATCTCCTTACTCATCTTACTTACTTGAACAGCATTTTTGCCCTTTCGATAGTAAAACAGTAAAATATGCCAAAAATTCAGTTGTGGCTCTTCCAACTTTGATAGGACTCCAAACTTAAACTATTCCAATAATTTTAACCAAATTTTGTACGAATTAGTTAGCTGCGAAGTTAGCTGCGAAAAGATTCAATTCAATCAGCTGTTTCAATAAAACGAAATTAATAATTAATAAAATTAATAATGAACGAATTAATAGTTATCAAATGGATTATCTTTAAAGAAGAGATGCAATTTGGCAGCACTTGCGCTTTAGTAACCTGAATTGTAGGGAATGCCACACATGCAGAGGGTATTACTGCGTCGGCAACACCTTAAACGTGGATGCCTGTAAAAATGAGATTTTGATAAACACAATTCAAAAGCTTCTGTGTGCTATTTGCGTTCATATTTCCCTTTTAGCAATCAAATTCCAATGGATCAACACAAAACAAATGGCGAACAGCTACTTAATTAGACTTCCCTCTCTTTCTCTCTCTCAGTTTTGAGCATTGCTGTCTCTGTCCGCTTGGAATTCCAAGCCTCTGACAATCAACACCTCGATCACAAAGTTTTGCTGGCTGGATTAAGCGATCTCTTTCTTATTATTTCGTGTGCCTGCTGATAGTTCCAATTTCTTTTGCGCCTCCGTTGACTGCTTGACTGACGGACGGACGGACGGACGGACGGACGGACGGACGGACTGGCTGATTGGCTGGCTGACTGGCCTGGACGGGGCCTGCAGGCTGTCAATCATGCGATCGGCTTTCAAAAATGCACTCAACTCATCTGCCCAGCGCCCATTGTTTAGATGTTTTGTGTGTTGTGTTGCTTTGTTTTGTCTGCTGCCTGATGCCGACACGATCGCCATGGTCGATAGGCCCAGCCGAGCGGGCGACTGTTTAATAGGTGCTTCGGGCCCATTTGGCTATTGCCATTGTTGTCGGTGCGACGGTGAGCCCAAGCCTTGCATTGACATTTCTCACTTGGGCGCGATAAGCAATCTCACTCGCTCTCTCTCTCTGGAAGGAGTCGAATACGAAACGCGTCATCGAAAAGGCCATCAAATGGGCCAAACATTTCAATTAGGCAATATCTGGTAATTCAATATGCCAGCCTCTCCATTCCCAGTGTTTCTGGTGTAAAATGGCGTATTGACCTTGCTCTGATTACGCATTAGCCAACGATAACTCGCCTAGGCGATCGTTTGCAGTTGTTATTGAGAGTTTTTACAACTAGATGAGCTCTTTTATTTAGCATAGAACTTAAGTCGATACTATTAATCGATAATTGTTTACTATTCATATTTCTTCTCTGTGGTAACAGTTATAACAACAATTGGTAAACGACATTGATAATTACCTTCATTGAAAAACGAATGTTGAAAAGATGAACTGTTTTTATAATGTTTATGTAGAGGATAACACGTATTTACAAATCGATAGCAAATATTTGATGGATCGATAACATATAAATAGATAAATATCATGTGTTTACTTGATTGATATTACGTATATGCTAAATCGATAACAAGTATGTGCTATATCGATAACACGTTTTTACTTTCACTAAAAATCGATAAAAGCAATATCGATAAAACGTATTTGTTTTCACTAAAGATCGATAAAAGCAATATCCATAACTAGTCCTTGCTAGATCAACATCAAGTATTTGATAGTTACATAAGAAGTATTTGCTAGATCGATAACTAATATTGGGTTTGATTAAATAAATCGATAGCTAGTATTTGCAACATCAATAACAACTATTTGCCTTGACTATAGAAATCGATAACATGTAATTGCTAATTCGATAAAAATTAGTTGCTCGATTCTATCAATAATTTCAGCTAGCTTATCGACAACAAATAGCAAATACCTAGTAAATAAATGTCGGAAATCCGATGAGCTCAGCTTCAAGTTTAGTCTATTTCTATGACAAGTATTTGCTTTGACTGCATACTCGACGACATGACTCGATACCACGTATTTGGTAAAACGATGACATATGTATATTTCATATAACTTATTGATCACACATGGCAAGTACCTGATAAGCTTTTAAGTCTTAAGTAAGTTTCATATATGGAATTGAGGCCCAGTCGGAGTCGGAAGTCTGATAAGCTCAGCTTTAAGTCTAGTCAATTCCTATTATTAGTATGTGCTTTGCTTACATAAATCGATTCAAAATATATAGTAGATCGGTAACAGGTACTTCAGCTAATATATATAATATTGATATATAACAAATAGTTTTCGAGTCTTAAATAAATTTCATATATAGAATTAGAAATGCATCAAAAATCAGAAGTCTGCTTCAAGTCAAATCAATTTGTATTATAAGTATTTGCTTTGACTATAAAATTCTCTTGTAAACCGATAGATAGATCTATAACAAGTACTTGCTAGAACAATATCAAGCAAATAGTTTTGGAGTAATTTTCATATATGCAGTTTAGAGACCATCAAAAGTCGGAAGTCTGCTCCAAGTACAGTCAAGCTCGTATTGCCAGCAATGAGATCTGAGCAGTATAGCTAGATATAGATTATTGCGGCTTAGGCTGGATTTTGTTTTCAATTATGAGTGGAGCTGGGAGTCTGGAAGTGCTGAGGCAGCTCTTATCCGATATGCGCAATGACAATGAGCAGGGCTTGGCGCTGGCTTCAATTAGTGGAAATGAAGCGTTTCCTTGATCTTCAAAGAAATCATCTTCGAGCAAATGTTGACATGTGCTACAATATGGATAAAAGGAGCTGCCTCAGCATTAGCCGCACCCCAGTCCAAGGCGTACCCCTTGGCTAATACAGTTTAAGTTCTTTTTTTCTCGTTTTCTCTTTTTTTCTCTGCTGGCTAATGCCAGCGCCTAGCAACCGAAAATGCAAAATCCAAGTTTATGCAACGCCTCACCTCTTGAATTATGTAGTTACCCCGATCTAATCAGCCGACAAACCAGGAATTGTGTGTGTGGACCGCTTGTTGCCCCGGGTTGCGTCAGCGCCTAATTGAGCATATGCCAATTAGCATAACGCACAGACCATGTGCCACGGCACAAGCTGCAACAGAGATAGACAAAAGAGAGAGAAAGAGAGAGTATGAGAGTGAGAGAGAGAGTTGGCATTGGGGTGAGCCAAGAGCAGAGGCAACTAACAACCGGCAAACGGCAAATGGATTGGACGCATGGGGCAGGCGGCGGGCCGAGGGCGGCTTGTGGCATGGGGCATGGTCATTACCCATCAGGATGTGCGTATTATAAACGTCATTATGAACGTGCAACACAACAAAAGAAGAACAACAAAAAAATGCTCATTTGTCTGGTTGTTGTTGGCTGGTTGTTTGCTGGTTGTTCGGTTGTTTGCCTGCTTCCAACTACCCCCGCGGGCGGGCTGATCTCTCAACTCGTCGAGGCTGACGATGTCGATGTCGCCGCCTGATTATAGCTGCGCTTCTGACTCTGCTTGACTACCGTACTACTTGCTCCACTCCTCTACCACCTCTCCTCGCCACGAGTACTTAATAAATACTTTGTTGTTGCTGCAGTTGCTGTTGCTGTTGCTGGTATTGCCGCTGGCTGCCCTCTCCTGCATTTAATTAATTTAAAAGCGTGTGGATAATACCCGGGCATTCGCAATGAAAAGTCAAATGAATTGAAAACTCAAAATGTTAATGCTCAAAAGCAAACATAACAATAACACCAACAACAACGACAACACCAACAACAACTGAAGCAACAACAACAACTGAGAACTACTTATAATGACAGGTAGCCATCGAGGACAGCGACTGCCAGCTGCCCCGCGTTGTCCAGCTGCCACGCCCTGTTTGTTATTTTAATCAGCAAATTACAAAAATTAAATCAACAACAACAACAAGAACAACAACAGCAGCAATAACACTGAGTATTAAAACAATAAACAACAGTTTAGCTGCGTTTCATGTCAACAAACAACGGCCAAGAAAACAACAGAAATTTATAAATAAATATTCAATTTGGCACGGAAAGTCGCAGACTCAACTCCCTTGAGAGCTGCTCTTGGTATAATACAAATCGCAAGATTCTCGAGCTAATTAAAATTGGGACTCGAATTTAAGATATGGAAGCGAAAAACTTCTTAAGAGACTCTTGAAAAGATATAAAAATTAATATATAAAAAAATACGCCAAAAAATTTAAAGAATAAATTTAAAAATGTTAATTTTTTTTAAAATATATATAATAAAAGAGGTTAAAATATATATATAAACAAACATGTTTAAAAATGAGTAAAAAAATATAAAAAGATAAAAAATTATATAAAAAAAGTAAAAATGTGCAAAAACATATACGTAAACGTGTATAAGAAAAATATAATAAAGATATTAAATAATATTAAAAAGTATATACAACAAACATTAAAATATATAAAACATGTAAATACAAATTTTTTACCTGTTTTTCCTTTCTTTCATTTACGGTTTATTAAGTTTATTAAGCGTAAAAAAAATTAATTAGGTTATTAAAATAAAAATAAAAAATACCATGGAATAAAGGGAATAAAATAACAAATATTTATTTTTTTTCTAGCTATTGATCTATTGTTTACTATATATGTAATTCTTCTTAAGATATATTTCATCCTATGATTTGTGGATATTATACAATATTAAAACAATATTTTTATGGTTTATTTATTATGATTGATGGAAAAATAAATACTAATTATATTTAAAGAAATTATAATTGAAAATATATTAAAACATTATATATTGTGTTCTTCTTATTTTTTTTTGCTTGCTTTTCAAACTTTTGATTCTGAAAATAAACATAAGACTTAAGACTAAATAGTTTTTAGTATTATATATATAAGAATTGTTATATAAAAAACTAGTTAGTTTTAAGTCTTGTGAATATTATTTAATATTATAATGTTTTCATATTTAATTTATAACTATTAATATAAAAACAAAAAAAAAGACATTAACCAATTAATTACTAATAATAGAGCTAATTAATAGTAATTACAAGGAAAAAAGAATTAATTGAATATAGTTAAGCAAAGATTGTGATACTAGGAACATTGAAGATATGTAAGTACTGTAAACCCCTTGGGTAATCCCACTCATCCATCCCAACGCATCACATAGAATAAATTTAATATTATTTTATAGAATTATGTAATATTCCCCCAGAGTATCAAGACTCGCATCTGGTTTGTTTTTGTTGTTGTTGTTGTTGACTTGGTGTCGTCTTTATATAATTGCTGATTATATTTATTTCACGGATATCATTTGGCCGTAGTTGAGGCAAGTTTTAATTGGTACAGTCGTAAGTAGCTTAGGCCGAGATTCCGATCTGGAGCTTAGCCAAACTGAATTATCGAACCGGTTCACATTTGACATTTTCGGTCAGATTATGGCATGAAAACATGTTCATCTATGACCGTTAGCCGGACCCCAAGCAGGTGACACTATTGCCATGGCTATAGCCTACCAGGTGATCTACTGAGCCAGATCTACAACAAATTGTTGCACCAACTTGAGTGGTTCTTGGGAGAGTTAGGATTTTGAAGATTAACTAATTAGATGTAGCTGGAAAGTTTATATGATAGATGATATTTGATATTTGATATATGATGTATGGCACATGCTATATGCTGTAGTATAGTATATATTTTAGTATTTAAAAAATACTAGACAGCTTTTATAGGATGTTCTCTGTGTGAGGCTTAAGAACCCGTACTAATTGCCTAATATATGATTTATAATGTATGATATATGATGGTACATGATATATGATATGTGATATATATATATATATATATATATATATATATATATATATATATATATATATATATATATATATATATATATATATATATATATATATATATATATATATTTTTTGTATATATTTTTTAATATTTTAGTATTTTAAAAATACCAGAGAAGTTGTATAGCATGTTCTCTGTGTGCAAGATTTAAAAATGCGAACTAATTGCCTATTGGTATAATATATGATGTATGATATATGATAGCTGATATCTGATATAGTATATATTACATGTTTTAGTATTTTAAAAATACTAGAGAGCTTTTATAGCATGTTCTCTGTGTGTGTAGCTCAAGAATCGGAACTAATTGCCCAATATATAATATCTGATATATGGTACATTATATATGATATATGATATGTATATATAAATATTTTTTGGTGTATATTTTATAATAGTTTAGTATTTAAAAAATACCAGAGAAGTTTTATATTATGTTCTCTGTATAGTATAATAATATATGATATATGATATCTGATGCATGATATATGATATATTATATAGTATATAGTATATATTTTAGTTTTAAAAAAAATACTAGAGAGCATATATAGCATTCTCTCTGTGCACGTCTCAAGACTCCGAACTAATTGCCTAATATATGATATATAAGTTATGATATATGATATATGGTGTAGTATGCATTATATATTTTAGTATTTTAAAAATACTAGAGGCCTTTAAAAGCATGTTCTCTGTGTGCACGGCTTAAGGCTCCGGACTAATTGCCGTCGTCTGTGGCAAATGCTGGCCATTCACAGCAAATGTGGCCGGGGGAATGGGGATGGGGTGCTTTGATCTGATGCATCGGTGCAGTCGCAGTGGCATTATGCATAACGCCGCGTTCAGTGAGAGTGGCCAAGAAATGGAACACCAAGCTGGCCCCGATGGCTGGACACCGAAATGCAGCTACAGCTACAGCTGCGGTCGCACACGCAGATGCAGATGCAGATGCAGATAGGGATAGGTCGGCGGATGGGGAGTGATGTGCTCTATGTGTTGGTTTAGAAAGTAGTCGCAGATAGTGAGAAGAGAGAAGGGGAAGGGGGAGGGGGAGTGGGAGTGGGTGGGGGTGGGGAGGCGTGGGGAGGCGTGGCAGTGCTGTGATTCCGATAGCGCATTGATATCAGTGTTTGTTCGTTAGTTAGTTCGTTATCTGCTGGCTGGCCATGGAGCACAAGCCGCCAAAAGCCCCTCGTCGTGTGTCGCCCTGCAGCGTGCGCCTTTGTCAACTCCAGCCCCAAGCCCCAACCCCAATCTCCAACCCCCAATCTCCAGCCCCCAACCCCCAATCCCCAACCCCAATATCCCCCCTTTGCAGCAGCCGCCGCCGCGCCCCCTGTCGGCCGAGGAGCGCAGCGAGTTTTATATATTATATTTTGGGCTACGATGCGGGGGGAGGCCAGGGGCTGGCGGGGCGCCGGCCGGGTTGAGGGTGGGTTAACGGAAGCTTATGTACGTGCAAAGACGAGAGAGACGAGCGCCCGATTCGGGTTTGGGCTCGGGCTGCGGCTCGGGTCTGGCTTTTGGGTTAGGTGCCTCTGGGGCTTGATTGGCGTTGCTTGGGTAAATGAAAAGAAAAAAGAAAAAAGCAAAAAGAAAGAAAAGCGAAGCGAAGCGAAAGAAAGAAAAAAACATGCGAATTGCGAACACATGCCGAAGAAAAATTCTTGGAAATAAGCAAAAAAAAAAAAAAAGAGAAGGCAGAAAGGGAAAAATAAAATAAATAACGTGAATGCGAAAAGAAAAAGTAAAGCGAAATATCCTTGGGTTGGGCACACGCCGAGCCAACAACAACAACAACAACAACAGCAACGAGGGTAGCCAAGTTAAAGAAGAAAATTGTGACTTTGAAGTGCGAGGTGAAATGGTTGTTGTTGTTGTTGTTGTTGTTGGGTGTTCGTTGGCTCCGCTGGTTAGCCGTGCCGTGCCGTGCCGGGGGTTGGCCCGGCCAACGGGGGAGTGGAGGCATGCCCCATGCGAGGCATGGCCACGGCACATTAATGTAAGCAACGCACAGACGGTATATGTGTGTGCGCGCTGCTATGGTCGTCCCGCTCGCACGCACGCCGCGCAGAGCGCAACAACAACTGCAATGGCGACAATTTAACGCTTGCGTCGACGTCGACGCCGGCGCCGCGTCGCTGGCAACGCCCAGCGTCTGTGCGAGCGAGACGGCCGCTGGCTGTTTGCTTGGCCTGACAGAGCGAACAGCAGACGTCGGCGCTCGCGTGTGGAACGTGTGGAATCCATGTGGACAGCGTCGGCTGGGAACAGTTTTCTCAGTCGCTTGGCTCTTGTTATTGTTATTGTTTTTTCTCTCTCGCTGCGCTGCTTCCTCTTTTTCTGTTGTTGTCCGTTCGTCCGTCTGTCCGTCTGTACGTCCGTCTGTCTGTCTGTCCGTCCGGCTGCTGGCTGTCAGCTCATTTTCTTTGTCGTGCGTGTTTTAAAAACCGAAATTTATGCAATGCCAGCGTCAAATAAAAGCGAAAAACGAGGAAAAACGCATAAAAAACCAAACTGCATTATTTATCGGCGAGTCATTTAAATATGTATTTAAAAAACAATAATGCGCCGCTGTCGTTGTTGCTTTTGTAAATATACCAGAGCAGTTGACATCAAATAAATATTTCAATCTTAAGTCTCACGCTTTATATGCATACTTATCTGCATACCCATACGATATTTGATTATTTACGCGAATTTCGATTCCAGCGATTCGCCTTTGTGGTGGCCATTTTTCAATACGAGTAGCACATTCCAACATACTTAACACACACACTCACACACACTCTCTCTGTGTGTATATAGATTATTTTGGGCATTTCTCAAAGCATTTTTAATACTAATTAATCAAATTAAGCTGCGCCTTTTGTTGCGCCTCTTTGTAGACCGAACTCGAAAATTTCCAAAAAGAAGAAGAAAAAAACGTTTCGCTCGTTCGCCTTCAACAGCTGCAAACAGAAGCGAGCTTATCGTATGTAAACGATCCCATATATTTACATAGATAATGTCTTACTTATAGTTAGTATATATATTATATATTATATATATACATCTATATGACAATGCTTGAAATTTGTCTCTTTTCATATTGTTAAATGGGATTTCGTGTATTTAAGAATTATTTCTTGGGGTTTATATAAATATATATAAAAGTGATTCCACCATGTAGACAGCATATTATTAAAGCTTTTAAGATATTAATTTTCTTTACATATTTTTAATGATTTTCCATTGTGTCAAATTTCTATTTATGTAGAATCTGTTTTAGATAATCATTTAATTCTTTGCCTGCATGATTATTTATTTAAATATTATATTTAAATATCTATTTAATACAGTATATATAATTTAAAAAATTCTTTAAAAATATTGAAATTATTTATTTATTTAGTATGATTTATTTATTCTTATTTTAAAAATTTTTAAATTATTTATTTAATGTTTATTATTTTAATATACTTTAATACGATTTTAAAATATATTTATGTATATATATATTTATATATAATACTAAAAATATGTCTAAAAATTATTGTGTAACTTAAAAAAAAAATTAAAAAGCATATATTTAAGCAAATTTTATATATGTATATCTTGTTTTTTTTTTTTTTAATACATTTTATATTTTTTTCTTTTATAATTTCTTAAATTGTACAAATTTAAACAACAAACCCATCATACTCTGATTTCACATTTTCTGGGCTCAGGGTATAAATATGTATAAATAGTATTTGGTTTTGGAAATATATATATAAATATGGTTTTGTATTTTCAAAAATCTGTATACATATATATAAATACTAATTTATATACATATATCTTTTTTTTAAACTTTCTTAAATTTCACAAATGTTTCTTTAGTTTTCTAAATCATTTTTAATATTTCGCTTTTATGTTTTCTTATATTTTTTAATATTTCGCTTATATGTTTTCTTAAATTTCACAACATTTTGAAACATTTCTTTAATTTTCATATGCGAATTTCCAATTTACATTTAGCTTAAGATTGCTCAAGTCTCAAGCAATTTCCACATATTTTCCTGGCTTTTACCTCAGGTTACTTATCTAACGAATCTGATGTCTTGAGCTGCATTTGGGTTTTTCACTGAGTCTGCGACTTATGAGAACTTTAAAGAGCTTTAAATATATTTAGAAACTAGACAAGTGAAACTAATTAATAGATCTCTCTGATTTGCTTATTAAATAAATATGTTTTGTTAGTTCGCGAATGCGTTTTCTTAGGAATTGTCTTAGAAACGGTTTGCATAAGCTATGAGACGGAGACGGAGATGGAGATGGAGCTGGGGCGCGCGTTGCTCCTTGATGGCAACGCATGTCAAATTAATCAGGCTGAATGACAGGCGGAACAAACAGCTGAACGATTGCCAATTGACAATGGCTCAATATTTTATATTCGTTGAGGATTTCCCAATGCGCGAACAAAAAGCCATCGAAGTGACAATTAATCAGTGGAACGAACTTGTTGGAGTCGTAGTGGAAGTCGAAGTCGAGTCGACTCGAGTCATGTTTAGCATAGCCCTTTGACATCCCATTGCCGTCGCGGGCCACATCAAACGAGAGCAGCAAGGGGGTGTGGAAAGGGGGAAGGGGGAGGGAGGGAGGGCGCAGAGTTACGTGCTAGAAATCATAATAAACACACACGCCGCACACATTATCAGCAAAGTGCAGCGCGTTGTCCATTAGCCGAAGCCAAAAATTAAGTTGATAAATAAAATGGCTAAAAGGGCAGCTCAGCGTGAGAGAGATGAAAACTGAGCCGAGTCGAGCTGAGCCCAGCAGCAAGCGGCAGGAGCAGAAGCTGCAACGGCGCACGTGTCGTCAGTCAAATCGGCAGGCGCCAGCGGCGGCGGCGGCGGGGCCAACCACCAGCAGACAACCACCAGCAGCAGCAACAACAACAACCACAGCGAGGGCAAACAAATTTCAAGTCCTGAATTATAGACGAAACGTTAATGCTCTGCCTGAGTTGGCCTACGGGCGAAGAACATATTAAGGGTAGTCCATAAATATATATATTTTGTGTATATTTTTTAAAATTCAAAAAAATGTATACATTATTAAATATTGAAAAAATATAAAAAATAAATTAATTAATTTTGTATTGGTTTAAACATCACACTAATATTTTTGAATATCCCCAATAGTTTATATTTTATAGACCAACAAACTTTTTTTTGAGGTGCTGCTTGAAATAAGCTGTGAAACACTGTATAATATACTGTATATATATGTTATATATACAAACTGTGTCGCTCAATCAGATATTTCGTTTTTATAGAGCAATTTAAACACATTTATAAATATTTATAATTAACAAGGAAATTAATTTGATATCATTTGATATTTTAATACACATTTAAGTGTTTTAGGGTTGATATAAATAATTTGTAAATTAGTTTTTATTTGTACATTTTATTATATGTCATTTTTTAAATTTATTTTTTAATTTTTATATTATTATTTATTGTCGATATTATTTTTTTTGTTATTTATACTATTTTTTATTATCTATATTATTTATATGATGTCGAATTGTTAATTCTTATTTCATTTTAGTTTTTTTTTATTTATTTATTTTTTACTACATTTATTTATTTCTGCAAAATAATAGAACATTCAATATATTTATATATTATCCCGCTGTAAATTGTGCACTGAAATATTAATAAAATTTCATTTGTGTATTGAAATCGTGACATATTATATTTATTTATTATATTAAATTGAAATTGTGACATTATTTATTTAATGTTTTTTAGTGTTAAATATTATATTCTTTTTATGGTTGAGGTATTTAAAAATGCTTTATGCCCCATCATAGTCAGAACTTCACTCTGAATCTGTCGGACTGCAGCAGTGCTAAGCGGCTAAAAACGTCCTTTTACTTGTGCTGCTCCCATCCTGAAACCAGGTGTTAGCTCGCATTAACCTTTAAGGTGGAGTCCTTTTATGTGTTCTAGCTAAGCATTGTCATCCGTGTGCCTATCTCTAGGCCCTACTTATTAAAAGAACAGTCCATAATAGAGCTCCTCAGCTGTATGACCTGGAATTTACAAAGGTAAGGTAAGGTACTAATAGATAGTCAGCGATTCAGTTATTTTTTTATTCTTGATATAGACTAATTTCATATATATTTTTTTATTGATTGAACTTTTCGATTTTTTATTTTTTTATATATATTTATTATTTAGTATTATTATAAAATATTTTAGCCTTTTTATATACACAAACTAAATTTTTTATTGAATGCAATGTAAAATGCTAAAACTATAATATTTTTTATAGCAAGTAAAGGAAAACATTTCAATTATTATTTTTGTTTTTAAGTATTTTTTTAAAAATATATATAATATACATACATATAATATACATATAAATACATTTTTTCTATTTTTTTTTTTTTGATAAATGATTAAATACATTATTATTAGTATGTTATATTCATCTATATACATTTTTTTTCTTCATAATTTTTAATAATTTGTTATGTCAATAAAAGTACAAAAAATCGACATATTTACCCTTCCCAAATTTAAGAAAATTTATCCTAATTACTGCAGTAATATATTATATATACAAACATATATTTATATATATACTTTGTTTATAGAAAATGTTTTTAATTATATTTTACAGCTCTCAAAAAGGAAAATATATATTTTTTCTGAGCTGAAAGGAACTCGGAATAGCGTGTCTCATTATATTACAATACATATCAAGGATATTATGTGAAAGAATATACTCCCACTCAGCACTAGTCAGGAGGTAGTTAAATGTTGTTAAATGCTTCATGCCCCAATCGAATTTATACCCTAACAGCGACGCCCACAAATAGCTAAAATCAAAATAATGAGAAGGGCGTTTGCCTGAGAGTAGAGCGAACTGCGATCTGGGAACGGCGCACATTTTCGACTCTGGATGTTTTCTGCTTTGATGGCTGCTGCTGCTGCCGTGACTGTGTTTTTTCTTTTTTTCATCTTTCGGGAATATTTTGTTCCTTTTCTTGTGCTTTGCTGTTGGGGTTACGTGCCGGTAAAAGGCGCAACGAAGTCGTCGCCCGCTGCAGATTAAAAACAATTTCTAGCCGTCGAGCATCTCAATTTGCAGGCTTCCTATTCCAATTGGCCCACGCCCCTGCCCCTGCCCCTGCCCATGCCAATTGCTGGGCCGCAATGCACTCGACGACGAAGCCTCATAAATACCGAATTAGTTGGTAATTCTATAAGCAACACGCGCCCATTGATGGATTGGCCGGCCAGCCAGGGCCGCCCGCTCGCTCGAGTCGTGGGCGCGTGCTAGATAGATAATGTGGAGAGGGGCACGGGCGGCACGGGCGGCACGAGCGGCAAATTGTATCTGCGAGATACACGCAAGGCGAGTCGATGCGGCAGCGGCAGTGGCAGCGGCAGCGATTGCGGCCGTCGATTTGTGGCACGTGCCGCGGGCTCCGCATGCGACAATTAGCCGCAAATGGCAAATGAATTTTCACATTTAATTATCATAATTAATAGAAAAAGATGAAACGCTGAGATGGATGGAATTTTATGCCAACTAGCAAGACAACCTGAGAGAGACACACAATCAAGGATTAATATATATAAACATGTATATATCTATATATAGTCAGAGCTTCGCTTCATTAAAGGAAAGGCGTGGCAACTGCGACTGCGACTGCGACTCTTTATGATCTGAATTAATGGTTTATGATGATGATGGCCGCCGGATTCGCTGACGTTGCAAAAAAAAAAAAAAGGAAGAGAAATAAAGGAAGAGGCGACTCGCCCTGTTGTCCAGTTGAGGCTTCGAGCAGTCGCCGATCGCAGCAGATCGCACTCAATTGAAACGCGTTCCACACAACGCATGCCAAAGGGTCGCGTGCCCATGAATTGCCTTTAGATATACAGCTACTGATACTCTAGCTACTGAGGGAGTAGCTTGATTGGAAATATACAAAAATAAGCTAAGGAGTGAGGAGATTGTAGATCAGGAATATTATAGATAGAGATATATGCTATACCTAAATATACATAGAGATACAGATATATAGATATGCATATGGATATCAGATACCTCTATTTATCCCTCTATAGCTGGTATATATATTTTAGATGCAATTGCATATGATATGATATGCTGAGATACTAAAGCCTTCAGTTGAGCTTTAGGTGAATCTCTTACAGTTTCTACATTATTTACATTTGTAATTTTTTTATAGACCCTAAGGTATTCCAATTGATTCTTTACTACGGTTATGTTTAAGTGTATTCAGCTTACATTGAATTCTGTCTCATATAGTTTTAGAAAGTAGTTAAGTTAAACAAATATCAAGTAATTCGTTTTGAGCTACACAAGTTAAAATCATAATAAAACAAATAATATGTTTTCAATAAAAATATAACGATCCTAACTTTATAGAATATCTTTTGACATTACTGTTTAAATATGACTTTGTCCAAAGCGTAATCTAAATCATAAATTTTCACAATCATCACAATCTTGAGCATCTTCGTGATAAAAGACACTTAGAGCAATGATTTATGCCTGTTTGAAGAACAGAACCATATCTATAAAGCTGTTAAGAGATAAGCAGGATATTTGATATTCTAACTTGGATTTCTATATCAATAAAACTCTTGAAACTTAAGTTGGCTCTTCATTTGTAAATTATTAAAGTTTAATCATTTTCAATTTATATTGAAACTTTGTAGTTATAACAAAACAATTATACCCTGATTTCCCAATTTCAATGGGCTCAGGGTATAAAAATGCAAATTGTCTTGACAGTTTTATAGAGAAAAGTAATCATCGCACGTTTTTCCTGTTATTTTAAGGTAACCAACCTGTTGGAAAGCGCTATATTTGAGGATAATATTGCCCAATATCAATTCGGCTTTGATATTTGTGAAAAATAGAAACGCCGAAAAGACACGAATAAGTGGTGCTAGCTGTAAACGTCTTTTGTACCATAGTATATATTATATTATAGACATATACATACCATATATAGTGTAGAGTGAATATATATACACTATATATACTTTTAGTATAGACTGTACAGAAGTTACAGACTACATATGGCATACTATATTGCTGTGATAAAGTCAAAGACTATTATCCCAATAACTTGATTTGAGACGACTTCCTTTTTCTCTATTCTATCTCTATCCTCTCTTTCGTTCTCTCTTTCTTCTCTTTCTATCTCTCCCTCTGCTCCTAAACAAAGTCATCCCATGTCTTAACATTGATACTCTCTCTCAGTCAATCGTCATCTGAAATATTCCATCCACCCTAAAGAGATCAAGCCAAATGTCAGAAAAATAAAGAAAATTCCATTTTGTTTTTTTATATATATATTATTCATCTGATCATAGTTTTGTGAACTTTTTACAATTATTTTAGTTAATAATTAAAAAAAAAGAATTAACCAGTTTACTTAAATGTTAGCATATATATATATATATGAGTATATATATACATATATATATTTTCTTCAATATATGCTGCATATATATATATATTTATACATATATATATAGATATATATATTGATATAGATATATATAAGTATATATATATGTACATATATATATAGATACATATATGTATAGTTATATATATATATATAATTATATTCACTTAAATATTATCAACTAATTTTTTATGTTTTTTGTTTTTTTGTTTTTATCGACTTTGCTTAAAATTTATTTGCAAAAAAAAATTCACTTAGATTTAATTAATTTCTAGATGTTTTTTTTTTGTTGTTTCTATTTATAGCGTAATATTGTTTAAGTGTATGTGTGTGTGTGGTGTGTGTACGCATGTCCGTGTGTGTGTGTGTTTTTCAAACAAAATGGATACGCTTAGTTTTACAATTAAATTGAACTTAGAACTAAACAAAAAATTAAATTAATTATAATAAAAAAAAATGTTATATCTCATTGAACTAAATGTATATATATATATGTGTGTGTGTGTGAGTATATATACATATATATATATATATATATATATATATATATATATATATATTATATATATATATATATATATATATATATATATATATATATATATATATATATATATATATATATATATATATGTATTTTTATATGCATATGCGTGTGTGTCTGTCCTGATAAAATGTTATATATATATTATTTTATAACTTTATAAACGATATTGTTTTTTTTTCTTGTTAGCATATTTTATTATGAACATGTACACACATACATACATATATATATATATGTATATATATATATATAAATATTTAAACATCTTATTATATATACATATATATATGCACATATATATATATATTTTCTTCTTCCTTTCTTTTTTTTTTAATATTTTCAAAAGATGTTTTGACTTTAAGTTGTATATTTTTTAAATTTATTTCATTATAGTTTTGTACATTTTTAAAATTATTTTTATTTTTATAAATATTTTTTCTTGCTTCATTTTGGATTGTGGCATGTTCTTCAGTATCTTTCATACACATATATATATGCATATATATATATATATTTGCAATAAAATTCACTATATATATATATATACACATATATATTGGGACCTTATAAAGTCAGTGTTATTCCGATTTAGTCGCTTAGGTTCTAATACTTTTTTGCTTTGCTTTGAAAGTCTGAAATGTGAATTCATTTTGAAGTTGTTTTTCGATTTAAGTTTTCGCTTTTGTTTTTCTTTTCAATATAATATTCACTATATATATATATATATATGCGTTATATAAAGACGACAAAATGATGCTTTGAACTTTTTAACTTGATGTCACAATGAAATGCATTCTCAATATATTTACATATATTTTCTTTATATTTTATATATATCTTTAATCTTTTTTTTTTCGTTTTCGTTAGCTATGAAATGTGATGTTTTTTTATCATTATTATATATATTTTTAAAGAACTGTTTATCATATATATATATTCGTTAAAACTTCTATTTATGATATGAGTAGCTGGCCAAGCGGGGCGCTGAAAGAAATTTTGTACAAATCGAGTCGAGCCGAAGTCGAGTCGAAACTTATTTTAGGCAGAACTCGCCCCACTTGTTGGGCCAGCAAAATATTTCAAGAATCCTTTCGCTCCCTCTCTCTCTCCCTCTCCCTTTCTTTCTCTCTCTATATTGCATCATTTATCTCAATCTCAATTTCGATTTTTATTTTTATTTTTAGTTTAATTTTAATTTTAATTTTTACTCGCTTAAAAATTAACGCGAGTTTCAACAAATGTTTTTTTTTTGTTAAGTTTTTAAAGTTTTTTATGTTTTTTTTTTTTAATTTTTCTTTCTTATTTTTATCACTCATTTACTTCGTTGATCCTGGCGGCTTAAGCTAGTATGCATATGTACACACATATATATGTATATATATGTAGTCTATATATATATATATCGATCGTACATATATGTATTGCGTGCACACACACAGAGCAATATTTAAGTGTTAAAAAAAAAATGTATTAACTAGCAAAAAAAAAAAGAAAAAAAATATTTATATATAAATTTTTGTTAAATTTGTCGTCCTGCGCCAGCCGCGGGGGAGTGCAGCGCCCCTTGCTGGAGACTTGGCTGGGCGGGGACTGGGGGATATGTATCTGAGGAGTCAACTAGCCATAGCCGGCATGCTCCTGTGCCATATCCTGGTGTTGATCCTGCTGCTGCTGCTGCTGCTGCTGTTGCTGCTGTTGCTGCTGTTGCTGTTGCTGTTGCTGGTACGCCTGCAGCTGCAGCTGCGGCTGGGGCTGAGGCGAGCGTCCGCTGCTGGCGCTGCTCCCGCCGCTGCCGCCGGAGCTGCTGCAGTACTGGAACAGCAGATTCTACACCATGTTCGCGTACTTGTCCTGCGGCGACATGTAGTCGAGGCTGTTCTGGGAGAAGGCCTGCGCCGAGACGGTGCCGGTGAAGGACGGCGACGGCGACAGGCCGAAGTTGGAGGCGGTGTAGCCGGAGTGGCCCATGTTGTAGTTCACCTGGTTCTGGTTGCTGAAGTACTCCATCTGCGAGTAGTAGCTGGGCGCCTGGGCGTAGTTGTTCGGGTACTGCTGGTACTGGTTGTGCCAGAAGTTGTACGAGTCGTGGTTCGACATGTACGCCGAGTGGGCCGAGTGGTGGGCCGAGGCCGACTGCGCCGACTGGGCCGCGTGCGCCGCCGCCGCCGCCGACTGGGGCGACATCGGCGTTATGGGCGGAGAGGGCGTCGTGATGCTGCTGCTGCTGTCCATCGGCGTGATGTTGCCGCCCGGCTGCAGCAGCCGCGGATTGCTGCCCGCCGCCGTCCCGTAGATGCTGTGGTGGTGGTGCGCGCCCGCCCCGATGTCGCCGCCCGCGTCCTTCAGCGTGTCGTACGGCGAGCGCAGCGCATCGCCCGACACACCTACACCGCCCACGCCTCCGACGCCCACGCCGCCCACGCCGACGCCCGACCCATTGCCGCCCACGCCGCCGCTGCCGTAGCCGCCGCCCAGGTGCTCCTTCTTGCACACAATGCTCACCGGGCTGACCGACGTGGCCGGCGTGGGCAGCAGCGGCGAGGAGTTCTGGTGCGCCGCGGTCACGTTCAGCGCCGCCGCCGCGGCCGCTGCCGAGAGGTGCGCGTGCGAGTTGCCTGCGCCGCCGCCCCCGCCGCCTCCACCGCCGCCGCCACCGCCGCCGCCGTGGCTGCCGCCGCTGCTGCTGCTGGGCGTGGAGCCGCCGCCGCCGTTGTTGTTATTGTTGTTGTTGTTGTTGGCGCCGCCGGCGCCCGCGTTGAGGAAGGAACTGTGATGTGACTTGATGGACTGCGCCGCCGCGACGGCCGCAGCGCTGACGGCGGCCGCCGCCGAGCTGCTCGCGTTGCCGCTGGCGTTGCTCGAGCTGCTCTGGCCCGATCCGCTCTGTTTGTGGTTCGATTTGTTGCCGCTGTTGTTGCTGTTGTTGTTGTTGCTGCTGGAGCTGTTGTTGTTGCTGCTGCTGTTGTTGTTATTGTTGCTGTTGCTGTTGTTGCGGCCGCCGTTGCCGGAGCTGCTGCAGCTGCCGCTGCCGCTGCCGTTCTTGGAGCTGCTCAAACTGTTCGACTGCTGCTGCTGCTGCAGCTGCTGGCGGCACTTGGCGCGTCGATTCTTGAACCACACCTGCGCGGAGGAGAAGAAAAATAGGGGAGCATTAATAAACTGGAAAGCTCCATCAATGTATGTGGAGGACTAAGGAGAGGACTCTCTGTATGGACATGAAGTACTTGTAGCCTAAAGATATTACGATATTCGTTACGATGGTTGCTAATTTTAAAGACTTTCCATACAATTTCTTGCACTTTTACGATATTCCTTACGATATTCGTTACGGTATTCGTTACGATAATCGTTACGGTATTCGTTAGGATATTTGGTAATTTTTATAGACCTTACATACAACTTATAACGCCTCTACAATATTCCTTACGGTATTCAATTTGATATTTGTTACGATATTTATAACAATATTCATTACTATATTCGTAACAATTGTCGCTAATTTTATAGACCTTCCTTTCAATTACGATATTCCTTACGATATTCGTTACTATATTCGTTAGAATATTTGCTAGTTTTATAGACTTTTCAATCAATGTCTAACTTCTTTACGATATTCGTTACGATATTCATTACTATATTCGTAACGATAGATGCTAATTTTCGTTACGCTATTCGTTACGATATTCTATAGGATATTTGCTTATTTTGACTTTTCATTCAATGTTTGACATCTTTACGATATTCGTTACGATATTCATTTAATTCATATTCGCTACGAAATTCATTAAAATTTTGATTATAATATTTTCTAGATCTTCCATTCAATTTACAACTCCTTTACGATATTCCTTACGATATTTGCTCATTTTATAGACATTCCATTCAATGTTTAACTTCTTTGCTATATTCATTACGATATACGATACGATATCCATTACAATATTCATTACGATATTCGCAAAGATTTTCGTTTCGAAATTCATTAAAATTTTGATTCTAATATTTTTTAGATCTTCCATTCAATTTACAACTCCTTTACGATATTCGCTAATTTTCTAGACTTTCCATTTAGCTTTAAGCATAATGGCATTAGGAATCGATAGCTCAAGTGGCAAACTGTCACGTGTTGGACGACAAGTATTTGTTTAGTCAAGTGTGGGCCTGTGGGCGCATGGGCGTGGCGTGCGTGTGTGTGTGTGTGTTTGCCAGCGGCTGCAATTTTCCCACATCAATTAGTTTGCCGGGCTGACAATGAATAAATTATGCGAGCGAGTTCGAGTGGGGCGTGGCGGGCGCTCGACCCACAACTCAAAACAACAAGTGCAAAAAGTCACGCGCTGCGCCGTCGCCGCTGGCCGAAAAAAAAAAAAAGACGAGAGAAGTTAAATAGGAAGAAGTTACATCAACAGCCGACGGCGGCAACGACGACGAGTTGCTCGAGCTCGAGAGTCCGAGAATTGACTCGATTAGGTTTGCGCCCCGCCTCGGCCTCCGGAAGCTCGACCACATGCCGCAGCCCGCAGGCGGGAGGAAGACAACAATAAACAGCCCATAAAGCGGCACAGTCGAGCGCAAGGAATTCACTTAGCCTTGTTTGTTATGCTTAAGGGGCTGCAAACAATCCGCTAAGTGCAGGCGGCACGGCCCAAGTACCCGGCACAGCCCGAGCCCGAGCCCAACCCCAAGCCCAATCCCGGCTGTGAGCCCACGCAGCCAAATGTTGTTTCAGTGATTTGTTATTTGGGGTTGCTTGGTGTTGCCTGCTAATGGCTTGTGCCTTGGTAAACAGCAGAATTTATTACCGTGCCGACATAACCACGCCCGCCCTCCGCCGCCCTCACCCGCCCAGCTCTTGATGGCATATTTCCCAAAGTTAACACTTGCCACGCGGCGGCTGTGGCCACTCGAGCGTTTCATTGCAGTCCTAACGCAACATGGCATGGGCGCCCTTTGCGAGCGCGTTGCGCTGATTCCGCTCGAGGCGAAGGCGGAGGCGGAGGCGGGGTGGGCGTGGGCTACGCACTTGACGAAAAAAGAGCATTAAACAAGGCGTATCAAATTTCATTATTTGTCAGCACCACACAGCACATCTGCCCCCCTCTCTCCCCCTCTCTCTCTCGTTTGCCCCCCTTCGGGTTGCTCTCAAATTCAATTTCAATTTCCAATTGAATTTTGCATTTTGGAAAATCTACTTTGTGCCTTGACTTTGACGTCGATGCGATTTTTTCCTCTCCACTTTATTATTTATGTTTTCGCTTTTGAAATCGTTTAATGAGCTGCACAAATTTCGTAATATTCGTCTTTTTCTAGGGCCTGGGCATTTTTGCTAGTTTTAGCAGAAAATTTCTGCTGAACGTCGAGTAAAATGTGAAAAATCACATAAAAACGAAATTCGGCAAAAAAAATCATCTTTAAATGCAAAAGATTCGATTGTGTCCCTAATGAACTTTGGCCAACATCAAAGCGATGCTCTCTCTTTCTCTCTTTTAGTCGCTCTCTCTCTCTCTCTCTGTTTCTTTTTCTGTAGCTCAGTCTATAATTATAATGTTAATGAAGTTGATTTTAATAGCTTGATTTTCATTGATGTCAAACTCAGCGAATCTCATGACAAACGGCTGCCCCCTGAATAGCGTCAATTGAGACTCGTTCGAGCGGATAATGCGACAGTTGATAGACCAAAGATTTGATTCGCATAGCGGAGAAAGCAGAGCTAGCAACAGAGCGCTAAATAGATACTGATAGATGTGGATGTGCATGTGGATAACGAAATGGATATAGATTAAGATATGGATATGGATATGGATAAAGATATAAGAGTAAATGTGGATAAGAATGTGGATATGGATAGGAATATGAATATGGATAACTCCGTGCTATGAATAAGCTTATGGAAGATAGAGATACAGATTAAGATATGGATATGGATAAAGATATAAGAGTATAGAGTTCATAGTGTGGATAGAGTTATTGACATGGATATGGCTTAGAGTATGGATAAGAAAATTGATAATGATGAGGAAATGGATATAAATATTCATATATATAGATTGACATATATGTAAATATAGATAGGGATATGGATATGGATATGGAAATGGGTGCGGATAATACAGATAATTCAGAGTACATACAATATGGATATGGATATGAATATATATAAATAAAAAGAGATATGGATAATGATATGGATATAGATACAGATGTGGATATGGATTTGAATATAGGCATCGAAATGCATATACATAAATAGATATAGATTTGGATATAGGTATGGATATGGATGAGAGCATGGATACAGATATCGATATGTATATTAATATAGAAATAGGAGTAGATAAAGATATGGATATGGATTGGATAGGGATATAGATATGGATATGGATATGAATATGGAAAAGGATATGAAAATGGATATGAAAATGGAATACGGATAATGATATGGATATGGAAATAGAAATGGAAACCGATTCAGATATAGATATATAGATATATGGACATCAATATCGTACAGATATAATACATATATGGATGTAGATAAAAATATAGAAATAGAAATAGATTTTATTAGGGATATGAGTATGGATAAAGGTAAGGACATATAAATAGGTATACATTTATTGATAAAAGCTTGGATATGAATATGGATATGCATATCAATATGAAAATGCATATGGATAAAGATATACGAGGAGATATGATTGTGGATAAGAATATGTAATGCACACACATATGGAGATAGGTACATTGCGATCTTCTGGTCTTGTGGATAATTCGATTTCGTCGTGGCCCATAATGAGGCGCACTTGAGGTGGGCAGAGTGAAGCACTTTCTGCCTTTGGCATTAATCAATGCGAAATTATGCGCGACTTTGCATAATAAACAAATCAATGCGCATTCGTTAAATTCAATTCAGATGGATTTTTTGATTTAAAAATGTTTTTTTTTTTTTTTTTTGTATTCGTATTTGTATGTGTCGTGTGTCCTTTAGATGGGAATCTAAAAAGGAATTCGAGTGTGTATTATGTGGCACTGGGCGCATTGAAAAGCGACTGGAAATGTTAATCCGCAATGGGAAAATTAATTTTATAAAACAGCTGTGTGTTACACACACACACACACACTCACAGAGAGAGAGTGGAGTGAAACTTTTCGTCCTGTGCCACATCCTGGGCCCGTTGCATTGCGCTATCATGCGGCAGAGGCAGCGGCAGCGGCAGTGACAACGAGACAAATCCTTTTACAACAGCGAACGGCAGCAGGGGGAAAATGGGAAAATGCCAAGCAAAGAGTTGCTGCGAGTTATGCTTGGGATCGGCCACAATTTTGACTATTGCTGCTGCGTAATCCCTCTCCCCCCTCCTCTCTCGCCTAGGTGCCTGGATCAACTAAAATGGCTGCCTTTTGTTGCTGCTGCTGCTGTCGACGAGCCACCGCGAAACTTGGTCGGCTGCTGCTGCTGCTGCTGCTTCAACCCCCGACGGCGAAAAATCGAACAGCTGAATCCGGAGGTGACAATGGCCCGGCCAGTCCGCTGGGTGGCGCGCGGAGGGTCGCTGGCCGTGATTTATGACTGCGATGGCAGCCCTCACGCCGCCCGGCCGCCCGTCCGCGCGGCGAATGAAAACATTAGGGCGTAAATGTTTGCTCTGTTCTGGTGCAGATAAGCTGCGTAAAATTATTACGTTATTTGTATTGGCTGCAATCAGCAGCCGCCCAACGCCCACCGGCCAACCCCCCTCCCCCTCCACCGAACAGCGCCATAAAGATGCCTATCATTCAATTAATATTTGGCCGGGCCTAGCCGGGCCGGGCCGGGCCAAGCGACGCAGTCGTTAATTTTTGCCATTTGTGAAAAATGATTATTTATGTGCGCCTGTGGTAGGTGGAGCCATGTGGGGCCACGAGCCACGCCGCACCGCTGCCAACTAGTTTTGCCGCCGCGCCCTGCCTGCTAATTGAGTTGCTTGGCTTCCCTCCGGGGCTGCCAGACGGTTGCATGCAACACTCGATGTGGCTGCCGCTGGCTTTTTTTCAGCTTCTTCTTCTCTTTCTTTTTTTTTTTTGGTGGCTTTTACGGCTTTTTTTCTAGCTGGCGCTGTAATTCAATATGTGCCACGTTTGTAGGTGTCGGCACAGTGGGGCAAAACCAGAACGAAACTGAAGTGCATACAAGTTATATAGTTGGTATATATATATATATAACCATCTCAATCAGTCTTGACTTGATTTGTATATTCAATAAACTCAAAGGACATGCACTCATTCAATATATATATCCTATACGAAGCGAATCACGGTGCCAGCATTGACGGCGCCTCAGACTAGTTGCAGTAACGGGATGCCTTACAATGCAGCAGGCAAAAACAAAGCGAAGAAGAAATAAAAAACAAAGGTGGAAAATTGTCAATGCACTTTTCCAATGCCGCCCACTCGCTCCCCGACCCATTCCCAGCCCCAGTGTCCATTTCAAAAATCAATTGTGTATGAAACGTAACAGCAAATGTGTAAAATCAAATGGAATATCCATTCCATTTGGCTCAGCCTGTCGCAGGGACAAGCGGTCTGTCGGACGGACAATCGGACCGTCGGACGTAAGGCTAGTGTCCTGCCTGCGCCGTGTTGCGTGTCGTTTTTCACTTGCCGCCGGCCACTGCAGGGGCTTCGCCCTGGGACAATGACCGGGCCAGAGCCGAGCCCCGCTCACGTCCTTGCGCTGCAGGCCGCAAGGCGGAATGCAAACAAATCAATGAACATGTCAACATGCGGCTGTGTTTGCTCTAGGCATTAGGTGACAATTCTATGCCAAATGATCCTCGATCAAATCCGAATGTCGATCGACGACGACTGCCTTGGCCCGGCCATTTGGCAGTTGGGCCGACGGCGCTAGCTGCTTGTTTGCTTAGGCCGCAGTCGTCGGCTGTCAACACAGGCGGCGCAGCACCTAAGCAAACAGCCAAAGGATCTTGGCGCAAATTGAGTTGCCGCTGTCGGCTGCTGGCCGGGCCAAGCGAATGAGGCAAAAAATTAGCGCAAATTATGCGCTGCTAATGCGCAAAGTAAACTCAAATAACGCAGCGTCCCATGTCCTGTGTGTCCCGTGTCCCGTGTCCTGTGTCCTCTGTTTGGCCAACCCTCCGCGTGATGCGCAGCAAATGCCTTGTGCAAATATAAAAAAGTCGACACTCATCGTTCATCTTTCCGCCTCTTTTTTCGCTCACATTTGACATTAAAAATATGCCATGTCTCTCTAGTCTCTATCTCTCTCTCTTCCTCTCTTTCGCCCTCTCTCTCTTTGTCCTTCCCACTCACATTTGAAATTTCTATTTGCATAGCGATTTTCCTTAGGAAAATCTATGCATTTGCAACGCACACGCGCTCCCATATGCCACACCAGTTATACACCAACACACCAACACACACCAACACACACCAACACACACACCAACACCAACACACACACATGGCAAATGGGGCAATCTGTTGGCTGTTTGTAATTTGTTTGTTTTATGGATTTGGCAACTTTGATTTTCGAGGGCGTCTTTCGGCTCGACATATGCTTAATTAAACAATTGCCACTGAGTCTACGCAGTGCAAACACGACTTAAACCAGATAAATACACACACACACACACATGCATACACACACACTCGCTCGCTGGGCAAAAGGGAGCTTTGACACACACACGTTTCAAGGCGTTGAGCCACACGAAATCAAAGTCAATCTCCACTGGCAGACATCAATCCGAACGGGTCAGAGAATTGACTTGTTTTTATTGAGTTAACTGAAGCTCAAATGCGTCTAAATACTTGTTCGAGCGAAGCTTAAAGGGCTAAGATCTAAGCCAGAAGCTACGGAAGTCAAAGGAAATATTAAGATATTTGCAATTCACTTTTAATCTCAGTGTAAGGCAGTTATTGTAACATGAGTATATATTATATAGTACTTATAGATTATATATACTAAGAATATCCCATGTAATTATGTACAAAAAATTTGTTGAAATGCAATTTTATGTGCAGAAAAATTTAAATGAAATAGTGAGTTTACGCTTGATTTAATATCAAGATCAACTATATATTATTTATATATATTATGTTTTTGATTCTGTAAATCAAATATATTATAAAATAAAAAATATATAAATGAAATAATGAATTTATCTTTGATTTAATAAATAAATCAAATATATATTATATTATTAATTATATTAATCAAATATATAATACAACCTTGATTATATAAATCAAATATATGTATCATTCACCTAGAGAAACTCAAGTTTCAAGTTTATAAAACGGCTACAAATTGTTGACAGGAGATTGAAAATGTAAGCTAAAGGCAATAGAGCAAAGCCAAGTTGAATTTCTAGATTCGTCTAACATAAATAATTTTAAACTGATCTCAAACAAAACTTCTCGAACTAAAATGTAATAATTTTATGAATTTTTTATCTTTAGAAACAATAAAGTTTCTGAAGAGCCAAAATCGGTTGACATTGGAGTAAATGTCAGCTAAAGGCAACAGAGCAAAGTTAATTTTTACTCGAATTCCATTCAATTTACTAATATAATTTTCAACAGATTTCAAAAATGGTGTTCATAAAAATAGTAGTGATTCAGTGATTTTTTTTGTGGAACTAAATTTAGATTTATCTTTTAGATTCTTTTTATAAACTATTAATCTATGTTTGCAATGAATATTAGTTTCAACATATATTGTTTTTGTAGTAGAAAACTAGTGCTTTTATTTGTAGTTTGCAATGAATATTAAGTTCAATATATATTGTTATTCATTTTGTTGCTCTAAAACTGATTTCTAATCATCTCTACACTGTGATGTTCATAAAAATAATAGTGCGACTGAGCTCTTGTTGGACAACAAAATTGAATTTAGCACTCAACATGTTTTTTTTAAGACAATTTCAAACTAATCTCAAGCTTAATATATAAATTGCTATTGATTTAGTTTTATTTGTGATTATAATTTTAAGACATGTGTAAGTCGGGGCTTGGGCAAAATTCTCTCTCTATTCTCAAAATTTAATTGTTAAAAAAAATAGTAGTGACGGCTAATAAGCGAAAAATATTATTTAACATTAGGCTGATCTCATATACTATGTATGTTTGACACATGTTTTTTTGGTCTATCAGTCAGTCATTCAAGCAAGATTAAATATAATATTTAATTACTCAGCTTGACTGTATTAATTATATAATAATAACTATTTATTATTTATTATTATATAATTAAAATAATATTTTTTTGTTTTTTTATTGTTATATTAAAACAGTCAAGCTGAGTTGTTCACAAAAATAGTAGTGCCTAGTAAAAGAGGGAAATAAATCTATTATAAATCTATATGCATATTTTTGGGTCTGTATATGTTCCACAAAATCTCCTACTTGAGCTATGGATTTCAAATCTAGAGATCTACAAAAGAAATGCAATGTTTGAGCTCAACTTAAACAAACTAAGCTCAGCTGACTTAAACTTTTTTCAGACATATATCACCGCATGGATCTCTATCAGGTTTTTCTTTGGCATCTAGTGGAGCTGTGGCTTACCTGTACTCTGGATTCGGGCAAATTGATCTTGAGTGCGACCTCCTCGCGCATGAATATATCCGGGTAGCGTGTCTTGCCGAAGAGCGCCTCCAAAACGTCGAGCTGGGCCCGTGTGAATGTTGTTCGCTCGCGACGCTGTTTTCTCGTGTTGACGCCTGCAAAATGTTGTTTACAAAGCGAAGAAGAAAAGGACAAAAAGAAGAAAAAACAAAATTAAATTAGCTACCAGTTTGGAGAGCCAGCAAGTGCCTAATCAAATGTGCTGAAAGTTGTTTTCGGGTGGAGTTTTGCAGTTGGCTCGCGGCTGGGCCACATTGCGCATACGCCGCGTGGGCTAGCTTTAATTAACATACACACACACACACACACACACAGGCAAGATGCTTTTCCCAGTATTATTCGCCCATTTTTTTTCTTTCTTGTGCTGCTGCAAACCGTTATTCTGAGCAACCCCCGGTCGAAATGCCACCCCTAAAAAGCATGAACCAACCCCGCGCAGCAGCGGGCCAAAAACTTCTTTTGTGTGTGAGTATATAATGTATTTGATACATATGTAGTGCGTATATAAAGGCATGTATGTGTGTGTGTGTGTGTGCTAAGCCGCGGCATTGTTTGTTTTTGCCGGGGCAGCCGTTGTCAGTGCGTGTCTGCTGCCTTTGTCCCTGCCCCTGCTGCTGCTGCTGCTGTCCCAAATATTCAGCGTGAGCACCCCTTTTTGTTGCCGAAATGCCTTTCGAATGCGTCGCACCCCAACCCTCCTGCCACTACCCTGTGATCTCGCTCTCGCTCGACTCGCTCTATGCCCATCTCTGTTTGGCTCTATCAAAAATTAATGAGTTAGTCATTTTGGTCATGAATTTTTAAATTGAATAAAAAACTTCACCTCAGTTGGCTCGCGCGTTGTCGTTGTCGTTGTCGTTGCCTTTGCAGCTGCCGCTTTTCGTTGTTGCCTTTGCTGCTTCTACTTTTTTATATATTTTTTTTGACTGCTTTCAAAATGGTCGCCTGAGCAGTTGTTGTTGTTGTTGCCTTAAAGCAAAATTAATTGCAATTTGTAGTTTGCCTTTTTGCGTGGCACTCGGCAACAGCGAACAACGCGTTTTATTTTATTTTTATTTTTATATATTTTTTATTTATTTTAAATATATTTTTTTATTTATTTACGCATTGCCCAAAGCCTTGGCAGCCAACCTATAAGACTTGCTTAATTAACTGCACCTACATATAGATAGATATTTTTTGCGCCTTTTTGACATTTTTTGTCAGTTTTTATTCCACTTTTTTATAGATCTGAATAGCTCTGATCGCGCATATCTCGAGTAATTAAGGCGTTATTATTTGTTCAATTGCATTTTTAATTAACTTTTCAGCCAATTTAACGAATTTAAATAGCTTTTTTACTCTAAGGCTGAAATAACGCCTATTGCGTTCTATTCAAGCCGAGTTCCGGCTCGTTTATATTTATAATTTGTATGTAGATTAATATATATGAAATGAAATATTCATAATATTGTTATTCGTCAAGTTTTTGTGGGGGTTTCCTTATTATATAAACTCTTCATGAGCTGACATTTTACTGATCTATACAAAGTTTTCACTGCTAACTGACTGAACTTCTTCGATTATGTAGATAATTACCGCACTGGAGACCATCCATTCTGGGCCACTTGGGCTTACATAACCTGACAATATCTTCAATCGACAGATTCTGCTATAACTGGGCTTATTACAAGCTCGAAAATCAAAATTGATTAAATGCGATTGTTTGTCTCGTATTATGTATTGCTGTATTTCTTGCTGTCTTTCTGCTTTCTGCTCTGTATGTGATTTCTCTTCGCTTCGCCTATCTGCTCTCGGCTTTTTCTTCGTTTTTTTTGGCATTTTGTAGCATTTTTGTCAGTTTTTTGTCATTTGCAGCGTCACCGAGACGCGAGACAAATAACTGGAACCTGACAAAAAGCTCAACTCACGCGTTCCCAAGCGCTGCGACGGCCACTTCGGCTTCGGCTCATTATTCATTTTGACAATTCCGCTGATAATGATGCAATCGATGCGAAACGGCATTGAAAAGCATTTTGTCCCCGATCGTCCGATGTCCCCGATAGCCCACTATATATATATGCATATATCTCTATATATTTTCCCTGCATTGTCCCCAATCTCTCGCGCTCTCGCTCGCATGCAAATTGAGTTATCAGCCCGGCCACATGCACATCTCATTTATCATTCGAGTGGGGCTCCCCAGGCTCCAGCTTTCAGCACATTTTCTTGTTTCTGTTTTCGTTGTTACCAAAATTGCGATATTTACCCCACATACCTTGGGAGAACCCAACAGCCTCCAGTCCGTGTGGCAGGCCGAAGGGACCCAAAGATGGCATCGGCATGCCCGGCGGCAGCGGTCCGTGCGGCACCGAGTGGTGCGGATGTGGCCCGCCGTAGCTGTGCGGATGCGGGCCCAGATCCCCCGACTTGAGAAAGCCCGCCGCCATCAAGGCTTCCGTTGAGTGCAGCGCCACGTTGATGCTGTTTATGGTGTAACCGGTGATCCCTCAATTGGCCAAATAACCGACGCTCTCTCGCTGTTGCCCGACGAACTGGGGGCGTGGCTGTTGCCAAAGCGCCGCTAAGGCAGCTAAATGGCGTCTGTCTGCAAGCAGAGAGAAGGAATGAGAAATTTTTAGAGATTTATTTGTGAGTGAGTAAAGGAGGAAAAACATAAATTTTTTTAGAGAAAGGTCTTATGATTAATATATATGATTATATGGCCAAGATATGCTTCCTTTTTGAGTGCTATATCATGGGAATAATCGATTATAATATTTCTAAGTTTATTGAATATTAACTATTTTATTTTATATAGCTTAAGTTTCTTTTTGCTTGAATAAAATATGAAGGAAGGAAGGAAAAGCTAACTTTTTTTGGGAGTAATGGTTTATGATGACTTCTTTATATTATGAGTTGAGTGCTATATCATGGAAATGCTAGAATATATTTTCTAAATATTTATTTTCTGTTTATCTAGTTTAGTTTAAATATAAGAGCTAAGACATGTTTCCTTATTGCTTGAATAATATATGGAAGAAGGAAGGAAGAAAAGTTAACCTTCTACCAAGAGAACGGGCTCACATTGACTTAAATAAATAAATATTATAGGTTGATTATATAGTTAAAACATTTTTAATTTTTAAGTGCTATATCATGGTAATAATCGAATATCATATTTCTAAATTTTTTTAGCTATTTTAGCTTTAAATTTTAAGTTTCCTCTTGTTCGAATAAAATATGAAGGAAGAAAGGAAGGAAATGTTAACATTTTTTAGAGTATGGGTTTATAAAGCCTTATACATATTATGAGCTGATTATATAGCTAAGATATGATTCGCTTATGAGTGGTATATCTTGACAAAGCTGGAATATAATTTTTGAATATTTATTTTCTATTTATCTATTTCAGTTTAAATAGCTAAGATATGTTTTCTTATTGCTTGAATAAAATATGAAGGAAGGAAAAGTAAACCTTTTTTAGTGTATCAGCTTATAATGAACTATATATTATGAATTGATTATATAGCTAAGATTGTTTCCTTTTTGAGTGTTATATCTTGAAAATTCTCGATTATACTTTTTATAAATTCGTTGACTATTTATCTATTTAAATTTTTATAGCTAAGAAAGGTTTCCTAATCGCTTAAATAAAATGTGATGAAAGGAAAAGTTCATCTTTTTTTAGAGTAAGGGTCTATAATGATTTATTTATATTATGAGTTGATTATATAGCTCAAATATGCTTCGCTTTTGAGTGCTAGATCTTAGTTATGCTGAAATAAAATACTTTAAAATATATATTTTTTTTTTCATTTATCTACTTCAGTTTATGTTTGTATATAATATTTATAAATCTATTTATTATTGATGCTCTCAGCTCTCTCGGCTAACTTCCCATATATATGTATATATATACTTTCTATTCACTCTCGCATCGCTTAATGTTCTCTGCCATGTTTGGCATCTTCGGTGCGGGTCCTTCAGGCTCAACTCAATATCAATTTGGGCCAGATGTGTTATTAATTTGCGTGTGCGCGTGAGCATGTAATTTGCCAGCGTTGTTGGGGTTCAGCACACACACACACACACACACACACACACACATATGTAGATATATATCTATATCTGTATATGTAGGGATTCTGGCTCGAGTGGCTGCTGCAATGTTGTATTTGCGGCTTTGGGTTTTGGCTTTGCCGGTTTCCATTTCGCCTGCATTCGGATGCATTGAGCCATGAAAACGACATGACAAAACAAAACAAATTTGTTGTGCGCTCGGTGCAGGCTACTTTACCCTACATACACACACACACACATACATATATATGTGTTGGGTATATGTGACAAATAGCTGGCTGCATTTTCCAATTTCAAAACAATGAGAGACCTCCGAGGTGTCCGTGCTAATCCCGCAATTTCACTGCCTCTCGCCGCCCGCCATCCTCGACGTCGTCGTCGTCGTCGTCGTCGTCTCATTTGCACTGGGCTTAGATATTGCTAATTTGTATTTTTCGCACGAAACCACCGAAAACGGAGAGAAAGAACGACAAAAAGTGGGACAAAAGAGTTTCGAGCCGTCGCTCGGCATATGAGCATTAAGCCCGGTTCGGCTAGAGGTGAAGGCCGAGCTTGGTCCGGCCTAATCTTAATGCCCAATCCATTGTCCCATCATGCCCAGTGCATGTGCATGCGAGTGCATATGCATGCGTGTGTGTGTGTGCATGTGTGTGTGTGTGTGCACATCCCATTTCGTCCTTTTAGTAAGTGTCTTGCCTAATCCAGCGGCTAAGCACAGATCAAAGATCTTTAAACCGCAAGACTGCCCAAAAACTAAGTCTAGGCGGTTCCCGTTCCCATTCCCGGTCCCGATCCCGTTCACCTTCCCCTTGCCGCTCACAAAAGGCGTTATTACACAGTTGGGTAATCTTGCGATAGCAAAGGCTGAGCAAGCATTCCCGAGCCAGCTCAGGCCACAGGATTTACCGAGCAAACATACAACATTTGGGCTAAGCTCAAGACTAAGCAAACTTTTGTCAATTTGCTGCTTGGGCCTTATCGTAGAACAGGTCTATTCCAAACTAATGCGGAACTGTTGAAGTTCTTTTGGCAATAGAAACTATAGAACTCGAGATATGTAATAACAATCAAGGACTTTGGTTGAGAGAACTGTTGATATGGCATCATGGAATGCTGATTATCATCCGTCTAATGACAGTGATCATAATACTATTTATGGGAAATTAACAAATCTATATGGTAGAGGGGACAAATCCTAACTTCTGATAATTTTTTTTTATATATTCATATTTTTACATAGTGCAATATTGTCTTACTTTTGTACTTTCTTACTATCTTACTCATATATTGTTATACGGCTTTTACAGCTGTACTGTTATACGGCTTATACTGTAATACTTTTCATGACCTTTACTGTTACGCTGTTTTATGGCTTATACTGCTATACCATTATACTGATAAACTAATATCTTGTTTATCTGTCATACTGTTTATACTCCTATACTGCTCTCCTGTTATACTACTATGCTGTTATACTGTTATACCGGCAACTGCTTATACTGTCATACTATTTGTATTCCTACACTGCTCTGCCGTTATACTGGTATGCTGTAATGCTGTTATAATGTCATACTATTATACTATCATACTATTATATTATCATACTGTTTACACTGTCATACTATTTATATTCTGATCTACTGTTATACTGTTTTGCTGGTTTACTGTTTTATTAATATACTGTTATACTTCTATACTGCTATACTGTCATATTGTCACACCTTCATACTGTTATACTGCTATTAAACTTGTATACCACTAAACTCTTATACTGCTAAACTGTTATACTACTAAACTGTTATACTACCAAACTGCTATACTTTTCTACCACATCTATTCGCTCTATGGCTTGTCAGGCAGGTGGGCTTGGGGCCAGCTGTAGCTCCGACTGCGACTGTGACTATGACCGTGCCTGCGGCTGTATCTTTTTTCGGTCTCTGATTTGCTCTTTTGCCAAATGTGGCACATGGGAAGAAAAACAACAAGAACAACGACGACGACGACTACGACGAAAAAAAAAAACGACTAAAAACTAAAAACAAAATCACAACAATATAAAGAGCTACGTGATTTTCTTGACATTCGGCGCTGCTGATTATGAAAAATCATGGCAAAAACGAGAGAAGCCGAAGAAGAGGCGGGCGGCAAAGGCCCCGCTGGCCTTTGTGAGTGCGCGCCTCGGGGACTCGAGGCGGGGGTCGCCCGGCGCGTCGCATGGGCCCGAAATCATTTCGGCTCGACATATATCACGTACACGCACTTTCATTACGAATTCAGCCGCTCTCCGGCTGCTGACAATCTGCATTTTCACTTTCAGTTTCCGGGCGTAGAGCATGTACACATACATATGTGTCTCTTCCCATTGACTTCAAATCAAAGATTCGGTTCCAACTCACTCGATCGGGCTTTACCTTTCCAATTTGGCGGCTATCCTGTTGCGAGTGTGCGAGTGTGTGTGTGTGTGTGTTATTCTTGTAATGCATATGTTGTGTCCCGCCCGCCTCTTGCTCGTAATTACGGTCAAAATAATATTTTCAAACCACTGATAAGTGGCGGACAGCGCGGCGATCCGAAGGTAAACAGCCTTAGGAAAATAAACAAATCGAACGCTACCGAATCTCTCAGCTGATTGACTGACTGACTGACTGACTGAGTGACTGATTGAGTGAGTGACTGCCCAGCTGAGCATTGGACAATTGTGGAGCAGCGCCCGCACTTTAAGCTGGACAACGCTAGCACTACCGAAACGGTAGCCCTAGAAGATCACTGGCTCTACCTCTCTCTCTCGCCCCTCTGTCGCGCTCTATGTTTTTCTGATGGTACCCTGGGAAAGTGTGTAATGTTGTGATCGCTGCGACGACGGCTACTGTTAATTTGTGCCATGGGAATATTTTTTTTGTTCGGTTGTCTTCGATCATTTGGGGTTTTCTTTTTCTATTTCTGTTTTTGGCAAGTTTTGGTTTGGTTTTGTTTTGGCCAGCTGTGATTAATGGTTCGCCTTAGCAGTGACCATCATTGGGTTTAGAAAGCGAAAGATGGGCAAAAAGCGTGGACTCTGTGCAAGTTCAAAGTCTACATCTATGCGAGTTGCGAGTTGCCACTTGCCACTTGACAGGCAACATTATTGTGCAACACGGCCTGGCCGGAGCGAGTGCAGCGAGCTGTCACAGGCGCTCAGCTGTCACTGGTGCCGCGGCGGCTATTAGCGGCCTTAACAAGCTCTATAACAACTTAATGTGTCCAGCCGCGTTTGCGTTTGCCTTTGCCACACTGCACTACACAGCGGGCAACAAGTGGCCCGGCCTAAGTCCGAGCGACTCTTTTATGCATTTCGCTGCTGCTGCAACTTTCTATCCCAAAGTGTGAATAACGCTAATGCCCGGGGCCAACGTTTCTCAGGCTCATTTGCATGGCCAGCAGCTACTGGAATCTGGTTGGCTTCGACTCCAACTGCAACTGCGACTGGCCTAGCATAATAAGCTGTCTGTCGAAAATAATGCAACTTAATAAACGCAACAAAGAACGTCCCGACAGGCAACTTGCAACGGCAGCTCCCAGTCAGAGTCGAGTCCAGCTCAACTGGTAGCTGCACAGTTGTGTGTTTCGTGTGCCATTTCTACGCAAATGCATTTTGACATTTAAATTTGCAATTTTCGCATAAAATTATATTTATTTTTCAGCAGCAACGGCAACAGCAGCAGCAGCAACTGTTGCTGCCGTCATACAATTCCAGCTACTGACTGACACGCTGACGTTGACGTCCGCTGAAGTTTAATTAACAAACGTGCCAAATAATTGAAAAAGTGTGAAGATTTGACAAGTTTAATACGCATTCAAAATGCGCGCATGGCCTAGAAACCGCCAGCAGCAGCAGCAGCAGCAACTGCGGCAACAACTCTGGCGACAACTTGGCTTTTTAATTAGTTTTCATATTTCGCATTTTGTTAATCATATGCATTACACATTTAATTAAATTGACACTTGAGCACGCAGCAGCGAGTCGCAAGGAGATGCAGATATATATATAAATATATATGCATATATATATAATATATATCTATTTATAATACTTGGAGTTAATAGACGTACAGTTAGCATTTTAATCACAAATTGGCCAATGATAGATTGCTCAACAGTTAAGTGAAAACAAGTTACACACACACACACTCGCACACACGCACACACACAATGCAAATCATGTTGTTTCAGATGCGTTGCATGTGTTAATTGGCCATCAAATTGGCGCTGCAGCTATTAAAATGATCAATTAAAGATTTGCCATGCTCAAATAGTTGAGTTAAGCGTCTGCAGTTGGAGCCGAGATCCGTGTGGCAGGAAGGAGGCCTGCGCCCACAGCAATATTATGACAACAAATCTCGATCTCTGTGTGTGTGTGTGTGTGCGTGTGTGTGAGGTAATGAATGAATGAATGTTGCCTTCGATTCGGACTTGGCTGCTACAAATGATTGCATCATAGTAAAAATAAATCAAACAAAACCAAACAGACAAATCAATAATAGAGTAAAGAGCCCTGACTGGGCACAGAGAGAGCAACAACAACAACAACAACAACAACAGCAGCAACAACAACAAAAACTTATTATTTGACGCATTGTCAATGTGATCTTGATAACTGGCCGGTTCACTCGGGCCCGGCCCGACTCTGAGTGATTTCTATTTAAATGGCTTTGTCAACGAAATTCGAGAAGCCCGAAAAAAAAAAACAAGTAAAAAGTTTTGGGTACAGCCGCGTAATGAGCAAAGAGTGAAGAGAGATAAAAATTAATAATACAAATAATTGGAAAGAAAAAAAAAACGCAATATATAAATAGACAATATATATACATATATATCGAGTCAATCGAAATGAAATGAAACCTCACTTAAGGCAAGGCGAGGCGACGCCAAGGCGTCACAAATTGACAAAGACTTGATTCCAGCTCCAGCTCCAACTCCATTGCTGATCCCACTTTCAGTGGGTAGGCGCTGTCGCTGTCGCTGTCGATGTATCTATGCTAAACAATGGGGCTGGCTGGAAGCTTTTGGCTCTGCCCCGATAAGCTATCAAAGTGTCGCGACGCGATCTTGACTTCAATTCAATTCATGAATTGAAGCGGACCAAGTAACGGATGTGGCTCCAGCCATGAATGAACCAGCCAGCGCAGAGCTCCAATTCAAATTGAAATTGGCAGCCCGAGTTCTTGTTGCTGTTGCTGCGTGGGCGTACATTGAAGCATGTTTTTTCTCTCATTCGTTTCTTAGGGCAGAATGAATCTGGCTCTGACTCTGGCTGGCTCTGCCAGCTGGCCAAAACAAATTGCCTTGCATATTAATTTGAGCGGCGGCGATGGGGAGGGGGGAGGGGGGGCAGCTATACACAATATCTATGCAAATTAATAATAATACAAAACGCTGCGATGAGCCACAGAAATATTAAAAACATATATAAATATATATATATACGCATATGTCTGTGTGGCTGCCTGCATATGCTAACAGAAAATATGCTCGATGTTTTAATTTATGACCCAGCCGCTTTGAAATTAGCTAATAAAGCGCGGCGGCTGCAACAACAACAGCAAGAACAGCCTCAGAGATATACAAAAAAAAAATAAAATAACCAAAAAAAAGAAGTCGAAGAAGCAGAAGCAGAAAAACTTATCAAAATGTGTGAATAATGTGACCCGAACGGGTCTCGCGCGTTTCTTTGGGCTCCATTGTGTGCGCTGCACAGTAGTTTTTTGGGGCTCAGGTAGCCCCAGCGCATATGAATATAGATATGCATAGTTATAGATTTAGTATGTTGCTAGTAGACAGACTGTTGCTGCTGCCGCTGCCGCTGCTGGCTGCCCTTTGCCCTCTGCCTAATTAACAAGCAGTCCGAAAACTGGGCGGCATTAATATGCCCATTAAAATTATGAAAATCCGCTTCGATTCAATGCGCTCCCATATCATATTGTATTATATTATATTATGCAGTCGACTCATCGTGGAATTTCCTGTTTGCCTGCACTAAGCTCGCCCCTAGCCCACTTTTCTCTGGACCAACTATAGACCAGAAGCCAAAGCCTACGACTCTGTTGACCAACATTCAGTGCGAGCTGTCGCTGCTATTTCTGTGAGCAGAGTTGTGGATTATAGATCTCTTAAGTTGAGACTTGAGAACTGACTGAAATATTATCTATTCTTCTATCAAATATGTATCTCAATGTGTCCAGTCTTTAATCAATCACACTACTATTTTTATGAACAGGGTAAAAGATAAGTATTATTCGCGCTCTTTAAAGTTGAGATCGGAAATCTTATGAGCTCTAGCTCGAGAACTTCAACTTTTATTGAAATACTATCGAGATATATTATTATTATATTAAATATATCAATATTTTATATAGGAATATTTATATATCTAATAAAAAACATATATAGATATCTGATTATTTCATATAAAATATATCAAATTCGATAAAGGAATATTTTTATATCTGATATAAGATATATAGATTAAGGTATGTAGACAATATTTCAATAATAGTTATAGTTCTCGAGCTAGAGCTTAAAGGATTTCCAATTCTTACAAATCAATCATTTTTGAACACATTTAGTGCTTAGTCGCAGTACTCTTTCAATTAACAAAGCTATATATAGGTTAATTGCTAAGTATTATGAACGATCTTTAAGCTTTGACTTGCTTTGGCTCTTTAGCGAGAAGTATCTATATATATTCTTATATCAAATATATATATCAAAAATATCAGCAACATTTAGTGATCCGTCGCACTACTATTTTATGAATATGATTGCAGTTCTTTTCGCCACAGGTCGAGAACTATAACTATTATTAAGCTAATTCCTTTATAAATAAATCTATATAATTTCTATTTTAAAATCACAAATCTTCTTTCTCCAATCAAGTGTACCAGACTCTTTAACAGTAACATAAAAATATGAAAAGATTTTGGAATATTCAAAACTCTAATTATTTCTTATATATTTCTATGTAATCTAGACAGTTCCAGTGCTAATACCTCAATATACCTCCTTTCTATATAAACAAGAAATACGAAAACTTCAAGCCTTCTGAGATCTATTAAGAAGAAAATTTCGAGCCGACGGCAAATGTTTCCAAACAAAATCTCGATATCTAAAAGAGTTATATCAATATCTAAGAGAACAGATCGACTAGGGAAAGGTGCTACATTGAGAAACTGAAATATGGCTCCTAATATTATATAGTCTGTATATTATATATAGTCTATTCTATCAGGGTAATCCGAGAAATACAGAGACTCTAGTTCAACTGGGTTACAATGCGTATATCATAGCTAGACGAGAGGTATAATCCGTGATAGTCGCATTGGCCGGCGTCATTTGGTTAGTTCATCGAAATATGGCTTGTTAGACATTGGTTGTTATATATATTATCATTATATATGTTTTATATCAATTGATAGATGGCTTTCGCACTCATCTGGGAACGGCACTCACCAAAAAAAAAAGCACCAAGATCGAGGAGCGTGAGCGATTCTCGATGCGGTCACTGTTCGGCGTGCGGATATTCCAAGCGGGCAAAAAAATATCGGTGATCGGATATGTTGGTATTATTATATAGATCCAATTGCTGGCGTCGATCGCTGCCTGGGCGCATGGGGTGATCGAGCCGAGTTGTTATTCAGTTATTTTCGCTTGTTGACTGTTTTCTGTTTGTTGTTTGTTGTTGTTTTAGCCAGGCTAAGGATACAAATACACTTGCTGCGGCTGACACCAAAAAAACAATGCACAATTTGTAACGAACGAATTTAGTATCTTTATGAACTTTTCTTGTTGTTTTCGTTGTCGTTGTTGTTGTTGTTGTTGTTGCTGTGGTTGTTGTCGATGTTGTTTTGTGTTTTGGATTTTGCACACGCACGATATTTAAATGTTTGTTGTTTGTTTGTTGTTCTCGCTGCGTGTGTGTGTGTTTGTGTGTGTGTGTTTGTTGGCCTTTTGCATATAGCTTTCTGCTGGCTGGCTGGCTTGTGTGTGTGTGAGTGTGTGCGTGACACGGCGCTGAATAAACGCGACGAAATATAACGGTGAACGGTAAACGATTGAACGCTGATTTGAACCAACAACAAAACGAGCGAGCGGAGCGACGAACGCACAACCCGAGCGGCACGAATGTTACTTTGGAACTGATTTTCGTCGTGACACCTTCAATGCGAGCAGCACCAGCAGAGGCAGCGCTAACAGCGCTCACAGCAGCGACCGCGGCAGCAGAAGTCGTTCGACCAGTCCAATTTGTTGTTGTTGTTGCTGACTGCGCTGCCTTTGCCTTTGCTTTTGCCGTTGCCGTTGCCTTTGCCGTTGCCGTTGCCGTTGCCTCTGCTCTCGTCGTCGTATATCGTCGTCGTCAATCGTCACAGCAGCAACAACAACAACAAGCGCTCGAGCGACTTCCTTTTTCAACGCACGCACACTCGTGCAATGAGAGCGAGAGCGAGAGCGCAATGCGTTAGCAATGGCTGACAGCGAGCGCGAGTGGCGTTCACCGTGTGTTAGAACGAGACGACAGCAGTGCTGACAGCAGCCACTGCCTGGCTGGCTGGCAGCTCGTATTTATAGACTCTGGCAGCGCCTGCACTTTTGTCTCGCTCTCACCAGCGGTGCAGCGGGGCCAGTGCGAGCAGGCGCGCTGCACTTGGCAGCTGTATTTACCTATGTGTTGTTGCTGTTTCTCTGTTTTTGCAGAACCACACCCCCAAAAACAATGAAAATTGCTGCTGTAGTCGTATGTAGTTGTTGTTGTTGTTGCTGTTGTTGTTGTTGCTGCTGCTGCTTTTGCTGGCTGTCGCTTCTTCGCACTCGGTTCAACAACCAAGCAGCAGTACGCCAACTTTGCTTTTTTATTTTTATTTTTTTTTTTTTCGTTTTTTTCTTGTTTTTGCACAAATTGTTTGATTCGCCTTAGTTGTTGCTTTTGCTGTTGTCGTTGTCGTTGTTGTTGCTGCTGCTGTATTTTGCGCGCGCAATGAAAATTTAATGAAAATGACAGCCCAAACACACGCAAAACTCAACGACTAAAGCAACGCAAAATTGTTAGTTAGCAGGAATGAAAATAAATAATAAAATAAAAAGCTTGCAGACTGCGCGGGCAGCGAGGCAGTGGACCTGGTCAGGCTGACAAACACCAACACAGCCAGCCAGAACAGAGCCCAAATTGCTATGCACAGGGAGCAACAATCACGCTGACAGAGTCAGAGATATGTACACACACACATTTATATATATTTAAATATGTATGTATGTGTGTGTGCATATATATATATGTATTAAGCACGCCCCCAGCCACCGTTCGCTCTTCTGGGCCGGCTCACACTTAAAGAATCATTCACATCACTTCTGTCTGAGCGAATATTCGTGCTAATTTAAGTGGGATTGTTAGGAATTTAAGTAGATGCTAAATTAAATGACAGAGTTTTTATCGCTCTTTAATCTATTACTTGTCACCAAATAATGACCGCGGAGATAAAGAAAATGTGTGATAAAATCCGCGATAATTATGTATGGACTGCATTAATATGCGCTTAAGCTGGAGATAAATAAAATAAATAATAATTATGTCTTCCAAATAACAAGATCAACGTTTTCTTCCAATTAGCTTAAGATTGAATTATTGACTAATATATATATATATATATATATTACTTGATACGCCAATATTTGTTCCACATTAAATTGCTCAAAGTCGACTCTTAAAACACAGAGTCGAGTCCACTGTGCATGATAGTTAGCCTGCCCACAACAACAAAATGGTTGACATGGCCCTCGCCCTCAGCGAGGGGAGGCAAAAAAGAAGAAAAAAAACGACGTAGGGAAAACCTTATCAAATTTTCATGACAATTTCAAATAGCTGACGACGGTATATTTTTTTCTTACTCCATTTTTACCCACAGAGAAAGGAAAGTTGTGCAAATTTTTGTTTTTTATTTTTATGGATTTCTCTTGTAAATGTTCTCATTTGACTGGGCCCGAAATAAAATTTTTGCGGCTAATTGATGTATATATCAAACAAGCCGTAATTATACTTACAACGCCCCATCCTCGCCTCGTTCTCGCTGCCCTCGCTCTGTCTCGCATTCGCCTGTGCTCTCGCCCTATCTCGCTCTCGCTCTCGCTCTCCGTCTAAGGTCATGCAAATGCAGACAAAATTACAGTTATGGCAGCTTAACATACAAATTGGGAGAGATGAAAAAATAAAAAAAAAAACGGAATAACGGCAAAGTTGAGCAGGCATTTTAATTGCGTCCTTAAAGTCAGACCGAGTTTCTGCGCTTAAAGGCGCATTCCGGGCACATTTTTAATTGATTGCCTATAGGTATTATGATTAATTTTATTATTTGAATTTTAATTGCAATTAATTATGTGCAATTAATTATGTGTATAATAGAAAGTTAATTTAATGCAGATAAAATATTGTTTTTTATTTGAGCTGTAGCTATTTATAAGGTAAATATATATTTGTTAAAAGATCTTATATTTTGATCTTATAATTCACTGCAATTTTCATTTGATTACAAACTTAGCTGTAAATATTATATAGTAATGCGCTGAAGGTGCAAGAATCAGCAGCAGCACGACATATGTTATGTAATGAATAAAGCATAAAAATCCCATACGCTCTAAGCCCATTTACATTGACTGAGCAGCTCTTAGACAGATCTAAATTTCTATATAAAAACTACAACTATTATTTATTTCTATTTAGTTTTTTTAGCTTACATAAATGGGTGTCTGTGTATGCGTGTGTGTGTGTGTGTGTGTGTGTGCAGCCTGAGCTGCGAGATAGCTGTGCATAAATTTGTATGTGTATTTATGTGTGCGATTTTTAACTACAGTTTTACAAAGTGCGGTTTTAAAAGCAAACAACTCGCCGCTCCTCTTTTTTTTATTTGACGCTCACAAATGGAAAATGTGCATGAGAAAAAAAAGGGAGAGCAAAAGGGAGAGCCGAAGTCATAGATACTCATTGAGGCCATTGATTGCCATGAGCGGGTTAAGGCAACTCACTGAGCTCGCTTGCCGCTCATATTAGCTTAGGCAATTGACATTTGCTGACTGTTACATGCCTCTGCCTAAAATGCATATGCCCACTCGCGCGCATTTAGGCAAAAGTCGTAGGGTATCATAAAGAAAGAAAGAAAAAAAAGAAGCTAAAAATAAACTAGAACCAAAAGCTTGCGCTTGTGTGGGTGTGCTGTATACATGTGTGTGTGTGTGTGTGTGTGCATGAAATGTTGTTGTTGTTGTTGTAGCTGTTGTTGTTGTTGCATATGTGCAGGGTTCGACGCCATTGCCCTGCACATTTTTCATAGGCGACAGTTTTGATTGCGGGCGCGACAGGAGCGCGACGCTAAGAATGGAGAATATGGGCAAGGTGGAGATTTGCAATGAGTGTGCGTGTGCGTGTGTGTGTGTGTGTTTGGGTGTGGGTGTTTAGCTACTGCACAACAATAGCAGCGCAAGGCGAGAGGAGCAACAGCGACTTTTACTCGCTTGGACGTGGACCTCAACTTCAACTTCAACTTCGCCATTCGCCTGAGCGCTGATTAACGACAATTCGTTTGCCTGATTTTTTATTGCCACATGCGGCATGCAGCATGCCACTGCTGCTGCACATTCATTAGGCGCTGTCGTAGGCGCGTGTCCAGACTCCAGTTGCAAGTCTTGGGCCAGTAAATTTCATTAGCGCCTGAGCCGTTGTCTTTTATTGTCTGAAACGAGCGGGGCGCAGCGTCGCGCTGTCGAGGGGGCGTGGCATAAATATCATGATTAAGTTGCATACAACAGCAGCAGCAGCGAAAAGTTTGACATGTGCGACAACAACAAATGTCGCGAACGCCATCAATCGGCCGGGCCAGGCGCTGCGTATACGTAATATTCGACGGAGGAGACTTTTACCGCGACGACAATTGATTGAATTGAAAAGAAAGTCGCAGCCAAAGCGCTAATTAATCTTATGTTATTAGAAATGCCAAGGAATTTTATGGGCAGCCACAGGAGCTGAGCCTTAGCCAGACAGCGAGTGGGGCTTGGGTCATATAACTGAGGAAAAGAAAGTTGAGACAATAGCTGAAAGTAGAGACAATAGCGATAGCTGTGACGGGTTATAGACATAGACTCTTTATTTGTATATAATTGAACTAACTATTTTCTTATTTTAAAACTTATCATTTGAATAATAAAAGAAAAATACTTGTCTTTATTGATACGATGGAAAACTAGACTTCTTTGTTTGGGTAGAGGAGGTAAGGTCAGGTCAGAGTAGTCGAGGTAAGGTCAGTTCAGGGGATGTCGCAATATTGAGATGCAAATGAAGTGAAGCGAATTCTGATAAGCGTGATGGGCATATCCTCTTGAGTGTTTCTTCGTCTGTGTCTTGCTCTGTGATGGGGTCCTACTTGGTAGAGACATCTGACTGAGTGCTTGCTTACTGTATCTCAGACAAAGGACAAATTGTAAGCTAATTCAAAGTTGCGAGTGTGGAAGGTGGTCTGTCATATTCAGGCGACATTCTGATGCTACTCCATAGAATTATATTACACATCTCCAAAAAGTTGCCATCAAACTTACCTTCATATCCACACAGATTGCCACAAAGCCAAGAGACTTCTTCTTGTTGTTCACTTTGATTATTCTTCACTCGGGTAGGTTCTTCTCGAAATAATTGTATTTGACTAGAGTATTACACAGTCAATTGCACTCTGGCTAATCGAGCCACTGCGAGTGTGATTTTCTATTGGTAAATCACGTCGTATCCATAGGGCTACACCTCGAGTGGCGAGTGTTGAGTGGCGAGGGGGGGGGGGGGGCTTTCAGTGTGTCAACATATAGCTTAAGATATGCCAATGAATTCCTGAGAGCGTTCCACTCAACTGCTAATCGCTGCGAGTCCAAATACTGCAGACAACCACCCAAAGCAAACAACAAACAACAAACAACAACAACAACAGCTTGCAACTTACAACTTACAGCTCACAACTTGCAACGCAAATCTCCAGCTGGAGTCCCCTCGGAGTCGCTGGCATATGGCAAGTGGATTGACATAACTTAATTGCCGGCCCAGTGGCTCAAAAAACCGCCCTTAAATCGCGCCAAGGCACAACAACCACAGCGATCGATGGTAAAACAAAGTAAGAGAGAGGCAAAAAAAAAAGCGAGGAGAGATTGAGGCAAAGGGGTAAGGCGCTGGCGAAATCATAAAACGAAATCTCATTATCGAAAACGTGATAATCGGTGATAATCGTCAATGTTGTTGCAGGCTGCTCACGCTGCCCAGCCTCGCCTCGCCTCGCCTCGCCTCTAACCCCCTGCTCTCTCTCTCGGTATCTGCATCGGGCTGGATTTGACGCTGGATCTGACACTGGTCCCGGGGTTTCAATTACCAAAAACCCATAAATCCGTGAGCTCAAGTAGCTGCCGCTGCGTCGTCGCTGGCAAGCGGGGGGATTCAGCTTTATTAAGTCAGCGCGGATTTGGCCAAGGCGTAAAGCCGTCGTCATCGCCATTGCTTCCAGTTAAATTCCTGAGGGCAGCAGCAGCGGCCGCAGCAGCTACCTGACACGCTCCGCTCGAGATCATAAACTCATAATCACCTCGGTCTTCAGGTAATCATTAGGGCTCGCAATTGGAGTCCGGCGTAGTCCAGCCAGCTCCTGTTGCGACTGAGATTAATGCGCTCGCATTTTTATTGTTTCCGCATGCTTTGGCCTGCCCAGAGACAATGAGCGCGATTAAGGCGTTCATCCTGCTAACCGCAGCGTCCTCGATAGCCCGCCGAGTCGCTGGCCCAATCCCTGCCGAATACCATAGCCAAAACCGCTCGGAATGCGGTTAATCCTTTAGCTATTTTCTATGTCGCGCGCTCCGCAGCCTCCGAGGCCTCGGTGTTGTCCTCTCGGTGTCAGGTAGCTCAGCCTCAGCCGCAGCCTCTGCCTCTGCCTCTTTGCTGGCCCCGGCTCGTCTTGGGCTGAAACTTGTGCAGCTTATGCGGCCGAGCCCGAGCGAGTCCTTCTGCTCGGCCTTATCCTCAAGCTGCGCTGGTCGCGCGCGCCGGCCACTTTGCGGTTTGAGCGCTTAACCGCATCATAAAACCATCACAAAATATAAAAGTAAACCATTATCATCATCACGAACGCACGGCGGTGGTCCTCGCTCTGAGCCTGGCTTTTACCTCCGACCGACCGCTTTCCGCCCGCCCGTCTGTCCGTCCGTCCGTCTGTCTGTCCGGCTGCCTGCACCAGCTGCATTGATCCCTCGTTCTGCGACCTTTTAATGAACGAACCGCGCGGCCCTTGACAAAATTTCCACTTGCCGCTCAGCCAGACATCACTCGACTCGCTCAACTTTCCACATTTCCACTTGCCTCGCGCACTTCCATTCAAGCAGCCGCCTTCTCACCTTGAGATCCTCACATCCCTCACTTATCTAATAATTTATTGGGCGATGTGACGTGAGGTCCTTGTTGCAATTGCATATGAGACTTTACCTTTTGAGAACATATATCATTGGATTATGAAAGTATTCGTAGAATAATTAATACTAATTCAAGTTATTATTATTATTATTAATATATTTATCGGGCATATTTTATTTATGACATTTTGCTTAAGTAAATTATTATTATTTTTTTTATTTATGAATTTTACTATGAGTTAATTAAATTGATCTATGGAAAAGCCATATATGTCTACTAATATATAGTCAAGCTGCATATTATATAGTTAAGCAGGAAAGGCGAGCGCTAGAAGCAACTAGGACTAATATATTGTATATAAAACTTTCTGGCATATTAACTCAACTTGTTGGTACCAAAGGATTTCTGATATAAAGTATGACCAAAACAAAGGAATATCTAACTATCATCATCATTTCAAACAAAAACTTTGAAGCAACTCGAGAGTAAAAATACTTTTTTTCTTTGTCCTATGATTCAGCTATGTAAACATCCTAACTTATCTTACCTTATTATTATATATTATATATTATTACTATATAAAGTATTACTTGTTTATAGATATATCTTGTATATATATTGCATATAGATATTATACACATTTAAAAAATATGCCCGCTATACTTATAGAGCCACTGGGCCGGCAATTAAGTTATGTCAATCCACTTGCCATATGCCAGCAGCGACTCCAGCGACTCCGAGGGGACTCCAGCTGGAGATTTGCGTTGCAAGTTGTGAGTTGTAAGTTGTAAGTTGCAAGTTGTTGTTGTTGTTGTTGTTGTTGTTTGTTGTTTGCTTTGGGTGGTTGTCTGCAGTATTTGGACTCGCAGCGATTAGCAGTTGAGTGGAACGCTCTCAGGAATTCATTGGCATATCTTAAGCTATATGTTGACACACTGAAAGCCCCCCTCCCTCGCCACTCGAGGTGTAGCCCTATGGATACGACATGATTTACCAATAGAAAATCACACTCGCAGTGGCTCGATTAGCCAGAGTGCAATTGACTGTGTAATACTCTAGTCAAATACAATTATTTCGAGCGGAGCCTACCCGAGTGAGGAATAATGAAAGTGAACAACAAAAAGAAGTCTCTTGGCTTTGTGGCAATCTCTGTGGATATATAGAAAAGTAAGATGGCAACCTTTTGGGGATATGGAATATGGACTTGCATCAGAATGTCGCCTGAACATGATAGGTTCCACACAGACTACCTTCCACACTCGCAACTTTGAATTAGCTTACAATTTGTCCTTTGTCTGAGACAAGCACTCATTCAGATGTCTCTACCAAGTAGGACCCCATCACAGAGCAAGACACAGACGAAGAAACACTCAAGAGGATATGCCCATCACGCTTACCAGAATTCACTTCACTTCATTTGCATCTCAATATTGAAACATAGCCTTAGCTCAGCTAAATGCCTCGTCTGCACGAATAGATGCGTCCAATATTTTTATATTTTTATATAAAATTATATAAATTATAATAATTATATAAACAATTATTTTGGGTGTTGTTTTTTTTCTCTTAATTTTAAGGCACTTTATTTGCAATTTAAATCTAATCTAAATATATAAAATATAATTTAAATATTTATTTATTAACATATATAAATTATATTTATTTTATATATATTCTGCCTAGTATTAGCATATTTTAAGTACAACAATGCGCCATCTATAAGTGCTAAAAATAATACAATTTAATTACCTATGGCTAATTAGCTAATTATATTAACGATTTTGGGCAACTCTTGGCATTTTCATAATTCAAGTAGTTCAGCTCGTTCGCTTTTGCCATTTCGATTGTTCTTGAATTGGATTTGCTGCTCGCTGCCGGCTGAGCTCATTTCCATGCGCAGTTGGCGATCAGAAGCTCGTATTTATTTTACCACATTTCCCAGGCCATTTCCCGGCTTAGCGTATGGCCGTCGCTGCAGCGATTTTCATTAATAAAACTGACTTAAATTACAAAAGCAAATAAATCAGTGGAAAGAGAGCAGCGGAAAGAGGCAGAGAGAGAGAGAGAAAGAGCCAGCGAAGAGGAAGAAACCTGCCAAGTTGTAGATCACATACAGCAACCAAAGCAACAACCAAAGCAACAACAACAACAACAACCAGTAATAATAACAACAACAAGAAGCCGTCAGACCTCCTCTTGCTTGATCGACAGCCACTGTCTCAGCGCAAGTCTCGAGCGGAGTTTCTCTGAGTGCTTGGAGATTTGTGTCCGTCCGTGCAGTCCACGCCGCGCCGCGTCCCTCCGTCCCTCCGTCCCCAGCTCTTGGGGCAGTGAGTTGTTGCACGGCCGTTCATCATATACCCTTCAGTCCATTTAACACGTTTCTGACACTAATCCTGCCTTGATGAAACTAATTTTTTTCATGTGCCACGGCCTCCACAGTGCCAGTTGATTTATTTCAGCGTGCGCTGCTGGCGACCAACTTAGACAAAGTATGCACCACATATATACACAAATATATACGTATATATATACAGATTGTATATAGCTCTATATGCATATCAGACTGTCTGTCCGTCCGTCCGTCTGTCCGTCTGTCTGACTGACTGACTGTCGGAGCGTCTTCGGTTCGCCAGTCTCTCAGCTTCTGCTTGAACTCACACGCAGCCAGTTGGAGTGTAGCCAACGAACGTCTCGGTCCCGAGATCGCTTGCTGTGATATGTATGACTATATCTCTGGCATGATCTTGCCACAAATTAGTTTGGTTAGCTGCCGTTGGACGATGACGACGTCGTCGTCGTCTCCAGCGTTTCTGCGCGCCATGTCAATCATTCAAAATATGTACGCAACGATCCGATCCGATCCGATCCGATGGCGATGTCGATGTCGATGCTCTGCTGGGGCAACTGCGACAGCGACTGCGACTGCGACAGAGACAGAGATAGAGACAGTGCAATGTCATGCTTCATTTCCTGAGTTGTCAATTTGTCGGACCTGTTGGAGCGACTCCGAACAGTTTCCATAAGCAGTTTACGGCCGCGCAGGCCCGGGTCGGGATGCACTCGCCTGCGATGAGTAGCCAAAATATGAGAAGAGAAATAAAAAGCATTTGCGGTTGCTGCACTAGAAATACCCTGTAAACAAGTGCAAATATGAATCTGAAGTGGTAACGAGGTTAATTATCACACAAATTGGAAGTTCTTAAGATTGAATCTAAAAGAAACAAATAGAAAAATTTTACTCAAAAAAACAAAAAAAAAATGTTTATATTAAATATATTAAAGTTTGCTTGGAATACTTAGGATATTTGTTAGTATAGAGACTCACAAAGGAGTTCGCTGTATGAGCGCTTCACTGTACTTTGCCATTTCGACTATATACATTATATAAAGATGAACTGAATTGGCTAGGGCTTGTTTATATCTGAAAAGATCTGTTTCTTCACGGAAAACTATATTTTTGAATTAAGTACATTTAATTTATTTTTTTTTATATTCATATTTATTACAGTTTAGAGTCTAGAGTCTCTATAAAGTAGTACTTAGACAACTTAAATTAGACAGAAATTATTTTAAATACACAGAACTCACTGTCTAAGTGGAGCAGGAAGATGTTGGCTGTAACTACAAAGAAGTTGGAAGGGAATATTTGATTTATTTTAGTTGAAAACCTTGTCGAGTAGATCTTGAGAGTGTTATCATTTGAGCATAATCCTAGCTCCGCTACGTCGGCTTTAAGACCTTGTGCTGCAGTATTTAGACGTCTAGTTTGGCTCTTTGGCTGACAACATATCCTTCTGACAATTTTCATCACTCTAAGGTGTCGCTCAGTATCCCTGGTTCTTGATGATAATATAGATTAGGAGAGATACAAAATTATTAATACAAAAATTAGTCAGTTATGAATTAAGAAAGCTTATATGCTGTAATTTATCCTTTTATATGACATTTAATATTTTTTTCAAGAACCTATCGAAAAATGAGCTTCTTTTTCTACTCATTTGAAAGGGTTTGAAAGTTTGAAATCTTGCTATAATTTTTATATAACTCTAAAATTTGTTTTAAATATTTAAAAATATATCTATAATTCTTTAAAAATATGAATAAGATATTTAAAAAAAATTATAGATATATTTTGAAATATATAAAAAAAAAATAGATATATATATAAATCATGGCAAGGTATATATTAAAATTATAACAAGATTTCAAGCCGTTGGAGAGCTCAAACAGTAAAGCAAACTATTGTTTATCTGATTCTACCTTGATAACAAGGATAACTAAAATAGGCTTGGCTCACTTCTATGATATCTCTTTATTTTAAACATATTTCTAGAGTATCTTGCATACACCTTCATAATATCTATATATTTTCTGGAATAACTTCTTGATATTTCCTTAAACTTAACAAAGATTCCATATTATCTCTTTATCTGACACTTCCAGGGTATCTGGTGCGCAGTTTGATCGAAATATTCGGTTCGTTGTTCGCTTTCGAATCGCAGCATCGCCGTCGTCGTTTAGTTAGAAAGCAAAACAATAAATATGAAAAACTAAAGCAGAGAATTACAGCTTAATGCCATTAAATGAGTAGCAGGTGCGCAAAGGTGAGGCTGGGCGCTGGGCGAGAGTTGAGAGTGAAATCGTCAGTGCGTGGAAGATACAGAAATAATGCGCTAAACTTTTCGAGCAAAGCATAAAACAAACATGGCTAAATATTTATTTGGGAGTAGTGCTAAGCGCAGATAAAACTAGCTAAAGCAACTAGCTAACTAACTAATTAAGCTAAACTAAACTAAATGCTAAAATAATATTTGAGGCGCCTTTATGAGAAGTGAAACATTTTTTTTTTTGAGATATCTATAGATCTCTAATAACTCTACCTAGCTAATATCTCTATCTATTATATTATTATAAAGATATATACATGTAGTTAGGGTTGCTTTTCGCCTAGATCTTGAACTCTTTTCTATTATCTAAATCATCTTGACTACACAGCCAAGTGCTAGTCCAACACCTCTCTGCAGATTCATAGCAAAGGAAGTCGCTCAACAATGCGAGTTCATAAAATGGTTGCAACTGAGACGTCAGACGATGTCAACGCCCAACGGCAAAGATGAATGTCTACACACACACACACACATATATATATATAGTTATATATGCCTGTTAAATAGGCAAAGTGGTTGCTGAATGTGTGAGGGCTAAAGGTGAGTGCGCAGGAACCGCAGCGATCGATTGAATGCCGAGCGATTGGGCGGGCAGCAGCCGAAGTGAGCAGCGACAAAGGAAGCCTCTCCAAGTAATTGCCAAATAATTGCATGCCAGGCGCACTCACAAAGAGAGAGAGAGAGAGAGGGGGAGAGGGAGTGAGAGAGAGCGAGATCTTATCGATCGTTGCCTGCGGCGTTTGTTGCTCCTTTTTTTTGCAGTGCTCGCTGCAGGCTGTTTGCACATCGGGTTACCATAGACCCACAGATAGAGCCTAACGATAGGCACACGCACAGCCAGATCTCACTCAAAGTGCGTAGCTGAATATGCGAGTGTGTGTGTGTGAGTGTGTGTGTGCAATCATGCGCAATTAACTCGGCCCGAGTAATGGGAATGGGTTTTGGTTTATGTTTAGGTTTGAGCTTGCTCTTGGTCTTGTGAGTAGCTCGACGAGAGCGAGAGAGAGAGAGGGAGAGGGAGAGGGAGTGAGAGAGAGAGAGGACCCCTTTTGCCAAAGACAGACACCGACACGAACAGCAACAACAACAACAACAAGCAGCAGCAGCAGAGCAACAACAACCACCGACACAGACAACGTGATGCCCTTGTGAGTTTTTAATTGAATGCATTTCAGCGTAAAAGGTGAAAATACTTTTACCTCCTTAAACCAGAGAAACAAAAAAAAAAACCAAATAAGTGAAACATGAAATTATGTCGGGCATATCCGCAGCTGGCATACCCTGGACTGCCTTAGCTGCATATTGTTTAGAGATGTCTACTTTATTCACGGTCTCTCGCTGTTTCTTTCTCTCTCGGTTACTCTTTCTCAGTCTCTTTCTCTCTCTCTCTCTCTCTCTCTATGTCTCTCTCTCTCTCTACATTTATATTTTTATTCCTTTCTTCCTTCCCTCTCTTTTTCTTTGTCTCTCTATCTTTGTCTCTCTTTCTCTGTCTCTCTTTTTCTGTTTCTCCTTCTCTTTCTGTAGTTCACTTCCTCTCTCTCACTCTGCCTCTCTCTTTCTTTCTTTGCCTCTATTTATCTTATTTTCTATTTCTCTTTTTTCTCTATCTCTGCCTTTTTTTCTCTGCATCTTCTTCTGGCTCTCTCATTCTATGTATGTTTCTCTCTCTCTCTCTTTCTTTCGATCTCTCTCTCATTCCCATTTTCATTTTCTGCCTATCTCTCTTTTTCTTCATTCTTTATCTTTCTCACTCTCTCTTATTCTTTCCATCTTTCTCTATCTCTTTCTTCCTCTCTTACACTCTATATATAATGCAAATAAGTTTAATTAACCAAGCTATTTTTTGTCAAATCGAACTACCCATAACATATCTAACAGTATATCAAAACTCAGTTAGATGCATATAAAGTGTTCCGAAATCGAATTCATATTGATATCGAACTCCTTTTTTATAGTTTCATCTGTAATAAGTCTTGATATAAACAACTCTGCCAGTCTTTAAGAATTTCTAATTGAGCTTAACACTTTGCAGCTCATCTGAGCCCTTAAACAACATATCCTAATTAAAAGTAAATTTTATAAACCCAAATTCAAATTCTCTATCCACATAAATTGTCATTCTATCTAACATTATACAGCATATCCTATAGTCGTTCACTTTGGCGACTCTCTCTCTGTCTCTATCTCTTTCACTCTCCCTCGCTGTCTCCCTCTCCCTGCTGTCTCTGCATGGACCCTCCCCCTGTTGCCTGCCCATACTCTGTTTGCTTCGCTTGCTTATCAATTTCCATTTTTCCGGTTTTAAGCACACCAGCTCACACACTCACTCACACACACATTCACACACACTCACACACACACTCACACACACACACACACACACACACACACACACACTCACACACACACTCGCACTCACATATTACTTTTACAGTTCTTGTCGCAGTTTTTTCGAGCTGTTCGTCTTCTGCCTTTGCTGCTGCTGATTTTTCCATGAAATTGTGTTTTACCTTTGCATTTTCCATCAGGTGGCTTGCCAGCTATTACTTATTACTTATTATATGTTATTATTTATGCCGCCTCCGCTCCCCCAGCTCTGCTATATTAAGTAAGCAGTCGCTTGGCTCACATACCGTGTGCTCCACGGCCGGAACACAAAGGGAAATTTACGGAATTTTACACAATTTCAGTTTTATTCTTGTTCTTAAAGAAATATAGGAATTGAATGTAATGAAAATTTATTATATTTTGCATAGAGTATTTGTAATGAAAATATAATTAATTATTATTGTTAAGACAAATTTATATATTGCATATTTTTCAATATATATAATTTCTGAAGCATCTAAAATAATCGTAATCGAAGAACGAAAACCAAGAGACTTAAATAGATCTGATAAAATATACCATTGACAAAATGAGATCTATAATGTATATAATATTAAAATTAAATATATTAATATAAAAATTAATTAAAATCATATTGAGTTGTTAATCCCTCTCTCTTTTTCTCTATCAATGAGTCTGTCTCTGTCTTTGTCTCTTTCTCCTCTCTCTCTCTCTCTCTCTCTCTTGTATGTCTCTCTCTATCTCTCTCTACCTTTATCTATATTTCTTTCTCTTTCTATATCCATCTTCCTCTAACTCTATCTAGAAGGAGAGACTTCTCCTCTCTCTCTCTCTTTTCTATTGCAATACAAACATTTTCTTATAAATTTTTCTCGAATTTAAAATTTTTAAAAACACAGTTGAGGTACTTGAGCTAGAATAGCTCGAGTTTTAGTTTAGTTATTTTTTATTAATATATGAAAATGTTGTCAAATGTAAGTAAGACTCTGGCGCAATAGTTCGCCTTTTTAGTTCTCATAGTTTGCTCATTAATCATTTAGTCAGTTAGATCCTGAACAAACACTTTCGCATATGCATTTGTTAAGTAATTTGATATGATCATTAAACATAACAAAAATAATTTATATGAAATATTGCTATGCAATATAAGCAATCATCACTACGAGCATGAGCATTTGGGATTAGAGTTATGTGAGTTATGCGCAGTTCTCCCTACGATCCTCACTCTCTAAACGCTCTCCCTATGATCACTCTCCCAATGCCCTCTCTACATCTGATCACTCTCTATGATCGCTCTCACTGTGCGCATATTGCATAAGACTTTTGTACCCTCTTCATAGAACAACATAGAAAAAGAGATCAATTCAGAATATGCATAACACAATCCAGAAACAATCTAAAAAGTAGCGGCACATATTAGAAAATCTTTGTCGATTTGTCATGCCCCAAAATGGGCAAACAATGTGATTTATAGGTCACTTTGTGAAGGAGATCAACGGGCAGTGGAATGGGCAAGTTCATGTGTTAAATGGGAAGATTTCAGAAGAAGAGGCTTAGAAAACATAGATATATCAGAGTGATCACGCTCCGAGGAGGTAAACAGTAATTGATAGATCGCTGCAAAGCTGTGCAAGGCATATAATATACATAGTATATATATATATTATTTAAATATTTATTATATATAAATATATACTATGATATAGAAAGATACCAATAGGTCAGGTAAGAGAGCTTTTGTTATGGTATTATATGATAATATATTATAGCATTTCCAGACTTAAGGCAAACCGAGTGGAGATATTCGAAACACCTCATCATCATTGACGAATTTCTCTAACAAGAACAGAAACGATTTGGTTTGCATCCATGCAGTCAGCCTAGACGAGCATTGCCCAAAGCCAATATACTCTCATAGTCTGGGCATAGTAAAAACTGAACTTGTGAGAGTTGTGAGTGGATAATGTGGGGCGACTGTAATCGCATTAGCTCGATCAGCTATCGATCTTCGACTGGCTGCTCTAGCATAATGTGTTGTGGGCCCATTGAGTCGCTGGCTATGGGAAGTGGCTTAAGGGGCTAGGGATAAGTTTAGACAGACAAATGGCGGATAAAGCTGGCAGCCGCATTAAGACTTCACAGCAATCGAATAAAAGTCAACAGCGAATTGCGCATACGCCGCGTGCGCCCAGCTGCCTCACTCCCCCCATCAGTCTCTCACTCTCTCTCTGTCTTTGTTTAGCCATGGCCATTGTGTGGTATTTCCGGTGGCAAAGGAAATTTTTATGACGTCAACAAGAATGGGAACGTCGCACAGAGACGGACCAAGGGGCAACAATGCCATCAGGTAGTTCCCCCCGGCGCAGTCGCGGCTTGATGGCTCGGCTGGAAACCAATAAAACGCGAAGAGAATCTCAAATAATATCAATAATAGGAATAATACACAAATAGCCCAAAGCCCCCAAAACTCGACGCTTTCTTGGCCAGGCCAACACTACTTGGCTTTGATATCACCTCAGCTGCTTCTTTCATTTTGATTTTTGATTTTTGTGTTTTTTCTTCTTTTTTCTTCTCTTTTATTTTTTGGCAATGGGCCTACAAATTGGCTCGCTTGTCTGGGCTACCGCGTCATGCATACATTAGCCCTGCCCGACGCCTCATAATTAATTTTTTCCTCAGCTATGCAGCGGCTCGGCCAGCGACAACAAAAATCAATAATACAAAAGATCTCCGAAAGCCAAAAGACTACAAAACTTCAGTTTTATATGCACACACACACATATATCTAAAAATATATATATATGATTTTATATATATATATCTTTCTTTTACTTCTTTCTGTATTTTGCTTTGCTTTTGGCTTTTTGTTTAATAATGAGACGACATTTCGAACGCATAAAATCGTCATAATAATTTTTGATATATGAAGCAGCACAGGCGCGATACAGCGCGCTAATATCAAACGAATTCTTTTCAAGATATAAAAGCCAGAGAGAGCGAGAGAGCGAGAGAGAGAGGGAGAGAGACGCATTGAACTGCGTCGCACAGGCCGAGCGAGCATCTCCCCGAGTTCACTTAACGAAACTTGATTCTGAGGGGCAGCCACGGTAGCTGAATTGCCAATGCCATGGGCGGGGGTCAGAGGGGGGAGGGAGAGGGGGGCCTGGGGCTAGCCAATGCCTGACCATTCTTATAAGAAAAGCCATGGCAGAAGGCAGCATGCGAGAGCATAAATAAATAAAAGGCAGCCAGAAAAATCGACAACAACAAAAAAAAACATATACAACCGCAGCAGCAGCAGCAACGGCAGCAGCAACGGCAGCAGCCGCAGCAGCAGCAACAAAAAAAGAAGCATTAATCGTAACAATGTTATTAGTCGTACAACAGGGGATTAGGCTACCGATTCGTGCGCGAGGAGCTGACCAGCGAGCGGCTCTGGGCCGTTGGAGCAGCCGGCAGCGTCTTGCTTCGTTTATTGTCTGGCCGATTGGGAACCTGCAACGGTTGCTGCTGTTGCTGTTGCTGCTGCTGCGACTGTTGCTGTTGTTATTCTTTCTTTTTTTTTTTGGGCGCGTTTTTATGGACAATCTTATGGCGGTGATTAAAGAGGGTGAGGCCCATGGTGGCATTGGAGGCGAGGCCCAACGCCAACGCCAGCTGCGCAGCCATTGCCACCGTGTGCCACACTTTGTTGTTGCTGTCGTTGCCGTTGCAGCAACTGTTGCCGCTGTTGCTGTTGTTCTCGTGGCTGCAAAAGTTTACGGCAGCGCACTATGGTCCCTCGCAGATTTGTTTGGTTTGCCTTCCATTTAATTGCATTAATTAAACGCACTCCATCCGCCCCCCGTCCCTCAGCCACTGTGAGTGGGCGTGGCAGGGCATGGAGGGCGGACAGCCTGGTGGTGCCGCTGATTGTTATAAGTGTTGCATGGTTTATTACACATTACGCACATTGTTGGCCGCTGGGCAGGTTGCCCACTGCCGGCCGTGGAACACCTCGCGGGATAATCAAAAGTGCCCGGCTTACGGATGAGCCAGAGAGCCGGGTAGATAATTACTAAAGGGAACGACTCGAAAGGGGCGCAGGCAGCAAACTACATTCACTTCATTGCAAGTGTATACAAGTATATATCCTATATATATTTATGTATTTAATATATGGTTTTATTATATTTTGTGTATAATTTTTATTCATTTATTTATAATTAATAGAAGAACTTTAAACAGGATTAAACCAGGCTTAGCTCATCTAATATACTCATTCCAGTGGACATGAAATGCTTCTCTACGTTCCTATAACACAGTTAAATAATTAGCTTATTATATTATTATATATATAACAAACACATTGACCCACTTTAGTACTTACTAACGTAGAGTAGCCCAGGAAAATTAGCTAGAAGGAACACACTTAAGATTAGAGAACATAAAAAATATATCAGGCATTACGCAGCTTTGCTCGATCCAACCATTTAGCTTTCGTTCTATTTATAACTTTTTTCCTTTTAATTACTTAAATAACTAAAAAGAAGATTTTATGAAATTATTGGAAGCTTGAGCCAAAGCTGATTTAACTTTAATTTTTCTTACTGAAGGAAGTTTTTAAAATAATGTTCTATATTTAGTTCCAGTTCTTAAAAATGTTGTAAGTGTTTTGTAATTTTTTATTTACTAAAGAAAATGTTGAAGAAACAATTTAATACTTTATACTAATTTTGTAATATTTGAACTTTTTCAAATTTTTTACATTTTACAAGCATAGTTACTGTAGAAAGTTAACTTACTTTAGATAAGTATTTTTGTAAACATCCAAAAAAACATTACTTTTTTTAAATTTCTTTTATTTTACTTACTGTGTTTCAGCTACATTTTATATAGTATAATTATATCCAAAATTATATTTTTCTTTAAATTTCTTAAATTTTCACGCATTTTAAGCTATAGATTTTTTTTTGCATCAGCTAAATATTTTTATAATAATCTACTACTTTTTTTTAGTTTTTAAAGTTTTATGTTACATTTTTCTTACAAAAAAAAATGTTTTTGCTTCAGCTTTATTTATAATGTTCTTAGAATATTCTTTTTTCTTTCAAATTTCTTAAATATTTTAAACACTTTTAACTGTAGAAAGTCCTTATGCTTTAAATAAATTTTTTTATAATATTCTTAAGTTATTTCTATTTTTTTAAAAATTTTTTTATATATTTTTTATATATTTTTATTGCTGAATAAATTTGATCCCATGCACACCACTAATTTTACACTAATCCTCACTGATTTAAACTTCCGAAAAACGTCATAAGCATAAATTTACAAACCTGCACACATAAATCAAAAGTTTGTAAGCAAATAAATCTGTAAAAAAAATTTAATTTAGTCATAATAAAAAAAATACAAATTTGTTTTTGCTTTAGCTAAACATTTACTTAAAATGTTAAGAAAGTATAGTTTTTTTTTTCATAATACTGACTTGTACTAAAACTAATATTGATAAGAGTTCTCTAAAATTAATTTGATTGCCCTTAGTCTTTCAAACTCGTTAAATATTAAAATTAATTTGAATCAAAAACACAAATATTGGTAGTTTTTATTCGAGCTATACCAGCTGAAGTCACAATAAAATACAGAAATATTTGTTGAATATCATTGAAATGGGCTTTGATTAGTGGAAAATTGTGTGACATTAATGTTTAAAAATGATTTTGGCCCTGCGGCGGCCAAGGCACAATCTAAAACACTAATTTTCACAGTCAACACAGTCCATGATCATCGGCGTTATTGGCCATAAAATGCATGAAAAAGGCATGATTTGATGATCGTAGCAAATAATTTGATAAGAAACTTCAACAATTTGTAATCTGATGTAAATCTATTTGCACTTAAACTCAAACTAAATCTCAACAAAATACAATTCTCAGTTCTTAAAAAAAATTATCAACTAAAGCATTTTAGCCAACTAAAAGTTGTTAAGCTCTAAAATAAAAAACTAAATATATTAAATTAATAAAATAAATCAAATATTCCATATTTATATAATATTTACATTAATTTAATTCAAAGAAATTTTCAGATAAAAAAAAACACTGAGCGCTGCCATATAGGCCGACTGCTTGGCTGGCCAATATGTGGACAGGTGTGCCGCAAAGCTATCGGCAACAATGCGTGGCGTCAATCAAATTTGATGTATGCCGTTGTGCGTTGCACGATTTTGATGTCTGGCCATGCGCATTGGGCGATTGCTGACAAAACATTGACAAGATCAACAATGGCAGCGAACTGACGAGGCGTACTGTAAACGCTAAGCCCTCTGCTGTTGGGAACACAAAAGTTCCGAGACCGAGACCGAGATCGAGAGTTCCCAAACGAGTTGGCAACAATGGCCGCAGCCTGATTGAGGCAGCGGTTCCAAGAATGCAGCGCTGCAGTTGGCGTTGCCATTGGAATGGGAGTAGGAGTAGGAGTAGGAGTGGGAGTCGGAATCGGAATCGGAGTAGCTGTAGGAGTAGGAGACGGTGCAACGGTTGTTGTTGTGCAACCTTTTTGATTGACACTGTTTACGTGCGGATTGAAGACAACCAAATATCGGAGCGCTCTTGCCCACGCACATATGAGAAAGTAATTGTTTTGCTCGAGTTCAAATTGATTTTTACTTTCTTTCACGCTCGACTTGGCCCGTAGCCTGCAGCCTGCAGCCCGTCTTCAATACCATTCCCATTCCCATTCCCATTGCCAGTCGCAGTCGCAGTCCCAATCCCTTTCCCTTTTCCCTACTACGCTTTACTTTATATATATATATATATATTTCTTCTTCTTTTTTTTTGTTTTTTCTTTTCTCAATCCCTCGTTCCTGGCTTTGTTTTGCTTAACCTTTCAATTTCTTGAGCCCCGGCTTCGTCCACAAGTTGTTTTCAAGTCTGAGCTGACGCCGCCAACGCCAACGCTACTGTGTGCGTGTGTGTGGATTGGCCTACTGAATGCACATGCATAGACAACGTGCCCATATTGATATGTCTTCATTCTTTCAATATTGATCATTGCCGGGATAATCCTTCTTTTTAGCTGCAACAACTTGGAATTGAAATTGGGTCTCGGTCTTGGTCTCTCTCTTTTCCTCTTCCTCTCTCTCTCTCTGGCTCTGTCGGACCCGGTTGCTGGCCATGGCGACTGGCAGTCTACCTCATTCTGATTTGTATTTTCCATCTTGGCTGCTGGTGTTGCTCTCTCAGGCTACTTAGGGCACCCGGCTCTGGGTTTGATGTCCAAACAATGCGCCCGTTGAAAGCAACATTGGCATATTGAGATGAATTGTGCCTGGGCCCTTTGATTGTATATATTGTATATATATATATTCATGTTTCATATTTCAACAATAAATTCGTAGCTGATTTGCTGTCGATTTGCTCAATTGTTCAGACGGCTTCAATTGAATCGCTTGCCAGCTGCCTGTGCCTTGGCGAAATTCGTAGCGCGCTTTCAGGCGCCCCACGCGGACCACAGCTCGTATTTCCCACCTAACACGATAGCAATCTGTTGTGCACATTTAGGACACCTCCGAGTGCGAAGATCAGACTGGGCGTGAGCCTAGAGCGATGATAGCCATCGACTGGGAGTCATTGCCTTGCGCAATGCATCGATATCTGATTTTGTGTCCTCGCATTACAAGCATCGCAGATATCTGATGCATTCTGGGCATATTATTCGGTATATTGATCCGTTAGAAATGTCTTCGACTGGCGCTGACAGGTATTGAGTGAAAGTAGTCGTGGCTGCAGTACTTTAGCTGAGAGTTAATCGTATTTGATTGGGCTAAGAATGTGAAAGAATGCGGAATGCCTCGCGCTTTTGATAGCTGCTCATAATGATATCGCCTTCCTATGCAATTCTCAAGAGAATAGAATTTAACTAAAGTTAAATTAAAAGAGTGTAGAGGCAGATATATTAGCTATTTGATAAGAAGCAGTTGCACATGCACATCTAAATATATCTACATATATATTATGTAATGTATGTATCTGTGTTGCGATGGGTATAAGTATGTATTGAGTCGTTTACTAAGTATTTTTTAGAGCAATTTAAGCACTATTTTTTAATATGCTAAACCTTTAAAAAAATGACTTAGTCTTGATTTTGGTTCAATATCTCTTACCATCTTTCTGGCAAGGGATTAACTTCACGCTCATAAAAATTTTGATCCTTTTTCCAATAACTTTAACAAAATTTTTTACAAACTACCCTCAGTATATGTAAGTATAACGGTAACGCGAAGTTAAGTGCGAAGTTGGCTGCGAAAAAGTCAATGCGATCAACTGTTTCAATAAAACGAAGTTACGTAATGACTCACCTGCTTACAGCTTCAGAAGTATGTAATAAACACAAATATAATATACAAGCCAAGTCTCATACTTGAGATTTAAAGTTCTTACGAAAAACGCGAAAAGATATAATAAAAATGTAAAAAAAAATATAAATATACGTATATTATGCATTATATTTATGCTTATCTTATATATGTATGCATAAACATACATATTTATATGCACATATGTATATATCACAATGCGAAATTGTAATCTTTAATAGATAGACTTACAAATGTTCTATGTTTTCATTGATATTCGGCGAAAGATTATCTCTGCACTTACTTATTCTCTTTTGCATTCTTTTTCTCTTTCTCTATATTTCTCTCATTAAAAAATCCCAATTGTCTGCATTGGAATACAAATACGATTATAGACCCAATCCCTTTAATACATCTATTATAAATAGTTCCATGATCCACCAACATTTCCTCATCCCAACTCTAACTCCCACTTCTATTCAATCATTCAAGTCGATGCAATTGAATTGATGAATTCTCCAACAAGAGCTGCACCTCCTTGGCGATAGGCAGACTGATTTGGATCTGGAGCTCGGTAATTGGAGTCGTGGGGTCTTTGGTTGTCAGCCACACCTAGAGGCATGTAACCTGCGCTGCCTGATTGACCCGCTATGCCCACAGTTGTTGTTGCTGTTGTTGTTGTTGTTGTTGTTGTTGTTGTTGTTGTTGCTGCTATTGTTGGATGTTGTCTGTTTTGCGGCATTGGCTTTCAGATGTTGGGCCTTTCATGTTGTCACCGCAGTGGAGTGAAAAGAAACCAAAAACCAGAAGCGTAACGAAACAGATCGAAGCGGCCCGAGAGACGGCCCAAAGGCGAACCGAACCAAACCGAACCGAAAGCAAACCTCGACCCTTGCACGCGTCCGTAATTAGATGGAGGCTGTGTCGCCCGTCGACAGGGATCATGGTTGGGGATCGCTCTCGCTCTCTCTCGCTCTGGCCCTCCCTCACACTCGCTCTCTCTTTCTCTCTCTGTCTCGGTTTACCTTTCTCTGTTGGGCAGCTCGAGTTTTGGGCGTGTTGGCTGAACAAATTTGTTAAGAGCTCCAACAGCGCGAGCGGCTCCTTTTTAGTGCCTGCTGCCTGCTGCCGTCCTTGCACCTTTTGGTATGCAAATTGTCTTTGTTGTTGTTGTTGCCGGGCAACGGAGGCAGGCGGCCGGAATGTGCATAAATTTTGCCAGTGTTTTTGAAGGGGCTCCCAAGCAGCTCCCATAAAATTATGAGCAACTGCAGCAACGACACGGACGATGACGCGCACTGGGGGCCGCAGGGGTGTCAGCTGGCAGGGTATCCAGGCACACGGACACACGGATCGCCTTTGCCTTCGCCTTCGCCTTCACCTTGGCCATCGCCATCGCATTCTCAAATTATATGCGATCATTAAATGTCTTCGACAAAAATGAGCATAAAAATCGCACGCGGCCCAAATGAAAATAAATTAAAGCAAAGCAAAGCAAAAGCGTTAACTAAAATGTAAAATCCCATAACGGATAACAACGAACTGCAACATACCCTGAGATTGCATGGGCGACAATGTGAAATTAGATGCAGATTAATGCATTTAACCATCGAGTTCTAGGCAATTAAATAAATTAAATAATTAATCACTTTAATAATTGCATTAAGATATATTTTATATGATGAAAGTTATTAAAGTACTAATAAATCAATTGTTTTCGAATTTTATTTACATTTTATAAAATTTTTAAGTGTAGGTAAAATATTTTATTTTATTGCTAATAATATTTATACGTAGTAAAAGTAATTTGTTAAATTTTAAATAATTTTAACATTTTTTTTAAAGACTTAAAATTTTTTATATTTTTATCACTAAAGTATTAGATATTTATTTTAGTTATTATTATATTTTAATAAAAAAAGGCATTTATAAGCCTAATTAAATGCATTCAAATTGCATTAAAAATATCTAGTGGTCTTAGTTTTATATTAAAAAAATTTTAATGCATTTAATTTTTAATTTTATTGTATTTTAATTTTATTGTATATTTTAAAATATTTGTTAGATTTTAAAGTATTTATAAAATATATTGTAAATTCACAAATAAATTGATATTTTTAATTATATTAATATTTATTATTATTTTTTAATACATATTTCAATCAAATAAAGTATTTTAAAATAATGTTTAGCTTCTTTTAATGTAATCAAATAAAGACGCAACGCTTCATGACTTATATCTATATTTTTGTAATATTTTTATATATACTATCTGTATTAGTATATTTATTTATTGTTTATTTTGCTTATATTTAAATTATTACTTTCTAAATTTCAAAATAATTTCGGCTATTTGAAAATATAAAATATTGATTAAATGATTTATTATTAGATATAGTTGATATTGTTTATATAAATATATATTTGTATATAAAAAATATTTTATTTATATTAATTTTTTGGATAGTAATTCGTTAACACATATAATTTGTTTTATATAAATGTAATTTATTAATAGCTATATTTTGCTTGATATATTTTTCTAATATATTTAATTCTCAAATTATTTTGTGGATTTAAAAACTATTTTTTTTTTTGCTACATATTTTTAAAAAATATGTAATTGTAGGTAATTTGCCATTATTATTTATGTTGAACAAAATATAGATCAATGTTTCTCATAAACAATTTGATTGTTTTATTACATTTATATTTTCAATATTTTATGTTATTCAATCGATTTTATTTTATTTTAATTTATATTTATTTTACTTAAATTATATTATATAAAATAATAAAAATATTAGCACAAGGCAAACAAGATTGTTCAAATTAATGTAGTTGTAATTGAACTACTGCATATATATGCCCAATCCCAATCCGAGTCCGAGTCCAAAACTCGTATTGCTCTTAATATTCGTGATGCTCTCGTTGGGGCATTTAAAAATCAAATGAATTGTCAGACCTGCTGAGATGGTCGCATTCGCTAGGTGTGTTTTCTGTTTTGTTGGGACCCACATCAAGGCACCGCCAGATGCTACTCCCCCTCTCTCTCTCGCTCGCTCCCACTCTCTCTGTCTCTGTCTGTGCATGAGTCATCGGGCCAAGTGTCCAACTGGTCAACAGTTCAACTGGGCAACTGGGCAACTGGTCGAGCTTCAAGCTAAATGCTGAAAGTGTCGCAGAGTCTTTGCCTGCAGCTGGTGGCGGTGCTGGTGGTGCTGGTGGTGGTGGGGCCGGGCTGCATGGTGTGTTCTGATTCCTGTGTGGCTCAACGGTCGCTGTGCCGCGTTGGCATTCAGAAGCAAATAAGTCACGTGAATAAGATTTCTCGCATAATAAATTATCGGAGCTGGCCACTGTCCGGCCGCATCGCCATCGGCAGCCGTGGCAGAGCTTAAGAATGCGCTTCTGTGCAACGCCCGAGCGCATGGGGTACCCGATCGGCGGGCGGGGTGGGGCGCGGCGGGTCGAGGGGGGCAGAACAGATCGGAAGAGCGCTGCAGCGCACATTATTGTGACCCGTAAATGATACAAAAATTGTGTGTCATTAATAAGCGGCACAGCGGGGCATCCACAGTGGCCTGCCCCCCCTCCTCCCCCTGCCTCCGCCACAGCTCCAACTGCGAGTGCAACTTGTAGACTGGCAGGTACCAGGGACCGGTTGCAGCTCGTTACCTTGGCTACCCCCAAGCTCCAAGCTCCAAGCTCCAAAGCCGCAAGCCCCAATCCGCCAAGCCACGTTCTAGCCAGGCACAGGGTGCGCCCAGGGTGGTCCTCCACCTCCTCCTCCTTGGTTGCCTGGGAACGCTTTTCCAATCATTTGATTGATTTGCCTTGTTTAACTTCTTCGTCGTCTTCCCCACTTTTTGGGGAAAATTTGATGTCCGATGTCAACGATTTGTTAAATAATTTGGTTAATATCTGCAGCGCACGCGGATTACAAAAGGCTCACAGCAGTCGACATGGAACTTTCTCAAGCGCCCCACCGCGAGCCCCTTTCGGGCCTTGGCAACTGCTCAGCTCCCCAGCTCCCCAGCTCCTCTCGCCAACCCATCAACAGCGAGCACTTTGCAAAGTACACCGCATACCCTGTAATCCCTGCTGCTCGATGCCAAGCGTCGACGTTGCTCCAGCTCGTAATTGGGAGCAATTGGAAGTTTCAGCTTACAGAAGATGCGAGTGAAATACTGTGAGCCTGAATAAGCTATAAATGTATTAATATGTATATAATATATACATAAATAAATATAAATATATAAAAATAAAATAGAATTTTCAATTAAGGTTAGAAGTGATTTATTGCCAAGCTAATATATCTAAGGTATTATATCCAAATATAAATTAGTCGAGCTCCATTTGAAATTGCTGTTAGATCACTGAACTATTACAATTATTATAAACAGCTTCAGGTCTATGAGATGTATCTATATATTTAATCTTTTTATATAACGATAAAATATATAAGATATATTTAACATCATTATATAGATTGCATATGCATATTGTATCCATGATCTATCTGTATATGAATTATATACATATTCTATTGCTATGATATAGTTCTAGCTTTTTCTATAAGAATCGTATCCTGAACCCATTGAATATGTGAAATCATCATCATTGATGGCATAGATATGTCATTTAATATATATTAAATAAATATTTAATAGATATTAAATATCAATAATCTGTGAGTAAATGGATAAGATAGCTATTATATATTTCTGATCTGTTGCAGTACAGATGGAATTTTCTAGATACAAGCATAATTAAAAGGCTTTTAGGACTTCCAGAAAAGTAGTGCACCTGGAGCTGCAGTCCGATCATGACTGACCCACACACAAAGACAGCTTGAATTCCTTGCTTAGCCATGAATTAAATTAGATTAAATATCTATAACAAATCTATGATCTATGATGTAAAGAGATAAGATATCCATTATATTTGAATATCAGTTATGTGTATATGATAAAAAGGATATCCATTGTATATAAAAGATTTTTGTGAATATAGACAACTTATCTGCTGCATATCTCTAATCTGTATGTCTATAGATAATATGTAATTGATATATGAATGATCTATGTCTATACATATAGATGTCATAAAATATCTCTGATCTGTCTGGATGCAGCTTTGACATGGAATACAAATCTGTGATATATACGTGAATAGATTAGATGTCTACTATGATCCATGAGTAAATGCATCTCTTATATACACATAAATAGCTATTATATGACATGTTATATGACATATGTCTATACATAAAAGATTTCTATAATATATGTGTGCATAACTCATAGATAGAATATGGATAATATATAGAAACCGTTTTTTGCAAGCTTTTTTTATCAAAGTATTTTCAGAGTTCAGCTTTCAGAACGATATCTCGAACAATGTGGAAAATATTCAACATTAACGGAGAAAATCCTAATGACGCACAGTGTATCTATTCCAATTATTTACAAATTCAGAGTATATATTATAGATCTAAAATTAATGGATATATAAATGACATACAAATGTTATATATATTTATATTATCTGTATTTATACAGACAAGGTCTCTATTATATACTTTCTATTCCTGTGATCTAGAAAGCCTATATGTCATAGTTCAACGATCTCAGTGGAACAGCTTGGATATCTTCTATATATACATGATCTATTATTATGTGCATTATATACCTATTATATTTATATAATATCTATCTGTGAAATATCTGTGACATATGTGAATGTTGATTTGATATCTATGGCAAATTTATGAAAAATTTTTAGTATATAAATTTGGATTACATATATCACATATCTATAGGTATGGGCATATGCCGAAATTGTCTATTCCTGTGATCTAGATTATTAGATTATTATATTTCTATTGTGCCCGTGTCATCGGACTACATATCTATTGTATATCTTATAGCTATGATTAAGATCTCTATTACAAATCTATGATCTCTTCACATAGCTGACTCATCGCTTCTCTCTCTCTCTCTCCCTCTCTATTGTCTATCTTTGATATCTAACCCACACTCTGGGTCAAATCAAAGTTCGCGCAACGCATCTCGACTTCCTCCGGCCGCATCGGAAACAGGAACTCGATTGCACAATGGCACCTGAGACCTGAGACGAGTTGCGATTCAGACCGGACCACCTTGGGCTGCCTCCCTCGTTTCCGGTCAGTGCAAGGGCTGCGGCAAGTGTCATCTAATATCAATTGAATTGAGCTAGGGAAACCGCACCAGATCGAGTGGACGAGCGACGACTCCTGCGGCCACTCCTACGGCGACTCCTCCAGCTACTGCGACCGCTCGGCTTCCTGTCGCATTGTTGTGACCAATAATTGGTTGGTAATTGTTAATTTATGGTGTGACACAGGCAGCGGCACCTGAGCCGCACCGGCCCGCAGTGTGACTGACCTTTGACAGCGGCTCGGCTGCATTCGAAGACCAGTTGCAGTCGCGCAATTGTTCCAGCTGACAGCGGGCCATAAATTATAACAGCAAATGAATTGGCAGCCCCCCGCCGCACCCCCCGCCGCACCCGCTGCCCATCTGCATAAGCGCATTGCCCCAACGGACCGTTGTTATCTGAGAAATGTGGAAATTAGAAAAATGAATTAGGGCTGGGACGGCGGCCGCGCGACGACGCCGAACTTTCGCCTCGATCCAAGATTTCTTTCAGCATTTTCTTCTTTCATGGAGAATAGAAGAAAATACAAAAAAAAAAATAAAACGTCCAAAAGAAATTTTTATTTTTTATGTGCGTTCGATTCATTAATGCAGCGCAGCTTCATCATCATCGCGATCATCACGATCATCGATGATCATCACGGGCTGGCCGATCGGCGAGTCCACGGGCTGTCCCCCAGGCGCGTCGGTAGCCAGCTCGATGTGTGTTTAATATCCGTTTTATTGCCATTGAATTAGTGCCCTTTGTCAGCATTTAGGGATCTTAATTTATATATGAGCAGCAATGAGCGTGACTTCATAACGAGCACGGCTTCCTGGCCCATGCGGATGCCCCGGAGCCCCTGCTGCCCGTGCTTGGCCACTGCCACGACCTCTGGCAGATGCAAAAGGTCAACACACACACACACACACACGCACACACACACGCACACACACTCGCACACTAATCCCAAATGATGGCCGCTCTGGCAGACTGACTGTCGTCGTCTCGGCCGCGTCCACGTCCTTAGCCAAAACAATTATAGTTGCTCATAAAAAAAAGTAGCAGAAGAAGAAGAAGAAGAAGCTGATGGTGTGGAGGGGGTGAGCTGGCGAGCTGGAGAGGAAGTCGACCAGGCATAAAAAATAGTTGCCCAGCCCCTGCCCGCGTCCCTTTCCCTTTCCGTTTCGATTCCCAATTTGATGCCGCATTCCGAATCTCGACGAAACGGCGATTCGTCGCGGGCGGCCCAGGACGTGCAAAAAACAACAACAATCTGCGCCACTGAGTGCCCGAGTGTGTGTCCGGGTGTGAGTCAACCATAGACCACATAAAAAATAAATATATATATATAGATATACATATATATAGATAGATGGAATCTGGATGTGCCCATAGAGAATGAGTTCCGGCTACGTGTGTGCCATGCGTGTCCAAAGAATCGGCCAGCGATTGGCCAAATGTGTGCGGAAACTGCGCACGGACGGACAGACGACTCGAACCTCATCAGCTGGAACTCTAATAAATAACGAGGCAAATAATGGAAGAGACGACGTCTTGTAAATGGTATAAAAAAGTAGAGACAAAAAAGAAAAAAACTAGCTTTTATTAGATATATTTTAAGTGCAATTTATATAAACAAAAAATTTTATAAAATATTTAATCGTGTTATTAGATATATTTGGGACATTTTAATTACTTATGTGACAATAATAATTTATGAGAATAAAAAATATGTAGAAAATAAAAGAATAACCCCAAAGTCCATCCATAATATATACCCAATTTTTTTTTTAGTTTTATCATTGCATTTGTAATTTCTCTATTTTGTCACTGATGTCCACATATAATTATGAAATAACTATATAATTATCAATTTATAGACTCCTCTTATATCTATTGTATTAAATTTTGATTAATTATTTATATAATCATTAATTTATACACTATTAAATAAATACATAAATCATAAAGAAATTTACTGTAAAAAATGTTTGCACTCAAATCTTGTGACTTCTTTAAGTTCGCTCCCAACTTTGGCCAATTAATTCACTTAAAATATTTTCCTAGAATTCCAGTACAAATGAACAATATTTAATTTCTTTATAATTTGCTAAAAAAAATAATATGTCTGCTTGTATATTTTGCTCGACCAATTTTAGCTCAAATTACACCATGAATATTCAATTTGATTCAGTTAATTTGATAAATAATTCAGGGTTTCCCTGAGCAATATTTTATAGTATATAACCGATATAAACAAGCAATGTTTTAAAATCAATATTTAATGACGAGTGAATTGGTAGAAAATAAAATATTTTTTATAAAATTCATATTTATAAAAATAAAATAAAAAGTGAGAAAAATATTTGAGGGAGAGAACGACATTTAGAGATATTTGAGATATATGATAATGAGAAGACTTATATAAAAGAATGCTTGAAGTACCAAATATATCTGCCTGCTACCAATTTTATGAATACGTTTTAATTTTTATTATAAAAATATATTTCTATACATTTTTGTAAAATTATGAAAAAAAAGAGGAATAGGTTGAATTGTTATAATTTAATTTTTATTTACTTAATTTAATAATTTTATAAAATAATTTATTTAGAGCAATTAAGCCTACTAATGTTAACTATTATTTAATTTCAAGTAATTAAATATATATAATAAAAATTAATATTTGATAATAAATTAATATGAATATGTAACTTGAGTAAAATTATTAAATATCTTAGTTAAGTTTTGCATATAATATTTATATGCATATAATTTAATTAAATAATAGATCAATTAAGCCTAATTATGTTGATTAATATTTAATTTTAAATTATTAAATAAATATAATAAGAAATAATATTTTCTAATGAAATAATATGAATTTGTAACTTATTTAAAGATATTTAATATTTCAGTTTAACTTTGAATATAATATTTAATTTTATTATTATATCTTCCAGTTTATATATGGTCTATATAGCTTAGTTTATACATATTATATGTATTTCTTAAACATTGTTTTTTTTTTTAATATTCCCATATATAAGCATATCTACCCACTCTTCATCTATGCTATAATTGCTTCCTCCTTTCGTGCAATTAAATAAATGTTTTTTTTTTCTCCTTATTTAATTGCATCGCTCAACTCGGATCTGGGCAATTGATTTCTTGGCTTCACAATGATTTTCCCATTTTTGGCAGCTTGCCGAATTTCCGCCAATTTGCAATTGGAAAATGGAATAAGGAAGAATAAGAATGCATCCTTGAGCCTCGATTGATCCTCGACGTTTCCAGCTCGTCGCGTTCGATTTGTATCAAGTATCGCAGGGAGCTGAGGCAAGGCAAATACGAATTCAACTGTCTGAGGAGCTATTCAAACAACAATCGAAGAGCTCTACGCGTGTGTGTGTGTGTGTGTGTGTGTGTGTACAGGGTATGCATGGCGATACCCTGGACAGGAGTGGAGTTCGCTAAAGAAGTCAGAAGTCGATCAAGTGTGGCGGCTCATCCCGAGCGTGGAGAATCGAATAGGGACGCGGCAAAGCTGTGCCAAGGACTCGCAGCGAGCGACTTAGGGAGCTGCCTGAATACGCTTCTTCCTTCAGCCACATCTCTCTGTGTGTGTGTGTGTGTGTTTTGTTGTTTGCAATTGTCTTGGAAAACATTCAAGTGGAAGTCCTTTGAGCGCTCTGATTCCCTTTCGGCAGCTGCAGCCGTCCCGCTCGCACCCACGCGCCGCCTCGACTGTTGCGTTTTGCATGCAGAATTTGTTTGCAGTTTGCCGTCATTGTTGGCATTCAGTGCATTGTCCTGCGCTCCTCAAATCCCAGCCGCATCCTCTACTTCGGCCTCGCCTAAACTCCAAATACGCTCTCGACGTGTGTTTGTTCGGTCTCGCATTGTTCCTCAGCCGTGTTGTGCTGTGTAGTGTCTCCCCTCCCCCCTGTCCCTGCCCCTCCTCCTCTGCTGAGCTCTGTTTTGTTTCATTTTCTTTTCAATTGCTGCAATTTGCATGCGCACGCTTTCCTCCGTCCGCCGTCCGCCGTCTTCCATTTTCCATTTTCCATTTTCCATTGTTCGACAATCATCTAGCAAATTGTTTGGCTTTGTTTTTGTGTGTGTTTTGCCTCGGACGCCACCTAATGAACCCCGCCCCCTCCCCCCTCACTGCCCCTCGTCGTCATCCCCCAATGAAACAATTGATCCACAATCCAAAATCCACTTTTCCACTGGCCCCACAGGAAGCACCGCTCGGAGCTTTTGTCCCAATGCTTTGAGTCGGAATCGAAACAGTCCTTTGTCTCCCCCCCCCTTCCTCCCCACCACCTGCCTCTGGAGAACTAACCAGCCAGGATTACAAGAACGAATCCTTTGATGAGGTCTCTTCACAGCGCATTTCCATCTGTCTTGGACAGTTTTCTGTCTACACAGATCGAGCTGCGATTTGCATTACTTTGAAAACTTTTCTCACAATTTATTTTGGCTGCATCGAGCGAGTCCACCTTGAGGTGCCAGAACTAGGAGGCAGCCTCTGAAGGATGGCCAAAAAAGGACCTCGAGAGACTAGACTTGGCACCTAGCTACTGCAGCTGAGAGATCTGCTAGCCCTAGAGCTAGGATTAGGAATAGGCTCAGATGCCAGCTTTTAGAAGACGTCTTGACTCAAAATATAAAAAAATATATTAAAAAATTGAAATATAAATATAAATAAAATATAATTTTAAATAAAAATATAAATTAAATATAGCAAAATATATAAATAGATATAATATAAATAAAATATAAATACAGATAAAATATAAATAAAATAAAATAAAAATATAAACAAATATATAAATGAAATAGAAATAACTTAAAAAATATATAAATACAAAAAAAAAAATATATATGAAAAAATAGAAATATAAATATAAATAAAATATAATTATAAGTAAAAATATAAATAATTAAAGCAAAATATATAAATAGATATAAAAAAAAAATAAAATATCAATACAGATAAAATATAAAAAAAATAAAATATAAATATAAACAAATATATATATTGAATTCAAATAACTTAAAAAATATGTAAATATAAAAAAAAATATAAAAAAATATATAAATAAAAAAACAAAAGAAATAAAATGGAAATAAAATAACAATAGAAATAGAAATAAAATATCAATAAAAATAAAATATAAATATACATTTAAATATAAGTCTAAATATAAGTAAAAAATAAACAAATATAAAATATAAATAAAATATTAAAAAATATAAATAAATATAAATTAAATATTAATCAAATACAAAGTATTCCCTTAAGCCCTACCAATGATAGTTACGTTAATTAAGTCTCGTTTTTCTCTTAATCAATATATTCTGTATTTATTATCCTTCACGAATTTCAGTTTAGTTTAAGTTACGTACTGTAAACACTTCAACACGTCAATTAATTAAAGAGTTTATTAAGAATCACAGTGGGGATGTCTATTATCAAGGGATTTGCCTTAAGACTCGTCAAGTACCTAAGTAACCCTCTCTCGTTAGAGAAATCTATGGTAATTATTACAGCACTTTCTTTGCATTAGTCTGTACTAAAATACATCTAGACACACACACACATATGCACTACAAAAACTTAAGCCAAAGTAAAAACTGCTTTTTCCATTGAAAAATGGGAAGATGTGCACTTTTAGCTTAGAACAGAATGCGGAGCAGAGAATTATGAGAAAATCCCATTACTTTCGGTTAGAATTAATTTGGTTTTGTTTTACGATTGCAGAGAAATGCATTGAAAGTCGGGCGTTCATTGAAATAGCAGTGCGATATGTAAGAAATTGAAAAAGTAAATAAAAAATGATAAAGTGGGAACGAATATGGATTAAGAGAATATATATAGGTTATACTACTATATATGTATTTATATATATTATCTTATATAAAAAAAATGAAAAAAATGTTTAAAAAAAATATATGAAAAGGTATATATAAGATATAATATATATATATATATATATATATATATATATATATATATATATATATATATATATATATATATATTATCTCATATTTAGCTGTGTTCAGAAATATAATAGTGCTGCACTACACACAAAATATAAACCAAATTAAGAGTTACTTTTTGCGATGGAAACTAAAAAGATTTTAGCTTTTTGCTTAGAATAGAATGTAGAGAAGAGGAGTGCAAAAAAATTCTGATACTTTTGTTAAGAATTAATAACTTATAGACTGCTTTTAGAGAGATGCATTGCGAATCGACTGTTCATAAAAATAATAGTGTGAACTATAATGTAAAAAATTGAAAAATAAAATATATACAAAATAATAATAAATGGGAAATACATTTTAATAGATCATATATTAATTATAAATATATTTGTATATATTTATGCATATTTATTTAATATATATTATAATTAATATATTATGTATAAGATGCATTTTCAATTTATTAATATTTTTTTAGATTTTTACTTTCTACACTATTATATTTATGAACAGTCGATTTATATATATATATATATTTTGATTAATATATATTTATATATTGATATATTATATATATAGGGCTGCCATCCGTTCTGGAATTCCGTGATATGTCCCGCCTTTGGATCTAATGTCCCGGTGTCCCGATCTGACACGAAATTGTCCCGTTTTTCAACTGTTTCGATCAAAAAATCGTCATTTTGACAAAATGTAACTAGAAAGAACAATTTTAAGTCTAATTGGTGAACTAATTAACTAGTGATTTTTCCCTTTTCTGTACTGTACTTCTATGATGCTATGTAAATATGAAGAAAGTGAAGTTAAAGTAAATTTTTAACAGTGATTTATCTTTCTGTGTGTGTGCGTGGGGGGTGTTAGTCGTCGACCGTCCCGGAATGCCCCGATGTCCATGTGGTCATGTGGTATATATAGAATATATGTATATAAGATAATATATATAAGATATATTAATGTATACATATGTATATTATCTTATATAATAAAGTATATAAAATGTAAAAAAATATATGAAAAAGTATATATAAGATAGAATACTATATATACATATATTATCTTATATTTAGCTGTGTTCAGAAATATAATAGTGCTGCACTACACAAAACATAAACCAAACTTTTTTAACGAATAAATTCGATGGTGATTGGAAGTTGGCTACAATAGCTGGAGCTGGAGTTTTTTTTTTTTTTTTTTTTTTGTATTTATTAGTATTATTAATATTAATATTTATTAATATATATATTGATTAATATATATATCTATAATATATATAAATTTATATTTTATATATATGTATATTTTAGTGTTAATTTGTTGCCTACTCTGGGGCGCCTTAGATATTAGTTAATGCCTAATATAGTTCTATATATATCTATCTCTTTTTATCTACATACAATGCATACAGATGTATATATGTCACATCTACATCCACACACACACACACACTCGCACATAAAACAGAAACAACAGAAATTAACATGTTTGGCAGATTAAATCAACTTTATTAATTACAAGTAATTAAAGTTTAATTAAGAGACCAAGTGCAGCAGAACTTTGGCTGTTGTTGTTGTTGTTGTTGTTGTTGCGGGGCTTTCAAGGTTGTAGCTGTGTGTGTGTGTGTGTGTGTGTGCGCGAGTGTGTGTGTGTATTGCATATGGAATGCAAATATTTGTTTGCCATTTAACTTATCGATGCGTTCGTATTTTTGTGCAACTCGCAGAGAGAGTGAGAGAGGGGGAGAGAGGGATAGAGAGAGCAGCCACAAAAGTCAGCATTAGAGCAACAACAACAACAACAACAGCATAAATAGCAGAATGTAGTGCATTGCAGTAGTTGTTGTTGTTGTTGTTGTTGCAATTTTGTTTGTCTGTTTAATTAAAGCAATATGTGGCCTCGAGGAATGTTGGGTTAATTGACTCATCACTTATACGACAAACGAAGCACAAACAAACAGCCAAACGCACACACACACACTCTCACACACACATAGAGCGGCTAGCTACGCTGTCAAAATGGGGGAACACAGCGACAGCTGCGTCGCAGTTGGCGGCGACGTCAGCGCCAACGTCAGCGGCAACGCCAGCGCTTACGCACATAGCGCGCTGGGCGTTGCCCAATCGAGTTTTCTCATTTGTGTGGAGTTTGTGCGCAGCGGCGTGCTGAGCAGCGCTGGCCAATGGCAGCTGTGGATGCTATTGGCATACGCCCACACACAAGACATGGCATAAATGCGACCCGCACACACACACATACACACACGAGCAAAAACTGGTAACTGGTAAATAGTGGTATTTCTTGCTGGGTGCGCAGCCAACTTCAAGTGGGAACAGAACGGCCTGCATGGCCAACTTCAAGTGAGCGCAGCAAGCAGGCGCAGCCAACATAATATTAGTTCGAATTTTGAGCGCTCACCGCGTTGCCAACCTAGTCATGGCTATAACCTATCGATATATTGATAAATTGTGAAAAAAAAAACAAGATTTGTGTCTTTGTTAGTATACGGTCACACTGCAAGGCGGGCAATTAAATGTGTGAAAATTTACAATTAAAATTTAAATACCAAATTGAGCATAGTTAATATTGAATTTTAGTTGAAAATATATGTGCATGTATTAATTTATAACAATATATGCATATTTAAACAGCTGTGAGTTGCTTGTTGCTTAACAGCCAGTCAACAGATTATGTTAGCTATGTCCGCAAACAGCGCTGCTAACATGCTGTAGATCGGCTTGGCAGTAACAGCGCGTTAGCAGTCCACTTTGAGTAGTAACATATTGGCAGCAGATCATTTGAGCAGCAACAGCGAGTCGACTTAACATACTATTTTAGCATTAAACAGCAAAAACGCAACAACAACAACCGCGGAACGGCAGTGTCTCTGCTGTTGTGCTCTCGCCGTGATTCCGACTGACCGACAAATTTGTTTCTGCGCGTTCATTGCGAGCGGAGCGACTGTGTCAAGTGCGAAGTGCAGAGAGATTCGTGCGTCGTCGCGCCTTGTTGTTATTGTTTTTCAACTTCTTCTTTTTTTTTTGTTGTCTTTCTTCCTGCCTTTCTGTGCTGTTTGTTTCGCGTTTGCCTCTCCTCCCGATCCGCATTCCATTGCGTTCGCGAAACGCGTAGAGCCAGAGGAACGGCGAGACGGCGGAACGGGAGCGGCGACCTGCTGCTGCTGGTGATAAAAGCGCTGCGCCAGTGCTCATGGGGCATGGAAGTGAATCATTCCCACTCGGCCCGACTCGCGCCCGCACTGAACTACGCCAATCATAAATAAATACCGTGTGTGTGTGTGTCCAGCCTAGGCGGAACGATAAGAGCAGTTGCAAATACAACTCCGACCCGGACCCGACCCTCTGCTCGCACCCGATCCCTTTCTCGTTCACGGATTTCCTATGCATCAATCAAGCAGCCGCAGTCGCCGTTGCAGTTGCGCGTAGGCCGCAGCTCGTTGTTATTGTTGTTGTCTTTTTTTATGTGTGTGTATTTGTGTTTGTGGCTGTGTGCGTGTGCACAGGTTGGACAATTTCGTGTTAAATGTGGGCCAGCGGCGACGACGAACGGCGACACGAATTTCGCATAATTGCATAGAAATTTACAGCTGTCGAGCGACAAAAGCGAAAGGTAAAAGTTAATATTTTCTTTATCTCATTCAATTTGCATAAAGTGTGTGTGTGTGCGTAAGAAAGAATAATAAAAAACATCTGAATGCGTGTCGAATACAATAACAAAACAAAAACGAGAAAAAGAGGCAGCAAGCGCGTCACAGTTGTTGTGTCTCTCTTTTGTTCACTCGCTCTCTCTCTCTTCGGCTCTTCTTCTTGTGTCTGTTAACCTTTAGGCGGGCGCCTGCATCTTTGACAAACAATACACGTGTGCGTGTGTGTGTGCATGTGGATTTGCTGTTATGCAGTCGCTGGTAATGAATTATCTAACTTTTAACAGTTGCTTAACACCCGAAAAAGGCTGAGCGCAGCGCATTCCAGTCGGCTCTCACACTCTCTCAGTCAGTTTCGATTTCCACTTCACACGCAGTTGCTGCATTCACACACATGCACACACACACGCTCACTTCTGTTATTGTCGTTGTTGTAACATTATCATGTTAGCACAATTTGTTGTTTTTGTTATACATAACTGCTTATCGGTCCAGTTCTGCAAAGGGAAAGATAATAACAGAGCGAGTGAGTGAGACAGAGAGAGAGAGAGCGCGCGAATGTTAAACGGTGTCATCCGTAATCGCTCGCCCTCTCTCTCTCTCTCTCTCACACACACTCTTACAGTGCACAGTGTCCACCTGTTGCTGCAAAATGGAAACAGAACAGGCGCCGCGCTTTGGCCATGGGGCACAATTCGCATTCTGCTTCTTGTTCTCGTTCTTGCTCTTGTTGTTGTTGTTGTTGCTGTTGCTGTTGTGCTTTGTTGTAGTTGAGTACGCGGTTTTTTAACGCTTTTAATTGTTTGGCAATTTAAACAATTATAAACATATTAACTCTGATGCTGCCGTTGACGGCTGACACACATTCCACATGCCACATAAATATATATGTATATGTGTCTATAGATAAACGTGTCAAATTGCTTTGCCCTTTGGCAAGTGTCGGCCAGCGTTGAGCGCGCCGTTCGATAATCGTTTATTGATATTGTTAATCATAACGGCACATAACAAACATATGCATATGTATGTACGCTTTTGATTGCCTAAAGGATGTCAATATAACCAGATTTATCTATGAACAAGTAAGAAAACTCTAGTCGGGCGTGACCGACTAGGGGATACCCTGAGCCCCGTCGAATCAATGTTTTTCATAGAATTGGGGGGAAATTGGGGCCGGTATCCAAAAAATAACAAATTTCAAAATTGCATAAAATACATATAAAGCTAAATATAAAATTTTGTTTCTCTAGCTTAAAAGATGGACGAGATATCATTTTTTCGATTTTGTTTTTAATCGATAACAATTAATTGGGGATTGTTATCGATTTTTTAAAACAAACTCGATCTGCGCGTGCTATACACGGACCTACAAACAAAATTTCAAGTCTCTAGCTCATATGGGGGCTGAAATCGACGCGTTCAAACATACGGACATAGCCCAATCGATTTCTCTTGTCGTCCTGATCAAGAACATATATACTTTATGGGGTCTGCCACGCCTGCTTCTGCCTGTTACATACATCCAACAAAAACATTATACCCTGATTTCCCATTTTCAATGGGCTCAGGGTATAAAAATGTTGGCTCATGCGAAATTATTAAAGCAAACAAAGAAGAAAGTTTTACAGTAAATGTATAAGAGTGTGTATATGTGTGTGTGTGTGTGTGTATGTGTGTGTCTGTAGATTTCCATCATTTGGCAAGTGCATTTGCATTCCTTTGACAGTGCAGCGTTTACAGGGTATTTACATGCAAACAAGTTGTCATTCTGTTAAGCTGCACAAGCGACTCGCTCAACTTTTCAACTTGTGCAAACAAAGCACATCCAGCCAGCCCCACAATTGCAGACAAAGACAACAACAACAACAACAACAGCGACGACGGTCTGAATGGCTGACAAGCCCAAAAACCAGATGGGTCAGCATTCGCGCGACACGTTGCCTTCAAATGAACAGCGTATTGAGGCAGACAAACACATACACACACACATACACACATATACACACACACACACACACACACACACACATGTCCAACAACTGTCTGTGTAGTTGCATATCAGCTTTGTTATTCTTTGTCAGCTAATCAAGCAACGCATGCGCCCCTTGATCTCTCCCCAACTCCTCTCTCGCTCTCCCCCAGCTCCTCTCTCGCTCGCACTCCCGCTCGATTACTCACTTCGGCTCAGCGGATCGCTCGCTCTGTGAAGTGCATTCAAATGCTGAGTGCGCAGGCGTGTGCATAAATCAAATCGAAGTCGTTAGATGTCGCTGAGCCACTCGAATGCATCGATCGACTCGATACCAGCACAGCATGTATCGAAAAGTGCATAAAAGTATCGATTGCGGACATTACGAAATAACTTTAATGACATGCCCCAGTGAAGGGCTAATGCAGCAGTAATTGTTCCACTGCACTCCACTGGCCAAGAATATAAAGTGTTTCGGAATTGAGAGAATGCGCAAATAAAAACAAATGTATAACAGTGTAATAATATATTTGCAATTACATATATGTACATATATATGCTATAACAATTATAATTTGTTCAGCCTATATGTTTTATTTTATGTCAAACTAGAAATGAAATAACTTTAATCACATGTACACTAATGCATGACAGGATAACTGTTATATAGTATTAGTGTATAACAGTGTAGCATTAGAAAAGTATAACAATGAATGAGTATTATCAGTATAGTAATATAGCAGTGTAAACAGTATAAGTATAAATATAGTGTAGTGTAGAAGCATAAAAAGTATAACAGTATAGATCCATATATGTAGAGAAGTATAACATCATAGCTGTATAACAGCATGGCAGTATACCTGTATAATGGTAGAGAAGTATAGGAGTATAAACAGTATAAAAGTATAACAGTATAACTGTATAGCTATATAACAGTATAACAACAGTATAACAGTGTAACCGTATGCCATTATAGTAATATAACAGCATACGGTATTACAATATAACAGTTTGCCAGTACAATAGTTTAGAAATATATCAGTAGAGCAGTCTATGAGTATAAACAATATGACAGTTTATCAGTATAACAATATATTAAAAGTATAGCAGTATGCTAGTTAGACTATTGTCATACTGTTATATTAACAGTATAACAGTACAACTGTTTAACATTATAACAATATAACAGTATAATAGTATAATAGTATTACAGTATAACAGTGTACTAGTAGTACAGCAGCATATCAGTAGAGCAGTCTATGAGTATAAACAATATAACAGTATATTCGTATAACAGTTTAAAAGTATAGCAGTATGCTAGTATGACAATATAACAGTATAATAGTATAACAATAGGACAGTATAATAGTATAACAGTATTACAGTATAAAGTAGTCTATGAGTATAGCCCTATAATGGCACAATAGAAGCTATGATTGTCAAGTTGAAATCATTCGAAATAGGGTATCTCAAGCTAAATTGATATGCATTAATACTCTCAGCATGACACTTTTGGTGCTGCTCCCTCGTGGACATTTCAGCCTGGTGCTGGCGCAGCACATTTGACTAGTACAGTGGGGCCTCGCTTACCCTCTGCTTGCCATATATACTTTTAATCACGTCCACATTCGCATGCCATATCCAGTTGCTTGGAATGCAACTTGAACTCCTGCGGCATCAGCGTTTTTACTCTTTGCCGGACATGCCGCCAGATAAACACGAATGGTATAAATACTCAGAAGTGACTAGCGCGAATATTTATTCATGTATGTACGCTTGCCTTTACATACACACATACATACATATGTGTGTGTGTGTCTATGTACATGTATCTACATAATTATAAGCCATCCGAATGATTCACAATTGGCAACTGCGATAGTATTATGCGACGATAGCAACAACAAACAGCGCCAACAAGAGCAATCAAATGGAAGGGCAAGTGATTCACTCGCCGCTACCCCACTCAGAGACAGTTGTTTTTTCTTCTTTCTACATAGATATCCCCCACTAAAGCCCGGTCTAGTCTAAGCGAGCTAAGCTCCACGGCGCAAAGCGAAAAGCTGTTCGAAGCTGTTCTTATTTAGCGAACGTTTCGGAACATGCGGAACCACGCTCAATTAGTTCCCATAATAATAATAAACTTTTTATATGAAACTGCGAATTTCGCCAGAATATGACTAAGGGCCAGTCAGCGTATGGCTTCTATATTGTTCTGTGTGTCAATTAAAAATGCTTTGTTTATACTATATACGCAAGACCCTCAGCAGTTTGATGTGTATATATTTCCAATCCCCAAACTAGCTTCGATATAGTTATCTTTAAATTTCGTAATGATTCGGCTCATGTTACTTGATGATAAGCAAAAAGTTTTGAGAAAAAAATGTTATATTTGCTGATGAAATATATGAAAAAACTGCTAGTACAATATACCAATCTCATTCAAGTTTTGATATAGTTATATATAATATATATTTAAGGAAAGTGACGCAGTGATTTGACTCATTTCATGATATACCATAAGTATCAAGAAGGAAACTATATATTTGCGGATGATTTATGTATATGATAATACAAAATACAAGCCTTTAATAGTTAGATCAAATATATATATATATATATTTCCAATCTTAAGTTTAAAGAAGGAAATTATATATTTACTGACGATATATGTATATGATAATACAAAATACAAGCCTTTAATAGTTAGATCAAATATATATATATATATATTTCCAATCTTAAGTTTAAAGAAGGAAATTATATATTTGCTGACGATATATGTATATGATAATACAAAATACAGGCTTTTTAATAGTTAGATCAAATATATATATTTCCAATCCAAGTCAAGTTTTATGCATACAATGATTCGACTTACTTGAAGACAAACAAAAAGTTTCAGGCAGGAAAAGATATTTTACTTATATTAAAGCTCCCTTTAGCTGGATCTTACATTAAATAGTTCGGGCCGATAGTTCGCACTCGACTAAGATCTATGGATTTCAGTTCTTAACATCTGAAATTTGCTCTGTCATTCCTCAGTGTTGACTTTCTAGCTGCAAACGAGTTTTGTTTTCTCGTACTAATGAGTTTTCAGCTCACACTTGCGCATTTGTGCAAATAATTGAAATTTCTCAGCCAATTTCGTTCAGTGCTGATCTACATATGTGTAAGTATTTGTCTATAATAAACCGCTGATAAGTTATAGCAGTCGGCGCGCTGGAGTCCCTTCTGGGCGCCTGGCTCTGCGAATGTCGAGCTGATAGCAAAGCTCTGATTGTGGCGCAGTTGCTAGTATAGCTTATCACGGCACAGCTTAAAGCTACAGCCACAATCTTTCATCCGACTCGAGTGTACTGGGCAAATGCTATAAATAATGCGTGAAGGGCCAAAGAGAAAGGTTATATCAAATAATATCAACTGTGACGCATCGAGAGCGTATTGAATGAAGACTTTGAAGATTGTCAAAAGAAATTCGAAAAGTTATGATTGATAATGATGAGATATTGTTATGTAGCTGGATAGTTGTATAGGCAGATAGATAGACGGATATATAAATGCATAGATATATTAATATATAGATATATAGATATATAAATATATAGATATATAGATATATAGATATATAGATATGATTATCATAGTCTACCCGGTATTTTAGGTATTAGTGTAGCAAATATACATTTTGGACCAACAAATCTTAGTCCAATATTGAACATGCGTAAACATGGACAAGCACAAATATACACAAAACCTGGAGTCTAAAGCCACAAATTGCGATTATAGAGACAAACAGTCTGCCCCATTAACCATGACAAAAAAAAAACAAAACATTTTTTTTAAACAATTATGAACAGAGTATATAGATTGATGAATTATAATATTTGATATGATATGATATGAGGGCTTGCAATGATATGATAAAGCAATTGGTAAATGTTGAGTCAATGATGGAAGCCAGTCAAAACAGCGAAAGTTGATATATCAATGACATATGGGGTATATAACATATTTATTTGATCTGGGAATTAAGGGGGGATACAATGTGAGACTTTATAATACATAAAAAATACAATGACTGAATAAATATAAACATCTATGTTAAAAATAGGAATTACTGTTACAGATAGCAAAGCAAACAGTGAAAGATCGATATCATTTACGACTATGCTGATAAGCATAAATACAGATTGAAATTGGTGACATAGGTATAGGGTGACCAGAGTACATATCGATACGTTATAAATATTGAAGACTATATATATATATTATATTATATATATTATATTATATTATATATATATATTATATAGATGTAATGAAAAGCGAAAAGCTGTTCTCAGCTGCGGAGTAAAATATAGCAAAATACTTCTAAGGGCTACACACTCTAGGTGCCATATCAATATATGTATATCCCGATATATGTTACTCTCGCAATTTGTCTAAGCAATCTGCGAGTAAAACAACTTTCTACCAGACATGCGATAATTGCAAGATAAGAAAATACTTCTGTTGCTCCACTTCGCGTTCTGTAGTCATTTGCTCAGAGCTCTGATATATATACACACACAAATACATATATGTTATATATAGCTCTGGATATATTATATTATGCACACCATGTATATTTGCATGAACTGAAGCGAGCGTCATGCGAACTTGAACCACTTTAGTATGAGTCTCTCATGTGTCCCGCCTTGTGCTGAATATTAACTTTCGCGGCATAGGCAAGGAATTTGATACGGCATTCGGAATGGGGTGTACGGGAGAGCGGCCGGGCAATTGTTGTGAGTGCCCACTAATAATGATATATCACAATTGACTGGGGAGACCAACTTGGGAATGGTTAATGAGCTTAACGAGCTGCCCATTCATGCCTTATTCGTGATTTCTAATTGTCGCAATATCGTTGTCGTTCTCGTTCCCATTCCCGCTGTTATCGCAAAACTATAAAAGTAACATCATCGGCACGATATGTATACAGATATCCATACATGTTTATATAAATTGCAGGCCCATTGATTCGATGGGTCGTCAAACAATTGCCCAAAGCAGTTTTCAGATTAATCATCATCATCGCTGGGCAGGCGGATGGAGATGAGTGCGCGTTCGTAGGAACTGCTGCATCTCTGGAGATGTCAATCGTTGTCAATCTGTGCCTCCCTCTGACTCCCTTCCATGATTCATGCAGCAGCACGGCCATGTGCATGCTGCATGCGTCCATTTATTCCACTTGCAACAACAACTCTATTAAACATTGTAAACAAAACCATTGAGCCAGATGCCCAGAGCAACTGCCATTTGGAGTGCTGGCCACTTAAACCACAACATGAACTCTCCAGCTGCCTTCCCGGTTGCCAGTTGAGCGAAGCTGGAGATATCCAGAAATTAAATACCATCCATTAACTGGCTGACGGCAGACCCTGGTACACAAGGTGTTGATCAACTCCAACGTCCGCCAATTACTGCAATCTCTCTAATCTAAATGACCCTAGACTGTGTGGATAGAGTGAATAATTCCTATGAATATGGAGATAGCAATTATTAAACTATTCTCAAACTGGGAACTGATCTTTACATCTGTTAGCTGCACACTGTAATGCCTGAGCTGTTAGGGAAGTGCTGTTAACCAACTGCTGTTAAGTTCAGTAAAACTCAATTCAACTCGAATGCATTTTCTCATTTATTCATATTTAAGATTTGGAATGCATTGCATCTGTGCTGCTTTGTTTCTCATTTATAAAGATATATCTTTGTCCATATGTCTGTGCATCTTAATGGCCATTCGCATTGGCTTTCTTTGTGAATTGGCCAAGCCAAAGTGTCATTAAAGACTCTTCTTTTTTGCACAAAGAAACAAAGAGAGAGGGAGAGGGAGAGGAGAGAGAGCGAGATCAAAGAGGAAAGTGAAAGCTAAATGGACAATTAATGATGTCTATCGTCTATCGACGGCGATTCAAATTGGCCCCACTGGTGCTGGGGGGAAACGCATGTCTGTCATTTTTCTCGAATGTGGGTTTTTTCCTGTTTTTATTTATCTCCATCTGACCTGGCGTGGCATAGTGAACTAAATGATACCCTCTAGTTGGTAGTGATTCTGATGTAAATGGAATATGATTTTTATACCCTGAGCCCATTGAAAATGGGAAAGCAGGGTATAATGTTTTTGTTGGATGTATGTAACAGGCAGAAGGAAGCGTGGCAGACCCCATAAATTATATATATTCTTGATCAGGACGACAAGAGAAATCGATTTGGCCCTATCCGTCTGTCTGTCCGTCCGTCCGTCTGTCCGTATGTTTGAACGCGTCGATTTCCGAACATATAAAAGCTAGAGCTAGAAATTTTTTTGTAGGTCCGTGTATAGCACGCGCAGATCGAGTTTGTTTTAAAAAATCGATAACTATCCCAAATTAATTGTTATCGGTTAAAAACAAAATCGAAATTCAGTTAAAAAATTATATCTCGCCCATCTTTTAAGCTAGAGACACCAAATTTTATGAAAAACACAGATTAGACGGGGCTCAGGGTATCCCCTAGTCGGTCACGCCCGATTAGAGATTTCTTACTTGTTTATCTATTTGTTGAGCTTTGTTTCCCTTAAAAATTGTTGCAATCATTTAAAGCTTTTGATACAATTTCCACAGGTTAGATATCGCTTTTCAATAGCCGAGATATTTTAAATTTTTGTCAGTTAGGACTTTTCTGTGTATTTTTACAAAACATTTCTTTACAAGGAAAGTGTGGGATGAAACCCTTGATTTAAATGGAATATGATATAAATACGTTTGCTTGAGCATTTTATTGTCCTAGCTGTAATCCTATTCATATGTTGACTCATTGATCAATCAAGTCAAGCCATATTTTCAGATCTGTCAGATCATTCTGATTGATATAGACATGCATGCTATATTTATAGACCATCGAGTCACACTTTTGCGAACTGACTCAGCAGTTGATGCTGGCGAGGAATATACATAAATATATTCTATATGAATTTGAAAGAGTCTACAAGAATTACAATTAGATCTTTCTTTCTACCCTCTCTCTCCCTTTCTCTCTCCAAGCCCCATTTATAAATCTGATCTGATTTAGTTTGTCTTAGCACATCTGATTTGTCGCCAATTCGCATGTTCCTGTAATTAGAGACTCTTGCTGCAGGTATTTTCAATTTGCTCACACAGCTGTCCATACAGTCTATATATAGCGATGTCTGTGTCGTGCTGTTGCCGTTCGATGAAGTGCACTTTTCTGCCTGGGCAGCCAGCAGATAATTGTGTGTATATTCAGTTGGTTGCGTTTGCTGTTGCAGCTTTATTGGTCACTTTGTCAGATTTCTTAGCATGATAATTTCCACTTAAATATGCAAAACTTAAACTACTTAAGCGATAAACTGCGTAGAGGCAGTGCGTCTAATTGCTCAACTCGAGCTCGAGTCGCCGTCGCGCCAGCTCTAGGCGCAGCAGTCGCCGCTGCTCCAGCTGCTGCAGCTGTTGTTGGACGAGCAGGCGGTGCAGCAGCTCCATCTTCTCGTAGCCCGTCGTCTTCGGCTGGCAGTGGGCGCGTGGGCGACGCAGCTGCTCTTTGGTCTCGAGTGCCCTTGGCTGTGGCTGCATCGTTGTGGCTCGACTCAGAACTGTGCAGAGAAACTGGAAGAGCAGGCAGCACAGCAGGGTCCACAGATGGCACTGACTAGCAACGTGTTGCATGTTACTGCACTGACTCGAATGCGTTGAATGCGCTCCTGCCACAAGCCAGAACCCACTTTTATATGCCACAGGTAGAGGCTGGCCAGGACAAATGGCCTCCTTACCTGTAAAGCACGTCCTAGCCAGCCCAACCCTTAGCTCAATATGTTCCAAGATCTAGCGCAGGCAAAACCCAAAAGTCAAAGCCCATAAAAATTGACTTCGAAACTAAATACCTAAACTACGTTTTACTGGCCCATAAATAAACCCAAATTGCTTTTTACAGGCAATTTGTCCTTTAAAGATTTCCCAAATATTTTGTTTTATTTTTAATAATTAATTTTTATTAACAAAGCAGTTAATGCTTATGCTGTAAATATATTTTATATAAATTATTATTGATTTTCACAATACTACTTTTAAATGTATATATTTATAAATATTTTTTATATATCTAAAATAAAATATAATCCCAGATATGTATATATATGAAAATGAACTTTTTCCTATTCGCTGAACCAGCTCATAATATAATTAGTAGTTGATGTAGATAAATTATGTCTACATTATAGGTCAAACATATATAGTGAATAGTCTAACATATATCTGCATATATAGTTATTATAGATATATTATGTCTATAATAAAAATCTAAATTGCCAGAGAAGGATGTATTACATTTGAAGTTAGATTAACTATGTAGTTAATAGGAAGATATATATCTATATATATATATATATAACATTGATCTATAGATTCGTGATATGGATATATTATGTATATGATATAGTATCTAGTCCCACCGCCAGATGACGTCACTGCAGTAAGAGAACTATCGTGTAGCACATAAAGATAGGAACTATTGTATGTAACTTACTTTATCAGCTATCATATAACTTAATAAAAATGTATATATATGTCTATATTTATGATAGATGATAAAGTATTGTAAATGGCAAAGTTAATATCTTTAGCTCTTACAGAAAGAGATAAGGAGACACACAGAGAAAGAGAGAGAGAGAGAGAGAGAGAGAGAGAGAGAGAGAGGAGAGAAAGAGAGAGAGAGAGAGAGAGAGAGAGAGAGAGAGCGAGAGCGAGTGAGAGATAGATAGAACAGAGAATGTAACATCTGAATGTAGTTTGCATAGTTTTTGATGTTCCCCAATAAGCAAGCCATTAGTATATATTGGTAACCTTATACGAAAAAAGTTCAGCGGTTTCTAAGTCTCAACACTCATCGGTCGCATCGATGTACTTCCCCTGATTTGTTCCATAAATATGTATATATAATGTACCCTATAAGCTACTGGTTTTGCTTACGTTCGTCTTTTGTATATATTGAAAATTTTATGCTTATGCGAAACTCTTTTCGCTCTTTGCTTTGCTTTTAGTCCTTGGTCATGGAGCAGGCGGGCGGAACGCAGACGCGTCCTGTGCCGGCGCCGCGTCGCCTCTACCCGGAGCTACGCGCCGCCAACTACGAGAACATCGAGATTAATGTGGGCAGCAACAGCCCGGCGATCCGCAACAACAACAACCACAACAACATCAACATCATCAGCAGCAATAGCAACAGCAATAGGAAGAAGCTAAATATTAATGTGGATAATCTGCACGGCGGCTGCACGGAAAAGAAGCTGCCGGCCAGCGGGCAGAGCAAGCTGATACTGCAGGAGCAGAATGTGGAGCAGCCGATCTACGGGCCGGATGCCAATGAGAATGTGCCGGCTGAGCCGTTATATGCCACGCCCATGCCGGCGCCCAGGCAGCGAGCGCGGGCTGAGCTGCTGCCGGAGAGGACGGAGGAGAAGGAGAAGGAGCAGCAGCAGCAGCAACCGGCGGCAACAACTCCCCTGGTGATGCGTGCCGCACCACAGGTGCCCGCAAAACCACTGAACATTGAGCAGGAGCGGCGTCGACCCGACCGCTGCTCCATCTCCAGCGAGTTCTCCACGACGAGCGTGAGTGGGGCGAATGGCCAGGCGGAGAACGATTCCCGGTACACCTCCAGTGGGTCGCTGAACTGCAGCGAGAGCTCGCAGAGCAACAAGTTCAAGTCGCCGTCACCCGGGTACGTAGACCAAGGCGAGCAGGTGGCTGAAGATCAAGAGCATCAAGATCATGGGCGTGATCTTGAGGGCGATTACGAAACGAACACGGAAACAGAAACTGAGGCTGAGGCGGAGGCGGAGGCGGAACGCGCCGCCTCGTCCGATCAGTCGGAGCTCTCCGCCAGCTGTGACGATGACAAGTAAAATTTTATCTACAATTTTCCATTTGTTTTTATCTCTTCTCTTACGACTCTTTTTGGTGCCTTTCATCCTTGTTTGCTAATGGTATTTCCCATATTGTCTTTTACTCGACCCGCACCTGACCCGTAGCTCTAAGGTATTCCAATTGTTTAATTTTGTTGTTGGCCACTAACTCAAAATGGATCGGGTCTGGTACGTAACCCCGTAGAAACTCTAACCGAATCATCCAACAATCTACTTTGTTTGGAGCCACAAAAACATTTACCTTAGTAGAAGATGCACCACAAATATCCCCAAACAAAATAAAATACTGAAACCCTTGGTTATGGACCCCATCACAATTTGTCTAGCTGTACAGACGTGGGTAGTCGGACATAGAATGCATTTGTAAATTAATGACATCCACTGAATGCCTGAAGATCTGCTGAAATCTGTAAGATCCATTTACATAAATATATTTAAGTTCTGGTTGGCTCACTCTCCTGGTATTGTATGATAACAGCTCTGAACATTGTAAATTTGTACAATTGAACTACAATTTGATTAACAACATATTTAGGGAAAGTTAAAAATTAACATGGACTTTGACAAGCACTTTGGCAACTACGATAAGGATCTGCGGTTTTTGCTGCGACTGCAGCTGCAATTCTGTGGCTGTTGCAATTCGATTCGGGCTGGCATGGACCACTTCGAATGGCTGTCGCTGTGGCTTAGCCAGGGACAAGGCATCCCCCAATGCTTTACAGCCGTTCAATTTTCCTTACATATTTTGCAATAAATCTAGTTTGTTTTTTTGCGTATGTGACTGAATCTGGATTATTGATTATTATATTAGGATATTGAGTACGAATAAGCATATCAGTTAGGATTTTTAGCATTCGTATATTTGTTTCTAGTTGCTGAGATCATTCAATAATATATAGACAATGAATGTACTAGTAAGATCCATGTGATTGTAGCAACTATTGTAGGTAGTACTGAAAATGAGTCTAATTTTCCTCGTAATTTATTGATTATCAAAACAGTTTCAACTATATAAATGAATCTCCTAAGCTATAGACATTGTCCTAGAACAATGTTTTCACAAAGCAGCTCTTTTAGAAATCTGAATTAAGTAAAGATAAACTATTTTTCTACAATATATATTGAATGTTGTATATATTCTATATTGTTTTAACTTCCTTCAAAAAGCTAGGAAATTATCAGGCTGATCACAGTTAATTATTCGCTCTAGAAGCAGGAATATAAATAATATGATTTGAATGATGCAGAATCTTAGTTTGCTTTCAGACTAGAAGAAATGCAGTCATTATTTTGCCTTGCTTAAATTGCATTGCAATCGATGGAAATATTTGTTTGCCAATCTCTCTTGATTGATCCTTGATCCTGGGTCATTGATCTCACCACTGAAATGCCTACAGAGTTTTACTTACACTCAATTGGGCATATCTAGAGACAGGCGACAGCTGAGGTTGATTAAGGAATCCCACATCCAATTGCCCAAATCCTGTAGCGCTGCTCACTTGAGTACCTTAATACATGTATGCATGCAAGCATCGGCAGCTGATCTGCCTTGATGCAGGCTTGGTGCTCTATTGTGCGCTCTATTTATAGAGTCCCCTGTGACTTTTGGAACTGCAACTTCCGCCGACGCATTAATCACATTCCTGTCGGACGCATCCAAAAATAGTCGCGCGCCGCGTGCCATTTCAAGATCAATGACAAGAGATGTGTGGGCTCCGTTCGATTCAGTTCCGTTTGTCGTCTCGGTTTGTTGAGCTGCCGTGTGGGATCGGGCGCTGGAGTTCAGTTGGCGCCGAGCTGTTGGGCGCGAGTGTTCGGTTTCTGTTGACATTTAGAGGCTTAGTTGTTATGCGGGACTAACTGTTTTTTAGTTATCTTTCTACTAACCCCAAGTGGACTCTGGGCAACTCTGACTGATTCAAGCGAATAACGGAACGAATTGATCTGAATTTATCGCAGAAACTTGCTACGTTCGCTGGGCAACACCTCGAAGCTACTCGGCGAGGCGATCGGCGAGCGGGTGGCCTTCAAGGCAAAGGGCGCCAAGAAGCGTCTGGACAAGAATCTGAAGAGCTCCACGGAGGCGATAAGCAGCCTGAGCGCAGACGCCAGCAGTCGGCTGAAGCACGCCGGCAAACGCTTCGGCTCGAACTTCTCGCTGGGCAGGCGGGAGAAGACGACGGAAACGGGCGCATTGTCCGACCAGGAGCAACAAATGGAGCTGGATCGACGTCGCACCATGCCCAACACGGACGTCTTCAACACGATTCAGTTCAGCAGTCCGCTGCACCGCAATGCCGCCGGCGGTGGCCATACGGATCTCAGCGCCGGCGGCGGCAGTGGCGTAGGCGTCCGATATGATAAGCAAACGGTGCCAAGTGAGCAGGACTACGAGGTGCCCCAGTCGAAGCCGAAACCCAAGATCAAGTCCAAGCCGCCCAGCTACGACGAGGCGCTGCGCTCCCGGCCTGCACCACATTTGCCGCCGGCCAAGAATCTGACGCAGGAGGCGTCACAGCCGGTGCAGCTGCGCAAACCTCAATCCCTGCGGCAGTCCAGCAGTGGCGAGTCGACGGGCGAGGAGCTGCCCATGCCGACCTTCCCGCCGCCGCGTCTCTCGCAGCAGTTGGATGTGGTTCAGCCTCCGGCGCGCCATAAGCGGCGCAAGAACTATGAGAACATCCAGCTGCGTCGACCCAACGTGGACTCGGCGGAGCTGCAGGAGCTCAATCGGGTGGCAGCTGTTGCCGAGCGCGAGGAGTCGCTGCTCATCTCCGCCAACATCGCCGCTGAGGAGGCCCGTGCGCCGAAGCCGGAGCGCAGCGACTCCTGGCACTTCTATGGCGACGCAAACGATCCTGATGCTGAGCCGGATGCCGAGCCGCGGGGGGAGCCCGATCCGGAATGCGAGTCTTGCTCCTCACCAGAGCCGCTCTATGCCAACCAGGAGGCCACCTACGGAAAGCTCTTCGAAATGGCCACCAGCAGCACCAGCCGCAGCAAGCTGCTGACGCCCCAGCTGGAGTTGGCCTGCATCAGCGAGGACGGGGAGCTGGACAGCAACGATGGAGCCGTGGGTGGCTGGTCGCCGCCTCAGCCGCCGCCGCTGGAGCTGATCGAGGAGTTCGATCCGCTGATGAGCAAGTGCTCGACGCTGGCGCGCTCCAACAAGAGCAACGAGCTGCTGCTCCTGGAGCATCTGCTCGAGGAGGACACCTACGGCACCATCAAACGCGAGCAGGATGACGTGAGCATGTGCACCTCCGAGGAGGACGGCCGCAGCGAGACCCCAGCCGCCAACGGCAATGCCACGGCAACCACATCGGCTGCTGCCGCGGCAAATGCTGCTCGCAATCCGCTCCAGATTGTGCATCAGAATGCGCAGCTGCTCAGCGACAGCATGGAGAATATGCTGGATGATGCGGACGCAGAGGACGCCTCGGAGATGCGTGCCCGGCCCTACCTCAGTCGCCTGGAGGAGAAGCCCACGACCAACCAGGCCACAATCGATCTGGCGGCGCCGTCGCGCAAGCGCACCAACTGGTTTGTGGGCGACAAGTCGCAAGCGCACATCGAGGGCGACAGCCCGCCCACCTACTTGGAGGCCATTGGGGGCGACGGCCTGCCCGTGTCCAGCTCGGCCGCCAGTGCGAGCAACTCCGAGTCGAGGAACACGTTCGGCTCACGCTTCCGGCAAACGATGAATGCCTTCTCCAATGTCAAGTTGCGCGTGGATGCCATGAAGCGGCGGGCGAGCTTCAAGGGCGCCGCCCAGCGGCAGTCGGATGTGAAGGTGGCGCTGCAGATGGTGCCCAGGCCGAGCCTGTCGCCGCTGTTGGTGCGCTACGAGGGGCCCCTGGTGCGCTTCCCGTCGGGCGTCGTCGAGGACATACTGAAGGAGATGCAGAACCGCAAGGCCATCTTGCGGGACCGCCAGTTCCAGACGTACCTCGACCAGGAGATGAAGACGCCCAAGGAGATCATTCCGCTGGACACCATCACGACGATACAGTGCGTCAGCAATAGCCGCGTCACCGACAGCGCGACGCACTTCTACTGCTTTGAGGTGACCACATCGCAGCCAAAGAACGGTGCCAGTGGCGCCGACGGCATGTCCTCCAATCCCAACCTGCTGATGACGAGCAATGCCTGCGGCAACGTCAAGCAGCTGCGCGTCGCCCATCTCTATGGCGTGGGCAAGGAGTCCGAGCGCGGCGTCTGGATGCAAAAGATACTCGAGAGCCTCACGAACATCGTGCCCGTGAAATACACCTGCCACTACTATCGCGCCGGCTGGTGCTACTTAAAGGTAAGCCCCACTCATAAATGTCAAATGTCCTCTCTAGCTAACCTAAAGTATGTACTTTGCAGAATTCCATCACCTCCGAGTGGAGCGGCACATGGCTTGTGCTGCGCAAGAGCCAGCGTCGTCTCATCTTTGTCAGCGAATCCAATGGGAATGTTGAGAAAATGGACCTCAGAAAGGCGCGCTGCATAGGTGAGTCGCTGAATTGGTCATCTAAGAGTGAATTCCAATCAGGTATTTGTGGTCTAATGCAAGAGTTTAGGAAAGACCTTACTGTCAATATATCGGACGGAACAGAAATGATGGGTTAAAGGACTGACAAGTCTAATATAGCGGGTCTAATAGAGCCTAACAGAGACCCCAGCTAAAATTACAATTTGAAGTAACTTGGGCGGTGAGCAATCGTGTTGCTGAATGGATAAGCGGCTAATGGTATTACCATGTCGATAAGATTGTGCTGGAGTTTGTTGAATTATAAAGGCCCTGCGTGTTCTGATAGTGAGTGGTCTGAGTGAAAACAACACAACAATGATTGATTTGGCAGTGTTAGATAAAGTTAGCCGAGATAATAGATACACAGAAAGCTTTATCGACGCGACGGTTCGTGTATATATACTTTATTTGTTAGCGGCGTTAGAGGCGCGCACGAAACGAACATCAATTAAAAAGACAAGACTTTTCTCCCTCTCTTTTCAATTCGATATTCACCTCTTGCTCTTGTCGCTTACAGTTCTGAAAGAGAACGACGAGTCGATCGACAATTTGCACGTAGAGAGTGGACCCATCCTAATGATCGACTGTCCGCCGTACGCGGTCTACATGATAATGAGCTCGGCGCGCGAGACTAAGATCTGGCGACACATCATCCGGGAGGTGGCGCACAATAACGGCTTTTCGCTGGGCGACCAGCAGCTGACGCGCTACGACGTGCCCGTGATCGTGGATAAGTGCATCAACTTTGTGTACATCCACGGGTCCATGTCGGAGGGCATTTACCGCAAGTCGGGCTCCGAGAACTCCATGCACAAGCTGATGAGCGCCTTCCGCGCGGACGCCTTCAACGTGGAGATCACGCGCAACGAGTACAACGAACACGACGTGGCCAACGTGCTGAAGCGCTTCATGCGCGACCTGCCGGAACGGCTGCTGGGCAAGCTGACTGACAGCTTTGTGTTCGTCACCGAGCTGGCTGTGGCCAGCGAGAAGATACCCATCTACAAGGAGCTGCTCGGCCGCCTCAGCACCATTGAGCACGAGACGCTGCGGCGCATTGTCGGCCACTTGGTATTCATCAGCTCGCAGCAGAGCAAGAACAAGATGAGCGTTCAGAATCTGACCATGATATGGGGCCCAACGCTGCTGGCCAAGAAGGTAGCGTCGTACGTATTCTCCCTTTTGGCTATGCTTAATGTGTTCTTTCCCTTCCACAGTGCGACGAGCTCATCTACTCCCAGAAAGAGGCCGATGTGCTCAGTGATCTGATTGTACTCTACAAGAATCTATTTCCCTGCGGCGCGGAAGAAATGGTAAGGATGGAAGCAAAGAAAGAAAGCAATTATTTCAGAAGTTCTCAAACTATTCAGTTTTTAAAGAATTACTTTTTCGTTTAGTTCGAACTTAAGCACCTAGTGTACGTTTGACTAATTGTTATATAAATGGACGTCCGACTGAGACCGCAACTGCAACGAGTCAGATTGTTGCTACTCGACTCTTTCATATACTGAGCTTAAATTCTCGAGACTGAAAACTAGTATATAGTGGTTGTAGTCTATAGTTAGAGCTGACTGAGTCATCAAGAATTTAAGCCTGACATACAATAACATAGTATAAGTGTAATAAATCGAAACCCTCATACAGAATGTTCTGTCCAGAGCTCTGCAAAGCTTTCATATATGCTTAAGCAGCAAATCTCCTAATTAATTAAATATGGAACTTAAAGCGCTTATAGACTCTAAGGAGCATTCGCATGCTAAGTAGGAATTGACATAAATCTCTTAACTGATCAAATATTAATACATATATACAATTGTCCCTATAAATATTTCACTCCTGTTCTAAATCACATTCTTAAAACCCTTTACCTTTTTAGAAAAAGGAGCAAGCGATGTTGATGTGCCTGCAAAAGTACTATGCTGCCGCCGAGACACTGAAGGATGCCGTAAAGCAATCGGGCGACATTAAAATCTGGATAAGTCTCAATCCCAACCCGGACAATACCACCGAGGTGAGCTCTTTTGCAGTGCAAAAAGCCAAAAACCTTATTAAGCCCATCCTTGTTGTTTGCAGGAAAAGACTCAGGTAAATGCCACAATTTCACCGACAAAGACCGCCTATGAGCTGTGCCGCGAATACTCGGCAAAGATGGGCCTGCCCACGCATCAGTTGACGCTGTATGAAGTCATACTCAACGACAGCCTTGAGCGGCCGCTGCACCATGACGCCAAGGTGTTCGATGTCATACTGAATTGGTCTTACTGGCCGGAGGAGGATCGCAAGCACAACTATCTGGTCGTGCGGCCCATTGAGATGCTGCGCGAGGTGCAGCGCGCTATCAAAAATTTGGCTACGGTGACGCCGGGCAAGGAGCTGCGCTTCGCCGACTACCGCACCAAGTCCTTCAAGCCGCTGCAGTGCGAGCTGCGCGATGGCAAAATTGTTGTCTCCAAGAAGGACAAGAACGACAAGACGAGCATTGTCCGAGAGATCTTTCTACACAGCTCCACGGCGTACCTGGGCTGTGAGCGCAAGCGCGACTTCCCCTGGAGCTGGGCCATCACGTTCGTGGAGCGCACGCAAGCGCAGATCATGCGGTAAATAAGTCCATTGTCCATTGCTCTGCATAGATCACTGATCCCGGTTTCTCTTGCAGATCACGCGATGCACCATTCATTGGCCACGTGCTGGCGGGCAGCGAGTGGGTCGATCGCACCATTTGGTACTCTAGCATTTGGTACTGCCTATACGGCGAGAACATATTGCCACCCGCAGAGATTATCATGAAGTGAAACCTGAACAGCCAAGCCTTCGCTCATTTGCTAACTTAATCTGCCTGCACTAGCATTTAAATTATAGTCAATCGTGACTGCGATTCTCCACCTTCTCATGCGCTCCACACCCTTTTGTGTGGCATACTTTTGGTCGCGGAGTTGATTATTAATGTAACTATTATACAGTCCGAAAAGTATGCTATGCGGATATTTTTGTAGAGCTGGATGTGCAGTGGAATTTTCAAGCATGGCTGATATATTTTGATAACATTTTTTTTTATTATTGTTTAAGTCTAGTTTGCAATATCACTTAGCACGTAAGCGCGTTATTTTGTAGATATTTGGAATTTATTTTAACTATATGCATAGATACTTTTGTACAAGCGAGCACATACATACATATACATATGTTATGTATATACTTTACGTAACCGTATTTCTTATTTCTACTCAAATTCGATTTTTTCACAACGATCGTGATAGCAAATGTCAAGAGAAATTTGTCATTTGTGCAATGCGAAGAATAAAGAGGATCTAATAGAAACTTAGCTTAGTTAGTTTGATGCGTGCATGCATTACTCCCCAATACCCGCTCACTTCGAATAGCCACTTCCCATTTCGAAACTGTTCAGAGATCACTTGCTCCTAGGTCTATTGGCCCAACTTAACTCCCTAATCACATCTGTGTACTTACGAGTAATCTGCCAAATTCGAAATCCTTTAAAGCCTATGCCATTTGTCTTCAATGTAGGTAGTTCAGCTTCGTCTGCAGGATCATTATCTATACAAAAGTGGACGTAGGGAGAGTTCTAGCTTTTCTCTTTTCCCAGCGCTCTTTTTAAAGAGATCCATATTCTTAATGCTATTCTTGATTATATGACTTCTTTATCAATTATAAATATATATATTAATTTATGTGACTACCAAACATCATTCTGATTGTATGCACTATATCCATATTCGTATTCATATAACACAGCCTGTTTAATTGCCAATGCAACACGATATTATATGAAAATAAAAGAAGAAACTTATTAAATATATATTAGCTTTAACTATTATTGGGATGAGAAATGGAAAAGCAAATATTGTGGTTGCGTGCCCTACGTGAACAGCATCAGTAGACCCAAGGTGAGAAGTACTTTGTACGACGACAATGGACAATGGAATATTCCTAATTAATAACTACATATTGTAGAATCGGCTTAAAAATGGAAATTTTATAGACTGAAGCTATTGAGAATGTGAATGAGAATGGATATGTTAAGGGCATATCCTTTAAAAAAGAGATGCTTTCCATAGAAGAAATTTTCTTTTTAATTAACTTTGAATGGAGTATAGTAGTCTGATCAGTAGAATTCTTACTAAATAGGTAACTATGTAAGATGGTAGCTTCCAAATTATAAGATTAGTTGACATAGAAAAAAATAGAATGAATGTACATATATGTATATGGATATATATGTTTATAAATATATATTTCTTTTAATCATATATAAATATTTACGGTATAGAAACGACTATCAGACGGAATTATTATGAATATTGACATTGGGAATTAAGTATAAACTGTTTTTGAGTTTGTGGCATAGCCCACCCCGTAAAGTATGGAATTTCTTGATCAGGGCAGCAAGCTGAGTTGATCTTGTCAAGTCCATGTCCATGTCTATTTACGTATCATTATTACGATCTAAAAATTTCATTGAGCAAGTACTAGATGCAAGCCTTATTCAATAATAAATTATCCATGGTAAAAGTCAATGCCCAAGCTACTGTGATGCACACCCACAGTAGCTTGGGCAGTAACTTTGTATTAAGTGATCGACTGAAAGACCTGCTCTACACAGGGCTTAGTGTATTTCCTAGTCGAGCACTCCCTGTTCGAGCACTCTCACTTGTTTTCCTAATCGCCCCAAGATACTGGAGGGCATTATAAGATTTAGCTAAACAAATTTCTAGAAAGCTAAAATTTCGGCTTGCGCCAGTTGTTGGTCGGGTATTCCGAGAGTTGGCCAGGTATGAGCCATTGTTGAGCAAACAAGTTGTATCACTCGAGGGTGACAGAAGATCTTTCGAGATAAATGATGCGCTTGTCATAAAGGTCTAATAAAAGTGAAAAATAAATACGAACTACAATAAAGCATGGACTATGACTATGCGCGAAGGAAAACAGCAGACGGCGCCACGCGCTTTCGACGCTATCGCAAACGAGACCTGCCGTAAAGCCTATCGGGCTGGCTGGCTGGCTGGCTGGGCGTGTGGCCCAGATTATTTGCTTTTGGCCAAAAATAAAGCACTGCGCACCGTGTTTGCAATGGGCCATGGCCCACAATGCGACCAAGGTCAAGTCCCACAGGCGCACACGGCGGCCGCGTGATGAGTGCAAACGGATCGACAGACCTGCTCGACATATGCGTGACACAGTGTCACAGTGTACACATGTTTATTTCGCATTTGCATGAGGCCCACTTCCGTACAGGATGGCCTCGCTGGCGCCTACGCAGCCGGCATGCCGAGCGCGGGACATCCATTTGGGTGCCAAGCGAGACGACCATAAAATGTTGAATGCGATTCGACTCGGATCGGATCGGAATAGGAATTAAAATTAAAATTGAAACAGAAACTGAAATTGACATCGAAATCAAAATCGCCATCGAAATCAGCGGCAATTAAATGCTAATGGGCAGTGGCTGTGGCGCGTTTGGCAATTAGGCCGATAGACGGTGCGATAGGCGCAGTTGCATTCTAATTCAATTGCCGGCCAATTAGCCGCCGGGCTCTAAATGGGCTATAAATGTGTTGCATCTGCAGCAGCCACACGACGTCCACGATGCTGCTGCTGCTGCGCCTCATTGCCTGCCTATTGGCCCTGCTGCCGCTGCTGCTGCGAGCTGAGGTGAGTCCCTCTTCACGTTCTTCCTATCGTTTAGTTCTCAAAGTTGACTTCGCTGGCAGCTGACCAACTACGACATCTTCTTCGATGAGCGCGTGTTCCAGGAGTCCTGCGACAGCAAGGAGGACAAGGGCAATGTGCCGCTGAGCGAGCTGCTGGAAAGCCATCTGACGAGTGTCCTGATCGACGACACGACCTACATCAGCGGCGACTTCATCGTCAAGGCCCAGCTACCCAGCGGCCGCATCAAGTTCGTGGCAGACGTCAGCCGCCTAGATCGCGGCCGCTGGACGCCAACATTTGTCTCCCTCAAGCGCGACGACTTCTGCAAGGCTCTCTTCGACCCCTTCGAGCTCTGGCACATATACATCCTTACACAAATACCCAAGCATCAGCGCATATGCCCACCACCGAAAGGTGTAAGTAATCAAGCGCGACTAAGCTTAACTTTATGTATATGATTTATCTGCTCTAAGGTTTAAAACGTATTATAGAGTATCCTTGATTAGCAGAAATCAGAAGGAGCTTTTGTTGACAAGCTCTTTCAAACTATAAATAGAACTTGTCGACAAAAAATTGTGGGTTTTTCTGATTTCTACTGATCAAGGATACGGGTTTCAGGATATGTTAAGTATATTCCTTAAATTAGGTTACCTTTCATAAGAAGAATTTTTCTCATTAATTGATGACTTTGTATATAGTAGAGTAGTCCGATCCAGAGAATTCAAACTACCTATGCTACTTTTGTAGAAGATTAGTTTACATACCATCGATATATATGTTTATGATTATGTTCTTATATAGGGTATTAGCTTGCTGTTATCTTACCGTATCGAGCACAAATCCAAAAAGTTTAATTTAAGTTGAGCAAATGAATAGTGAGAGATAGATTAGATAGAGTCAAAACGTATTAAATCCTATCTATATTGTTTTTAGACTTTATTCTATATAGATTATATCAGATATGTGTAGAATATAATATGAACAATATGCATATGTCTAGAATCGAGTCAGTTTGGCCAGAGTCTATTCTAATTTACAGTTCTGCAAATGATTTCCTGAATGATAATTTCTAGTCTTTTCTCATATTCTACTACCGACTATCGTAACGACCTTGTGCGTAAGGCCTATCTAGCTATCTTTTTCTTATTCACACTTCTCATACTAGGGACTCCGTTCAGCAATAGCTATCTGTGTCTCACTCTCACACAAAGGCACTATAAGGATACAAGCTAGCACTGAGTAGCGTACAGTCACTCGGATAATACTTCCACCACATCAACTCTGTAAGAGCTCTTAGGCTCACACCAACACTAGGGCAATAGTGGAAGATAATCACGAATGGGGGTAGATAGAGAACAGACTCTTATGTTAATTTCTTTTCGACATTTATATATATATTTTTTCTTCTTTAAAGTATCGGAAATGTCCTTAAAAATGATAGATCCTAATCAACTTTTTAGGACAGGTCCCATACCATAGACCTTAGCTAAAAGCTCACATTGTCTTATCGCCTCTCCGAATACACATATATATACATTTCTGATTCCGTTTCCCCCATCCCTTTTCAGCATGTTTACACTTTCCGCAATACGAGCACCCGCATGCACCTGGCGAAACTGCCCCGCTGGAACATCGAGGGCAACATCAAGGCCGTGGTGCACCTAAGCGTGGGCAATCTGACGACGTGTGTGGCCATGTATTGCACCGTCAACACGTCGTAGGGCGGATGCGCGTGTGAGTGGTACACGTATATTGTAGATTTATGTAGGACATCAGGGCTACAAATAGCTCTTGGATATGCACCATTTTGTTGCTGGCTTCCCCGTTGGCAGCTCACTTGATGTTTGCACTGATTTAATGGGCCGTCTTACACTTGTATCTAAATTAAATGCAAATAAACAAGATTTCATGTTCATGTACGAAACTGCCGCGTAATTTGCAGCCAAAGTTCTCAGCGGCGGACGCGATAAGCGGCCATCGTGCATGCTCGTAATCCCAGCGGAGCGAAGTGGAACGCTCTGCTCCCGTAATCCCCGTTGCTATTTGCCCATGGCTCAAAGTCAGCACCGTTTCAGCGGCTGAACTCATTCGCCGTCTCGTTCCCATTCCACAAGCCGCTGGCGCGTGATGCCCACCAAGCACCCGGAGAATTTACGACATCCACAGCTTTGTGCTAGGCCGTACTAATTCTCTTCTGCGGATTCCCTCACCCACTATCTGAGATACTTGCCATTGCCATGGCCATGGCCATTGGCATTGATCTTGGCTCTGCACCTTGAGGTCCCCCCAGCTAAAGGATCTGGGATGCTTAGTGAATCACAGACGACAACTCAGCATGCTCAAACAGTTTATTTGTTATAGTAATACAAATAATACAAATAATACAAAAAACTCAGTCACAGTGGATCCCCACATTAAACTGTTTGCTGGGCCAACATGCGCTTAAGATCATGCGTGAAATATGCAAATCATATAGTAAGACTATGAACAACTTGATGACACTGATAATGTTTATATATAGCTAAGCAAAAAGAGAAGAGAGAAAAAACGAGCTGTTTTTTGCCCTTGAGCGAATGACTGTACTATATCTATTTCGTAGACAGTCGAGAGACGCTAAAGGGCAACATTGAATAAACAAAAATAAATTTGTTCAAATATTTGCTGAAAAGCAGACACCTTACCATAAATAAGCGCGACTGTGGCAATCGATAATTATCGATAACAGTTCAGGAGGAGGAAAACTTAGCCGTTGTATGTGGGCAATTGGGGTAGAATATATTATTCATATTTTATATATATTATATTTATATATATTTATATTTATATATATTAATATTTACATATATTTATATTAATATATATTCATATATATGCATATGACTTAACTGGTCTAAGAAAAAGACTCTACTGCAGTGGCCATTTGTCACTCGTGCTCCCTATTGCATCAGTTAATCGATTATAGATAGATATACATTAAACTTAATATGAGAGTCGACTAGAACATACCCCGCATACCAGCATTCCCATAACATTCCTTTAGCATAAACAAACAATGAAATGCAAGTCGAAGCACAATCATAAAAGTCAACAAAGGGTACGACTATAACACACCCTGTAGTTGGCGAAGAAAAAACATTGTATCTACATATACAAAGTATAGCATATAATAACAAATTTTAAAATTAATTCGAAATGAAGTTAAAGAGTTAGGAAATATTTGAAAAGCCTAGCTATAATATGTTCCGTCAACAAGATGCACGCTCGCAGTGCTTCCTCCCATGATAGCAGTGTTTTCTGTACACATAGGCGTCGAGTTGAAAAACATCTTGGAATCGTTATTTGATGGGGCAATAGCTCAACTGTCATATATTCGTAGATATATGGCCCGCAGAGTGAGTGGGTGGCTGCCTCTGTTTCGCAACGATAAAGATGAGTTGAGCAAATAGTTGAGGCTATTAAGCTTGAGTCTGTGCAAATACGAGAATCTATATGTACCCAGATTTTCGTATATATTGTAAATATCAATAAATCTACACGGACAATACGCGGCTGTCTCCCTTACGTGACATCTTATTGCTTCATAGTATAGATATTTAATTAAAGATTTGCATATTTTTCTCGAAAAATGTGTTCCTTAACACTTTTTAATTTTCATTAATGATATAGTAATGAACGTTAATTAGAAATGTTTATTAGGTAAGTAGGACACCCCCTGAGATGAAAAATGAGCTTTAATACTTGCTCGTAAACTAAGATGAGTATATTCGTGCACGATTTGAGTTCGGTTGATGGGGGAACGCCACGCTGAGAGCGCATGAGACACTTCATAGTCTTTGAGCTGGAATGCCAAGTATTTGATTTCGTTTACGCTGCTATTTGTAGGGTATTTGGTGGCATATACACTCCGCTCAATGTATACAAAGATAGGTGAGCGCGTGAAAACAAGTTTAGTATACGTACCAGGTACATTTCACGACCTTAATATGAATGCAATCCAAACTTCTGGGTAAACAAATTGAAACGCAGCCTAGGCCGAGGGGTAGACACAGGTGAGGGGGCGTGGGGCATGGGGAAGAGGTTGCCGTTGCCTGAAATTCGATGTGATTGCACAGCTGACACAAGCCAGCGCCTGAGATCGTATCGATCGGCCGAGGTGGCAAAGGTGTGATGGATGTTGTGGCCAGGCGACGGTGGGCTGGCTGTTCGTAATGCAAATATAAACAGTTTACAGGTATTTATGTGCCTTTATAGTCGCACAGGCAGCTAGCTATAGTTGCGTACTGGTATAATAATAAAATACTAATAATAGAGCCACATGTGAGCTGCTCCGTGTTTACATCAGAAATACTTATTAACTACTTATTTGCTAGCCGCTCGACTTGCAAGTGCTTCAAACTAGTCGTGACCTGTTATTTGCGGACTGAGGTTACAAAATACAATAACATAAAATGCTCACACAGATACATATATATGTATCTATATATATATACAGTCGAATTTCTGTATAATAAATTGCAACTTATTAATGTTTGCTGCGATAAATCTACGGCGAATGAGCATAAAACAATCTCTTGAAATGAGCAAACAGACTGGAGGACACTGACGGCATCAGAGTCTTGCTAACAGGGTATCTGACTGTCGGCCATCGGTTCACTAGGGGTAATAAATCATACTTCCAAGCCGCACCTTAACTCTGCATAATACTACCATAACTCCTTAGTTTGAACTCAATATCTGACATATTTATATACTGGTAAAAACATATAGTATAATAAATAGACTAAGCTTCTCAATTTGATATTGGCATATTTTAATCAAATCCCATTTCCGAGCTCATACATAAAAGTTCTTATAAGCTATAGGTACTAACTAATCAAGTCAACATTTCAGCTTTAGCTTAAATGCAGTTACTGAACCTGAGAACCTTTTGCCGCTTACTGAAAATGAGTAAATGCTTGGGATTGAAGTTCAATTACAAAGAAAGTTCTAAAAATATATTTAAATTAGTATAATATAATATAAAATAATATAATATAAATAACAAAATTTAGTAGTCTCCATTTTGATCCATTATCTTTTACCATCTTTTTGGCAAAAGATGAATTCCATGCTCATAAAACGTTTGATCCTTGCTGGCAAAAAATTAACCTAGCTCGTTTTCTGAGTCCTGATTTGAGGTAAGGGGTTTTCCATCCAATAATAATTAATAATATGAAAAAATATTATAAAATAAATCATTTTTTTATATACAATATAATACAAATTAATATAATTTAATAATATAAAAATATTATATAATATAATATAATTATTAATTCATTATTTACAATTAATTCATAAACTTTTTTAGGGCTATGGACGGTTACAATCACCGAATGCTATAGGAGAGCAAGGAGAAATAGGATCTAACTACAGGAAAGTTCTAAGGGAATATTTGATATATTTTAGACTCTGTCGGGTTGGTCTTGAGCATGGCGTCGCTTGAGCCTTCTTCTAGCTTCAGTACTTGGAGCGCATGCTATAAGTACAATAGTTATATCATGCATATCACATTGTAAGCATAGTCTCTATTTAAACTAAATGATATACTTCTTCATATATCAAAGGGCATATATGAGTAATCTGTTATTTCTGTGGGAAGCATTCCCTTTCGGGCAGATCAGCAATTCCTCAGCCCAGCAGCACCTAGCTCAAGGTCTCAAAACAGCTAACTTTGCAGCTTGAAAACTTTAAATTCATGAAAATTGTTGTCGAAACTCCTTTACAACTCCCTTCAAATCAATAATATATACCTACTATCTATACCATCTATACCATATAAACTATTTACACCATATATAGCATATATAATTTCTATTCAGTCTATATCATCTATACTATCTATACCATCTATACCATCTATACCATCTTTACCATATATACTATCTACACCATATATACCATCTATACCATCTATACCATCTATACCATCCATACCATCCATACCATCTATCTACACCTTATAGACCATCTATATCATCTATAATATGTCTACCATCTATACATATCTACACTTAATTTGTTAACACAGAAAATGCACTTTAAGCCGGCATTGGGCAGTCGCATGTGGCCGTTGGCTCAGGTGCTATTATCGCTGTCAAATGTCGGGTTTAAGTGGCTTTGCCTGTACAGTTTAATGTCAGAGCCCATCCATACTGGTCTACTCTATTATAGGCAGTCAGGAGAGGTCGCGTGTGGGCTGGAGCTTGGCACAGGATAACTTTGACAGCTGCGGCTGCCACGACAATGGGCTGATGTAATTTGACTGACTGTTTTCCCAGCGCTTGGCATTGTTGCGCTGTTGCGAGGGCTGCTCCAGTGCACTTCCTTTTGTTGGCGATTCGCAAGCCCCTTTGTATATCACTCATACGTAGCGTTGGCCCTGCCACGTAAATTGCATGAATTAGGCGTCTTATTTATTGTATTTATATAACTGTTAAGCACACACACACACAGCGATAAATGTTACGAAATGCAAATAGAATGTCACTGTTAAATGTCACACACACACAGACACACACACTCAGTGATAGAGCAGCGTGTGCAATTGTTGTTGCTGCTGCTGTTTGCTTGCATTTTAATTTGTCAAGATTGTCAAGAAGTTACTGCAATGTAACAAAGCAAAGCGAAAAATACGAAAAAAAGTGGAAAAAATTACAAAATTAAAAAGAATAAACAGCAACAAATTCACAGTATTAAAAAAAAGGTTGTCGCACCCCGCTGACAGGCGATGTCATGCCAAGCCGCCCCCCTCGCGCCGCCCATGCCGCTGGCGCGGCCGACTCCTGCGCTGACTTTCAATTCATTTCATTTGATTAAATAAAGAACAACATTTAATCAAATAAGGGGAAACAGTCGAGTGCAACTGAAAAGTGCAAACAAAGCGGAGCGTTTCATTCATCTGCTTCTTCTTCAGCATATTTATTTCATTATTATTTTCCAACTGCTTGTATGTTGTTCTGTAAACATTAAATAAATACAAATTAAATTAATTAAATGAATAAATAACTGCGGCAGACACGAAAAATGTTCAGGAACAAACGCTAAATAAATAAAATAAATATAATAATTAACTGCACAAGATGACACGCAAGTGGAAGGTTGTTCGTCACTCCTTCAGCAGTTCCCCCAGACCCCAAACCGCAATCTCCACGCCCCTCCGCTCCCCCTCGCCCTCCATTGCCCACTTCAAACTATAATAGTTGAAGTATGTCAATCACGAGACTCCGACGCCGACTCCGACGTCAACTGCGACGGCGGCTTCGTCGCGCTTTGCTGCATTCCCCGGAAGAGCGCCAAAGGGGGGCGACCGGCAGCCAAGAGGCTAAATATCTTTATTATTAGCCTAAACTATTTTCAATTAATTGCATTCAATTTATGCAATAAATGTCCGAGCTTGGCCCGGCAAGTGCATGCAACGATTTCCGAAACGAGATGAAGGCTGCCCCCGGCCGCGATAGTCTTTGACTAATTGGAAGCCTTAATTATTACTATTGTGACTTAACAATTATATAATTGATATCATCGCTTAAATGCACTGTGAGAACTTGCAAAATACCCAGCCCGATAGGCACTCCAAATTGCTCCATTAGCAAATATATGATCAGCGCCCGAAAGCAATCAGAGAATATTTCAATAAAATATCTCCATAATTTACGCTATTTATTTGACATGGATTAAGTGCTTGCAGCATCATAGCACTCACTGCTCACTGCTCACTGCTCAACAAATTGCAGCTATGTGAACAAAAGTGAAAGTTGATTCTGTATGGATTTCCAATCTATGAACGAGACTCCCAATCTCAGCTGAAAACTCATGCTGACTGACATACTGAAGGCAAAATTGATTTGAAATGAAATTAGTTTACGATCTATTTGCCATTTAAGGAATAGTTTAGTGGGCTAAGGAGAACAATACTTTAATTTTATTTCATATTATGCTACAGCATATATTATTCTCGATTGCAAATGTAATATTATTTTATGTTGTACTATATATTATTACATTATATGTTATATTATGGTATAGCAATAATAGAGAAACTTTATAATATAATATAATATTATTATATATTAAAAGTATTATATTTTATTATATTTTATTTTATTTTTTATTTATTGTGATTTATTTTACTAAAACAACATTTTTTTCAATCATTTAATGCTTTTGAGACAATTGTAAAATATACAGAGTTTAGCTATTTCTTTTCAACTAAGGTATTTACAATTTTTGTTAGTAAAGAACTTTCGTCCGTATTTACAAATTTGTTGTTTTTTTTTTATCATTATTCATTATTTTAGAAATCAATATTAACTTTTTCATTAGGAATTACGAAAACATTCGCTAAATAAATATAGTATATATAATAGGTTTTTGCGCGTGCTGCTATTGAAACTAGAGACTTGGAATTTAAAACATCTACTTTATGTTTGAAAATGCTATACAAATCTGTCGTTTGACACATAATAGCTCATAAGGCCCTATTTAGTTTAGAAGCTTTAAGCTTGGAATATATGTATACGCGGTTAGTTAGAGCTCTATCTTGAAAATACATGGTTAGTATATTGTGGACTTATAACAATTACTATATATTTTAAAGAGTAAGCTCTCTGACTTTTCTATAGCACTCAAAGAAAATTATTTATTTCGATTAGTTTGGCTTGAAATAAATTTCCTGCGAATTGAAATATCTAAACACATGTTCTAATATTTGTAAATATCTTACAATTTGAGAAGCAATATAGAAAAATAAAAATTTGTTATTTGTTTTTTGGGCTTTTGTCGACATTGCCAAAATGAGGCGCTGGGTATTAAAGGGTTAATGCTGACCTCGTCAATTCATTCACTACAAATTATATATTTATGATAAATGCTACGAAAATACTAAAAAATGTACAGTTTTGGAGCTAAAGACCCACTGAAAGACCGCCTAAAATTGATAAATATATATATATATATATATATATATATATATATATATATATATATATATATATATCTTTCGATCATCCAAGCTCTTTAATATTTTTAAATATTTTTTGCTCTATTTGACATCTAAATTTACATGAAATTCTCTCAACTGGATCATGGCTTATATTCCCCACAAATAGACCCATAACTAATATACTCCAAAATGTTTTTTTTAAACAATTTAGCTGCTTTCATTTATGATTAAAGGGTATACGACAGTCGGTCGCGCTCTGTTGTCTTTAGAGGCTTTTTTAAAGCGGTACGTCGTGATATCTACGGAAACAGATCACCGTTTACACATAGAAACTTCTCAGCTACTCTGGCGACACAACAATATATTCAGCGCGCAGATCTCGGCTTTTTGATGCACAGATCTCCCATGAATGATCGCAGATTGTGCTGAGAACAGACGACGGAGATTCGGAGTCACGGAATGGCGCTGGGGTGAAGGTGAAGGTGTTTTCCATATATATTTATAACTATTCGCGAATTCTTATTTGATTACAAACATGTTTGAAACCCGTTTGGTTAATTAATTTTTGACAAAAATTCAAATTATTTGATTTACGCATTGTTCGCAGACAGATTTGCGACACATTTGGAGACAAAGTCGTGGATCGCTAACCAACTCTGACGACAGAGTAATTGTGCTCCCCAAACGTAATTAATGAAGCCAAGTATTTAAATATTAATTAGAGAGAGAAAATGAGGGGGAGAGAGGGAAAGGGAGAGCGAGAGAGGGGAGTGAAGTTGAAAGTGTGCGAGTTGTGATCTCGTTGAGTGGAAAAGTCAATACGATGGGAGATGTATAAGAACTGTTTATTTGACTTCCCTGGCTAATCTATAATTTGCATTATAAATTCCACGCTAGAAACTAACTAGCATTGGTTAACAAATAGGTAAATAAGCTAATAACCAAATAGACATTAAGCACAATCATAAAGAGTCAATACAGACAATAAAAAGCAAAAACACATCTTCCTTATTTATTGGTTTGCTGCGAACGGACTGTTTTTATTGTATATTTTTGATATCGTTTATGGAATTAGCACCTCGAGTTGTTATTCGATTATTGGATTGTAAATCTTCTAGAAATTAGCGGTGCGATTCGCCTATGTGGAGCATTCGCTGTTGACCTCAGCGCGGGTAAACAGCATAGTTTACTTAGCGATATAGTTGTATTGTGGCCAAATATTGCACCCGGGCCTTAATTGGTGCGCCAATGCGAAAACTCAAATTACTTAACACTCTAATTGCATATTAATTAATCGCACGGATGGCGCTCAAAACTTTCCACATGCCTAATGCCCACCGGCTACGCGACTTTTCACACGTAAATAAAAAATACTTTTGAATGAACAAAATAGACACAAAAAAGTCAAGTAAATATGTAGAGACATACAGATATATGAGTATACTATATGTGTATGCAAGCATATGAACCCAGGAAAACAGACACCCACACAAATTAGTGATAAATCCATAAGCGATCGGAATGAAAAGGCCGTAAAATGTTTAGCAAACGCCGCGAGGGCGGCCAGAACTCTGTCGAATCGACGGAGTCCGGCGTGTCCGTGCCCCATCCCGAATCGCACCAGTACCAACCAGTTGAATTAGCAGTGCTCGTCAGTCTACATCGTAAAATCAATTTGCTGCTGTGTATACAAACTTTTATGGCGCACTGTACGCGTAAACGTACCGCTAATCAATTGGGCAAATGCGACATATTTGTGGGACTTTTTCTGTTTTGTTTTTGTACTTTTGTTGCGGTCCGTTTGCTTTTAGCGCCTCCGACCCCATCGTCATGATCACGTTCGACCATCGCCATAATAATGACGATGATCATCGTGATGAGGCTGATGAAGAAGTTGCGCTAACAGATGACTTCCACCCAACGGTGGTAGATAAAACAAATATGCTTTGACACCTCACCAAATTGTTGACTTGATGCCGATGATTGCGGAATTTCCCTAATACTATTGTTATACTTATCACTCCCTGCAAATTACTCATCACTCATCGAAAAGACTAGAAAGAATTGACACTTTTGATATTAGAGATATCAAATTTATATTTTCAGAATTGTTTTTATCATTATTCATTAGTCATTACTCATTACTTATTACTCCAATTATTTAAATAATTTAAATCATCTAATTCATAGATCTAGAGGAATTTTTCGTGTTATGATACATGCTTCGATTTTTCTCATTATTCATCATTCATTAGCCATCATTCATTACCAACTAAGCAATCAAAGCAAATGCTTATTATGTTAAATATTGTTGACAAATTTTAAATAGTAAAAATTGTATTGCTCATTAGTCATTACTCCACACTCAAGCAATATAATTATCATTATTATTATTATTATTCATCACTCATTACTCGTTACTCATCACTGATTATTGACTACATACGCGTATTTTATATTCCTTACAGTGAATGATATATTAATGCAAAAATTTTGATAATATTTGATTACTCTTCATGCGTTAGTCATTACGCATCACTCAACTAAAATGTTCATTCAAGTTCATGTAGTACTTCGTTTTACTTCTTATCAGTCATTAATTATCGCTCATTACATAATATGCCTTCAGTATTATTGATAATGCTGAACGAATATTCGGGCATAAAGATATGAAAATATCGTCATTTATGGTTGACTAAGTAATACCAATAATAGTAAGTAAGTAGTCAACAGTGCTTGTCCGGGTATTAGGCTACTATTATACTGCAAAGAAGCAATGAGGGTATTCCCATGTCGAGCTAGTTTATTTCATCAATTATTCCACAATCAATTTTAATCGTTATTCCGTTTGACGGATTTCGACTCGGAAAATTAATCGTAGAAATACCTTTGGTGCTTCAACTTCTTTATTAATCATAAAGTGCATTGGAAAATTTTCAAATTACTCTGGCATTTAGTTTTATTATATATATATAGATACATTCCTATTAATATATATGTATATATGGATGTATATATTATTTTTTATTTCATATCATTTTTGCAGTCACGAGTCTGCCTCATAAGCAACCCGTGCAGCAATAAACAGACGTCATTAGCGAACAAAATAAGCAACAATAAAAGACAAGAACTTGATTTTATTTCGAAAGATCGCATCGAATCAAGAAATACGCTACCCGAAACAAAACAAAACCTCAACGCGACTATACATAGAACGCAACTCGATTTGAGTGGCAATCAGGAAATAATCAAGATCTGCTCAAGTGCCTTTTGTACTGGGAACAGTCTTCATAGAGCATTGAATGAACATTATAAGTGTAGCTAAGTGGTATTATTATAAGTTATATTTATAGCGCATAGTTGTGGCATAACTATTTGGCAATGCCCCCCTCGAGCGAGTGATCCAACCTGAAGCCCGAATCCTCAGACTTTGAGTACTCTATCGAGCTCGGTCCCACTCATTGTAATTCAGATTCCATATTTTCTCACTATATATGATATGCGCAATATGATATGGTATGTAAGCTAGTTTCTTTGTGGCCGAAAATTCAGGTGTGCTGTGCCTGTAGAAAACGAGTTTTCGGCGCGCTGGCCAAACGCTGTGCGATTGTGCGAAGTATGCGGCGGCAGAAGTGGCTAGATCGTAGGGTGTATTGGCTGAAAATAGATGTTACTCTATCTGACAAACATGATGACATAGTTATAATATTGTTATTGCTTGTTGGCCGTTATCAGATTTTGGGAAAGTTTGCTCAAGTGGCAAAAGTGGCAAAAATGTGGAAGCGAGGCCCGATGATTGCCCGATACCGGGCCATAATTCGGCTATTATTGATTGGCGAGGTCTAATGGGTGGTCCCCCAGATGATTTAATGTGCGGCAAATAGTTTATTAATTAGCCAGCGCAAATGGAGCGGAACCCCAAGCGCCAAAGACTAAGCGCAACACAAGAAACAATTTGTTGTTGTTGCTTGGCTTGGCTTGGCTTGGGCATATGGGCTCAGGCTCGGTCTGGGGCTGGGGCTGGGGCTGAGTACTGGAACTGGTATTGGCTCTGTACCGGTTCACCTTGTAAATCAACGCCACATACTAAAAATACCAGTGATCGAGTGTTGTTGTTGTTGTTGCTGTTGTTGCTGTTGTAGCTGTTCAGTTGGCACTGTGCAGTCGGCAGTCGGCAGTCGGCAGACTTGGCCAACATGGGCTTTGAGCTGGGCCCGTGAACCGCTTCTAATCGCCGTGAGCAAAAACAAAAAGCGCAGAAAACAAATTCAACAAATTTAAAAATAGTCGAAAAATTTCGAGTAGCCGCCGCCATTTTGTTTGCCATTTTCGCTTGTCTCTTGTGTCCGTTGTCCGTTGTCTGTTGTCTGTTGCCTGTTGTCTTTTGGCTTTTGCCTTTGGTCGATTGTTTATGTTTTTCTGCGGAGTTCTTCGAACTCTGCGCTGAAGTTCAAAATGTTGTTGACGAAATTAAATGGCCAACCTGGCCAAATCATCTGAACGATAACACAGCTGGCACACAGAGAGCTCAAGGGAGAGAGGGAGAGGGCGATAGAGTGAGACAAAGTGAGACACAGACGCGCAATGAGAGATCGCAGCTTGGAGATTCGGAGACTCAAGCATGGATTTCATTGCGGAAGCTTTATTTATTTATGTATTTCATTGTATGTCTTCAGCGTGTTTTATATCACTTTGCGGCGAAGAACGTGCACACGGACCGAGTACGAGTTCGACTCCGACTTCGAGTCCGAGTTCGAGTCCGTTGTCCGCGGTCGATCGCCCGCTGACCGATTTGTTTTGTCGCAACCCTCTGGCAGATGTATCTCGAAATTATTTATAAATGCCCATACGTCATTTCGCAAGAAGTCTTTATGAACATATGTATATTGCGCAGAATTTTCGAGCTTTGTAGAACCGGCTGCTCGGATCTTGGATGGCTTTTTGCTCATTTGCTTGATTGCTTTGCCGGAACTCAGGGTTGCGAGTTTCTTGACTCCGTCGCACAGTTCCTGATTGGCAAAATGTGTGCTTGAGTCTGCGGTCGGTCCATGCCTAGCTAGACATTCATTTCTAGCCAAATGCCAGTGACACCTGTAAGTGGATTCCAATTAGAACGCAGCGCAGTTCGGCTCGACTTGGTTCGGCTCAACTCAGTTCAGTTCAGTTGAGCTCAGTTCAGCTGAGCTGGGCTCGCTGGCCTTGGGGCCTTGCCGCACATTTCTGCAGCGAACCTGTTACATTGTGCCGACCACTCCAAGCATTCCATGTGTTGCCCAGTCCCAGTCCCAGCCCCAGCCGCAGCGCTTTCCATTTCTATGGCATTTCCCCTTTTCAAACACCCTTCTAAGCGGCCGCAGCAGGTGATTGTCTTGCTTGGCGATCGCATTGTTAATTACCTGAAACGGCTTGTGGAATTCTTAATGTTTGTGTCTCTGGGTCTGCTAGCTGAGTTCACCCTTCACTCGGCATAGACTTCGGCCTGACTTCTGTTCACGATCTATGCGCGGGGCGAGATAGGTGACAGTAACACAGCGGCCCCAAGTGCATGCCGCCTGGCCAGGGATCCGGTTAGATCTTGTAATATCTGCTTGCAGCCGCATTTGCCTCTAGCGCAGTGTATACGATAAGCATATTTATATTATTTATATTTAAATACGTATTACTTATATTGGTTATTATAACAATATCACGCTTCGATTATCTGCGGCGATAAATCAGTGCTCACTCTGCAGAACCGATCCGAGCAACTAGATTGGGCCATACCAATGCACGTCACAAATGAAATTGATTTTCTTTATCTCCACAACAATTTTTGATCGAATCAAGCAGTTGTGCTTTCACTTAACGCAATAATACCTAGTCACTTATATATAACATATGCCATGGACAAGTCGTTTCACTTGTTTTTTTAATCAAAGTCCCTTTTTAAACTTGAAGAGTTGAAGAGATCGAACTCTTGCTATGCTCTGCTGGCTGTCCATGCATATAGGGTATCTGCCGGTCGTGTACTCTCGACTATACTATACTTCAGCTATGCAATTTGATATTTTTAACATACATGTATATTTTTTTAGTACATCCTGCTTCGACGTACTTCGTTTTTAGGTTTTCCACATCGATAAATATCGATATAAACACAATTGTGTGAACGCAAATTTGATTGTGTATTTACAAAAAATTCTACTTTACCATAAACTATAATATATAGAGAAATATGTATATGCTGGCATATATTTGACAATTATCGATAACAACATTTCACAGATAACTATTTTTGTCCTTATCAATGCAATTGCAGTAAAGAACGAGTAAGATTAAGAGTAAGCACAAATTAAATATATTTTGCTCAAAAAGTTTTCCAAACACCTTATTGAAATATCATTTTCAATCGAATTATAAATTATAATCTATTTCGATTACAATCAATTTGTAGATTTAAGTCAATATTTTGATCAATTAATCTGAGCTCCTCACCGAAATATCTATTTTAATCCAAGTGTTGATTTTAATCGAAATATCCTTGTAGTCTAAATATAGATTTTAATCAAAATATAAATTTTAATGAAAACGTAACTGTTAAAATAAATGTCTTTTTTAATTAAAGCGACGATTTTTGTTTAAATATTTAATTTAAAAGTGTCTAATTATGTGGAAGTATTGACTTTAATATAAATACCGATTTTAATCGAAATGGCGATAGAAATATTTGTATCGATTGCAATATACATATCGATTTAATGCTGATCTTAATCAAAATATAGAAATCTAAAACAAGTAAGAAAGCTCTAGTCGGGCGTGACCGAGTAGGGGGTACCCTGAGCCCCGTCAAATCTGTGTTTTTTCAAGGAATTTGGGGGAATTGGGGCCGGTATCGAAAATATAAGAAATTTCGAAATTACATAAAATACATATAAAGCTAAATATAAAATGTGGTGTCTCTAGCTGAAAAGATGAGCGATATATAATTTTTTAACTGAATTCCGATTTGGTTTTTAATCGATAACAATTAACAAAATAAACTTGATCTGCGCGTGCTATACACGGACCTACAAAAAACATTTCAAGTCTCTAGCTAATTTAGAAGCGGAAATCGGCGCGTTCAAACATACGGACGGACAGACAGACGGACAGGGCCAAATCGATTTCTCTTGTCGTCCTGATTAAGAATATATATACTTTATGGGGTCTGCCACGCCTTCTTCTGCCTGTTACATACATCCAACAAAAACATTATACCCTGATTTCCCATTTTCAATGGGCTTAAGGTATACAAATTTATATCTTAGAAATTGAATAAGTTATCGAGGAGAAAGTGAAGGAAATCTCATTTAAGCTTTTGTTGTGATTATCAACGTATAGAAGGACAGTCCACTGCTCAGTCTAATGAGCATACGAGTATATAATTAATCGGCATGTTTGACCACGCCCTCTTCTGCCTGTTTCAAAACAATTATACCCTTAACTAATAATTGCAATAGCTGAAATAGTGTGGAAAGTCTAACAATTCTTAGTATTATATGGCATCTGGTAGATACAATCTGATAGATATGCACTTATTCAATGGGAATTGCCCAATTAAAGCGCCAATAAAATATCTCATTTGCTGTGGGGCTTATAGACTATGTCATATAACATGTCATTGATCTCAGAGTGTGGACTTATAATGTCGATTGATCATTGAAACAAAATCCAAATAGTATATAGATATATATTAAGGCAATATAGTTATTAGTAAGAGTATCTAAACGTCTACATAGTTTTTTGTAGCTTTCAACTAATTAGTAAAAAGCAATGAAATGAAATTTTTGCATTAGTCAGGGTCTCTTTCCCTCACTCTTTGTCCCTCTCCCCCTCTATCTCGCGCTCTGAGTATCAATCTAACTTAACTTGATTGATACGTTAAGCTACTGTATGTATGAGTGTGTTTGTGTGTTTGGCATTTGAAGTGGCGACCCACTCGTAACTCAATGTCTCAGTGACCCTTGCAGCTGAAAGGAAGTCCCTCTAGACAGTTATTCCGCCGCATTTGACCTGATGCGCCCCGCCTCCGCCCGGTTGACGGTCAAGCGATGCGATTGTTGCTGTTGTATAAACAATTGTTTATGCGGCGGCATTGTTATTTGCTTAATCAATGATTATTATTGTTTGTTGTTGTGCAATGCGAGTCATTACGCTGATTTGTTCAATGTGTCGTGAAATTGTTTACGATCCGCGACTATGATATCCCTCATCGGATGCAGTGGCAGGTGCGTTAATAATTCCAGCACGTGCTTCGAAATTTCGAGTTTCAAAATACTCAAATTTACGCATTCTTAAGGGGCATTCATTAAATTTTATTATCTCTATATACCCTGTAATTAGTGCAAATGAGCATAGTGTACGTGTGCTAAGATATGCTACAGTCGAAAGCATAATCATCGTCATCTTATCAGGGTTAAACTAGTCTAAATCATCTCTGTCTGTTCATTTGCAAATGAGAAATGGAGAATTTGCTTCAGAAGTTCCTAGAGAAGTTGCTTCAAGCTAAGTTCAAGTTCAGTTTTTCTGTTTCAATAGTTTCAATAGGAATCCAGATTATGTTTAAAACTAAATTTAAGTGTTATGAAACATATTTTTCGTACAAAAAATTCGAAAACTTGCTTCAGAAATCTTGCCCCGTCTGACACCCCTACAAGTTACAACTATAATTTCTGAAGACATCAGACGTCAGAAAAATCTAGTGGATTATCTTCACTCTAAGTGCGACAATTCTGTTTAATTGCTTAACCATTCAACCAAACGTGGGCTTCATCATTATCTACGCCATAAAATAGACGCAGTGCATGATAAGTGTGCGCCGCAGAGTTATTGTTTTGATAATTTCAACAATATGCAAATATTGCTCTGACTGAAGTCTCTCCACAATAAAAACTGCAAAAGAAACTGCTAAATATGTTGTCAAATAGAGCAGCTTTGCTTTGCATGAAGTGCAGGGTAGCTCATGGTCGGGCATTGCCTGCCACTACAGCAGTAAATAAGATAAATTGTCAACAGTTCAATTGCTATGAGGTTCGGTTCTTGAACCTAGTTTTCAAACAGGTTTTTGTTTATTTATTCGCATTTTCTTAAATTTTTATTCATAGCTGAAGACATGATGAATGTTAAATAGAAATAAACTTCCGGACTTGAACAGGTTCGAGAAGTGTTGTGGTTGAATTCAAGACGTATTCAGAAGTTTTCCAGAGCAGACCCTTTTGCAATCCAGTCTCTTTATACACTAAATCCTCGCAGCCTTAACCTACATAGCTTAGCTCAAGAATATATTATATTTGGGCTTAAATATATATTTTATTTTATTTTATAATTGACTTTGGTGACTCTCAATGCCATCCCTTTGCCCACAATGTGCAAACAATGCGCAGTAAACGAGCTGCACTTGGCGTGGATGGGAATCGCAGATCGGGGCTCTTGAATCGTTTTCCTCTGTAATTGCAGCTGGCAAAAGAAAAGGTAAAGATTGTAAATACTCGAGCGTTTATGGGTAATGCCTTTTAAATTGTATCTCAAGAGTAACGAGAGTTGCTGCGGCCTGTTTAGCTCTTGACTTGTCCATGCAACTGGATCGCGTCCTTGGCCTTCACACACTTTTCGCCCCAAACTGGGTCTGGGTCTGGGTTGGGGTCAGCGTTTCGATTGGGCTCCAATATTGGGGCTTTGGCCTCTGGGCCTCTGGGCTGTCCTCTGTGCGGCCGGGCGTCGCTAGTTGGCTACCTGACTTGGGCACCTTGTTGTCGATTGTTTGCTTTGTGGGGCATTGTTGCTCCCGTTAATAATTGTTGTCGTTGTTGTTGCTGTTGCTGTTGTTGTTGTACGTGCTGGGCAGCTGTGATTTCAATTATGGAACCCAGTGCGGCTGTTGTTGTTGTAATTTATTGACTCGGATGCTACGTGAGCGTTATTGAAAATGGTCATTTTGCTGTTCATGTTGCTGTCATTTGTTGCTGTTGCTGTTGCTGTTGCTGCTGCTGACTACATTGGCTATGCCGCTACCTCCACCCATATTATTATCATTATGGTAAAGCCGTCTGTTCTGTCCGTCCGTCCGACCGTTCATCCGTCCGTCCGACCGTTCGTCCGTCCGTCATTTAATTTATTCAAACATTGAACTTTTATTCGAAAAGGTGTTGCTCGCACTGCACGTGGCGCCGCAGGGAGTGGAGCTCGGGCGGTGGGGTGGCTAGGGAGCTCTGCCCTGTGGCAGCTATGCTCAATGAGCGCGGGGCGTGTCCCCAACGAAAAGTCTACGATTGTTGCACGTTTTACAAAATATATTTTCTGTCTTATTATTTGTATTGTCATAATATTGTTGCATTAATTATTTTGTGTTTTGTTTTTTATATTTTTATGCTAAATTTCAAGGAAAATTTACAGAACACTTTGCATGCGCACATAGAGCAGTAGCAAAAGCAACAGCAACAAAGCTGAAGCAAATAAACAATAAAAAATAAATAAATAAAAAACGAATTTTAAAAAAATATATAAAAAATAAATTAATGTTTTGAGAATGTTTGTTTTTATGACAGAAAAAATAAAGTTTTTAAATGCATTTTTAGGGAGAATAATTAAATGTATGGACAGCGGTGTATTTAGTGTATATTAAAGGAATAATAATAATAAAATAATATTAAATAAAAAAGAAAATAAATACATATATTTTTAAACATCAATAAACTACTTCATGACATAATTAAATTGAAATTTATATAAGTTTGCTGAGTTCTATATTTACCCAAACATCAATTAAAACTGCGCATCATCCATCACACTTGATATAACAACAAAGATTCTCCTAGCGTGGCTAATATAATATAGTGGAACAATATAAGTATTTGTTATATTTTCATATTAATATACATAATCGCATCATCAGCAGAGTCTAATGATGCGTCTAATGGACTCTGTATAATTCAGCCTTCGAACTGCCTGCAAGAGACGTTTGATGACGATACCTGAATAGCAGCTCAGAATCTAATTAGCATAGGAACGGAACAGACAGACGGACGGACAGATCCCACTCGACTCGAGTCGACTCGACAGTATATTAATAGCATCGCTTGCGGGTTACACATTTCGTAACAGACTTAAAAAAAAGTCAATAAATATTACGCGATAATTAATAAACAATAATTAATAATTTCCTGAATTCAATTATGAATTGATCCCATTGAATGATTGTTCTTTGGAATTTCAGGACAATGAAAATGGCAAATGAGATTAGATGTATTTGTTTTATTTATTGGCTTTATTTGACTAACCATTTGTCAAGTTTAGTTTGACACTTCATTATGAATAGACTTGGGCAGGAACAAAGCTTGCAAATTGTTAAAATTTGTTATCAAAACAAAGGTTCCATTCGTCTAACTTATCGTGCACTGCGTCTATTTTATGGCTTAGATAATGAATGGTTGAATGGGTAAGCAAACAAGCGGAATTATCACATTTGGAGTGAGGATAATCCACAAGATTTCGCTGAAACACCATTACAGCTACAGAAAATTACGGCTTGGTGCAGTCATTGGTTTATAAGTCTTCAAAAATTAACATTGTGAAAATAGGTATATCCGATTGCATCTAATAATTATAGTTTTATTCATATTCATAAAATATTACTTTGTCTTATTATGATTCAGCTCTAAAAAAATACAAAATACAATATGATGTATGTATATTTACTTGATTATGATTGAATAGTCGAGTTGTTATTCTGAGCGTCAGTCTGCTCCTTCCACTGAATTGCAGAAGAGCCAGATCAAAATTAATACAACTCCTCAGTTATACTTTTTATTGTCACCAAATCACTTAAAATCTAAAGCATAATTAATTCCACAAAATCAAATTTGATATAAAATGTCTTTTGGTAGATACAGTTCTAAGGACTACAGTCTTTCATTAGTATACCGAAATCACTCAAAAATTGTAAGATCTCTCATTCTCTTACTTGTTAATTTTTGTATCTTCTCAACACAGATAATTTATTTAGAGTCTGTGAATACCAGAGGCTTTTTAGGCCTAGACTTAGTATTTGCTTTGTGCTTCAGAGGATAATTTGATAATTCGAGTTTGTTTGGCAAAAAGAAAATGACACAAAATACCGAGAAGATTGTATGATCTGAGGATGTATGCATAAGATGCTCCAAAAGTATTGTAAATTTTGAATTTAGGTTTGCTATATATTTAGATTTTTGACGTTTTTGTAGCATTATGGTGGTACTCATATACCGACTTCAGTAAATTTTTGCCAGCTTTGTTTCGGCTCACCTTTGATTTTTGCCTTTTCCAAAACAAATCGAGCAAAGAATCTGGGTAAGACAACATACTACCGTTCCAAATCTGGCTCCCTGTGACTCTTTCTTTTTCTTGAAAAGGACTTAGCCCATGAAAAATCGAAGCTAAACTGCGATTGAGGAGATAAAGACAGCAGAGAAGTAGGATTAGAACTACAAGTGACTTACTTAAGATACTTAAAGTGATTTTCAATAAAAACGTAACACAACTATCTAATATCCGCTGGGTTTGAGTATGGAAAATAGTTATTCATGAATAAATCAATATTTATAAAAAAATAGCGATTCTTCTGAAATATACCTTGTATATAGACTGAACTCTTTTAATTAAGAGAAATAACATAAAATTGAATCGTTAAATCATCTTCCATATTGAACTAGATCGAATGGACAACAAAACCATCTCAACTAGCTTGGCCGAGTTCAATGAATTCAAATTAAAAGTATAGCTTTATTCTATTCAAAACTTTACGATCAGCAACAAAAACGTAGCACTATGGTAAACTCAACAAGCAGATCAATCAAAGCTTTTCATGGCTTCCTTAATACGTTTGCTAACAACATATTGACTCAGACTGAGAAACTGGCTTAATTAGGCAAATGGCAGAACAACAAACAACAGAAGCTGAAAGTTGTTATTGTTCTGAGACGAAAGAGCTAAAATCAATTCAGAGCGAAGTGAAGTACTGGAGCTGAGCAAGTAAGCCCATAATAGAATCGAGAAATGCCAGCCCCATTGCCAGATGGAGCCGCATAATGAAGCGGCTCGTACTTAAAACTCGAATTCGTTTCAAATTTTTACTACTCATGTGTATTGGCGTCATAATGTCAATACTAGTACGCAGCTCTGGGTTAGCGTTGACATTGTTTTCTTTGGCCTTCCAGCGGGCCAGACAGACTGACAGAGAGAGAGGGAGAGTGTGTCTCTTAGATACACAAAAAACCCCCCGATTCGAAAGATCCAAAATTGTGGAGCATAAAGCCATTGACAGTGCGATCGCGAGACGATCGTGAGCTGCTTATAGCGCCATGAAACACGCTGCGCAGCCGAAGAGACGTTTTCAGTTCGCGTTGATGAATTGGCATGTGTCAGAGGCAGCACTTACAGATGTTATATGATACGATGTGATAGGCTGATCTAGTGGAACTCGTTTGGACCGCAGGACAGGCCTCCCCAGCTGCTGCGGCCTTTCGCAATTGGCACAAAAGTCCAAGTTTTTGGACGAGACGCGACTTTCCATTGATTAACGATAATTAAACAATTCCGCCCCGGCTGTGCTAATGGCGGCTGTGAATGAAGCTCTTGAATGCGAGTTGGTGAATATGGATATCTGATGTGAATGTGGATATGGATGTGGATGTGGATGTGGATATGGATTGGCAGTTCACATCTCGAGCACTTAGCGTGCCAGCGCTAATGCCCTCTAATAGAGCACGAATACAATGTGATATTAATTGAAACATGCAGGGGGCAGGCGGCAGCGGGCGGGGAGCAAACGCAAACAAATAGCAACAACAATATCAGCAAATAAATAAACGTAATAAACAAACTGCTCGTCTCGAGGGGCAAATCCACGCCGATGACGTCGACTAGGAAGGCTATGCAAAGTCTAGCCGGGGCCCGAGCCGGAGGCTGGCGAAATTCACCTGGCACCCGCAGCACAATCAAATGTAGAATTTATCAATTAGAGGGACGTTTCTCACCGCAGCGTTTCCTATTGCAAAATGCTGTTAATTGCAATTTACAATAAGTGCAAACCAATCGAGCAATAAAAACTCGCATCGAAAATAAGCAAATATCGGCGTCTACATCGCGGATGCTCGGCCACCAGATACCCTACCTAAAAGCGCCCGCTGCAAGTTTCTCTTTTTGAATGCTTCTCCCTCTTTCGCTCTCTCTCTCTCCCTCTCATTTGTGCTTCTTCTTTTGTTCACAGTTGCGTTGAGCTCGAGATTAATTCCGAGCTAAATCGAGCTCTAAAATGTTTCTTATGTTCGCAAATATCATTTTCGAGATATCCGCTAAAAACTCCAATTAATTTTAAATTTCACAACGATCTTTTTGCTTTTTTGCTCTTTTCTTTTCGCTTAAATATGCATAAAGGCAGATTGTTAAATAAATTTGAAACTTAAGGAGCATTTCGGCTAATTAAAATATTATAATTATGAAAATGTCGTTATTTAATTGTGAAACCATTTTGTTTTTTTTTTCTTTTTTGCGATACTCAACAAATTTGTGGAGAGTTTCGAATTGCTTAAAATATGGTTGAAAATTGATAATTGTTAAAAGAAAGTCAGCAATAAATATTTGTGGATGAGTTTTTTACAAGCAATACAAAGCGCTTATCCACTGGGAATAATAATCTTATAAGAGAAAGAATTAATAGAAAATCCAAAAAAAGGAGAGTTATTTGAGCTTCGTAGAATACTAAAAAAATGTACATGAGATATAAAAGGAAATTTTTAAAATAAAACTTAAATCTAAGCATTTAATAGAATATATTAAACAATAAATTCTTAGCATAATGAAGTTTTTACTTTTATAAGATATAATGTGTTTCCTTCTTTATATTTCTGGCAAATAGCATTAAGAATCGTAAAAGGCCTTCGAGATATATGTAGAAAATGTTTAGTAATTAAATTACTATATATTCTTATTTATTGTATACAGAGTAAAATAAATGAAATATATAAAAAATTTATAATATATATTTCGTTACATGCGTATAACTGACTTCAGCTTTGGAACAAATCTATGCTGCACAGATCGTCGACGACTTTTCTTTAAAGTTATTTTCTAAAAGAAACATTCTTCTTACAAATAATAATTTTTTTGCTAAATGTATATATTTATTATCTACACTGCTATGGGTTCCCATAGCTTACAATATGAGCATAGGACACAAATGTTCTTCGCATGTCCCATACTCGATCATGTTCAATCCCGCAGTCCATTGGCAGGCATCAGAAGCTGGCCATTAATATCTTGTTCATGCTTGAACATTTGTTCTACCATTATTATTATTACGCAGAGCAGATTTTCTTTAACTGCGAAAAGTGGACAGCAGAAACAATCGACCTAGCAGAAGCTGTTGGTGTAAAATCAACGCAGATTGAAAAAGATTTCAGAGTTCGCTGAGAAGGTTTTGTGGTTAACAAAGTAGGAACTATTTCGAAAATGTTTCCGTTCTGGCAGTTTTTTGTCTTTGACTCTATAGCGCATATATTTCAAGGCTTTTACTGATGAGTGGGCATGGGGGGAGCTGGAAGGAAGGAAGGCTCATAATGTTAAGCTTGAGAACATAGAAGGGCTTCCCTTTGTAGATTAGTGCAGAATAATTTCTGGTTCCAAGGGGCCAGCAACCCCAGAGAAAGAGAGAGAGACAGAGAGTCTGACAAGGTCACAGTGAAGACCTGACTGGCAGACAGTACAATAGATATAGAAATTTTAATCTGATAAATAATACATAAATAAAACTTAATAAAATATATACAAATAATAATAGTAAAAATCATAAGCTATGAAAATTTTAAAAATATATTAGTAATAACATCATAATCATAATTACGATTGTTTTTTTTTTCTATAAATAAAAAATGTAGTATTTTCATAATAAAACGGCAAACAATAATAAAAATATAAAACTAAAATTATTATAAAAATATTATATTATAAAAACTTGCTTATGTTGAGTTATATAAAAATGTTTTTATTCATGCAGAAACAATAAAAAGAATGCAACTATTTCTATTTTTTTATTTTTGGTTTTATTTTATTTTTTTCATATTTGCATTAGCATTAAAACTATCCCCTCGTATTAATTCTTCTACTTATTAGTTTTCCATTATTAGTTATTCCATTTTCACAGCGCTCATCCTGCGCCTGGGACCTCGCCCAACTTCGGATTCGAGGCAGGATCGCCGCATGATCGCTCAACGTGAACCTTTGGTGAAGGCTGCTTCCGCTGCTATGGCGCAGAATATACAATCAAAAAGCTCAAAGTTCCTGGCGAGACACAGGTTATACTTAGTAGCACATACTATTATTAGTTGCTGCTGCTAGTGCTGTGCGGGCTCAATGCAAAGAGGCAGCAATATGCCTGTTGTCGTGACTGCGCTGCTGGGTATCGGAATAGAATGAAGTTTTGCAACAAAGCGCGCAAATAATTAAGTGAATAGTGCGGATTGTTTTTGGGCTTGGGGCAGGGCTTTCTGGTGGGGGCGGGCGGGAGGCGGCAGCAGCCTCCCTGTGTAAGGGGATGGGCCGGGCCAAGGGGCAAGCCGTGTGGCCTCAGCGTCTTCTGTTTAATTTGTTGCAAAAATATTTGTATTTATATTTTTCATGTACTTACCGTTTAATACACATTTTATACGACTACAACTCGCCTTTTGAAGCACCTGTGCTAATTTTCCCGCCATTGTCTGGGCCAACTAAGGGAAAACTGAGCAACGGAACGACGAAGCGCCACAGCGACGAACGATGAAACGTTGCGCAAATAACAAATATTATATGTAAATAATGAAAAAAATATTTGCCAAGTTGTTGCCGTTGAATTGTGTGCTTAGAAAGAGCTACGTCAATTTGGTGTTGTTGCTGTTGCTGCTGTTGTTGCCGTCTAGTTGTTGGCGTGTGGCATTAGCTATTTACTCCCGGGAAGGTCGCCCATAGAGAAGCCGCGCGGTTCTGGGTAGAAGTACTCATCATATTCGGGCTGTACGACAGTTGAATTGAGTTAATTGTTTGCCTATCCGTACAAGTCTTTTATTGCGGCCCGTTACTGGCGGTATTATTGATCTTGCAATTAATTGGCTTTAGCATTTGAAATCTTGCTGTGCCGGTTCCAGGCCAACTCGCTGAGCTCAGCTCAGCTTAGCTCCGCTCTGCGCTATCTCAGCTCAAATTGCATATTCGCATTAGCTGCAAATTCCAGAAGATACTATATGGGCGCTACAGGTTTCGATTGTACTTCCCAAACTCGACTGATCGCGCCAAGCACTAATTCGAGTTTCCAGTTTTCAGCAGGTGTGCAAGGGATGCCCAATCATCGGCGATCGAGACTAATCTTACAAATTACTATGCACCTCTATAGCTGATGTAGAAACTACAATTAGGGCCTGGGGTAATACCTCCATGAATAATATCTTCCAAGTTTATTCCTCGTAAAGCCAATTAGCACCAATGCGGCTTTCACCAAAGCTTCAATTGGCCAATAAAATTTATTCAAGATGAAAACAAGCCAACTTGCTCTAGCCGGGAGTGCTCAAATAGGAGGTACCCTGCACTGAATGTGCAATGCAAGGGTTTTAATTCTAACTCTTAAACTGCCTTTGGTCTAGTTAGTTTCTGTTAATCAAGTCTTAAGTCTCTACTAGTTGGACTAGACTGGAAGTATCCGGAAATTCGAAATATACCAAATCTGCGTATTCATCAAAGAACCCTTCAATGACGAGCAGACGAATGGATGAACGGACGGATGAACAGACGAACGGACGGACGGATGGACGGACGAATGAACGGATGGACGGACGAATGGACGAATCGATGGACGGACGAATGGATGGACGGATAGATGGACGGACGGACGGACGGATAAATTTACTGACGGATAGATGTACGGACGGACGATTACCCGCACATGACTTGGTCAACTCAGCCGTTGATCAAGCATATATTTTTCTCTGGGATCTACCACGCCCCCTTTTGTTAATTACATATACTTAAGCAAAGCATTAAGCTCTGAATTCCCATGGGTTCAATGAGGCTTTGGGCTTATACGAGAGTGTGCAAAGCCCATGTGAAGTAGCTGTTAATATACTGCTCTATACTTAAGTTCCATTCAGTAAGCTCAACAAAATGAGTAGAAAAGTAGAATAATGCTTATTTAATTTTACATTCATAACATTGTATCAGACAATGAAATTGTTCGAAGTGTCATCTGAATTCTATCAGCTAACTTTAGAATATTATTCAGTATATCGAAACAAATCAATAAAGTATACTTAGGCTTAAGCCAAAGACGAAGCGATAATAAATACAAACAAAGGAGCCTAGACAACTATTGTGACTAAGCCTGACACAAAGCTAAAGCATTTCATGATCATCCCTTGAAAAGGATGTACTGAAGAGATTCGTTTCAGAGAAATTGATTTTGATTGCAGAATCAATTAAGGCTCGTAAAATGCTTTCCTTCAAGCCATTGCCATTGTAATGGTAATGTTCAATCCATTGCCATTGTAATGGTAATGGTAATGGCTGCGCCTGCAGAGCAGATATTTAAGTCAAGTTTATGTCGCCAGAAATCAAAGAGGGGCTCATTACAATAAACCGCTCAGCGTGCAGCTTTTTGCTGTGTCCATTGTGTACATGCTTCCATTGGAATGGCGGTGCAAATTATGCAAGAATTAAGTGAGCCAAGCTGCGGCAGTCGGTGGCCGAGACAGCAAGCCCTGCTGACACAGAACCACGGAGCAACGGATCAGTGGAGTCACGGAGATCTTAAGTGATTGCCGGTCGCGCCGTGGGCATTCGCTGATTTGTTTGCTGCATCGGTGCACGCGGCGTATGCGCAATATGTGCACAGCCTCCCTCCGCCCCAGCCTTAGTCGCCTTAGCCTCAGGCACTGCCAACGGCCAACAGCCATCGACCACACCCAAAAGAATGTCGCGCCTTGCCCGCAATCTTTTGTTCAGCTCGCTTGCAATGCGCCTGTCGAGTTCGCAATGTTTTTTCTCTTTTGATATTTTTTACTGTGCTTTACGCGACGCTTTTTATGAGCCAACAATAAGATTTTTTGCGCAAGGCCGTTGGTGGCTCGTTTTGCTTAATCGTAAAAAGCCAAAATGCGATTGTTGCTGCGGCTGCGACTACGGCTGCTGCTGCTGTTGCGATTGCGCGAGCCTTTTCAAACCTGGCCCAGTTGATTGAGTTTTATTGATGCTCGTCGTTCTGGGCAATCACGTGCCATTGGAGCCGCGGTTCAAGCCAGGCCAGGCGCAACTGAAAAGCCTTTGGGCCTGGCCTCAATGCATTCCCAATTAAGCGTGAAGGAAGCAAACATTGCGGCCCCATGTTTACTGTAGCCGTCTTAGGCAGTGTCACTGTCACGAAATTCCAGTCAATCAACAACGATGATTTGTGACAACAAATGTCTTCCATTTCTTCGGGTAAAAATATCAACACCATTCGCACAGAACAGATGGACTAGTTCCAGTTTCCGTACCAGTTTCGCATTCATTTCCAACAGCAATATCAACACGGCTAACCGCAAAACCGCCAGCAATTCCAAAATGTAAGCAAGAAATAAATAGTGTAAACAAGTAAAAGTGCCCCGCCAGCTAATGCTCGACTAGAATGTACCCTGTAGTTAGCAAGGGAAATCGCACTCTGTCCCTAAGGCATGGTAAATGAGCAGCTGAGTCAAGTAATCTGTGATCGATAGGCATAAACTGATTAATATCTATTGAATATATAGGATAACGTCTGGGAGGCATGCTAGATATTTGAATATCCAAGAAAGATAATCTGCAATCGATATGTATGGGTCAGGCTTATCGATATATATACATAAAACACATCTTGATCTCCCAGCCATGCGTGAGATATGATAGTCGTATCCAAAACAATCTATCATAGATATCAAGCTGTATCATGTTGATCGATCATATATAAAGAAAATTTTTTGAGGCATGCATGAGATATGAGAATCTAATCAAAATGATCTCCAATCGATATGTGATCCGAAACAATCTGCAATCGATATGTTTGTGTCCGGCTTATATATAAAAGATATATTATATTTATATTTTGTCTAACAAGAAAGACAGGGGGAGAGGTAGCTTGTCGTGTGCCTAGTCTAAGATACCTTGCCGAATTGTATACATTGTTCCGACTATAGGGTATAACTTAAACAACATAATTTATGCTACTTTATTGCGTATGACCGATACTCAATAAAATTCCAACTTCACTTATGCAATATTAGTTATGAATACCCTGTAAACAAAATATGTGGCTGAGAGCTGGCAATGCCAGGCATAAAGAAAGATGAGACAGAAACTATGCGAATACTATGGAATGCCTTTAAGAGTCTAGAATAACCCAACTTTCAGTGAATACTTGAATGAAGCCTGAGCCTATACACAGCTTACAGAGCATTTGGCAGTCGGGCTAGTGCAACTGGAACTTGGCAAGAATTTGCCACCTACACGAGCGGCCAAAATGCAAGTGTCGCCCGGTCAGGCCGATCGTGCGCCTGGTTAATGCACGTCCTTGACCATCGTCAGTTGCCAATAAACCCAAACGCACAGCGACAGAATTTGCAATGCGAAAAGCGCAGCCGGCGCAGTGAATAACACGCGGAATGCAGCGCGGCCCAAAGCCGCGCCGATCCGATCCGATCCGATCCAAGGAGGCCATATGCAGCTTAAGATTTATTTATAGACCGCACGGGCTTTTAGCCTCCATTCGAAACACGCTGCGTATGAGTTACGCCAAGTGCAGATCGTTACAAATTATTAGCCATGTTTTTGTTTTTGGCTTCTTTTTTTTTGCTCTTTACATTCTTATGCTCTGTACGCGAAGTGGGTGAGGTATATAGGGACTTCAACTCGAGCTCGCTTCGAATAAACTGAAAATTCTAATGATTATGATTCTGATAATTATAGTTATTATATATGAGAATGAGTATGTTAAAGATTATGATGCTGATAATAACCATAATCTTTGCTTTAACTTCACTAAGGGACTCTGTCAGTTCAGATAATGGATAATGATAATGATACTGAAAAGTAATAATGATAATGGTAATGATTCTGATTGTAATTATGAATATGATTATGATTATGATTATGATTATTATTACGAATATGATTAGGTTTAGGATAATGATTATGATAATAATGGTCTAGAGTTTGCCTCCCTAATGCTAATATTAATGACAATGCTAATGATGATGACTCATAGTTTTTGTCAGTTCGGTTCCCTTTTCTATCTTCCAGCCTCAGTAAAAGTGAGTGCACTGGTAAGGATAATAATAATGACAATGATAATGCTAATTATAATGACAATGGTCTCAAATTAAACTTCACTAATAGTTTCTAACAAATCAGTCCTTTCCAATAGAATATGGAACCATAATGATAATATCAATGACTATAGCAATGATTATAATAATGACCATTTCTGCCAGTTTGGTTTTACTTTTTACCTATCTTCATAATGATAGTTAAGCAAGTAATAAATAAAGTATTCGTATTATCATCATCAATAACTGACATTATTGCAAACCTGAACGCGCATTGGGCAGTCGGCTACGGCCGTTGGCAACATTCTTACTTGTGCGATTTGTTCGTATCTCTTTATTTTTTCACTTTTGTGGATCGTATAGCATTTTAAAGAACACGATAGCGCGTGATGGGTGCGTCCGAATGCACATGAATTTCGGTGTCGATGTCGACTTAATGCACCTTTTGCTGCAGCCCAAGTGGCTCTTTGTCAAAGAGTTGGCTGCGGCCTGATCTTTGGCACTTGCCAGCTCGCCCGCTCGCCCGACCGACCGCCCGCTCGCCAGACGCTTATATCAAAGCCGATGATGAAGCTGGCGATCGCTGCCCAAAGGCCCCGTATCGCACTTGGCTGTTAGTTTTGGCTCAGATCCAATGGACAAGCCACAAAACGATTATTGCGCCGCTGCCCGTTCAGCGATTCTAGTTTGAACTGGCCCAAAGCGGTTTCAAGCTGTTTAATGGCCGCTGCCATCGGCCGCTTGCCGGTTTTCAAATGGGGGCTTGTTGGTGTCGCCGTCGTCGCCGGAGCTGCTGCTGCTGCTGCCGATGCCGCTGCTGTTGCTGCGGCTGCTGCCGCTGCTGTTGCTGCTGCTGCTGCGGCAGTTGGCTGTGGAGCGCTATCCAAAGCTTGTCATAGGTACACCAAAGCCAATTGAAAGATTGATGGCTCTACTTCAGCGGGCTAATGATTCAAAGCGGACCGACGCGGCACCGCTTCGTCCCGCTGCTGATACCGAGCGCGATACGAACGTGCTCCACTCCCACCCCCTGGTTCTGCTTTAAGCATAGAAACCTCCCCTCCCCTTCCCTTTCCCCTCTTTGCCACTTTATTTTACCGTTTCTTGGCTGCCTTAGTCAGTGGGTAGGGCTCGCTGTCCAAGTTAAAAGCTCTAAATCTAAGCAAATGTTGTGTTAAATGGGGCAGCGATCCCAGATAAGAATAGAAGAGAAATAAACCATGCAAATTAATTGACTTTCCAAGTCTATGAATTCGATTATTATGATGATCATCGATATCGTGCTCAATGATCATTTAGCTGTCATCATTAGCATTAGCATTATCACATTTGATGTGGTTGCTATTAATAATGTTATTAGCATTTTCATTAATAATAAATATGCTTTCAACTGTCACTATCTTGAGCATTGCCAATATAATTGTGGGTATTATCATTATTAGCATTAATAACTATTATTATTATCAGCATCTATTATTAGTAATAGTTAGCATTGTCCTAATGAATAGTATTATCACTATAATTATTAGTGTCTAATTGTCTTTATCATCATTCTTATTATTGTCATTGTTCTTGCCACTGTCGCTGTGATGGTCATATTTTTGTTGACATTGTCATTGTCATTCTCATTCTCATTCTCATTATCATTCTTATTATCATTGTCATTGCCATTGTCGTTGTCATTGTCATTGTCATTTTCATTATCATTGTGATTATCATTGTCAATGTCATTATAATGGTCAATATCATTGTCATTATCATTTTCACCTACCTCAACCAACATATCATTACTAGCATTATCATTATCATTATCATTACTATTATTATTAGCATTATCATTATCATAGTTGTTGTCATTGTCATTGTATGTATACAAATATTGTGAAAAAAAAATCTTTGTCAGTAATATGATCATTAGCATTAGCATTACCATTATCATTGTTATTATCACTGTCATTGTGTCTTAAGTGTGTTTAAGAGATATAAAATCGTTGTCATTTGCACTATCATTAGCATCATCATAGTTATTACCATTGGCATTATCATCATCATTATCATTATTGGTGTGAATCATAAATTCCATAATTTAATCAAATATTCAATTTGACAATCGGATAACATAAATAAGCCTCCAGTTGGGCGCTCCGATGAGGCACGATCTCGCAGTCAACTCAGTTCGCATCGTTCGATCTTGCTTTTGCGCAACTTTTCAGCGACTTTTCATGGCGAGATGGTTAGCTGCCGCAAACCAATATTTTCCGGCGTGCATTCGCTCGCCGGAGTCCGGCTGGCTGGGAGACGGAGCCAAGTGTTAATTGGCTTTTGTTTATATTGCGGCAGAAGCGGACGAGTTTGGCCGTAGCCTTTGTTCTCCGTATTAATTGATTTAATTATAAGTGCGTGTTGCAACACTCATCCCCGAGCAGCAGCAATGCCCAGAGCAATAGTTTCATTATTCACTCGTTGCTCCTTCTTCAGCATTTCAGCAAACAACAAAGTGTTGCAGCAGATGTTGAAATATTTCTGTGCTTTCCTCGCTTCTTCTTCTTCTTCTTCTTCTTCCACTTATAATATGTTTTTTTAATTGGCGACGACTCTGTTTGTGTGTGTGTGTGTGTGTGTGTGTGTGTGTGTGTGGATTGTGTACGTGTAACTGTATTTATATATCTAACTCGCATTTGCATGTAGAGCTGGTGCTAAGTCAATAGACCGATCCCTCGGTCCGCTAACCCCTTGTAAACTGGGCCTGCCTGATAGCCAGTGGCAGCCCAACGCGTTAAAGTTGACAGCACAGCTATCAGACACACACACCTACACACACCTACACACACACACACTCACACATACACCCACACATAGTGAACTTGAAAAGGTTATTAAAAATTCAAGTGCGGTAGTTGGGTGCTAAGGTAAACAGTCGACGACGACGACGACGACGACGCCAACGCCAGCAGCGACTGCAGCAGAGCAGCGAGCATAGCGCCAGTTGGTTATATAGCAGTTGACCCATATTGTCGCACTGTCGAGATCGTTGGATTTGCCACAACAATGATTTATGCAGTGTTTATATGCTGCCTGTCGCCCTCTCATCAAAGTGCTCCAGTACTCGACTATGAAATACCCTGCTCTACAGCGAACTATGATCATTAAATTTAGTATTATCATTGTCATTGTCGTTACCAATATGTATTCTAGGGCTTTCGTAATAGCCGCAATTGCAGTTGCTGTCATTGCAGCCGTCACCAGCGCCCGAAACGGCGTAGAAACTAAATGAAAACTTAGCCAAGTCATGATCCGCATGTAAACGTGGCTTAGCTGCTAATGTTTGGAACTTGCTAGAAAGAAAAGCGGACTTAGTCATGTTTTTAGAGTAAGTTGATTCCAACTGAGGAAGAAATGAGAGTAAGTAAAGACACGATAAGGACTCAAGGAAAAAGGAACTTTTTAGGCTTTAGACTAAATAGTAAAGTCAACTTTTGGGGACAATTTGAATATGCAACACGATCGTTACTTGTTCTCTGAGCAGACTCATGGCAAATGTTGATAGATAGACTGCAGGAAAGCGAAGATTACGAATGAAGCTACAAATGCTCTCCGACTATAGATTTCGTAGCAAGAGCAGATGGAAGTGCTTAGAACAGCAACAGCTTTAAGAATGACTTAGTCTCTGTTGCAGCTGCTGCATCGGTAGACCTTTTTCCACAGGAAGTGATGGGATCTACGGCTAAATGGAGAGTAGTCAGCGCAGTCGGCTAGGAATCTGGGACAGCAGATTATAGCCTATTGAAAGACGAGTTTGTCAAATTAGATGTACGAAAATTTATTACAAACTTGGCTAATGAGACGTCAATAAATTTCTCTCTCTCTCTCTCTCTCTTTCTCTTAGATTTGATTGCAAAAAGACCTACATAAGATGGGAAAAATGCCATATCAAGCAGGATTTCTATAGACTTCCATAGACATAGTCAAAAATGCTTGGAAAAGAGAACTCTTCGGCTTCGTAAAGATGAAAAGACACAGATGACAGTGTTCAGCTCGAGCATATAGAAGGGATCCACCTTGAAGGTTATTGTGAAATAACTCCTGGCTCAAAGGTGTTAATCAGCCCAAGAAAATGGAAGTTCTTAGGCAGCAAAAGCAGCTTTTTTGCGACACACCGATCAGATGACGATAGACAAAGACATTAACCATAAAAACCATTCTTATTATTATTGTCATTATGATAGTTTGTATTAGCATTAATTCCACCGAGCAGTTGATACAGATGCAAGCTCAGCTCTACACGCTAAGCTGCTGGCTTTGCACTCCAGATTCCACTTATCCACTTATCCAACTTATACTCTAACTTATACACAAGTTATACACACGCATTCACCTGCAGTCGTCCGAGTTGAGAGTTCGCATAAATGTATGCAATGCAAAATAAATGAGCCAAAGCCAAACTTGAACTTTGACAGATCTTACTTTCGGGTGAGAAATCATATAAATATTGTATATAAGATAACTATAGGTATGTATTGATGACGAATAGGTATGTTACTTATTCATGAATATTGGTGAATTACGTGAAATAATTGATTACCCCAAACCTTGATTAATGAGCTCAAAAAAAAAATATATATATAAAAAAAAAATAAATAAAAAAAATATAAAGAAAAATACTTAAAAAAATCTATATAAAAATAAATTTATTTGAATTTGAAATGTGCATTAAACAATTAAGTTTCTAAAAATATACTTAACGTCAGTTTGTTTCACCTAAAAATAGATTACCCTAAAAAAATATATAAAAATAAATAAAACAAATATATTTAAAAAAAAAAAAAATATATATATATATATATATATATATATATATATATATATATATATATATAAATGACTTGAATGTGAAGATTTAAAATCTGAATTTGTAATAAAATATAAAAAAGATTTGAATTTATTTCATTTCTAAATAGATGATCCTCAAAAATGAATATAAAAATATTGAAAATGTACGAAAAAAAAAACAATAATAAGGAATATAATATAAATAAATTAATTTTTGTAATTTGACGATTTAAAACCAAAACAATTTGGAATAAAAAATAAAATATTAACAAGCGTATTTTTTAAATTTATTTATTTTCTAAAAATATTTAAAATGAAAAACAATATATACATTTTTTTTTTTTTTTAATTTGAATCAATTCGAAAAATATTCAAAGTAGAAGAGGAATAAGAAAATAAGAGTTACGCTGATTTCTATAGAACTTAACAGTAGATAGAATAAACATGATTATCAGATTATATGCATATTTAAGTCTATCATGTACTCATTTAGTTAGGGTATTTGCAGTTCTTTCAGCTGTGCGTAACTCTTTTGCCTTCACATTTCTAAGAAGCAGAAATTTACGAGCAATTGCTGTGCTCGTAAAAATGATTTGCATTTTGTTGTGGCCCACAGATACGCATGTGTGTGTGTGTGTGTGTGTGCTTCTAAATCTGTTAGATATATACCCTGTATATATAGATAAACAACGAGCTGTGCAAGTCGTTCTTAGTCAGCACTCAGCTCCGTCCGTATCATAATTATATTTCAATTGTAATTCATTGTGAATAAGTCTCACTCTTATACACATTATGTATGTATTGGGATCGTTATGCAATGAACTGCGACACGTGTGTCAAGCAGCGTCAGAGATTCCCACACGTGTTCGCCGCCGAGATCCAGGCGATCCCCGATCTATATGCATATAGCCAGTCGATGCTGTTGAGTCCCGCCCCGCCTCAGTCCACTCGGGCGAGTCGGGCGCATTTCCAACTACGTCACGTGCTGACCGAACCGTGTTTACTCCGGCGCACACTGGACCCCGGGGCGGCTTTTGGCAGATTTGTGCAGATTCTGTGCACTCTAATTGGCAGAGAACGTTCGTAAATTGAATCGCGCCAACTGTCTTATAAATAAATTAACAATTAATAGACTCGTTCGCGCCGCGCCAGCACCAATCGCTACTTATACTGCCCAGATATGACTCGATCTGTACATATGGGAGCAAATGAGTCGCTCATTAGACGACATAAGCAGACTCCAATAAGAACTGAGGGGGTATAAGACTGCGCTTGTGTATCTCTTTGTATAAGTCTATTCGAAGACAGCAAAGGAGTTCAAGCTGCAAGCTAATGAGACAATATAATGAGTATAAGATGATGAACTTTGTATAAGAGTAGTGTGAGAGTAGAAGTTTATGATGTTTACGAGCATATATAGAAGAGTATAAGAAGATCCAAGGAGCAATGATATAAGCGGACAATGTTTTTATAAGAGTTTAACCATATAACATGAGTCCAGCCCTTTATAATACTGTGACATTGTGACATACATATCTTATCACAATCAGAATCCAATTGAAATAAAGTGTATACGTTGCAAGCAAAGTGTAGAACTTTTATAAGACTAATAGAAGACATGATTTTATAAGAGTCTAACTATATAACATGAGAGTGGCAACTCTAGTCCTTTATAAGAATCCAATTGGAACAGAGTGTTTGAGTTGTAATTATAGATCTTTTATAAGACTAATATAAGACATGTTTTTATAAGGTTCCAACCATATTACATGAGTGTGGCATCTTTAGCCCTTTAAAAGACTGTGACATTATGATATGCATATCTAATTATAATCAGAATCAAATTGGAACAAAGTGTATAAGTTGTAGGAAAATTGTAGATCTTTTATAAGACTAATGGCAGACGGGTTTTATAAGAGTCTAGCAATATTACATGAGTGTGGCAACTCTAGCCCTTTATAAGACTCTGACATTGTGTCATTACAATCAGTATCTAATGAGAACAACGTGTATAAGTTGGAAGCAAATTGTAGATCTTTTATAAGACTAATCGAAGACATTTTTTTTATAAGATTCCACCCCTTTATAGGACTGTAACATTATGACAAACATATCTAATTACAATCCGAATCTAATAAGAACAAAGTGTATAAGTTGTAAGCAAATTGTAGATCTCTTATAAGACAATAGAAGACATTGATAAGGGCTAATCTTAATCTATTAAGAATGTCATGGCTATGGGACTAAGGTACTATAAAGTGACTAAGAGACCTCACTTAATCAAACATCTATAAGAACTACCTAGACATACATATAAATATACATATGTATATAAGATAATATAAGATGAACCTACTTAATTACCCTTAAAAGTCATAAAAAAAAGCTGTAAAAGGCAAGCTAAGACTACGCTAATTAGCATAAATTTGACTTCGTATAAGAGGCTATACAAGGCTAAAAATAACTGTTATACTTATAATGTATGTAACAAAATTTTGAGTGTAAAGTGAAAATAAGAGTGAAAACAGAACTGGATTAATCATGGTGTCAAGAAATTTCTATAATTCAGCGAGAAACGTGCCCAGGGTCACGTAAGCGAAAGCAAATTATTAAAATGAAAAGTGTTTGTGGGGCTAAAATTAGTTGTAAAGGACACGAAATGCGACGAGCGCGTGCTGCCGTCTGTATAAGAGCAGCGAGAACAGTATAAGAGTTCGTATGCGAATTCGGGGCAAACGGAAAATGTGCAAAAGAAAAGGGAAACAGCAATAACAAGCACAATACACACACACACACACGCATGCATGTGCGTGCATGTGTGCGTGGCAGACAGCACGAATATAAGAGTGACATTTCGGAGGCAATTAACGAAGCCCAAATAAGTTGGCAAACGGCAGAAAGACAATGCGATGAGATATAGATAAACGGCAATAGATATCTGTCTGTATATGTATATGGCGAGAGGCAGATATATATGTATTTGTATAATCTCGTGACGTTTGCCGATGACGGCGATGGCAAAAGATGACGACGACGGCGGCGGCGGCGGCGACGTCGTTTCATTTAGGCAAACAAATAAATAAATAATTAATAAATTTCAAAGTGATGCGATAAAATGGCCACTTTTTGTCTCGCTGCTGTTGTTGTTGTTGGCCGGCTATGCTGCGGCTGTTCTAGTGACTGCGCAGTAGCTGCGCGGTTACTGCGCAGCTGCGACTTTTGTTTTCTCCTTTTGTTTGCCATTCCGACAGCGCGCAGCAATTGACGCAGGCTCCGGCAGTGACACACAAAACGGGATAAAGCTAGAGAGTGAGAGAGAGAGAGAGGGCGAGACAGAGTGGGAGAGTGGGCGAGTGTGTGTGCGTGTGCGTGAGAGAGGGAGGAGCGATTTATCAATCACGGCATGCAAATCGTTTTTCATTAACGGCAATTATTAGCAATTACTGCATTATAAGAGATGCTAATGGACCGATGCCGCGACCGACCGAGACCCCGACCGAGACCCAGACCTAGACTAAGCTGGACAAGGAGCACACACTGAGCGAGAGAGATGGAGAGAGAGCTGCTGGTGTAGGCGTGGCTGAGCGGCGCTCAGTATCAATTTCTAATGAAAGTTGAAAAGCGCCGATTGGGCGATTGGCCGAATCGATCGGCTGCAGCCCCCACGCCACGCCATAAGGGAGCCACAGTCAAGCCAGGCAGGCAGGCAGGCAAGCAACGCCAGCAGCATCGAGCAAGTTTGAAGCGAGTTCGATGCTGCGGGCAGCGATGCTGCGCAGTCAGCGCCGGCAGCGGCGCAGCGCGCTCACCCGCACACAGACGACGACGACGACGACGACGGCGCACGACGAATAGAGCCGAAATAAAAAGCTCGCGATTGCTATGAAGCTGCAGCTTCGCTCCCTCGCTCTCGCGCTCGCTCTCGCTCTCTCGCCCGCAAACAGCTGCTGCTGCCGACGTCGCTGTCGCCGTCGCCGTCAACGTCGGCCGCGTGTAAACAGGATCTGAGCGTATATTACGTAGCGACTGGCTTTAAGCCAACATCATTCCCAAGCCGAACGCCAACAACAGCTGCCGTCGCTCCACGCTCCACACTCCACGCTCCACGCTCCGAACACAACAAGCTCCACACACACGAATAGTGAACGATCTACGATAACGAGCAGCTGTTACTTTTTTTTTCGGGCCCGTTGTCAGTGTCAGTTATCTGGCCGCATCTCTGCCAAAACGCAAATATCCAACGCAGCAGCGACAGCAGAGCCAGCAGCAGCAGCAGCAGCAGCAGCAGCAGCGGCTCTCCTCAGCCCGAACACCCTCGCAGGGCGCAGCGACAAGTGCAAAAGTGAAGTGAACTCCACACGATAAGCATCGCTTCGTCAGCTTCACTCTCTCGTGTCTCGCTCGTGTCGCGCTCGGCCCGCCATCGTGTCGCTCTGCCCGACGCTCGGCTTGCGCGCCGCTTCAAGTCCCATTGTAAATTACTTGCAAAGTAAAATTTAGTCTCGGCTTTTAATACCGTTTTAGTGCGTTTTCGAGTTGGTCGTGTTTTTGTTACCAAAAAAAAAAAAAAAAAAAAACTAAGCTACAAATTAATAATCAACAATATATAAAGGCTTAATTCTGTGTCTGTGATATATCCAAAAATAAAAAGTAAAAATAAAAGAGAAACGAAGAGAGATAAATACAAAAATTCCAACTAGATTATCACGTAAAAACCAATTTTTTTGTTCGGTTTCTTCAGTTTTTGAACAATCGAGAAGAAGAAAAACTTTTGCGGCACGTCCTGCCCCATCGAAGTTTTGAAGGAACAAACTTTTGGTTTCCATCCTTTGTTTTTTTTTTTTTGTTTTGCATTTTAAAATTTGGACAAATTCAACGGAAATGTAAACTATTCGCCCCCGCCAACCGAGCAGCGCTACCCATAAACTAAGAACAGACTTTTCTCTCTCGCTCCGCCGCCGCTAAGCACAAAACTTAACGGCAACAGCAGAGGCAAAGGCAACAAAGCTTACATAACATTTCGACTGCGAGTACAAAAATACACACTAAAAAGTACCATAAATAACTCTTATAAAAAGACAAGCGATCAGCAGCCGTTTAACACTAAAAATAACCATAAATCCCCAAACAACAAAGTCAAGACGGAAGTGTAAAAAGTTTTACTTTTTTTTTTGATTTTGCGCAAAGCGGCGCATCCTGTTTGAGCGCACACACACACACACGCAGAAGCTGAGACAGAGACAGAGACAGAGACAGAGGCAGAGATCAACGCAATTGGCTGGCGCTCTCGCAGACGTATAAGAGCTGTGACAACGGTAAGTGCGATTACATTTAATTTTAGCCCAGGCAGCGCCAGAACTAACGTGGCTGGTATAAGAGCGTGGCGTATAAGAGGCGCAGGTGGGGGGCCCCCACGAACGAAAACAAACAAATGTTGCATAGTGTGCTTTAGTAACAGAAACCGCAAATAGCGCGCCTCACACTCAGCTCCAAGTATATGCTCAAGCAGTTCTAATGCAAGCCCAAGCCAGGTCCCCAGCCCGCGCCGCGCCCCGCCGCCCCGCCGCAAGGGCGGGCGCAGCAGTGCAGTGCAGTGCAAGTCGTAAACAAAGCAAAAAACCATTAAAAACAGCAGAGAAAAAAAACAGATATTTTTATATATATATAAATTTGTGTGTAAAATATAAAGTTGTAAAAAAAAAGAAGAAAAATACATTGCCTAAGCGCATGCAAATTTAAATGTCCCAGACTAAAGAGGGTATTAAAAAGGGTATAAATGTGCGAGTGTGTGTGTATATGTGGGGCATGTTGGGGCTGTCGATGGAGCGAGAGGCGCTTAATTGACAGCTGGGCTTAGAGACACAAAGACGCCGCATTTGGCAATCGTCGAGTAAAGGCGCAAAAGTAAACAATATTCACAATAATAATAGTGCTCATAATAATAATAATAATGATAATAATAATAATAATGACAATAGTAATAATAATAGCCACAATAATAGCCTTTGCAATTAACAAGCTGGCAATCTATAGCCCATTGCCCAAATGCGGCCAGGTGACGCTGGCCGTATCCGAATTCGAATGCGAATTCGCATGCGAATGCGAATGGGAATGCGAATGGGAATGGGAATGCGAATCTGAATCCCAATGCGAGCGCGAGCGGAGTATCTTTTGGATATGTCCGCCATGCCAGATCGTTGGCATGCGCGACTGCATGGGCTGTCGCTGGGTTATTTAAGCGCTCGACGCACATGCGCAGTTTATCAATGCCCGCGCTCAGCCCAGATCCATCCGCGCCGCGACAGAGTCCAACTTCGAAAACAAAGCAACAAATAATACAAAATACAAAATACGAAATACGAAATACAAAATACGAATCACAAAAATACACAAAAATTAAAACACACAAAAATCAGCATAGAAAACTTTCACTGCCGACGACGTTCCAGTTTCAATTTCAGTTTCGGTTTCTGTTTGAGTTTGAGTTTTGAGTTTTCGATGCGAGCAAAGATGCGCCAGGGTTGCCTATACCCTGTAAAGTAGACGAGAAAGAGGAAGAGAGCGAGAGAAGGGAAGAAAAGGAGAGAGAAAGAGGGAGAGAAAAGTCTAGGCTATATTATATAACTATATTTTATTTTTATATTTCTTTTTATTATATATAATCATATATTATATATATAATATAACCTTTCATAATTTTGAACACCAAAGTTTATATATATATTACGTGAAACTCTTCCACCTGGCATTAATACGAATTATAGAAGGAAATGTTATATATATTTTATATATTATATTCTTAATCGGAATCAGAATAAGTCAAGCCAATCTAGCCCTATACTTCTGCTCATATGTGTTTCTTCTGAGAAGCAATAATAGCTACATGCGATTAGCTCAAGTATTTGGCTCTTTAAGCTCAAGTTTCTCACAAGTAATCGATAAGTTATCGTTATCGAATTGCAGTTCTTAAATCACATCTTCTACATCTGTCAGGCTGGAGTCTTAAAATATATACAATATACTTAAAACACCTTTGATTTTCATTAAATCACAAATCAGACGTGGTCAGGGTATTTTCCAGTCGAGCACATTCGACTAAAACGCTCTTAATTTGAATGAAATTTGATACAATATAAATGTAATATATTTACAGCTAAAGCTATGCAGTTATAGCTATATAATGAAGCTGATTCGCTGACTTCGCTGAACTGAATCCTGCCACTAGCCACACCTAATTAAACCACCCCCGCACTCTTAGTTCCCTCTAGGCACTCGATCTTTTGTCTGAAGTTTGTGAAGTTTCGAGCGGATTTCCGCCGATGTAAATTGTTCACTTCCAAGACAATTTACATAAATACTCTCGAGCGATAACAAATCATCGGAAAACAAAACAAAAACAAACACAAAGTTCTAATTAAATGTTAGCTACAACTGCAGCGCCAGAGGTAGAAAAAAAAACTAATTTGCATTTTTTGGAGAGCGTCTAAAAGGTGAGAAAATCATTGCTACGGCGATGGCGATTGCAAATGCCGACTGTTCGCGTCAAGTGCCTACTTGAGTGGGAAATCAATGCACTTCCGCAAAATGGTCAAACACACACACACACGCACACAGCTGCAGATACTCGCTGACAGCTTGAGATACTCACACGAAGATACTAGCAGCGGCGGGGCAAACAAAACTATTTGACGAGCGCGCAAACTTTTTAATTATTTATAGCAGCTGCGACGCCTCGAGAATAACATTCGCACTGCGCACTGCATTAAATAAGTTAATAATTGTCCAACTGTAAACAGTTATGTAACAATGAATGTGTTATATAGAAATATATACAAAATATATTATATATAATAATAATATGGTATGGGCATATAATAATGTGAGATCGTTTCGAATATCCGAGAAAAAAACGCCTGAAAATTCTAATTATCAAATATACTAAGTAAAAATAAATATTATATATAAATATAATAAAAAATATATTACTATATTTATATATAGTAAATGAAAGTTATATTTCAACAATTTGAACTTCAAAGAGAATATGTGAGTAATACATTAAATATTATATTTATATATTCTCTTTTAAGTTCATATTTTGGAATTACAACTTTCATTTGTTATTTATAAATATAATATATATAATATATTTAGTGTATTTTCTATATATTCTCTTTTGATATAATTTAATTTTCATATTTTAAAAGTAGAACTACAATTATTTACTTCGATTTTTCAAGCTCTAAACATTTTGCAGTTCTTTCCAATAAGGCCCCAAACCAAATTAGAGTTTTTAGTGTTGTAAAACAACTGACAAATTGCTGTAAACTTTCAGTACTGCTAACATACAATTTTGTTAAAGTTGTATCAAGTGAGAGAAGACTGAATAGCTCACTTTAAAGATAATATATCAATCAGCAGCAACAACAGTGCTGTATAACAGTTCAAGAAGATTTGTTAACGTTCATTGTTATTCATGTCTTGCCAAATGCCAAGAGAAAAAAGTCTGCAGGAGCTTCACGGTCACAACAACAGGCAATGATATTCATTTAACAGTGTGTTGTATAACACACTTGCATAACATTTGCGTATAACAGTTTTGAACAACTGTTTTGTATAACAGTGCTGATTAACAGTTTTATATAACAGTTTTATATAACAGTTATATATAACAGTTATATATAACAGTTTTGTATAACAGTTATATATAACAGTTTTGTGTAACAGCTTTTTTTGTATAACAGTTATGTATAACAGTTCAGTAAGTGCCTTTAAGTAAATGTCCTTCATATTTGCCAAGATGTTTGAAGGTCACTGAAACAGGCAGAAGTGTTATACAACAATAGTTAAGTCTTGTATAACAGCTAAATAGGTGCAAACACAGAAGTTGATTATCCAGGGTATCCTTCGGTCTGGCATTTGTGCTCAGCCACTGCCATTTGGTTCTCTTGACAAATTCGCAAACATTTCAAATTTTTCAATTAAATTTTTCCCTTTATTTTTTTTTTTTTTTTTTTGTGACTTTTGATAATATGCATTTTAATTAAAGCACATACAACTAAATCAGCTTTATATACATATATATGTGTGTGTGTGTGTTATAGCTGTTATAAATAAGTGCATATAATGCAGCGTGTTTTCGTGCACATCGAAATTCCTTTTGGTGCACTTATTTCTCTTTATATCGCTGCTTAATGCACATAAAAATAACTTTCGCCCTTTGTTGTTGTTGTTGTTGCAGTTGTTGCAGTTGTTGTTGTTGTAATTGTTGTTTGCCTTTTGTTGTTATTAATTTTTTGTGCACATTTTGCGCAATTTCTTGACAACGCCGACGTCGACTCCTTTCCACTGTTTGTCGCTGATGACGTGTTGCTGCCGCTGCCGCTGCTGCCGCTGGCTGATGATGATAATGATATTTTGCTGGCGGCTGTTATCGCGGCGATCGTTTGCACAATGCTGACGAGCGGCGGCTGGCAGCTTGACTTTATTACTCATACGCCATGTGCGCCTGCGCCAGCATCAGCAGCGCCTCGTTGGTACGGCAGGTGCCAAACAAGCGAACAAATATTTGGACATGCCCGATAATATAATTTGCAAATAATTTATGCGCACTTGCAATCAGTCAGGCAGCCAGGCAGTCAGTCAGTCAGGCAGGCCGTCAGGCAGTCACTCAATCAGAAGGAGAAACAACAACTAAGTCGAGTTTTTGTATCTTTTTAGCGTGTTATCACTTAATTAGGAGTCGCATGTCGCCAATTGATATGGCTCGGAAATCGGGCGACGTCGTGCATATCTTTGACATGACAAAAGCCGAAAGAAGAAAAAACAAGAAGCAGGCGAAGAGGAAGAAAAAGAAATCAATGAAATCATATTATGTCTGGCAGACGCTTAATTTGCATGTCAAACAAGAACTGACAAAGCAAACAACAACAGCCTAGGGAGAGTGTGTGTGGGGAGTACGTAGACATATCTAGGCTGAGCTGATGAAAGGCTTTGGCCTTAAGTTGCGCCACTTCAGCCTCTGCACTTGAGCACTTCAGCCCGTCAATCGATGTCCGAAACATTTAGACTTATCGCCCCGACATGGCCACAAGTGTATCGAACTGACTTCTAATAGTAGTTCCAATCGAAGTGTGCACTGAGAGAAAGGCAAGGGCAGTTCTTTAAGGGGAAGTGTCTCAGAGAAGTCTCTTTTGAGTAGACACAATCGAAATGTGCACTGAGAAAAAAACTAAGTTGATTCTAGAGAAAGTGTCTCAAAGAGTCTGGTGAAAACTTTTCAGATTACTTCTAATAGTAGTTCTATTCGCAGTATACACTGAGAGAAAGGCTAAGGCAATGCTTAAGGGGAGTTATCAAAGACATCTCTTAAGCAGCCTTCCAAAAGAATGTAAAAAACTAAATTACAAAAAAAAAATCAGTTAATTTCAAAAAGATTTGACTTTTTTTGTCAATTTTAGAGAGTTTTATTAAAATAGAAATTGAAAAAATATATATATATATATATATAATAAATAGTAACGAAATAAAAATAGTAATATAATAGAAAAAAATAAATATATATATAAGAAGATTCAAATAAATTTTTAAATTAAATAAAAGAAAATTAAGAATTCAATAAAAATAAAAATAAAAAAATGTTTTCTCTAAATTTACTTATTAATTTTTTTAAAATGTAATCTAATTAATTGAGTAATTTGAATTAAATTATTAATTTTAAAAAAATTATATCATATTTTACTGATTGAAATTAATTTGAATTGCAAACTGTTGTTGATTCTACTAGGTAGAGGAAAGCATAGCTCAGCAGAAAAGAATGAGGGGAAATCCCACAAATTGAAATTGAAATTGAAAATAAGACAAACCTTAAAAGAAGTTAACTTTCAAATAATAAACAACTCTCTCATGCACTTCTCCAAGTGCATGCAGCCTGCTGCAAGTTAGACTTCTCTCTCTTCTCTCTCTCTCTTTCTCCCTCTCTCTCTCTCTACTCGATCAAGCAGATCAATATCTAGCCAAGCGAATTGCTATTTTGTTGACTAGTGTAGACTAGTGCTGCAGCTGGCTGGCATTTCGGGACTCTTCGAGCTCGGATTGCATAAGCAGCCAGCGACAAGCAACAAACGGCAGACGATGAGCTGCACAGCAGCAGCAGCAGCCCTGATCAAAACTTGTTTTAATTTACTTCGTTTATATTAAAGCATATTTGTTGGATTATTTTTTTTTTTGTATTTTTCCTCTTTTTTGTATTTTTCTGTTGTTTTTTTTTGTGTTTTGGTTTTTTCCTTTTCGTTTTGTTTTCTTTGTAAACGAAATTAACATGAAATGCGAACGCGAAGGCGAAGGCGAGCGCGACCTTAGAATGGAATTCAAGGCGCTCGGAAAACCGTCGAGCTTGGTAATTTTCCACACCTGAGCTGAGAGTGCTGAGAGTGTGTGCTCTCTTCTTGGGATCGCGGCTTTCACCTCAGCCAGGCAGCGGGAGAGAGAGGGAGGGAGAGATACTGGTGTTGATGTGCCCGTTGATGATGTTGGTGATAAGAGCTAGCCGCATTTGCGGGCCAAACGTTTATTGTTATTTATAGCCAAATAATTGCCGCCGTCGACGATAAGACGCCGCATGGCCCCCGGCCGCATGACTGGCCAATGTCGGTGGCGGCAAGTGCCACGTCTTAGACTGCACAGCGAAGATCACTCTGCACCCGGGCGCCGAGAGAAATCGGAGTCTGATAACACGGCAGCTGAGCATTTCATAACAGCTACAGCTACGGCTACAGCTACAGCTACGGCTTCAGCCACAGAGCGGCCCATTAGTCACTCAGCGGCAGACGGCGCACAGCCAGTGCCCGGCCCAGAACAATATTCAACTATTTATTCAAAGCGATAGCGAGTGTGAATGAATCTGAGTCAAGTGTTTGTCCTCCGCCTGACATTCAAATCAAAAGTAGAGCGAATTCTAGCTGCATTGAACCGCAGAGAAATTGGGAAAGAAAGGCGAAAAGTCATTGAATATAGATATAGAGCTGAATGCGAAGGAAGTAAGGCGGTTTTGACATATGCTACTGAAGATGAATACCCCTAACATGTGCTCAGTAACATATATTCTTTAACATGCGAGCCCTTAACATGGATAGATAGATAGATCAACATACGCTCTTTAGCATGCGAGACTTAACATATGAGACATAACATACGAGACTTAGCATACGCTCCTTAACAGACACTGCTGAAGTGGCCTGCCCTTACGCCCCTTAACTTGTGAACCCTTAATATAGATAGCTCAATATACGATTCTTAACATACTGTCCTTTACATACGCTCCTTAACATACTGTCCTTTACATACACACTTTAACATATACTCTTTAATAGGAGCTGCTTAACATACAAGACTTAAAATACACTCATTTACATTCGACGCCTAGCATACACTTCTTTACATACTCACCTTAACGTACTCTATCTAACATACGCTCCTTAGCAAACATTCCTTAATAATGAGGCTTAACATACCTCGCTTAACATAGACTCCTTTATTCACCGTAACTTAGTCTCTCTCACACACACACATTAACTTACGCTCCTAAACATACAAGATCGTACAGACGCTTAACATACCACTTTAACATACAGTCTTTAAGATACGCTCTTTTACATACACTCCTCAACATTTACTAACTAACATATACTTTTTTACATACTCAGCTTGACTTAGACTCTCTAACATACGCCCTTTAACATATACTCCTTAACATATGCTCCTCAGCATGCAAGACTTAACTTAACTTATCGAACACTCATTAACATTCACTACTTAACATACGCTCTTTTACATACTCGCCTTTACATTCTCACTTTAACATAGCTCAGCATTCACTCCTCCACATTCATTCCTTGACAGCCTAAGCTCAGCCTACGCCGTTTCCCATTTGCAGGGAGAGCTTCCGACTCAGCCTCCGCCTCAGTCTCAGCCTCCGCCTCAGTTCAATCAACGAAATTTGAAATTGAATCCGCAGTTGACACATGTTATACATGCTATACATGCTATATATATCTCGCTCCCTCATTGTTGTGTACCCATTTCGGATGGTTTATTTGGTGTTTTTGGTTGTTCGTGGATTTATAAACTACGCATTTGAGGCGTGGGCTCTATCCGCTTTGGGCTTTTCCCGCGCCACACATAACAGGGCGGTAGTTAGCACCTGTGGGGCCGGGGCGTCTGTGGGGCCAGCTCATTAGCATCACTCGCAATTGGCAGTTTCTTAACAAACGAGACGCCGATGAGAGGGCAGAAAAGCTGAAAATCATCGTAAAAGTCAACTGGAGCCGATCGAAACTGTGGCCGGGCCCGGCCAAACACTTAACGAGCAGGAATAATAAACGACTTAAGAACGCGCTGTAACAAAAGGTATTTCGAATTTGATTAATTTGCAATGAGAAAAAACGGCAACGAGCGTAAGACGTAAAAAGCCACACTCAAGAGCTTCAAATTGCCGAATCCCGGATAGGCAACAGGTGGCACTATGACAAGGCAAATCGCAAATGCGCTCTGAGATCATGTGGACAGACATATGCAATATATATATATATATATGTGTGTATTAGTGTGTATATAAATAGACACATATTGTTAGCTCTAAGCCCAGCCCCATAATCAAAGCCAACTGTCGAGAACACTTATCAGAGCGAACACGGCCAAAGCCAAAGCTGCGCAAACAGTCAGCCAGCCAGCCAGCGAGCCAGCCAAGTTAGACCAGGGAGAGAGATATGTGCCAGCTTTTTTTTTATTTTTTTGGCCAAGCTGAAACTCAAATAAAGCGTAAACCTTGGCGCGACTAATCGACGGATGAGCGAAAAAGCCAAGAAAAATAAAATGAAATAAAAAAAAATAAATAAAATGTGGAAAAAACAACAAACTGGGCTAAGCAAAGAAAACGGAGGCTAAAATAATAATTTTGTGTGTTTTTTTTCTGCTTCGCTCTTTTTCCTTCGCCCATAAATAATATGCCATATAAGCAATTATTCTTACGATCATAAAAATAATAATAAAACAAAAAATTAAATCTAGAAACAAACAGAAAAAAAACTTGAAGCGGAAGTGATAAAAAAGGCAACTATTAACTAGCAGGCGGGCAAAAAACAGAGTATAAAACAAATAATAATGAAAATAAAAACAAGTAAGAAAACTCTAGTCGGGCGTAACCGACTAGGGTATACCCTGAGCCTCGTCGAACCTGTGTTTTCCAATACACTTATATTTAGCGTAAAATTATACAAAAATGTCAAGTTTAAAGCATTTGTGGCAAATGTAAACTAAAGCAGCAGCTAATAATTCAACAAAATTCAAACGTAATTTGCGATTCTTCGAATCGACTAGAATGCGAGCGTTTGTATGTGTGTGTGCAAGTGCGTTCGCTTGGCGCTGCTGCCACGTGAGTTTGCAAAGTAGCCAAACGTTTTGTTTAATAACTTTTTTGTTATTTAACCGATTTTAATGAAATTTTCGGCATAAGATCAACATATTCCATGGCATATTTGTCAGTTTAGTAAAAGTGCCAACTCATTCGCATTTTGGCTATATTTGAGACTGAACTTCAATTGGGGAAAATTTGGGGCCGGTATCCAAAATGTAACAAAATTCGAAATTGCATAAAATACATATAAAGCTAAATATAAAATTTGGCGTCTCTAGCTTAAAAGATGGGCGAGATAGAATTTTTTAATTGAATTTCGATTTTGTTTTTAATCGATAACAATTAATTGGGAATAGTTATCGATTTTTTAAAACAAACTCGATCTGCGCGTGCTATACACGGACCTACAAAAAAAATTTCAAGTCTCTAGCTCTTATACGGGCTGAAATCGACGCGTTCAAACATACGGACAGACGGACAGACGGACGGACGGACGGACGGACAGACGGACGGACGGACAGACGGACAGGGCCAAATCGATTTCTCTTGTCGTCCTGATCAAGAATATATATACTTTATGGGGTCTGCCACGCCTCCCTCTGCCTGTTACATACATCCAACAAAAACATTATACCCTGATTTCCCATTTTCAATGGGCTCAGGGTATAATAAGAGTAATAAAAATGAAAAGGGGAAAATTAATAAATAAATTGATTCGCATCGAACACGAGACAAAAAATAAATTGAAATTGAAAATTGAAAATTGAAATTGAAGCTCATTGCAAATGTTTCGTGTTTGCTTAGAACTTGCTGAAGTTTTGTTCAAATTATTTATTGTTGTTGTTGTTGTTGTTGCTGGTGATGTTGCCACTAATTGCATTCTAATCGACGACGAAGGTCTCGGTCGCGGTCGCGGTCTCGGTCTCGGTCTCGGCCGTCTGGCCGCAGTGCAAAAACAAGCAGGCAGAGGCACAGAGACACGGCGACACAGAGACACAGCGACACAGGGACAGAGACAGTGGCGCTGCGAGCGCACCAGATAGAGAGACAGTGGGACATTTAGTTGGGCGAGAACGCTAAAAACTGCAACAAAAACAAAATTCATTCGTTCAGTTTGCGCTGCGGAAAGCAGTTGGCCAAGACGCATCTCAGCAGCTCAGCGACTCTGACTGACCCAAGACGCCAAAGACGCGGCCACACGGTGCGTATGTGTAATGTGCATGCCCACACACACACACACATTTATACTATATATACATATGTATATACTATGTATGTATGTCTTCACTTTGTTCATTGTTCATTGAGCTTTGTGGCATGTGCTGAAAATGTTTGTTCTACACTTTGCTTCCTTTCTCGCCCACATTGCTCGTGGCATGTTCCTTTGCGGGCCCACAGCGCGTATGCGCAATGCACTCGCCCTACGATGCAGAGCGCGCGGCTGGCGGTGCGCCAATGTTCTAGTATTTATTTTGATGCCTTGTTGATAAAAGTCATTGGGCTAGCGCTGCACACACACACCAACACACACACACACACGTGTATATATTTATCTAATATTATTTGAGCATTGAACTAGACACAATTTTGTACAAGTTTCACAAGTGCAAGTGCAGTAAATTGAGGCCGCAGGCATAACTCTTTAGAAAAAGTATTATTACAAATAAATATTATATAAAAATAAATATAATAAAAATATAAAAAATAAAATAAATACAAATAAACAAAAATACAAACATAAGAAAAAGAAATATAAAGAATAAATATAAATACATAATTATTATAAATATATAATTAATAAATAAAATAACTAAAAAATAAATAAACAACAATCATTTTATATTTTATTTTTGTTTATTTATTTATTTTTTATTTAAATTAATATTTATAAATATATAAAAAACTTTTTCTGACATTTTTTATTATTTTTAAGTAAATAAATAAAGTTAAAAATAAAAATAAAACAAAAATGATAAAATATAAATATAAGAAAAATAAATATAAAGAATAAATATAAATACATTATTAATATAAAAATATTAATATACATAAATATTAAATATATAAATATTAAATAAAATAAAAAATAAATAAACAAAAAGAATTTTATATTTTAATTTTTTGCTTATTTATTTATTTTTTATTTTAATTAATATTTATATATTTATAATAATTATATTTATATTTATTCTTAATATTTAGTTTTTTTTTATATTTATATATTTGTTTATTTGTATTTTTTTTTTGTTTTTTTTTACTTATTTAATAATAATTTAATATTTTAAAAAGAAATAATCCAATAATTTAAAAAATAATAAAACAATGTCCGAAAAAGTTTAAATCTCAAAATTTGACCAGAGAAAAAGAGTTTATTGAACCTGAAGCTATAACAATTAATTCACAACAATATTACAATATATAGGTAGATAGATAGATATATATGTCGCATATATGATATGATAAGTATACATTCGTTACATATCGTTATTGCTATTATTGCTGCTGCTATTGAATTATGAACATTAATTTGCCGCTGGCTTTAGCTGGCGGCTAATTATGGCGCTTTTGGCCCATTGACTATAACGGCGACAATTTGTGCCATAAATACATTTGGCCAATGGCCATCGATCTGAATGAAGGGGGCGAAAGGGTGCGAACCTGCCAGACAACAAGCAGCAGCAACAACAACAACAGCAGCAACAACAGCAACTCTAATAATAGTTTAACTACGCTGAGAATTGGCTGATGAGAGCGACTCTTTGGATCTGAGCCATTTGCATTGTGTTAACAAATGGCATAAAAAAAAAAACAGCAAAAACAAAAAACAAAACAAAACAAAACAAGTAAGAAAACTCTAGTCGGGCGTCACCGACTAGGGTATACCCTGAGCCTCGTCGAACCTGGGTTTTCCAATACACTTATATTTAGCATAAAATTATACAAAAGCAGCAGCTAATAATTCAACAAAATGCAAACGTAATTTGCGATTCTTCGAAGCGACTAGAATGCGAGCGTTTGTATGTGTGTGTGGAAGTGCGTTCGCTTGGCGCTGCTGCCACGTGAGTTTGCAAAGTAGCCAAACGTTTTGTTTAATAACTTTTTTGCTATTTAACGGATTTCAATGAAATTTTCGGCATATGATCAACATATTCCATGGGCATATTTGTCAGTTTAGTAAAAGTGCCAAATCATTCGCATTTTGGCTATATTTGAGACTGAACTTCAATTGGGGGAAATTTGGGGCCGGTATCCAAAATGTAACAAAATTCGAAATTGCATAAAATACATATAAAGCTAAATATAAAATTTGGCGTCTCTAGCTTAAAAGATGGGCGAGATAGAATTTTTAAATTGAATTTCAATTTTGTTTTTAATCGATAACAATTATTTGGGGATAGTTATCGATTTTTTAAAACAAACTCGATCTGCGCGTGCTATACACGGACCTACAAAAAAAATTTCAAGTCTCTAGCTCTTATACGGGCTGAAATCGACGCGTTCAAACATACGGACAGACGGACAGACGGACAGACGGACGGACGGACAGACGGACAGACGGACAGACGGACGGACGGACAGACGGACAGGGCCAAATCTATTTCTCTTGTCGTCCTGATCAAGAATATATATACTTTATGGGGTCTGCCACGCCTCCTTCTGCCTGTTACATACATCCAACAAAAACATTATACCCTGATTTCCCATTTTCAATGGGCTCAGGGTATAAAAACAAAAAAAAATGGGAAAACTAAAACAACAAACTTTGGGCGCAAATTACAGAAAAATTAACACGCAACTGTGCACACAATAATCGTATTAATAATAAACATATATATCTATATCTATAAATACATGTGTAGTGGCAGTAACTACATGATTTCATATTAATTCACATTTATATATATTTATATATATAGAATATCTGTATTATTATATGGCACTGGGCATGCGAAAAGCTCTCGGCTTTTCCAGACCCAACGCGTTCTCGTTCTTTGGGCCTCGCGACAAATGCTTCGACTGCTTCGCGTGACTGTCAAGCCATAAACTACACACACACACACGCACACTGGGCACCATTATAATCCCCAGTCATATATATATTGTATATATTGAATGTTAACTTTTATTGCCCGGCCAGAAGTGAAATCACAGCTTAATCAAATTTAAATTGATTGATTCACCTGCTATAAAGATTAGCTCCCGTCAACCGTAAATCGTGCGCCGCTTATCTCCACCCAACAATTCCCAATAACAACCGATCGTGATAAGCCCGCCGCAGTTAGCGATTCGATTCGTGGCCAAACATGACTAGGTCTCATCTGATAGATAAAGCGCAAGAGTTTGACAAAATCAACAGATTTCACTTGCTATATAGATTGTGTATATAGCGATTGATTGCACGATATTTGTATCTGATTAAATACTCTTCACTCGCCTCATACCACCAAAGATAAACAGTTTTTTGCTCCACTTAAATGGTAGAGTTTTCAGTTATAGGAATTTCTATATGCAGACGTGTTCACAAAAATAGTAGTGCGAGAGCTTACTCAGCTGTAGATATGGAGTAAAACAGAAAAGTATAGCTGTTACAACTAATTACAAATCAGAAATGTATATTCTTGAAATATATATACATAGAGTAACTATATATATAGAGCAAGACAGCTGTGTTCACCAAAATAGTTGTGCATACACCCACTGCTATTTTTGTGAACACTACTATTTCCATGAACAAATCTGTCTTTATACAGTATAACTGAAAAGTATAGCTATTACAACTAATTACAATTAAAAAAATATATATTCCTTATATAGAGTTAGACATTTGTGTTCACAAAAATAGCAGTGCGTAAGCTCACTGCTATTTTTGTGAACAGGCCACTGCTATTTAAATGAACAAATCTGTATAGAGTATAAAAGAAAAGATTACCTGTTACAACTAATTACGAATTAAAAACAAATACTCTTGACTTACTCAAAGATCAATAAAAATTTTTTTCTTGCACTTAATTATACAGTTATAAGCTATAGGAAAGTACATACTAGTCGCGCTAGTAATTCAATGAACACATCTCTATATGCCTATAGAGAGTGTCTAAGGCAATTATCTTTGACAACGTGTATAGTAACGCCAGCAACATTGTAAGCTAAGTTGCTTTCATTGTATAATCAACGATTTATAAATAATAAAAAAAAAAGTTTAAAAAAAGTACAAAAATTACGTATACGTAACGTAAACGATTTATTGATTGCAGTCGCCTTTAGATACCCTCTTGAGAGGGTATTAGCCAGCGACTCTTACTCCATGAAATAGTGCATATATATGTAGCTGAATAGTTGCAATAGTCTAGCCGATCGGCCAGTCATTGGATTCAATCTTAACTCTATTGGATTCAATGGAACTCAATCTTAACTTTCAACAGTTTTCACTTGTTTCTGGCGTGGCTCATGGCGCCTGGCTGTCGCAGGGTATTTGGGTTTCGTTCCAGCTGTTCCTGCGGCATCTGTGAATTTAATTAAAAACCGAATACGAAATATGCGAACGCAGACGAATTTTCAAGTAGCGCGCCTAGCGAAATGAAATCAGCGGCTAAAAATGTTGGCTAAAAGCAGTCAAATACCTGGCCCACCGAGAGGGGGCTGGGGCATAAGAATTTCCATTTCAATTTCAGTTTGCAAGACTCTCGATCGACACCACAAATAACTAGCACTGTCACTATATATGGCTGTATTACACGAAATGCCGCTATATATCTTGGCCACTGACTCGCCCGAGCCAAGCATTCACCTGCCATTTAACAGCTGGCAACAGCTGCGCTATTTATAGATGGGCGCTTACAGCCGCTCGACTTGACAATATCGGAGGTATATATATACAACTCTCTCTATATATATAGATATATGTACAATAAAGACGCGAGGGTTCAAGTTCACATCCATAGAGAGACGGGGAGCGAGAGCGAGTGAGTCAGGCATTGGGTCGTTGCGCTTCATTAGTAAGTCAATCTTGAGTTGATTACAGCAATTATTTGATTAATAGTGCTAATCGGCGCGGCTATAATTCATAATTATGACACTCCACAGCATTTCCGCACGATAAGCGGTGGCTGTATAATTAGAAAAAGCAATGCAAGGTGAGAGAGGAAAATCGAATAGATGTCGAGTGATTCGAATGATGCGAGTGATTCGAGTGATTCGAGTGATGCGAGTGACTCGAATGATGCGAGTGATTTGAGTGATTTGAGGACTTTGAGTGATTCGAGTGATGCGAGTGACTCGAATGATGCGAGTGATTCGAGTGATTTGAGTTATTTGAGTGATTTGAGTGATTCGAGTGATTCGAGTCAGTGCGTAGCGAATGATGGACACATTGCGTATGCGTAATATATATAATATATATCATATATATTGTAGATCTAGCTATAAGAGTAGAGCATCTATATAGATATTTGTCGAAATTCGAATAATCTCTCAACATCTATGTTCACAAATATAATAGTGCTCACACTGCTATTTCAATGAGCACTACAAGCCAAGCGTTGCCAGATCAGTGGAAGCGTTGCCAGACTGTTAGCAGCCTAGTTAACTGGGTCAGCTGGGCGGCTCTTCTAAGACAGGCTAACACGAGTGGCCGGCGGCCACACTTCAGGGTTGTTGCCCTGCGTCGCCACTCCAGGCCCATCCAGATGTGGAGTGCGCTGCCCTTCACTCGACTCGACTCGACTCCACTCGATTCGACTTGACTCCACTCGCCTCCACTCGCCTCCACTCGACTCGCTTATTGACACAAATGGACGCATGTTTGCCGATCGCGTCACGGCGATGAGTGTGGCCGGGCAGTGGCAGCCCTACTGGGTTGCCACCGCACCTGGCTTAGTCACGCATTAGCGCGTAAATGGGGCGATATTTATGATTTGCTACAAATCGCGGCGCATAATCACGCGCTAATAGAGCTGGCCACGGGGCCGATAGATTCGATAAGGCCGGGCCGGGCAGCACCCACCCGCCCCCACCCACCCGCGGCCATTGACGCGCTCAACTTTACTGCCAAGTGCTAACCATATGTCCAATTTGCAGCCCCCACACCCCCACACCCCCACACACACACACACACAGCCTTATATATATTGTATATGTATTTTGGATAGGTCTGAGATTGGTTTATGGGTTCGCCGTGCGGCCGTGCTTATTAATTAGAATTTACGACCGTCGCCCGGTGACAATACACAGCCATTAGATACTTGGACGGACGACAATCTTATCGGAGTCTACACTTGACAAAATTTCCATCTCCTGGTCTTGGAATACCTCTATAGAAGCTGTCTCTCCTTGGAATTGCTCTCCTCCTAGATATCCATTCCCTTTTGAGTCCCCTGGAATTTCCTCCTAGATCCTTTTTAGCCAGATCTTAAGAGTATATCTCTAGAAATATCTCTCCAAAATCAGATCTGCAATTTCCGACTATTCCTAGACTCGTCGTGGGGGAGGGATTCGGCATTTGTCGATGCTCTGCGTAATCTTTTGAGTGCTTTCTATGCCCCCAACTCAAGCTTCGCCCACACGCCCCACGCACGCCCGCCCATTGATTATTTACAGTTAGCGATAGATAGATAACCCTGTCCATTTAACTCTTGGGGCGCGCTTTACGATTACGCCAACAGCAGCAGCAGCAGCAACAACAATTGCAGCAGCAGCGACCGTGCCGACTGCGACGTCCGCCACTAATCACTCCAATTAGCTAGAAAGTGTTTTTTCGTTTAAAATTCGCACGCTGTCGCAGTTTCTTGGCATTGTACGGTGAGGCAGGTAGCCAGGCAGACACTTGGCCAGCGTCAGATCGGGAGCCAACGGCAGGAGCATCCAGGAGCATCAGGCATATCCATTGTTTTTACCGTGATAGTGTGAGTGAGTCAACTGTATACAATACAATGCGATGCCAGTGTCAGCTCGGGTACAAGTGCTTTGTTTAACCGTTGCAAAACAGTTCGCGTCTTGCGCGCCAAATTCAAAATCGAAGCAGAGCCCAAAGTTGAAGAAAAAAAGAAAAAACAAACAAAAAACTGAAAATAAATTGAAAAACAAACGAAAAAGAAATAAAGGAAAAACAATAAGAAACTAAAAGAGCCAAAAGAAACTAAGCAAAGCGAACGACAACACTTAATGCATGGCAAATACAGTGTCACCAAGGCAATTATAACGAATTCCGATTACTCTGCAGCGTCACAATTCAAGTTGAGTCAAACTTAAGTTAAAGTCGTCAAAGATCAAAAGTAAAAGTGACAAGTTTTGGTATTTACGGTTCTTTTGTCTATTGCAATACAAATGCATATCGATCAAGGTCGCTCAACCAGTTTTCAGCCGATCCGCTTTCAGCTCGCAATTCTAATTAATTTTTCGCAACAAAACTCAAAGAGTTCGCAAACAAATGGCAGCCTCGTCTGCATCATATTCTACTTACAAAGCTTCGATACAATGTTGAGAGTACAAAAGAAAACATTTGCATAAAACATACAATAGTTGATAAATTTGAATATTTCATATTTCAATTGTCTCTTAACTTTATTGATTTCGACAAAGAAAAGGGCATTCAGGATGCGTGCGCAATTCGCTGGCCTGCTTCCAGCACGTTTTATCTTCATTTTTTTTTTTACCGTTTTAATTTTTGAAAGGCCTGTTAGAGTGCGCCCGTGCAGTTGTTATTGTAAAGGGCAAAGGCAGCCTCGCTTTGGCAGTGAACACAACAAAAAGGAACAACAAGAGCGGCAGCAACAACAACTGCAAATAAAAACTTTTGCTTTTTCAACGCTCTTCTTTTTGCTATATTTTTAAGAGTCTCTTTTGCTCGTTGTATTCGCCTGTGCATTTATGTGTGGCACATGCCAAAGCCAAAGCCAAAGCATGGCCACTTAAGGCCCAATCTGTATGGTGTGTGCGCACACGGATAATGCAGATTACACACACTCGCCGCGGCCCGTTCAATGTTTTCTGTCTCTGTGCATATTTTCAAATTTCTGCATAAATACACTGATGGCCAAACTAGTTGTCCGCCTGTCACTGCGCATGGGAGTTCGTTACTGAATTTCGTAATACTTATTTTGCAATGCTAACTTAACTTTAACTTTTTTTTATGAATATTATTTTCTAGTTATTTTAATTATTTTTCAATTCGTTTTCGTTTTGTTTGTTGCAAGGCTGGCCAACTTTTGTGGCCACCAGTGTCTGGTCATTCATTCATTTGTCTATTTTCATGGGTTTCGTGTAATTGGGCAATGTGAATGCTCGCGCACACGAAAATGGCCAAAAGGCAAAATGTAAAGTGGCTAAATTTATTCAAAACAAATCGACAATCGAAGCAACAACAACAACAACAAAAGTGTAGCAATCCAAGCGGGCAACTCGATAATGTAGAAACGTCGCATACTTAGAATAATAATTTTCTATATGTTATAAATATAAATAATAATAATAATAATGCCGTTAACGTATGGCAAGTGGCGAGCGGCGACTGGCGCGTGTCTGGCCAAAAGAAAAATACATTAAAAAAATTTTATTAATAGAAAAACAGTAACAAAAAAATAGATGTATATAAAAAAAATATATTGCCCCACACGCAGCAGCAATAATAAAAAACAAAATAGATTACAATTAAAAGAGAGAAAGAAAAAAAAAAAACAATAATCAGCCAGACACAAATGAAGAAAATGGCCCATAATTGTCCCATTTTTGGCAGCGGCTCAATTCAATTGTTCACACACACACACATACACAGTCACACCCACACACACACACATACAGACAGCCGCTCGACGGCTGCTTTTGCAATACAAATTCCCTGTTTACCCCATTGTGCGGTTCGCCGTATAATTAGCCAGCAGCCAGCAGCCAGCTGCAATGCGATCTGCGCGTGCGCCCGCAGCCCAGCGCAAGAGCGAGAGAGCGCGAGAGAGGAGGAGAGAGGGGGAGAGGGAGAGTAGCCAAAGGCCGGCAACCGCAAAAGCCGCAATTAAATACCAGAAATCACATTCGCACTCAGCGCAAAAGTGTGCCTAGCCCAACACGTGCGACACGACCGCAGCGCGGGTGGTGGGAGCAAGGCCGACTGCCAGATACCCTGTAACCGAGCTGTTAGCTTTATATGTGTTTGCGTATATGGTCACATATATTTTATATGCATGTGTACTTTGGCAAAGTATATCTAGCAATAAATATTATAGATTCGCTAGGGCAACCCTATTTATGTACTTCTCCGATATATACAGGCACATTATGTATATGTATATGTATGTAAGTGTATGTGTATATACTGCTCATACTTTGACTGTATTACATACATTTATATTTTATGGAATTTTTGTCTCTTTTATATGTATATGCCTCTGTCTCTCTCTCCTTCTAATTTCGTTATACTTTTTTATGGCATTCGAGATATGATCTCTTTTCTGTATCCTTCTCTCGCTCCCTCTCTCTCGCTCTCTCTCTCCCTCTCTATCTGTCTTTCTGTATTCCCTCTCTGGTATCGGAGTTCCTTAAATTCTTAAAATATCTTTCTTATACAATTCTATCTTAATCTATCCTTTTATAACCTTCTTCTTCTCATATTCCTTATATACGTACATATATGTATGCACACTTTGGGGTATCTCTCTCTATCTCTATCTCTCACTCTCTCTCTCTCTCTCTCTCTCTTTCTCATTCGTCAATCTTTTGTGCTCTCTCACCTCTATAAATGGATACACACATACTTATACTAACTTTCTACTAAGTAAGCTGCTCTTCCTTTTAATTGTCTCTTTCCTTTTCTCTCTCTCTCTCTCTCTCTCTCTCTCTCTCTCTCTTTCTCTCTCTCTCTCTCTCTCTCTCTCTCTCTCTGTCTATCAATTTCTCTCTGTTATCCTTTCCCTCTCTTAATCCCTCTCTTCTTCTATCTCTCACTCCCTCACTCCTCTTCATCATCTGCCATCCATCACACCCTTTCCCTTCGCCCTTTTCTTACAGGGTATATTAAGAGCTTATCAATCTTTCGCGTCAAAAGGCGACTCAGCATAGGGTAAGCAGGTAGATCTCGTGGCGCTAGAGAATTTCGTCAATTCCCCCAGCCAAGCTGACGTCAGCAACACCAACGCCAACATCATCATTATTAGCATTGTCATTATCATCATCATTATCATTATAGACAGCGGCTGCTGCTTGTTTTTGTTGCAGTTCTTTTGTTGTTCTTTTCTTGCTGTTGTTCAATAATCGCATGTATTGTTATTGCTATTATCATTGCTATTATTATTACTATTATTATTATTATTATTATTATTGCTAATGGTCAGTTTCCATTTGATTTCATATTCCTTTTTCGAGCACCGGCTCGGCTCGGGGCACGTTTATTGCGCCGTAAGCACAGACAAATTTAAAGTTTCGTTAACTTGGCACTAACCGATTCGCAATTAGAGTGGGGGAGAGAAAGGGAAAGGGAGAGAGAGAGACTCTGTTAACTGCATGCTATCTCTGTCGCAACATAATGCACAACAATAAGATTAATAATAATAATAGTAAGAGTGCCCCCAGTCCCTGGAATCGGTAATTGTATCCGGCGGGCGCACACACCGATGCCGTATAATGATTTCTAACAGTTTGATACCTATTCCACAGCTAGCTAACAGTACTTGAGCCTGCGCCCGCGCCTGCAGCCCGGGAGACACGTGTGTGTGTGTGTGTGCGTGCGATTCGGGCACATTTCATAAGTTCTGTAACCAACATTGCGGACACAGCTAAGTTGACATTTACCAAAGCAAACGAATCGCAGTTCTGCCGCCCAGCACTCTGAGGCTCAGCTCACGCGCCCAGCTCGCAGCTGGCCAAAAAAAAAGAACATGGCTAAGAAGAGAGTGATCTGAGCCGACGATGACATTGGCATTGGCAGCAACAGCATGCAATTGTTGGCTAGAATGTTAAGTTCGTGTGACTGCGCTAACAGTGCGGCACTTTAACACGAATATGTTAGCATTAACCATGTTACGAGCGAGTTAACATTCTGTTGCACTGCCTAATCATAGTGATCTCAGATCTAACATTGGCTTTAACAGCATGCTATTACTAGCCAGACTGTTAACAGCATTGTCATGTTATGTCAGCTTAACATGTTAATATTCTGTTAAAATGCCTTCATTTATTGTTGGCCAATTTAACATTCGTGTGACTTTATTAACATGGTGCCATTCTGTTAGTGAATGTCCACATTTATGTTAAATCACCTTAACATTAATATGTTAAAGGCCTTTATTTACCTGGCTAATGAGATGAGCTGAGGCTTTAACAGTGTCTTTAACAGCATGTTAAGCTTTATTAACAGTGTGGCCCGTTGCCCTTAACATTTTACTAAAGAGATCATCTGATATTACACTATTTCCCCTAAGCCAGCTTAACATTCATGTGACTTCAAACACGTTAAGTCAGCTTAACAGCAACATGTTACTACTCAGCTTACATTCTGTTAAAATGTATTCATTTACATTGCTGTGTCAATGGAATTTGAATTGGTTGAAAACTTGAGATTCATGTTAAGTCAGCTTAACATTTACATGTTAACATTTACATGTTAACATTTACATGTTAACATTTACATGTTACGTTAACAGCATTCCTGTGACTTCATGGACAGCGTGTCGTGTTACCAACGACCTGTTACTCCCCTGTTAACACTCTGCTAATGTTCTGTTAAAGCATTTTTCCTTAGCTCCATTTACTCCTTCGCTCTCGCCCGTTTGCTTCGTCTATTTTCGACTCTTCCCCCCCAAGCGGGCAACGACTGAGCAACCTGTAGCCTCATTTGCAAATTTACCTGTACTCGCTCCAAATGCCTCGCCGATTCTATGAGTCGCTCTGCCTCTTCGGCGGCGTCTGCTTTTCGCGTCTCTTCGCATACATAAATATTAATTTTTTGTTAACAAATTATAAAGCTGTCGTCTCATTAACCGCCATAAGCTGCAGCATTTTTATGTTAATTTCGGCAATGTGTAAATGTCTCTGTTGCTGTTGTTGCTTCTCTTTCTCTGTCTCTCTCTCTCTCTCTCTCTCTCTCGTTAGTTGTTAGAAGATATCTAAGCCATCTTCCCGCAGTTGTTCTGTATAAGTGTTTGGCTGGCTTATCGCGCGCTTCATTGGAGCGACAAGCGAAGCCTTATGCTGTATACCCCACTAATATGCAATTAATAGACGTGTATACCCCCCACACACACACTCACACACACATACACACACACACATAGAAGCAGGAAACATGAACTTGAACTGGCGCGATCAGCAGCTAATTACAGCAGCAGCAGCCGAACAATGGCAAAATGTTAGACAGATTATGGGAATATGAATATATATATATCTAGACAAAGAGAGAGAGAGAGAGGGAGAGAGAGAGGTGGATCGACTACATATAAGCATCCATTCATAGCCACTTAGAGTGGATACAATGGCGTCTCTACATGCATCACGTATGCAAATAATTGATTTTAATTAGCGGTCCTCCATGGTCACCTGGTTCCGGGTTCCAGCGCATTAGTGCCTCATTAGCCGCATGTGCCGGCCACGTTTGTTCTAATGCCGATCAGTGTCTGGGCCAAGTCCCCGATTAGCGGCGATGCTATCGAAATTTCCAATAATTAATGAGATTTCACGGTCAGTCGGTCCGTCGAGTGGCCGATCTATAAATTGAGTCGACTCCCATACCGAAAATTAAGTGAAATATAATATGAATATATCTAAATATAGTTCGTCACACTTGACGGCTAGTCTATCATACATACATGTAGGTAGCAAAAAAAACTCAGCCCGAAACAAAAACAAATTCAATCCAATCAAATTATATCATTTGTCTACGAAAATCCCAGCAGCAGCAACAATTGCGGCCATAATTTCAATAATGAAAAATCTGCCAGCTAATGTCTCTCGTTTGTGTTGCTAATAATAAATAATATTATTATTGTTATTGTTATTGTCATCGTCATTGTCATTGTCATTGTTGTGCTTATAGTATTAGACATGCCATGGCGCACTTATTTCATATAACCTCATATATATATTATATATTATATATATATCTCGGATTATATGGCTCGCTTGTAATATGTTTTCAATTTAAATAACAATCATATATATATATAGATAGATATATTTATATATATATATGCCTGCCTGTGCAACACGTGATCGTTTTTGCCCGTTTTGGTTTTTGACTTTGCCTCGCAAATCGCTTTATAATTGCCTAATGGATTCTATTCAACATCTTCGTCTCTCGTTCTTCTCATTACAGCAAACATTTGAGCCGTCTAATTGATTAGCCAGATCCCCAACTCCATCTCTCTATCCGTCTCTCTGACACACAGCTATATCTGAGCGCAATCCACATCGCAGCACTCAAGGAAACAAAGCCAGCCAAGATGACTGGTTTTACCAACGCAGGCTTCGAGAACGATGAGCCCGTCAAGGTGAGTGCTAAGCCAGTTGATCCGTAAATTGAGGGCGAATGGACCTAGGGAATGCCTAGAAAAATATTAGAATTTGACTAAGTATTGAAATCCCGTTCTAAAGTGTCTCAATTGGTGAACCGAACCGAAAATAGAAAAGATATAGATACTTACGATATAGATACTTATTCTATATATAGTAAATGTATAAATACTTACGATATAGATAGTTACGATATCTACGATATAGATAGTTACGATATATAAACCTACGATATAGATAGATTTTTACGATATAAATACCTACGATATAGATAGATTTTTACGATATATATACCTACGATATAGATCGATTTTTACGATATATATACCTACGATATAGATAGATTTTTACGATATATATACCTACGATACAGATAGATTTTTACGATATATATACCTACGATATAGATCGATTTTTACGATATTTACGATATAGATACTTACGACATATATATACCTACGATATAGATATTTACGATATAGATACTTACGATACAGATATTTACTATTTATAGATACTTACGATATATATACCCACGATATAGTCATAATATATAGAAAGAAACGATATAGAAGGTTACGATTTAGTTTTGTATGATATATATTGCTACAATATACATATTTACGGTATAGACAGATATGATAGACAGAAAAACAAAGCTTAACGTCAACAGAAGACAAATAGTTCGAGCTGTGCTTGTTACATGTGATCTTAAAGTAATGCTAATCTGGTCTGACAGGCGCTATAGATAATGAGGTTGAACGCTAAATATCCGGCTTACAGGCCTTCACAAAAGTCAATGTACGCAATGCAAAAAAAAAAAAAAAAAAAAAAATTATGGAAATAAATCTGAAAACGTGAAACCTTTCGCATTAGATACAACGAGAAGTAGTTAAGTGATTTGAAGCGAATGCATTTCTTGACCTATTGTTTATAGCTGCTAGATCGTTGAGATATAGATATAGACGTAGATATGTATATATATATATATATATATATATATATATTTATAATATGTATCATGTGAGTATCAATTGCACAGCGCACGAAACGAGTTTTCAACAAAGATTACAATATAATCCTATTCATATGCATATAGATATATCTATAGATCTATATATGTGTATATATCTTTGCTGGCATGTGACAGAAATCAAGTTTCGTGAAAATCAGCTGTAAGACTGGTTCATATATAGAACAACATTGTAACGAGCGCAAGAACAAAAGCTAATCACAAATTCCTAGAATTGGCTGAGATAGTTGTTAAGATCATTCGGGCTTTTATGCGCATATTAGATTGTCTGCGATATTACGCTTACGGTCTGGCCTTTGCCAAGAAATCATGTTTTATAATTTACTAATTTACGATGTGCCCCAAAAAAAGGGAGAAAGAAAGAGAGAGATTGAGAGCGAGACGGAAAAAACAATATTCATAAAAAAGATATATAATAAAGAAGGAAGTATTCAAAAGCAGCTCACCTCTCACATGCTCATATGCATATATGTATATGATCACGGGATGTTGGTGATTATGAATGATGATCTCGCACGGCAGGGAGATATGTGAAGTGGGCACTCCTACCCATAAAATAAATTTCACCTCAAGAAGCGAGACCCACGCGAAAACAAGCCGGGCCAAAAAGAAATGTGACAGCAGAAAGCGCTCAAGAGCCAAAGACAAACACGAATACGACGAATATGCATACTCGAGAAATAAATATAAATATATATATATACACATATATATATGGATATATATATGTGCATATATTATGTGGCTTGTCCTAATTGATGCGGAGTCGAGAGAGCTAGAGAGTGCCTGCGTGCGCCGTATAGTGTGGAATCTTATTGCACAATTGGTTTCACAATCATAAATATGGCTCATTTATAATTGTAATCGTGTAAGCCGAGCGCGGCGGCACCACCCATTGCCACAGCATCCAATGTGCTCAATAGCCCGCAGCCAGTTCCAAGTGCTCGGGTCGCGGCGAGAACGCTCAATGGCAAACCCGTTTTGCGCTCGCCACGTTAAGAAACCAGAGAATCAGGCAGCAAATAACCAAAACTCAATAACAAATACAAATTTATGTAAAGTCAAGTCGAGTCAATGTAAAAAAAGATATATCGATGGGGCGACGGGGCGAGAGGGGACGGGGCGGCGGGGCGAGGGCAGACACTGAAAGCCAAAAAGCAAACACGAAACGTGCCGAGTTTAAAAATAAAACAACGCAAATCTCGTGCGCCGCTGTGCGCCGCTCTACGCGCTTCTCACTGCCACAAGGCGCGCAGGCCGCCGCCGCCGCCCCCGCCCGTCGCCGCCACTGGCATGTAACTGGTTTCCATAGCTAGCCGTCGCAGCGACTGTTGCGCCGCGCTGCTCTCTTTGTCATATCGCATGGTATTTTATGCATGTTTCGCACTTGCCACACGCTTGTGGCCGCTGTCCGATTCGGATTTGGATTGAAATTGAATTAATGAAAATTATCAACAAGCTGCGTGCTCGCCTACATAAATATATATAAATATATGCATATAAATATTTCAGTTTGTTGGGCCGTTTTCTAGGCAAGTTGTCCGCAGCGCCACCTGCCGGCCGCTGCCGCAGACGTCAGCTGTTTTGCACAAATTTCATGCGGGCGAGCGCAGCCAACGGCGTTTACAGTTAGAGCGAATTGATTCTGGCACATTTTTTATATATATACACATTCTATATATATATATATATACACACTTTTCTTTATAGCGCATTCACATGTCGCACAACTTAGACGATTCTAAACAGGCTCTGATTTCACTCTCTGATTTTCCGGCATAGGCAACTAGCAGATACCCTGCAACTAGCAAGCTCAGCCGGTTGAAGTGCCCATGTCAATTGCTCATACAACTCAACTCAACTTATATATGTATTTATATACCTGTAGAATGCTCTTTCTATTTATATATTTAGAACTTTAGAGTGGCTGTTCAATGTCCACTCAGCCACTGACACCTGCGGCGTATGAGTAATATTTCGCCAATTGCATTCGTCTGGGCCGCATTGACGTGGCCACGCGTTGCTGTTGTTGCTGCTGCCTTTTTTTTTTGGTTTATTTATTTGTTTTGTTGTTGCTTGTCGCCAAAAACTTGTTTGTGTTGGACTTTTTTTCGTGTTTTAGTACCTAATTAAATGCAATTTCGTTTCGTTAATGCCAACAAAATTCAGACAAACGCACAGAGACAAGGCGACACTTAGATTAATAATAGTAATAATAATAATAATAATAATAATAGTGGTACTAGCAGTTGGGGAATAGAGAGAGAGAGTTACAGTTGCCTTTATTAAAAATAAAATAAAAACAAAAATTATATTAAATAAAATGTTAGATATTTTGTAATTTATAAAGTTTTACTTAATAATTTTTTTTTATTATTTTTATTTCTGTTTTTTGTATGTTTTTTTATATTTTGTAAACATGTTTTTGTTTTATTTTTTTTTTTTAAATATTATTTTGATATATATATATATTTTTTTTGGTATATATTAATTTTTTAAAATTATTTTAATTTGATTTAATCTATTTTTTATATATTTTTTTTGGTATATATTAATTTTTCAAAACTATTTTAATTTGATTTAAACTTTTTTTTTATATATTTCTTTTTTATTTTTTTTTTAATTTTGTTCTATTCTTTTTTAATTTTTTTAATTAATTTTTTTGTATTGTTCTCCTAAACTATTTTTGATTTTATGTATTTTTTTTTAGAATGTCTAAATTTTTTTTAATCTGGATTTTTTTATTATTATTTTTTTTTTTTATTTTTTGTTTTAACTTTTTTTTCCATTTTATTTTTGATTTTTGTGTATTGATAAGGTCGGGGAATTTTGTGTATTTCGTCTCTTTTTTGTTAGCTTTATTGCTGCCCAGTGATTTGCATACAAACAAAACGAGATTCAACCCACCTTCACTTGTCTACCACGAGACCTAAGGCGCCAGCCTTTCCCCCTGCCCGCCGCATTCCGCGTCACGCGCTCCCGCAGCAGCTCCTCCAGCTGCGTGTGAACCCAGCGTGTATTATGCGATAATATTTAAACTACTTACATACGATATTGTTGTAAAGAAACAACTGTAATCGATTCAAGCTTGCATAACGCCACTTGTTGTTGTTGCTGCTGTCGTTGTCGTTGTTGTTGTTGTTGCTGTTGCTGTTAGCCACCTAATTGGCCAGGGGACGTGGACCCAACGCCGACAGCGGCTCCGTTAAATGCCAATTACAGTTTTGTGCCGCCCAAAAGCAAAACTAAAAAAAAAACCAAAAAAAAAAATAGTATATATATATGCACATTTGTATATCTGACTTTACGTAAATTCCGTCGCCCCCACGCTACCCCCCCCCCCCTCCATGGCCCCCCGCGCGCTGTAACCTTCTGAGCGGTTGCGGCAGCGCATGCAAAATCACAATTTCGATATATTTTTAGACGGGAGATATTTTGGGGCAGTTCTACGACCGTGCCCAGCTATCGGCCGGGGTGCCTTGCGCATTTTTTATGACTATTTAAAGGCCGCGTCGCGCATGCGCAATGCAAAAGAGCGCAACAAACGCCCGCGAAACGCGCGCAAAACGCGCGCGCATTCACGCATTTCATTTTAGAAACTAAAAGCGTAAACGCGCCAGCACATAAATAATGAATGAACCCCAGGGAGTCAAGCCAGATACCCTGCAAAGTGAATAGACTCGATACCCTGTAGATATGGAAAGTATGGAGTGGGGAGGGCGGAGGTGGGAGATGGAAGATGGGATTTCCAAGAATTCAATGCGAAAATTTGTCTAGAAATTAATGGAATTCCAAGAAAACAATTAGCCATGATAAATGATAAATGATTAACGTGAGCTGATGCTCCGAGAATAAGCGAGAAGATAACCAGAGATGGGTATATATATATTATATATAATGATAGATAAGCTAATACCAAAATCTTTCAAAATAAAGTGAAGAAATTATAATAGATAATAGATAAAAGATTATTCATGAGATCATGTTCCAAGAATGAACAAGAAGAAGAGCTGACCAAAGATGATGTATGATTTAGATAAGCTAATACCAATACTAATACTAATACTACCAAAATTTCAAAAAAATAAGCCAAGGAAATTATAATATAATAGACATTTTTAAGCAAGTTAGTCAGTTACTTAGTTAATCAGTAACTTTATATCAAAATACAAAATTAAAGAAATGAATAGAAAAAATACTAAATGGTTAGTCACTTACTGAGCTAGTCTATATAGCTTAACTAATTCTGTAATACTAATGCCAAAATCTCAAAAAATTACAGAAATTTGTATATAAATTGGTAAATAATACTAATTAGTTAGTCAGTGACTTGGTCAATCAATTGCTAGTTAGTTTATATATCTTATCTGATTCCAAAATAAAGAGTTAATTAGTCTATATATTTAATCTAATTCTGTAATACTACTACCAACATCTCAAAAAAAATTATTAAAGAAATTGATAAAGAATACTAATTAGTTAGTTAGTTACTCGCTTATTTAATTAGTATAAATATCTGATTTACATAATTCTGTAATACGAATACCAAAATCTCAAAAAAATGAAGTAAGGAAATTATAATACAATTAGTTAGTCAGTTACTTTATATCAAAATACAAAATATAAAAATTATAGAAATTAATAGAAAAAATATTTATTAGTTAATCATTAAGTTAGTCTATATATCTGATCTAATTCTGTAATACTAAAACCAAAATCTCAAAAAATGAACTAAGGAAATTACTATAGAAAGTGGTAAATAATACTAATAAGCTAGTCAGCTACTTAGTCAATCAATTACTTAGTCTATATATCTTATCTTAATCAAATTCTAAAATAAAAAGTTAGTTAGTTAGTCCATATATTTTATTAAATTGTCTAATACTAATAGCAAAATCTCAAAAAATAAACTTAAGAAATAGGTAAACAATACTAATTAGTTAATTACTTGTCAGTCACTTAGTTAGTTAGTATCTATATTTAATCGAATTCTATAATATTGTACTTATACCAAAATCTCTAAGGAAATGAATATAGAAATCGGTAAATAATATTAACTCTTTAGTTAGTCAGTTACTTAGTCAATTTCTTAGTTAGTCTATATATATATTTAGCCAACTCCATAGAATGCATTCCTTTATCCATCGCCCCAGGCCAACCGTTGGCCAATGATTAACGTTTATCGCTTTGCTTCGCTTCGCTTTGCTTTTTTTCTTTTTCTTCATATTTATTTTTGGTTTCTTTCTCGTATTTTTAGCCAAAAGCTGGTTTCGAGCCAGACACCGCCTCGCTGCGAGAGAAAGTTGTGCTGAATCCGGCCGAGAAATGGCGCATTTTAAAGAATATCTCCATCATCTCGATCGCCTTCATGGTGCAGTTCACTGCGTTTCAGGTGAGAAATCCTCGACCCCCCCCCTTCGCCCCCCACACACAATACTAATTGGGGGCTTTTTCACTTTTTGTTCAGGGTACGGCCAATCTGCAGTCCTCGATCAACTCGAAGGATGGTCTTGGCACGGTCTCGCTCAGCGCCATCTATGCGGCGCTGGTTGTCTCTTGCATCTTCCTGCCCACGCTGATCATTCGGAAGCTGACGGTCAAATGGACGCTCGTGTGCAGCATGCTCTGCTATGCGCCGTACATTGCCTTCCAGCTGTTCCCGCGCTTCTACACCCTCGTGCCGGCTGGCATTCTGGTGGGTATGGGGGCGGCGCCGATGTGGGCCTCCAAGGCCACCTATCTGACTCAGGTGGGGCAGGTGTATGCTAAGATAACAGAACAGGCTGTCGATGCCATTATTGTGCGCTTCTTCGGCTTCTTCTTCCTTGCCTGGCAGTCCGCTGAGCTCTGGGGCAATCTCATCTCCAGCTTGGGTGAGTCCGCGTGTAAGTGAAGCATAAGATGATATAGCTAAACCCCCCCCCTCTCTCTCTGCCCCCTTTTAGTTCTGTCGAGCGGCGCACATGGTGGCAGCAGCAGTGCCAATTCCACAATCAGTGAGGAGGATCTGCAGTATTGCGGCGCGAACTTCTGCACCACCGGCAACGGGGGCCACGGCAACCTGGAGCGGCCGCCAGAGAACGAGATCTTCGAGATCTCCATGATCTATCTGTCGTGCATTGTGGCCGCCGTCTGCATCATCGCCTTCTTCCTGGACCCGCTCAAGCGGTACGGCGAGAAGCGCAAGGGCTCCAACTCGGCCGCTGAGCTCTCCGGCCTGCAGCTGCTCTCGGCCACGTTCCGCCAGATGAAGAAGCCGAACCTGCAGCTGCTCATACCGATCACCGTCTTCATTGGCATGGAGCAGGCCTTCATTGGCGCCGACTTCACCCAGGCCTACGTCGCCTGCGCCCTGGGCGTCCACCAGATTGGCTTCGTCATGATCTGCTTCGGCGTGGTCAATGCCCTCTGCTCCATATTGTTCGGCTCCGTGATGAAGTACATTGGGCGCCTGCCCATCATCGTGCTGGGCGCCGTCGTCCACTTCACGCTCATCTCGGTGGAGCTCTTCTGGCGGCCCAATCCCGAGAATCCGCTCATCTTCTACGCCATGTCCGGGCTGTGGGGCGTCGGCGACGCCGTCTGGCAGACGCAGATCAACGGCCTCTACGGCCTGCTCTTCCGCCGCAACAAGGAGGCGGCCTTCTCCAACTACCGCCTCTGGGAGTCGGCCGGCTTCGTCATCGCCTATGCCTACGCCACGACGCTCTGCACCCGCATGAAGCTCTACATTCTGCTGGCCGTGCTGACGCTGGGCTGCATCGGCTACGTCATCGTCGAGATTCTCTACAGAAAGAAGGTGAGTCGCCCTCTGGGTATGGCAATGGAACTGTTACTAATGATGCTTCTTCCACTCCACAGCAACGTAAGATCAAGAAGCAGGAGAAGCTCGAGGCGGCCGAGAAGGAGAAGGAGGCTGCGGCCGCTGCAGCGGCTGCGGCAGCTGCCGCCGCGGCCAACCTGGGCTTCGGCGACGCCGTCGAGGAGACCGACGACGAGCTGGACGATCTCGAGGAGGATATTGTAGTCACGCGCCTGTAAAAATCGTCATTTGTTAATTGTTGTACGTTCTTTTTGTTTATTTTCGCCGACGACGACGTCGTTGCGGCTGCAGCAGCTCCAACTGTTAACTGTTAACCGTTAACTGTTAACGCTTAAAAGTGCGCAATTCTGTTAACCACAAACACGAGTGCAAACATGTTAAAGATAGATTCAAATACACACGCGGATACACGGATACACCAACACATACTACACAACACACACACACACACACACCAACACACACACTGTTGCATAACTGCAGGCGCGCCCGCGCACTTTGTCGTTGTCGTTGTCGTAGTACTTAGTACATTCCCCCTTCCCGATCCATTCAATACAAAAGGCCAAGCACACACACAGACACACACACCAGTGCCTCACCAGTGTTTGTGTGCGTGCGTGTGCGTGCATGTGTGTGTGTGTCCTGCACTAGTTTCGTTTGTAAATATGCAAAAGAAGAAAGAAAGCAAAAGCAAAAACAAAATGTGAGCAGCCGCGCAAGCTTTTAGCAATTGACGACAGAGGGCGTCTTTAACTTTACATAGTGTGTGCAACGAGCAACGGTGTGTTAGTTTAATGTAAGAGAGAGACCGCACACACACACACACATGCACACATGCACAAGCACCGCGCACACTGACAGCATGCTGCAACAGTATGTGTGTCAATATGCCTATTAAATTGTTATTTTATTTTAAATACTAGCATTAAATCAATATATATATATATACAAATTTTTTTTAAACATTTTTTTTTTGCTTATACACAAGAACCACAAGAAAAACAATCAAACAACAAAACGTGATAATCAGCCACACTCACAACGCACACACACACACACACACACACGCACACGCACACACTCACACAGACACGAGTGCACACAGTCACAAAATAGTCAAATTTCTAAACTAAACTAAAAACTGGCCGCGAAAACTAATGTTAAACATAATTCTTACTTATAAGCAGTCGAAAAAGAAAACAACAAAATCTATGAAAACTATATATATACATATATGTATATATATATTTTATATATATATATGTATGTATATATGTAGCAAACAAGCGATTAAAACAAATTTGATAAATGCATAAGCAAAAAATATAGCATGCGAAATGATAAATACATTTTTTGCTCAGTATTATGTTTTAAACTATATTTAAGCGAGTTATTGTTCCCTGTTTTTTTTTTATTTAACACATTTTTCCTTTCAAAAAAAAAAAAAACAAAAAAAAACAACAAAAAACAAAAATGAAAGACAAAAGAGAAACAAAAAAAAACATTGATATACACATATATGTCTACATATATATCTATATAAAAATTGTGGAGAAACCAATATTATTTTCGTGGAAATCAAACTCCCTTCGATTGCAATTATTATTATTTTAATAATGTTGCACAAACACAATATACAAACATATACTTTTTTTCGTTTTATTTAAAAGTTTTACGCAAATATAATCAAAATGTAAAAACAAAAATGCACAAAAAAAAAATACAAACAAAAACAAAACAAAAAACAAAAACAAAAAAATTATAAATAATGCATACAATTTCTTTTTTTTTTTTGCCTAGTTAAATAAGTAGTTCATTATATTATGTAAAATATAAAAATAAATAAATGAATATAAATATTTTAAAAGTTGCTCGCATTTATTACTTTTATTTCTATGAATCGCTATGAATTTCAATTCAGATTCAGATTTTCAGCTGAAGCGAGCTTTGTTCCAATTCGATTTTTATCGATAACAAATGCAAGTGGGTTGAGTTATCGAAATTAAATTTAAGGCTATTAACATATATGTCGGATATTTAATGTCATGTATTAGATATATAGAGTTATATATATATATATCAGTATATATACAATCATATACATCAGATATATACAATTATATATTTATCAGAAATATACGATTGTATATATATATCAGTATATAAGCAATCATATATAAAAGATATAACAATCATATCTATCAGATATATGCAATCACATTTAATAGATATATGCATATATAATCATATCTATCAGATATATACAATCAAATATATCTGATAAATAAAATCATATACATCAGATATATCAGATATATACAGTTATCTATGTATCATAAATACACATTTATATATGTCAGTATCTATATAATCATATATATCAAATATAACAATCATATCTATCAGATATTTCCAATCATAATATGAGTATATATAGAATCATATATATCCGATATATTCGTTATATAAGCATATATATCAGATATATAGAATCGCATCCGATATATTAGTTATATATAATCACATCTATCAGATATATACAATCACATCCGATATATTCATTATATATAGTCATATATATCTGATATATACAATCGCATCCGATATATTAGTTATATATAATCATATATATCTGATATACAATCACATCTATCAGATGTATACAGTCATCTGTATCGTCCGCTTTTGGGCCTTGTAGTTGAACGCGTCTATAGAGAATAAACTCGTCATTCTGTTCAAATTCAATTATACATATAATTTATAGGCTTAGCCACGCCTCGTTATACATTTTCAATGGATATTGTAATTATCTAGTCTGCTAGTTATACTTGTTTACACAGAGACCTATGATCCATTAGAAGCTGAGTCAGACGAGCTTAAAATATATTGCATAAATAGAGAAAAAAATATAATATATATATAGAACATGAATATAAAAAGTTATTGCTGACTTAGTATAATACCTATATATATATAGTATAATCTAGGGGGAGTTAGTTATCAGAGTCGAGTAACGTTTTCAATTATAAGCGGGCGTAATGTCGACACGTCACGTTGCAATTAGCCGGGCCGAAAGATATCCGCTGCACGAGCTGCTCGCGTTGGGTCTAGGTCTATGGGTTAGATTAGTCTAGGCATTAATATTAAAAATAAATACTTTATTGTTATTAACTGATAAATGGAGAAAAAAAAATAAATGCCTTAAACTTAAACAGACTTCAACTGGGATTGGGTAAATCTGGAATCTGGAATGTGGAATTATGGGTTGGTCGATTCGTTGCCGTCGTACTTGTTGTTCTTGCGGCGGCGGCCCGCCTTGATCTTGCTGATCACGTTGTACGCCTGCTGGATCTCGATGAAGCGCTGATGGGCGGCCGCGCGCTGCGCCTCGTCCTTGACCTTGTCGGGATGGTTCTCCTTGGAGAGCCGGCGATAGGCAGCCGTGATCTCGGCCTGCGAGGCCATGGCGCTGACGCCCAGCACCTTGTACGCGTTGCGCTCCCCGTCCACGTCCATGCTCTCGAAGACCTCGCGCCACGTGTCGTACCAGCCGTGGTGCTGGCCGTAGATGTACGTGTCGTAGAGGGCCTGCTTCAGGTCGGTCCACCAGGCGGTGGCGAGGAAGTTCTGCAGCGCCTGGTAGATGGGCACCTCTCCGCCGTCGTCGTCGGTGACGCAGCCATTGAAGAGCACCACGGAGCTCCACAAGGCGCAGTAGATGGCGATGGCAGCGCCAAGCTTGAGCGAGCGCTCGGCGTAGCTGCGCCTGCGCGGCGGGGAGCGGCGCCACTGCTTCGACCAGCAGTCAAACACTAGAGCCGAAACGAACGACGTCAGCAGCAGCGAGTAGGTCTCGTCGAAGATGACGTAGCGCGCCAGATAGGCCACATAGGCGCCGAGGAGGCACTTCCACCAATCGCCGTGCTCGCGCCCAACGTTGCCCACGGTCCACACGCCCAGCGACACGAAGAGCGGTATGAGCCAGTGCACCCGGGAGAAGTCGAAGCCGCCGAGTGACTGCGGTATGGCCAAGTTGACCAGCTGGCCGAACATGTATCCGAACAGAACCTGGCCCATGAAGCGCATGGACGAGTAGGTCGGCTTCTCGTATAGCTGCAGCTTGATAATCAGCTTTTTCACAAACTCCGGATCCTCGTTGGCGTCGCGCACATATTCGGGTATGTAAAAGAAGTCGTAGAGCCAGCCGAGCACGCCGCCGCCCAGGGAGCACCACCAGAGGAAGGCGTGCCGGTCGCGGCGCAAGTACAAATGATGCAGCCCGAAGAGGCCGCCCACGAGCCACAGTATGTAGGTCACCAGAACGGACTTCTGCTCGGGCAGTGCGTTCTCCTCCATATACTTCTTGGAGCGTCCGAGTACTCTCTCTGGCCGATCCACGATCGGCTCGTAGCCAGAGCCCGATCTAGGCACCTTGCCGTTGCCGCTCTGCTTGTTGTTGTTGTTGTTGCCATAGAGTTTTGGCAGGGCTTTCTCCAGACCCGTGCGCTGGAGGATCATGTTCTGCGATTACGTGGAGCAAGTTAAGACTTGTGAAATTAGTTCGAATACACAAATCTCACCAGCATTACGACTGCCATTTTATTTACTGATTTCGTCTTCATTCAGTCAGCGCGCGAGTTCTCCCAGTCGAGAGTCGCCTCGATTCGAACTTTCTCTTTTCACAAATTCTGCGCACGCAGCTGCAACAGCGAGAAGGGGCAGAAGTGGGAGAGGGAGAGAGAGAGGAAGAGTGAGCAGGTAGCAGAAACAGTTATAGCCGCACTGATGCGTTCAGCTCGTATTAGTTCTTAACGCCTCGTTCTTACGCACTTGTTTAATAACGAGAACTGCGATCTGTTGTCTCCGCTTAATGTTTTATCCCTCGCTGCGCTGCGGCCGTTTCGCTTGTGCCACTTTCCTTTGCAGAGCTTCGTCTGTTGCGTTCTTTTGGGTAATTTCTTTTAAGCCAGATCACCGTCTTGATTTTGAGTGTGCAGCGGTCCGGCAACCTTGCGACGAACAGTGTTGTGCAACGGCAAAATGTGGCAAGTGAGCAACACACGCAAAAGATTACTTCGAAATTTAATAAACAAAAACAAACAAATTTTGAATTGCGCCACGCCAAAAGGATCAATTAACAATTAATAATTATATGAAACTAATATTTATCAAAATAATTTAACGCCGTTTCGCTTAGTAAAGGTATATAATCGCTGATATTCGTTATTCTATGAGTAGTAACAGTAACTATCAATTATTATCAACTTGCAGACTTTAGATTTGAGCGACTCACCTTCAATATTACATTTTAATATTATTATAAAAAATATAAATTACTTTTCAGCCAGCCAGCAGCAGAAATATAATAAATGTACATATTTGACAGCTCGATAGCTGTGTGAAAAAAATTCGATTGTTGACAATCGACAAATCGGAATTGATTCTGTCAAGATTATTGTCACGATCAGCTGACGGCCACACTCCGATTTTCTTAGAGTTTAAGCTTTAAAGACAAAAGAAACGAATTTTGAAAAATGTTGTTTATTCACTCACTATTTTGAATGCTTACATGTATAAAAAAAAAGTAATTAGGTTTAGTTTGACACGATAATTGCTTTCGCTTAGCATATGTAGGGCTACACATAGAATTCGAACTTATAGATAATATGCAAAACTAGCATAGAGACAGAATCTGAGAATAGTTTCTTGTTTTTTAGCAGCTTACGAGCAAATGTTTATGAGAAAAATGTAATACTTTCGATGCGCGGCTTTTAGGAGTCGCTGGGTTAATAAATAAGTACATACATGTGTGAAAAGCACAAAAGAAAAGAGACAAAACAAAATGGAAAATGTTAAATTATGAAAAATTCCAATGCGATGGAACACATAAAATGCAAATGATGGGGGGAGGGGGAATTAGTTGTTTTTCTTTTTGGGCTTCTTGGGGTTGCGCGAGCGCGACTTGGCCTTGCAGAGCGGACAAATGGGCGCGTTGCGATGGATCTGCTGGTGGCAGGACAAGCAGGACTTCATGGGGGGCGGCTGTTGCCTCAGGTTCACGTTGAAGTCGGAGCGAAACGATGGGTGGTGCCCGATCCCGATGGATGGCGACTGCTGCAGCCGATTTGTGGTCGGCGGCGGCGGCGGCGGGGCCGAGAAGTCGCTCTTGCCCAGACGAGCTGCAGCCACGGCTGCAGCTGCGGCAGCGCCAGCGCTGCCTGGTGCTCCAGGCGGAGCGGGTGGCATGAACGCATGCCCCGGCCCGCCGCCGCCGCCACTGGGCACAGTGGAGCCGCCGCCCCCACCGCCGCCGGCTGAATTCGGCGGCATTTGTGTCACGGTGGCCTCGGCCATGAGCGGATGCCGTGCGTGGGGCCTCGCCAGAGATGTGGGCTGGGTGACGGCGGCCGCTGCGGCTGCGGCTGCTGCCACGGCCGCCGATTGGGCGGCGACTTTGAGGAAGTTAGTCTGGAAGCGGTCCTTGGATATGGGACTGCCCTCCTCCTCGTGCAAGTCACGGAGTGGACTGAGCCCCAGATAGTCGCGCCGCATGTGGTCGATTTGATATTTGAGAGCGAGGTACTCTTCGTATACGCGATTGGCCATGTCGAAGGAGCGCGTTTGGTTCTCTTTCGTCTGCTTGATGATGTTCTCCATGTCATTGATGTCCGCGTGTATCTGGCGGAGCTCCTCCACGTGCGACATCTTCTCCTCCAGCAGATGCTCCATTTCCTTGCGATATTCGTCCAGGCATTTCTCCTCGTCGTCGCTCAGCTTCACCTCCTTAATGATGCGCACCTTGAGCTTCTCCAGCGCCAACGTCTTGTCCCGTATATCCTTGATTGCCTCCAGCTTGGCGTAGTAGTGCCGCTCGTTGGAGCTAGAAATCTCGCTGGTGGCCATTTTGAATGGCTGCTGTGATATTTATATCTGCTGCGTTGAATATAATTTGTAATTTCGACTTGTCTGCGGCACCTTAAGTATTCTCCTTTCGCCCGGAAATCAGAACTCAACTGTGCAGCGAAAAGGTGCAGTTTTTAATTTAACTTTTATTATTTTTGTATGCTTTTTTCACTTTTGCTTTGTGTATTTCGCACAGGGATGGGTACTTTTAGCCAGGGCTTTGTTTTTCTTGCTATCGATATATCGCTATCACGAAATTGTATACTATGCGATTCATCGCTTGAGCTGCAGCAGTAAAAGAAAATTAACATGAGTTTGGGGGTTGCTTGATTAACTTTAATTTATTTATTGCAAGAATGTTATTCCCAGCTTAAAATACATTTCATATTTTACTAAGATTATTCTTTATAAATGTCCGCTATCATACTTATGGCACGATTACGGTGGATATATAAAATTTTACTGAACGCCTATTAAATATTATAATATAATAATTATATATTATAATATAAAAAAATAATAATAATATTGTTTATTTATATTACATTTTTATGAATTAAAAGGTATAATATTATTTTGAACCAACCATATTTGACCAAATTTTTAAAAAATAGCACTAATTGCGCCACAAAAAATACTACTAGTCGAAATACTTCTTATCGATTCTTCTCTAATACTTAGCATTGAAGTATCATTCTTTTTTTTTAATTCATCATGAAATTGTATTGACTTTGTAATCATACCAGAATACAAAAAAGAAAATACATAGAAAAGCTGAAATTTTTATAGTTTACTATATTTCTTATTTCGAATTTGAAAAACACCGAAAACCGCGCAGCAAAAAAATACCAAACTTATCGATAACAAAGAATACGACTGCGGTGACGGCCCTAGTTGCAGTTAGGCTTTACTAACGAAACAATAAGTTAAGGAGTTGCAGCCCTAGCTGTGCCGGCTAAATTTTGTTGTCTTATTGGTTTATGGAAACAAGTGCCTGGAAAAATGGGTCTTCTATCGGATCCCTCTCTGTCGCCACATAACAAGCTGGTAGACAATCTGGCGAAGCATATGCGCAAGCTCTGCTATGCATTCTACGTAGCGGGCGTGGTCTGGTTTATGTGCCTCGCCCTGCCGGAGTTCAATCATGGAACTTACTTATCGGAGAATGCCCTATCGCCAGGTGAGTGACCGTTGTTGTTGTTATTTTCTGCTTATGGCCAGCTGTTGTGATAATGATTGTTGTAGGCTTGGTGTATCCCGAGATGCGCATAGATGCCAATCGGTTGGCCGTCCAGATGCTGGAGGAGCTGCAGCGCGAGCGCAAGGACCATCAGTCCACAACGCCGCACGCCTGGATTGCGGCCAAGTTGAACGAGTTCGGCTTGGAGACACACACGCACAACTACACGCTGCGCTATCCTTTCGGCGGCGGCAAGGAGTTCCACGGCAAGAACGTCTACGGCATTTTGCGTGCGCCGCGCATCGGCTCCACAGAGGGCATAGTCTTCTCGGCACCGTATCGTCCGCCGAACTCGGTGCACCCCGACATAACGCCAAGCGTGCCAATATTGTTGGCATTTGCAGAGTTTGCCAGGCGTAAGTAGCCCCGAGCACAGATGGAGTCTAGACTTAGGTCCGTTTTCTATTGGCAGGAAAGAATTATTGGGCCAAGGACTTGATATTCCTGGTCACCGAGCAGGAGCAGCTCGGCATGCAGGCCTGGCTGGAGGCCTACCACGAGGGCGATAGAGTACAAGACCCTAGCAAGTCGTACCTGAGGGCTGGCAATCTCCCAGCACGCGCCGGCTCGCTGCAAGCAGCGCTGAACATCGAAGTGCAGGACTTTGACATTGGTGGGTTCATAATGGCAGTGGATGGAGCAACCAAAGTATTCAATAATCCATCTGTTCGCAGACTACATTGATGTCAAAGTCGAGGGCTTGAATGGCAAGCTGCCCAATCTGGACATGTTCAACTTGGTGCAGCGCATCATGGCCCGCGAGGGCCTGACCTCGGGCTACAAGCAGACGCCGCGCAAGAAGCGTCGCTCCAGCTACTCCGCTTACGAGCAGAACCTACGCCAAATGCTGGCCATGCTAACGACGCAGTCGTCGGGCGTGCCCAATGGCAATCATGGGCTGTTCCATCGCTATCGCATCGATGCCCTGACCATATCCGCTGTCAAGCGCGTGACCAATTCCAACGTCAAGTCCAATCCGAGCTCGGCCGCCGTGCCGCTCCTGAAGGCCATCGAGGGCATTGCTCGCAGCCTGAACAATCTGCTGGAACGCTTCCATCAGAGTTTCTTCTTCTATGTGATTGTGCACAACGATCGTTACATATCCATAGGCGACTACATGCCCGCTCTGGTAGCGCTCATCGCCTGCAGCTTTGTTAAAGCGTATCTCTCATGGTCCAAATTGGATGTCCCAGAGTCCCGCTCGCAGCAGGACAGCAGCACAGATGGAGCTGCAGCTAAGCCTGCACCTGCTGTGCATTCGACGAAGCTGTCCTTGCCATATCGCGGGGTGATCATCTACTTGGCTGCGGCGCTGCTCATCGGCTATTTGGGCAATGTGCTGCCACTGCAGCAATACTTCATGGAGCTGCCTTTGAGCGCTGGACCGCTCACTGGATCCATACTGGTGGCACTCAACCTGATTGGGGCAGTGCTGCCGTTCTTCGTGGTGCTGCCCACTGGCGGACTCGAGCTGCTGCACATCAGCCTGCTGCTCACCTATGGCTGTGCTCTGATTGTCATTGGGCTGCTCAACTTCTCGCTGGGCTTCTTCGTGGCGGTGATGTCCGTGCCCATGGTCGTGGCCCTGAGCACAAGCAAAATGCATCGCACATTGCGCAGCCTGATGCGCGTGTGGGTGTTGCTCCTAAATCCGCTGGTGATCATCTACGGCATCGTCCTGATCATGAGCTTCTACCAATTTCCCGAGCTGACATTCCAACAGCTGCTGCTGCGCGCCGTCTCCGCTGCCACGGATGCAGTTACCTTTGCGCTCATCGATTCAGTGGTGAGTTGGACTAGTTGAGCCCCTTCTTCACAGATTGCCTCACATTTTACTCTTCCCCTGTAGATTTATGGCAACTGGCTTTACTTTGCCGTTTGCACTGTTTTCTTGCCCCTTTGGATCATCTGTTGGACCCTGGCGCTGGCGAAGCGCAACGACGATAAGACTTCACAAGCCAAGCTGAAAGTAAATTGATCTGCTCTTTTTTTTTATTTTGTATTTCAAAATCCATGCTCGTTCTATGGTAAATTATGATAAATAAAATATGCATGTTCCACCACATGCATAAGTAGCTAATGAAATGGCTGTCTGTCCATAAAGTGATATTAATATTGTATATATAAGACTTAGGGTTACAGAGTGTCCTTGTCTTAAGTATTACTTTACATATACTCAGGATGCAAGTTTTTTTCTAGCCAAAACTTGGACAGAGCTGTAAATTTAAATTCTCTTCTATTTCATCTATATGTATTACATATCGAAAACTTTTTTTGTCTATCAAACAAGCAAAATTTAAAGCGTTTTGATTTTTATACTTCTTCACAATGGAGTATATAGGTTTTATGTCCATCCATTTGCTGTTCAAACTTTTGTTTTTCGCTCATATTTATGCATTATCTCTTCTTTTGCCCTTACTTGGGAAGTGGTGAATGGGGTAATACTAGTATTTCTGTTCACTCTGAAACATAAATGATATTATTTTCAGCAATATTTCAGATAGAGACTTACAATAGAGATTGACAATATATACCAATCTATAAAGTACGCGCATAAAAATCTATGTATATATATATATATACTATATATATATATATATATATATATATATATATATATAGTATGTAATATATATGTAATAGTATCTGAGTCATGTTAACTGGGTTAGAACTATATCTGCAATAGTTTCAGAGCTAGGCTTTCCACGTTTTGCAGAGGCACAACTGTTGAGCTCTCTAACCAACTCAAGTATTTCAAGTATATCTTATTCATCTCTTTATGGAACAGGCATTTTGCAGTTGTTTATACCCGCCTGCAAATAGTCTTACGCAAAATTGATTCCCATCGAATTGCCCCATCAAATAGTCCAATAAAAACTTTTAAGTAAATCAAGTATTTGGAGTCTTAGCCGTGACTTGACTAATGCATCGTTAGGCTTGGTTCTGTTGCGTTTCGAGCTTTTAATTTTTGAATTTTATATGTTTGTTTACGATTCAATTTGAAAAGGAATATGCCAATTAAAAGTTGGGATACGATGCAGCGCATCAACAATAAACAAAACATGAAAACGTTTCCGAGTTTTTAAAAACTCTTCGGATTGCCATAGAGGCAACCGCCAGCAACTTTACGGGTACCCTTTTTATGGTTTTTAATACCCTGAACCCATGGGAAAATGGGAAGTCTGGGTATGATGCTTGTATGCAAATCAATGTAGCTAGGCATACCCTATTTGGTAAGACATATATTTTTGATTAAAATGATGAACTAAGTCGGTTTAGTTACGGTCCGTGCGTATGAAACCAGAGGTCTTTGAAATTTAAAAATATATTTCTAGAGATTACATTTTTTTCTTTTATAACCGTATCCAATTTCCTTATAATCGAATTTGTTATGGTTTTCAACATTTTAAAGACTAGAGGATTTACATTTATTCTAATGAATATACAGATAATGAATCATGGGTATTTTTGATTCCTCTCCTTCTTCTTGCAATCTTAAATAAGAAATTTCGACTAATCGCATAGAATGACTGCAGCAGCAGCTTTGTTCATGGGTCAAGGTATCTCTTAGTCGCATACTCCCGGCTAAAAAGCGCTTACTGTTTTTTTTTTTTAGCATATATAATATAAAAAGTTGGGAATCATTAGTTTATTTGAATGTGTTCACGCTACGCTTCACACACGTGCACACACACACAAACACAACTGAGTGTGTGTGTGTGTAATTGTGGGTGTATAAGGACATATATATATGTATATTATATATATAAGATATATATATATATATATATAATTTGACAAAGTTGATTTATTGTGGCATACAGCGATATCACGTATTCAGTTTGAAGAGCATCAATGAGGAGGGGAGCGTGGCTGACAGGGGGCGGGGGCGACTGTGAGGTGGGGGCTCGGGGGTGAGGGGGCGTTAGCGGAAAGTGTGCAAACTTTTTGACTATGACACGCAACTCAATTTAAAAGTTTCGAGATGCTGGCAATGCGGCGAGGCGATGTGATGGAGGCGGTAATTAGTTATGAGCCGGAGCTGGAGACGTAAAGCTGTACGGCAGTGTGTGGGCGGGCGGGGGCGGGGGATGTTGAGTTTGCGAATTGGAGCCCAGGCCGCAACGCAAACTGTTGCCAGATGATGATGCTGCTGATGAAAGGAGCAGCAGGAGGGGGTTAGCTGGATGCAATAGTGCGCTGCACTTCCCATCCAGTTGATGAGCTTAACAAGAAAAGTTTGCCACTGGCATCTGTATCAGTCAACAGCCGGGATTTGGACTGGGACTGGGACTGGGACTGGGATTAGGATCTGGGTGTGTTTACGGTGCAACGAGAATTTATTGATTGTTAGTGACAATTCGAATCTAGTATATCTATGCATGTGGATTGGGTGTCTGATTTAATCGCGCTTGGCCAGCAACGAGGATCCGTCGCAGTCCCCTAACATTGGCACTCGCTGCTCAATCGGCGCCTCCTCCAGTCCTGGCTTCTCCATGGCCTCGGTGATGACCTCGTAGGCGGCAATTCTGCAGCTGTGGTTGGAGTTGTCGTCACTGAAGTTGGCGTCATCGGAAACGTTCTCGATGGAGTGGTTGGACTGGGAGTCGGAGTTAGATTCGGAGTTGGAGTTGGAGTTCGAATTGGAGTCGCACTGCTCGTTCATGATGAGCTCGCCGCACAGGCGCTGCTTGGTGCGCTCGAGAATAGAGCTGCATCGCTCCAAGGCTTCGCGCAGATCATTGCGTCCCAGGTCGGCGCTGAGTGCACCGAAGATGGAGTCCAGGGAGCGCGAGGTGGTCTCCAATTCGATTTGATGGACTAGCGAGAGATCGCGCTGATGCTGCGAGCAGCAGATCATCTCCCGATTCAGATTGTTGGCGTCGGTGAGCATCTGGTCGAGCAGCTGGTCGGTCTGGTAGTACTCATCCCGCAGCTCGGCGATCACGCCCAGCTCACGCGGCGACGGCGGCGGCGGTGGCGACGGCTCCGCATCGATCTTACGCTGCTTTCTCGCTGTGGCGGCCAGCGCACGCTGTGTGCTGGCCCCGGCACCAGACGGGCCGCTCTTCGTCGGCTTCTTAGCAGTGCCGCCGACAGCAGCTGCGCCACACGGCTCGCCCGCCTCCTCCTTGAAGGGTATCCGCTGCTCCTCGTCGTCGATGTTCAGCTGAAGGCTGGAGACGCTGTTCATCTGCAAGCGCTTGGCCCGCTCCACTAGGTTGGCGAGTGCCTGCTCGGCAACCATTTTAACCTGGCGCTGGGAATCGCTCATCCTGTCTATCCTTACCTCTTACCTCTACCTCGCCCTTACTCAAAGTGTGCAGCTACAGAACAAATACGGACTGTGTGTGTCTGTTGGTCGGGAAGCGATTCAAATTTTGAAACTATCTATTGTATTTACATCTGATGCTCAGCCCAGCTTAGCGCAGCTTTTTCTATTTTTGATTTTCTTAGATGTTGGCAGACTGTTTTGTTGAGCAATCCATTAACGAACGACAAAAAAACTGAAAAGGCAACTCTCCACTGACGGCTAGGTCAAGGCATTTCGTTTCTCCCCTAGTTTCAGTCAATATTTGCTGTATTTGACTGATGATTGATCAAAAAGTTACGAATAAGCTGACTGACTGCCGGATTGACTGACCGATTAGATGATTGACAGGCTGTCGTACTGACTGACTGGCTGATTGACTGACTATTGGATTGATTGACTGATTGACTTGTTGAATATTAAGCAAATTGAATGATTACATAAATGCATATGAGTGATTGATTGACTGATGATTGAATACTCGATTGGTTGTCAGATAGTTGACTCAGTTGACAATCAAGAAGTTACGAATGAATGGACTGATTGATTGACTGATATGTAGGCTGATTAAATGGGCGATAGCTTGACTGATTGTGTATTAGATTCATAGATAGATTGATTCATTTATTGAGGCATACACAAATCAATGAATTAGTTAACTGACTGACTGATTAATGTTTTGATTGATTCATTGATTGACTGGCTGATTAGCTTGTTAATTAACTGAGATCGGTTGGGTGAATGATTGGTTGACTGACGGACTTAACTAGCTGATTGACTGACTGATTGAAAGATTGAAAGATTTTTTAATTAATTGTTAGCTGACTAGTAGAGTGATCAATTTGCTGCCCTAAGAACGATCCGATTGACTCACTGACTGTTGATTCAGGACATAATTTTCTAACTGTTTTGCTTGACTGATTGAGTAATTGATAAATAATTGATAGCTAGCTCTTGCTGATGACTGACGGACGGACGCGTATCCGACTAATTTCTCTAAATAGTTTCCTTAATTTTGAAAAGTTTGCAATGCTATTGTGCCCACTGTGCAGCACGTATTGTTCTTGTCGCAACTACATATTGCCTTACCAGGCGCTCATCTTATATAAGCCAATCTTGTTTCTCTTGAGTTGATTTCCCTGTATGCATGCGCACACATGCATAACAAAACACGTAAGAGCTCTCGAGTTGGCAGTGCCCGACCAGGATATACCCTGAACTGAGCCCAAGGATTGATTATATATAATACGATTTGCAGCTTATGCAATTTCTAAGGCGTGATGGGGACAGATGTTTGTATGCAGCTGCCAAAGCCGAAGTTTATATTAGGGGAAGGCATCCAAAAGTCTATTTATTTAACATCTGCACTCTCATCTTTCAGGCGCTTTCACAGTACAGTATGAACTGGAAAATTAAATTGAATCATTGATTATTAGCGGTAATAAGAAGATGGGATAAGTTATAAAATATCTTCGATCTATGATATAGCGTATATGTACGTAGTACACACGAATAGATATATTTTTAGTCCTTAGCTTTTGTTGTCATTCATTCGGACAGACGGACCCAGCTGGACAAACATTAGTTCATTTTCTTGCTCAATAATTTATTCAGCATATGGTATCTGTCACTCCATCATCAGGCTGTTGCATATATACCCTGCTACCATGATACCCAGAATTTGCATATTCAATGGGTGCAGGGTATAAACAATGCGTTCGCCCGAGAATGTGTGTGTGTGGGTATGTGTGTGTGCGTGTTTCAGTGTGGTGTGAGGTAAGTAATGCTTGTACATATATTGTGTGTTGCCGTTCTTATGGCGTTCATATGGCTTTACCTCAAATTTAAATGAATGGCGCAATGAAATGGAAGCTTACCAAAATGAACAACTAAAAGTTACTCTATGCTCTGGCTTATATAACAGCTGACTAGACTCTAAATATGAGTCTTAAAGGCCTTAAACAATATGAGTTTAGTTTGTTCTCTTCATGTTTATTCAAAATCGATATTTATCGATATCAGCAACGAGCACTCAATAAAAAGTAGAATGAGTGCAACTGCTCTATACAATGTCATCGTCTCTAACTAATCGAACCCTCACCACGCGTCTCTCTACAGGGTATACAGTTTGGGGTTAAATGCAAACGCAATCCAATAAACTAGAAAAGTAATAGGCATTAAGGATGGCAAACTATTTATGTAGCTGGCGGCCTATTTGATTCTCTGACTTGGCGAAGTACTTAAATTCGGCGCATGTTCAATTCCTTTGTCCTTTAGCTACGCAGTTGTTTAGCACATTAAGCCACTGGAATAACTAGCAGATATATACACACACACACACACACACACACGCTCAAATGCACACAGGCAGACACATGTGTACATATTTGGTGTGGGAAATGGGCCACGGCTGCTGACTGGGAATGATGGCATCTTTATATCCTTGCGTTGGAGTTGTCAGCTGTTTTTATGGCAAAGTTATGACGTGCCTCATTCAGAGGCTTACACTCGGGCAGCAAGGGCGAAAGAACAGTCATGGGGAAAGGCTAACGAACTTTGAATACCCTAACAAACGAATGACTCTATGTGGAATCAATTGATACCTATGGGAGATATGAGATGTAAGAAAAATGTTTGAGCATTAAATGTTTTAAAAATGTATGTAAATTTGGGTTATATATCTTAAACATTGATCTTAAACTCTTGATATTGACTAAAAAATATGGTATATATATATATATATATACACTATACAAATATTTGTATAAACTTGCTAACCCTGTCTAACTACTGACTCATGGACTTACTAGGATATTTATTCATTGGGCTGGGAGATTATTCTTATTATGATCAATATAACAATATAAATATCTCTAATATTATCTATATCTTAAGACGAGGTAATAAGAGTTAGATATATTGCTTAAGATCCCATTTAACTAATCAGAATAATAATATTAATAGGCTTACTGATTATAAAGATTAATAACAATAATATTGATAATATTTCAGCTCCCAGTCAAAAACCAACTCATATCCCGTAACACAAATAATATATGCATCAATTACCAACAATAATAATAATATATACAAATAATAAATTTACTAAATAATAATAATTCTTATTCCAATAAAAATTAAAAAATAAAAGATATTTCAAGCCCGATCTCAGCTGTTTTCAGGCACATAATTCATCACGTAGTGACATTATCTCTTTAAAGTGTGAGGAAAAAAACGCTGAGATGGGAATACGGCAACGTTGTCAAGGTGAAGCTGACAGCGAGCCCATCGACAGCCAAAAACCAGGAGCCATTCGCCATTCGACAGTCGCCAGCCGCCAGCCATCAGGCAGCAGGCACCAAGCGGCAGGCAGCAGGATCCAGGAGCCAGTCGAGCAGCCAGCTCCGCGAGCCAAAGAAGGGAAACTTTTATGCGAGTTTTCTGGTGCAGAGGCAACTTTTGCCTTTTATGTTCTTCTCGTTGTCGGCAGCTATCAGTTAGTGTGTGTGTGTGTGTGTGAGTGAGTGTGAGTGTGTGTGTGTGTGTGCGAGTGAGGGGGGGTGGGTGGAGGCGCTTATGGCGTTTTGTGTGACATTTATTGTTATTTAACTGTGACAAACTTTAAGGATAAGCATGCATAGACTTGTGTAGTCCTGTCTGCTGCGACATGCAGACGCCATGTAAGCCATGCCATGCCACGCCCACACCGCCTGGCCTGGCCGCCTCAGCTGGCAGGTAAATTTGAAAGTCAACATAAAATATACACGTATTGCTGCGAAATTGAAATCAAAACTGAATATGAACTGTTGTAATGCGCGCCATGAAATATTTATGCCAGCTACAACAATATGAATTTCGCTGCCGGATTGCCGAACTTGTCCAGGTGGCAGAGGGGCTAAAGGGGGGTTGGGGCTGTCTATCTAAAATATGAAATTTATTTCATTTGTGCGTAAGTTGACTTATTTTACGAGCTGTACGTCTAGAGCTCTTAAAGTCGCGCAGATAACTGCGAATAGTTAGAGAGAGGGCGAAATGATTGGACTTCATGACCAAGGAGAATGGCTTCGGGCTCTGATAAGATGTACATTTGAAAGCTATTTTAATGAACTAGTAAATGTATAATCAAAAGTGAATGAATGAAAATAAAAAACGAAAATGAAAACTACAAAAAAAAATGTTTATAAATATTTGTTTAAATTATGTGCAGTAGATTTATATTTGAAAGCGGATTTAATGAATCATTTTAAATCTTAAAGTACAGACAAAAGCTTAAAAAAATATAAATATTAGTTTAGATTATGTTAGAATGTGAAGAGAATGCCATTGTGCTCTGATTAGATTTATAATTGAAGGCTTTTAAAATTAACTAATAATTGTTAATACTTTTGAACTTTAATGTGAAGATAAAAAAAGCTGGAAATATTAAAAAAAAAAATACTTTAAGATATTAAATTATTATTTTCGATTAAAAGCTTTGGGCTTTGATTAGATTGATATTTGAAAGAAGTTTAATTGAACTATTTCAGTAGTTTCATAATCATTTTAACCTTAATATAAAAATAATAAAAAAATAAAAACCTCAAAAAAATATTAAAAATAAGAGTATAAATATTTGTTGAAATTATGTACAGTAATATATATCTTATAATATTTTGTTTATACATTTAAAGACATAACATTATTTATAGAAATTAAATTGAACTTGATTACGCCTAGGCAATATTTGTCTTCCTTAAAGAGAAAGAAGCTACCCATACTTATCTATGCACGAAGTGAGTCGAGTAATTAATTTACAGGGTATCTCTCTACCAATCAACTAACCTCCACGCTACCAGTCCCAACTTTAATCTGCGTTAATTCACTTTCCATTCAACTTATAGTCTTAGCATCAACAAAATGTTAATTGCAGAGCATCTGCGTCGGCCTTATCGTCCCAGTTAGCGCGCTTATACACGATTTCCTTCACTTTCCATTGGGCTAATAATTTCCGTAATTCACACCTATGCGCAACTGGCGGTAAATCAAAGTCAAATGCAAAGCAGACGTAATAACGCGTGCCCGCTCCCTACACACACACATACAGAGGGAGGGAGAGAGAGATAGGGGGGCACGTGGCATGCACCCAAGTGGTGGCAGCTAAAAGCTGCTGACTGGCAGCGGATGCGCTGCATTTGAGCATTTGCACATTTCCGGCATTGTTCACTCAGGCCATGCATAATCGATTAACTGGCGCCCCATAAACATGACCGTAAAATGTGCAAATGCGCGGTTTCGCCACACGCCGGCTCCGACTCCGGCTCCGACTCCGGCTCCAGCTTCAGCACCAGCTCCAGCTCCGACACCACTGAATCTGCGAGTGTTTCAGCTGGCGGGTTACATGCATAAATGCAAATTCTATGGCAATAGCAGCATCAATACATATGCAAATCAAGCGTCACCCACTGCCAGCCAGCCAGACGGCCAACAAAGAAAAAAACAAACAGCAATTGGTAATTGGGGAGTAGCCGAAGCTACGTATACCCTTACTTATCTATATACTATATATATCATACTTTTTAATAGAAGTCATATAAGCTTGAGGCCTTTCTCTTCTTCTAACTGAAATAACCATAAGTAAAAGTAGTCACAAATCGATATTTATCGATATCAAAATAATACGAAGTATTTGTAAGGAAGGGATAGTAGATGAACCATTTAATTACGGAGAGATTAAGTTAGCTTAACTATATAATATGTACGTAATTTGTATTATTGATATCATATAGTCTCTTACTTCTATGCAACGAAATTTGATCAACCCTATGTGAAGTACTTTTAATGGGTATTCCAGAAAAATCCACTAAATGTCATCGCTGTTACAGCAAGTTTGCAATTTCTGTTAGCGTGTGTGTGTGTGTATGTATATTAATGTGTGTGTGCATTGGGTATTAATATCTAATTTTTCCCACAAATGAACCATGAAACACGCACCTATGAGCTAATTCCAAATGGAATCGTAAAAGGACATACAGATATATGCAAATGAATCCTGTAAGTTGCCAGGAGGGGGAGAGCGACAAGGAGAGAGATAGACATGCAGAGAGGGAGGGAAGAAGAGAGAGAGAGAATGGGAGAGACGGAGTGAGATGGAGTGAGTAAGGTATTGTGTGAGAAAGATAAAGCGATAAAGTGTGTGTAGGGCAGAGAGGGAGAAAGAGAACAAGTGAGAGAGAGAGAGAGAGAGAGAGAGAGAGAGAGAGAGAGAGAGAGATAGAGAGAGAGAGAGAGAGAGCTCTACAAAGGGAAAGTGTGAGATTTAGAGATACCTAGGTAAACTGTGAGAAAGATAGAACGATAGAGAGGGAAGGCGAGTGAGTTACAATATGAGAGCGAGAAACAGGGAGAGTTAGAGAGGGAAACTAACACATGGAAAGAGCTATACCCAATGTGTGAGAGTGAGAGAGTGTGTGAGAGAGAGAGAGAGAGAGAAGCTGAGAGAGCAAGAGAATGTATGAGAAAGAAGAAGAGAACAAGAAGTGTGAGAGAGGGAAAGAGAGCATCAATCAAAAAGCAGAGAAAGAAGAATCGAGAAACATACATAGAGAGACAACGAAACAGAAAACAATAAAGGAAAGTGAAAGGGGGAGAGACAGAGAGAAATGACGAAGAAAAGAAAAGGAGAGCTAGACAAAGAGAGAGAGAGAGCGAAAGAGATACAGAGGGAGAAGAAGTAGTAGGTGAGAGAGACAAAAGGATAAACACGTTGTTGACACAGAGAAATGTAGAGAGACAGCGAAAGCATATCGTAAAGTAAAGTAGTCGGTGCATACACCAGTCCGTCCAGCCCTTCTCCTGGCCACAGAGTCTATGAATAGCTCGTAAGTCTACGCAGACTTAATTTAGAAGTGATTCAGTATGCAAAGGATAAATAAGCTGCTTTTAGCTCAGCCTGTTTAATATATTCATCGGTGGGAAGTGAGAGCAAACAGGCATGGAACAAGTGTTGATTGCATTAAATCATTTTCATCTACGGCCCGCATTGGCACTGCAATGCCGAAATGCACTTCGGAAATTGTAACAAGTTAAATAAACAATTGAGAGAAACTTCGCATTGGCTTATGAATTGAAAATTAATTGAAATACAAGTTGGAAGGCTTCGAATGCCAGGCTCGGCCTGCAGCGAGGCAGATTCAAGCATCAAATATTCAATATACATATGCATATCAAGGTAATCCATGCACACACATATGCATATCTATATTTAAATATATATGTATATATGTATTAATGGAACGTTTGCCTTGATTTTAGCTTACATTAATATTGCATAACTTTCGATTTGTGCCTTGACTCAGTTCAGCTCGCTCTGTGTCGAATGCAGGCTGAGGTGGATTTTGTTGTTTGAACTTAGTCATGTGTATTTGGCCTAAATGGCGTTGGGTGGGTGGTTGGGCGGCGGGGTGGTGCAGCACGACGGGCGTCAAAGTTGCTGCCGAATATATGTTTTGAGGCGCCAACTTTTGGCCAAACATGGAGCAGCGACGCAGCTGCAAGAGATGCGAATCTAAAAATCTCAATTCCGAAATCTTTGATAAAGGTATTGCGCATGGTTTAGCAGCAAGTGCTAAATATATTGCTGTGGCTACGCCAACAGCGAGCGGGAGCCGGAGAGGGAGCGGGGGCCGCATGTTGCGAAACTTTTCAATAGCATATATAATGGCTGTGCTGCGTCCCCTTGTCGGGCTCCCGCTTGCTTTTCCACATATATTTATTTCAATTCTATGGCGTGTATTGAAATTATTTTATAAGCACATGAGATGACAGCGGAGCAGAAGGAGCTGCGGGCGTGAGTGGGTGGTAGGATGATTGTAGGAATTTATGATTGTGCGGCCAAAATGTATCGTTACTGAAATACATATATTTATATATAAATATATAATAGAAACAATGTGCAGAAAGTGAAGGACGGATGGTGGAAGGCGAGAGAGGAGGAATGCATAGCGTGTTTAAGAGGAATTCGTGTAGAGAATGTACAGAGAGAGAGAGAGAGAGAGCGCTGAAGGGAGGAAGAGTTAAAATGTAAACAAGAATAAAATGAAAAGTGAAGGAAGACAAAGAGAAAGTGAACAAGTAAATATGAAATACAATAGTATTAGATGAAATAGATATGTATATGGCGAAATAGCGAAAGTAAAAGAGAATTAAGAGTAAGCGTAGAAAAAAGATCGATAAAGAATACAAAGTGAAATATAGAAACTGAGATACAGAAATATATAAAGAGAGAGGAAAGCAAGATAAAAAGCTAAAGAAGGGGGAAAGAGAGAGTGTGATGTAGTGAAAAAGAAAGAAAGATAAATAAAGAATAGAGATAGGGAAAGGAGGGAGTAAGGAGGGGTGAGAAAGAGAGAGAGAGAGAGAGAGAGAGAGGGGAGAAGTTAGCTCTAGAAAGGAGAAGTTTAGAAATATTGAAATAAGAGAGAAGGAGAAATAGATAGTTGAAGATAAGCGAGAGAGTGACAGATAGTGAATAAGGAAAGGTAGAGAGGGAGAAAAAGATAAAGGGAAACATAAAAATATAGAAACATTGAGAGATTGACAGCAAAAAATGGGGAGATAGAGAGTCAGAAGATGACGTGCAGAGAGAGAGAGAGAGAGAAAAAGAGAGAGAGAGACGAAGAGAGAAGAAGAAGAGAACCAAAAAAAGAAAGAAAAAGAAAGAGAGACAAAAAAAAAGAGGCAGAGAGATAGATAGATGTAAAATGAGGAGAGAGAGAGAGAGAGAGACAGAAGAAGAAAGAGATACAGAGAGATAAAGAATAGGCAGACAGAGAGACATATGCATATAAAACGACAGTGACACCGAGAGAGAGATAAAAGCAGAGGCAGAGACAGGGACAGAGACAGACAGATAGAAAGAGCGGCAAGAAATCAAGGGATGCCAATCAATACCTTTTCATTCAATTTGCGTTGAAAGCTTTAAAATGCGGCCACTGCCGATGCGACCCACTGCGACTTTATTTATTTAAGGGCGCTCGACCCAATTATCAACTGCATGCATACAAATGCATGTCAAAGGGCAGAGCTGACAGGACGACAAAATGCCACACAGCCTTGGCTTGACTTTCTGGGGAAAAAAGTGTAGCATACTTTTTGGGATTACAAATGCTTTGCCATCTGCAGTACATTTGAAGTAAAGCCAGCTCTGCCATGTGTGCGTCTGTGTGTGTGTGTGTGTTTGTATGTCTATATGCATGCATGATCCATTACATGGACATATTTATATAAACATATACTAGTACATATGCATGCATATAGTTATAAATATTTATATGTAAATATGTACATGTTAACATTTGTATGTGACAGTGCTCGGACTTGTGCACAATCAGCTTGCGGCTTTTCAAACAAAACCGCAACTGTGAAGGGCATTATAATAAGCTACAGCACTAACACCAACAACAGCAACAGTAATAGCAACAGCAACAGTAAAGGAAAACCAAGCAACAACAATGCCAATGACAATGTGACAAACTTTGTTTCAGTATTTAACTTTCACATGTTTGCGCCTTCTGTGGGTTGAGCTCTGTGAGTTGTTCGCGTCATGAAACTGGGTAGATTTACTCTTGCTCTTACTCCTACTGCTACACACACACACACATGTGCACACATGTGCACACAGACAGGGTATTTAAAAGGCAAGTGAGTCAAGGCATCTGGGTTTATCCATCTGGGAAGTGCCTTTCTATCTGGGAGCAGGCAGCAAAATGTTTGTCAAACTGCCAAAATGTCTGCCAGTTGACTGATAGACGGGACAGAGAGAAGTTTGCGCCCGACAGAACAAACAGTAGGCACACACGCCCACATACACATACACACACACATACTCATACACATATATATGATCACACACACTCACACACTATTCGACCGTCAAAGGGCTGTGCAATTCACGTACATAAACAATGACAACGAGCAAGAACAATAAGCTCGCAGAGTGCTCGAGTCGGCTCTGCCTGACTAGAAGATACCCTGAACTATCTGCTAACTGTATGACTGCCATTTGATAGACAATTATGCAATTTGAATATGCCTTAGGGGCTTCTTAGCAATTTGTCTGCCCCACCACAGCCAATTACTCAAAGTCATTATACCCTGCCAATGGACTTAGGGTATAGCAACGACAGCCGCAATAGCAGGCAACAGGCATCATCCAGTGGACAGCATTGCAGATACCAAAACCATCAGAAAACAGCAATGCAAATGGACTTTATTTATGACTATGCGAAATACGCGCACTCATGTGAGTATGTCTGTGTGCGTGTGTGTGTGTAAGTGTTTAGAAGAGTGGGTGCTTGATTCTTTTAGTGACAATGCTTCATGTGCGTTGTGGACAGCCAAAAAAAAAGAATTAAAATTATATTAAAATTTTAACGATGCGGTCGAACATGACGGCCTGTGAAATACTCGTTCGCGAAAAGAACTTTATGTGGATTTTCGAATTCGGCATGAAAATTGTAAGATACCTTTTTAATTAAGTGTTCATATCGCCTCTAAGCTGAGGAGCAAATTATTCATTTCAGACTCTGCAAAATGTTGAATAAAATAAATCATCAAATTTGGTGACTAAAATCGTAAACAATTTAAATTTACCTGATCATTTTATAGTCGTTACTGACAGCAGTAGAAATTAATCATCGTTCAAGAATTCGATCAAACAAAAGGCAATTAAGCCTTAAACCGCAAATTACTGAATACATTTAACATTGTTTCTACAAATTTTAGTGATAAATTATTATTATTTTGGTATACAGATGGAATCTTCGGAAATATTGACATTTCTGGAGATTCCATCTGCATTCCAAAATGATAATAATTTACGTGTAAATATGCATATACTACCTGAAAATCAAGTAAATTTTTCGAAAATCAGACGACAGGTACATACAATTTAGTCATTTGAAGTTAAGAAGCTTAGTTTTGGAATAGGATACTATAGGATTATCCATATATTCGATGATATAGCAAGAAGTACCGCTTAGATTAGGAATAAACGGCTTTGAAATACCCTCTTATCAAGCTTAAAAGTGCTCTAAAATATATCACAAAAAGAAAACTAAAAAAATAAAAAACAATTTAATGGAAACTAGTCTACAAGCTCAACCATGTTATACCCTGCTATCGTATTTTTCTATTCAACAAAAGTTTTATAAAAAGTGAGCTTGACTATAGTATATTCTGCTTTTAGCATATGCAGGGTATCTAAAATGCACAGAAATTAGGAAAGAAAAAAATCTCCTGCTCTGAAATGTGACCTATAGCGTGACGTTAGTAGAACTCATAACCTCACTTTGCGGCTTTTAGCTTTTGTTTGCTTCACCAGACACTAAAATCGTGCAACCGCAGAAAAAAGCTGCCGGCCAAATACATGCATGCATGCACACATGTGCGTCTGTGAGCGCATGCCGGCACATGTGTATTTACACATACTTACTCATGTCTAGTTCTCACTTTGACAGCTGCATTTTATGGCTGTTTGCCACCGTTTTTTTCGCAGACAGTGTGACCAGCTCCCTTTTGAGCGAAATATGAAATTGGAGTTGCAAGCATCTATTTGCAGAGTTTAATTGACAACTGGCGCTGCTGTGACAGCCGAGCTGCAGCCGAGCCCTGCCAGCTGATATTGAAAATCGATCGAGCTTGACCAAACAAGATTGATGATATTTACAATAAATATATTGCAGCAGCTGTTAAAGTTATTGACAACATGCAGCTCTTTAAATATTTAATTTTTTTTTGCCATTTGATAATAAAATGTCTTAAGCTTGTCAAGTGTTTGGGGATAATGAAAATATGTTAATGAAATTTCGAATCCGTTTTTAATATGAAATGAGAATTTAGAAAAACTACAGTGCGACTGAGTAATGAATGTTAGATACAAATATTGAGATTAACATATATTCTTATTAATTAGATGTGCACTTCAGGGCCTAAGAAAGAGAAAGTCCTCAAAATATATGCAACTGTCGAAAAAACGATGGTGGTTAAAAAAATGTAAAAAAAAACTATTTAACACTACTCTAACTAATATAAATCCGCAATATCTACTATTTATACCCTGAGCCCATTGAAAATGGAAAATCAGGGTATAATGTTTTTGTTGGATGTATGTAACAGGCAGAAGGAGGCGTGGCAGACCCCATAAAGTATATATATTCTTGATCAGGACGACAAGAGAAATCGATTTGGCCCTGTCCGTCTGTCCGTCCGTCCGTCTGTCCGTCTGTCCGTATGTTTGAACGCGTCGATTTCAGCCCGTATAAGAGCTAGAGACTTGAAATTTTTTTTGTAGGTCCGTGTATAGCACGCGCAGATCGAGTTTGTTTTAAAAAATCGATAACTATCCCCAATTAATTGTTATCGATTAAAAACAAAATCGAAATTCAATTAAAAAATTTTATTTCGCCCATCTTTTAAGCTAGAGACGCCAAATTTTATATTTAGCTTTATATGTATTTTATGCAATTTCGAATTTTGTTATATTTTGGATACCGGCCCCAAATTTTCCCCAATTGAAGTTCAGTCTCAAATATAGCTAAAATGCGAATGAGTTGGCACTTTTACTAAACTGACAAATATGCCCATGGAATATGTTGCTCATATGCCGAAATCCGTTGAATAGCAAAAAAGTTATTAAATAAAATGTTTGGCTACTTTGCAAACTTACGTGGCAGCAGCGCCAAGCGAACGCAGTTGCACACACACATACAAACGCTCGCATTCTAGTCGATTCGAAGAATCGCAAATTATCAGCTGCTGCTTTAGTTTACATTTGCCACCGCTTTCTAAGACAGTGGAGTGGCATCGTTGGTAGAATTTTTTAATTTTATAAAAATTAGGTGGCGTTGTTGGTAGATATGATGCACGTTGCGTAATTAACGTAGGTTCGAACCTCGCCAATGTCAGCTTTTTGAAAAAATGCTGTAAACTTGAAATTTTTGTATAATTTTACGTTAAGTATAAATGTATTGGAAAACACAGGTTCGACGAGGCTCAGGGTATACCCTAGTCGGTTACGCCCGACTAGAGTTTTCTTACTTGTTTATTATAAATTTGCTTGGAATCGATGAGGTCCTGGCAGCGTTTCAGAGCAATTCGATGATTCGTTCCATAATTATTTAGCTTACGCAAAAATGTACACTCTTTTGGATCTCAAATTCAATATCTGTATGAGGTCCGTATTATCCGTATTACAGAAGAGCAAAGCTGACGTTTGATAATTAAAGGAATTCTGTTTGACGTAAAATGGAATCAATATGATATCAGAACAATGTAATATTCCAATTCACTTTTATTTTTATGCAATCTCTTCTACTAAAGCTCTTATTTGGGCACTCTCCATTTAATTACTTAACAAACAAAAAATGGCTTAAGAAATATATCAAGTCAAGGTAAGATAATTAATTCACTCACCTTTCCAAAGCCCAAAAAAAAGGTAATTCATTTCAATTGAAATGGAGCGCATACCAGAGTCATGTTTGCTCCAGCATTGTTCATTTAGTGCACACGCGAATTAGCAGGAGCTCGTTTAGGTTTTACGCTCACGGCTGCTGTGCGGGCCAACGCCAGTTGGCTGATTACATGCGCGACTCGCGCGGCTCAGCGCCCGCCCCGTTCGCAGCGCGGAATTGAAAATGTAGCCACGCATTGTGCTCGGCACCTCAGTCATGTGGCCTGATGCAAGTGTCTTCCACTCGTTACGCTGTTAGGATGCATTCACGTCCACGTGTACACGTCCGCATCTATGACACACGCCATTGTTGCCACGGTGCTTGTCCTTGTGCCGAGCATCAGGACAAAGTCCCCATTGGCAATGTGCATGCAAACACGTTTTTGATTAGAAATCAGCCAAAATGACATAAACAAAAGTCAACTAGCTGGTGGACAGCTCGCTCGCTCGCTCTCTCCCCCTCTCTTTATCAGTCTCTGTATCTCTTTATATTTCTTAAAAGGACCTGCATTCCTCTTTAATGGGCTATTATATATTTGATCGATATATGTTGATCTTAAGCAAGGTTATCACTTATCGACATGACAATAAATTCGATATCTATTCAGCATACGTATTTTATAATAAGCGTGAATCAAGTTAGTTAGATTTCGTTAGCTCACAATTTGCATACACCGATAATTATCGATAATTCGATTATACATATAGATAGCACATAGTTACATCAGACAGATAGAAACCAGTTACGTTTTTTGACGCTACAATTTCTCGATCGATTTGCTTTTGCCTCAGAGATGACACTTGAATCGATAAGTGTCCAGCTTCATGCTGAGCTCTCACTCTTGGGCGCAGCATTTGCGACTTCATTATTTGGGCCTCTCGGTGTCCTGATTGCCTCCAGCTGGCCGTGAGTGCTTGTTTGTACAAGAGTACCTATATACATTATAAATTAGCAGTTTTGGGTACAAGAGGCCTGCGACGGCTGGGGCCGTGGGGGAATTTATGCAACAGCTTTCGCAGCTGGCATCAAAAAGCTTAATCAACTTGTCCTAAATTGTGCAAAAATTAAATTTTTCCTTGGCAAATCGCATAATAAATGCGAGAGTGAGCGCAAGATATAAAAATTTCAATTTTTGAAATGCAAATGGAATACAAATATTTGCATAAACACGAGCAGCTCGCCAAAGAGAATGGAAAGCAAAGACCGACCATCTGCCGGTTCGGTTGGCTCAGAAATCTTTTTTTTCCTTTTTTTTTTGCCAACCAGAGACCCGGCACAAAAATGAGTGCAAAATGCAAAAAGCAGTGCGGGAACAACTTGAAAACACCCTGTAAAAATAAAATGAGAAACCTGAAACTTGTAGCTCTGAAGGGAAACTGTGTGAAGAGAGTTATGCCGATTACTTGAAATCTATTTCATCCGGCTGATTCGATAAATCTCTATGAATTTCGAGGAATTTCCAGTTTAGAGTCTCAAAAGTTTTATACTTCGTCAACTTTTATTCCTAAGACTTCGGCCACTTCTGAGAGTATGCCATAAAAATCAAGAACTTTGTAGCTAATTGAAATTCTGTTAAGTAGGGATATTCCCTCGAGAAATTAAGCAAAAGAAATGCTAATAAGGAAAAATGAATATCGATAATTTATCATGGAATCGGATTATTAATTTGCCTAATGCAGTTAAAAGTCTGCGAAATGGGAAAATTGACTGTTTTTTACCTCTTCGCTGGGGTAATCAGATTGGAGTGCTCTCGCAGGGGGCGGGAGGCGGTCCAAGGTGTGCCGTGCGACTCGTTCCGTATCGATTGATCCGCACAAAATGCCAATTAAATTCGACACCAAAGTGCACGGCAAATGTAATTTGCGAATGCTGAATGGCGGCTGCAGCACGGCGGAGGGCTCCAGGAGTCCTCCAGCCAGCCACTCCGTCGCCCACTTCATCATTACCATTCATAGTCGCTTAAAAGGCTGGCGCTAATCAATGTCAAAATATGCGGGACCCAGCGCTGGGGCGGCCCAGCGCCACCGCTGGGGTGCTCCAATCAATATGGAAAATCAGAACGTGATTCATATTCAGTGCGCGCAAAGCTCCAGTGAAATGAACAGCAGCCAATCCTAGTTGAGGGGACGCAAAAAGAGAGAAAAAAGAGAGGAAATTAAATACATGTTGTTTAGAATGGTGGAAGGGGAGGGGGGGGGGGGAGAGATGGGTCGCTGTATTTACTGTACGGAAATGATGGCTGAGTGCTGGCCGAATGGGCACAAACAAATTGTCGGACTTTGTCCCGCTTATAAATAGCAATTGGCAAATCACGCGTAAAAGGAAACATTTCAGAAATTGAATCTTAGAAATGAATATTATATATACAGTCGAGCACTTCGAGCGCATAAAATGGTTATTTGATGTTTTCCGCCCCAGCTCCACGCTCGCCTTTGGCTTTGGCTTTGGCTTTCCAATTAAATTTCCTCAGTCTCCTTGAGTTTGGCCAAGACTTTGCTGGCTTTGAAATGCGATAATTTATCGGGCGCTCGATTATATAAGTCACTTGATATATGTCAGCTCGACTTTGGTCTGTGCCAAACACGTTTTTCCTATTAGCCCGCTCGAGCAGGTGTTTGTATCGGAATAGAAATGCATCTAGAGAAATTCATTTGAGCTCACATGCAGAGTGTCAGCCTGCTAGTTGATTGATTGATTGATTGATGGATTGATGCTCACTGCACACGGCTAGCCGCAAGAGTTATGAAACTCATTTGAACTCAGCATTTGGCTTAGGTGATATAAGTGAGCCGGCGCTAGCAAAAGTTTGAAAACTTTCAAAGACGTTCGACCTGTGGCTGCCACCGTTGTCGCCTGCATGTGCCACGCAGCTCGAACTCATTGTAGGGGATTGGGTAGGGCGTTGGCTTGCGGCCTGATTCATGGAACTCTCAAGGTCCTTTGCTCGGCTATGCTAAAGGTCCTTCTGTTTGTGTGCACGCTCTGCCGCTATGGATATCGAATGACATGGCCCATAAAAGTGTATATATATGCGGGGCAGGAATACGCTATATTGTGCTGAATGTTGCATAATAAATAATTCAATTTGGCGTCCAGTTTTGGTTATTTTGTCTGCTCTTCGGAGCCAGACCCTGCAGGCACATTGTTAGTTTGGTTAATGCTCGCTGCTCCATGTCAATCTCAATCTCAATCTCAATCGCCATCTTCAGCGCCATTTCCATCTTCATCATCAGGAGCGGCAGCAGCAGGAGCGGCGGGAGCAGAGTATCCGTATCCTTGGACGTCTCGCAGTGACAGACGCGCAGGATTTGCCATTTGTAACCAAAGCACGTCCCGCTGCCAACAAATCACGCACGTTAACACCTCCAAGGCACAAGGCGAAAATCAGCGACACAGCAGCCCCCGCCACCCTCACTCCCCCCAGAATTCCGCTCTCTCTCTCTCTCTCTCTGTTTCACTCTCTGTCTAGTTGCGTCTTTTTGGCACTGGGCAGCGGTTGGGCGGCATAGCAAGTCTTCCAATTGACAGCCGGGTGTCTATGACATGGCGTTGGCCTCTGTCCCTCGACTGTGTCCCATCGACGCTGTGCCTCGCCCACGCTGAAAGTTTTTCGCTGTTCTGTGCTCTGCGCTCTGTGCTCTGCCCCAACCGCACGTAGCATGCAACACTTAATTAAGCCACCATTAAACTCTCTCGCATTCGTCTAGCCGACGCCCCGCCAATGCACCACCCATGAGCAGCCGCCGTCATTACGTGCGCGTGCGTGTGTGTGTGTGCCGCACTAACCGCAACAACAGCAACAACAACAGCAACAACAGCAAGCACAATCCGTAATTGCATCGTCAACTGATTGATAATATCGGGTTGCCCGCAAATGTGCATATCTGTGGACAGTTGCGTCTCATCGTGGGAGACCATGTGATTTGTGAATGCCTGCTGTGCGTGACCTGCTGCTGTTCGGATAAATGCGGATGGACTCATGACCCTAGCAGCGGGAGAAAGCAATGCGAACAGAACAAATAGCTCTTGAAATAATTGCATTTCGGAGTGATTCGAAGTTGTGAGAATATTTCGGCTTAGGAGAACTGGATGAAGTTGATGTGAAAATGGACTCAACAGCAAATAATAAAGAATAAGTTGGAATAAATATAAGAAATCTTTATCATTCGGAGTAATTCCAAATGGGGAGAGTATGGGATGTGCGTGGCCTGCTGCTGTTCGAATAAATGCGGATGGACTCATGATCCTAGCAGCGGGAGAAAGCAATGCGAACAGAACAAATAGTTCTTGAAATAATTACATTTCGGAGTAACTCGGAGTGGTCAGAATGACTCGCCTCAGGAAAACTGGATGTAGTTGATGTGAAAATGGACTCTACAGCAAAAATGTAGAATATGTTGCAATAAATATAAGAAATCTTTATCATTCGGAGTAATTCCAAATGGGGAGAGTATGGGTTTTGTGAATACCTGCTGTGCGTGGCCTGCTGCTGCTCGAATAAATGCGGATGGACTCATGACCCTAGCAGCGGGAGAAGGCAATGCGAACAGAACAAATAGCTCTTGAAATAATTACATTTCGGAGTGATTCGGAGTTGTGAGAATATTTCGGCTTAGGAGAACTGGATGAAGTTGATGTGAAAATGGACTCAACAGCAAATAATAAAGAATAAGTTGGAATAAATATAAGAAATCTTTATCATTCGGAGTAATTCCAAATGGGGAGAGTATGGGATTTTGTGAATGCCTGCTGTGCGTGGCCTGCTGCTGCTCGAATAAATGCGGATGGACTCATGACCCTAGCAGCGGGAGAAAGCAATGCGAACAGAACAAATAGCTCTTGAAATAATTACATTTCGGAGTGATTCGGAGTTGTGAGAATATTTCGGCTTAGGAGAACTGGATGTAGTTGATGTGAAAATTAACTCTACAGCAAAAATTTAGAATATGTTGCAATAAATATAGGAAATCTTTATTATTCGGAGTAATTCCAAATGGGTAGAGTAGGGGATTTGTGAATGCCTGATGTGCGTGGCCTGCTGCTGTTCGAATAAATGCGGATGGACTCATGACCCTAGCAGCAGGAGAAAGCAATGCGAGCAGAACAAATAGCTCTTGAAATAATAACATTTCGGAGTAATTCGGAGTGGTCAGAATGACTCCCCTCAGGAAAACTGGATGTAGTTGTTGTGAAAATGGACTCTACTGCAAGCAATTTAGAATAGGTCGCAATAAATATAAGAAATCTTTATCGTTCGGAGTAATTCGGACCATATAATATATGTGAAAGCCTGATGTACGCCCTAGCCTGCTGGCCGAATATATGTATGTGGGTGGATTCATGGAACAAGGAGCAGGAGAATGTAATACGAACCTTACAAGCCATACTTTATAGTATATTCGGAGTATTACGGAGTCTCTCGGAGTAAATGTAAAGCATGCGAATTGGTTAAAGTATATAAGTCGAAGTGAAAATGGACCCTGCTTAGAATATTTTGCATTAACTACATACCATTTTTATAATTCGGAGTAATTCCGAAAAAGAACAAATTCTGAATGTGATATAAAATAAAATATATAATATAAATATTATTTTGTGCTTCATATAATGTGTATCAAAATCGGAATAAATGGTTTGCCTTAGTCAACTGCCTAGAGCATCTATATTTAATCAAAAGTAGGACAAAGAACAATTTTAAGGGATATGGAATGGCTTGAATATGTTTCTGAAACAAATCACATTCAATTGAAAGTTGTTCTCAATAAAAATGAATTCACAGAATTTTCAATAATTTTGACAACAATATTTTAACAATTTTGAAACACAAAAATACCATTTAGAAAGCTTAAAGTTTGTTTATATATTCATACGAATTTGGAAAAGTTGCGAAAATTACTTAAAGTATAAAAAAGAATTGTTTTGAAACTAAAGTTAAAGGTAAGTCTCGTTAGTATGCGACTCGACTCTGTGTAGCTGTGAATTGATTGATCTACCTGTAAATGGTGTCAGAGTTCAATTCCATAAGCAGGACTCAAGCTGGCACAGGCCAAATAATACCTTCGACACAAGCCGCATACAATGCTTTTATTATACTGTGTGAGCAACATGAATGCAGCTAGAACTATACAAACTAAGCCTTTCAGATCCAGATTCTGGCACAAAATGTGGTCACAGTCAAGAGCCTGCCACTTCTGCCCTCGGCCCCGCAGTGCCGTCAGAGAACGAGGACCCTAAACAGCTTGTAAATGTTGAAAAGGAGCATTTGAGTGCGAGCATCCGGTTTGCTGCTGAACAGCTTTTAACGAGCTTACGGGAATAATGATGGACGAGTGACGTCGCATATTTTAGCTAGGGCAATCGAGGGACGACAGAGGGGCGGGAAGAAACGAATCGTGTCGAACTGGTCTTAGCCAGTAAGCAGCTACCCTATTAAAAACTTCAGCCAAAATACTCAATGATGGCGGGACAAGAGCTCTACTTATCAGCCCGAGTGCCTGAAGAGAATTACCATAATGCGGTAATCTAATAACATTTTACATAGATCATGGCAAATTATATTCAATTTGTTTGCCAATGATGAATTTCCACTGATTTGGCATAAATGTGAATGACATTTATGGGAGTCTATTTTTGAGTGCAGCAATAATTGTCAGAGGCTAACATTCTGATTACTCTGTTTACAGGGTGTCTATTACTAGTTGGGCTTCTGTTGAGCTTTTGTCTTTATATTTTGAATATAAATATAAATACAAAAAAATATATTGGTGCATGCGTTGATTAAAGTACGTAATTAAAGATCATAGGGTATCTGACAGTCGCGAGTTTGCCATTAGATATTATAGGGTATCGGACAGTCAAGCGTTTGCGTTACATTTGTAACAATTTTTATATGTTCTCCAATTATAACATTCCCTTTTATAAGCTTATTTAGCTTATATATGCTATATACAGGGTATCCTTTAGTCCATCACATCCCTCGCTCTTCGCCGTCTTTAAGCTGACCTTTCACTAATATTTTTACGCACGCATAAATATGTGTAGTCATGTATATACATGTTTTTCAGTCACTACAGGGTATCCACTAGTCAGTTATTGTTTACGAACCTTACGCTCTAGCATTGTCAATTTTCTGCCTGTCAACTTCAAAAGCAAAACATTAACTTTTTTGCTGTCTACTATTTGTATTTTTTGCTTTGGCCTGGAATCAAACGCCCACCGTTGCCTTTACAGTTACAGTTGCCATCAGCGCTACCTTTGCCTTTGCCTTTGCCTTTGCCTTTACCTTTGCCGTTAGAGTTACAGTCTCCCCGGCCATGCTGTGCTCTAGTTCGCCGCTCTCTGTCTCTGTCTAGCTAAATGGGCAGCGCTCGCCGCTGGCATTTCATAATTTCTGCACTCGGCTTCTCTGCTTTGTGCTGCGGCTTGTGGTCGCCGCCATGGGCGGGCCATTTGGTGGGGCAGCGGCAGTGGCTGGGTGGCCGGGTGGCGGGTGGATGGGTGGCTGGGTGGCCGGGCATTGCCGCTTGTAGCGTAAAGTTCAAGCAAAACATGCTCATAAAATGGCCAATTTGGCGGCTGCAGCTGCGCCGCCTCGGAAGCCACATTGAAAAGTTGCTACCAAAGAGCAGCTGCTGGCATTCAGCTCAAGAGCCGATATAACAATACAAAACATCCTTCATATTGCTCTGTATACCCTTAACATATGCATATATACATAATGTATAAGGAGTGAATAGAGAGTATCTTCAATCTGATTAGATAGATAATAATCGTTTTCTATGCTTAGGCAGCCTAAGAGTTCGGGAAAGGTCAATAATATAGAGAGGCGTAGTTTGAGTGTGACATTTTATTAGATATTTTATTATCTATCCATCAATTCATTTATAAATCTATTCCTCTATCCATCAATTCCTTTATTCCTCTATCTATCTTTCTATCTAGCCATATCTCCATTTATGCATCTATCCATCTATCCATCTGTCTCTATTCCTCTATCTATCTATCCATCTATCTATCTATCCATCCATCAATCTTTCTGTCGATCTATCCATCTATCTATATATCTATCTATCTATCTATATATCGATCTATATACTTATCTGTCTATCTATCTATCTATCTATCTATCTATCTATCTATCTATCTATCTATCTATCTATCTATCTATCTATCTATCTATCTATCTATCTATCTATCTATCTATCTATCTATCTATCTATCTATCTATCTATCTATCTATCTATCTATCTATCTATCTATCTATCTATCTATCTATCTATCTATCTATCTATCTATCTATCTATCTATCTATCTATCTATCTATCTATCTATCTATCTATCTATCTATCTATCTATCTATCTATCTATCTATCTATCTATCTATCTATCTATCTATCTATCTATCTATCTATCTATCTATCTATCTATCTATCTATCTATCCATCAATCTTTCTATCGATCTATCTATCTATATATCTATCTATACACTTATCTATCTAACTACCTATCTATTTATCTATCTATTCGGATTAAAAATATCCCTACATTATTCCTAACATTGTTGTAGAATTATATTTATTCTATATCTACAGAATACCTCTATATAATAACATTTCTCCCACTGTCAACTATTAGTATGATCGTCAGTAAATAAGTAAGTAAGCGTATTGGCACGTCGACCCCATGAGTCTCGAGCTTCTCGCAGCCTTTTCTCCTGCTCTGCTGGTTATGTATTCTATTCAATTTTTCTTGCTCTTCATGTTTTGGCCGACGGCATTCAATTAAACGGCGCACTTCTTTGGCTATTAGTACGTAAATACTCGTGCATAACAAATGCTGGCAGCCATTTTGCGTACGCCGGCTGCTGTACCTAATTAAATGCCGCGCCTCAAGTGTAGCGCACAAACTTTATAATTGTTTTGCACGCAAGATGGCGCCACAAGCGCGCTTCAACGCTGGACAACAATGGACCCCTAGCCTGAGTGCTATTATGCGTGGATGCACGTATGTGTGTGTGTGGTCTGTGTGTGTGTGTGTGTGTGTGTGTGTGTGTGTGTGTGTGTGTGGTCTTTGTGTGGGTGTGTAAAAGTAGAAACTGAGAGCGGAGCTGGGCGCATAGCATGGGGATTACGCGAGTAACCCACAAAGCCAGCGCTGCGTTTATTGTTATTGCTGCTGTTGTCGCTGTGGACGTGGCTGCGTGCAAGGCAAAGATACATTTTATGCTCGCAAACGTAGGCAACGACTTTTCCTTACCGCATTCAAGCAACAGTTTACAGTGTGCGCCACCCGGCCTCCCCCCTATTTATGATCCGGTTTGCAGTTGAGGTTGCTTCAGACAAGCAGATTGGGCTTAAGCCATGAATAGTTCCTCTAAACTCGTGTGTGCTGTAATGGCCCGGCCATGACACAATATCAAATGCTCCAAGCATATCGTAAATTAGAGCGACGAGGATTCGAGCCACACTCTATCGTCTACTCATAAAATCAATATATACACATGTAGCTCTCACGTAAATATTCCTTGTCTAATCGGAATTTGTAAGAGCTTAAGGTGTGCGTTACACACCTTAGACGTGTTACGGAGATAGTGGAGAGGAAGCGAGAAAGAAAGTGAGAGGGAGAGCTATTGAGAGAGAGTGAGAGAGGCTGAAAGAGAGATATAAATAGAGAAGGATGAAGAGAGTGGACTACAGAGAGGAAGATATACAGGAAGATATAAAGTGAGAGAGAGTGAAAGCAAGAGAGAGGCAGAGGAAGATAGAGTAAAAGAGTAAGAGAAAAATATACAGAGAGAGAGAGAGAGAGAGAGAGAAAGAGAGAGAAGATAAGGAAATAGGGAGAAAGAACTAGAGAGAGCGGAAAATAGAGAGAGAGAGAGAGAGTAAAATAAAGAGAGTGAGAGAATAAGAGATAGAGAGAAAATACATAGGTAGAGAGAGAAAGATAGACGGAGAAAGAGAGAGAACGATAAAGAGTCAGAGAGAGAGAGAGAGAGAGAGAGAGAAGGATAAAGAAAGAAAAACAGAGAGTGACAGAGACAAATAGAGATAGACAGAGAGAGAGAAAGATAGAAGATTGCAGAGAGAGAGAGAGGGAGAATCAAAGAATGGCAGACAGAGAGAGAATGAAAGAGAGACGGTGAGAGAGGGAATAGTAACGGGATGGGATGGAAAGTGCCAAAGAGTGAGAGAGGGAGAGTAAGCTGCTTAGTGTCTTAAATTCAAGCTCATTGGCGCCATTAGACTCTTAAGTTTCATGGTAGTGCACTCATTCTTCCCTCTCTCAGTGCTATTAACATTACCATTATTTCAAGATAAATTCGCCCACTTTGCCTCCACATTAATCGCATTGTAGTCTAGCAAAAATACAGGCTTTCAGCGATCTGGCAACATGAAAATAATTTGTGGCCTTCATTAAGTTGGCTGCGCCAGAACATTTTCCAAATTGAACGATTCGAGTGTAGCTCAAGTGCCTGAAACTTAAACGCTGGCCATAAAACCCACAACGATTCGGCCCAACTTTATTGCAAGTGCATGTATGTAGTAGACAAATACATATATATATATATATATATAGACATATACACTGTCCAGCCGGGATGGGCATAGAGTTGAATGAAAGACAAACCAAGGGACACGCTCTAACAATGCGAGTGGATACATAAGTAAATACTTGGGACATTCGGATTGGAAATGGGAAAGAAATAAAGATAGGAAAAGCGTTACGTTTCTAGTTGTCTCTGTGAGTGTGTGTGTATGACTGTGTGTGTGTCGATGATATCTGTGAGGCGGACAGCTTCGTTCAGCTTGGGCACATTCGTTGCGGCTTTGGACTTGGTTTATTGTCAGTGTCCTTTGTCTGAGTGTGTGTGCGTGTGTGTATGGAGGACACACACAAAAAGGACAACAGAGCGCAGCATTTGTTAATATCGCTGGCTTAACTAAGTGCCAATGCCTTTTATGTGATTTTCGGCGTATCCCGTCGCCAGCCACCATGTGTCTTTGCAGGATTTGGATCTACCCTCTCCCTCGCTCCCTCGCTCTCTCACTCTCCGCATCTATCTCCGTCTCTAGCGTCTTCTGCTTAGGCACTTAAATGAGATTTTCCAATGGCAGTAAAGCGTATTTACTGCCCTTTCATTGTGGAACTTTGGCAGGTGTGTGGCTCGGTGTCTCGGTGTCTATGTGAGGTCATCTGAAAGCAGTGAGACCTTATTTAAGTATGACCAGCCATGCTTTTAGCCCGCTGCAGCGCCAGGCCAGAGCATCATTCGTTAAGTACTTTGTTTTGTATCCAGGTTTTAGCTGGATTCCACATTAAATCTTATTTCGAATTCAATAAAACCACACACTCACACACGGACACACACTCACACACACACGCTGACTGAACTGGTGCACACGTGCGAGCCACGCCCAGTTTAGCGCCTCAGCAGCATATATAGTAAATTGCTTGTCTGGCATTTAATTTGATCTGTTGTTTGATTGTGTGCGTTTCACTTTAATTGAATTTTATGATGATAAACACACACACACAACGCACACACACACACACACGTAGATACACATGGCACAGATAATGGACGGAAAGCTGGCAGTCAGGCCAAGGCAAACGCCCTGGCCTCACCCCTCACCCCTGGCCGTGGAGCAAGCCATTTCGGACATTAAGTCTGCCACTTGAAATACGACCATGTAAAACTGTGATAAACATGGATGTATCAAGCTTTTCAGCACACACACACACGCATCATATCAGCTTTCTTTGGTTCAAAATGAATTCGTTGTGAAAAAAATGAAATATAGATTACCCTTCTCAGCCAGCTGCATCAAATCAATGAACTAGGCAAGCGGTCATAAGCGACTGCTCGATGCTCGCCCATGAAAACTATAGCTCTAAGTCACTGAGAAATATATTTAGATACACCTCACACTGGGCGTGGCTGAGCACAGCCGAGGGGAATATAGAAAGACAGCAAAACGAATATGCCCCTTGCTCGGCCTTGGCAGTGCATCTCGTACCTAATTGGAATGCATATTTGGTGAATTTATTTATTGTGTAAACATGTCTACGTCCGTTAGCCCTAAAATAATAAAATTCTATATTTAACGAGTAAACACATCGCTTTTCGTCAAAAGCAAACAACAATCAATTACAAAATGTTTGCAAACGTCTGACGCAGCCAACTTAATGCTGCAGCCAAGGCAATTTGCGTCTGGCTGGAGAAGGGAATTAGCTTCGTCTGCTAGAATCCATAGCACTGCTACAAGCAAGCCATAGTAATTGGTCTGCTGAGCGTAGATTGACAATTTACCTTTTCGGATATTTACTTTTCACTCAAAACATTCAGCACATTTCGGTTTGGGCATAATAAATATTATGCCTTTCGTAACTAAGCAAGGATTGCCAATGAAGCTAATTGATTGATGTCACATCTATTGCTATGAAATATATTGGTTAATATATATTTATTGATATTGACTGATATCACATCTCATTTTATGAAATATATTGGTTGATATCACATTGATATATATAGATTCACACTTTCATTTTATAAAATCGATAAATATCGATATATATCTTTATTTATATATAAATCTCTAGACTTATATGTATTTGAGACTTTTTTTGGGTATTGCTTAGTTAGATTTGATTAGCAATTTTCTAGTCAATCTCTGATATTTTTTTTTTTTTGTTTAAGTGATTTGCTTTCGTGTTGAAGCTCTACAAATGTAAAGGGACTGATAGCGGAGGATCTTATTGTAGCTGTTGTCTAATTTATGAGGATCTAGCTGTTGAAACAACTGTAAAAAAAGACATATTACCCAAACCCACTAGCTCTCCTACTTATGCATTAAAGGAACACTTACTCAATCGTTCACTCTCTATTACATAGCGAAAACTAAAGTACTTTAATATTATATAAATATTTGGGATGAACACATCACTTAAAGCTCTTTATTAGAGTGAACATATTTAAATGCAAATTTAGTGTTACCAAAAAAAAAACTCTATATATCTTCCCTTGCCACACCCAACTCGAGGCCTTTGTCATGTATCTATAATATCTGGTCACAATTTTCATTCGATATTATTTAATGTAATTGCTGATTTGGCCTTGTTGCCTGTCTGACCGCCGACCTGGTCTGGTTTGTCCAACCACAAATTATGGAGATTATTTCAAATATATCAAATATTATCCATATATAATTCACTTAGTCGAATGGGGCACAGCCACAAAGCGAAAGCCGCAGCTAAATGCAGGCCGCACTCGCCGCCCACCAAATACAATATTGTTGACAACGGAAGTTGTTCGAGGGGAGGCGGCGGGGCATGTGCCACAGACACGGCTGCAACATTATGCAATTTCAACACGGCGCTGCATTATTAATAAAACAATCTGTTAAATAATCCATGGCAAACAAAGCGACAGAGCAGTTTCGCCAGCCAGGCAAACAGACCAAATGCAAACTTATCAAACTGACAGCGCAGCAAAATGGGATTTCGTTATTTCAATCGCAATTAAATTGCGAAAGAGAAAAGTGATCCAAGTGTCTACAAGGCTTATTTTAAGCTGGACAAATGGACGTTACTGTTGTTTACTTGAGATGATATAAATCGAAGTCTAATAACAGGCTGCATAAAATGTGTGCGGTGCTTGAAGAGCTTTAAATCAGATGTTTTTCAAATTTAAACAATTCTAATTTACATATATGTGGTATTACCCACTAATATATATTGTGAAACACGCAAGGGCTGCCAGTAAATAGGGACTTAATGAAGTTTTCTTAGTCGTGGATTAATTTCGAAAACTGAAATTATTGTAATTTTTTTAACTCAAACATTATGGTATATAAATCTAGTTTTTGAAACTCTTAAGAAGGTCTTAGGGAAAATGATAGGGAAAATGAATATAATAGAAATCAATTTCGAAATCAACTTACCATAATTACTATTTACTAAATATTTACTAAAATACTTATTCAAAAGAAGACAAGAAAAAAAGGATCTGCCCTGATATTTCGGAATCAGCTTAAAAAGAAGACAAGAAAAAAATTATCTGCCCTGATATTTCGGAATCAGCTTAAGAAGATTTGTCATAATATAATAGATCATTATTATGATATTATTATATAATTGATTATAATTGATAGTTGCTGATGAATGTTCGCCCTACTCAGTAATACAATATCCTGCCTAACATAGTTAGGCAAATAAGCTGAACTTTCACCCCAATTTAAATATCTCTAATCCCCCTTTTAGCAAGGTTAAAGACAAGTATTTTGTGATGCGATAAAATGTTAATGTCCTGTCCTTGATTAGACGCTAGTTATAAATTCCATTAATATGATATCAGAAGCACCGTCTCCTCCACATGGCAGCCAGGTGGAGTACAGTAAGATCCCCAGCTCAAGGGGCAAATAGCTTAGATGCAGATATGTCAATTGCCCCAATCATCCAGAAATATGCGAATAATATCAAAGGCGTTGTTTCGCCTGCGTCATGCCTGAGCTTCACTTGAACTAATTTAACTAAAAGCGCAAATGGTGCTGAATTGTCCGCATCGTTGTCCTTGCAAATGTATTTATCCTTCCGCACTTGAATGTAAGTAAATAGACCTCCGTAAGTCAGCCTCCTTCTCTGTCCCTGTCGCTGTTTGTTTGCATGTGTGCGTGTCTGTGTGTGCGTATATCTGTGTCCGTGTCTGTGTCTGGTTGTGTGTGTCTCTGGGTGTGTTTGTGTGACAATAACAATGCCATTATTCTTCGAGGCTTTTGGCACAATTTGAAATGGGGCTTTGCTGGCGGTTTGCCTGCGGCTCTGTCTTCTCACTGACTATCTGTTACTTACACTTAAGCGATTGCGGCCAGCTCCCATCGCCAGAGCAAATGAATTCAGACGGAGTGAAGCAATAAAAGGGCCTTACGCGAACGAGCATCGAGCCGGCTCCATGCAAGAATCTCCATGTGCAATAGAATAGAGAAACAAGGGCTATAATTCTAAGGCGACGCTGGTCATTAAAGATGCGCAATTCCCAATCAAGCTATAACTGTTATATCGCTATTACTAGAGGTGTGCGCTTCCAAGGTACTGTTATATTTCTATTACTATAGAGAGGGGGGCTCCAAAGAATTGTCGTCTTTTCCCAAGGAACTCTTATATACCTAGATGTTTGGATTCTTCAAGAACTGTTATACAGCTATTACAAGAGTGGTTGCTACCAAGGTACTGTTATATAGTTCCAAAGAATTGTTATACAGCTATTACTAGAGGTGTGGACTCGCTAGGAGCTGTTATATAACTATTAGTAGATGTGAGGACTCCAAAAGAAATACTATACAGATATAAGTCAAGCGAAAAAGCTGTTATATAGTTACACTTGGGTCGTATATTCCCAAGAAACTCTTATATACCTAGATGTTTGGATTCGTCAAGAACTGTTATCAGCTATTACAAGAGTGGTAGCTTTCCAAGCTACTGTTATATTTCTATTGGTAGAGGGGAGAGTGCTATAAGAGATTCTTATGGAGCTATTATTAGAGGTGTGATCCTCCAAGAATTTGTTATACAGCTATTACTAGAGGTATGCATTCCCTAGGGACTATTATATAATTATTAATAAAGGTGTTGTTATCTAAGGATCTAAGGCTTCCAAGAAAATGTTCTACAGATATTTGTCAAGCTGTCGATTAACAAAGAACTGTTCTACAGCAATAATTGGAGGTAATATAATAATATTCTATAAAAATAATTTATATTATATTTTATTTTAAGAACTCGTAATAAGCTTTTATACTATGATTGAAATTTTGCACCTCAATGAAATTTTTATACTGCTTTTAATAGGGACTATTAAGCAGTATATAAGAGTATTCTGTAGGAATAATCAGTAGAGATCAGCGACCTGTTATACAGCGGATCTAAGAGATGTTACCTAGTACAATTTCTAATCGATACTCCAGTACAATACTACGTGTATTAAGTCAAGTGAAAGGCAAGTCTAACTGTCTGTTATACATGTATGACTATAACAAATTGAGCAGTAAGAACTGTAATAAAAGCCTAACTTCCAAGAATCCTTACACAATATTCTTATATATACGTGCTAAATTTCATGTACCATTATACCAAAAATGCCTCAGATGCCTTAGTTAATTAGCTCTTGTATAAATGAATTGCAGCAATATAATTTATGAATGTAAACGGAATGTTTATGCCTAGTTCACGAGCTAAATATTCGTAGCCACAAAAATGTACAATATTTCAGGGCAAACATCTGCTCAGGGCTATCATTTGGATTTCTGCTGGTTACATTTTACTGTAGGTAAGGCCATGGGAGAGAATTATTTAAAAACTTTCCAAAAAGTGTTGCTCATACGCCATGTGGCCCTAATATATGGAGGCCATTAAAAGTGCAAAAATTTTATGTTGCCCAACAGGCACAAATGCTGTTGCTTAAACTAATCCCATGGCCGGGGCCAATTGTTGCCACCTCAACAAACTATTTGGCAAAAAGGATTAGGCCTAACTGACAAACGACAAAAAGTGTTTGGACCCAAATGGGGGATGCACTACACACATATTTTATGGGTTAGCCGGAATTTTAGTCGACTAAAACTTGCATGAGGTCGATCACATGCAGCTACTCAAATAGCTCCATAGTAAATCCTATTTTGGAGCCCTTAGTTCGTACTCAATTCGATAATCCTAGCTACATTTCATGACTTTTATCCAGCAAATGATGTAGTTTTAAGACCCTTTAAGGCAGACCACATTTCTAGGCGATCCCTCTAGGCTAGATCGTGCGTATCGTGACACGACACGGGTCCATCACTTAGGTCGAGCTTACTTAAGTCGTTCATATGCTGCCCTTCTGTTTGTTTGTTCTCCGGTTTATATTGTTAATAAAACATTTTATTTTACGCCAAATGATTCTCATTTGTAGGACGCGTGTCCCCGTGTGTCTGTCCGTGCATCCGTCCGTCCGTCTGCCTGAGCGTCCTTATCGTCTGTCGCTGATGTCGGTTTGTGTGTCAGCTGCATTTAATTTGCGGGCCCACGTTGACTGTAAAAACGCGTCGTTTGCGACTGAAATAATAAAATGAATGGACAGAGACAACAACAAAACGAAGACGCAATACTCTTAAATATCCTTGAAGTGTTTCCTTATTGATAGATTATTGCCATAAGAGCCTTAAGGATGAATGCCATAAATGCCCTGGACAGATGGCTCTTAAATGACAAGTGTCTCCGAGACGAGAGGCAGAGACAGAGAGTGAAATACTCTATGTAAATGGTTAAGATGAGCATTGATAGATCATAACTTATTGGGGTTGGATGTTGGATATATATATATATACAGTGAAGTAAGGTCTTGTTGGTAGGTGTATGGGTTTGCTTGGTTCACTTGGATCAGGAACATACTCTATAGCGTATGACGTAGTTGGCATACCCCTTCGTCAAGGGTATTAAGGAGATTGGCAGCTCTTCGCGCACTTGGAATATATATTTGCTGCGTGCCCGTCAGTCAAAAGTTACTTAACACCCACACACACGCACACACTCGCACGCAAAGGATTAACGGTAAACACAAGAAATTACAATTTTAAGCATATGAATTAAATGAAAAGAAGAAGGAAAACAAGCGAATGGCAAACAACATAAAGTTACAGCTCCTCTTTAAAGCCCGGCGCTCTTTAAAAAGCCATCAAGAACAGTTGCTCGCAGAGGGCGGAGGCGGAGGCCGAGGCCGAGGCGGATGCGGAAGGGGATCTGTGAGGGACCGGGGCAGCCAGGATGTTGGTCGCCCACTGTGCCGTGCTGCGTATGCCAAAAGCTTCCGTTGGTTATCCAGAAAACTGTTCTCCGATGACAGCAATTGCCCCGGCCAGGGCCAGCGTCAACGCTTCATTGGATTTTAGGCAATCATAAGTAGGACGTCTGCTGCTGTCCGTCCGGTAGTCTTCCTCCCCCCCCCTCTCTCTCTCTCTCTCTCTCTCTTCCGCTGGCTATCTCTTTCGCTCTATCTGTGTGTCTGTCGGACTGTAACTGCCACCGCGTCTGGTCGCATCGCTGCCCTTTTTGGCTAAAAGGGAAATGCTTTGCAAAAAATGTAGAGTGCCTGCGGCAAACGAGGCAACGAAGCTGCAGCAGGGCAGCAGCAGGGCATGTGGCATGTAGCATGTGGCAGGGAGCAGAGGCTCGGGGCAGGGGCATAGGACACTGGACCGCCGGAAAGCAATGTTGGCGTTGGCACAGCTTTCAACTGCAGACTATGCCCAAATTCAGCGTGGCCTCTATGCGCGCTGAGCTAGAACATTCTAGCCGTTCCCTTTGATGGAGCGCAAAACATTATAGATTTTTATGCAGCATCCATATAATATTTATGCATACTCCAATTTGTAGTCAGTTCCCATAGAGCTCTATATTAGCCAATTTTTTCCTTCCAGTTAGTCTGCGCTTGAGCTTGCTGCGAATAGTAAGCGAAAAGTCTGACTAAAGTAAGCAAATTTTTTTAAATTTTTGTATTCGTTTTTGTGAAGTTTGGCTTTAAGCTGATTCGGATTAAAGAATTTGTTCATGACTAGCTATTATAAATTTGATCATTTGTGAATTGAAGTTCATTTAGCCTTCTTAGAATGAAATATGCCCAGCTAACTGATTCAAGTTTTGTATATGAAAAATGGAATATTTTGTTAATAAAAAGCTTACACCAAGCTCCTTAAAACTTCGTTAAACAAACAAGGATTAGTAAAAAATGCATTAAGCATTAAGCAATTAATTAACTTGGGCTCATTATTTCTTGAGATATCAACATTTTAGATAGAAGCCTGTTTAACTAGCTAAAAACTTTACGCATAAAGCTTATTAAAGCTCTAAGCACCGATTAAGTAGATTAAGCTCATTAAAACTTAAGATATCAGCATCTTTAACAGGCTCAAAAGTGCACTCAGAAACAGTGAAACCTCATCGAAGCTCAAGCTCTTAAGGCATCATTACAATTCAGCTGCCCCCGACTTCGCTTAGATTTACAATTTATTCAAGCAGAGATTGCTGTCTGCAATATAAAAGCGAGACTTTATCAAAGCGATTTCCTCAATCCGCTTTGACTTCCCTTTTCCTTCCCCGAAGAGAAAAGAAGCGCAATTATTTTTAATATTTTTTTGTGGTTTTTATTTTTTGATGTAATTTTATTCATATTGAATTATTTATTTGGTTTATATTTATACTATTTACGCATATCTTACTATTTGCTGCTAGAATTCAGAAAAATTGTTCGCGGTTCCATCGACGTCGACATTGGCAAACTCTCATTATCCGGCTTCCTTTTATGCTCTTCCGCTTTGCTTCTTCTCTGTGAGTACATAATTTTCTAGTTCAAGTGTCATTTGAAGTACTTTGGAATTGGGTTTGCATTCAATTTTTGTGTATTATGGAGGGTCATGGGCCGTGGGGTGAGGGGCTAGGGGCGAAGGGCGAGGGGGGAGCTTAGGAATTTGCTAGCGCTTCATATTTCTTACTTTTACGTTCATTAATCTTAATCTAAGGTATGCCTCCATCCATTCCATCTGCGTGCTGGGCTGCTGTCGCTCCACACTCGATAATAGCTATTCCTTTCCATCTTACAATACAATATGCGTATGTGTGTATATATGTAGATACGTATTCACTATTTGGACACAAAAAAAAGTATAGACACCAACTTTTACAACATGTGTGTAAATTGTATATTCATATTTGACGAGGCCTGTTTCGCAATTCGTGTAGGGGCGCATAATACTTATGTTTAATACTTGAATGTTTATGAGTCCCGTTCAATTATATTATAATGTGCACAGATCATAAATATTTGTTTATTTGCTTTTCGCCTCGGCTATACTCTGTTCGCCTGAGCTCGAGTGGACTATATTGGCTTTGCGCTTGACTATTGAATGAGTATTTGTGTGAAGGGTCTGCAGACGGTTTGCTGGGGACGTTCGAAATGGCTAAGATGTGAATATTAATGGTTAGGGTGACCATATTTTAATTCCAACTACACACCAAGAGTAATACGTAGAGTGACCTTATTTGTATTCTAGCTGAGAATGGACTTCTCTACGCGCCTGGAATGATACTTAGGGTGACCGTATTTGGACTCAATCTGACAATAAGTTTTACTACACATCAAGAGTAATACATAGAGTGTGACCTTATTTGTATTTAAGTTGAGAATGGTATAATTCTTAGGGCTACCATATATAGACTCAAGCTGAAATTGGGCTTACCAACACACCTAGGGTAATACTTAAGATGATCAAATTTAGAGTCAAGTGAATGGGCTTCTTTGCACACCTAGGCTGATGCCTAGGGTACCCATATTTGGATTCAAGCAGAGAATTAGCCAAATTCCAGGTAAATTGGAAAATAGGCCATTTCAACTTTTGTTTGTATTCATTCATTATTATAGCATTATGCATCGCTCAACTGTGCAAAAGATTCAAGTTTTAGAGTGACCAAATTTGGGCTTCTCTGGAAAACAGAAAAGTGAGTTGCAAATTGGACAAAGAGAACCCTAAAATAAATTGATCTTTTGTAAAAAAAACGGGACAGATATTGGGTCTAGGGTGACCAAACTTGGAATGTGGATGAAGGTAAGCTTAAATATTTTACTTGCGCCCACTGCGTGTTGTGGCAAATCGTTATCATGTTATTCAATATCTCTTAGTATTTATCTCTCTTTATAAAGAGCTAGCTTTTTGAGTATGTGAACGAGTATGGTGCAGTCGGTTGTAGCCGCCTGCAAAATCTACTTTTATTTTTATTTTTGTTTTCTTCTTATGTTGTCTTTTGTGTTTTTCCTTTTACTGTCGTTTGGTGAGGAAACGAAATTTGACGAAACAGACGCTCCTAATGGTTGGGTATCTTATGTGTATATTACGAGTAGCTCTGTAAACATTTATAGTAGTATTTATCATACTTTAGATTTGGCCTTTGGTATGCAACCTCCTTTCCCACTGCGCACCTGATTTCGATTTTTATTTTTTCCTGTTCTATTGCTTTGGCTGGAGTGCGAGTGTGTGTGTGTTTGGGTGTGTTTGGGGGTGTGTGTGGCGTTACTTTGTGGCTTGTGCTGCAAAGAATTGACATTTTTGATGCTCCCCATTGAAAGCTGCTGCTGCCACATTCTCTCTCTCTCTCTTTCTCTCTCTCTCTTTCTCTATCCCTCTCTCTGCCTCTCTGTCTTATTCACTGTCTAACTATCTGTCTTCTTCTGTCAAGTTCTTGAGTTTTCTTTCGGCTGCTTTGCGTTTCCGCTTGGCGTTGACTAACAGCTTGAGCTTCCGTTGTGTAGGAGCTGGGGTGGGTTGGGGGGAGGCGGACATAGCCAAGTTTTACAAACTTTGGCCAGAATGTGGATGTGCTAGCTGCTGCTGCTGCTGCTGCTGCTGCTGTTGAGTAGGTGCTTTTGGTGTGTGGCTTTGAATCGGGCGACGACAACGTCAACTGATTCAATTTGCTGGCAATGCAGCTTTGATTTCTCTTCTCTTGAATACCAATTATGGAGCAGAGGGCTAGGGGCTGGCCTGGTACAAGGTGGCGGAGGTGTGGGCGTGTTGGCGTGTGGGCGTGTGACAGTGTCGGAAATGTGTGCTAACTGTAAAAGTCGCTTCAATTACAGTTGCTGCTGGTGTTTAGCCCAAGATCTTCTTGAAATAGCTAACGGTTTCCGGCTTAGTTAGCGAACGTCGTCGATTTGGCTTGAATGGCGCCTCGGTTTCCTCCTGCAGGAAGTTGCGCCGTGTTGTGGCGCTCGTTAGCTCCAACTCATCCACATCCACGTTCTCGGGCTCCGGCTCCGGCTCCGGCTGCGACTCCGACCCGGCGGCAGCAACACTTTCGCTTGCCAGCTGCTGCTTTGCGGTGACCTTCACAGCTGTTGTTGCCGTTGCTGCGGTAGTTGCTGCTGCGCCTGGTGTTGCTGTTCCTGCGGTTGCATTTGAACTGTTTTCATTAGCTGTTGGCTGTTTTGCTGCGGTTGTTGCTGGCTCCGTTGCCTTTGTTGCTGTAGCCTCTGTTGTTTTCGTCGTTGCCTTGGCTGTTGTTGTTGCTGCGGTTGCTGTTGGCGTAACAATCGTAACTGGCGATGCTGTAACAGTAGCTGTTGCTGTTGCTGTTGGTGTTGGTGCTGCTGCTGCCGTTGCCGTAACAACATTCTGACGACTCTTTTGCTCGACGGTTGTTGTTGTTGCTGCTGCCATGGTTGTTGTCGATGTTGTTGTTGTTGCTGTTGCTGTTGCTGTGGCTAGCGGGCCATTGTTAACATGTTCCCAGTGCTCGCCGTGCTCGCCATGCTTGGCCGGCGGCACATAGTGCGACTTGACCAGCAGCATGGGCGGTATGAAGTGCGAATTGTCGGCCGTTTCCTTGACATGCGGATGGGACAGCTCGTCGCGCGCCTGCTGCACCGGATGAATGGGATGTGCGATGCTCACCGTTGTCGACGTGCCCAATGGTATTGCTGTTGCGGCGGCCATTGGTGTTGCGCTCGCTGTTGGCATGTTGCTGCTGCTGCCGTCGGTGTTGCTGCCGTATAAATTGGGAGTGTTACCGGTGGCGACAACAACTGTTGTATCTGCATCCGCTTCCATTTCCGTTGCTGTTGGTGTTGCTGTTGCTGCTGCGCCAGTTGTTGTTATCATTATGTTGTCGTGGGTTGTTGTTGTTGTTGCTGCTGCCTTTGCCGTGGTAGTTGTAGTTGCTGCTGTTGTTGTTGTGGTAGTAGGCTCTGCCGTAGTTGTTGTTGCCAGTGTTGTTGTTGCAACTGTTGATGTTGCTGCCATTGTTGTTGCTGCTGCTGTGGTTGTTGTAGTTGTAGTTGCGGCTGTGGTGGTAGTTGTTGCTGCTGCTGCTGTTGTAGGAGCAACAGTTGTTGTTGTAGTTGTTGTTGTTGGAGCTGCAGTTGTTGTTGTTGTTGTGGTTGTTGCTGCTGCCGTTGCAGGCGCCATTGTTGTTGTTGTTGTCGGCAATTGCTTGACAGTCGTTGCTCGCTCGCTAGCAGCAGCTGTTGCAGTTGCAGCAGCAGCAGCAGCAGCTGTTGTCGCCTCAATAATGGTCGGCATTGTCCTCAGGTCCTGCGGCAATACCTTCTTCTTGTGCGGCAACGGCTCGAATATCTCGTTGGACACATCGCTGTCGCTGATGTCGTCCGGCAGCTGCTCCTCGCTCAGCGCCGGCTGGTCGCCCATCATCATGTCCAGGTGGGCGTGCGGCTTGGGCGTGGCCTTGCGTAGCTGCGTCTGGTACTGGGCCTGCAACTTCTTGGCGTACTCCTCGTTGAGGTTCACCTTCTTCGCAGCCGCCGCCTTCTTAATGGGCATCGGCACCTGGTCGGGTATGGTGTAGTGCACCACGGACGCCGGCTCATCGCCCATCATGAGCCTGTCCAGGCTGAAGCGCTCGGCTGGCACCGCTGTGTCCGCCTCGATCTTCACGCCCGTAGCCCCATAGCGGGGCAGCAGCTCGATATCGTTGTTCTCGTTGTTGTCGGTCCGGATGCTCTTGATGATCTGCAGCGACTTGAAGTGAGAGTTCGTGATGTCGGTGATCCGCTGTGCCTCTAGGCGCTCCTTGGGACAGATCAGCTCGCGTATGGCCAGCTCACGATCCTGCAAAGAGTGTTAAGAGACCGAGACCGAAGGAGGAGATTGAGGGAAAGAAAACTTATATTTGTTATTGGGTTAGGCCCTCCTCCACTTACCTCCTTGCCCTTGCAGGTGTGTCGCAGCAGACCCTCCTCCTGGCAGTTCCTAATGAGCTCAATGCTGGCCGTATCCGCCATGTACTGCATAGTCAAATTGGGCATCTCCTTCAGGATGCAGGCATCCGCCCAGCTGGGCACTGTGCAGCACAAGAGTGGAACGCTTTAGCCCCATCTGCCCCAGGCACACACACACACACAAACACACAAACACACGCCCACACACTTACCAGGCATTTCGCAGAGGAACGAGGCTGTCTCGGGTCCACCGCAGCGCAGCGCGTGCCATCGGTAGTCGCGTATGGGATCGATAACGGCACAGAGAGGGGCGTCCATGAGCGGCAGCGATTCAGCCCAGTAGCCAGTGTCCACAACCAGAGGACGCGAGTTGCTATATATAGTTGTATACATATGTGTGACCAGGCGTTAAATATAACTGAGGCTAAGCTGAGGCTTGCTTATAATTAATCATTATAACAGAGCTCATGTCAACTGAGAGCTGTGCAAATGTTATTCTTTAACTTGGTATTGATTGAATTAGGCAGTAAAAAGTAAATATTTGATACTCGATGTGACTAAAATTATATTCTTGTCAAATATTTAACATTTGGATAAACGGACTGTTAAGTATTGTTTGTCCACATGTAAAAGTGCTTGTTATTATTTAAAATTCAAGTCTAAATGCCAGTAAATGGCCTAGCAGAAGTGTAAGAAAATAACATTCAGTTAAACTGCACGTTAAAGTAGCTGTTAAATTAAACAATTAGCTATAGAAGACAGGAAATGGCAAAACTATAACCAGACTTTCATTATAAGTAAAATTTTATGATGAAATGTCATCAAACATCTCTAAGATAACATTGTTAGTATTAACAGTTTACAAATAATATAATGTTAAGCAACTAACTATGGTAGTTAATAGCGTGAATAAATGATGAATAGACTGATTATATCCTGCCTGCAAGACCTCATCCAATATACAGATAAAATGTGTTTCATCCTTTCATCAAACAACTCTTAGATGCTATAGTTAGCATTAACAGTGTTCTAATAACATAATGTTAAGTAATTAACTATGGAGGCTAACAGCATGAATAAATGATGATTAGCCTGATTATATCCTGCCTGCAAGACCTCATCCATTATACAGATAAAATGTGATTTTTCTTGCATCTAACAACTCCTAGCATTAACAGTGTGCTAATAACATACTGTAATGAAGTTAACAGCATAAATGAATGATGATTAGCTTGATTAGAGGCTGCCTGCCATTGCTAATCCAATGAGAACTCAGAACTTTTAGCTACAAACTTTTCGAATCGCTTCCTGCCTAACTCGGCGTTAACGATTTTAAATTGAAAGTTCTAAGTATTAAAGAGCTCTCGCATCATGGCTCGCATGCCAAAAATAAACATATCAACACGAACAACACAATTACAATACTATGTAGTTGTTGTTATTGCTATTGTTGTTGTTGTACTTACGACCACATGAAACGATCCGAGTTTTGCGGCCGCATGAGTCCAATCCAAACGATGTCGTTCACATCCAATTCCCTCAGCAGGTCGCGAGTTGCATCAAATTGAAAACTGTTGTCGACTGCCAGCAAAACAAAAAACAACAAAAAACAAAAATAAAAAAGGAAAACAACAAGCAGCAACACATGCGACAAAAACCAACAAAAGTAAAAACAATAAGAATGGGCCAGCGAGCACAGAAGGCAATGCGGGGCATAGGGAAGAGAAAGAGAAAGAGAAACAAATGGTTTTTATTTGTTCAATGCGAATATTTCTATTTAATTTGTCCAGCGCATTGTTTTTGTTGTGCTCCCCGTGTTGGGCATGCGGCACATTTGCCAGCAGCAGCGACCACAGAAACCACTCCGAAGCCCGAACCGAAAAACCCGTCCGGTCCTCAATCCGCCCAGCCCCAACCCCATCTCAGCTCACGCCCCACAGCCAGACAGAGCAGCGGCTGGTCTAATCCGATGCATGTTCTCAGCTTGTGTTCATACCAAAAATATCTACGAAAACAAAAAAATAAAACCCAAAATGTAACTCTGTACGAGGGCTTCTGTGTGCGGAGAAATATATACCTTGCAGAGCAGAGGGTTTCCTAGCTGGGTGCGAAATTTGTTAAATCTGCTAGTCACGCATTTATTAAAGCTGATATCTGTGACTAACTACATTACTAAACAAACTACAAACTAGTTTAGTCCTAGATACAGGGTAGCTTCTCTATATCTGAGTAAATGCGTTACTTAACAGACGAGGACTAGATAGGGAGTATTTTCTAATCACTGAGCAGCATATCTGACTAGTAAAGTTGGAGTTAGAGTAAGTATGAATGCAGGGTATCTATCAGTCGATTAGAGTCTTAAATTGTGAGCGTAATAAGACCTGCATATAGAGCATATGCACGTCGTTCAGTTGTTAGCTCTAGATGAATTTAAAAAATACAGGGTATTTCTAGTCGCTACTGCATCATAAGCAACCCTAGATCTGTATATACAGTGGGTATTTATGTGTCTTGTCAATTAATTTTTTATTATTTATTATTATTATTATTTCTTATATTTCTGTATAAATTAGGTAAGATCAAGGTGTCTGCAGGGTATCTTTTAGTCACTGTTAGTACTCTAGTCTAATCTAGTATTTATTATAAGATCATCAGATAGTTTGTAACAGCTTCAAGGATATATTTAGGTCATTTATTTCATTATTTCTGAACTTCAACACGAGAAACAATATATCTGAATAACGTAGACATTCCATCAATCGATCGACAATTCAATCTGCCCCCAGGGTATCTGTCAGTCGATCCCTCCCGTTTCTTACTTTAACTTTAATTTGCTTTCCTCTCGGCTCATTCTGTCATTTAGCTGTGTATTTGTACGTCGTAGTAGTACTTCTTCTTCTTCCTCCTCCACTTCTTCTTCTACTGCTTCCACTTGTTCCTCCTTGTGCTACATTTTTTATTATCCCTGTTTCTGTTTCACACATTTACATGCATCCCTGATTCTCAAATTGTTTATGCACACTGACACCCGCCCATGACACGCCCGCCTCCGGCAACGCCCCCTCCAGCTAGCTGACCCGGGGACAATTGTGCGCTCGAATGAACTTTTGGTGTTGTACACAAGTTGAAGCAAACTATGAGTGAAGCATATGAATCTATTTATAAGGATAAAGGACAATGCAATCCAATCAACCAGTTTAGTATTCGAGTCAGATTTGTGAGCAACTCGTTGGGGGACTGCTCCCAATACGCCTTTGCCTTGAATAGCTTTGCACGCATTGAATGGGATGCTTCTTCATGGCCAAAGGGGGCCGACGCTTGTCCGCTCGACCAGGACTTTCAATAATTTATCTTCGGCAACATTGTGGATACGCCAAGAAATGCTTGACAACAATGTTTGCCTGGCCAACTAGGTTGGACGATTTTAAGATCAATGTATCTAATCGATGGTGCTTAGTTTGATCCATAAGTTAAATCAATCGAATGTGTTGAATCATTGAATCGGCCTTGAAAAGTCTTGAGGCTCCTCATCTAATAAGAAAAAGCTTTTGAGAATGCTTAGTATTTGGTAATAGTATTAATAAACAATATATTGGATTTTCCAATATCAACCAAAAGGGGTTTCAGAATTAATATCTACACTATAATATCTAGCTTAAAGAAAAGTAATCCTTTGAATCCTTTTATAACTTTCGTGACTTTGTAAAGCTAGCTGCTTTTGCCTATCTTAAACTCAAACTCTCTTTGTGTCCTTTTTGTTCTCTCTTTTTTGGCTTCGTTTTTCCAGATGTAGGAAGTTTTTCATAATCGGAAGTTTTCTTGGCTCATTGGCTACCTGCCTTTGGCTCAATTACCATTTCACTTTCGCTGTCTGGCTTTGTTGCTCTTTCTGCTTCGGTCTACTTCTCCTATGTCTCTTCCACAGTATCGGAAGTTGGCCTTAATCTGAGATTGGATATGTATAATTGGAAGCTTTCTTGACTTTTTACAGCTACCTGGACCATTTCTATCTCTTCCGCTCTATCCCTGTCTCTTTTGTTCTCACTTTTTCCTTCTTATTTTTCGTAAGTTTTCCGTAATTAGAGATGAGCACCTACCTTAGCTAACGTACTGGATTACCCAATAAAATTGTTTCGTATAGTTGCTCTTTCCTCTCTCTCTCTCTCTCTGTTGTACTCTCATTTTTCCGGTACACATAGGCGATATAGATATCAACGGCAATTTGCCTGCTTATCGGGTTTGCAGCTTTGATCGGATTTAGCAGATTGTGCAGAATATTTTCGATTGCAGTCACACAATCTGCATTGTCTTTGAGTGGCATGAACAATTTATCAACAATCTACTTAGCTATTTACGAGGACAGTATGCACATGAGCCGGTTAAGCGACCTATTGTTGATTTAGTTGCAGTGGAGCCTGCTCCTCCGCCTCTGCTGTACGTCCGGCCCGCATTGCAGTGTCCGGTATTTGTGAAAGGAATTTATTATGCTTGTGCCGTATGTGGTGCAGCCACATGATAAAGCCTGTCGTATGAGATCCTTTGGCTGGCCGTTAGACACAGGCAGAGGCAGAGGTAGAGGCAAGGGCACTGACTGCCCCCAATAAAGGGCTTCACTCTTGACTCGCAGGACCTTCAACTGCGTCATTTTGCAGTTGCAGCCAAGCGCCTGGCTGTCAGATGAAGCCCGTTGCAGGCAGCGCTGTGACAACAGCTGCCGGACATTTACAATAGACCCCTCCTCCCGCCCCCCTCCTGGCTCGGTCTTTGCCCCTTTGTTACCTGCTGCCCTCTTCCGCTCCCCCTCTCAAATTCTGTGTTGTGATTGGGCTTATTTGCATTTCACATTTTGTTGGCATTTACCATTGCTTTATATGCACTCTTTGTTATCGTTGGCTCCACAGGCAGAGCACCTGCTGCCACACAATGTCCACATGTATGGCAAATATCTTTCCGTTTCCTGCTCATTTTCATTCCTTTCTCTCTTTTTCTGTTTTTGTTTTTGTGCAGCTGGCTTAGCTAAAGCCTCACGCTGCACCTTTGACTTGGCTTTGCGGCTAGCTGTCCGCTAGCCACTAGCCAGCTCTCTGTCCTTCACTTACCTGTCACCAGATTGGCGTGGTGGAACTGGCAAACGGCGTCAGCCTCGAACCAGGAGATGCGATCACGGAAGAAGCGATAGAACACATTCAGACCCTCCTGCGGCATGGTCCAAGTGTTGCTCACGTTCACCTGTGAATGAGCAAGAGTGGAGGAGCTGATGAATACGAAAGCGAATGCGAATACGAATACGAATTCGGGAAGCAGGTGAAAGAGATGGGCCTTGTCGCCTTTGCGTTGTCAGTGGCGCAGCTCTGTGACGGGCCACGCGGCGTATGCTTAATGCATTAAGTATACGCCACGTAAAACGCTTACATTTTAAATGTTGTTCCACACACACACGCAGGCACACAAAATGAGGCAAGAACACATATTATTCATGCAAATGTGTGCACGCGTGTGTGTGTGTGCGTGTGTGTGTGGTTGTTGTGCGTGCCTATGTGTAAAAGCGGCAGCAAAACAAAATACAAGATGAATAAAAAGAAAATGTTGCTTTGAAGACCGCCATATGCGGGGGCATATATGTAAATATATTTATGCATATAAAAACACATATCTATATATAAATATATAATACATATATATGTACTTCATTAGCCTAAACAGCAGCTGGGAGCAGGTGAATAACGAGTAGAACAGACGAACAGGCATATACACACAGCCCCGGCTGAAGGCAGCAAATTCTTTTCTTTTCTTTCCTTTTCTTTCATTTTAATAACCAACAAGGACATGAAGTGATTGGGGGCGAGGAGGGGGAGAGGGGGGAGGGTTGGTTAGCCAGTCAGTCAGCGAGCCGTGAAACCGTTGCGACGCTTAGGCCCTGTAATGCGAATGAGTCTGACTGCGGCAACACATTAACTAATTACGAATGCAAGGAGGCGCGGAGCGTGGGCCAGAGCGAATATAAATATGCATATAAACAGAAGCCAGACGTGAATAAAGCACGCATCAAATCTTTTTATGCGCCCCGCACTCCCGGCAAAAAATTTTGAACATTACTTAAAAGTACTTAAGCTGCCCGCAAATGCATTAAGCAGAATAATAGGGAAACAACTTCCTTTTACGAAAGCTGAACATAAATACATATATTAGCAATGTAACGCAGCGGACTGCAAATTGAGCTGCAAATATTTACCAGGCAGTTTTCATCTGCACTAATAAATGCAAAGATTCATTATGGCAGTAAAGTCAGCTAATTAACAGTAGGATAAGATGACAGAAGCACTTTAGCAAGGCAGGAAACTTCTAACTAGCTGTCACAGTTGTCAGATATCATTCAGTTAAGTTAACTGTAAGTTAAATTGTAACTAACATAGATGTTGAAGGTTACATATCATTATCTATCATCTATCATCTATCATCTATCATCTATCATCTATCATCTATCATCTATCATCTATCATCTATTATCTATCATCTATCATCTATCATCTATAATCTCTCATCTATCATCTATCATCTCTCATCTCTCATCTCTCATCTCTCATCTATCATCTATCATCTATCATCGATCATCTATCATCTATCATCTATCATCTATCATCTATCATCTATCATCTATCATCTATCATCTATCATCTATCATCTATCATCTATCATCTATCATCTATCATCTATCATCTGTCATCTATCATCTATCATCTATCATCTATCATCTATCATCTATCATCTATCATCCATCATCCATCATCTATCATCGATCATCTATCATCTATCTTCTATAATCTATTATTTATCATCTTTCATCTATCATCTATCATCTATCATCTATTATCTATTATAAATTATCTATCCTATCATATTTCATCTATCATCTTATTATCTATCATCTCATTATCTATCATCTATATTTATTTGTAATCATGTGTCTATTATCTTTAAACATCTATAGTTTAACTTTAATCATCTATATTTTATCTTCAATCTTCAATCATTATTATCTGTCATCTTTCATCTATGACATATCATATGCCATATTGCCACATGTATCAGTTTGACAGCATGTTTAACTGTTGGCTAGGCCTGACAGGCAAATGACATGTTGCTTTTAACAGCAGCATCCACTTTGTGCGCGCTGACAAATTATAAATTCTTAACTTAATTTTCGTGCTGGGGTTTTTTTTTGCCACGCATTCCACAGCGCATTTTTTGTGTTTGTTTATTAAATTTGTGTTATTGCTTTATTGTGTTTTTTCACAAGTATTTCATATTCATACTTATTCATTTTTGTCGTTTTCAAATTGCAATTAAAAGATGAAAGTACGCTGGCGCATGCTCTCCGCGTCTGTCAAACAATTTCAATTAAAAGTTAATTAAGTTAATGAAATGCTTTTCGGCTCGCTTTGCACATTGTTGTGCTACAACGAGGCAAAGTGTGGCAAAGTGTGGAGCGAAAGCAAAAAAATAATAGTTGCCCACACGGCGTATGCGCAATGCACTCACAGCCACCCAACACAGACCCTCTGCCACTTCTGCTCCCCATCGCTCTGCCTCTCCCTCTCCCTCCTCCTCTACCCATCTCGATACCAATTTGTATACGAAATAACTACATTTGTATTCATTTGATGTCGGAACTGCTTTTAATTTCCTTGTACAACGTGAATTTCATAAGCTTTGCCAGATGGAAAGAGAGTGGAGTGGAAAGAGGGGGAGAGTGAGGGAGAGGGAGAGAAGTATATTTTTTCTACGCTAATTGTTCAGCTGGCGTACAATTTTCATAATGACGACTATCGATTACGTGTGCTGTGCAGAAGGAAAAAATATTCTTTCTGATCAAATTCCGCATCAAACTGTGAACGAATTTTTTATTCTTAATTGAATTCATATCGAAATATGCGAAATATTTAATGAACGCATGTCAAAGTGGGGGAAGCTGCAAAAAACGACGGTACGCCATGGATATGCCAAAGTGAATTATATTTATATATCTGTATATATCTGTTATATGCATAAAGTAAAACGTATTTAAATATATACGGCTGTCTTGTTTCTGCCGCTTTGCAATTCCCTTTTCAGTTTGTGCTCTGAATCAAATTATAAACCAAAGCTGAACCAAAAGTCGAGGCTTTATAAAAAACAATATATTGTATAAATAATAAATAATTCGGCTTAAGCTTGGACATGATGCTGTCGGCCACCTGCCGTCGCCGTCAACTGAACTGCGGGCATCGAGGCAGACGGACATATGGGAACATACGGAGTTGCACCTGTGCCCTAGGCTCAAATTACACGCCGAGGGAAAATACGGCAATAGACACAAGTTATTATAAAAGAATGTTAAATAGAAGACGTAGCTCTTCATGCATCGAAGCTCATCATTAGATGTTGCCACTCAGACATCAGTTCAACAGGAGCTGCTGCAACTTAGACACTGGAGCTCATCGTCGAGCAGCTTAGAGCGCTGTATGTAGCTCATATGCTTACCATATTTCCTCGCTTTTGTTGAAGTTGCACGAATACACGAGCCTGCAAGACGAATGAAAACACGGGCATAAGTTAGCTAGATGAATACCAGAGAGCGCGAAGCGGGAATGCTCAGTGGGGAAGTACTTAATTGGGAAGCAATTAAAATGAATGTATTCAAAAGAGGAGCACACTTGGTGTATTTAACTTTTAGGGCTTTCAGATATTAAGTAGGAACTGTAACAACCAGGTAATGGGATAAATTGATTAAGAAATATAATGATAAATGTGTTTTACATAGAGTATAACAATAAGAATAGTCAAGCAATATTTTTTGAACTTTTACAGTTTTCGGATAGACTATCAAACAGACAAACATGAATAGCTGAAGTCATCGCGTTACACTAATCTACAATATATTTATATGATTACGGATTAAGTAAGGCTGTTCTCTGCCTGTAGCACGCACTTGAATCCCTAAATTTAATATTCAATGGATTCATTCATGCAAAACCGGTTTCAAATAAGAACCTTTAACACATACAGCAATTGAATTTTGCAATTTGAATAGACAACCAGCGTGAGTCAAACTTCTTCATTAATTAACTACGATGATATTATAGTAATTAAGACCCATTGCTTTAAATAAAATTGAAAAAAAAAATTAGTTAGACTCCCTCAGCGAACTACCACGCACAATAAGTTAAGTTTCACCTTTAGCTCAGGCTGAACTCTTATTGAAAGGATTGTGATTCAGCTGCAATTGCTTTCCTTATTTTATAGAACTTATAAATGTATTAGTCTTAAATATCTTATTGATCTTATATTTTTTCCATATCATATATTCCACCATATCTCTTATATCTCTTAAATATCGTATGTATCTTAAATATCTTATATATCTTATATATCGTATACATCTTATATATCTTATATATCTTATATATCTTATATATCTTATATATCTTATATATCTTATATATCTTATATATCTTATACATCTTATATATCTTATATATCTTATATATCTTATATATCTTATATATCTTATACATCTTATATATCTTATATATCCTATATATCTTATATATCTTATATATTTTATATATCTTATGTATCTTATACATCTTATATGTCTGATATCCCCAATATCTTTACATAGGCTTATGCTAATTGGACACCTACATAATGCCCCCGATTGTATGCTATAATATTATGTTCCCTCTGGCATAATAACAAAAATATTACTATCTAACGCTACATTTGCCTTTGGCGTATGTCCGCCCCCTCACTATCTCCTTATCGCCACCCCCCCCTCCCCTTTCCCTTTGTAACATTTACATGAGCTGCTCTATTGTCTATACACTACGCTGCATTGTTGTTAGCATCGTGTGTGGCCCTTTGTCGGCGGCTGCTCTTCCACTTGGCTCGGCACGGCTTTTACCATTTTCTCGCTTCGTTTCACACTGTTGACAGACGCAAATTAAATGTAACATTTTTATAATCTAAATAACTACGTGTCTATGTGTGTGTGTGTGCCTGTGTGTGTATGCATACCATTATGTGCTCATAATTATTCAATTACTTATTTACACACAAAAGTTGTGTATGAATTATTTGCTAGCTTTGCAAAATATTAACTGAAATAATTATAAAGCATACGCCGCGTGTGCCCGGGCAAATTGCAATGCGCATACGAAATGCGAAACAAAATAATAAGTAAACAGTATATCAAATATGTATACACACAGACATGTGTATGTAAATCTGCATTTCTCATGTGTAAAAACAGAATTTAATTTTTGTGTTTTTTTTCCTTTTTTTTTCTGTTTTTTGTGCATAGCGAAAGGATACAGAAGGCAAATCATAGAATGGGAAATTGAAAGAGAAGCCTGCTCGCTGTGCTGGGGCTGTGCAGCGGCACAGTTTGCTGACACTTTTGTGCCTTTTATTTTTATTTTTATACATTTTATTGTTTTCCTTTCTATATATATTTTTTGGTTTTTTTTTCTTTTGAGGGGGGCACTTAGCAACTTGGAGTGCAAACAGTTCAGGTTCTTCAGTTGTTTGACTGTTTGCCTCGTTATTCTTTGTTTGTAGTTATGATGAAGACGCCCAAGGACCGGGACCGGCCTTTCCACTGACGAGCCTGTTACAATTTCAACAAAAGAATAAGTGAAAACATAGAAACAATAAAATGCTCTCGTATACCCTAGACTATTATGCAAATTGATGGCGTGCAGCGGGTATAATAGATTTGCAGCTTGTACCAATCTATCAAATTGGCGTAAGGAATTGAATCTGAATGGGGAGTAAATGTCTTCAGAGAGCACATGTCTATTTAGTCTTTTGTTTTCTCTCTCTCTCTCGTTCTCTCTTGCATTAGCTAGCATTCCTTTTAAACTCGAGCCACTCGAAGACTATAAGCGCTACAGTTACCAAATTTGGCTGGCTTTATGTAATAGTGTAAGTTAATGCTAAAGCATAATTTTTTGTTCGATTAGCCCACTTAATTTTGGATAAGATAATTTGGTATAACCCTTCATAAGAAGCCATATTTGAGCTTTCTTTCCCTTCGACTCATTCTCTATCTATGCTCTCTTTTATATTCCATCTATCTATCTCCTCTCTCTAGATCTTCTTCTATCTCCTTCTCTATTCTCTCTCTCTCTCTCTCTCTCTCTCGCTAGCTTCTCTCTCTCTCTCTCTCTCTCTCTCTCTCTCTGTCTCTGTATTTATATATCCCTCGCTATTGCTCTTCTGTTCTCTCTGTCACTCTTCTTTCTTATTTTATCTCTCTCTTTCCTCCCTCTCTCTTACTCTCTCTTAGCGCTTCCTTTTCTCTCGCTCTGTTTATCGTCCCCCCTCACATCTCTCTCTCCTCTATGTCTCTCATAGCTCACTCTTAACTCTCTCTCGTTCCTTATGTATACCTCTCTTCTCTCTCTCTGTCTCTCTACTTTCTCTCTAGCTCTCCCTCTTTTTTTCTCTCCCTTTCCCTCCCATTCTCGCCCCTTTGCTTTGCCTTCCTTCATCTCCACCTCTACCTTCTATATCAGTGCCGTTCTCTCTATTTTCTGCATTCCACTGCTACTCCCTTCTCCATTCCCACCCAGAAATCTCTAAGCAAAGCTCAACTTTTGCTTTCTCCAGGGTATCCAAATGTGAATTTTAATTAGAGCTCGCTTTCTTGATTTCTGCTGTATAATTTCGGCATTTGCATTTCGCCCACTTTGTCCCATGCCCTAACGCTATTTGCCCTGCACTTAAGGACAAGTTGTGCGTCCGCTTTGTGTTTGTGCAGCCTTTCAAGAGTCGGTACAAGCCAAAAAAAAAGAAGAAGAAGGAAAACGAAAAGAAACGCAACGAAAGGAACGGAAGGGAACGAAATGCTAACTGCAGTCAAAGGATTCTTTCTTTGTGTCCTGCAGCTGCAGGGAATCCAGGCTAAGAGTCTGGCCAGCCAGCTCGAATCTGGGCAGAAGCTAAGCGCTATAATGCCCCATTCAAACTCAATATATATATATGTAAAATATATACCTAAAATAAAAGAAGAAAGGGAAGGCAAGACGTCGCTTTCTACTCATTAAATCCGGCATTCAGAGTATGTTTTCGTTTAAGATTATCTTACTGGCGGAAGCAGGCGTGGCGGCTGCTAAAGGGAGTACATATAGTATTGATCGGGATCAATAGATGAGGCCCGATAACAGCGTTTGTCAGTGCATACCTCCTTCATGTCATGTATGTTTATTGTATATATTTACAAATGTATACTTATTTGTTCATGTTTTTGTATTTTACTTATGTTCATAAGCCAAAGCACAACTTTACTTTAACAGGTAGAAGTACTCGGGAATGCACGACTAAGTGATACCGTCACCTCTGCTCATAACTATTTCATTTCAATCATTCTACGCTTCATATAAAACTTACATGGCCTTAAACATAGCGCCTAATAATTGGCACTGCACAAGTTATAGCTATTCGTTTATTTTTTTTTTTTTTTTTCATTTACAGAAGGAGGTTTTTGAAATCGGATTTATTAATAATCTAGATAACTAGGCTGGCTTGTTAATTACAGAAAAATTTTCAGTCAACTTCAAATCTGCAGATTTTGGGCTATTCAAATTACTCCTAAAAAAACAACGGCTCAATTCGTAGTCCTCTTCAATAACATCAATAACATATACCCGATTTCTGTTACAAGCATTTGCACAAACTATTATACTCTTTATCGCCATTTACAGGGTATAGAATCTCTGTATTTTTCAATTTAGGCATTTAAGTTAAGTTGGGATATTTCCTAGTCGAGCAATCCCGACTCGCACGCGCTACTCCACGTAAATGTCGCGCCCTACATCTAACAGAAATAGCAACAACAGCAATGGCAACGGCAACGGCAACGGCAGCGGCAGCAGCAGCAGCAGAAAAATAAATAAATGGACACTTTAATAGGCATTCAGTATTATGCTTGAGTGGCAAATAAATTGCCTGCAACACGATTGTCGATTAATAATGTCTGAATTAAGCCACAATAATTGTGTGGCATGCCCGATAAGCGTGCCCCGCATACACGAGTGGCAATCATATTGATTGTGTGTGTGTGTGTGGGGGTGTCTCTCTCTCTCTCTCTCTTTCTGTGCGTGTGCCACATGGCTTGTGCTCGATCCAATGCCATTTGCCATATTCAAATTGAGCCCACTCTATGCATAGGCAGCCAGCCACGCCCACGCAGACAGACGCGGCCACCTGCACAGGTACATACACAGGTAAGTAGCGTGTAAAAATCAAAAGTGTGCAGCATCCTTGTCACTAGATGCCGCAGCTAGATAGGGAGCGACAGACAGACAGGGCAGGGCCAGGCGAGGGTTTCATTTTTCTTCTGTTTCCTCTCGGGTGGGGGATGATGGACGTTAAGGGTAGTTAGGGGTGGCGCACCTGTATTAGCAATCCTTTTGATATATTGTAATATTTTATGCATGCCAGCGCCGTTTGCTCATTTTAGCAGAATAGGCATATTTTGTAGCTCCTTGCGTGTGCGTAAAGGTGAACTTAACTATGTCAAATGTCATGTCATTCGCAGACTCCCCAACACAAATATCTGCCAAAAAACATATCTCCAAGCACGCGCACACACGCACACACCTGCCGTTAGATTGTCGTTGACTGGAGCCAGCCCGGTTTGATTGTTGAGTGCTTCTTACGGCCATTAAGGCAAATGCGGCCCAAATGCCGCCACGCGAGGCTCTGAATAAAATATATCTACTCGATTTCAGAAGTCACTTTGCATACAGCCCCAGCTCAGCTGCCATATGAAAGCGTATAACAGTTACTAACTACATGTATACATAACATATATGCATGCATATACATATACATATATCAGGCAAACCATTTACATATATCTTACATTCTAATTTCAAGTCGAGCTCAATTTCCTTGATGAACAAAATTAGTAAAGACCTCAGGCCTCAGAACTGACTGTGTTATGATTATTAAATGGATCTAGATGGGTGTATAGCACACATAGTTTGTAGTTGGAGAAACCAGAGCTTTATAAATTTATAAAGGAATATCTTGGAACTTTAAAAGTTTGTTAAGAAGTCTCTCTAGATACAACCACATCAATATGAAAGAATGTGTATAACAATTGCTCAACTGGCATATGCAAGTGTATAACAGTTGCTAACTCTACATACTGAAGTGTTTAGCAGTTTCTAACACTTATCAATACTCAACAACTAAACATACTCAACTGGCATAATAATGTGTATAACAGTTGCTAGCTCTACAGTCAAAACTGGCATAATAATGTGTTTAACAGTATCTAGCTCTAAATACTCATCTGGCATAATATTATATATAACAGTTGCTAACTCTATATACTCAAATGACATAATAAAGTTTATAGCACTTGCAAAATAGTATAACAGTTAGTAAGTCTATATCTACTCAACTGGCATATGCAGGTGTATAACAGTTGCTAACTCTACATACTGAAGTGTTTAGCAGTTTCTAACACTAATCAATACTCAACAACTAATCATACTCAACTGGCATAATAATGTGTATAACAGTTGCTAGCTCTTCAATAGTTGCTAACTCTAAATACTCATCTGGCATAATATTATGTATAACAGTTGCTAAATCTATATACTCAAGTGGTATAAAAATGTGTATAGCAGTTGTATAACAATATAACAGTAACGAACTCTACAGTCTAAAATGGCATATTAATGTTGTGTATAACAGTTGCAAGCTCTACATACTCAACTGGCATACTATTCTGTATAACAGTTGCTAAATCTATATACTCAACTGACATAAAAATGTGTATAGCAGTTGTATAACAATATAACAGTTGAGAACTCTACAGTCTAAAATGGCATAATAATGTTGTGTATAACAGTTGCAAGCTCTACATACTCAACTGGCATACTATTCTGTATAATAAAGTTTATAGCAGTTGCAAAATAGTATAACAGTTGGTAAGTCTATATCTACTCAAATGTCATATACAAGTGTATAACAGTTGTTCTATATACATGTATATCAAGGAATCCATTTATATTTTGTATTCTGATTTCAAGTTGAGCTCGATTTCCTTGATGGAAGCAAATACTAGAAGCCCAAAAACAACTTCCCTTCTTATGCTTTTTAAGTGGTATTGGACTCTTTTATAACACAAATTTTGCATGCAGTCTGTACCTCCTAAGGAATTGTCATCTAAATTCAATAAATGTATCATAAATTGCTCCAAAACATGTTTATTACAGAGTAGATGGATGCAAAGCTCCATTAATATTCCATTAAATTAATGGCAATCTGTCTTCCCTCTCTCCTCCTCTCCCCCTCTCCCACTCTCTGCCCCTCGGCCCCTCTACTCTTCTCTTTCTTCTCTAGTACGAACCAATTTAATTTCTATTTATTTAGAATATTTGCCCGAACATCTTCGCTGGGCTAAATCAACTAAAAAATCAAACAGAAGGCATTTGTTTCGTGTCGATGGACACAATATAGCGATTATCTTAACAAGAAGTTATCTGGAAAAGTTTCCTCCGGCAGTGGCCCGAGCATTTACATCCATTTGAGAGCGTCGAGCTTCGAGCTCATGAAGCTGAAGCAGCTTTTTGGCCTGGAACGCTCAATTTGTTTGGGTTTTTGTTTCTTTTTCTGTTTCTGTTTCTGTTTCTGCTTTATTTTTTGCTGCTGGTGGAGCAGCGTTGATAAACGCTAGAACGATTCCGGGGCGGACAGGACGACAGGCAGCTTGAGCAGGTGTGGGTGGTGCAGGTGGTTCGGGTGGTTCAGGTGGTTCAGGCGGTTTCTTTTTTGGCCATGGCTGTGGGGGCCACAGATGCCAAATGATAAATAGCGCTGACGCTTTCAAGAGAAATGTACCAAAAATAAATGAAATTGGCGCATAGGTGGGTTGCCCAATGCTTGGGGCGTGGCCAGACTTATAAATAAAGCGACTCGCACACACACACGCACAGCTGCATTGTCCTTGATGTGACCCGCCTTTCGTGCTGCAAGTGGAAGCAGCGTGTGGCACGAGAGTCGCAGCAAGTGCAGCGCGGCAACAATGTCGCCAGCGCCAAGTGACGTCACATCGATGTCGACACCGACTGTGGCGCCAACAGCAGCTGCCCCTCCCCGGGCCCCCCTCGAAGTCCTTTCGCTCGTGTTGCTGTCAAGTGTCGCGCTTGCTTGCATACGAGTACATGGCGCCAAAAATTTATTAAAATAGAAGACAACTTGAATGTCAGCCAGTTAGTCAGACAGTCACTCACTCACACGGGGTGTGAGGCTGAGGCAAGGGTTGCTCAACTGCGGAGCACATTGTGTGCAAGTGCATGTGCCATGTATCTGCATGTGTGCATGTGTGCGTGTGTGTGTGGAGGAATATTTAAGCACTTACGAGCAGAGTGCACAGAAAAACACTTTAAAACTTAGAGCAACTGAAAAATGTTGACAGTCACTAAGCTGAAACCGAAAGCACATCACACCCCACTACAGGGTATTATGATGCCAAGACACGGGTATGGCACAGAGTAAAGTTTAAATGCGAGAAGAATGCGAGAAGTTTATATACAGTTGAACTATAACTTGAGAAAAAGAGAGAGAGAAGGAGAGTTAACACGTGCCTGACGACAACATAATATAACAGTAGCCTAACGTATAACAGTTTTATAGCTTAATAGATTGGAAGTAAATCTTCACAAAATAGTATAACAGCATAACAGTATCACAGTATAACAGTATAAAAATATAACAGCATAACAGTATATCAGTATAACAGTCTAACAGTCTAACAGTGTAACAGTATAACAGTATAACAGTATAACAGTATGACAGTAAAACAGTATAACAGTTTAACAGTATAACAGTATAACAGTATAACAGTCTAACAGTATAACAGTATTACAGTATAACAGTATTACAGTATAACAGTATAATAGAATAACAGTATAACAGGTTAACAGTATAACAGTATAACAGTATAACAGTATAACAGTATAACAGTATAACAGTATAACAGTATAACAGTATAACAGTATAACAGTATAACAGTATAACAGTATAACAGTATAACAGTATAACAGTATAACAGTATAACAGTATAACAGTATAACAGTTTAACAGTATAACAGTATAACTGAATATCAATTTAACAGAACAACTGCTTATAAGTATTACACTAAAAACTGAATGGAAGTATGATTTACCAGTATAACAATATAATATTATATCACTAAAGCAATATTTGTATTGCTGAGTGATGGAGAAGCTCCCAGTAAGCTTAATGGAACTTTTCAGCCAATAGCCAGAATGGGCCATTATTGATATAGATCAATAAAGCTCCAGAAGATGAGATCCAAGGCAATTGGCTGATTGGGCGACAAGCTAACCAAGCCGACAGCCAATTGGCGCTCGCCATCACAGATCGTCAGATATTGAGTCTCTCAATTTGAGAAAGAGGGATAGATAGATGTGCGAGCAATTTGTTTCGTACTGCTGTTATCTTCTACTAATACGAATTTCGCTTGCAAAGCTTGCACTGTCTTCCGACACATTCTCTCTCTCTGTCCCTCCCTTTGCCAGTATAAGTGGCAGCAAAATGAAAAGAGAGAAAAAGTAGCCGACAGAAGAAGTAATAGGATTTGCAGCAGTGATAGAACAATGAGAAGTAGAACAAAAGTGGAAGTAAACACAAGTATAAGTAGTATAAGTAGCAATTTAATTAGGAGTAGCATTAATAAAAGTGGCATTAGTAGTAGAGCTCGTTGTTGTTGTCAGTAGACGTCGATCTTATACTCATTTAAGCGGAATGCATATCTTATTGCCTTGGTGCGAGCGAGACAGGCGGTGCGCGCAGTCGGCGCTCGCTCTCATTAAGTCCCGTTCAATTGTTAAGCCGCTCTCAAGCTCGCTTTCGCTCTCCGGCGCTGTCGTTGCGCTGCTGCACTTGACATGTATTTTAAGCCCAAGGATAACTACGTAATTTGCTTTACATAGTCTAATCCTTGCGCTACTTACGGTCGAGCCAATGTTGAATAATGCACTCAAAGACGCAAAATATTAACAGCCGCACTTGAGCGTGTGCACATGTATGTATGTATGTGTATGCATCCAGCATATGCACACGCACACACACTCAAGTCATTTCTCTCAGCATATGACAGGCACAGTATGCATGTGTTTGTTTGTGTGTTTGTGTGCGAAACAGATCCACAGCGAGGCGCTGCTTCTATTTTTGCAAGCAGCTTAAGTGATTTACTTTAATAGTTGCACACATTTATTCATAGATATATACAGACAGCTCGACTCGTTGCGGGGCGCTTGCGGTGCAGGGACATTGCCAAGTCGTTGCAGCTTCATCACAAGACGTTACGAATGGCAGCTGAAAAGAAATTAAATTGCTCTCACCCAACATTGCAGTGGGATAGAGACGCATAGCAATGCGCTGCCAGAAGAGACAGAGGCAGTGGCAGAGGCAGAGGCAGAGGCAGAGGCAGTGGCAGAGGCAGCGGTAACGGCAGAAGCCATTCGCTTGTTCAGTCGCTGCAGCTGTGCAGTCGCTGCTGACGACAATTTGAAAAGCAGCGCAGCGCAGCCGAGACTGTGTAGGTGTGTCTTGCTGTCTGTTTGTCCATCTAAATGTGTGTGTATGCGTGTGTATGTGCCGTTAAAGTTTCTAATTGAAATTGAAAGAGAGCGCTGAGGGTGCTGATGGCTGCTGTTAAATTTGTATTCAAAATTAAGACAGAGAGAGAGGGAGAGAGAGAGCGAGCGGGTAAGCCGAGAGAGGCGAAGCAAAGATGGTGGACGAGCAATTGAAACGGTTATTTTCCAAAGACACAAAAGCAAAAGCAAAAGCAACGGCAAAAGAATGTTAATGTCTTCCAGTTGCTATGCTCAGGCCATTTGTCAATATGGCTGCATGCATGCATGCCGAGAGTGTGACCAGATCATTGCTATGTCCGGCATTCTCCATGTGTGTGGCCAGACAATCAAAGGGCAGTCGCAGCCTCAGACACGTCTTATCGAGCTCGGGCCAACTGCAAAGTTTGCCCAGCCACAAAGGGGAGCAGCAGCAGCAGGTGCTTAATATTGAAGCATCCTCATATCGAATGTCATTGTGTGCGTGTGTGTGAGTGTGTGTGACGGGCCGCTATACACGGACTGGCCTTTTGGCACATTGACAAACTTTCAGTGTGCCACGCCCACAGCTACAGCCTGCGGGCCAAAATTCTAATTAAAAGCGCAAAACTTTCGCCCATTGATCGAAATCGAACTCGAACTCGAAATCGAAATCGAGCTCGAAATTTGGGCAAGGGGCCAGTTGCCAGCTGACGCGACTGCTGTGGGCGGTGAGGGGGGTGGGCGTGGCAGGCGTGTGTTCGCCACAACAATGGCGCTCGAATTTGTGCGGCCCGCAGCAGCAGCGAGCATGACCGACTAGCAGATATCCTGTAAGCAGCAGAAGCATTATTTCCCGAGCCTTTATAAATTCTCCCTAATTCACAGTGTTGCAAAAGAGTGATACACTGCTAAATACCCTACAATTTAGATATTTTCTGCCAGTTCTTCAATGTCTAACTGAAATATATATAGATGATATATGAGATAGGCTTAGGAATAATGAAGTCTCTGTAACTGACCTCACACACACTGAAAAAACTCTTGCAAATATTAAATGTGAGCATGCCCCAGCTGCTTGATAACTTGCAGGGTATTTAAGCGACAATGAAACGAAGCGTGCCAAAAGAAAAGTTGTTAAACTTGTGTCACATTTAATTAACATGAATCAGTGGATTTTTGCTGCCAGAGGGGCACGCCCCCACTTGCTCCCCGCCCTCCCTCGCTCCTGCTCTGTGTGTGTGTGTGCAGAGGAGCGAATCTTTGCATTTGTAATTTGTTGGCTCTGCGCTTTGGTAATAAACTTTAAAATTTCATGACCACGAATCATTAAACTTAAACGAACACTAAATTAACAATTAATGCACATGTGTGTGTGCGTGTGTGTGTGTGTGTGTGCGTTTGTGTGGGCGTGAGTTTTATGAGCTCCACAAACACAAATTACTTAACGCCATTTTTTATTGTTCAATTATTAAGCAGCTGGGTCGGTTAGCATAAAATGTTTAACACGCATTTCGGCCCAATTGCTCGGCCGAGTTGTTGGCCAACAGCCGCAGCTACTACTACTGCTGCTGCTGCTGCTGCTGCTGAATGCCTCGATTAATGGGCCCACATTAGTTATCAATGAAGCCCCAGCGAACGATAACGTTTCATCGCTTAACATTGCCTGCGCTGGCCCCACCACAGTCGGGCACCCTCGGGCTCTGCCCCGGCAGCCATCAGCATCATCTCATCATCATTATCAGCGTGGTCCATGGCCCCATCGTGGTCGAAGCCGAACCCCGCCTAGGCCTCATTATCATCAGAGCCGCATTTATTCTACGCTCGAACTTTGACCGTCTCAAATGTCCGCAAATTAATTTGCCTTTGCCTTTGCCTTTGCCTTCGTCTTTATTGCTGCCCCTTTCCAACAACAACAGATCTCAACCCCTCGCTCTCTCTCTCTATCTCTCTTCCCTATGCTCCCTCTGTCTTACGGTTAATTGGCCTAGGTGCAGACATATTCTGTACAGCTCTACAAACAATTCTTTCCTGACAGCTTTCTTGCCCATACACTCAAAGCTCTTTAGTTCTAATACCCTGCAAAAGGCATTAGTTATCAATTTTGGTCTGTATATATATATTATTATAATATTATATTATATTTCCAGCTCAATCTATCGATTATCGATATCAAAGTACCGATTGTCAGCCTCGAAATTGTTTGACTTATGTCCGTGGGATCCAAAGGAGCCTGGAGTTTCCTCGCCTCCCACATCTTTTTCCTCTTTTGGTTTCGAATTTCCATCGAAATCTATTTTTGTTTTAATTTTCGGATAGCTCTCAATAGAATTTTTAGAAATAAACTTTTTGCCATCAAAAAGTTTGGGAAGTTTGCAGAGAAACTTTTGACAAGGGAAACCGTAGCACTTTTCCACTGAATCTAATCCCTTATATATGCAAAGAGTTTATTTTCCTTTTATTTTTCTTGATGCATTTTAGTATCGCTTAATTTGATAGACTTTTTAATAAACTTTTCGATTGGAAAGTTCTCCAGCCCGAACTGTTGTGGCAAAAGTCTTTATTAGCTTCAAGTGAGGTGTCTTGAGAGAAAGTATCTTAAATAACGAAACCATATCATAAAACCTTAAAGTCTTTAACCTAATAATATCTACGATTAGCCATTAGGACTTAGATAATAACATCTGTGATTAACCATTCGGATTTAGCTATTAGTTATGTCGCATCATCGTGACAGAATTACAATATTGAGGCTTGTGTAAAACAAGGAGGCACATCAGTAGCAATATCTATTCCCATTTTTAAAGTCAGCTCAAGTCTTTAATCTCTTTAACATTTAGTTTTTTCCCATCGCTGTCCCATTATGCCTATCGAAGTAGCTTACTCTGCTTGAAAGAGGTTTCTAATCGCATTGTTCCTGTATAGCTATCTCTTTCTCACTCTATTTATTTATCTCTCTCTCTCTCTCTTTTATTTGTCTATCTTCCTTTTTAGTTATATCTTTCTCTTTCTATTCTACCTCTATCTCCATCTTTTGCTCTTTTCTTTCTGTTCTCTGCCTTCTTCTAAAATTATCTCTATCTCTGTCCGTCTGTTTTCCTTTATAGTTCACTTTTCTGTCTTTATCTCCATCTCTTGATCTCTTTCTATCTCTCTCTCTCTCTCGTTCTTTGCCTTCCTCTATACATATCTCGCGTTTTTGCTCTCTCTTTTCTCTGCCTTTATCGATTTTTCTTGCTCACTCTCAGTTCTAAATATTCTCACCTGATCACTCCTTCTCTCTCTGCATCCCTCTCTCTAATACGATGTTTGATTATTGTGGTTATCTATCACTCTTCCATTCTCTTCTCTTTCCCTCTCTCTCAATTTTCCACTCTCTCTCTAATTCTTACCTCTCCCTCTCTCTCTCTCTCTCTCTCTCTGTCATTTCTTTCTTTCACCCGTTCTCAGCGCTTCTATCTGCTTTGATTAGTGTATGTCTGTCTCTCTTTCTCACTAATTCTCATCTCTCTCACAAAATATCTAATCTATTTGCCACGCTCTGGCTTTTTCTTCTTCTAATCTCTTTGCCTTCCTTTCTTCTCTCTCAGAGAGTAGAAAGGATTATCTTTCGTCTCTCTAGTATATAAAGCAGTTTATCTTTCTTTGGCTTTCACGTCCTTCAGTGACTCGCTCTCTCTCTCTCGTTTTTCTCTTCAGCTGCCTATCTCTCCAAGACCATTTCTCATTATCTCTCTCTCTTTCTCTATTTCTCTTAGTGCCGCTTTGTTCCCCATTGTTTTCCATCGGTTCATTCGTTATCTTTAGCAGTTTTGGCAACATTTCTCAGATGATTTATATCGAACTGTCCGCAATCAGGTTGATTGTCGAACGAGCATTGTCCAGTCACTAACAGCCAATTGAAAGCCTTTCACCTATTGTTCTTCCAGCTGGCATTGATTAATAGCTTAGCCCGTCAGTTAAAGTTCAATCGGAGCACAGCTTGGGCTATCCGCCGATCAATCAGAGCTGCACGTAAGAGTCTTAATACAACTCCAACTCCAGCTCCAGCTCCAGCTCCAGCTGTAGCTCTGGCTGCAGCTAAAGTTGTAGCTAAAGTTCTGGGCAAAGTTGTTGGCGCTGCCTTTTATAATTCGCTGCCAAATTGAAGCGCCGCGCTTTGTTTGTGCATAACGAGGCGTGCAGCGCATTTAAACAAAGGACCTCCTCGCTCAAAGGCGCCGCCGAGGGACCTCCTCCTCCGGGCAGCGGGGAGGGGCGCCAAGTGGCGGCGCGTTAGCTTTGTGTCAAGCTTGGCAGCACGCGCAGCGAAATAAACCGACTGCAAATGCCAGTGCACCCGCATACGCAGCGCTAAGGAGCCACCGAACGGGGTCAAAGGACGAGGCGCAACTGAGTTGATTACCGGCTGTCAGGGCGGGCACACGAGGCAGCGCTGATAGCTCATAGCTGTTGCCTGTTAGCTGTTGCCTGTTAGCTGTTGCCTGTTAGCTGTTGGCTGTTGCCTGATGTGGCAACCAGCAGCAAATGGCGCTGCCAATGCCAAATGCAATTGCCCCACACTTTGCTCCCCTCTCCCGCCTTACGCTCCTCTCTTCTGCGCTCCTTACACACTCTTACTGACTGAATTGATTCAGTGGAATATAGCCTAACAGCATTAGCTGCTGATATGCAACTATATGATTAGATTGAAAGCGGGTTTCATCCTATGGGGTATGTCTATCAAGATATCCCGGATGTTTTCCGATAGAATACTTCCTTCAAAATCAGTTTATTTTAAATTAAATAAGTACTTCAAGACATTCAAGACTGTTATTTAAGGAAACTATAAAGACTCGACTTAGAATCCAGGAATATTGTCGCATTGCTTATATACAATGATATGATACTCTGACATAAAGAGCAGAGTTTGTGTAAGCATCCCCATTCAGGATTACCTCCTGAAGTAGGAATTATTGTGGAGGAATTTTTCGACAGTTCGTCTGTCTTCGTCGATCATTTGTAGAATTCTCTCCCCCACCCTTTCGCTCTCTCTTCTCTCTTTCTTTCTCTCTATTTTTATTTCTTTCTTTCTTTCCCTCTATATTTATTGCTTTCTCTCTCTCTTTCTTTCTTTCCCTCTCTCTCTTCTATGTCTTTCTGTCTCTCCCCTTCTCTCTCTCTCTCCCCCCTTCTCCATCTCTCTCTCTCTCTATCTCTCTCTCTCTATCTCTCTGTATCTCTCTTCCCCTCTCCCCTTCTGTTTGTATTCCTTCATCAATCTACTTCAAGATCCTTCTAACCCTCTCACTTTTCTCACCCAATCACTCTTGCTCTTTCTCTCTACTATCCTCTCTTCCTCTTTGTCTCTCTCCCTCTCTTTGACCTCTTCCTGACTTTCTCTTTCATTCACTCTCCCTCGCTTTAACTCGCTCTCTTTATTACTCTTTGAACGCTTCTCTGCTCTAGATCCTCAAATTTTCTCGTCGTCCGAGTGAGACACAGCTAGCAGTTGAAAGAAAGTGAGATGACTGCATAGGCCATTCGAACCGGATTCGTTATGATCGTCAGTGGACATAAGCAGCGACTACAAATTGTGATTCATGTGTGTGAAAGTCGAAGTAGAATTTGGAATGGAAGCAGGCCAAACTGACTCCACTGTCCATGCTATATCCCATGCATATCTCATATGGTCTCTAGATAGAAGAGCCTAAAGGTATTTCGAAAAGCTTTCCAAACAGTTAACTCTCTCTCTCTCTGTCTCTCTCTTTAATCTCATCTAACTCTTACTAATCATTCGCGCATCTCAACTTAATTTAGTTAAACTTCTTGAATGCGCTAAGGTGACAGCAATTGAATACCCTATTTAGCAGTAGCTCTCTCTCTCTCTCTCTCTCTCTCTCTCATAGCAGCGCGGCTCGGGCCAACTATTTCTCAAGTTATTTTTGAGAAATTCTAGCTGGTTAATAACCCAGTCAACTGGTTGCCTCAAGCCGAGCCTGGCGCTCACCTTGCGCGTGCTGCTTCGTCTTCTGCTTGGATTACGCTCAACTATTTGACTGCTTTGAAGGTGAGAGAGCGAAGGCAATTTGCATGGCACGCAATCCGATGATGGCCTCAATCAAAGGCATTTACACTCGCTCTCGCTCTCTCTCTCTCTCTCTATCTCTCTGTCTCTTTCTCTCTCTCTGTGTGTGCCACATACAGCACATGCCATGCGATTTCCGCTTCCGTTTCCATATTTCTTTTTTCACTTTGTAATTGGCTGCGAAAATGCGGCCATAAATCAAGGCGATAATTATGTGGGCGCCAGGCAGCAGACGTCGGGCAGGGGGCGTGGCGGGCTTTGTTCTCAATTTGAGCCCACATCAGGCGCTGCTCCCGCTCCCGCTCCCGCTGCTGCTGGTGTCTCTTCTTCTGGGGCCATCATAAATTATGATTTGATGTGCGAAATAGTTGCAAGGTCAGGGACAAAAAAAAAGAAGAAGAAGAAGAAGCAGAAGAAGGAAAAGCGAGAAAAACTTTTACCAAATTTCCATTTCCATTTTCATTTCTTTTTTTAGCTCTACAGCATAGCTGTCCTTCGCCAGGTTTCGTCCTTGCACACATAGATAGCGGGTGGTTGAACGAACCGAATGTGGGGCAGCAGCTCTGGCATTGGCTGCGGCTATGATTAATTGCGTGTTGTTGCGGCGACCGAGGCTGCTTCAAATGCTGCGCCGCATCCACTTGGCTAATGTTGCATTATTAATGCAGCTGCAACACGGCCCCAAAGCGCAACTGCAACATTTTGTCGCATCAGGCAGCAAAACCAAACACCAAAATGACCACCAAGAGAAGCTCCCAGTATCTCTCTCTCTCTCTGTGTGTGTGTGTGTGTGTAAATGGGTGTGTGTGCCTGGGTGTGAGCTCCTTGCCACAGCTCTGGCCCCCGACTTGGACTCCGGGTTACGGGCGAAAGCAATCACGATAATAAGCATAAATAAAAAGGCCAACAAAAATTACACGACCATAAAAAAGGGGCAAGCAGCGAGGCAAAAGGACTAGACGGGTGGGCGGGGCACGGGCAGGCGGCGGCGGCGACGAATGGGGAGTGCTCGACTACACACAGCCAAAGGGGCACCGCAAGGCAACCATCCCAAATGCCGTAGACGAAACCAACAACAGCAAAAAGGCATGGCAAATGAAAAGGCATTGGCATTGCTCGACTGCGAGATACCCTGCAACTGGAAGAAAGTGAATAGATCCAAGCGAAAATATCCTTCCTTGAAGGAATTGAAACTGTTTAAGGCAGAGTTACAAGACTTAGTTAGCCTTAGTCAAGTCAAAGAGATATCTATTGAAGCTACAGCTAGCTGCATTAGTAGTCTCCGTTTCTTAGGGCTTAAGGCTCGGGGCTATATTCAACTCCTTCACATTATACTGCCAAGGCCACATGGAAGGAAATCGAGGAGAAAAAGTTCCCTCTCAGCTCCCTCCCTACAACTTCTTTCAATCAATTGAGTCGCAGGCGGTGCGTGCCCTTTGGCCAGATTCGACATTTGCGGGGTATTCACAGCACAAGAATTGAGAACACAAATAAGTTTTGTAGTGGCCTCGCACAACCGCTGAACAACGTCGTAAAAACTTATTTAATTTGTGATTTATATGAATAAAATTTTCTAGTAAATTCCCTGAAATTATTCATTTCGCAGCGCCCTTACGGCCGGTTGGACGACAACAACAATCACAAACAGAAACAGCAACAAAACAAACAAAAGAAAAATTGGCATTGGTAACTGAAGTAGAGGGGGGCCGTGCGGGGGGGTTGAACCAGTCGAAAGGATAAGCCCCACAGCCAAAGCAAGTCGCCAGTCAGGAGGCATTTCAACTGACCAAAGGCGGGAGGGCGAGGGGCAGGCGCCGCTCGAAGGAGAGGCCTAGTGGAGTCGGTTACCAGGCAGACGACAACAATGGCGACGATGACGTCGCCCCATCGTCCTGTCGTCCTGTCGTCCCGTCGCCCCGTCGCTTACCCCTAGAAACAAAACAAAATGTAAAAATGCAAAAAAAAAAAAGGAAGCCAACAACTTTTGACTTGGCTAGCCAAGAGTTCACGTTTTGATTTACTCAAAAGGGGAAAAAAAATACACGCACACACACACACACATCCTAGCACACACACACCCAGCACACACACACACACACCCAGCATACACTCACATAGATATGGGGGCAGAAAGTTAGAACTTTGCGCATATAAATTGGGCAATTCGAATTTTGAAATGCTGCCAGAATCAGGGGACACACCCCACAGCCCCACAGGCCCACCCATGGCAGCCACGCCCACGCCTTGTTGGCGCCCGACTTGTCAGAGGCAACAGTTTTTGTTAAGCATCGCTTAAATCGTTCCATTTACGGGCCACTTTATCCGCACATAACTGTTCCAGGCCAAGAACAATTTGCGGCAAGCCATCTGAAATTTAACTGAATATTAAATGCAACGCAAATAGACTTTTCCCATACCAAACAGATGGAAAGAGAGAGAGATATGTATGTGAAAGACAGGTATATGCGAGTGTGAGATGAGAATATCTCATTTATTCTCCATATGAAGTCGGTCGTTAAATAAATATATGACAGGCAGAGAGATAGAAAATATATTTATTCTCTATACTTAAACAGCATAATTTTTCTATAGATATATGAGTATGATATATAATACCCATATGTTCGATATGTGAAATCTATCTTTTAAGGTTCCGAGGAATATATATATTTGCCAAATTGATATATGAAAACAAAACCTTTATACCCTGTTTTCCCATTTTAAATGGGCTCAGGGTATAATTATAGATCCCATTTATTATCTATAACAAATGTGAAAAAGATATGATATATAATATATGTTCATAATATAATATATATTTTCTAAAATATATGTATATATAATATTATAGTAAGATATATATACCTATTAGATGATATGATATATGCAAATAAATATGCTACAGAAAATAAGAATCTCTACTTTAAAAGTTTCGCAATTTCATTTTCATTTGGAGTATGAATCGAACCTTAAGCCGAAACAGTTGTCTAATATGTTTCAGAGTTCTCATTTGTAGAACTTGTAAACGGGTGTCTCAGCAAGTGAAATATAGGATTTCTCTAGCTTTTCATTATTTCTATATCTTTATTATAGTTCTATGTAAAAGAGAAACATAAAAATTACATAAATCTATGTCTATGCTTGGGCGCTCGACTTCGAGATTCTGTTTCAAAATTCTCATTGTTCATTAGGTTTTATGTTTGATTTGAGAGAGATATTTGTGGTAGAAATTCCAGCTACACTCAATTCTCATCACATTCTCATTATTCAGTAGACTCTAGCCTCAAATGACACAGAATCATATGATAGTATAACCTCTAGTAACAATCAATAAAATATTTGCTTTTATTTTTTTTTATAAATGTTCGTCATTCTCTCTGTATTATGATTATATGTAAAGGGTAAAATAACACATATTTTATAAGGAACTTGGAAATTTTGGTTCACTTTGTATTTATTTATTTATTTATTTGTTTAGACAATATTCAGCAGAGTCTACGTTTATTAAAGTTCATGTTTCTATTGATATATAACAGAAACATTTGAGAGTAGAAGTTTCGTCTATAATCGATACAATTTTATTTCTCTATATTTTTGTCAAACTATCTTTATATAACTCTACAATACATAACAAGTAAGAGACTCTAGTCGGGCGTGACCGAGCCCCGTAGAATCTGTGTTTTTCATAGAATTTGGGCCGGTATCCAAAATATAACAAAATTCAAAATTGCATAAAAAGCATATAAAGCTAAATATAAAATCTGGTGTCTCTAGCTTAAAAGATGGGCGAGATATAATTTTTTATCTGAATTTCGATTTTGTTTTTTTAATCGATAACAATTAATTGGGGATAGGTATCGATTTTTTAAAATAAACTCGATCTGCGCGTGCTATACACCGACCTACAAAAAAATTTCAAGTCTCTAGCTCTTATACGGGCTGAAATCAGCTGAAATCGGATTTCCCATTTTCAATGGGCTCAGGGTATAAACATATTTCGGAGAGTTCTCATAGATGATTGCGTTAAAGGACTTTGCTTTCTTCTGCAATTACCTTCGGGCTTTTGAGACAGATTTCTCATTGTTCAGTATGCTCTATGTCTAGATCCCTTGAACCACTCAGCATGGAAGTATTTTAATATCATTATGCAGTAAGTTCTTAAGTCGCTTTCTTATCAGATCGAATGAATTAAATTGATGTTTGAGTGAGACGTACAATGGACTTGTGGAACCTCCGTCGCTTGTGCGTGTTCCTCGGGGAACAGCTGAGATAAATTTGGGCTAAACTGTGTAAACACCTTTTAGACAGTCAAATCTTGTTAATTGCTAATTAGCGGGAGGCATGCCAGGGCGCGAAAACTCGCAAAGTAATTCCTAGAATTTGTGCTCCATTCATAAATTTTTGCGCTTGTTTGCAAAGTGAATTAGACGACGCTCGTCGAAGGCGGAGCACTTCATCTATCATCCTTAAGCGGGATCCTGGGCGAGACAAAGTAATCGCGATGGCGATTGAGTCAAGCCCAGCTTCGTGTGGAATGTGTGGCAAGCCATGAATGGCTTTTGACTAGGCACAGTCACTACACAGAGGAGGAGGAGGAGGAGATGGGGGAGGAGGATTCAGGTTGCATCGGGCACTTACCGCACGCGCATCGCAGCGCAAGGCAAAGCTGGCCAGGCACAGGCCCAGCAGCGGAAGCACCCACAGCCGGCTGAGTCGGACGCGTTGTTGCAACGGTTCACGCGGCATTTCGAGCTGACTTTTATCTCTGGGATATTTCTTCGCTTCGCAGTGTTTTTTTTTTTTCAGAGTTTCGGCGACGGTTACTGTTGAATGGCACTGTAAAAAAACAACAACAACAAAAAAGCAAAACAAATTTAAAAAATGGCCGAGCAAAGCAAATCGCGCGAATTTCAATCAATGAATGAATTTCGAGCTCGACTTTGGCTGCGTTGCCGCCGCTGCTCAGCGCCATTTTTTTTTCTTTCCATTTATTTATTTTTTGTGCAGTGTTTCAGGATTCGCTTCACATCTGACTGGTTCTTGGATTTGCCGGCGCCATGCGGCTGGCTTGTTTACTTTCACATGAGCACGCACACATTCACACACACACACACATACACCGACACACACACACACATTCACACTCAACAAAATTGTGAAGCACGTTCAGAGCAAAAACACTGACAACAGCAGCAACTGGCAACTGGCAACTGAGCAGCAGCAGCTAAGCCGCTGCTAGAAAGAAACGAACCGAACGCGCACGCGGCACGAATTGTTCTGGCCTTTCGGCAGCACAGAACGCTGCTTTTCAACACCGACAGCAGCAGCAGCAGCGGCAGCGGCAGCGACGGCGACGGCCAAATGGTGTGTGCGGCGAAAATGGCAAGCTTTGCGGCGAATTGCTGGCGCAGCACAGCAGTTGACGAACGCAAGCAGGCAGGCAGCCAGGCAGCCAGGCGAGAGCGAGCAGGCACTAGGCCAGCGCCGTGGACAAAGGGCTGCTAGCATCAAGTTTATAAAATGTACGTGACTGTGGCTCGCTTCACGCTTGAAGTGTGTGTTAAGCTACGCTGCCGCTGCCGCTGTCGCTGTCGCTGCCGCTGCCTGTCGCCTCGCTTCTTCGCGCCCAAGCTGCCCATGCATTTGGCACACAATGTTCAAGGGCACACACTCTCTCCCTCTCTCCCTCTCCCCCTCTCTCTCTCTCTCTCTTACTGTTAATGCTTTTATTGTGCAGCATTTCTTTATTTTTAGTTGATTTGTTTGAACAATTTCGGTTAGTTCATTTCTTTTCTTTGTTGGCTTTGCCTTTTCCTTCTGGCGCTGACCTTGGACTACAACGAGCGCACAAGCCGTGCTCCAATTACGCCAAATTTCGCTGGACAATGGCCGGCACTTAAACTCCACGCGCTCGATTTCACTTGAACGGGATGCGAATGCGAGGGCAGCGCCACTGAGTGTCTGCCTCTTTGCGGATTACACTTGTCGCCATCCTCCGTCCGTCCGCCATTCTCCGCCGTGCCCACAGCAAGAATGAAACCCCATACGCCCTCGCACACACACACATATACATATACATATATAACACTTTATTATTGACCATGCCCCGCCTCGCATCTGCCCGCGGCGTCTACTACGTTGCATCCGCTCCGCTTAGCTCCCCTGCATTAGCTCCGCTACAATTCCGATAATCAGTCTAGTCACACCGTTTACATCATCGACCTGCACGTGGGCTACGCTCTGATGTGGAGCTGAGGGCGCGATAAGTCTTGGGCAAATGCTTTTCATTTATAACTTAGATAAGAAATCCGCCGACGCCGTATCGCCCCATCGTCCCGATAAGGAGCTATAAACGCAGCGCGCGCGTCTCCAAGGCCTTGTGGATGGCCGCCGGGCGAAAGAGCTGCTCCCCGGCGGCGTCCACGTAGTCGGTGTAGGGTATGCTGTTGACCAGCTCGTAGCCGAGGCGCTGCAGCAGGCTGCTGGAGTAGAAGCTGGAGCAGTCGGCGGTGATCAGCGGGTGGCCCAGCTCCCTGCTCCGGGCGGCGAGGGCGTTCAGGAGGCGCTCGCCTAGGCCACGCCCGCGCATTGCGTCGGCCACGCTAAGGGCGTGCAGGTGGACAGCGCTCTCCACGCCGTAGCGATTGAAGACGTTGGCATCCCGCTCGGCTCTGGCCAGGATTGCGACGATTTGACCATATTTTTTGCCGGCCAGCTTTGCGGCCGCCGCGAACAGCCGCTCCGCCTCGTCGGCGCGCTTGGTGCCCGCGATGGTGACGCCCACAATGCGATCCTTGTGGAGCACCAGGTGGCACAGGCCATGTGCCAAATGGGAGAGCAAATACTTCTGGTCCGACTTGTCCGGCTCCGTCGATCCACAGCCGACAGTGAGTGGCTCCTCCGGATAGTAGTGCTGGTTGAGGAACTGCAGCACGGCTGTCGAGTCCTCCGCGTTGGCCACGCGTAGCTCAAATTCGTCACGTTCCGCTGCGGCACTCATCGCATTGACCAAAGTTGGGCAAATTCTAACAGCTGTCCGGGCCAAGAGATCGTCGCACAGTGTGACCGCACATTGCTGCCCCGAAAATGCCGCCAACCGAATCTAATCATTTAATTGCAGTCTAGTATTTATTTCGGGATTTTCTAACGCATTTCCCATGAGAAAAAAATCCCGCAAGTCTTCGATTGACGACATAGAAAAAGAAATTAAATCGTATTTCAATTTAATTATTCTTATACTTAAAATTTATATTTTTTATATTTTATATTTTTTACTATATTTTACTATTTTTTATTATTTATTTTTCTAAATTCTCCATAGAATTAAAATATGTTATGAGATAGGCTCTATGGTAGGTATATAATAATAAGAATAAGACTAATATCGTCTTCAGACGAATCAGTTCAAAGTTTAAAAGTGAATTCGGAGCCCTTCAAAATGGACAAAAAGCAATATGAAATCTAGAAAAAGGACACGAAATCAAATGATCGCGTTTTGGTTTGATAGCAACGGAAAAAAAATCTAATTATTTATGCATACCTGAGCATTATTATAATTTAATAGAATCATGTAAAATAGAAAACCGGACAAAAGAACTAAGAGAATCAACGTAAGGATATGATAAATTTACTACGCCATATCCCTATACCTACCCAATATAATATATAGTTAGCTTTGTTATAATGAAACGAATTTGAATAAAATATGAATTCCTACTAAAAATGTTTTCTTGATGACATAAGTCATTTATAGGGTGACCACATGGACCTCAGGCCATTCCGGGAAGGTCGACCATTCCGGGACGGAAACAGTAGAAAACCGGGACAATTTCGTATCAGGTCGGGACACCGGGACATTACCTTCAAAAGCGGGACATGTCCCGGAATTCCTAGTCACTTATAAAGTCATGCAGTTAATTTTGAAAGGGCTATAAGTCATATTCACCTTTCAAACCCCCATTTCCAGCCATAGTAAACACTTGAATGCTGGCATTACTTTGCTGTCGAAAAATCATATTCCATATTGAAAAAATATTTTGTAATTCCTTAAAACGCAAAACTCCTAATATCTCGAAACAAGGAAAATATGACTTATCCCACTTTCAAAATCAAGGGGTCATATAGATGTATATACTTAAATATAGTTGTTGGGTATATGTTATGAGTCGAATGAATGTCGCGACATATGCTAACGACAACGCTAATATAATAAAGACGAAGTCAGGGTAGAGTTATGACAACTTGCTTTATTGAATAGTAGCTTAAGACTAACAATTGTGTCTCTTAAACAATAATGTTACATGTTGCTGGGGTACTTGTGGGTGATACCTGTTGCTGGGGTACTTGTGGGTGCTGATTGATGCGGGATAAGTGCCGACTTGGCCGTTCTTCGTTTGCAATTGTCAGGCTTGGGTTACATTAATATATTTGGTATGGAAATAGTTTCTGGGTATTGTGGACGTAATCAGTATGATTATGTCACTATATATATATATATATATATACATTCTTAACTTTATAAGTCTCCTAGTCGTTGGATTCAGATCCTCTCGTCGCAAGTCCATCTTTTTTGCTCTCCGGACAGTCAAGCTGCACCTGGCTCCTGGCTCCCGGCTCCCGGCTTCACTGATAGTCCTTCCTAATTGGATGGGGGAGAGAGCGTTTCTGATAATTGGACGCAAATGAAGAAAACTATTTGTGAAGAGTAATTGAGGTATTCTTTTTAATCCATATGCAAATTCAACTGCAAGTCCATGGGAAATCAAATTAGCCGAGCAAAGCAAAGTCCTTGATGAACGTGCGGGGTGGGGCTGCGGGGCAGGTGACTTGCGAGCTGTGTGTAAATGCAATTTGTTCCGTTGCCAGGATACGACACACAATTGAATAAGTTTTTGTCCCTGGCCCATCGCTCCTCATCGCTCGTCGACGCAGATTTCATAATAATTAGCGAACCGTGTCAAATGTCCCGTTTAATTAGCTGCACATGTGCTCTCCACAGGGGGTGAGCGGAGGACGAGCCGCAGTCGTAACTAGGCAACAATACGCTCCAGTTGCAGCTCCCCTCCTATCTCATTTTCTTCTTCTTCTCTTCTCATTTCTTTTTTTTTTTTTTTTTTTTTGCTTGACTGCAATTAGCAATCAAAGTTTGCTCTAGGTAACCATGACAAACTACCGCTTGTAGCTGGTCGACCAATTTAATTAAGCAATTTTATGCCACAGTCAATGGGCCATAAGCTACTTCTGCACACGAGCGCAAATGCAAACGTTGCGAGCGTCTAATTGACAGCGACGCAGTGCAAGCGAGCTAAGTAGCTGAGCAGAGCACAGCAGCTGTCTCGCTCTTTCGCACACAGCACACGGCCCTCGACGGGACTTGAGCTAAAAGGCAGCTGGTCACATTGTTTCCAGCTCGAAAACAATTCAATTTGCTTCTGCGCCAACAGCTCGCCAAATCAAATTTATTTTGATATTAATATTCTTATTCTTATTATTGTTTTATTTTTATTTTGAGCTAAGGCGCATGGATAATACTCAGTGACAAGCCAATACCAATTCATAGCATTTATACCGCTCTTTTGCACAGATCAAATGTGTTGCGCTTGGCAGCACTGTTTCTTCATTTTCGAACGTTTTTTGAATTTCCGTTCAACTGAACAACAAAAATGTAAATAATTTTATTTTCATTTCCTTTTGTATTTGATATTAATTTTGAATAATTTTTTCTTTTCTGAATTTTTTTTTTTTTGGCATTTTTTATATATTTGATATTAATTTTGAAAATTGTTTTCTCATTTCAATTTGATATTAATGTTGAATATCTTATATTAAATCTGAATATTTATCATCCCATTTTAATGCATTTTTATACCCTGAGCCCATTGAAAATGGGAAATCAGGGTATAATGTTTTTGTTGGATGTATGTAACAGGCAGAAGGAGGCGTGGCAGACCCCATAAAGTATATATATTCTTGATCAGGACGACAAGAGAAATCGATTTGGCCCTGTCCGTCTGTCCGTCCGTCCGTCCGTCCGTCCGTCCGTCCGTCCGTCTGTCCGTCTGTCCGTATGTTTGAACGCGTCGATTTCAGCCCGTATAAGAGCTAGAGACTTGAAATTTTTTTTGTAGGTCCGTGTATAGCACGCGCAGATCGAGTTTGTTTTAAAAAATCGATAACTATCCCCAATTAATTGTTATCGATTAAAAACAAAATCGAAATTCAGCTAAAAAATTCTATCTCGCCCATCTTTTAAGCTAGAGACACCAAATTTTGTATTTAGCTTTATATATATTTTATGGAATTTTGAATTTTGTTATTTTTTGGATACCGGCCACAATTTCCCCCAAATTCTATGAAAACACAGATTCGACGGGGCGCAGGGTATCCCCTAGTCGGTCACGCCCGACTAGAGTTTTCTTACTTGTTATATTTGATATTCATGTTGAATATTTGAATGCATTTTTATACCCTGAGCCCATTGAAAATGGGAAATCAGGGTATAATGTTTTTGTTGGATGTATGTAACAGGCAGAAGGAGGCGTGGCAGACCCCATAAAGTATATATATTCTTGATCAGGACGACAAGAGAAATCGATTTGGCCCTGTCCGTCTGTCTGTCTGTCCGTCTGTCCGTCTGTCCGTCCGTCCGTCTGTCCGTCTGTCCGTCTGTCCGTCTGTCCGTATGTATGAACGCGTCGATTTCAGCTCACAGAAGAGCTAGAGACTTGAAATTTTTTTTGTAGATCCCTATATACAGCGCGCATATCAAGTTTATTTTCGATAATCGATAAATATATTCGTTTTTTTGTTATCGAATAAAAACATTATCGAAATTTAGTTAAAAAATTCTATCTCGTCTATCTTTTAAGCTAGAGACACCACATTTTATATTTAACTTTATATGTATTTTATGCAATTTCGAATTTTGTTATATTTTGGATACCGGCCCAAAATTTCCCCCAATTGAAGTTCAGTCTCAAATATAGCCAAAATGCGAATGAGTTGGCACTTTTACTAAACTGACAAATATGCCCATAGAATATGTTGATCATATGCCGAAAATTTCATTGAAATCCATTAAGTAGCAAAAAAGTTATTAAACAAAACGTTTGGCTACTTTGCAAACTCACGTGGCAGCAGCGCCAAGCGAACGCACTTGCACACACACATACAAACGCTCGCATTCTAGTCGCTTCGAAGAATCGCAAATTACGTTTGAATTTTGTTGAATTATTAGCTGCTGCTTTAGTTTACATTTGCCACAAATGCTTTAAACTTGAAATTTTTGTATAATTTTACGCTAAATATAAGTGTATTGGAAAACACAGGTTCGACGAGGCTCAGGGTATACCCTAGTCGGTTACGCCCGACTAGAGTTTTCTTACTTGTTATATTTAATATTAATTTCGAATAATTGATATTAATTTTACATATTTGTTTCTCTAATTATGCATTTTTTATATTTGATATTAATGTCGAACATTTGATATTCATTTTGATTTTTTTATTCTCATTTTAATGCATTTTTATATTTGACATTAATTTCGAATATTTGATATTAATTTTGAATGTTTTATTCTCATTTTTATGCATTTGATATTAAGTTTGCATAATTTATTCTCATTTTGATGCGTTTTTCTGTTTTTCATGTGAATTTTGAATAATTTATTCTCAATTTAAAGCATTTTTTATATTTGATATTAATTTTACATAATTTATTCTCATTTTAATGCACTTTTTATTATATCCTAGTTTCGCCATTTGCCATGGGATCCATTGTAAGCGGATTGGAAAAGTTACTTAGTAACTTCTCAAAGTTTGAACATGTTTTTGTTTTGAGGAGTTCGATAAACGTCTTATTATCCTGGACACGTCTGTCTCACGCACCGATGAAAGGGCTTTGCCTACGACGCAGGCTTCGCAAGGCGGTTTGCTCCGCCAGCCTTTAGCAGCTCTCAGTTTTTGGGAATCGCTGGCAAAGCAAGCAAAATATAGATAGATATCAATATTTTCGTAGTTCGCCTTGAGCTGTGGGTGGACAGAGTAAATGCTTTAATATGCCATCCCTCAGCCCGCGTGGTGGCATAGGCACAGCTGCCCGAATGCGACAACGAAAGTTGCATTTGGATTTGGGATTGCGATTGGGCTTGGGATCTGGGCTTTAGCGTCCTTGTTGTTGCCATTGTTGTTCCATAAGCAGCTGCAAAGTTTTCAGTTCTCGGCCAAATGCAGCGCAAAATTGTTTAAGCAAACTTCGAAGTTGCGAGTTGCAAGTTGCAAGTCCGCCGCCAGCTGGCAGCCCCAAAAAGCAGTCGTCGTCCGGCAGCTGGAGTCCTCCTGCCGCTCGCCCTCGTAATTAAGTTGCAGCAAAGTTGTCGTCAAGTTGCAACTGGAAGTCATTTTTGCAGCTCGGCCATTTGCCATTTGCCATTTGCATTGCCCCATTCCCAGTGCGCCTGCCAACGCCCCCCAGCTGCCAATCAAAGTGTTTGTCATTTGCATAGCAGCAGCACTACGCCTGCCCGGCGAGCCAGCGAGGCTGGGGGTGGGGCCTGTCCAAATGCTAATTAAAATATAGCCGGACTCTAATTAATCCTAATTGTATTTCGTTCGACGAGCAAGCAGCCAGTTGTCCGAAATCGATTCACTCGAATATGAAGATGTCCTTCAGCTATCCTCTTTAGGCATTCCTTGTACATTAATTACCTGGCCACAGCTCCAACATTCTTGCACAAAAAACATTCCTCAATATTCATCGGGTTTATTAGTTACGTCCGAAGAGTTCGATTGCAACAGCTTCAGCTTGGGCACTTGCCATGTGTCACACTGTGTACAGAGAGAGGGCGAGGCGAGGGCGAGGGCGAGATGGGTAGGTCCTTCGACTAGGCAAGCAGACTTATCCAATTGGAAGTTGAAATTGATTTCGATTGCTCTAACTTCGCTGCCTCATCGGCCGTAAAATGCGGCTCTCGTCCTGCCCCTCGTCAAGGCAATTAGTCAAGAGGTAGGCGATGCCTGCTCTTACGAATTTTCCAAATCATGTCTACATCAGTTTCTATTGAACACCGAATCGAGAAATAAATTCAAATTTTTTAGTCTACCACACAACATGCTGTCGTACTTGGAGGCACAGGACTTTCAGAACAAGGACATGCGTTGCGCCTTCAATTTCGTCAATGCCAGGCGGTAAGCTTTCCAGCTATCCACCTTTTTTCCTCTGTCTCTCATCTCTATACTTAAGCAATGCACAGCTGCTCCAGAACGGGTATAAGCCGCCTCTGGCTGTGCGCACGGGCACTTCCATCGTGGGCATTATCTACCAGGACGGGGTCATACTCGGTGCCGATACGCGCGCCACCGAGGGACCCATTGTGTCGGACAAGAACTGCTCGAAGATACATCGCCTGCAGGATCACATTTTGTAAGCCAATTCTCGCCCTTATCTTTTTTATGGAGGATCCTTAACCGACCCATTAAGTACATATATCTATATATATTTATATACATTCATGGCCAAGACTGAGTCGGCTTATACCTTTTCATCTCGTCTGTCCTTCGTATGTATGAACGCTACAATCTTAGAGCTGGATTATTTGTGCATTCAAGTCCATCGATTACTTTTTCAGTTTTCTTAGGAAAAGTTGAGAATTAGTTATGCTCTATCCTCTATCCTTTTAGATAATGATCGCCCGAGAACCTAAACTTTACTTACTTTACTTTCCATTATCCATAACTTTTCCAGATTTTTTTCTCGGGAAATTTGAGATTTAGTTATTTGAACTTATCTAAAAAATGTCGCACATAGTTTCTGGAATAGAAACAATTTTTATTTATTTTATATTTGAGATAACACTTTCGATTATTCCATAGTCTCATAAGCAACTAAGTCCACGTCCAGTTGTTATGAACAGAAATTTCATTTTAGAAATTTCACTGAAGTCCTTTCAGTATCTCCGGGCCGAACCCATCTCATTTGCTCTCCACAGCTGCTGCGGAGCAGGCACCGCCGCCGATACGGAACAGATGACGTTGATGACTTCCGCTGAGCTGGATCTGCACGGCCTGAACACGGGTCGCCAGGTGCCGCTGATCTGCGCCAGCATGATGCTGCGCCGCACACTATTCCGGTATCAGGGCCACATCAGTGCCGCCCTGGTCATGGGCGGGGTGGACAAGTATGGGCCGCACATAAACTGTATTCATCCGTGTGGCTCCATCGACAAGATACCTTATGCAGCGATGGGCTCTGGGACGCTGGCGGCCATGTCTGTGCTGGAGCAGGGCTGGAATCCGTCCCTGGGGCTGGATGACGGCAAGCAGCTGGTGCGCAAGGCGATTAGCGCAGGCGTGTTCAACGATCTGGGCTCCGGCTCCAACATCGATCTGTGCGTGATAACGCGCAACGGAGCCCAGCATCTCCGCACGGAGACGATAGCCAGCGAGCGAGGCGAACGAATGGGCATGTACTCCATCCTGCCGAACACGACGCTGGTGAAGAGCATCTCAGTGCAGGACATTGATATATTCGACGAGCGCATCTACCGCCCCTCCTACTCCATTTCCCAATTGCCCTCCATCAGCCAGTCCGAGTCGCAGATGGATGAGCCGAAACCGAAGCCCAAGCCGAAGCCAGGTGCGCCGTATCCACCGTCAGGCCGTCAATAGGTCTCTCACCATCAATATATATATTTTTTGTAATACATGCTCAGCGAGCAGTGCACAAATTAAAACAAGTGACTCCACTTCTCTTTTGTTTTTGTACTCACCAATAAAAGTTCGGTTTGTTTTCTCTTTCAGTCGATCGACGGATTCTGGTTGTTATTGGCTTTTTTGATTGATTATTGTTAAATCTATTACCAAGCAAACTTAATAAAATAATTTATTAAATGTTTTTTTTTTTTTTTTGTAATAAAATCTAAAAATAATTTAATAAAATTGATTGCCATACATACATATTATCCAGGACACTTGACCTATCCCGAACCCATTGAAAAGGATATTTCAGGGTATAAAAGTTTTGGGAAGGAGGCCTGCCACACCCCATAAGATATATATATTCTTGATTAGGACGACAAACTGAGTTGATCCAGCTCTGTACGCTTGTGCGTCCGTCCACCCATTCATCTGTGCGTCAGTCCGTCCATCTGTCCTTCCGTCTGTCTATCCGTCCTTGTGAACACAGCAACCTTGAAATAGAACTTGAGATTCGAAAGGTAAACAGCAAATAAATATGGGTAAAGGAAGGATATCGCATAACAAATGTTTAGCCTAGGATTATGACTACCATCTACAATACTCAGTAAGTATTTCTTATCAAGTCGACGCTGAATTGGATTACTTCGAGAGCTCAACTGTCGAGGACTGTCAATCAAGTCTTCAAGCATGATTTGTTAAATTTCGCAAAATACATTTTGTTTTTAATCCAGAATTCGCATCGCATCTATTCGAGTGCACTTAATTAGTGAAGTTTCGGAAGCTGCAGCGGAGCCTGGCAAAGTTTTAGCAATTCCAGCTTGCTTTGATTGCATTTGCTCAGGAATTTGTTGGGAACTAAGCTGACAATGGACAAAGGACATCTGTGTGTTTATTTAGCCATTGGCTGTCATGTAAAAGCCAATTTGGCAACATATTAAATTGAAGCTCTTAACGTGGCTAACTTGATTATTTGTGCACAAATGGCAGGGGCAGGAGCAACGGCAGCAGCAACAGTAACGGCAGTAGCAGGTGGCTCGAGTGCCCTCGAATTAATTGAATCCTGGCATGTTGGTTAAGTCGTTGCTGGAGTGCGAGTCCTTTGGATGTCCTTGCAGGCACACAGAATGCGTCGAGTGCAATTTAATTCAAATTGTGCGTAGCCAAGGGCAACGGTTACGGTTACGGCTACATTCCCAGCGACACATCCCAAATGCCACACCTCTCACGCATCCTTGCCTGGTCCCTTTTTTACATATCCCCACACTCACAGCTAGCCGACGGACGGGCAGGAGAAGCAGGAGCGGCAGGGCGGCAGTTGATGGGTCGCAGGCTCCCGAGGCCCCGGGAGCTGGCATTTTACGTTCAGTTGTTTATGGCCACATATCCTTAAAGTTGTAGCATGCAAACAACGCCACGGCCTGGCAGTCCTGGAGTTCCATTCAGTTGCATTACTTATGTGCCGCACGGGAAATGGAATCAAAGGGCGAGCGTCGAGAATCCAGCCAAATTTGTCGCTCCAAGTGGGGCGAAATCTGCCGCCGGATATTGACAGACGGGCAATAAAAACTACAAAAGGCGACACCAGCGGCCGACAAAAGGACAATCCGAAAAGAGTAAAGCGGTACGAGCGAGTGGGGCATGCTCGACAAGCAGATGCCGTGCAACGATTTGTAGAGATTTGCCTCACACCCACATCCACATCTTACATGATTTGTAATTTGCACTAACTTCAATCCGTAAGTTGAAATACGTTACATCTATATGTAATACACTTTATCGATACTCCTAAATTTAACAAGTAGTGCCAAGCTTTGGACTCTTTAGACTTGATATATTTCAAAATACTATATTCATATAATACAATAGTCATATAGAGCCATTTCTATTTAATTAACAATAAATATAATAGACTAATATATATTCTCCTACGGATCACTCATTGATAACCTTCATATATGTTTATCAGATGCCGTAAGCTCAAGTACTTTAACTTATCACATGTTCCAGACCAAAGTCTTTCTAGACTCCACAGTATGTATAAGGTACTATAGGTACCGCAACATATCGAACGACATATATGCAACCGACCTAGTGAATCGTGCAAGAAGGACTTTTATGTGAAATCATTTTTAACACACTGTTATTTGATTTCAAATTCGTTTCAAGTCGGGTGTATTCACATTGGATATGAAAAATGGAAAGTGTCGCCAAAAATGTTCTTTTTGAGTAAGGAATTTTATCATATGTTTTTTGTGTTGCCAAGTAAATAAAAATCCGTAGCTATTCGTTTTAATTTTATCAAAATATTTATTTTCTTCCTTTTTTCCCGTTTCGCAACAGGGTGTCACACATTGAGATTTCGTGCACGCCATTTGCCTCAGTCATGTGGATGGGCGATGCGAGATTCGAGATGCGGATGCGGCTCATGTTTGTCGCAGACCTCGGACAGGAGGGGGCCACACACAGCACGTAAGTTGGCATACGGATGGACGAACAGGCGCCGGAGCGACATGGATGGCCGAAAAGTGATGCTGAGATGAAATACGAGGGCTGTTTATCAACTTTGCAGGGCCAGACTTGCTGACAGCAGCAGACAGAAGGATACACCGGCGAAGCTCTTCTTTAATGACTACTTCGTTAAAGTTTTACACGCAATTTCCGTTATCCAGAGGGAACTTGAGACTCTTTAACAGATAGATCTTTATATCTCTCTATCTCTGTCTCTCCTTCTCTTTTACTTGTTGATTTCTTGTCAGATTCTTCTTGTTCCCTTTCCGTTTATTTTCACAGTCTTCGGTCTTCGATGATTCAGCTCTCTTCCTTGCATCTGTTTGATCCACCCGAGCATCTGGTAATCCCTTACAAAACTGTTGTCGCGCATGCTCCACAAGTTGCTTGCATATCTAGGAGCTGTCCACGCGATTGGGCTGCCATTTATGCTGCCCGATTGGAAATGCGTGGAGGGGATAAGGAGGCACGAGCTTTTGCCTCGCTGTCCTTCCCTAGCCCTTGGATAGCAAGCTCGACTAGTTGGACTGTTTACCCGTGGCAAGTTTGTGTGTTCTCTTCCTCCTTCCTTTCTATTGTTCACGTGCGTTGCTGGTGGGTGGGCTTCGTTTTGCTACACTTACCCGAGAGCCTGGGCGAACAAAAAAGTTATCACACAGAGCCATTTAGCCGGCGCTAGGACAATGGAGCACGCGCACCAGTAGAAGCTATCGGCGAGACGTGCGCTGTGTCTGGCGACGTGCTTTACAGCTTAAACAGCGAGCCGCCATATGTCGTCGTCGTCCTGATTGTCCTTGTCCTCGTGCCCACATAATGCTTTAGCTGAGCACAAAGCGCCACTTCATTATCGACAACACTTGCGCCTAATTAGCGACAGATACGCAATGAGTAATTGCCGGCTACCTAGACCACACACACACACACACACACACACACACACACACACATGCACGCACCCAGGGAACCATGCCGTACCACTCAGCTCACAGTTGCTGCAGTGGTTAGGCAACCGCCCAACCACAAAGCAATACGCATCTACATGATTTCAAATCGTCTGCGGTCAGCTTGGGGGCGGCTAAGCGGATAGATGGATTGGGTCAGCGGTTGAGTGGTTTAGCGGGCGAGTGGGTGGTATTAGGGTTGCAATTAGAGTTTGCATAGAATGTCCGCGTAGTATGTCAGTTACCCAATGAACACAGTTGCTAAGTACGCTAGCAGAATCAGGAAAAAGAAGAAGAGGAGGAAGAACACGAAGAAGAGGAGGAAGAACACGAAGAAAACTGATCACTCCTACGGTATTTAATGATGTCCCAAAAATGAAGCCTGAGTTCAGGTGCTATAGATTTATTATACGTGGACATTGTGGACTGTCAATGTTAAAAACAAAAATAAAAAAAAAATCATTATTTTTCCTTTACGTATGCCTTGTAGCATAGAAAAAAACTTCATAACTCCCTTCCTAACCCCAAAGTCGAAATCCAACACGGCCCCGAGTATGATCTCACCGCTGGAGTAACAGATCTTTGTGTTAAGAAACCTTAAGACAACCTCCGACTGTCAAGTAACTAATCATGGTAAAAAATACAAAAAAAAATATAAAAAAAAATACAAAAAAAAAAATAATAAAAAAAATTATATTAAGGAAATCATTTTTGTCCTTTACGTATCCAACTGCTAGCCTTGTAGCATAGCGCAAAAAAAAAACTGTATAATTCCCTTCCTAACCCCAAAGTCGAAATCCAACACGGCAAGTATGAGAGAGAAAGACGAAGCAGAGGAAGAAGAAAACTGATCACCAAGATAAATATATGTTTAATGGTCATACGTATTTAATGATGTCCCAAACTCTTTTGATGAAAGGAAAAACGAAGACTGAGTTGAAAGTGCATGAGATTTATAATACGTGGACATTGTGAAATGGTCAGAAAAAAAAATATTGTTGATAATAAATGGTAGAGAACAGGACATCGCCTTCGTTGGGATTGGAAAATCAGTTAAGGCAGGTAGAACATGAGGACCAAACTGAAAGCACTGGCAATCGTGCCATACATCGAACATTTACACCTGGAAAACGAATATAACACCATCACTATAGTGGTCATCGCCATCGTGTGGCCTGGAAAATCAGTTTAAAAGTCAGAAATGTGGAACAGACTGAAAGCACTGGCAATCGTGCCATACATCGAACATTTACACCTGGATAATGAATATAACACCATAACTATAGTGGTCATCGCCATCGTGTGGCCTGGAAAATCAGTTTAAAAGTCAGAAATGTGGAACAGACTGAAAGCACTGACAATCGTGGCATCGAGACGTGGACAAGATCCTACAGATCGTTCAAGGCACAGGATAAAGCTTTGATTGATGGCTTTTAGCCACTGCAGCACCAGAAGCAAAAAAAAAAAAAATTGAATTATTAGATCAGTGACTCGCAAAAGAAAAATAAAGTAGCCTGTGTCTGCAGCAAAAAGCCTACAGACTGCTTAAATACATAAATCAAGAAAAACCCTTACGAAAAAAAAATAACCTTCCTAACCCCAAAGTCGGAATCCAACACGGCACCGAGTATGATCTCACCGCTGGAGTAACAGAACTTTGTGTTAAGAAACCTTAAAACAACCTCCGACTGTCAAGTAACTAATCATGGTAAAAAATACAAAAAAAAAAAAAATAAAAAAAATAATAAAAAAAATTATATTAAGGAAATCATTTTTGTCCTTTACGCATACAACTGCTAGCCTTGTAGCATAGCAAAAAAAAAAAAAAAACTAAACTCCCTTCCTAACTCCAAAGTCAAAATCCAGCACGGTTCTTAGGCCTCACCACTGGAGTAACAGAACTTTGTGTTAGGCGGCGACTACCGGAGCAAAGTATTCAGACAAAATCTGTGCGCATCAGCGCTTCAATACAGAGCTCAATTTATATTACTCTTAATAGCGGACTACTACATCAACAGTGCTTAAACTAGTTGAGAATTATAAGCTGCAACCGAAATAGCGGACTACTACATCAACAGTGCTTAAACTAGTTGAGAATTATAAGCTGCAACCGAAAGCCTTTATGTATGCTTCGCATATATGCGTGTGCTACAACTGCTGCCACAGAGTCGCTCTCTCGTTGTCGCCTATGTGCGCGTGTGTACATGCCTTAGGCTGCCTGCCCTGCGTGTTCGTTGTTTAGATGTGTGTGTCGGCATTTTTGAATGTGGCTGCAAAAAAAAAAAACAGCAGCAAAAATAAATAAGAATTGTGGTTAACCACACATACCCAATTTACGTTCACTTATAAATCTATTGCAAGAAAAGGGTATTTATGAAGAAAATAAGTTTTAAAAAACCGTTCAAGGTAAACATTACGTTACCTGCATAGACATTTATTCATAGTTCGCAACCCTTGAAGAAATCAAAATTAAAGATGGGATAGAATGTAAAACTACACCTATGCGCATTTTCAACCAGCTAGGGAAGCCGGCACTACTGAAAGCCGATCGAGACGGAGCATTTTCAAGTTTAGCTTTAAAGCGATGGCGACGAAAGGCGTCGAGTTACAACCTAATACAACAAAGACCAGCGTAAACGACATAGAGCTCAACTGAATAGTGCAGGAGAGGCTAAGCGCATCTAAATTAAGAGAAAGTGACTTAAAACAGGCTAGATAGACTTGAAAACACCCGGAACTCAGCATTCAATCAGACTTCACACCATACGCATACTGCAGAGGTCAATTAGCATTTCTCAATTGAAGAGAATATACAATATATAAAGAAAAACATCTGGTGTCATGGCATTCCAAGAGCTGAATACATAGAACAAATAGAGGCTCTAAGAACCATTCACATCATACATAGAGCATCTAGATGCTTGTATTTGGCCAAAGCACACATCTTTAGTATTTGAATTACTTATTTTGCAAACGTTGGGGGAAGGGATCTAAAATACACGCAATACAAAACTGCGTATTTATTACTGAAGCATACACCACAAATCTAAGGTCTCCACCTTTTACAGTATTTAATCTACGATTGAAACGGCAAGTCTAAATATTTGTTTTAACGATAACGGATAGAAATGGAATGAGTTATCAAGAAAAAAGTTAAGCGTTTACTACGAATGGTATACAGGCTTATAGATTTTCTGAATCGATCTAGCCATATCCATCCGTCCGTAAGAATAATTTAAAGATAGATATACAAAAGCAAGAAATTCTTCAAAGCACAAAGCCAAAATTAATATTAAATGTCATCACTGTGGTAAAGTGGGTTATATCAAAGACTGTTACTATTATAAAAGAATAAGAAATGAAAAGGACAAAGAAAATAATAGTGCTCAGCTTGCAACATCACAACATGGTTTCGCGTTCATGATCAGGAGTACTACTCAAAGTATTCCAGTATTATACTCGATTCTGGAGCAACTGATCATTTAATTAATGATGATTGCCTATATGCTGATTTTGTTAATTTGGAGCGTTAAAATCGCTATGGCAAAAGATGGCGAGTATATTTATGCCACAAAGCGTGGCCGTGTGCGTTTGCAAAATGAATACTCAATCATACTGGAAGATGTCCTTTACTGCAAGGAGGCAACAGCAAAGCTGATGTCCCTCAAGAAGCTACAACAGCCCGGGATGTCAATCAAGTTTGACTCTAATGGAGTTTCCATTTCAAAGAATGGAGTAGCAGTGGTTACAATGCAAGTATGTCGAGCCATATACCTATGTTAAGCTCCAAGCATTCTCTGTGGATGCGAGGAAAAAAACAATGATCGCTATAGGTCATATTTGTAATGGAAACTTATTAGGAATAAAGACAGAATTTATTTAATGACAGAAGCCTTATAAAAGGTGTAAAAATATCAGAAGTTATTTGTAAATCATGTTAAAATAGGAAACAGATTAGATTGCCATTTAGAAAATCCACATACAAAAGTCATATCAAACGACCTTTATTTATAATTCACTCAGACGTTTGTGGCTTAATCCCACCAGTGACCATAGATGATAAACCTTTTTTTTGTGATCTTTTTAGATCAATTTACACACTACTGTGTAACTTGATTGTTGAAGCACAAGTTAGATGTTTTAAACATGTTTAAAGAGTTTGTAGCAAAGAGCGAAGCACTCTTTAATATAAAGATTGTCAATCTGTATATTGATAATGGAAGAAAATATCTGTCAAATGCGATGCGTGAGTTTTGCGTTATCAAAGGGATAAGTTATTATTTGACTGTGCCTCATACACCACAATTAAATGCTATGGTAAACGGAGCAAAATTAGATAAAAGCTTCTGGGGTGAAGCAGTATTAACTACAACACATTTAATCAATAGAACTCCAAGCAGAAGTCTTGGTGATTATAAAAAGACTCCTTATGAAGTGTGTCACAATAAAAAACGCAACTTAAAGCTTAAGTGTTCGGCTCAACTGTGTATGTGCACAATGAAATAAAGCAAGGAAAATTTGATGAAATATCATATATAACTATCCTTGTAGTTTATTAACCGAATGGCTTTAAACTGTGGGACACAATTAAAGAAAAATGTATTGTGGCAAGGGAAAAATGAAAGTAAGGAAAGTGATCAGTTAAACTTCCTGAATGATAGTAAGGATGATTATTTCCCGAATGAGTAAGAAATGTGATCAAATGCAATTTCCGAATGAACGTAAGAAAATAAAGCAAATTGATCTCCTGAATGAAAGTAAGGATAAATATATTCAGAATGAGGAAGAGGAAGAAGAAGAAGAAAACTGATCACCAAGATAACGACAGCCTAGATAAATATATGTTTAATGCTCAAACGGTATTTAATGATGTCCCAAACTCTTTTGATGAAAGGAAAAACGAAGACTGAGTTGAAAGTGCATGAGATTTATAATACGTGGACATTGTGAAATGGTCAGAAAAAAAATATTGTTGATAATAAATGGGTGTTTACATATAAATATAATGAACTAGGAGTTCCTATAAAATATAAAGAGAGGTGACATCAAAGAAAACATATATGTATTGTTATATGTTGATGATGTGGTAATAGCTACAAAATATATGGAAAGAATTAGTTTTAAAAAATCTTAAATGAGATATTTAGAACGACTGACTCAAATGAAATACGGCATTTTATAAGCATACGAATAGAATTGTCAGAAGACAGAATATGCTTAGACCAGGCTGCATACGTAAAAAAAAAATTTAAGACAATCTGGGCTGTGTTAGCGTGTCATAAAAGAACGAAGCATATTTATATTAAATATAATTTTGCTAGAGAACAGGTAGAGAAAAATTAAATTCGTCTCGAGTATATTTCTACAGAAAATCAACTTGCTGATGTATTCACCTAACCGTGGCCTATCGGGAGATTTGCAGAACTGCGAAACAAGCTGGGACTACAACAAAGTGATTGATGCCTACAGTTGTTGAATATTTTTTTTTAATCATTTTGATTTTGATTTGTTACTATTTTAACCTAACATACTTTAAGTTTATATATTTTAAGTGATCTGATAAGGTTTTTCTGGGGTTTCCCCCAACATTCTTGCAGCGAATGCTGGATCACGTAACACATCCCAGATAGCACACCAGCCACATAAGAATTTTTTTTTTTTTTTGAAGAGAATGTTTTGTTTGTATATTAATATCAATGACTAATGTTCTCTTTGAAGGGGCGTGTTGGAATATCCCTCTTCAACAATCAAAGAATAACATAATTCAACACTAATGAGATCTTAGTGTGCTGTGTACTCCTAATATATGAGTACACTTATATAAGTCTCTCTCATTTTCTCTCGCATCTCGTGGTGTGGTTAAATTAAATCTATAAAAATACGAGAAAACAGTTTTAAGTGTTCTTTATTCTTTTTTCTTCATTTGTATACAATTATTGTCACAATAATTAAAGCGATGTTTACAACAATAATAATAATATATAATAAGCAATACATACATACATATATATATATATATATATATATATATATATATATATATATATATATATATATATGCAATTTCCGTTATCCAGAGGGAACTTGAGACTCTTTAACAGATAGATCTTTATATCTCTCTATCTCTGTCTCTCCTTCTCTTTTACTTGTTGATTTCTTGTCAGATTCTTCTTGTTCCCTTTCCGTTTATTTTCACAGTCTTCGGTCTTCGATGATTCAGCTCTCTTCCTTGCATCTGTTTGATCCACCCGAGCATCTGGTAATCCATTACAAAACTGTTGTCGCGCATGCTCCACAAGTTGCTTGCATATCTAGGAGCTGTCCACGCGATTGGGCTGCCATTTATGCTGCCCGATTGGAAATGCGTGGAGGGGATAAGGAGGCACGAGCTTTTGCCTCGCTGTCCTTCCCTAGCCCTTGGATAGCAAGCTCGACTAGTTGGACTGTTTACCCGTGGCAAGTTTGTGTGTTCTCTTCCTCCTTCCTTTCTATTGTTCACGTGCGTTGCTGGTGGGTGGGCTTCGTTTTGCTACACTTACCCGAGAGCCTGGGCGAACAAAAAAGTTATCACACAGAGCCATTTAGCCGGCGCTAGGACAATGGAGCACGCGCACCAGCAGAAGCTATCGGCGAGACATGCGCTGTGTCTGGCGACGTGCTTTACAGCTTAACCAGCGAGCCGCCATATGTCGTCGTCGTCCTGGTTGTCCTTGTCCTCGTGCCCACATAATGCTTTAGCTGAGCACAAAGCGCCACTTCATTATCGACAACACTTGCGCCTAATTAGCGACAGATACGCAATGAGTAATTGCCGGCTACCTAGACCACACACACACACACACACACACACACACACACACACACACACACACACACACACACACACACACACACACACACACACACACACACACATGCACGCACCCAGTGAACCATGCCGTACCACGCAGCTCACAGTTGCTGCAGTGGTTAGGCAACCGCCCAACCACAAAGCAATACGCATCTGAAAGATTTCAAATCGTCTGCGGTCAGCTTGGGGGCGGCTAAGCGGATAGATGGATTGGGTCAGTGGTTGAGTGGTTTAGCGGGCGAGTGGGTGGTAGTAGGGTTGCAATTAGAGTTTGCATAGAATGAAGACCGAGTTTAGCTGCAAGAGATTTATTATACGTGGACATTGTGGACTATCAATGTTAAAAACAAAAATAAAAAAAAAATCATTATTTTTCCTTTACGTATGCCTTGTAGCATAGAAAAAAACTTCATAACTCCCTTCCTAACCCCAAAGTCGAAATCCAACACGGCCCCGAGTATGATCTCACCGCTGGAGTAACAGATCTTTGTGTTAAGAAACCTTAAGACAACCTCCGACTGTCAAGTAACTAATCATGGTAAAAAATACAAAAAAAAAAAAAATTAAAAAAAAAAATACAAAAAAAAAAAAAAAAAAAAAAAAAATACAAAAAAATAATAAAAAAAATTATAATTATAATTAAATTATAATTAGCATAGCAAAAAAAAAAAAAAAAAAAAAAAACTATAACTCCCTTCCTAACTCCAAAGTCAAAATCCAACACGGCCCCGAGTATGATCTCACCGCTGGAGTAACAGAACTTTGTGTTAAGAAACCTTAAAACAACCTCCGACTGTCAAGTAACTAATCATGTTAAAAATATAAAAAAAAAAAGTTATATTAAGGAAATCATTTTTTTTCCTTTACGTATCCAACTGCTAGCCTTGTAGCATAGCAAAAAAAAAAAAAAAAAAAAAAAAACTATAACTCCCTTCCTAACTCCAAAGTCAAAATCCAACACGGCCCCGAGTATGATCTCACCGCTGGAGTAACAGAACTTTGTGTTAAGAAACCTTAAAACAACCTCCGACTGTCAAGTAACTAATCATGTTAAAAATATAAAAAAAAAAAAAGTTATATTAAGGAAATCATTTTTTTCCTTTACGTATCCAACTGCTAGCCTTGTAGCATAGCGCAAAAAAAAAACTGTATAATTCCCTTCCTAACCCCAAAGTCGAAATCCAACACGGCAAGTATGAGAGAGAAAGACGAAGCAGAGGAAGAAGAAAACTGATCACCAAGATAAATATATGTTTAATGGTCATACGTATTTAATGATGTCCCAAACTCTTTTGATGAAAGGAAAAACGAAGACTGAGTTGAAAGTGCATGAGATTTATAATACGTGGACATTGTGAAATGGTCAGAAAAAAAAATATTGTTGATAATAAATGGTAGAGAACAGGACATCGCCTTCGTTGGGATTGGAAAATCAGTTAAGGCAGGTAGAACATGAGGACCAAACTGAAAGCACTGGCAATCGTGCCATACATCGAACATTTACACCTGGAAAACGAATATAACACCATCACTATAGTGGTCATCGCCATCGTGTGGCCTGGAAAATCAGTTTAAAAGTCAGAAATGTGGAACAGACTGAAAGCACTGGCAATCGTGCCATACATCGAACATTTACACCTGGATAATGAATATAACACCATAACTATAGTGGTCATCGCCATCGTGTGGCCTGGAAAATCAGTTTAAAAGTCAGAAATGTGGAACAGACTGAAAGCACTGACAATCGTGGCATCGAGACGTGGACAAGATCCTACAGATCGTTCAAGGCACAGGATAAAGCTTTGATTGATGGCTTTTAGCCACTGCAGCACCAGAAGCAAAAAAAAAAAAAATTGAATTATTAGATCAGTGACTCGCAAAAGAAAAATAAAGTAGAATGTGTCTGCAGCAAAAAGCCTACAGACTGCTTAAATACATAAATCAAGAAAAACCCTTACGAAAAAAAAATAACCTTCCTAACCCCAAAGTCGGAATCCAACACGGCACCGAGAATGATCTCACCGCTGGAGTAACAGAACTTTGTGTTAAGAAACCTTAAGACAACCTCCGACTGTCAAGTAACTAATCATGGTAAAAAATACAAAAAAAAATATAAAAAAAAATACAAAAAAAAAATAATAAAAAAAATTATATTAAGGAAATCATTTTTGTCCTTTACGTATCCAACTGCTAGCCTTGTAGCATAGCAAAAAAAAAAAAAAAAAAAAAACTATAACTCCCTTCCTAACTCCAAAGTCAAAATCCAACACGGCCCCGAGTATGATCTCACCGCTGGAGTAACAGAACTTTGTGTTAAGAAACCTTAAAACAACCTCCGACTGTCAAGTAACTAATCATGTTAAAAATATAAAAAAAAAAAAAGTTATATTAAGGAAATCATTTTTTTCCTTTACGTATCCAACTGCTAGCCTTGTAGCATAGCGCAAAAAAAAAACTGTATAATTCCCTTCCTAACCCCAAAGTCGAAATCCAACACGGCAAGTATGAGAGAGAAAGACGAAGCAGAGGAAGAAGAAAACTGATCACCAAGATAAATATATGTTTAATGGTCATACGTATTTAATGATGTCCCAAACTCTTTTGATGAAAGGAAAAACGAAGACTGAGTTGAAAGTGCATGAGATTTATAATACGTGGACATTGTGAAATGGTCAGAAAAAAAAATATTGTTGATAATAAATGGTAGAGAACAGGACATCGCCTTCGTTGGGATTGGAAAATCAGTTAAGGCAGGTAGAACATGAGGACCAAACTGAAAGCACTGGCAATCGTGCCATACATCGAACATTTACACCTGGAAAACGAATATAACACCATCACTATAGTGGTCATCGCCATCGTGTGGCCTGGAAAATCAGTTTAAAAGTCAGAAATGTGGAACAGACTGAAAGCACTGGCAATCGTGCCATACATCGAACATTTACACCTGGATAATGAATATAACACCATAACTATAGTGGTCATCGCCATCGTGTGGCCTGGAAAATCAGTTTAAAAGTCAGAAATGTGGAACAGACTGAAAGCACTGACAATCGTGGCATCGAGACGTGGACAAGATCCTACAGATCGTTCAAGGCACAGGATAAAGCTTTGATTGTTGGCTTTTAGCCACTGCAGCACCAGAAGCAAAAAAAAAAAAATTGAATTATTAGATCAGTGACTCGCAAAAGAAAAATAAAGTAGCCTGTGTCTGCAGCAAAAAGCCTACAGACTGCTTAAATACATAAATCAAGAAAAACCCTTACGAAAAAAAAATAACCTTCCTAACCCTAAAGTCGGAATCCAACACGGCACCGAGAATGATCTCACCGCTGGAGTAACAGAACTTTGGTTAAGAAACCTTAATACAACCTCCGACTGTCAAGTAACTAATCATGTTAAAAATATAAAAAAAAAAAAAAAAAAAAAAAATACAAAAAAAAATAGTAAAAAAATTATATTAAGGAAATCATTTTTTTTCCTTTACGTATCCAACTGCTAGCCTTGTAGCATAGCAAAAAAAAAAAAAAAAAAAAAAATATAACTCCAGCACGGCCCTTAGGCCTCACCACTGGAGTAACAGAACTTTGTGTTAGGCGGCGACTACCGGAGCAAAGTATTCAGACAAAATCTGTGCGCATCAGCGCTTCAATACAGAGCTCAATTTATATTACTCTTAATAGCGGACTACTACATCAACAGTGCTTAAACTAGTTGAGAATTATAAGCTGCAACCGAAATAGCGGACTACTACATCAACAGTGCTTAAACTAGTTGAGAATTATAAGCTGCAACCGAAAGCCTTTATGTATGCTTCGCATATATGCGTGCGCTACAACTGCTGCCACAGAGTCGCTCTCTCGTTGTCGCCTATGTGCGCGTGTGTACATGCCTTAGGCTGCCTGCCCTGCGTGTTCGTTGTTTAGATGTGTGTGTCGGCATTTTTGAATGTGGCTGCAAAAAAAAAAAAAACAGCAACAAAAATAAATAAGAATTGTGGTTAACCACACATACCCAATTTACGTTCACTTATAAATCTATTGCAAGAAAAGGGTATTTATGAAGAAAATAAGTTTTAAAAAACCGTTCAAGGTAAACATTACGTTACCTGCATAGACATTTATTCATAGTTCGCAACCCTTGAAGAAATCAAAATTAAAGATGGGATAGAATGTAAAACTACACCTATGCGCATTTTCAACCAGCTAGGGAAGCCGGCACTACTGAAAGCCGATCGAGACGGAGCATTTTCAAGTTTAGCTTTAAAGCGATGGCGACGAAAGGCGTCGAGTTACAACCTAATACAACAAAGACCAGCGTAAACGACATAGAGCTCAACTGAATAGTGCAGGAGAGGCTAAGCGCATCTAAATTAAGAGAAAGTGACTTAAAACAGGCTAGATAGACTTGAAAACACCCGGAACTCAGCATTCAATCAGACTTCACACCATACGCATACTGCAGAGGTCAATTAGCATTTCTCAATTGAAGAGAATATACAATATATAAAGAAAAACATCTGGTGTCATGGCATTCCAAGAGCTGAATACATAGAACAAATAGAGGCTCTAAGAACCATTCACATCATACATAGAGCATCTAGATGCTTGTATTTGGCCAAAGCACACATCTTTAGTATTTGAATTACTTATTTTGCAAACGTTGGGGGAAGGGATCTAAAATACACGCAATACAAAACTGCGTATTTATTACTGAAGCATACACCACAAATCTAAGGTCTCCACCTTTTACAGTATTTAATCTACGATTGAAACGGCAAGTCTAAATATTTGTTTTAACGATAACGGATAGAAATGGAATGAGTTATCAAGAAAAAAGTTAAGCGTTTACTACGAATGGTATACAGGCTTATAGATTTTCTGAATCGATCTAGCCATATCCATCCGTCCGTTAGAATAATTTAAAGATAGATATACAAAAGCAAGAAATTCTTCTAAGCACAAAGCCAAAATTAATATTAAATGTCATCACTGTGGTAAAGTGGGTTATATCAAAGACTGTTACTATTATAAAAGAATAAGAAATGAAAAGGACAAAGAAAATAATAGTGCTCAGCTTGCAACATCACAACATGGTTTCGCGTTCATGATCAGGAGTACTACTCAAAGTATTCCAGTATTATACTCGATTCTGGAGCAACTGATCATTTAATTAATGATGATTGCCTATATGCTGATTTTGTTAATTTGGAGCGTTAAAATCGCTATGGCAAAAGATGGCGAGTATATTTATGCCACAAAGCGTGGCCGTGTGCGTTTGCAAAATGAATACTCAATCATACTGGAAGATGTCCTTTACTGCAAGGAGGCAACAGCAAAGCTGATGTCCCTCAAGAAGCTACAACAGCCCGGGATGTCAATCAAGTTTGACTCTAATGGAGTTTCCATTTCAAAGAATGGAGTAGCAGTGGTTACAATGCAAGTATGTCGAGCCATATACCTATGTTAAGCTCCAAGCATTCTCTGTGGATGCGAGGAAAAAAACAATGATCGCTATAGGTCATATTTGTAATGGAAACTTATTAGGAATAAAGACAGAATTTATTTAATGACAGAAGCCTTATAAAAGGTGTAAAAATATCAGAAGTTATTTGTAAATCATGTTAAAATAGGAAACAGATTAGATTGCCATTTAGAAAATCCACATACAAAAGTCATATCAAACGACCTTTATTTATAATTCACTCAGACGTTTGTGGCTTAATCCCACCAGTGACCATAGATGATAAACCTTTTTTTTGTGATCTTTTTAGATCAATTTACACACTACTGTGTAACTTGATTGTTGAAGCACAAGTTAGATGTTTTAAACATGTTTAAAGAGTTTGTAGCAAAGAGCGAAGCACTCTTTAATATAAAGATTGTCAATCTGTATATTGATAATGGAAGAAAATATCTGTCAAATGCGATGCGTGAGTTTTGCGTTATCAAAGGGATAAGTTATTATTTGACTGTGCCTCATACACCACAATTAAATGCTATGGTAAACGGAGCAAAATTAGATAAAAGCTTCTGGGGTGAAGCAGTATTAACTACAACACATTTAATCAATAGAACTCCAAGCAGAAGTCTTGGTGATTATAAAAAGACTCCTTATGAAGTGTGTCACAATAAAAAACGCAACTTAAAGCTTAAGTGTTCGGCTCAACTGTGTATGTGCACAATGAAATAAAGCAAGGAAAATTTGATGAAATATCATATATAACTATCCTTGTAGTTTATTAACCGAATGGCTTTAAACTGTGGGACACAATTAAAGAAAAATGTATTGTGGCAAGGGGAAAAATGAAAGTAAGGAAAGTGATCAGTTAAACTTCCTGAATGATAGTAAGGATGATTATTTCCCGAATGAGTAAGAAATGTGATCAAATGCAATTTCCGAATGAACGTAAGAAAATAAAGCAAATTGATCTCCTGAATGAAAGTAAGGATAAATATATTCAGAATGAGGAAGAGGAAGAAGAAGAAGAAAACTGATCACCAAGATAACGACAGCCTAGATAAATATATGTTTAATGCTCAAACGGTATTTAATGATGTCCCAAACTCTTTTGATGAAAGGAAAAACGAAGACTGAGTTGAAAGTGCATGAGATTTATAATACGTGGACATTGTGAAATGGTCAGAAAAAAAATATTGTTGATAATAAATGGGTGTTTACATATAAATATAATGAACTAGGAGTTCCTATAAAATATAAAGAGAGGTGACATCAAAGAAAACATATATGTATTGTTATATGTTGATGATGTGGTAATAGCTACAAAATATATGGAAAGAATTAGTTTTAAAAAATCTTAAATGAGATATTTAGAACGACTGACTCAAATGAAATACGGCATTTTATAAGCATACGAATAGAATTGTCAGAAGACAGAATATGCTTAGACCAGGCTGCATACGTAAAAAAAAAATTTAAGACAATCTGGGCTGTGTTAGCGTGTCATAAAAGAACGAAGCATATTTATATTAAATATAATTTTGCTAGAGAACAGGTAGAGAAAAATTAAATTCGTCTCGAGTATATTTCTACAGAAAATCAACTTGCTGATGTATTCACCTAACCGTGGCCTATCGGGAGATTTGCAGAACTGCGAAACAAGCTGGGACTACAACAAAGTGATTGATGCCTACAGTTGTTGAATATTTTTTTTTAATCATTTTGATTTTGATTTGTTACTATTTTAACCTAACATACTTTAAGTTTATATATTTTAAGTGATCTGATAAGGTTTTTCTGGGGTTTCCCCCAACATTCTTGCAGCGAATGCTGGATCACGTAACACATCCCAGATAGCACACCAGCCACATAAGAATTTTTTTTTTTTTTGAAGAGAATGTTTTGTTTGTATATTAATATCAATGACTAATGTTCTCTTTGAAGGGGCGTGTTGGAATATCCCTCTTCAACAATCAAAGAATAACATAATTCAACACTAATGAGATCTTAGTGTGCTGTGTACTCCTAATATATGAGTACACTTATATAAGTCTCTCTCATTTTCTCTCGCATCTCGTGGTGTGGTTAAATTAAATCTATAAAAATACGAGAAAACAGTTTTAAGTGTTCTTTATTCTTTTTTCTTCATTTGTATACAATTATTGTCACAATAATTAAAGCGATGTTTACAACAATAATAATAATATATAATAAGCAATACATACATACATATATAAATATATATATATAGTGACATAATCATACTGATTACGTCCACAATACCCAGAAAGTGTTTCCATACCAAATATATTAATGTAACCCAATCCTAGCAATTGTAAACAAAGAGCGGCTAAGTCGGCACTTATAATTGTAACCCAAACCTAGCGCTTGTAAAGATCACCCAAGTAGGCACTTCATATTAATGTAACCCAAGCCTAGCAATTGTATACGAAGATCGCCCAAGTCGGCACTTCATATTCATGTAACCCAAGCCTGGCAATTGTAAACGAAGAACGGCCAAGTCGGCACTTATCCGCACCCTCAAGTACCCCAGCAACATGGATCACCCATGAAAACCCCAGCAACATGTGTCACCCGAAAGTTGCAAACGTTCTGATACAGTTTATATATTTGGTTAAGAGACACACAAATGTTAGTCTTAAGCTAGTATTCAATAAAGCAAGTTGTCATAATCCTACCCTGACTTCGTCTTTTACTATATTAGTGTTGTCGTTAGCATATGTCGCGACATTCATTCGACTCATAACATATACTCAACAACTATATTTAATTGGCGCAGCCGGTAGGATAGTAATAAATCGTGGAACACCTGATGCAATAATTACATTATTAATTCTTGTGCCCATTTACTGCTATCCGCTAAACAACTAACGCGAAGGCAACCCACGCGACGGTCAATATCGTTTCAAGTTTTTTAGTTAAAACCTCGACAGTGACGCGTATACCGAAATTCGCATATTGCCAGAGCCGCATTGTGCAACAACTAAAACTTGAAAATATTTCAAGAAGACGCGATAGAATTCGAAGAGAAAATAATTCCAGAAGCCTCTGGTTATCTCAAGAAAATTCGAAAGTGCTATCTGTGCAAACCGAAAACCGAACTTTAAATTAAGTGAACATAATTAAACAAATCATAACTTACAATAAAAAAAGAAATTGAACTTAAAATTAAGTGAATAAAAATTAAACAAATAATAACTTACAACAAAAAGAAACCGAACTTTAAGTTAAGTAAACCTAATTAAAAAGGAATTGAACTTAAAATTAAGCAAATACAAGTGAACTAATAATAATATAATAATAATAAAAGGGAACTGAAAAATAATAATAAAATAAAATAAAAACACCAAACTAAAAAAAAAAAAAAGAGAAAACAACAAAATGGAAGGAAACGCAACAACACCCCTTTCTGATGCCAACATGACGCAAGTGATCAACCAGCTTAAAAATGTTGAGAAATTTACCGGAATTAAGTACGCTTTATACACGTTCATTAATCGAATTGATTACATCTTGGCTCTCTACACCACCAACGACGCGAGGCAGAGAGCAATACTTTTTGGACTGGTAGAAAGCTGCATCAGCAGTGAAGTTATGCTATCCCTTGGCATGACTAACCTTGCAACATGGACGGACCTTCGAAAACAATTAATTCTAAACTACAAAACACAAACAAATAATTACATCTTATTGGAAGAATTCAGGAACACCCCATTCAAGGGCAACGTACGAGCTTTTCTGGAAGAGGCAGAACACCGTAGACAAACATTGATGAGTAAGCTAGAAGTAGAAAATAATTTAGACGAGAAAACATTGCATGCCCGGTTGATTAAAACTAGTATCGACGATTTAATTCAAAACTTATCTACAAATATTTGCATTCGAATTATTAATTGCGAAATTCCCGATTTGAGATCCTTAATAAACATATTACAAGAAAAAAATCTTTATGAAGAACCCTGCTTAAATTCAAATCTAAACAAAATAAAACAAGAAAAAAATTTCAAGCCATCATACCCAAATCCTAATATTCAAAAATTTCCCACATTCCTTCAACCAAACCATTCCTATGTCCCATATCGACCCTATCTACAACATCCATATCTTCCCCCAACACCTAATTATACTAACAATAACATTTCTCCACCTAACCATTATCCAACTCGACCAATGCAACCAGCACATAATCCATTCAGACCATTACACTATGCAAACAGACCAAATTTTAGACAAACCCAATTTGACAATAATCGTTTCGGACAACACACACCAGTAGCTCCACAACAAACCCCTTTCAATAGTCTTGGCGTAATCAACCAACCAACAAAGCGTGTTAGACCTGCAGAAAGCAGACAAAGTAAAATGAGTATAGACGAAACAAGAAATCAAGAAGAGATAAATTATCACGATTTAATGCAGCAAGAATATTATAATCAATTAGATTCTTATTCCGACTACTATCCTCAAAATTACCAAGAACCACAAAGTTCAGACTACACATATACACAAACAGCCACAGCCGAACATGAGATAGAGCACCAAAATGAAATAGAATTCGAGAAAGCCGAAAATTTTTCAGCTACCAGCCTCGGAAACCAACAGTATATAATTATCACTTATAAAGGCAAAAACTTAAAATGTTTAATAGATACAGGATCTACTGTCAATATGATGACATCCAATATTTTCAAATTACAAATTCACGATACCAATTGTCTTATCCAAACCAGTAATGGACCTTTAACTATCACAAAAAAAGTCAATGTCCTTTCCAACAACCTGTTCAAAAGTAATACTGAATTCCTTCTACATCCATTTTCACCAGATTATGATCTATTAATTGGCAGAAAACTACTTTCAGAAGCACAAGCCGTTATAGATTATAAGTCCCAAGCTGTACATTTATACAATAGAAAGTATAAATTAATTAATGATATTCCGAGCATAAACCAAAATCATTTCATAGTCCAACAAAATTTTGAAATTAACCAACACTTCAACAATCCAATTAAAAATAATTCTAAAAAACAAGAATATACAAACTCAAGCCTTTACCGACTAGAACATTTAGATGAAGGCCTGTTAAAACAATATGAACACATTCAATTCACAGAAGGCGACCAACTCAGTTTCAGTTATCAAGAAAATCATGTTATTAATACTACTCACAACTCTTCTTTGTATACAAAACCATATAGTAACAACCGCAAAACAAAACATGACACAACTGGACAAACTCCTGCACACATATTCTTATACGCTGGACAACCAAAGTTAGACACTCAAGAAAAAAAGAAAAAGTAATAAGTAAAATTAACAACGACCGACAAGAATACGAAGTCGATACAAGATATCGAAAAAGACCGTTACAAAAAGGAAAATTAGGAAATCCCTTCAAAGCCAATAAAAATGTTGAAAAAACAGACCCAGATCATTACCAAATTACTAACAAAAACAGAATTACACGTTACTACAAGCCCCAATTTAAAAAAAAAAAATCAAAGAAAATTATTGTAACTTGGAACATAACCACTACAGTTGTAAAACAAAACTGCCAGAAAAAAAATGTAAATCTTAATATTCATGGCAATAAAATTATTAGCATCAATCAATGTAAAATGCAAATAAATGATGTAATTATAAGCGATAACTATTTCCAACCAGAAGTCGATCTTACACCATTGTATCCCCCAATAGAAATTATTAAAATAAAACCTATCAAGCATGATGATATTGTAAAAATTGTATCACAAAATAATATCCTCACATGTACAATCATTACAATCACACTAATTATATTCATAATTGTAATCCTATATTTTAAATATGTATATTGTAACCCCTTAATATTAATCCATAAGAAACAAATTCACGAGCCCAACAATCAAACAACAGAAGCACAACAAAAGGAAACCACAACTATCGAGATGGCACAATCAACTTTGCCAAAACTTTACCCTTCTATGTCACCTTGACTCGCAGGCTCGCCTCTTAAGGGGAGGGAAGTGACATAATCATACTGATTACGTCCACAATACCCAGAAAGTGTTTCCATACCAAATATATTAATGTAACCCAATCCTAGCAATTGTAAACAAAGAGCGGCTAAGTCGGCACTTATAATTGTAACCCAAACCTAGCGCTTGTAAAGATCACCCAAGTAGGCACTTCATATTAATGTAACCCAAGCCTAGCAATTGTATACGAAGATCGCCCAAGTCGGCACTTCATATTCATGTAACCCAAGCCTGGCAATTGTAAACGAAGAACGGCCAAGTCGGCACTTATCCGCACCCTCAAGTACCCCAGCAACATGGATCACCCACGAAAACCCCAGCAACATGTGTCACCCGAAAGTTGCAAACGTTCTGATACAGTTTATATATTTGGTTAAGAGACACACAAATGTTAGTCTTAAGCTAGTATTCAATAAAGCAAGTTGTCATAATCCTACCCTGACTTCGTCTTTTACTATATTAGTGTTGTCGTTAGCATATGTCGCGACATTCATTCGACTCATAACATATACTCAACAACTATATTTAATTATATATATATATATATATATATATATATATATATATATATATATATATATGCAATTTCCGTTATCCAGAGGGAACTTGAGACTCTTTAACAGATAGATCTTTATATCTCTCTCTATCTCTGTCTCTCCTTCTCTTTTACTTGTTGATTTCTTGTCAGATTCTTCTTGTTCCCTTTCCGTTTATTTTCACAGTCTTCGGTCTTCGATGATTCAGCTCTCTTCCTTGCATCTGTTTGATCCACCCGAGCATCTGGTAATCCCTTACAAAACTGTTGTCGCGCATGCTCCACAAGTTGCTTGCATATCTAGGAGCTGTCCACGCGATTGGGCTGCCATTTATGCTGCCCGATTGGAAATGCGTGGAGGGGATAAGGAGGCACGAGCTTTTGCCGCGCTGTCCTTCCCTAGCCCTTTGATAGCAAGCTCGACTAGTTGGACTGTTTACCCGTGGCAAGTTTTGGTGTTCTCTTCCTCCTTCCTTTCTATTGTTCACGTGCGTTGCTGGTGGGTGGGCTTCGTTTTGCTACACTTACCCGAGAGCCTGGGCGAACAAAAAAGTTATCACACAGAGCCATTTAGCCGGCGCTAGGACAATGGAGCACGCGCACCAGCAGAAGCTATCGGCGAGACATGCGCTGTGTCTGGCGACGTGCTTTACAGCTTAAACAGCGAGCCGCCATATGTCGTCGTCGTCCTGGTTGTCCTTGTCCTCGTGCCCACATAATGCTTTAGCTGAGCACAAAGCGCCACTTCATTATCGACAACACTTGCGCCTAATTAGCGACAGATACGCAATGAGTAATTGCCGGCTACCTAGACCACACACACACACACACACACACACATGCACGCACCCAGTGAACCATGCCGTACCACGCAGCTCACAGTTGCTGCAGTGGTTAGGCAACCGCCCAACCACAAAGCAATACGCATCTGAAAGATTTCAAATCGTCTGCGGTCAGCTTGGGGGCGGCTAAGCGGATAGATGGATTGGGTCAGTGGTTGAGTGGTTTAGCGGGCGAGTGGGTGGTAGTAGGGTTGCAATTAGAGTTTGCATAGAATGAAGACCGAGTTTAGCTGCAAGAGATTTATTATACGTGGACATTGTGGACTATCAATGTTAAAAACAAAAATAAAAAAAAAAATCATTATTTTTCCTTTACGTATGCCTTGTAGCATAGAAAAAAACTTCATAACTCCCTTCCTAACCCCAAAGTCGAAATCCAACACGGCCCCGAGTATGATCTCACCGCTGGAGTAACAGAACTTTGTGTTAAGAAACCTTAAGACAACCTCCGACTGTCAAGTAACTAATCATGGTAAAAAATACAAAAAAAAAAAAAATAAAAAAAAAAATACAAAAAAAATAATAAAAAAAATTATATTAAGGAAATCATTTTTGTCCTTTACGTATCCAACTGCTAGCCTTGTAGCATAGCAAAAAAAAAAAAAAAAAAAAACTATAACTCCCTTCCTAACTCCAAAGTCAAAATCCAACACGGCCCCGAGTATGATCTCACCGCTGGAGTAACAGAACTTTGTGTTAAGAAACCTTAAAACAACCTCCGTCTGTCAAGTAACTAATCATGTTAAAAATATAAAAAAAAAAAAAAAGTTATATTAAGGAAATCATTTTTTTCCTTTACGTATCCAACTGCTAGCCTTGTAGCATAGCGCAAAAAAAAAAAACTGTATAATTCCCTTCCTAACCCCAAAGTCGAAATCCAACACGGCAAGTATGAGAGAGAAAGACGAAGCAGAGGAAGAAGAAAACTGATCACCAAGATAAATATATGTTTAATGGTCATACGTATTTAATGATGTCCCAAACTCTTTTGATGAAAGGAAAAACGAAGACTGAGTTGAAAGTGCATGAGATTTATAATACGTGGACATTGTGAAATGGTCAGAAAAAAAAAATATTGTTGATAATAAATGGTAGAGAACAGGACATCGCCTTCGTTGGGATTGGAAAATCAGTTAAGGCAGGTAGAACATGAGGAAGCACTGGCAATCGTGCCATACATCGAACATTTACACCTGGAAAACGAATATAACACCATCACTATAGTGGTCATCGCCATCGTGTGGCCTGGAAAATCAGTTTAAAAGTCAGAAATGTGGAACAGACTGAAAGCACTGGCAATCGTGCCATACATCGAACATTTACACCTGGAAAATGAATATAACACTATAACTATAGTGGTCATCGCCATCGTGTGGCCTGGAAAATCAGTTTAAAAGTCAGAAATGTGGAACAGACTGAAAGCACTGACAATCGTGGCATCGAGACGTGGACAAGATCCTACAGATCGTTCAAGGCACAGGATAAAGCTTTGATTGATGGCTTTTAGCCACTGCAGCACCAGAAGCAAAAAAAAAAAAATTGAATTATTAGATCAGTGACTCGCAAAAGAAAAATAAAGTAGCCTGTGTCTGCAGCAAAAAGCCTACAGACTGCTTAAATACATAAATCAAGAAAAACCCTTACGAAAAAAAATAACCTTCCTAACCCCAAAGTCGGAATCCAACACGGCACCGAGAATGATCTCACCGCTGGAGTAACAGAACTTTGGTTAAGAAACCTTAATACAACCTCCGACTGTCAACTAATCATGTTAAAAATATAAAAAAAAAAAATAAAAAAATACAAAAAATACAAAAAAAAATAGTAAAAAAAATTATATTAAGGAAATCATTTTTTTTCCTTTACGTATCCAACTGCTAGCCTTGTAGCATAGCAAAAAAAAAAAAACTATAACTCCCTTCCTAACTCCAAAGTCAAAATCCAGCACGGCCCTTAGGCCTCACCACTGGAGTAACAGAACTTTGTGTTAGGCGGCGACTACCGGAGCAAAGTATTCAGACAAAATCTGTGCGCATCAGCGCTTCAATACAGAGCTCAATTTATATTACTCTTAATAGCGGACTACTACATCAACAGTGCTTAAACTAGTTGAGAATTATAAGCTGCAACCGAAATAGCGGACTACTACATCAACAGTGCTTAAACTAGTTGAGAATTATAAGCTGCAACCGAAATAGCGGACTACTACATTAACAGTGCTTAAACTAGTTGAGAATTATAAGCTGCAGCCGAAAGCCTTTATGTATGCTTCGCATATATGCGTGCGCTACAACTGCTGCCACAGAGTCGCTCTCTCGTTGTCGCCTATGTGCGCGTGTGTACATGCCTTAGGCTGCCTGCCCTGCGTGTTCGTTGTTTAGATGTGTGTGTCGGCATTTTTGAATGTGGCTGCAAAAAAAAAAACAGCAACAAAAATAAACAAGTAAGAAAACTCTAGTCGGGCGCAACCGACTAGGGGATACCCTGAGCCCCGTCGAACCTGTGTTTTTCAATACACTTATATTTTGCGTAAAATTATAAAAAAAATGTCAAGTTTACTCTTTAACAACCAAAAAACTTTTTTATTATAAAACTGAAATTGGCGAGGTTCGAACCTACGTTAATTGCGCAACGTGCATCGTCTCTACCAACAACGCCACCTCATTTTTATAAAATAAAAAACTAAATAAATTTCTGGCGTCGCCTGGTTTCGAACCCAGGTCCTCATGTTTCGCGTGCGTCGCTTCTACCAACGACGCCACTCCACTGTCTTAGAAGTCGGTGGCAAATGTAAACTAAAGCAGCAGCTGATAATTCAACAAAATTCAAACTTAATTTGCGATTCTTCGAATCGACTAGAATGCTAGCGTTTGTATGTGTGTGTGCAAGTGCGTTCGCTTGGCTGCCACGTGTGTTTGTTAAGTAGCCAAACGTTTTGTTTAATAACTTTTTTGCTATTTAACGGATTTCAATGAAATTTTCGGCATATGATCAACATATTCTATGGGCATAATTGTCAATTTAGTAAAAGTGCAAACTCATTCGCATTTTGGCTATATTTGAGACTGAACTTGAATTGGGGGAAATTTGGGGCCGGTATCCAAAATATAACAAAATTCGAAATTGCATAAAATATATATAAAGCTAAATATTAAGTTTGGTGTCTCTAGCTTAAAAGATGGGCGAGATAGAATTTTATAACTGAATTTCGATAATGTTTTTATTCGATAACAAAAAAACGAATATATTTATCGATTATCGAAAACAAACTCGATATTCGAAACCAGGCGACGCATAGAATTTATTTAGTTTTTTAATTTTATAAAAATGAGGTGGCGTTGTTGGTAGAGACGATGCACGTTGCGCAATTAACGTAGGTTCGAACCTCGCCAATTTCAGTTTTTTAATAAAAAAGTTTTTTGGTTGTTAAAGAGTAAACCTGAAATTTTTTTATAATTTTACGCAAAATATAAGTGTATTGAAAAACACAGGTTCGACGGGGCTTAGGGTATCCCCTAGTCGGTTGCGCCCGACTAGAGTTTTCTTACTTGTTTTATTTATTGTTACCAAGAATTAATTCTAAATAACAATTTCTTTAAGCCAGAGCAACAAAGGCCTTCAGGCATTTTTTTTTTCACTATATACATTATTTGCTTTATATACATTATTTACATTCTATATACATTATTTACATTTTATACATTATAGGTCTATTTTGAGTTTATTGATTATTTTTATAAAATTTTCTATATTTGCTTTATTGGGTTTTGAGATAAGGATATTGAGTGTGGGAGTATTAAGGGATTTGCAGATATTCATTACGTGTTGGCAATGGAGTTGTAGGTGTTTTGTTGTCAAGGTGTCGCTATTGCAAAATGGGCAAATAGGAGCAGGTGTTTTGTTGAAAATATATTCATGAGTTAGTTTTGTGTGTCCTAGTCTGAATCTTGTGTATTTTATTGCGTGTTTCCTATCTGTTTTAGTTGGAAAATATGTAGTTTCTCTTGCAGGGTTGATCGTTTTGTAGAAGTGTGAGTAGTCGTTCCAGATTGTATTGAGTGCTTCTTTGGTTCTGATGTTAATCAATTTATTGATATCTTTTTATACCCTGAACCCATTGAAAATGGGAATTCAGGGTATAATGGTTTTGTGAAAATGTATGTAACACGCAGAAGGAGGCGTGGCAGACCCCATAAAGTATATATATATTCTTGATCAGGACGACAAGAGAAATTGTTTGAGCCCTGTCCGTCTGTCTGTCCGTCCGTCCGTCCGTCCGTCCGGATGAACGCACCGATTTCCTAAACTACAAAAGCTAGAGACTTGAAATTTGACATGAATACTCGTGTATACCATACGCTTAACGAGTTTTTGTTAAATTATCGAAAAGTCATCCCATTTTCTTATTATCGATAAAAATCGATAATTTGACTTTGTTTTTCAAACATAACTCTGTAACCGTAAAAGCTAGATACTTCAGATTTGCTGTGTACGTTACTGTAATGAATGCGCACATTTTGTCATTTTTCGATTTTGGATACCGGGCCCCACTTCCCCAAAATTTGCAAATTTCTCCAGAAGTCGTATATCAAATACTAGAGACTTGTGCTTTGGCAAATACAAACATATGTACCATCTTAATATACTCTGAAAGTTTCATTAAGAAAGTCCAAGCAGAAAAAAAATGATTCAACAATCAATTTCCCATAGTAATGCTCATATTGCAGCCCAAGCGCTGCCGCAGCGTCAGCTGCGCAGTAAGCAGAGCGCGTGGTTACGCATAACTGTGTATGTATGTGTGTACGCATAGTTCGTTTATGTATTTGTGTGCGATATCCGCGATACGCATAAACACTGGGAAATTCCAATTATGACCTTTTTTCGCTAGCAACTTCAGATTTCTAAAAGGGTCAGCAGGTACCAAAAATATGTAACATTCCCACCCCTATGCCTACGCATAACTGTGTATTTGCGTTATATGCAATGCATATATAAAAGAAGCGTAAAATTATTTTAGTCATAGCTCCCACAGGGTTCAGGGTATCTCTTAATCGAGCCGTCTCGATTAGAGCACTCTTACTTGTTTGTTGTTGATGTGTGTAGGAGCAATGGTGAACGTGTAGCCATTTTAGCTGCTGTGTCTGCCAGCTCATTTCCTTTAATCTTAACATGTCCAGGTGTCCAGAGTAGTTTGATCCTTTTTTGATTTGAATTAAGTTTGTCCCGAATTTTTGTAATTGTGTGTTGATTGGTGTTTGGGTTTTTGACGGCTAGTAAGGTGGAGAGCGAGTCGGTGCAGATAACAAATTTAGTTTTTTGTCTTTTTGAGTGAATTCCACCTCACAGAGGATAGCTTCCGCTTCCGCTGTATAAAGTGCCAGGGTGTGACTGCTGATTTTAATATTTTATTATCTTCTGTAACAACACTGAAGGCAATTATTTGGTTTAGTTTAGAAGCATCCGTGTAGAGAAAAGTCCATGCCTTGTATTCGTTTCTGATTTTGTTGAAACTTTTTCTGTAGACTTCGTCTGGTGTATTGTCTTTTTTAAATTCCGAGAGCTCTAACAGTATGGCGGTACTGTTTCTTGTCCAAGGTGGGAATTTCTCTTTGTATTTGCGTTCTGATGACAAAAATATGTTAAGAGCTGCAGCTTCTTTGATGATCATTTCTAGGCTTGATGGCTTTTTGATTGCTCTTTTCCGTTTCAGTTGCTTGAGGAGTGTGTTTTGTAAAGAGGAACCATGTGTATTTGTGATGTTTTTAATATGTCGTCCAATGCTCCATTGGAATCTAGTGACTAAATCGGGGAGTCCTGTTTCTGCCAGCATGTTTTTTATTGGAGTGGTACGGAAGGCGCCTAATGATAGTCGGATGGAGGAATGGTAGGGAGTGGAAAGTTTTGCGATATTTGTTTTGTTTGTTTTCCCATATATTGCAAGACCGTAATCAATCTTGGCGAGTATTATTGATTTACTTATATTAATTAGAGATGAGGTATTACATTTTAACTTATTGTTACTTAAACATTTAATTATATTCAATCTATTATTTAGTGAGTTTGTCAAAGCTTTGATATGTTCATTCCTATTTTATTTACTGTCGAATGTTAAATCTAGAATTTTGAGGTGTTGTGTTTTTGGTATGTTTACATTATTTATTGTAATATCTACAGTGTACCAATAATGTCTTCGTACAGCAGCAACTTTTTTCTTTCTGAACGAATATAAGATATATATAGCAAGAAACTAGCCAAAGTTTAGATGCAGTTTTATTATCTTATTTATTAACCTTAATTTACAAAAAGAATTAAGTCTATATGTTGCTTAGTTTAGAAGCTATAACTAAAAAACCATAAAAAGACACGTTTTTGCTTCCAATAAAGTCTTCGTACAGTAAAACTAAAAAATTAAAAAATAGTCTTAAAAACTAACAGAAAGTTTATTTTTGGTATATTTAATATTTTGTAGGGTAACCTTTATTCTTTATTTTAATCGGTTTGGCATTGATATGACTAATTTCTCTGTGTAATCCTTATCTATTTTTTCCCACTCCTCTTTTAAAACTTCAATAAGCTTGGGTTTTGAAGAAATATGATGCTTCCTTATATTTTTTTCCAACATATGCCAACAATGCTCTATTGGATTTAGATCAGGACTTTGGGGAGGTGTTTTTAAAAGATGTGGCGTATTATATGCCAAGTACATTTTGGTATTATGAGCCATGTGTTTAGGGTCATTGTCATGTTGGAAAAAATAAGATCTAGATAATCCTAACTTCGCAACACTTGGGACCAAATTTTTTTTTAAATATCAATGTATTTTTGGTGGTCCATCACCCCATCAATTATCTCAAAATTTCCGACACCAGCAGTAGCCATACAGCTCCATACCATAACGTCACCACCGCCATACTTTACTGTCTTGATTGTGTGTTTTGGTTGGAATGCCTCTCCGGCTCTTCTCCAGACGCGAAGTCGCCCATCCGATCCAAATATGTTGTACTTAGATTCGTCAGAAAAAAGTACATTACACCAAAACTCGATTGACGCATTTTGGTACTCTTTTGCAAATTCTAGACGTTTTTTGCGATTAGCGCTGCTTACAAAAGGCTTTCGTCTTGGCGTGCGCGACTTATACCCAGTAGCTACTATAGCCTTCCGAACTGTTTCTGGGTGCACGACTTTATTTTTGGACTGTAGAATCTGTTTACATATCGAATTTGCGCTAACAAATGGATCCGACGTCACTATTCTCCTAATATTTAGCCGATCTCCGTTTGTTAGCATGCTCGGCCTTCCTGATTTTCGCTTGTTCTTAACTCGCCCTTCGTATTTGAACCGTCTAAATACGGATTGGATAGTAGAACGACTGCGAGACAATATATTTGCAATTTCCGAATATGATTTCTGCCGCCTAATATGCATATTTAGAATTATTTGGCGTTCTTCAATACTTAAATATTTGCCCGGCATTTTTAATCAATATTTGTCCACTTAGCGATTCAATTTGAAGAAAATTTGTTGCAAAATGTTGCGAAATTATGCCCAAGCATGCAAATACATACATTGAAAAACAACCGTTATCATTTTCGTTTTCTGTCTTCAGCTAAAATTCTAAGAAAGTACGGTGTATGAAGACTTTATGACTATTTTTTAATTTTTTAGTTTTACTGTACGAAGACTTTATTGGAAGCAAAAACGTGTCTTTTGATGGTTTTTTAGTTATAGCTTCTAAACTAAGCAACATATAGACTTAATTCTTTTTGTAAATTAAGGTTAATAAATAAGATAATAAAACTGCATCTAAACTTTGGCTATTCGTTCAGAAAGAAAAAAGTTGCTGCTGTACGAAGACATTATTGGTACACTGTATATATATACATATATATATATATATATATATATATATATATATATATATATATATATATTATTATTATTATTATTTTTATTTTTTTTTTTTTTTTCAATTAATAATAGTTATACTTATTTTTGTAACATGTATTTTATAAAGGTAGGTTCCTTCGGGGCACTTCTTCTTGTCCCTGAAGTCGTTAGGCTGCGCCAGTTACCAATCGGTTTTAATACGATTGATGCTACAACGATTAAAAACACGTCTAGCTTCTGGTAGAATGTACAACTGAATGAGTGCTTTATTCGTAAGGTCTTCTCCTCGTTAAAAACGACGAGCATCAGTGAGTATGTTTGTGTATGTATATGAGTCGTCGTTGATCACTCGGCGACCCTTTCGTGTGTACATGTAAGTGTGCACAAGTATGTACGCACATGCACATGTGTGGTACTGTGACCGGCGGGTAACTCGAGCATATCTTTGTCTTAATCCCGTTTCATATGTTTGGTGCGAGAGATAAGCAAAGCACGTGGCGAGCATCAACGAGACTTAGGCTTACTTAGAGCCTAAGTAGAATGTTTAAGATCAGATTCAACTGAGCGTTGGAAGCGGCACCACTGCTGCCTCCGCTAATTAAATAAACTTAAATTTACAAAGCAATCATCAAACATAATCTTTGCATGGCAACCGTAAAATTATTACAAAGGGGTCCATGGTCGACCTGTTTTGTTTGTATGCATATTGGTTAGGTGATAGGAGGTTCTCTTGGTTAAGCATCCACATAATTCTTTTTGATATGATTTTTTCTAGGATTTTGGAATTACAAGGGAGCAGTGATATTGGGCGATAACTGTTAAGTAAGTGCTTTGGTTTATTTGGTTTGTTTATAGGTATTATTGTTGCAATTTTCCATTGTTGGGGGATATTGCTGGTGTCAAGTATTATATTATAGAGCTCTAAGAGTTTGTTTATTGCAGATGGGGAGAGCTTTTTAATTATTTGATAAGTGATATTGTCCTGTCCGGGAGTAGATCCTTTAAGGGTATCTAGGCAGGATTGCAATTCTAAAAGTGTTATAGGCTTTTCGATGATTTTAGCTCTATTTCTTGGAGTGTATGTGATGGTTGTTTGGGCTATGTGCAGTTGTTTGTTATTAATGAAGGTGTGTGAGAAATTTGAGTTGTCTGAATAATTTGACCAGGTTTTGCAGAATGCTTCGGTAATTTTTTCCGGATCGCATGAGTTTCCTGTTTCTGTTTGTATGGAATGAATGTGTGTAATTTTATGAATCCCCGAGAGCCTGTGAACTTTGTCCCAGGGTACTTTAGTTGTAGTGTTAGGGCTTATATCTTCTGTAAATTTAGCAAAGCTTATTCTTTGGGCTATTTTTGCCGTATATTTAAACTTTGCGTTCGCTTTTTTGTAGATTAGCATGTTTTCTGTGCTTAGGTGTTTTCTTAAGTTATTTAAACATTTTATTTTTTCTTTTATTAATTTTTCAAGTTCTGGGTTCCACCAGTATATATGTTTATTTTTCTTTCTGTTGGGATTGGATGTGGGTATTGATTTATTAGCAGATGTTTTCACTATTTTGAGGAATTTGGCGGCTGTTTGATTAGCATTGTGTGTTATAGTTAGTCCTGGTATTAGTTCGTCTATATTTTTCTGGAATAATTCCCAGTTCGCTGAGTGAAGTTTATATAAGTTTAGCATTGTGTGTTATAGTTAGTCCTGGTATTAGTTCGTCTATATTTTTCTGGAATAATTCCCAGTTCGCTGAGTGAAGTTTATATCTATGTGTTTTATAAAATTTTGTATTTGCTGTGGGAAAGATTTGTATGCATATTGGGTAGTGGTCGCTCCCGTATAGATCTTTATCTATAGCCCAGGTGGCGTTAAGGTTAACTGGTGGCGAACAAAAGGCTAGGTCAACGTGTGTGAAAGTGTTATGAGTGGAGTAGTGTGTGGGGTCTCCTTTGTTTAGAGTTATTAGATTACTGTTGAGTACAAAATTTGCAATAGTTTTACCTCTTGGATTGTTTGAGGGTGATCCCCAGAGAGAATGCCAGGCGTTAAAGTCACCTAGCAGTAATACTGGCTTATTAAAACTGTCTGTCAGGTTGTGAAGTTCTTGCTCTGTGAACTTGTCCGTAGGAGAAAGGTAAATGTTAATAATTACAAACGGTAATTTAGCTTGTATTTCGGCACATATTGCTAAAATGTTAGACCGGTGATCTACTATTCTATGTTGTACGTTTTTTGATATTAGGAGAGCTACTCCTCTGTTGGCTATAGGAGTCGATGGATTAGTATCATTCTTCTGATAAAACGAGAATTGGTTTGGTATGGGAATTTTTGAGCTGGGATCGGATAAATGGGTTTCTTGTAGAGCTATTATATGTGGGTTCTGGTTTTTTATTAAGAGCGAGAGATTATTATAATTGTGCTTATATCCATTTATGTTCCATTGCAATATTTTTAGAGTCATTATGTTATGCTATGTGTTAATCCGTTTTGTTTTGATTTTTGTGTTAGTTTTATAATCTCTCTCTTGCACGCTCTCCCTCTCGGCTAAGCGAAGTTGCGCTTTAATGCAGTAAATCATTATAGGCCTTCACCGAGAATGAGAGAGAGAGCGAGCTTTGAGAGGTTTTATTATAACTCAACGTCCGTGATTTTGGTTGTTCGTCTTGTGTTTATTTCTTAAGTAGGTGTTGTCTATGTCTGTTTCTGAGTCGCTTGAGGTAATCTTGTCTTTGTGATTTGAGTGTTTCGTTGTGTTGAGTGTTTGTTTATTTGGTTTGCTTATGCTATGTTCCGGCGTTTCTTTTGTATATTTTGTGCTTGTGAAGTCAAAGGGGTTTTCGGGTGTGCTTCTAGTTTTTAATTTGTCTTTAGAATTATTTTCTTTATTGGAGGTGGATGGTAAGATTTTTGTCTCGTTTTCTTTTTGCGGTGTTAATTTATCGGCTATTTCTGAAAATGTTTTTTTCGTATTTGTCGGTGTCTGTGTGCATTGTTTGTAATATTTCGTTTTGGCTTCGTACATGGTGCATTTATCTGTGGTTTTAATTTTGATTATTTCTTGTGCTTCTTTAAATTTTGGACAGTCTTTGCTGCTAGCTGCATGCTCTCCATTACAGTTCACGCAGAAAGTGCGCGTGCACTGAGTTGGTTTGTGAACTGGTAGTCCACATGGGTCGCAAGCCGCTGTTGCTTTGCAATACTTTGCTGTGTGGCCTATAATTTGGCAATTTTTGCATCGCATTGGGTTAGGTATATATTGTTTGACCTTTACAACGTGCCATGAAATTTGCATTTTTGGGGGAAGATTATACAAATTGAAGGTGAGCTGCACTACGCCAGACGGGATGGTTTTGCCATCTACGAGTTTGGTGTATTTATATACATCGACAACTCCTTGAGATTTAAGTTCTTTGAGTATTTCATCATTTGTGACGTTGTTAAGGAATGGGGCATATACTGTGCCTTTACAGTAATTAAGATTTTTGTGATATTCACAAGATATTTGGCAAATACCATGGAGCTCTTTGGAAGCAATGAATTTTTCAGCTACTGTTGCGTTCTCTACAAATAGTAGAAGATTTCCGTCACGCATTTCGTTAATTTTTTTTTAAATATGTTTTTGCTGATGAGTTTAATTGCACGCTCTACGGCAAAACAGGAGTATGTGGAGATATGGTTTTTAGTGTCGGTGGCTGACATAATAATGAATTTCGGATTAGGTAAATTAGGAGTTTGGAGTTCTGGGAAAGCTTCTGCAAGTGGTGTCGGTTTTTATACCCTGAGCCCATTGAAAATGGGAAATCGGGGTATAATGTTTTTGTTGGATGTATGTACCAGGCAGAAGGAGGCGTGGCAGACTCCATAAAGTATATATATTCTTGATCAGGACGACAAGAGAAATCGATTTGGCCCTGTCCGTCTGTCTGTCTGTCCGTCCGTCTGTCCGTATGTATTAACGCGTCGATTTCAGCTCTCAGAAGAGCTAGAGACTTGAAATTTTTTTGTAGATCCCTATATACAGCGCGCATATCAAGTTTATTTCCGATAATCGATTAATTTATTCGTTTTTTGTTATCGAATAAAAACATTATCGAAATTAAGTTATGAAATTCTATCTCGCTCATCTTTTAAGCTGGAGACACCAAATTTTATATTTAGCTTTATATGTATTTTATGCAATTTCGAATTTTGTTATATTTTGGATACCGGCCCCAAATTCAGATTCGACGGGGCTCAGGGTATCCCCTAGTCGGTCACGCCCGACTAGAGCTTTCTTACTTGTTTTATTTTGGTTTTGGGGCTATCGCTTAGCATTGCAAAGCGATTCGCCCCTTGACTATAATGCCCGTTGGGTATAACTGTGTATTTGACTTACTTTATGCTTATATGCTTCTGTGTATATTGAAAGACAAAGAATGAGTGCAAAAATAGAAGATAGGCGCTTGAAAAACTGATAAGCTGTGAACTGAACTCTACGATAACACAACCGTTCGGTACGAGGTCTAGTGGACGACTGAAAACCTCAAATGTCGAAAGGTATTGCGAGGAATAAAAGCTGTTGTCATGAAGCAGAAAAACATCAGTATTGATGTAAATAGCGATGTTTCTGACTTGGACGAACAGCTAAGAACAGCAGAGAGAAACGAAATTGAGCCCGCTACCCAGAAGAGGAAGCCTCTAGCCCGCTACAGCCAGGGTCGGGCAAAAAGATCTAAGAGAGGCAACAGAGTCTTTGGCAAAAAGTTACCGGAAAAGGTACAAGCCGAAAGAAGACGAAGAAAACTGCTACAGTGCACGCAGAGAACCCGAAAGCAGTAACCAAAAAGACAAAAAAAAATAAGTAAAAGAAAAGGTTCCCAAACGGAAGCGGTCCTTATAAAACCTGAAGGACAAAGCTACGTGGATATTCTTCGGAGTATACGCGCCACAATCCAACGGGACGACAATGTAAATATGAGACGCATTCAGAAAACCCGGGCAGGAGCACTCCTTATAGAGCTCAAAAAGGGGAAGAGCTACAGCATAGGCTTGCTGAAAAACTAAAGGCTACCGTCAAGGAAACAGCCACGGTAGCTGAACTGAAGCCTACAGCGGCAGTAGAGACCCGAATCCTCGATTCAGTCACAGTAGAGTTGAAGAACGCAAAAGCAGTGCGTAAAGTCCTCACAAATCCTTTCATGGGCTTACGCATAAAACTTACTGCCCCAAAAATAGGCGGGAGCAAGTTTGAAAGCCGACTTGCAGAAATGTCACTCAACTCGGGTAACATACAAATAGGTTTGGTAAGAGCTAGACTCAGGACGTGTCAAAACATCCGGAGATGCTACCGATGCCTCGGGGTAGGTCACGAAGAGACCAACTTCTTTTGTATTCATCCTATACTCCAAGTACTTTATGATTAAAATTAACAGATCACAATAGAGGAACAGTTGCTTGGTCCAAGTTCGCACATCGATTTCAAGAAAAATTAAAGGACTTTTTATAGCTTTCGCAGCAGGGTTATGTGAATAAATATTATAATATAATATTGGAAAAATAACACATGTATATTCACAAGAAATGTAAGAAACAAAATGATGTAACGAGTAATATGTGTATTCGAGCAAATTCCTTTTATTTTTCGCCATAATTTCATATTTTATTAGAGAAATTATAATTTCCCATTATTTTTTTCTGACCCAACCCGATTCCTCTGTATTTTGCACTGGCACTGAGATTTTCGCTGCCTTCGACCAGAGTACTTCACCCCACCATCTGCTTCGTGCTGTTTTCAGAATGGTAGCAATTGAATTCGCGCCATCTGAACAAAGCTACAAGAAGCCAAAGCTACATTAATGCTACGCTACAACACGGCAGCAAACCACAGCCACATTCGAAAATGCCGACACACTCATCTAAACAACGAACGAAGTAGGCTACATACTCACACACATGCACCACGAGCGAGTCGCTCTCGGCAACTGTAGCGCACGCATACATGCGAAGCCGACACACATATGCAAACAACGAACACGCAAAGCAGGCAGCCTAAGGCATGTACACACGCGCACACAGGCGACAACGAGAGAGCGACTCTGTGGCAGCAGTTGTAGCGCACTCACACATGCACACAGGCGACAACGAGAGAGCGACTCTGTGGCAGCAGTTGTAGCGCACTCACACATGCACATAGACGAGAGAGCGACTATGTGACAGCAGTTGTAGCGCACTCACACATGCGAAGCATGCACGAAGGCATTCGGTTGCAGCTTAGCGTGCGCAGCTCGCAACGCGCATCACGGGGCGCCTGCTCATTTTGCTGACGGCTGCTGAGATGAACGGACGGTTGGCCCTTCGACTCTGTTCTCGCTTCCTTCAGTTTTGTTTTTAGAGTTTAGCTCGGCATTAAAAAACAATGAATCAGATTCTAGAAAAAAATTACAAAACTATATATAATAAAACAAAACAACAAAAACTCAGATTACTCATTTTTTGCACTGTCAAGAAACTACAAAAATTAAATTGAGTTATTAAGTGGGGGAGTGTTTGTACAACTCTCGCAAGAGGGAAGTAATACGATGGTAATACTGGGCTGCGACTGGTGTGCAGAAGTCTTGGAGTAGAACTGGGAAATAATCGATGGACGGATGGATAAAACCATCGAATATAGAGGTTAAAAAATTAAATACAATTGATTTCTATTGAAGCATAAAAAAAAAACAATATAATATATATATATATATATATATATCATATAAGAATTGTTTTAGTTTATATAGAAGTGAAAACAATTCTTATGTGTATTACGTTTTATAGCACTTTGTCTTCTTTATAATTGTATATTATATTGTATATTATATATATATATATATATATATATATATATATATATATATATATATATATATATATATCAAAATAACGAAGAGATTTCACTTCTATATAAACTAAAACAATTCTTATGTGTATTACGTTTTATAGCACTTTGTCTTCTTTATAATTGTATATGGTCTTTTCTGTAATGATCTCAAAGAACCTCGTTTGGCTGTACCGACTTACAATACAGAGCTTTCGAATTACTGCATAAGCATACGACTGGAACTTGTTTACTCGCTTGCGGTACAATCGTACGATCATAAAAACCGCTAGCTAGCATGTATCGCAGCTTATGGCAAGCCAGCTGTACAATCGCCTGATCTCAGCTTTAGTTACAGTTATTAAGACGCAAGACAACCGCGTAGGGTGAACCATGACATTAGGGTGGACCGTACATTTATTATTATTTTGTATTCATTTTTATTCAATTTCATTTTTATTTAGTGTCATTTATATTTAATGTTACTTTTATTTAATTTCTTAAATTATTATCACGACTACTACAGAGTGTGCACGAAGCATATAATATGGTGCGACTTTCCGAAGCTTTGGTGTAATGCTTTTACAATGTTTGGGCCATTATCAGTCACCACTGCAGTAAGCTTCTCCTTAGAAATGGAACACTTTTCCAGCGTCGTTTATAAGACTTCAGAGCTGTGCTCAGCAGTATAGGTTTCTATTAGTTTAAAAACTCCAATTGTTGCACAGATTTGCTTCTTTTCAAATGAGCTATGAAGTGTGTTATTCCAATCACACCCGTCATATTTTTTATTTATTTATTAAGAAGATAGCCCTAATGTAAAATTAGAGCTAACTTCAGTTTAGGCGCTGGCAGCTGGGGCCTTCGGCTTGATGGTGTAATTATAAATTATATACAGATTTTTTATTTTGCTTTTATGCCTATTATAAGTAGTATTTTATTAAGTTTACTTTTATATCTTTAAAATGTACTTTTACTTAATTTTTTTTATAAGTGGTGGGTATGTATTGGACTTGGACTAACCTTAGTCTTATAATTTGTATTTGGTCGGTGCTTGAAATGTTAGTTTGGATCTATACTTTTTAGGTAGCTTAATGCGTTTATTAAGTTAGTGTTTAGCTGTTGGTACCAACGATTGCAGAGTTCTATTTTGAGTTTTAGATTTTTAGATAATTCGTTCTTGAGGAACTTGTTGATGTCAGTAGTGTTAAAGTTGGGGGTGTAGTGTAGGGGCATATAGAATGGGTCTTTGGCTGCAGTGTCGGCAAGTTCGTTCCCTTTAATGCCGCAGGGAAGGTATATCGTCATATTTATGTCAGTCCAAATATCCGTAGTCAGTGATATACATACAGCTACGTTCAGTAAAATGATAGCGCAACTCATCACTGTGTTTTGGCCCACATTATTATTGGTTAATTAGTGAACAACATAAAATGTGGGAAAAAAATTTATGCAAATATTAAGATTAGTATATATATTGTTTATTAACATAGACTTTTGTTTGATATAAACTTAGATCATATGCACTTCATGGCTTGAGAAAAAAAAACACCTAAAATTAAGCTGCTCACAAGAATAATAGCGGTTACAAAAAATTAAATTATAAATTAAAAAACATTAGTCTAACTTCATATTTCAGGTTTATAACATTTGTCTTGGCTTAGTACTTAGTTGTAAATCCATTATTTTGTAATACGGCTTCGCACCTGCGTTTCATGGAATCGATGAGGTCCTGGCACCGTTTCAGAGGAATCCGGTGCCACGCCTCCTTAACTACTCGCTCCAAATCAACTTTATTCGATGGTTTTACAGTTGCCACAACATTCTTAACATCGCACCATAGGTTTTCGATCGGATTCAGATCAGGGGACTGAGCAGGCCATGACATGACGTCAATCTTTTCGGACGCAAACCAATCTTTTGCAAGGCGACTCGAGTGTTTTGGGTCGTTATCTTGCTGAAACGTCCATTCCATGGGCATTTCCGAACTGGCATATGGTAGCATCGTATTTTTTAGTATATTGACGTAGACTTCCTTGTCCATGATACCATTAATGACATGAAGTGGGCCAACACCACCATATGAAAAACAAGCCCATACCATTATGTTCATACCGCCGTGTTTTACCGTCTTCAAAGTATACTTGGGATTATATTGTGCGTTTGGTGGACGCCGTACAAACTGTCTACAGCCTTTCCCACCAAACAACTGTATTTTGGATTCATCTGTCCACAGTATGTTGCGCCATTTAGTGATGGGCCGATTTACGTTAATTTTTGCAAATTTAATTCTTGCGGCTATGTGTTTTCTAGTTAAACGGGGTACCCTTCTGGGACTTCTGGCTGCTAAATTATGTTCAATAAGTCGACGACGAACTGCCTCAACACTAATCGACAGATTTAAGTCACGTTTAATTTCACATGCTGAAGCAAACGGATTATTTCTAGAATATCGCGCAATACGCCTATCTTCTTGGATGCTAGTTTTACGCACTGCACCCCGTCTTTCAGGCTTATCCTTATAGTGAATGGCGTTAAATATCATTGGAGCTGTGCATCCAATAATATTTTGTATTTCTCTATAAGTCCTGCCTTGATTTCTAAGTCGAACTATTAAATTCCGCGTTTCTTCCGAGCAATGCTTTCCTCTAGCCACTAAAATAAAAAACAGTGCAATTCTGATAAATTACAAGAAGGAACATGTAACTTAATATATTACACTTACTATAGGTTTTTTTTTTTTTTTAATTTACTCGTCTTTTTTTTTTTTAAACCTCTCGCGTCCAGCGCTATCGTTTCAATGAGTGGCGCACTTTCAATGCATTTTTCTAATAATCGTCAATAACAAAAAAACCCGTTCTAAAAGTAACGGGATTTTTATGCATTCCTCTTTGGTGCATTCCACTGTAAACAAAAAGGGCACATTTCGAATTTTTTTAACGGTGAAATTACCGTTTTTTATCTGTTTATGTGGGTAAAAACACAGTGAAGAGTTGCGCTATCATTTTACTGACCGTAGCTGTACATGCAAGTTGACACACCATGCGCTTGAAATTTTCGAGCTCCTCTTACTACTTTATACTATGGCAGACGCCAGACAATCGGAACCAAATGATTAGTTCCAGAGCGCGGAGCCATGTCCGAATGAGTAATGGATATGGGGGACAATATGCACTCACCGCTTGATCCGGCTTTCGTGGCCTCCATTTTTGCTGCTGAGTGAGCGAGTGCGTCAATGGCTACTTTGTTTGCTTTAGTGGCGAGGGTGCTCCACGTCCAATATAGTCATTGTCTCCCACTCCTTTATTTAATTAGTCCAATGACATTTATTTAATTTCTTTGTTTTTATAAAATTATATTTATTTTATAAAATTTATTTATTTCATTGTCTTTAATTTAGTTTATTTCATATTATTTTTTTATTTGTATTTTTTTCTTATGTTACCAATTTGCCTGCCAGCCTAGCACTCAACTTGACTAGCTGCCTAAAAATCGAGGCCTACGATAGTATTCGGCACACGCGTTGTCTACCTATACTGTATTTCGATAATGATTTTCTGAAAAATCCCCAAAGAGAATTGCTTCTCACCCCATTACATCACCATCACTTGAAAACTTAACTCATCATCTTAAAAATATAAATTTTACCATATCTGATTTAATTCATTCTTAAATTAAGCTTCATTTATTCTTATCATCTAAACAGTATTTGCTTAATCTAATATTTCATTATATCTTTCGACCATAAATATATTTCATACATATATTGTGCCACGAATTGAACTATTAATTGTGGCTTAATTAATCCGTCGAAAGGCAAACTAAACTGGAATCGCCAATGTCCTTCAACTTCAAGTTCCTGGTTAAAATAGGGCGCCAATGTATTTTTATGAACATCGGTGTCACTTCGCCTGTGACGACCGAATCCAAGGGTTTCTTACAACTGCTTCATTGCTAGTTAGTGGATTTGGGTTCAAAAGGAAAAAAGGCTCTCGGTCTTCGTTATAACTTTATTATGGCTAGAAGTTGGTTATTAGAAGATTTAAGCGTATCCTCTCTAGTCGAGATTCTGGTTTAGACTGCCCGACCTCTGGTTGGGCGGCCGTTTTATAGATATAGCAGCAGCTGCGTCTGAAAATCGGCGGCAGCAGTGTTAGCACAATTGCAACTGTGTTGCAGAGGCTGGCCGCGAGTGGAGAAGTGTTGAAATCGGCGGAGGCAGTAGGGGTGTTCGGCGCTGGCTGGAGCTAACTTATGTGTGCATTTGGCGCTGTGGGGTTTAATTGATTATTTATTTTATTTTAAGAGCTAACTTATTAATAGTGAAACTATAGGCTAGCTTAATGCGTAGCTATAGATAAAGCTGTTTTGTGGTCAGCTCTCTCTGTGGTTTTAATTGCTACCAGTTCTTGTTGCTTAATGAATGTTGGGCACATTTGCGGTCCAGTGGGTAATGTTTAGGATCAACTTCGGGGTTGTTTTTGCAGTTTAGGCAACACTTTTCGTTGGTGCAGGTTTCATTTTCAGCGGTGTGTATCATTTGAGAGCAGTTTTTGCATATTGCTTCTGGACTTTTGCAAATCGGGGTTGGTTGGCCAAATCGTAGACATTTTTTACATCTCAGAGGGAGAAAAATGTACGGGCGGAATCGAGTGCTCTCATATCCAATTTTTATAGACTTTGGAAGTTTGTGTGTGGCGAATGTGATAATTATAAGTCCCGTTTCAACTTTGCCTTGCTTTTGTTTCTTTAATATTTTACGTACTTTGGTTACGCTTTGAGATTTTAGTTCGTTTAGTATTTCTGTTTCCTCTATGTTTCGTAATTCGTTGCAGTAGATTACTCCCTTGGAATAATTAAGTGTTTTGTGTTCAGTGGCTTCTACTTCGATATCGGCCATATTTTTGATTTTTAATAATTTCATTGTTTGTAAGGTATTTTTTGTTTTAATTAAAAGTGTGCCGGCGCGAGTTTTTTGCATGAGTCAACTTCTCCGCATGTGTAGTCTATTGTTTTTTTAATTAGAAATGGCATTTTCAAACGATTTGTTGTCTTTTCTGTTAATTACAATGTAATTTGGGCTGATTAGGTTTTGGTATTTGTTGTAGATTGCTGTTGTTGTTATGTTTATGTCTGGCGGTTTAGTCATTGTTGTTGTTTTACGGGCTCAGGTCCAGCACTTTAGTTTTCGTCTCTGGCTTTTGTTGCTTTTATTTTCGTATTCTGTTTTGCGCAGCACAGGAACGCAGAAGTAACACGTCTTGTCTCAGTGAGGTTTTGAGTGGAACTGTGGTGGGGTTTAATATTCGATGCGATGCTGCTGTCATTGAACTTTTTTTTTGGCAGAGATCACTTAAATGGTTGCACTATGTGCATGCAAATCATAAAATTTTGCAATTATAGGCCTTAGGCCATTCCGGGACGGTCGACTTTTGAATTCGATGTCTACGAAGTCGCCCTTTAGGGAGGGCCACAACGCGTGGCCGCTTCCACTCATTGGGAAAATATCCATCTGCCAGGCAACAAGAAAGCAACGCTGTCAAGTACTCAGGGATGGAGCGCCAAGCCGCTTTGACCATACCCCCAGTGATGCCGTCTAAACCAGGCGAGCGTTTGCTGCGGACTCTGGCGATGCATACTTCTACCTCGAAATATTCGCCCGCGCCCTCCTGCTTCCATGTACAGCAGATACGGCTCGAGTTCCGTGTTGAATTGGCAGTAAACGGAGGTGAGGAAAATGGAGCCTACATTTCCAGACACACTCACGCATACGCCGTACTCAGTGATGAGCGAGGAGACAGGCATGCAGACGACCTTCTGGTCGTCTACGATGACCGGCATGCCTGTCGGTAATCTGGTGATCCTTCCTCCACGGTCAACGTAGGGCTCCTGAATCAGTGCGAACTTGTGTCCAGCCTCCCTCATCCGGACCCGAGCTCGATGACGGCAGCTCGGCTACGACCGCAGTTTGCTTGGATTAAGCTAAACATTGTTAATGTCTAGCCGCCACCCTTGCAAGGACTGCCCCGTAGATCGGGCACGCCGCCGAGAGCATGTGATGCTCCGACGGCAACCCCTTAAAGTTGCAGTTCCTGCAACGGACGGGGTTGACACATCTACTGGCGACGTGACCTGTCTGTCCGCACTGGCGGCAGAGCCCTCCTTCATCCGGCACTGTGCCACTTTGTGGTCAAAGCTGACACAGCGATGGCAATCATAGGTGCATAGGTCGGAAGGAGAACCATTCCACGTATATCCTGTCATGCTCCTCCAGGATATCCATGTCTCGACATGCGACCGACGAAGTGGTTCTTAAATAAACCATCCATGAACTGTTTACAGTTCAGGCTGCTGTCTACATCCATGACAGTGATCCTCGGCTTCTTAGCTGCATTCTGCTTAATATCTAACCCGAGTTCCCGGAACTTCGGGTTAGCCACCACTTCCTTAATTTCGCCCCTGGAGGGGGTGCGGATCACGCCTCAGTTCACGCATCTCGTGGACTCGTACGCCCAGGGCGGGAGCAACCTCCTTTCGGACTCGCTCAGCGACCTGCTAGGATGTCTCCTGCGGGTTGTTGCTCGTCACGATTGCCGACAAGGTCTCCGCAGCCTTGCGGGTGCGTGGTGCGGCACCAGGGGCGAAGGCGTGGGCAGCAGTGGTGGGCGGGGCCACCTGGACAGCAGCGGCGTGTTGCGAGCGAGCGCCAGATCTGGCCTCGAGCTCGACAATTCTGCCGTACATACCGATGATGAGTTGCTGGTATTTCAACGAAATATCCAGCACGCTCATCGTCACTTCACCGGGCACTCCCTCTCGAACGGCGGCTCTTCTGAGCTTTTTTTCAATGGCCAACATATGTTTGACCATCCCGTGCGAGCTTCCTGCGGTATCAGCTGATACCAGCAGCGCGGGAGAGGCAGCGACGGCGACATTGGTAGCTGCAGGGGCCACGGCAGAAGAAGCAGCAGCAGGGGCAGCGGGGGCTGCAGTCGCGGCGGGGACGTCAAGAGCCGCGGCGACGGGGTCGGGGTCAGCAAAGGCGGCGGGGTCGGCAATGGCGGTGTAGGTTGCTGCAGCAGCCTTGGCGCCGGCCCGCACAGCTGCGAGCGTGGCAGTGCTATCCTCACTCGCGTTCCCGTCCTGGCCCATCTTTCGCGGCGGTGAGTCAGTCGGCGGTGGCATGGCGACGCTGTCGATCGTCATCGACCTCGTCATTGTACGCGACGCGGCGGAAGCACCTCGACCACGCTTCTTACGCCCGGTGGCGGAATTGAGTATTATTATTGGGTATTATTATTGGAACAAGATATTTACAGTGTAATAGTGAGGTACAATACGTAAATAACGAGTGCATATTTTGCACAGCCTGGGCAAAGTGTCCAGATATCCAGCACAAAACCGCAAATTGCCTAATAATATATTTATATGGCGCTACGTAAATTGTATACTTCATTTATGTATTTGTGCGCGATATCCGTTAAACACATGCATAAGCACTAGGGAATTCCATTTATGCCCTTTTTCACCTACAACTTCAGATTTCTAAAAGGGTCACTAGGTACCAAAAATATATAACTTTCCCGCCCCTTTTAGTTTCGCTTTTTACTCCCTGAACCCACTTTCTGTGCGTTAGGTACTAAGTTGCTTTCATAAAATACTACCTGCTTTAACATTCATTGACAATTCTAGTACATTGACAACAGGTCAATATACTTGCGGAAATGTTACCTAATATGGGCAAACGGATGAAAGGATTACCATTTTTTGGGATAATTATCTTCTTTTTTATACCAGGGTACTTCACATTTCATTCATTCACTTGGTGGTTAGTAATAATTAAACTGTGAACAAGTGAACAACGCGTAAATTGTAGTCCGTGAAAAGAAGTATATGTAATGTGTTAGTTATTGTGTATTGTGCACATTGAGTTCTTTTAAAATACAATTTAGTTCGTTGCGATCATTTACGTGTTTAATAATGACTACTGGCACTTTGAACGTAAGTCGTATATAATAAACTAACTTGGGTTGCACAGCCTTACAACAATTTTAAAACGGCCTTTTTAAAGGCTTTTTATTAAAAAAAAAAAAAAAAAAACATTTTATTTTATTTTATAATATTTTAAACGTAATTCATATTTTATTCATTTATAGTTTATTTAATTTTATCAATTTTATATATATTTTACTTTAAATTTTATATATTATTTATCTTAAAATTGTAAAAATGCCAAGAATGAGGAGAAGTTCAGCTGGAGTCAGATCTCAGAGGAAACAAGCTAAGAATCGGTTAAATATATCAAATAATTTAGATAGGATAAGGGCAATTAATTTACTTTATCAGAGAGAACGTAGGGAAAATGTTGAATATAGTCAGGCCGAGCAGCTTAGCAATAGTGAACGTCGCCATATTCGTAGGAATAATTTAAGAGTTAGAAACTTAGAGCAACCAGAAAACACTGTTAATCGTGCCACGCGTAGGCAAGATCCTGAATACAGAGAACAGGAACAACTTGCCAATACTTCGCGTCGATCGAGGCGTAGGCAAGACCCTGAATACAGAGCAGTAGAGCAGGAGCAAAACACTGCACAGCACTCGCAAAGCAGGCAAAGCCTTGATCGCAGACTTTTGGAAAGGGACAGAGTATTAAGGTCTCGTGCTAGAAATAGCTCTGTTCACCGGGTTATAGAACAGGCTCGCAATACAAGTGCAAGCCGAAGTGCGCGCTTGCAAGCTCACCAAGAGGCATTTTCTGTCAATAGAAATTTATACTAGAAAATAGATTAGAAGAAAATCGGAGAAATGCAATCCGTAATAGACAGGTTCGAGCGGAAACTATTCCAGAGAATAGGCAACACATAGTCAATAATAGCTTAACTGAAAGTATTAATAGAGTAGTTAAGCAGGGTCCAGATTAGGTTTGCATTTGCTGTAAGGGCCTTTGGTTTCCACATCAAGTAGTCCAAATTTCTCGAGAATTGGATGTAAGCAAATGTAATGCTGAAGACAGTGAAGACATTTCAAGATTATCTTTAGTTTTTCCCTCCTCCAATAGTAAATGGTCTTGATTTCCCAGAGCTTCCTGAATGTCTAAAAGATTTGACACCCTTAGAAGAACGGCTTATTTCTCCCCGTCTTCCTTTTCTGATAATTAAGTCATTAGGATATGGTCGTCAAACTGCAATCAAAGGAGCTGTGGTTAATGTACCCATTCCGGTTGACAGTGTAGTAACATCCCTTCCAAGGGCGTTTCATGAAGCGGAAGTAGTTCAGATTCACCTGAAAAGGAGAATGGAATATAGCCATGATTTCATGGCTGAAATAATCAGACCCTCTAAAATTGTAGGTGCTATTAGATATTTAGTTAATACAAAGCTATATAGGAAACATCAAATTACTGTTAACGAACAGTGGATGTCCTCCTTTTCGTCCGATAATGTACCATTTGTAGCATCTAGAGATGATAGTTATTTAGTATCGCAACTTTTACAGCAAGCAAATGAAGCTGGTCTACAAGGGAAAAACGATTTTCAAGATGAAAACTTAAACCCAGGAGGCCAGGAAACATTGTTATAAATTTTCCTGTTGATAATGTTGCTATGCAAATAGTTATCATCGCACCTGGGGAGGGTCAACGGCCTTTATATATGATACAAGATACTGATGCTGAAGAGCTTTCCTTCCCAACAATCTTTGCCGGTGTGAAAAGAAAATGTAAAGAAAGTTTTACAACAATTGTAAAGTCCGAACTTAGGAACTTTGATAGAAGAGGCTGTAGGAGCGATAAATAATTTCTTAACTTTAAAAAGTTAGAAATGATTAACATAAGAAATAATACATCAATTTGCTTACGAAAACATAGCGCAACCCATGGTATTTCTGCAGCAAACGCTCTTAATGAGGATCTTCTAAATAATTTAATTCGCCCCGATGATGGCTATAGGGTTTTAAAGGGTATCAGAACGTCTCCAGCTCATTGGGAAGCAGAAAAAAAGAAAGTAATGGCGATGATAAGGCAATTTGGCTTACCGACATTTGTTATAACTTTCTCAGCAGCTGAAACCAGATGGACGGAGCTATTAGTATTATTATCTAAAAATGTAGATAGTTTAACTATTTCCGAAGAACAAGCTGCGAATTTAAGTTTTGACGATAAAGCCCGTCTCATTAGAGCTGATCCCGTTACTTGTGCAAGATATTTTGATTTTCGATATAGACAGATTTTAAAGCTGAGAAAAAAAGAAGGCGGCATTTTCGGTAGCCATTATGTAATTAAGTTTTATTGGAGGGTTGAGTTTCAGCAGAGAGGCTCCCCCCACAAAAAGTATGTAGATTTAGGATTCCATATCCTCCAATGCCCGAAACAGAAATCCTTTTCCCATTTGGTGAAGATGTTCAGGATGTAGATCTACATCACAGAAATTTCGAAAAAATGCAGTGCATGTTGGAGTATCCATAAAGTCACATCCATAAAGTTACAGTATCCATTGATACTTTATGTGACTTCAATACTTTCTTGTCCAAAGCCCAAAATATTTTTAAAGCGATCATATGCAGCTATAAAGCATAACGCTTATAATACTCACTTGCTCCTCTTGTAGCGAGCAACAATTCATTTTAAACCCCTATGCTTGCTGCAGCTATGTTGTTAATTATATTAACAAGGCGCAAAGGGTTATTTCTAAGCTAATGCGTGAAGCAGTAGATGAAATTAGCAGGGGAAAATTACAGCACATAGGTCATAAGTTTATTTCGGGTACGGAAATATCGGCCCAAGAAGCTGTATACTGCTGCTTAGGAATGCATTTATCAGAAAGCAGTAATGCTGAAGTTTATATTAATACTTCGCTACCAGAACATCGGGTTAGGATACTTAAGTCTAGGCAACAGTTGCAAAATTTACCCGATGATTCAACAAATATATTTTTATTGGGTCTTATAGACCATTATGTTCAGCACCCTGACGCACTGGAAGATGTATGTCTAGCTGACTTTGCAGCTTATTATACATTTAGTAAAAGGGTCACTGGCGCTCGACAAAATAGGAATAATGTTGACTACGTCGAAATAGCCAGTATTTCGCAAACACGTACCTTTGAGCTTCGCGATGGCAGTGGCATCGTTACAAAAAGGCAAAGACCGAGTATAATTAGATACAGACGGTTTAATATAAACACTGATAGGGGTAACTATTTTAGGGAGCTCGTAATGTTATATTTCCCATGGAGAAATGAACATACAGAGTTAGTTGTCAGAGACTGTGAATCCTTTTGTTATCTAAATCTAAATCATTATTGATAACAATCGGAGGAAATAGAACTGTCTAGATGACAATGAGCTGCAAATGCTCTTGAAAACGTCGTTCAAGAGGAAAATGCTGAAATCGCTGAATATCAAGTTGTTGATGAAAGATTTCGAGTATTGGGTTCGCCAGAAAGGAATCCCCAATTAAATGTCCTAAACATTAATGAAGGGGATGATAATAATGTGCGGGTGATAAAGCTCCCACCTATAGTTTCCCCTGAAAGGCTGGCAGATATTGTGAGGTTACTCAATTTGAAGCAAAAAATATATTTTACCCATGTGCTTCACAACGCCAAAATAAATTCTGTTTTTCATGAATTTATTGGAGGTGGTGCAGGTGTTGGAAAAAGCCGGCTTATTTTAGCTATTTACCAGGCATTATCCGTGATGTACAATAGTAGACCAGGAAGTCATCCGACAGTTAAAATTTTACTGTGTGCCCCCACAGGTAAAGCTGCATTTGGAATAAGCGGGTCAACACTGCATTCCATGTTTTCGCTCCCAGTTAATCAATCTGGTGCAAGCTTAAGACCTTTAAGTCATGACTTAGTAAACACCTTGCATTCCAGATTGATTGACCTGATGATTATTATTATTGACGAAATTTCAATGGTGGGGTCAAACATGTTTTCCCAATTGGACTTACGTCTTAAACAGATTTTTGAAAATGCTTCTCCGTTTGGTGGCATTTCGGTAATAGTTTTCGGTGACTTAAGACAGCTTTCCCCAGTAGGTGACCGTTGGATTTTTGAATCCAATAATAATGATCCGTACAGTTCAATTTATTCTTCATCCCTGTGGGATCTTTTCAAATATTTTGAACTGGACGAAATTATGAGACAGCGTGAAGACCAACGGGCAAGTTTCTATTGATCGTAAGCAGTTTCCTGTCGTGTCTGCAGAAGGAATAACTATCCACAAAAGTCAGGGTGCTACATATAGCAAAGTGGTGGTCCACACTTGCCCTCGAATGCAGCGTGCTTCAATATACGTGGCTTGTAGTAGAGCAACATCAGCTTCAGGGGTATATATTATAGGAGAATTTGTTCCCCCTAAAACTCCTAAAAATGACGATAAAGTCCAAAATCAAATACTGCAGTTGCGGACTGCAAAACTACTTCGATCACATTATGATCACTTAGTTAATAGTTCCACCCTCGACATATTGTTTCATAATACTGAGAGCATTCATTCTCACATTCAAGACATTCGATCAGATAAGCTAATGCTTCGTTTCGTTGAGACGTCAACGAAAATGTTGATATTCCAGGATTTAGTATTGTTGTTCGACTTGACTGCGAGATAGTACCAAATGCAGTGCGATCCAAAAGGGGTATCATTATTTATGTTAAGAATGAAATTTTACACAATATTTCTAGCTGCTTAAGCGTAGAAAAATTTGTCGAGCAGCAATTTTAGAATATGCACTCTTTCGATATAAATCGCTAAGCTTTATTGTAGCTTACAAAAGTCCGTCATATTCATTACCTCTGTTTAAAACAGAATTTGAGGAACTATTTCAGCAATATTCATTTTTGACTGCAAATTGTGTTATTGTAGGAGACTTTAATTTATGTTTGGGCAGGCTCGATACATCTAGAAGTTTTTATAACACATTGACTCAGAGAAATTTAGGTGCTTGCTAGATTTGAGCACGCCTACAACAAATTGTGGTTCACACATTGATTGGGCGTTTTCAAATTTAGCAAGTGGGGACATTACCGCTAAGACATTTGAATTTATTTATAGTTACCACACCTTAAGTGTTCAGGATAGGGTATGATAATAGAGGAAGTAATACAATTTTTGAAGTAAATAATAAATGAATTATTAGTAGTATTTAGGAAAATATAATGTTAAGCAATTTTAAATAAGTAGAAAAAACTTTATTTAATTTATTGTGGTTCAGTGTATTTTCTAGTCGAGAACGTTCGACTAGAGTTTTCTTACTTGTTTAATCTGCCTATACCGAAAATTAAAATATATATACTATACGCTGTGCCTATAAAACCTTATACAAGTTATAGACATCGGTGTCACTTCGCCTGTGACGACCGAATCCAAGGGTTTCTTACATTTGCTTCATTTCTAGTTAGTGGATTTGGGTTCAAAAGGAAAGAAGGTTCTCGGTCTTCGTTATAACTTTATTATGGCTAGAAGTTGGTTAGTAGTCGATTTAAGCGTATCCTCTCTAGTCGAGATTCTGGTTTAGACTGCCCGGCCTCTGGTTGGGCTGCCGTTTTATAGATATAGCAGCAGCTGCGTCTGCAAATCGGCGTCAGCAGTGTTAGCACAATTGCAACTGTGTTGCAGAGGCTGGCCGCGTGTGGAGAAGTGTTGAAATCGGAGGGGGCAGTAGGGGTGTTCGGCGCTGGCTGTTGTTAACTTACATATAAGTGATAATGTGATACATTAACCAGTGCGAGTACAATAAGTAATTTAGTGGAAATTGGTGAATTAAGAGGTATGCTCTAGTATCGTGTTGTGTAGGCATTTTAAATGTAATTGTTGATGTAGGCAGCAGTAGAATACGGCGGGCCTGTGTCTCAGCCCGGACTTCGGCCGAAGACTCAGAGCGAGTAACAGATAGGGAGCTAACCAAGCCAGTATATCGTGTTTGGAGAAGTGTAATCGCTACGCTGTAGTTAGCGAGCGCCAACCTGAGCCTCGACACAACAACAACATCCAATTATACTAGTGCCAACTATAAAGCGTATTTGTAAGATCAAGTGAAGTATTAGTTGCCTAAATTGTAAAAGTATCTGTTCGTATTAAATCTTGTACATGTCTGCGCTGGTTTGTTAGTTTTAATTGTTATTAAATATATTTATGCAAGGAAGGTTTCGATATTAACTTATGTGAGAACCTTCTTACTTAGTATTTTTCGAATTTAATACAGCCTTCGCAACTGTCTGCGGAACTTGGGTCCAACGATCGTGAAAGAAAGAGTATGCAAGATCCAGAGTTATTATTGTTGAAAGAACCAGATCGTATTAGTCATTTACAGAAAAATCAAGTAAATATAAGAATACAAAAAATATATATATAATTAAATATAGTTGTTGGGTATATGTTATGAGTCGAATAAATGTCGCGACATATGCTAACGACAACGCTAATATAATAAAGACGAAGTCAATGTAGGGTTATGACAACTTGCTTTATTGAATAGTAGCTTAAGACTAACAATTGTGTGTCTCTTAAACAATAATGTTACATGTTGCTGGGGTACTTGTGGGTGATGCATGTTGCTGGGGTACTTGTGGGTGCTGATTGATGCGGGATAAGTGCCGACTTGGCCGCTCTTCGTTTACAATTGCCAAGCTTGGGTTGCATTAATAATAAGTGCCGACTTGGCCGTTCTTCGTTTACAATTGCCAGGCTTGGGTTACATTAATATATTTGGTATGGAAATAGTTTCTGGGTATTGTGGACGTAATCAGTATGATTATGTCACTTCCCTCCCCTTAAGAGGCGAGCCTGCGAGTCAAGGTGACATAGAAGGGTAAAGTTTTGGGAAAATTGATTGTGCCTTTAGCTTTTCGCCCTTTTTGAGCTCTACAAGGAGTGCCCCTGTCCGAGTTTTCCTTATAGCTCTCACATTCACCTTATCGTCCTGTTGGATTGTGCTTCGTATGTTCCGAAGAACATCGGCGTAACTTTGTCCTCCTTCAGGTTTTATAAGGACCGCTTCCGTTTGGGGAGCCTTTTGTTTTTCATCTTTTTTTGTGTTTTTTGCTTTTGCTTTGGGTTGCGCTCCTTGCCCCGTAGCAGTTTTTTCTATTTTCTTCTGACTGGCACTTTTTCTGGCAACTTTTTGCCAAAGACTCTGTTGTCTTTCGCAGATCTTTTTGCCAGACTCTGCCTCTAGCGGGCTAGAGGCTTGCCTCTTCTGTGTAGCGGGCGTCTCTGCAGACTCCCTTTTATTTGTTTCTGGCACTTGCTTTTTTTTGAAGGCTTCTGCTTCTAGCTTTTTCCAGGAGTTCCTACAATGTCCAAGGACATCCAGCAGTTCGTCGAGGTCAGACACTCCGCTTTTTACATCGAGACTGATGTTTTTCTGCTTTGTGACAGCAGCTTTTATCCGTCGCAATGCCTGGCGACATTTGAGGATTGCATCCTCTTCCTCGGCGCGTAGCTTCAGGATGTACTCCTGTCTCGGTGACATTGGCTGCGCTGATTGCGTGCCCGGTGCCTCGACTTCCGCCTGTGTTGTTCGTGGCGTTTCCTCCACGTTTCTTGGTGCTGTTGCTATCACCGGGCTCCTTGGGATCCTCGAGCTTTTGCCGAAACCCAGTCTAGGGTCGGTAAAGCGTGGGTCAGCCTCTTCTTGTGGTGTGCCACGGTTTGTATTCTCAGTATTCGTTTTTTCTTTATTTTCGTTATTTTTTAAAAAATCCATGTTTAGGGGTCCCCACTCCAAGCCGCTATCTTAGCTCGGATGTACAGTCGCTCATAGCGATCCTCATGGTTGTCTATGCGTAGCAGGGAGGCCATGCGAGGGTTGACGCTGGTCCTTATGAGAGTCAACGTTCAGAGCCAGGATCTTGCGCAGGTTAAGGAGTCATCTCAACTTAAGCCTGTACCGTCAAAAGAAAACAAATTAACGACGAGCTTCGAACGTACTTGGAGGCCTGCCAGGGTTTTAACGGGACGGGGGCAGTTGCAGCATTATCCTAGGAGCCATTTCCACATGATGTCACTCTTATGTACTAAGGTCCTAGAATGCTACACCTGTCAGCCCAGGTGTCGTCAATTCAAAAAATGTTAATGTTTCGTAATCCGTAGGCGGTCAAAGATATCACTTTATAGAGTTCAATCTTTTTGTTCGTCTAAATCGCTGCACACATTAGTTCACAATTGGGCGGTGACCCAGTCGCTATCCAGTGGGGCCGGACGTGGAGGCTGTGTGTCAACTTGAATTACCAGGGACAAGGATTGCTACTGGATGTCCTCGTGTGAACATCGAGTAGTGTTGCCTTGTTTTGTAACCCCATCCCACCAATATATTAAGGGGTTACAAGATACGTATTTTAAAATATAGGATTACAATTATGAATATGATTAGTGTGATTATAATGATTGTACATGTGAAGATATTATTTTGTGATACAATTTTTACAATATCATGCTTGATAGGTTTAATTTTAATAATTTCTATTGGGGGATACAATGGTGTAAGATCGACTTCTGGTTGGAAATAGTTATCGCTTATAATTATGTCATTTATTTGCAATTTACATTGATTGATGTTTATAATTTTATTACCCTGAAGATTAAGATTTACATTATTTTTCTGGCAATTTTGTTTCACAACTGTAGTAGTTATGTTCCAAGTTACAATAATATTTGGCTCAATAAATTTTATCATTTCATTGCTATTTATGTGTTCATAATTACAGATTGGTTTTGTGTGTAATAGAATTTTTGCTATGCATTCATCAAGTATTGGTTTACTATCTCGATTAAAGATTTTATTATCTTTTTCATAGTAAGAAGTAGTGCTAGTGTAATCGAGTTGATAGCCATTGTTATCAGGATATGGGATAATTTTAATTGTGTTAGTGGATTGAAAGTCTATTGGGATATGGGATACAATTAGTATGATATTATCTTGATAGTTAATCCAAGTGGATGTTTTGATTAAAAGGATGTTTTATGATTATGAAGTAGAAACCTGTGGGATTTGATAATGATCTATTTTTTCAACATTTTTATTGGCTTTAAAGGGATTTTCTAATTTTTCTTTTTGTAACGGTCCTTTTCGATATCTTGTATCGACTTCGTATTCTTGTCGGTCACTGTTAATTTTACTTATTGCATTTTCCTTTTTTTCTTGAGTGTCTAACTTTGGTTGTCCAGCGTATAAGAATATGTGTGCAGGAGTTTGTCCAGTTGTGTCGTGTCTTGTTTTGTGATTGTAAATGTAGAGAATGGTTTCTATTTTACTAAGTTTAGTTTCTTCGTCGTTTAAAGTGTTGATTATTCGAATTTTTTCATTTATAGTTTTTGTGTAGTCGTTCGATGTCTGCTATTCCTGTTTTTGTAGTATTTAATTGTAATTCTACTCCTTCGTTTTCAAGCCATTTTTTGAGTGCTAGGCTGGAAAATGCGCCGTCTCGGTCAGCTTTTAGTAATATTGGCTTTCCTAACTGATTAAATATGCGCATTAATGCATTCTTGCATTCTATCCAATCTTTTGTTTTGATATTTTCGAGAGTAACGAATTTTGAGTAAATGTCTATTCAACTAAGATAATGCTTGCCTTCAGAGGAATATCTATTAAAAATTTATCGCGACAGTGTTCGGGTTTGGGGGTAATTTTCATCGGCATGTCTGTATTTCTATGTTCGGTTTTTGAAAAATTACAGGTGTTACATTCATTAATTATGTTTTGCGTTAGTAATTGGCTGTTAGGGAAATAGTACGTTTCACAGAAAAGTTTATTTGTTTTTTGAATTCCGGGGTGTAATAGTTTTTCATGAGTTTTCAAAAGAAGTTCTTCAAATTCGTCATATGAATTTATATTTTTTAATTGAATAAGACTTCGTAAAATTTTAGTATGGTTAGTGTGAGAGTTGTGAGTAGTATTAATAACATGATTTTCTTGATTACTGAAACTAAGTTGGTCGCCTTCTTTGAATTGAATGTGTTCATATTGTTTTAACAGGCTTTCATTTAAATGTTCTAGTCGGTAAAGGCTTGAGTTTGTAGATTCTTGATTTTTAGAATTATCTTTGATTGGATTGTTGAAATGTTGGTTAATTTCAAAATTTTGTTGGACTACGAAATGATTTTGGTTTGTGCTCGGAATATCATTAATTAATTTATACTTTCTATTTTATAAATGTACAGTTTGGGATTTATAATCTATAACGGCTTGTGCTTCTAAAAGTAGTTTTCTGCCAATTAATAGATCATAATCTGGTGAAAATTGATGTAGAAGGAATTCATTATTACTTTTGAACAGGTTGTTGGAAAGGACATTGATTTTTTTTTTGTGATAGTTAAAGGTCCATTAATGGACCTTTATCCATATTATTATCCATTTGGATAAGACAATTGGTATCGTGAATTGGTAATTTGAAAATATTGGATGTCATCATATTGACAGTAGATCCTGTATCTATTAAACATTTTAAATTTTTGCCTTTATAAGTGATAATTATGTACTGTTGGTTTCCGAGGCTGGTAGCTGAAAAATTTTCGGCTTTCTCGATTTCTATTTCATTTGGTTGCTCTATCTCATGTTCGGCTGTGACTGTTTGTGTATATGTGTAGTCTGAACTTTGTGGGTAATTTTGTTCTTGCTAATTTTGAGGATAGCAGTCGGAATAAGAAGCTAATTGATTATAATATTCTTGCTTCATATAATCGTGATAATTTATCTCTTCTTGATTTCTGGTTTCTTCGTCTATACTCATTTTACTTTGGCCGCTTTCTGCAGGTCTAACACGCTTTGTTGGTTGTTTGGTTACACCAAGACTATTGAAAGGGGTTTGTTGTGGAGTTACTGGTGTATATTGTCCGAAACGATTACTGTCAAATTGGGTTTGTCTAAAATTTGGTCTGTTTGTAGAGTATAATGGTTTGACAGGATTAGGTGTTGGTTGCATTGGTAGAGGTGGATAATGATTAGGTGGAAAAATGTTATTGTTGGTATAATTAGGTGTTGGCGGAAGGTATGGATAATGTAGATAGGGTTGATATGGGACATAGGAATGGTTTGGTTGAAGGAATGTGGGAAATTTTTTAATATTGGGATTTGGGTATGATGGCTTGAAATTTTTTTCTTGTTTTATTTTGTTTGGATTTAAATTTAGGCAGGGTTCTTCATAAAGATTTTTTTCTTGTAATATGTTTATTAAGGATCTCAAATCGGGAATTTCGCAATTAATAATTCGAATGCAAATATTTGTAGGTAAGTTTTGAATTAAATCGTCGATACTAGTTTTAATCAACCGGGCATGCAATGTTTTCTCGTCTAAATTATTTTCTACTTCTAGCTTACTCATCAATGTTTGTCTACGGTGTTCTGCCTCTTCCAGAAAAGCTCGTACGTTGCCCTTGAATGGGGTGTTCCTGAATTCTTCCAATAAGATGTAATTCTTTGTTTGTGTTTTGTAGTTTAGAATTAATTGTTTTCGAAGGTCCGTCCATGTTGCAAGATTAGTTATGCCAAGCGGTAGCATAACTTCACTGCTGATGCAGCTTTCTACCAGTCCAAAGAGTATTGATCTCTGCCTCGCGTCGTTGGTGGTGTAGAGAGCCAAGATGTAATCGATCCGATTAACGAACGTGTATAAAGCGTTCTTATTTCCAGTGAACTTCTCAACATTTTTAATCTGTTTGATCACTTGTGTCATGTTGGCATCAGAAGGGGGTGATGTTGCGTCTCCTTCCATTTTTTTGTTTTTTTTTTTTTTAGTTTGGTGTTTTTATTTTATTTAATTTTATTTTTCAGTTTCTTTTTATTATTATTTGTTCACTTGTATTTGCTTAATTTTAAATTCAATTTCTTTTTTATTGTAAGTTATGGTTTGTTTAACTGTGTTCACTTAATTTTAAATTCGGTTTCTTTTTGTTGTAAGTTATTATTTGTTTATTTGTATTTACTTAATTTTAAGTTCAATTTCTTTTTTTATTGTAAGTTATGATTTGTTTAATTTTATTCACTTAATTTTAAGTTCGGTTTCTTTTGCACAGATAGCACTTTCGAATTTTCTTGAGATAACCAGAAGCTTCTGGAATTATGTTCTCTTCGAATTCTATCGCGTCTTCTTGAAATATTTTCAAGTTTTAGTTGTTGCACAATGCGGCTTTGGCAATATACGAATTTCGGTATACGCGTCACTGTCGAGGTTTTATTTAAAAAACTTGACACGATATTGACCGTCGCGTGGGTTGCCTTCGCGTTAGTTGTTTAGCGGATAGCAGTAAATGGGCACAAGAATTAATAATGTAATTATTGCATCAGGTGATCCACAATTTATTACTATCCTACCGGATGCGCCAATTAAATATAGTTGTTGGGTATATGTTATGAGTCGAATGAATGTCGCGACACATGCTAACGACAACACTAATATAATAAAGACGAAGTCAATGTGGGGTTATGACAACTTGCTTTATTGAATGGTAGCTTAAGACTAACAATTGTGTGTCTCTTAAACAATAATGTTACATGTTGCTGGGGTACTTGTGGGTGCTGATTGATGCGGGATAAGTGCCGACTTGGCCGTTCTTCGTTTACAATTGTCAGGCTTGGGTTACATTAATATATTTGGTATGGAAATAGTTTCTGGGTATTGTGGACGTAATCAGTATGATTATGTCACTATATATACTGATTTATATATAACACTGCAGCCAAAGACACATTTTATATCCCCTTACAGATATTAACAAATTCCTCAAGAGCGAAATATCTCAAACTCAACCTAGAACTCTGCAACCGATGGTACCAACAATTAAACACTAACCTAATACACTCATCAAACTAACGCTCCCCTGTGGGAGCGAGCTGTTACTAAAATCATTTTACGCTATATTTGCATACAACACATGCACACATTAATACACAGTTATGCGTAGGCATATGGGTGGGAATTTTACACATTTTTAGTACCTGCTGACCCTTTTAGAAATCTGAAGTTGGTAGAGAAAAAGGGCATAATTGGAATTTCCTAGTGTTTATGCGTATCGCGGATATCGCACACAAATACATAAATGAACTATGCGTACACACATACATACACAGTTATGCGTAGGCACGCGCTCTGCTAACTGCGCAGTTGGCACTGCGGCTGCATTATGGGCATTACTATGGAAAATTGATTGTTGAACAACTTTTTTTTCTGCTTGGACTTTCTTAATGAAACTTTCAGAGTATTATTAGATGGTACATATGTTTGTAGTATTCGATATACGACTTTTGGAGAAATTTGCACATTTTGGGGAAAGGGGAGCCGGTATCCAAAATCGAAAAATGAAAAATGTGCGCATTCATTACAGTATGGTATACACGAGTGTTCATGTCAAATTTCAAGTCTCTAGCTTTTGTGGTTTATGAAATCGGTGCGTGCACACGGACGGACGCACGGTCGGACAAACGAACAGGGCTTAAACAATTTCTCTTGTCGTCCTGATCAAGAATATATATACTTTATGGGGTCTGCAACGCCTCCTTCTGCCTGTTACATACATCCAACAAAAACATTATACCCTGAATTCCCATTTTCAATGGGTTAGCTAACTAACGGTGATGGTACAGCTAGCTTGCCCTAAGCTTTATGATCGTCCGATTGTCCCGCAAGCGGGCAATCAAGCAAAGCAGAATGTGCAGAATACGAAAGCTCTGGGCGGCGAGTCGACACAGCCGACTAAAAGCTTTCTTTACCATCAGACTGTAAAGACACACGCTGACTGAGGTCGACAATATTGCATCGGACTTATACATACAAAGTGAAAAAGTAATTAATACTCTTAATAATAATAAATTAAGAGGTAGATGATAGTGTGTATTGTGTAGTCGTTTTTCTTAAGTGTTATATTTAGTGTAGACTGAAGTGGCGGACGGCGTGCAGACCGCGCGTCTCTAGAGTGGACGAAGACTCGGAGCGTGAAAAAAGCGGGTTTCCTTGGTTGGCCAGCAAATTGTATCGGATCCGGAGGAGTGTGAGCACTTAAGTTCAACACCACACACCACCAATAATAGTGCCAAGCCTAAACAGAGAAGTACAGAGTGGTCCACTTGCAATCTACAATCTTGGGCCCAATGATCGGAACAGCTACGTGGACTAACATGACTAACAGGAAAATTACAGTACGAATAAACACCAACCTCTCCCCATTCCACCCCATCCATAACGGCATTCCCCAGGGCTCGCCGCTCTCAGTGATCCTATTTATAATAGCATTCAACAAGCTCGCTGAAAAGCTCACCCAACACCCAAATATCAGTCTAAGCGCCTACGCAGACGACTTTAACATAATACTCAAACTTAAAAATAGAAAAAACATTAATATAAACATAAATCCAATCCTCGGAACCATACTCAATTGGGCCGAATACTCAGGCGCCAAGCTATCCACCAACAAATGCAAACACATGCATGTGTGCAGAAAGCACAACTGCAAATGCATTTTATCAACAGGGACCATACAAATCCAGAATGTCACATCACTAAAAATACTAGGACTCCACTTTAACAACAAGCACAGGTGGAATAAACACACAGAACAACTCACGCACACACTACATCAAGCTATTAACATAATAAAATGTCTGTCAAGTCCAAAATTCAACTGTAACACATCCACACTCATTAACGCCGCCAAAGCCATAATCAACTCCAAGGCAGACTACGGCCTTCCCATCTATGGACACTGCCCAAAAACAACTTTACGACCCATAAAATCAAAAATTAACACAGGCCTCAGAATCGCTCTCGGGGCATTCAAAACCACACCCTCCCAAAATATTCTGTACGAAGCAAGAGTCGCGCCTCTAGAAGACAGACGCGAACTGCTAACATCCACCCTCGTAAAAACCCTGATCACAGCAAAAAATTCCCCACTACACAAAATACTAAAAACATACAGACCTCCTAGAAGGCCACAATACAACTCAACAATAGACTTAATAATAAAATACAGCAGAAACCATAACCTACCCTTTCAGCCCACAAAACTACCTACTCAGAATACCCCTCCATGGAATGCAAAACAGATAATCACAGACACGAAACTAAGAAACTTAAATAAAAAAAACACATGCCCACAAACATACAGAGCCGAATTCACTCAAATACACAACATTGATAAACTCAAATACAAATACATCTATACAGATGGATCCAAAAACAACACTACCACTACCTTTGCCATCACAAATGAAGCCTATACCATCAAATCATATCTCCTACCCCACTACTCCTCCGTATTTTCAGCAGAACTTATTGCAATAGCAGAAGCCTTGGAAACTCTAAAAAACAAAAAAGGCAAGTTCTGCATATGCACCGACTCACTCTCAGCAATAGACGCAATTAAAAACACAAACAACAATGAATATTACCCCTCAATCGTTCGCAATATTATGAACGAAACCTTCCCCAAATTCAAACTACTCTGGGTCCCCGGGCATGTAGGAATAGCAGGGAACGAACTGGCAGATGCCTCTGCTAAAAATGCAGCGAAACAACCTTTAATAACAAAGGAAAACCTTAACGTGCAAGACATACAAAAGTACCTAAAAAACGTCCACCTCACCAAACTAGAATCCAATATAACCAAAACATCAAACTGGTATCAAGAAAACAACCCACATAAACTTAACAACTACCACATGTTTAAAAGTAACACATTATCCCTCTCGAGAAGAGACCAAATAATAATAACCAGACTCAGACTCGGACACTCCAAAATAACCCACATACACTACATCGACCGATCTCCCGACATATGCCCCTTTTGTACTGACACCATATCAATTGAACACATCCTCACCAAATGCAATACCCTAAAACTTCAAAGACAAGCAATATTTAAAAACACCAACCCTCTCCAATCAATAGCACACCCCACATCCTCAAACATAGCAAACATTCTAAAATACTTAAAAATAACAAATTTATATCACTACATCTAAGAACACACAAATTAATTCAAATTATAAATACCACTCTCACCCCTCATACATTAATGTAAATATGTAAATACAACACACACTATCATTAGGAGAACCTGTACAGAAGCAGATACAACTCTAAGGCTGAAGGCCTCTGCTGCCATAGCCTAGTATTAAGCTAGCCTATAATTTAACTATTATTAAGTTAGCTCTTAAATAAATAAATAAATAAATAGCTACGTGGATAAACTTGGTGAGTACTGTGTACTTGTTAAGCAAACAAATAAAATAATGAATGAAGATATATATTTATATTGCCACCTATAGATTTAGGAGGAAGAATTGTTAGAGTAAGGCTTATTAGAATAAGAAATATTGTAAACTAGGATTACTTAGATGTAATACACATACTTTAAGCCCATAGAAAGAATGTCGTGAAGCAAATGAGACTGGAGAATTAAATATGAATTATAATGTTATGAAAGAGAAATGAAAGAGTAATCAAGTTTAAGTAATAACTAGCAGAAGACTGTGTAGTAGCCATGCCAGGGGGTTGTAAGCGGTAGAAAGTTCGCCAAAGGCGAAAAGGGACAATACGCAATGACACCGTATTGTCAAGGTAGGGAGGGTATAGAGGAGAGACCCACAACACCCTAGTCTCTCCGTCAGGCTAGATCCTCAGCAGTCGTGAGGTATAGCGTGTCGGCGCTCAAATCTTTTTTAATCATCTTCCATTCTCTGTCCGTTTTCCGTTTTTTTTTTTTTTAAATCGCGCACTAAAATAAATGTGTTAGAGTGCAATGTGCAGACAGGTCGAAAAGAACCCCGACCATCCGACGAGCTAGTAAGAGCATAGCTAGAGTGCGCACTTGGAAGCCTTCTGCACCCCAGTCGCAGCCCAGTAACAACATCAACTAGATGCTCGACTATCCTCTCCTCATGAGAGTCCAACAACCACTCCCCGTACACTACACTATATGGACTGGGATAGGGGCATACTTAAGGCCCATGAGTGCCAAAGTCGGCCTCTTTTCCACATTCGGCGACCCATCGAGTTAGCAAGCGCCTGAAAATCTCTCACCAAATTTCTCTCATCATCACACGTGGATAATTCTGGTAAACTTAAATAATTATTGGTACCAATTCCATACTAAAAACTTGAATTTCCACAGCAAATCTTTTTAGCACCCGAATCAAGCATATAGGTCGCGGCCCGAGCAAGGAGCGGGGAGTTCCACCGGAGCACGAGAAGCGATTAGTCGACCAAAGGTCAGGGAGTTCATCGTAGAACCAGAATCGACGCAGTCGAAATAAACTTCTAACGTTAAAGCGTAACGTTTCTTTCATTCATTGAACCAGAATATGTTTCTTAAGTATGAAACTCAATATCATCCGGACCTCATTCTAAGTATCCCCTTGGATGCGGTCGCCCCAGGGATCGAGTCCAGTCCGTAGAAATAAGAATAAGTTAAAAACAAGTAAGAGTGCTCTAATCGAGACGCCTCGATTAAGAGATACCCTGAACCCTGTGTGGGCTGTTACTAAAATCATTGTACGCTTCTTTTATATACACATTGCATATAACGCATGCACACATTAATACACAGTTATGCGTAGGCAGAGGGGTGGGAATCTTACATATTTTTGGTACCTGCTGACCCTTTTAGAAATCTGAAGTTGGTTGCGAAAAAAAGGTCATAATTGGAATTTCCCAGTGTTTATGCGTATCGCGGATATCGCACACAAACACATAAATGAACTATGCACTTTACGTAGCGCCATATACATATGTATACATTTTCACGAGACAACAATATTCAATTTAAGTTTTATATTATAACTTAAAAACTAAACACATTCACAAATTTGAGCCAACAAAAGTCGCCGTGCTCTGCCTTGCGCTGAGCTGTCTGGCGCCAGCGTTCTTCTTAGAAGTAACGGGGATCTTTGAATTTGTATATGCGCCTATGTACATAGGCAGGCGCTCTGCTTGCTGCGCAGTTTGCGCAGCGACTGCGCTTGGGCTGCGATATGAGCATTACTATGGGAAATTGATTGTTGAATAAGTTTTTTTCTAGATGGACTTTTTAAATGAAACTTTCAGAGTATAGTTAGACGGATCATATGTTCGTATTTGCCAAAGCACAAGTCTCTAGTATTTGATATACAGCTTTTGGGGAAATTGGCAAATTTTGGGGAAATGGGGGCCGGTATCCAAAATCGAAAAATGCCAAAATGTGCGCATTCATTACAGTAACATACACTGCAAATCTGGAGTATCTAGCTTTTACGGTTACAGAGTTACGTTTGAAAAACAAAGTCAAATTATCGATTTTTATCGATAATAAGAAAATGGGATGACTTTTCGATAATTTATGATAAACTCGTTAAGCGTATGGTATACACGAGTATTCATGTTAAATTTCAAGTCTCTAGCTTGTGTGGTTTAGGATATCTAGGGGCTTACACGGACGGACGGACGGACGGACGGACGGACGGACGGACAGACGGACATGGCTCAAACAATTTCTCTTGTCGTCCTGATCAAGAATATATATACTTTATGGGGTCTGCCACGCCTCCTTCTGCCTGTTACATACATTTTCACAAAACCATTATACCCTGAATTCCCATTTTCAATGGGTTCAGGGTATAAAAATGAATAGTTAAATCAAATATAAAAAAAAAAAAGTCTAGAAGAAAGTGTTGGGTATTTTTCCTTTCCTAACCCCCTAAATACCTACAGACCCTAAATACCTACAGGATCCGAAAAAATGTGTGTTTACAAAGAAAAAAAATATATATGTATAAATAAAACCCTGCCCATCCCTGTAAAAATAAAATAAAATAGAAAAATAAATCCATAATAAAAAATTTATTTTGTACAACACTAACACACCACTAAACAGAATATATATATGTATATAAATTAAAAATTAAATAATAACAATAAATCATTAAAAAATACTTTTTTTTTTTCAATTAACTAACTAAACAATGTATAATGTGTAAGATATAAATTATAAGAGTATTTTTGAATTGAAAGAAAATTTAGATGATAGTTATCGTTTTTTTTTTTAAATGAGTTAAGTTTTCTAAGTGAGGGTGATGTGATGGGTTTCTCTTTAAGGATTTCTCAAAAAATATTATCGAAAAATCATGGTATGGAGGGTAAAGAACGCGTGTCCGGATACCATCATTGGCCTCGCTCTTTAGTGTGTTCCTGTTCCTTGTTACATAATTCAATAAATACATAATTATTGTTTGTGACCCTATTGACCATGTGTAGGAGTACAGCTCCTAATATGAAACCTAGGGATCTTATATTTTTTAAATTGTGTAGTGTAGATGTAGCGAATCAACTAAAAAAGTCAGGAATATTGCAATTTATTGTTCTTATGCAAATAATAGTAGGTAGTTTCTTAACTATTCGAGTCTACAGTATTTTTCATCAATATTATTTTCAAGGTCAATTAGGGACTGCTGGTCTTCTGCTGGTGCGCCTGGATTCCCCTCCAGTAGGATGTGGTTCTTGGTTTAAGTTTTGTATTTTAGTACCATTTGTTTGCGATCATCCGTCCAGGTTGTCAAGTTGCTTATGCCAAAGGATACTGTTGATACACTGTTCGTAGTGTACAGGGCCAGTATCTAGTCGATCCGATTGACAAGCGTGTAAAGTGTGTTCTTGTCTCGTTTCTTTTAACATTTTTCAGGCACTTGCGTCATGTTGGAGCCGGAAAAGGCTGCGTTTCCTTCTGTTTGTTTTGTTTTTGATTTTATATACCCTGAACCCATTGAAAATGGGAATTCAGAGTATAATGGTTTTGTGAAAATGCATGTAACAGGCAGAAGGAGGCGTGGCAGATCAGGACGACAAGAGAACTCGATTTGGTCCTGTCCGTATGTTTGAATGCGCCGATTTCAGGACATATAAGAGCTAGAGCCTTGAAAGTCTTATTGTAGGTAGAGTTATTTCCTTCGAGAGGGAGCCTTAATAGTGTGTCCCTTGTCCTTTCTAAAAGCCTTCAAACAAAGCTTTGTCTTCTTTGAACTAGCTTTTTAATGCTCTGCGCTCTGTGTACAAGATTAGCACGTCAGTGTTTTCAGTCTGCTCCAAATTTCTGACTCTTTTTATCGGTTTCCCAAGTCCGAGAGAGAGCAATTATAAACGTCAGTGTTTTCAGTCTGTTCCAAATTTCTGACTCTTATCGGTTTCCCAAGTCCGCGAGAGCAATTATATATGTCAGCGTTTTCAGTCTGTTCCAAATTTCTGACTCTTTTATCGGTTTCCCAAGTCCGAGAGAGAGAGAGAGAGAGAGAACTTATGCCAGTGTTTTCAGTCTGTTCCAAATTTCTGCCCCTTTAACCGGTTTTCCAAGACCGCGAGAGAGAGCAATTATAAATGAGCATAACACTCTCGCACTCACGACTCCAACCACTGCTCATTACAGAATCTAATGAATGAAAACCAAGCTAATTTATGCACGATTTAAAAACAACTGCATTTACCGAATTCGTCGGTGTACCATTAACGTCCAGTTAGAAGTCAGAATGCTCCGTTTGATGCCGCGCAAGGCGCTTGCCCAGCAATGATTTAGGGTCGTCCCTTAAATAAGTGAAAACCATTTCCCCCCATATTCATCGGAGCTGTTAAATCATTCAGCAAAGACACTATCAATGGATTTCCACTTCCTCCAATTCATTCGTGACCTGACCGTTCAGTCAGTATTTCACACAACCTACTTCCTCGGCTGCTGTTTTCAGAATGGCAGCTAAGTGTTCTCGCCATCTGAACAAAGCTACATTAAAGCTACGCTACGCTACACGGCCCTGCAAGCAACAGCCACATGCAAAAATGCCGACACACACATCTAAACAACGAACATGTAGCCTACTCACACACATGCACCACGAGGAGTCGCTCTCGGCAGCTGCAGCGCACGCACACATGCGAAGCCGACACACACATGCAAATAACGAACACGCAGCCTTAAGCATGCACACATGCGCACACATGCGACATCGAGAGAGCCGCTCTCTGGCAGCAGTTGTAGCGCACGCATACATGCAGGCCACTGATGTCGTTTCAGCCATTTTCCCGTCAAATCTGGCTGTTTTGGGAATGCGATTGTGGGATAAATTTGAAAACGGACAGCCGGAATTCTAGCCTTTTTAGTGAATTCAACAAATTTTTATTTAACTTTTTCTCAATTGTTTGAGCCGTTTTTAACGCGTTCGACGGCTTAAATGATATTCTACTGTTAAAGTATCTTTATTTACGTGATACATTAAATAAGGTACAAGGCATAAGGTACATATTTGTGTATATTTTCAAATTGGAAATTAACTTATCTGAAATTTTAGGTATGAACTGTGCCGAAATAACAAATGCTGTTTTGATTACCAACTACCACCCAGCTGTCTAACCACTATAGTACAACGAGACTATTAGCCGAGCGATGAGGCAGAAGATATTAACGATATTTATACCCTGAACCCATTGTTTTATATATTATTTAGTAATTTAGTTTAGTTACATAATCAACGGTTGTACATATGTATAAATTCGAATATAATTAAATCTAATATAATTAATAATTCAATTACACAATTGTAATTTGTTCTTGAATATGAATATATGTCTTTATAGATTAAAAAAATATTAATTTATAACAATCAGCCATTTTTTAAACTTTTTTCCCGGGGATTCTTTCCCAAGTCCAAGAGAGAGAGAGAGCAATTATATATGTCAGCGTTTTCAGTCTGTTCCAAATTTCTGACTCTTTTATCGGTTTCCCAAGTCCGAGAGAGTGAGCAGTCATAAATGAGCATAAGCCTTTCGCTCTCATCATTTCAGAGTCATTAAAGAGATCTGCAAATGAACGGTGTTGGTGTTGGCCTTGTAGCATAGCAAAAAAAAAAAAAAAAAGAAAACTGTATAATTCCGTTCCTAACCCCAAAGTCGAAATCCAACACGGCACCAAGTATGAGAGAGAAAGACGAAGAAGAGGAAGAAGAAAACTTCTCACCAAGATAACGACAGCCTAGATAAATATATGTTTAATGCTCATACGGTATTTAATGATGTCCCAAACTCTTTTGATTAAAGGAAAAACGAAGACTGAGTTGAAAGTGCAGGAGATTTATTATACGTGGACATTGTGGACTGTCAATGTTAAAAAAAAACAAAAAAAAATAAAAAAATCATTATTTTTCCTTTACTGCTAGCCTTGTAGCATAGAAAAAAAAACTTCATAACTCCTTTCCTAAATCCAACACGGCCCCGAGTATGATCTCACCGCTGGAGTAACAGAACTTTGTGTTAAGAAACCTTAAAACAACCTCCGACTGTCAAGTAACTAATCATGGTAAAAATACAAAAAAAAAATAATAAAAAAATTATATTAAGGAAATCATTTTTCCTTTACGTATCCAACTGCTAGCCTTGTAGCATAGAAAAAAAAAATATAAAAAAAATCATAACTCCCTTCCTAACTTCAAAGTCAAAATCCAGCACGGCCCTTAGGCCTCACCACCGGAGTAACAGAACTTTGTGTTAGATGGCGACTACCGGAGCAAAGTATTTAGACAAAATCTGTGCGCATCAGCGCTTCAATACAGAGCTCACTTTTTATTCCTCTTAATAGCGGAGTACTACATGAACAGTGCTTAAACTAGTTGAGAATTATAAGCTGCAACCGAAAGCCTTTATGTATGCTCCGCATATATGCGTGCGCAACAACTGCTGCCACAGAGTCGCTGTCTCGCTGTTGCCTGTGTGCGCGAATGTGCATGATTAAGGCTGCCTGCGCTGTGTGTTCGTTGTTTGCATGTGTGTGTCGCTGGCGCTAGACAGCGTAAAGCAGAGAGCGTAGACTTTTGTTGACTCAAATTTGTGAATATTTTTATACCCTGAGCCCATTAAAAATGGGAAATCAGGGTATAATGTTTTTGTTGGATGTATGTAACAGGCAGAAGGAGGCGTGGCAGACCCCATAAAGTATATATATTCTTGATCAGGACGACAAGAGAAGTCGATTGGGACATGTCCGTCTGTCCGTATATTTGAACGCGCCGATTTCAGCCCGTATAAGAGCTAGAGACTTGAAATTTTTGTAGGTCCGTGTATAGCACGCGCAGATCGAGTTTGTTTTAAAAAATCGATAACTATCTCCAATTAATTGTTATCAATTAAAAACAAAATCGAAATTCAGTTAAAAAATTCTATCTCGCCCATCTTTTAAGCTAGAGACACCAAATTTTATATTTAGCTTTATATGTATTTTATGCAGTTTCGAATTTTGTTATATTTTGGATACCGGCCCCAAATTTTCCCCAATTGAAGTTCAGTCTCAAATATAGCCAAAATGCGAATGATTTGGCACTTTTACTAAACAGACAAATATGCCCATAGAATATGTTGATCATATGCCGAAAATTTCATTGAAATCCGTTAAATAGCAAAAAAGTTATTAAACAAAATGTTTGGCTACTTTGCAAACTTACGTGGCACAGCGCCAAGCGAACGCAGTTGCACACACACATACAAACGCTCGCATTCTAGTCGATTCGAAGAATCGCAAATTATCAGCTGCTGCTTTAGTTTACATTTGCCACCGCTTTCTAAGACAGTGGAGTGGCATCGTTGGTAGAATTTTTTAATGCACGTTGCGTAACTAACGTAGGTTCGAACCTCGCCAATGTCAGTTTTTTTTAAAAAAATGCTGTAAACTTGAAATTTTTGTATAATTTTACGCTAAGTATAAATGTATTGGAAAACACAGGTTCGACGAGGCTCAGGGTATACCCTAGTCGGTTACGCCCGACTAGAGTTTTCTTACTTGTTATTATATGTATTTTGGATACCGGCTCCAAATTTCTCCCAATTGAAGTTCAGTCTCAAATATAGCCAAAATGCGAATGAGTTGGCATTATTACTAAACTGACAAATATGCCCATGGAATGTGTTGATCATATGCCACACATTTCATTTAAAATCCGTGAAATAACAAAAAAGTTATTAAACACAAGTTTGGCTGCTTTGCACATACAAACGCTCGCATTCTAGTCGATTCGAAGAATCGCAAATTACGTTTGAATTTTGTTTAATTATCAGCTGCTGCTTTAGTTTACATATGGCACCGCTTACTCAGACAGTGGAGTGGCTTCGTTGGTAGAAGCGACGCACGCGAAACATGAAGACCTGGGTTCGACCCCAGGCGACGCCTGAAATTTATTTAGTTGTTTAATTTTATAAAAATTTGGGTTGTTGGTAGAGATGATGCACGTTGCGTAATTAACGTAGGTTCAAACCTCGCCAATGTCAGTTTTTGAAAAAAAAAAAGGCTAAAATTTGAAATTTTTGTATAATTTTACGCTAAATATAAGTGTATTGGAAAACACAGGTTCAGCGACGCTCAGAGTTTACCCTAGTCGGTTACGCCCGAGTTTAGCTATCGCTTTTCAACTGAAATATTTACAATTTTGTTAGGAGTTTTCTGTGTGTTTTACAACATTTTTGTTTGCAAGGAAAGTGTGGGATGAAAACCTTGATTTGAAAAACTTACTGACTAATTACTAACCTAATATAGGAATTAAAGCATATGTATTGCTGGACTTTTCGGGCCGGCCGCCGGTCATAAATAATACAATAAATACTACTATAACCACTATAAGCGGTATTGTTTAATTTATATTATCTGTTCATTATCAAAACTTGAAGGAGCAAATGTTTGAGCTGCAACAGCTTCTGATGCACTGATCGCCGTCTAATCAAATTGAACGATTCTATCTGAAAACAGTGAAAATGCGAATTAAGGGTATAGTGGCTTTGTAACAGGCAGAATGAGGCGTAGCAGATCCCATATACATATTTATTCTTGATAAGGACGACGAACTGAGTTGACCTAGACATGACCGCCTGTCTATCCGTTCATATTCACACAACATACAGTGTACCAATAATGTCTTCGTACAGCAGCAACTTTTTTCTTTCTGAACGAATATAAGATATATATAGCAAGAAACTAGCCAAAGTTTAGATGCAGTTTTATTATCTTATTTATTAACCTTAATTTACAAAAAGAATTAAGTCTATATGTTGCTTAGTTTAGAAGCTATAACTAAAAAAAAATAAAGACACGTTTTTGCTTCCAATTAAGTCTTCGTGCAGTAAAACTAAAAAATTAAAAAATAGTCTTATAAAGTCTTTGTACACCGTGCTTATAACGGTAAATTATAACGGTTGTTTTTCAATGTACATATGTATTTGCATGCTTGGGCATAATTTCGCAAAATTTTGCAACAAATTTTCTTCAAATTGAATCGCTAAGTGGACAAATATTGATTAAAAATGCCGGGCAAATATTTAAGTATCGAAGAACGCCAAATAATTCTAAATATGCACGTTAGGCAGCAGAAATCATATTCGGAAATTGCAAATATATTGTCTCGCAGTCGTTCTACTATCCAATCCGTATTTAGACGGTTCAAATACGAAGGGCGAGTTAAGAACAAGCGAAAATCAGGAAGGCCGAGCATGCTAACAAACGGAGATCGGCTAAATATTAGGAGAATAGTGACGTCGGATCCATTTGTTAGCGCAAATTCGATATGTAAACAGATTCTACAGTCCAAAAATAAAGTCGTGCACCCAGAAACAGTTCGGAAGGCTATAGTAGCTACTGGGTATAAGTCGCGCACGCCAAGACGAAAGCCTTTTGTAAGCAGCGCTAATCGCAAAAAACGTCTAGAATTTGCAAAAGAGTACCAAAATGCGTCAATCGAGTTTTGGCGTAATGTACTTTTTTCTGACGAATCTAAGTACAACATATTTGGATCGGATGGGCGACTTCGTGTCTGGAGAAGAGCCGGAGAGGTATTCCAACCAAAACACACAATCAAGACAGTAAAGTATGGCGGTGGTGACGTTATGGTATGGAGCTGTATGGCTACTGCTGGTGTCGGAAATTTTGAGATAATTGATGGGGTGATGGACCACCAAAAATACATTGATATTTAAAAAAAAATTTGGTCCCAAGTGTTGCGAAGTTAGGATTATCTAGATCTTATTTTTTCCAACATGACAATGACCCTAAACACATGGCTCATAATACCAAAATGTACTTGGCATATAATACGCCACATCTTTTAAAAACACCTCCCCAAAGTCCTGATCTAAATCCAATAGAGCATTGTTGGCATATGTTGGAAAAAAATATAAGGAAGCATCATATTTCTTCAAAACCCAAGCTTATTGAAGTTTTAAAAGAGGAGTGGGAAAAAATAGATAAGGATTACACAGAGGAATTAGTCTTATCAATGCCAAACCGATTAAAAGAGGTAATAAAGAAGGTTACCCTACAAAATATTAAATATACCAAAAATAAACTTTCTGTTAGTTTTTAAGACTATTTTTTAATTTTTTAGTTTTACTGTACGAAGACTTTATTGGAAGCAAAAACGTGTCTTTTTATGGTTTTTTAGTTATAGCTTCTAAACTAAGCAACATATAGACTTAATTCTTTTTGTAAATTAAGGTTAATAAATAAGATAAAACTGCATCTAAACTTTGGCTAGTTTCTTGCTATATATATCTTATATTCGTTCAGAAAGAAAAAAGTTGCTGCTGTACGAAGACATTATTGGTACACTGTATGTTTACACCTCCACCAGATGAAAATTTATGTAGCCAAACTTTCCTACCTCTAGAACTAAGAGCTCAAATAGCTACTAAGAGAAGGCTTCGCAAAATATGGCAAACAACTCGAAGCCCAACAGACAAAAAAAATTTCAACAAGGCTGCAAAGGAATTAAACATTAAACTATGGGAAATTAAAAATGAAGCGACGGCAGATCATCTAAGAAATCTTGACCCATACACAAGTGACCTAGATTATAGCCTATGGAGAGCTACAAAATATCTAAAGAGACCTGCCAGAAGAGCAACCATAATTACTGACAGCAACGGCCAACGCTGCAGAAACAATCCTGAGAAGGCTGAAGCATTTTCAGAACATTTAAGCTCAGTTTTTAAGCCTAATGCTTACAGTTTTTAAGCCCAATGCTACTGTGTCTACTGACACAGTAGACGAGGTAAATCATTTTCTGGAATCAGCCTGTCAAATGAGCCTGCCGATAAGCCAAACGACTCTTTTAGAGGTAGAAGAGGAAATGAAAAAGCTAAATAAGAAAAAGTCTCCTGGATACGATAAAATTTGTGCAAACACTATTAGAATTCTCCCAAAAAAATGCATCCGGCTACTGACATACATATATAATGCTATGCTTCGACTCGAATACTTTCCAAGTCAGTGGAAATGCGCAGAGGTTATAATGATTCCAAAGCCCAACAAACCGGAAGGCTGCACATCATCGTACCGTCCCATTAGTTTGCTGGTGACGTTCTGTAAAGTATTTGAACGTATACTTTTGAGTAGAATGTTACCTGTACTGGACAAGCTAAATATCATACCCGAACATCAGTTTGGGTTCAGAAGGGGACATGGTACGATCGAACAATGCCATCGCATTACGCAGGAAATTCTAAATGCGTTTGAAATCAAAAAGTATTGCACTGGAGTATTTTTGGATGTCAAACAGGCCTTCAAAATTAAAAAAGTGTTGCCCGCTCCGTATTTCTTAATAATAAAATCCTACTTAGAAAACAGGATATTTTATGTTCAAGAACAGGATGAATCGTCCACTATAGGCCCTGTTCTGTACACTGTCTTCACAGCAGACTTGCCTAGTAAAAATGCTGTTCAGATGGCAACATATGCTGACGACACGGCAATCATTGCTACGAACAGTGACCCAACTGTTCAAGAAGAACTTGGTCTAATTGAAGTATGGTTAAAAAGGTGGAGAATAGTGGTGAAAGCCCTAAAGTCTGTGCAAGTCACATTCTCGCTCAGACGCGGAATCTGTCCCACAGTTTCACTCAATGGCGCTACCATTCCAGTTAGCGAAACTGTGAAATATCTGAGAGTACACTTGGACCGCCGGCTTACCTGAAAACAGCATATAAAAGCAAAACAAGCTCAACTGAAAGCTAAGACAAAGAAAATGTACTGGCTTCTAGGTCCGCGATCACAGCTAAGCCTTGAAAATGAAATACGGTTATATAAGACTGTCCTGAAGTCAGTTTGGACTTATGCGATGCAGCTATGGGGAACAGCAAACAACTCAAACATAGAAATATTGCAGCGATACCAGTCTATGACCCTCAGAACAATTACAGGTGCTCGTTGGTTGGTTGGTTGGACCAATTATGATATCCACAAAGACCTTAAGCTCCCTCTTATCAAAGACGAAGTGAAGGCGGGTACAAAAAGATTCCATGTCCTGGATCTCCCAAATAGACTATAAATAAAATAGGTTATCTATAAATATGTACATATGTAAATATATGGATTAAGCTCACTGGAGCTTAAACCATCCGGTTAGTTAGTATTGTAATTTAAACAATAAGCAAATATTGTTATAAAAACAGATTGCAAATAAATAAATAAAAAAAAAAATTTAGGCATTAAGGGTAACGAATTAGCCGACCTTGCCGCGAAAGATGCAACCGATCTTCCACTCATCCTAACCCCAAATCATAACATTCAAGACATAAACAAATATTTAAAAAACTCCCTCAAAACACACTAAACACAATACACAACACATCAAACTGGTACCAAAATCTCGACCCGCAGGAATACATAGCCCCAAAAAACACGTTAGGATCCCAACAAATTAAAATCACAAGACTTAGACTTGGCCACACCAATATCACCCACCAACTTTACCTCGACCCAACATTAAATTCTGAATGTCCATTCTGCAATAATAGCGAAATAACATTACGCAATATACTTAAAGAATGTCAATCCCTACAAACATCGTATAATAAAGTATTCAAAAATCTGGACCCCATACAACTCCTATCCCAACCAACACCAAATAATGTAAATATTATCCTTAAGTTCCTCACCCAAACAAAAATTGTAAATAAAATATAATAAAAACAAGAGAGTCGAAGGCCCCGGCAGCCAGCCCTCTATAATTAAGCTAGCTATATAATTTCACATTGTTAGTTAGCTGTACATAAATAAATAAATAAATAAAGGCTGTCAGGTAATTTGCAAATTATTTTAACAATATAATTAAAATACTAGGATTTTGGTGTTGGTAGTGTTGTAGAGAAATGGAGAAGTTTTTAAAGAGCAAGGACAATGGCGAAGGTAAATATTATTCTACTGCTTATGTCAGCCACACACGTGGTCTGCAGCTTTTGAGTTTTAAAATAATGTAACAAACACGCATTTGTTTGTAGATTGCGACGCGGATAAGGAAAATGGAGAGGAGGAGATACCACGCAAGAGGACCAAATATGGTATGGGATTATTTTAAGAAGTGTGCGGATGGCAAGTCTGCCAAATGTACAAAATGTGGCCAAATATGCCAAACAAGTGGAAATACCACAAATTTGTCTGCTCATTTAAAACGAAAACATCCCAATTTGAGCACCACTGAAGAGCCGAAGGCTGCAGGCCCCATCTTAACGCTTCTTCAAACAAAATATGATGCCTCATCAGCCAGTAAAAAAAACACTGGACAGTGCGCTTACATCGTATATTACATCAGACCTTCGCCCATACTGTGTAGTGGAGGACAAGGGGTTTCGGCATCTCATCGAAGTTCTTGATCCTCACTACCAGCTGCCATCACGAAGAACATTGCGCGATGTCTACATACCAAATCTCTTTATAGAAATGAAGCAGAAACTGCGCGAAATTCTTGATAAGATTGAGTTCTGGTTCTGCGCTGTTACTACTGACGGCTGGATTTCAAAAGCGAATGAAAGCTATTTATCAGTTAGTTGTCATTTCATAACTGAAGAGTTTGAGATGCGGACAGCAGTTCTGTCAACTACAAAACTTAAAGATGAAACAAATCATTCCGCACAAAACATTGCCAATTCTCTACGCGATGTATTCAATGAGTGGGGAGTTGCACAAAAAATCACGGCAATCGTTACTGATAACGCATCGAACATAAAAAGCGCTTGCGAAATTCTTTCAAAAAGGAATGTTCCATGCGTAGCGCATACAATTAATTTGATTGTACAAGACTGTTTGGCAAATGAAAATTTAAAGCCTTTATTGGCAAAATGTAAACAAATTGTGGGTTTTTTTAAGAGCAGTACCATAGCTTATGCGAAATTCAGAGAGGCTCAAAATAAGGAAAACTCACTCAGCTTAAAGCAAGAATGCCCAACAAGATGGAACAGTGCGTATCACATGGTAAAAAGATTTTTGGAAACCAAAGATGCCATATGTAAGGTGTTACTCAACACTCCAAAGGCATTGTCGCCCTTATCAGCTGATGAAAATGCCATTCTGAAAGACCTGGAAAAGCTTTTGTCTCCCTTTGAGAACGCGACTGTGTCCACATCATCGAGAAACTTGGTCACCGTGTCGATGGTCATTCCAGTATGCTGTGGCCTTCTCAATAACCTTGAAAGTCTCAAAGGCAACCTAGCTACTGAGGAGGGTGAGTGTGCTTGTACGATATTAATATCTGGCACAAGAAACCGACTACTTAAGTACGAGTCGCGCTCAAATACAAGAATCTCCACTCTCCTGGACCCCCGTTTCAAGAAAGATGGATTTTTATCACCTTTTAATGTCAGCGAAGCAGAGAAATTTTTAGAAAGTGAACTCTCTATGTTCAACGCATTGTCCGAGCCACATCCATCTTCCTCCAACCTGCCAGCACCAAAACCAGCAGTCCAACACCACTCACTATTCGACTTTCTAAAAAAGAAAAAATCTGAAAAAATTAGAAGCAGTCGAGTAGATTCAATTATAGGATTGAAACAATATTTTAACACGGAAAATGTTGAACCAAATATATCTCCATTGGACTACTGGAAGGTAAAAACACATAACATAACAGTAAAACATTTTTAATTAAAACAATTTCTTCACAGATCTCAACTGACAACGCATTTAAAAGATGCGTGAAAAAGTTTTTGTGCGTCCCAGCAACGTAAAAGAGAGAAGGAGTTGCCTTAAGCCGCAGCAAGTAGATATGCTGCTCTTTATAAATAAAAATGATTGGATGAAGTAAATGATCTCATTAAATAATATAATCTTTGTTACATAGTTTAGTTTAGATTAGTTTATATGAATCGTTTTTTAATTTTAATAAGAAATTCATCTTTTGTTTTTTATATGAAAACTTTGTTTTTTTTTTTTTTTTAATTTTGGGAGCTAAAATATTTTTATGAAAAGATCGATCTGAGATCCATACATAATATCGATCTAGGTAAAGATCGATCTTTTCCCAGCACTTATTTCCCCAAAAAATTTTTAACAATCATTTTTAGCTTTGTCAGAGTTTAGTTGTCGCTGTTCAACCGAAATATTTACATGTTTTTTAGGCCTTTTCTGTGTTTTACAAAATTTTTGTTTGAAAGGAAAGTGTGGGATGAAAACCTTGATTTGAATATCTTACTGACTAGTTGAACTTATAATAGGGATTTTTAGCTTTTGTCTACCAGGGCTAGCCATCAACATCTCCAACCGAAATCAGAAAATTAGTGATCAAGTAAATCTTGAGATTGAGCAGAAGGTGAAAGCCGAACTGCTCGCTGGAATCAGTAATAAGCAGGAGCTACTGGAGCTAATTTGTTCTAATGCATCGAGACGAGCTTGAGCTTGAGCTGTTCAGTCAGCAGTCGTGGAGTAGGAATTTCGTTAACAACATCCGTTTATACATCAGTCAGTTACTCACTTCTGACATCTATTCTTTATACTCCTGTATTGCTGGACTCCAGCTATTGTATGAATTGTATATCTATTGTGTAACCTATGTTTTTTAAAAGTGAGTTTCTTATCAAAATAAGTTCCACCCATTGAATATGTTTTATTATTTATTTATTATTATTATTTAATATTATTACAAATGAAAACGATTGGAAAAAACGCATCGAGCTTTGAGAGCCACTGGATTTTCGCCAATTGTATCTGTTGGTAGGGGACGATGCCTTTCCTTTATCAACAAATTTAATGAAGCCATATAGTCATAATCTGACTAGACAAAAGCTAATTTTACCGGCTTTCAAGAGCTCGCCGAATTGTTAAAATGCTTTTGGCAAACCGGTTCCTAGTTTTTTTTTACAATAATTTGACTGCAACCAGAAAAGGCGTCTATAGATTTGCTCTGCTATTGTTATTTGCACTATTCATCTATAAAAAAATGCATATTTTAACGAGGAACTTTATAGGGACATTGGCGGTTTTAAGTTTACTTTGCTTTTGGGCGAATCCACAGATGTTAGCGTCACAAAATTAGTAACATACTAGATAATCCCTTAAGATAGGAACAATTCAACAACTCTAAAAGTACAAACCCTGAATACTAACTCTTTTAAATTCCCCCAGCCACGAATTACTAAATGTTTGCAATTTTCATGCACCCGTATCCACACCAAGAGCAGAATAATAGACACACTAGCAAATATAGTGACAGACTGGTTAGCCACCGCATCAGACTAGCGAGACGATTGCCACCTGCGAGGCCACTAAGGCGACTAAATCGCTTGGGTGATATTTTGAATATTTGTATATCCTCCTGTGTATATCAGAAGGTTTGGCTCTTTATTTTAGTCTTTAAATGTGTTGTTAAGCTACTACATTTTAATAAATTAAAAACCCGTATCGACACCGGTGCACATAATCGAAAAAGCAAAAGCCAACACGGGATACGAATGCTGTAGCCTGTGGCTGCAGTAAGAATCCTAGACAGAAAAAAGTGTAACTCACAAAAAAAAAATATTGAGTAATAAGAACATAACTCAATAAAAAAAACCCTCACACAAAAAAAGAAAAACCGTGTATTCCCTTCCTAACACCAAAAACAAAATGCAGTGCTACGACCACGAGAAGAGATCTTTATCCGTTAGAGTAACAACTGTGCTAAGAACATTAAATTAAATATAAAAAAAACATGTATCTGGAAAAGGAATATAACGCCATCACATTCGTCAGGATTGGAAAATCAGTTTAAAAGTCAGAAATGTGGAACAGACTGAAAGCACTGGCAATCGTGGCATCGAGACGTAGACAAGAACCTACAGATCGTTCAAGGCACAGGATCAAGCTTTGATTGAAGGCTTTTAGCCACTGCAGCACCAGCAGGAGCCACAAAAAAAAAATTGAATTATAAGATCAGTGACTCGCAAAAGAAAAATAAAGTAGCCTGTGTCTGCAGCAAAAAGCCTACAGACTGCTTAAATACATAAATCAAGAAAAACCCTTACGAAAAAAAAAAATAACCTTCCTAACCCCAAAGTCGGAATCCAGCACGGCACCGAGAATGATCTCACCGCTGGAGTAACAGAACTTTGTGTTAAAAAACCTTAATACAACCTCCCACTATCACGTGCGTATCATATTAATAACATTAAAAAAATGCCATTACGTATCCAACTGCTAGCCTTGTAGCATAGAAAAAAAAACTTTATAACTTCAAAGTCAAAATCCAGCACGGCACCGAGACCTCACCGCTGGAGTAACAGAACTTTGTGTTAGATGGCGACTACCGGAGCAAAGTATTTAGACAAAATCTGTGCGCATCAGCGCTTCAATACATAGCTCAATTTATATTCCTCATAATAGCGGACTACTACATCAACAGTGCTTAAACTAGTTAAGAATTATAAGCTGCAACCGAAAGCCTTTATGTGTGCTCCGCATATATGCGTGCGCAACAACTGCTGCCACAGAGTCGCTCTCTCGTTGTTGCCTGTGTGCGCGAGTGTGCATGATTAAGGCTGCTGTGTGTTCGTTGTTTGCATGTGTGTGTCGGCTGTTGCCAAAGAGCCGCTCTCTCGTTGTCCCGCCAGCACACACTTTTCAAAACTCCGTGTTGTTTCTAGGAAGAACGCTGGCGCTAGACAGCGTAAAGCAGAGAGCGTAGACTTTTGTTGACTCAAATTTGTGAATGTTTTTATTATATGTATTTTGGATACCGGCTCCAAATTTCTCCCAATTGAAGTTCAGTCTCAAATATAGCCAAAATGCGAATGTGTTGGCACTTTTACTAAACTGACAAATATGCCCATGGAATGTGTTGATCGAATGCCACACATTTTATTTAAAATCCGTGAAATAGCAAAAAAGTTATTAAACACAAGTTTGGCTGCTTTGCACATACAAACGCTCGCATTCTAGTCGATTCGAAGAATCGCAAATTACGTTTGAATTTTGTTGAATTATCAGCTGCTGCTTTAGTTTACATATGGCACCGCTTACTCAGACAGTGGAGTGGCTTCGTTGGTAGAAGCAACGCACGCGAAACATGAAGACCTGGGTTCGACCCCAGGCGACGCCTGAAATTTATTTAGTTTTTAATTTTATAAAAATTTGGGTTGTTGGTAGAGATGATGCACGTTGCGTAATTAACGTAGGTTTAAACCTCGCCAATGTCAGTTTTTGAAAAAAAGCCTAAAATTTGAAATTTTTGTATAATTTTACGCTAAATATAAGTGTATTGGAAAACACAGGCTCAACGACGCTCAGAGTTTACCCTAGTCGGTTACGCCCGAGTTTAGCTATCGCTTTTCAACTGAAATATTTACAATTTTGTTAGAAGTTTTCTGTGTGTTTTACAACATTTTTGTTTGCAAGGAAAGTGTGGGATGAAAACCTTGATTTGAAAAACTTACTGACTACTAACCTAATAAAGGAATTAAAGCATATGTATTGCTGAACTTTTCGGGCCGGCCGCCGGTTATCGATGGCTTCGAGCCGTCTTTGAGTTTTTTAAAAGTTTAGCTTATAATCCTCTCCCAAAAAGCTCACACGAGCAATAAATAAAATAAATAATACAATAAATACTACTATAATCACTATACGCGGTATTGTTATAATTTATATTATCTGTTCATTATCAAAACTTGAAGGAGCAAATGTTTGAGCTGCAACAGCTTCTGATGCACTGATCGCCGTCTAATCAAATTGAACGATTCTATCTGAAACAATGAAAATGCGAATTAAGGGTATAGTGGCTTTGTAACAGGCAGAATGAGGCGTAGCAGATCCCATATACATATTTATTCTTGATAAAGGCGACGAACTGAGTTGACCTAGACATGACCGCCTGTCTATCCGCTCATATTCACTCTAACATATTTACCTCTACATATATGAGCTGCTGCGATAATTTGCAATATATATATATATATATATATATAATAACATGAATTGACTTGAAGTCTAATAATCTAATCACAAAAATCGATTTCTTATTATACCCTGAGCCCATTGAAAATAGGCTATAATGGTTTTGTGAAAACGTAACAGGACAACAGACATTGCTTGCCGCAATGTATTCTTTTTCGATCTAGCCATGTCCGTCTGCTCTTCCATCGTTTTCTCAGCGTAACGTAACAAATGGAGATTTGAAAGTTACATTGGATGTCACAATGATGCCCAGAAAATGTCATTAAGGAACTTTTTTGTAATTTATATATGTATAAATACGGTTAATGCTTAGCATAAGAGCACTTTGCAGGGTGCAGGGTATCTCTGTATCGATCAGTGTCGACTAGAGCATCCTAATTTATTTTATTATAGCAACTTTATTGCATAAAACAAATATATAGACTGGTCTTGTGATGTGTCAAGAGTGTAGACTCTACAGACTGCTGATTAAGGAAATATATAATGATAACCCCACGACCCGGGTGTGGTTGAAGCTGATTGCAAGCATATAAAAAGAGCTAAGCTTAGTCAGATTCTACACACAGTAATTTCTTTTTTGCCGCGATGCAATCATTGAGTGCTTTTATACTGGGCTTGATCGGTCTTGTTCTGATATTCGACGATGCCGATGCGACATGTACTCTGAATATTGGATTACCACGACCGCAAATCCTAACTCATTTTGGATCGAGACATTGGGTTACAGAGACGACTGCAACGGTAGAGCGTAACAGCTATGAATCAATTGATCTATATTGTGCCAATGGATTCTCTTACTACAGGTAAGTTGCGATATCTCTTTGAACCAATTGATATTGATTTAATCTATTACCATGTCTTAATTTAGAAATAATTATGGCGATCGGGAAATCGAAAATAAACACATTAAATTGACGTGCAAAGACAGATACGGGGCGTTTTCTGTATTGGTCGACTCAGAAGAAATTGAACTTAGCCGAATAGAATGCTTGGGCAACCAAATTTCGCCCATGTATGAGAGCAAAACATCAATGCCGGACTGCAAGGAATACATGAGTCTCGTTGTTGGCCAGGCATTTGGAGAATATGGTTCAATCAAAAATGTTGCCATGTGCTACGATATAGTCAAGCAGCAGCTCAAGTATGTTAGCTACACGGCATATCCACCTCAACTGAAGGTGCTTGAACAGGTAAGATCGGATCGCAGCAGATTCCCATGCCATAAATATGCTAAGCTCATCTTATCTTCAGTCGCAAGTTGGACAGCTCAACCGATTAGGTCTGGATATTGAAGTGGCTTATAGCAAAAACCTCTTTAAGCCGCACAGGTATGATATGAACATGAATACGATAAGCCAATGATTCAGAAGATAATATGTAAGGTCAGCTGTTGAGCTACAAGGGTGGCGCCATCTATAGCAGAGTAGTAGCAGAAGAGTAATAGAATCAATCAATTTCGCACACTTTTCCAGCTCAATCAGCATTATGAATGCGTTTCGCTCTGACAAACAGCTGAAGGTGCTGTTCGGCAACGACACTTTCGAATATGCCAACCTGGTACAGGATGAGGCCTTCAGCAGCGATCTCTACGAGTTCGCGGAAATGCTCTCAATTGTTTGGCTGCGAGCCTTACGCAGCGGCACTTGGCGGCATTTTCTGAACGCTCTCAAAGACGCGAGCGTTGATGTCAAATATGATGTAAATGTCGGTGTCTCCGGCACCATTTTCCTTCCCACGCTGCATGCCTGCGACGGCAACCGCACACTGATCATTGAACTGGAGTCGGGGGATACCATCACCGTGCCGGCGCACATCTGGGCCCATGTGCGCACTGCGGACCCACCTGTGAATGCCACGGACGAATTTGTTGTCATCGCACACAATTCACCCTTCGTGAGTGATCGCACAGCTCATCGACGGATTTGTTCTGTAATCTATATCAATTCCTATGTACTTCACAGTTCACGATCAATCAGCGCAATGGTCTATGCGAGAGCATGTGCCACGAGGTGCCTTGGCTGAAGAAGAGTCTCTTCAGCAAGCTACATCACTACCCCGTCTATGGGCTGGTCCAGTGCTGCAAGGTAGCGGATGTCCAGCATAAACTAGATAATTTCCCCCAAATTATTCACGCCGCAGCCAGCGCCAGAGATATTTGATAGAGATCTACGTCCAAGCGACCATTGAAATGTGCCTGTATAATATCTTATCTTGTATCAAAACCTAAACGGCTGGGCATGGATGGATACTTATGCTTCGACATAATATATAGATACATCAAAAATAAAATTACTTTTCTCCATGTTTGCATAAACTGATTTTCCTCATAGTACATCTTGCACAGCTCTTGAGTTTATCGCCTCTTTCTATGCGTGTGTGTGTGTGGTCCGTTCACGGGGGCGTGGCGAATCGGATAATTCTTCTTAAAATGGGCCGAGCCTGAAGAACAAATCAAAGCTCGACATTTAGCAGACGTAGGCTTTACTTAAGGTCTAGCTTAGGAGCCTCCGGTTGGCCAGTTCTTGGCATAATCTTGGCTGCAATCTTAATGACATCGGATGGGATGCTCCATGTAGAGGCGCTATACGCACTCACACACACACACACACAGCTTCATCAGCGGGAACAGCTAACTGTTAATAAATCATTTGGACGCCAGCGCGTCATTAATGCCGCTTAAGCTGATGTCGGAAATGTGGAAGTTTATTAGCTTGCCTTTGCCAGGCCGTCTAGACGCAGCTTGTGCTGGCATTGTTCTGCCGGTCCGCCCCACACCACCGCCCTCCCTCCCACCACACGGCGTTTCCGTTCCGTTTAATGTACGCAACGCGCTCAGTTTAGTCAGCTTCGTGGGCGTGGCAGTGGAACTGGCACGCTGGGGGAGAGCTGGCGCGCTGCCTGGCTCTGGAGCCAGTCGACAAATTTGAGTCAATGGCTCGGAATCGCGATATCCCGCCGTCAAAGACATTTCATGCCATCCAGCTGTACCCTGCACCCTCTGCGCCACGCCCCTTTCCATTTGCACGAAGTGATTTATGCAGCGAGCACAACAACGAGAACAATAACTGACGCTGCAATTTGGCCGCATAATTAAATTAGCTAATGCTAAGCTTTTGTTTTGAATACCCTGCTGGAACGGGCCGACAACGACATGCTCGACTCGCAGGCCAGTCGGCGACATGCTGGAAGAACATTATTTTGTATGGAACAAGAAGCTCTACAGCGTGGTAGCCTAACAATAGTACACATATATCTGCCATTCGACAGTTGAGAATCTTTGGCTTGAATGAGAAAAAAAGCAATTTGCACTAGCTTAAGAGCTGGAGACAATGATCGTATATACATATATATTTAAATTAACTCCAGTCAGTGCCGAGCACCTCCTCTTCTCCCCTACCCCCAACCGGACGTCCCTGCTTCTACATACAGCCTCCCCTAACACCCTCGCCACTCAGCCGCACTTCTTCACTCGAGTTATGCTGGGACGTTCAAGTGCAAGAATGCGGAGTTGTCACCGAAAGCCGATCCGCGGGCTCAGCAACGCTCACACAGACGCCGCACCGCGGGCAACCGTCAACCGATCAGTCGAGACTACAAAATCAGCTCTAACGACTCTCAATAAAAATTGCAACCTTTCTTTCATTCGTTTATACTTAATATCAGCCTCAACCCATTGTAAGTATCCCCTTGGATGCGGTAGCCACACGGATTGAGTCCAGTGGCACCGATAATCTTCGAGAGTTGAATGAGTGAAATAGCAATTTGGAAGAGCTATCTGAACACAATGATGTAATTTATTAATATTGTTGCTATCCATTTTGTTAAGTTTTTAAATTTTTGGCTCTTTATTGTACTTCAATATTTTATTTTCATTTTCGCATATAATAGATATATTTATCGATAATTTCAAATATATATTATATTTATCGATAATCTTTGAAAGCTGAATGAGTGAAAATAGCAATTTGGAATAGCTCAAGATGCGAAGATTATATTATATACACTTATCGATAGCCTTACATATATGTATATACTAGTCATCCTACTTGCCTATCGATAATTTCAGTTCAGCACATTTCAAATCGCTTTTACGCAGTTTTTAAAGACTTCCTAATTGAAAGCTAACTTCTGTGTGTGCTCTAGGTGTGTGTGCGTGAATATACAACATGCGAAACAATTAAAGTAGAAACACGGTACCGTTAGACACTGCACATATGTATGCACATGCGTATGTGTACGTACGTAAACTGGCTCGAGACTCACGGATGCGTGGCAAAGGCGGTTTCGTCGCTGCGGTCAGGGTCGTGCCGCACCGTCGTTGCCGTTGCCGTTGCCGCTCCTGCTGCCGCTGCTGTTGCCAGTTGCCACACAGGGTCGGCGCCACAGACAGTGTGCCCCACGTAATGGCAAACTTAAAAAATACTCAGTAAATGCCAATGGAGAAAGAACAATAAGCAAATCGTTAAGATTCGCAAAGTTTGCGCTTTGCAATTGCAGGCAACCAACTACGTATATGTATATGTATGTGGGGATTGGGTGTGTGTGTGTGTGTGTGTGTATGTGCACGTAGCCGAAGTACACTGGAGTCCTTGGCAGCGTAAAGTTCGGTGTTCATTGTTAACACCATATATGTTTACACACCTATACTTGCATGTGTGTGCACACACACACACAATCCAACCACTCACTGTGTGTGCGTGTGTGTGTATGCGTTGCATCCTCCGCCTGTGTGTGTGCCGCTGTGGCACCTGCTGGTCCTTTGCCCTTTTTGGAGCAGGTGTGAAATGCGTTTCGCGCACAGTGGATCAAGCTGACGAAATTTAAGAGAGAGTAACACTTTTAAATGAAATGAAAATAAGTATAAAGAGATATGTATTTGCGGCTTCTCAGTTTACAATTTCTACAGCACTCTTAATGTTAAGTATTGTGAAAGTCAAGACTTTCATGTGAAGAACATCACAAATGCTTGCGAATGTAGAAATAATGGGCAGACTTTAAGGGTGCTGCACTCTCTTTCACCTTCTCTCTCTATCTCTAACCCGCTTTCTCTATTTCTCTCTCCACCTCGCTATCTTTCTTTCGCTTGCTCTATATTTCTCACTGCTTATGGTCTCTCTATTTAAATATATTTTTCTCCCCCTCTTCTTTCTCTCTCTCTCTTTGTCTCTCTCTCTCTCTCCCTACCGTTTTTTCGTGCTATCTATATCTCTCTCTCTCTCTCGCTTCTTCTATATTTCCCTCTCACTCTCTCTTTATTTCTGTTTCTCTCACTCTCTCTTTCGCTATTTTCCTGTTTTTTTCTTCTTCTGTATCTTTCTTTCTCTTAGTCTTCATCTTCTTCTTTATCTAAAACTCTCTTCTTTTTCTGTATGTCTCTCTCTCTCATATTTTTCTTCTCTCTGTATCTCTCTCTCTATCTTTCTCCTCATCTTCTTCTGTATCTTGCACTATCTCTCTCTACTTACAGTCAACAACTAACAAAGTAGATCAAAGAAATTTAAAGAAGCTCGTAGCAAAAACGTAAAGCATTAATTCAGAGCTAATATTGAGTACTAATTAATACATAATATAAGACTTAACTGTCTCAATTTGAGCCCTCTTCGTAGCGTTGTGGACCACTGTGCCTCGTGTGGTTCCAGTAGCCGCATTGTTACGTTCATATGAGTGCGTTTCTGTAATGTATGTACCGAGGGGTAGAAAGAGAGGGAAAAGGAAACAGAGAGAGAGAGAGAGAGAAGGAGAGTAGCGAGTGGCGAGTGTGAATGTGGGTGCAAGTGTGCATACAAGTGTGAATATAAGTGTGGGTGCTGCTGCTAGCTATAAATGGAGATGGCAATGGAGCAGGAGCTGGAGATGGAGCTTATGACTTAATAAATACTTCCCAGTGTGCGCAATGTGGCTGGCAATTTAATAACGAAAGCAAACGGAATGGAAAAACAGAAGGAGCTGCAGCTCGGGAGCACTAGATGAAGAACAGTACAGAACAGGAACGGAGGAACGACAACACTTTTGATTTACTCATTTGCATGCCACATCCCACATGCCCCATGCCCCATGCCCCATGCCTCATGTCACATGGCAAATGCCACTGCAACGCTTCTGATTCTTTCGATAAACTTCGCCCATATTTGCCATTCGAAACATTTGTCCAATGAATGCAGCAGAGTTGACTTACAAACAAGGTATCTTACTTAATAATCCGCTTAGTCTTAGCTGCCATCACAAAGGCACTGCTGGCGCTCAATGTCCGGCTTTGCTCGGCTCAGTTCTTATAGCCTTTTCAATTGCACATTTTCTCAAGATTCAAAATTTAAGCCGAAGTTAAAGTGGAAATTATTTTAGCTTTAATTTTCCCACACGGAATCTTGTGTAACCAAATACCAAATCAAATTAAAAGGGAGGAGCTTGTCCACAGTTATAAATATTTTTAAAGACCCTAGCGAGATTTATCTCTGATGAGATCCAGAGTTAGACCAAGGTCTCGCTAGTTACACCATACATCTGCACTCAGATGGGATTGGGTCCTCCTTACTGCTCTGTCTCGTTGACACCACATACACTTGCATGACTTTATGATTGTATGGAAATGTGACAGGAATCAAAGCGAACATCAAAGAAAGCGATTTTCCATGGAAGTGTCTGCAATTCGAAATGAAATATTCAATGACAAAATAAACAAGCGGACGAAGGAGAATAAATATTTTTGGCTTAATTATGACATTATGGCAATTTATTGATTATAACAACCTCCACTCTACACCTCCTCCCTTCCCACTGCTGGTTCGCCTTGACTTCGAGCAGCGAATAGATGGGATGGGGTGTGAGAGTGCGCCTGTCTCCTGAGTGTGCCGGGTGTAAATGGTGCGCGATGCTGCTAAATATTTGTTCTATCAAATTCAATTAAAGTTGACATGGGTTCACAGCTGGCCGACAACGGACGCAGCATCCAGAAGAGGACCAGGACCCAGATTCGGGTTCAGACTTGGGTCCGGGACCCAGACCGGGACTGAAGCCGCCGCATCCACTTTCGTTGCCAGGCAGACGGCTCAGCTGTTGCCTAAGCTGACGCCTGACGACCCAATAGGGAAGGTCAAAAGTCAGAGCGGACGCCACAGAGCACTGCAGTCCCAATTAGCGATGGCCGTGCAACGCCCGATGTCTCACGGGCACAGCCGTACTGAAATAGCTTAAGCCCTCGATCGTGTTTGAGCTAAGTTGATGTCGTGTTAGTTCGAGCAGGTTTAGTATCTTTTGTGGCTTCTTGCTCGTTCTTCCCAATTGGGACTGCCTTCCTTGAGTTCGTGTCACGATAGCAACCAATGGACACGCCCATTACCAGATCCAATGACCGCTCTACTCGGCTGAAAGCAATATTTGATTCAATTTGAACACGCCAAGCACACACGGCTCCGGCTGGCGCCGGGCATGGGACTATAACTACTCTCGGACCAACAGTAAAATTCAAGGAAAACTCTCAGGATAGATGCTCCAGCTCGTGACATAGCATGAGGTGGGCGTGGCAATGTGGGGCAAACAATTTGCACAGATACGCACAGCAGGCCGTGCTGTCAAATTGCCCCGCGACCCACCACGAGGCGCCGTAATAAGACACTGCGAGCTAAGCAAAGGTTCCATGGGCTCGTTTTTTCTCTTGCCGAGAGGAGGGCAATCGCTGTGCTGTGTTCCTTAATTTAAGACAGGCACACACAACACTCGGAGAAACAGTGAGAAAGAGAAAGAGATGGCGCTAGAACGGGCGAGGTGGAGGGTGAGGGCGGAGGAAGAGAGATGCCTCGAGGCCCGGAAGCGCAAACACAGAAAATTTACAACTGGCTGGCGTGGCAAAAGTTCCATTTTGATCTGGCAAACAGTTCGTGGAGCAGGTCAGCCCGGGGGGCACGGTCCGGGCAGACAGTCGACTGAACCGTCGGACCGTACCGTAACTACCCATACCAAGAGCAAAACCAAAACCAAAACCAGAGGCAAAGGCAAAGGCAACGGCAGCGGCAAAGCCAGTTGCAAGTCGCTGTTCCAAACTGGATTCCGGTCGTGGCCGCTGCTCGAGTGTAAATTTGCTCGTTAAATTTGTTGGCACTCTCGACTAATTTGCACTTGTAACGCAATGGGCCAAAGGTCCGACTGGCCAGCGGTCCGGCTGAGGGCGGCAGGCGGAGCTCGGGCCGAGCGGGGCACAAAGGGGGGCCAAGTCTGCAGTCGGTAGAGCTTTTTTATTCGCCCTTGCTGTGGTAATTGAAAAGACAACTGGGCAAAAGAAAAAAGAAGAAAAAGTGACCAACGAGCGATTTGTTGGGCACAAACTGAGCAATTGCATTCATCTAACATCTTAGCCGGAAAGAATTTTATACATAGATAAGAGTACTTCTATTAAGACTACATTTAAAATAGTTTCGCCAAGGGACGGCAACACAAATGGAAGTAAGTCCTAATGAAGCTAATAATGGCCATTTCGAGCTGCTTTAAATTTAGTTAATGCAGCCCAAAGCCGAGCTCGCTGCCACAGTGAAACAGGTAAGAGCGTTGCGTTGCAGTTGGGCGCAACCAACTATTTAGAACTCGTTCACGATCAAGGAACAGCTAAGCTCATTGCAGACTATGTTTTCCGATGGGAGCACCGTATTATTTATGGATCTATAAATACATCCAAAATTGCCGTCGACATGTATTATCCAGTATGTTAGATCTATCTAAATACAATTTTTCTTAAATCAAGTCTTAAGATTCCAAATAGAAACCTTTGTCAGCCACAGTTTAGTTTGTCAACGGCCTCAATAGACATAGCATAAAAGTATGTACTACAATTTCGTTTTCTCTAGAGCCAAAAAGCTTCGAAGTGCAACACGATTTATAACAAGTAAGAAAACTCTAGTCGGGCGTAACCGACTAGGGGATACCCTGAGCCCCGTCGAACCTGTGTTTTTCAATACACTTATATTTTGCGTAAAATTATAAAAAAAATTCAAGTTTACTCTTTAACAGCTAAAAAACTTTTTTATTAAAAAACTAACATTGATTGGCGAGGTTCGAACCTACGTCAATTACACAACGTGCGTCGCTCCTACCAACGACGCCACTCTACCGTTTGTGAAAATAGTGGCAAATGTAAACTAAAGCAGCAGCTGATAATTCAACAAAATTCAAACTTAATTTGCGATTCTTCGAATCGACTAGAATGCGAGCGTTTGTATGTGTGCGCTCACGCATAGAAAAAGTGCGTTCGCTTGGTGCTGCTGCCACGTGTGTTTGTTAAGTAGCCAAACGTTTTGTTTAATAACTTTTTTGCTATTTAACGGATTTCAATAAAATTTTCGGCATAAGAATAACATATTGTATGGGCATATTTGTCAGTTTAGTAAAAGTGCCAACTCATTCGCATTTTGGCTATATTTGAGACTGAACTTCAATTGGGGAAAATTTGGGGCCGGTATCCGGACGGACAGACAGACGGACAGGGCCAAATCAATTTCTCTTGTCGTCCTGATCAAGAATATATATACTTTATGGGGTCTGCCACGCCTCCTTCTGCCTGTTACATACATCCAACAAAAACATTATACCCTGATTTCCCATTTTCAATGGGCTCAGGGTATAAAAAATATAGAGTGGAATACATGGACAACTTCAGATTTCTAAAAGGGTCAGCAGGTACCAAAAATATGTAACATTCCCACCCCTATGCCTACGCATAACTGTGTATTTATGAGTGGATGTGTTATATGCAATGTATATATAAAAGAAGCGTAAAATGATTTTAGTAACGGCTCCCACAGGGTTCAGGGTATCTCTTAATCGAGCCGTCTCGATTAAAGCACTCTTACTTGTTATATATGTCGTTCTCTCTCCTTCACCATCTCCCTTTCTCTCTCTCTCTCTCTCTCACTCATTATTTTCCTCTTTTCTTTATATTTTCTATTTCTCCAATTTCATCCTAAATTCTACTTATCGTTCTTACATTTCTCCCCATCTCTCTCTCTCTCTCTTTCTCTCTCCCTCTCTCTCTCTCTCTCTCTCTCTCTCTCTCTCTCTCTCTCTCTCTCTCTCTCTCTCCCTCTCGCTCTCCTCCTCTCTTCACCCTATCACTCGCTGCTCCTCTCGCTCTTTCTCCTATATTCCTTCTGCAACAGTCAAACAAAGTTTTCCTATAAATGTAGCTGAAAGTCTTAAAGAGCCAAGTCTTGTATCTGATGGATGGCAAGCTGACTAGCTGATGGGCAAGCCATCTGGGTGAGCCGCAGCACCCTGGGATGGCCGCATAATCAACGGCAGCCCAGCCCAGCCCAGCTCATTCGCATGCAGGGGAGCCAACGAGTGGAACGGAGCCAAAAAAAAGTTTTCGTTTTTTTCCTTTTTGTCAGCCGTTGAAATGAATAATTGTGGCACATTATGTTGCATTGTTATTCGTCAACGGCAAATCAGTTGCTATATTAATCGCATGGAATTCATTGGCGGCTCACGATTGATGGGCCCTGACTAGACACAGCTACACATATAATATCAATATATATATCTGTGTATATATCTGTGCGTTTGTCGATAAATGCGAAATGAAGCATTGTTCCAGGAAGCTGAAGTTTAGGCGTGGGATTTACGTGGGACTCGTGTGTCGCTGGGGAGGCTCAGTGATTACAGCTACCGTTGGCGCCTATTTGCGGAGTAGGGCTCGGGCTGCTGCGCTGCTGCTCCGCTGTCTCATTATTATGCAGCTCATGAGTCTCGTTAGTGGCAAAGTTATATGAGCATACATCAGCAAGCCCAGCACAACTTGGCAACATGCGGCAACATGGACGGGTTGCAGGGGGGGGGCGCAGAACCACCAGCGGTAGCCGCTGCGGCTGTGGCAGCGACAGCGATGCGACTTGCAGACGCAAAGTGTTAAGCACAATGTTGTAAGTGCTAGCCACTAGCCCAATCGTGCAACCAACGAGCCAAGCGACCGCCCGCCCACCCACAGCCAGCTGTTCGCCCACTATGTTGTCATAGAGCCAGGCGGACGACGCGTCGTCAACTGAGTTGAGGAAGTGGCCACGATTTGACTTAGGCCAAGCCTGTCCGCTCGCTTCTCGTCCCCCCCCCCCTCTTCCGCTTGCCACAGTCTCACGCTATCCATCTCTCTCTCTCTCTCTCTCTCTTTCATTCGCTCTTTCCCTCTCCCACGCACACACTAACTCATTGCGCAGCTTTCTCGAATTCGCCGCGGCGAATTCCTCGTGCACGCAACAACGTTCGGCTTTGGTGTCGTTTTCATGTTGGGCTTCGGCTTTTTGTTTTACACTGGGCGTGGAGCAGGGTGGAGGGGGGGGGGGGTGGCAGGTTTGTTTTCAACAAATCGACTATGTTTGCACAGTAGAAGCAGTTGCCCTGCCCTCCCCCCCTCCCCCCTCCCCCTCCCCCTCGCTCTGCCGCTTGTCTACGCTTGTTAGTTGTACCTTCGAGAATGTCGAGAGCAAGCATAACTACACAGGCAGAAAGGCGAGCGAAAGAACAGTTGCTTAACAACTGGATCCCTTTCAAAGGAGAGCGCAAACACAATCGTAAGGGGCTTGTTAATGCATTGAATCGTTCGTTATATTGTGTGTGGCTGCGCCGGCACACTACCGGAATGTAGTGTATGAGACGTGGCTGCACACACTTTTGGCGCAGTGTAGGGCACTTGCGGCGGACTCAACTGGACAGCACGATTAGCTTTAATTAGCTGCAAGTGGAAGCAGCTCGAGGTGGACGAGGACAATGAACACATTGGCCCAAGGCATCCAGCTGAATGCCTACACCGACAAAGCCAGCAGCAGCAGCAGCAGCAGCAGCGGGTGCCCCAAAAAGTATGCAATGCTTTGTCGTTCCCATTCAATTACCCAAGCTGTGGGCGCCCAGACAGCCCCCACTCTCGTCGCGTCGCGGCATGAGTTATGTGGCAGCTAATGGCGCTGAAATGAAGTCCGAATGCGAATGGGACAGCCGCATGATTGATTTGTGGCAAGAAATTTGATGCCCGTCGCGCTGATGCGGCAAATGGCCGCGATTTATGTCGGCAGCGAGCTCCATTCGACAGGTAAAGGCGAGCACTCGTAGCTCGTTACGCGCTGCCCCCCACACAGCGGCAAGCTAACTGCTTAACAAAGCAGTCGAGGCAGTGGCAGCAGCAGCAGCAGCAGCAGCGGCAGCCGCCAACAAAATGCATCCCTCGGGTGCAGTTGTTGCCAGTTGCATCTGTTAAATTGCGCGCTGCAATCGCTGCGGGGGGCCGAGAGACTGTGGGTGCTGGGGGAGTTGGGATCTGGCAGGGCTGGGAGCGGGAGCGGCAGCGGGAGGCTGGCCCATTGTGTGCGCTCAGCTGGCCGAAAGCGCAGCGCAGCAATAATTAGCAACAACTGGGGACGATGAGTGCAGCGGCAACCGTATCCGACTCTGGCTCTTCTCGTTCAGCAGGAAAAAGCCAGCGACTGTTGCATGCTGCAGGCGGCAGGCGGCAAGCGGTGGGCGCCGGTGGTGCTACGTGCCACATGACGGGGCAAATTTTGTGCGCCGAACTTAATTGAAACGAACGCCAGTTGCAATTATTTTTTCAGTCTAATTCCGAGCTGCGCTCCTCCGTGGCCAGCAATCCCCAATCCGGCCCGCCGCCTACAAAACAAAAAACCCAAAACCCCATAGAGCCCAGCTTCGGGTTTCATTTCAGGCAGCTGCTATACGCATTCACACTCGCATCTCGCATCCTCTGACCAGCCCACGTTCGCGTCTAATTCGTAGCCTCGTTCAGGTTTCTGCTGGCTGCTGCATTCAATTTGATAGCAGCTGCTGCGGCTCCTCCAATTGAATTTCAATTCGAATTGAATACAACAAATAACAAATTGTTTCGTCTTGGCAGCGACATAGATCGAATACCCTGTAAATCGAGGACAGCTGAACGAAAACAAACTGAATTAACGTATGTCTAACTAGCGAAAAGATCACATAAATGCATGGCATAGAGGACTGGAGAGAGCCTGATGTATAAGCATGTCTTCGTGCTGGAGCAATAGTAGCAAGAGAAGAAGAATTAAGGACTTGAAGAGTCATAGTAGTATCAGGAGTAGATGTTCCTCGATAGGAAAATAGAGAAGCAATAAAAGTAGTTGGAGTAAAAGGTAGTAGATAGATTATTGGATGCCAGTAGTACTAATAGTAGTAGATAAAAGCTATAATCGATTGGATAGCAGAAGACATTTTTTTATTTATTAGTAAAAGTAGTAAAAATGGGATATTGTTAAAGGAAATAGTATTAGGCAGGCAAATAGAGTAGTATTAGTAGTAGTAATAGTAATTGTAGTAGTAACAGTAGTATTAATATACGTAGTAGTAGATGTAGTAGTAGTAGTAGTAGCAGAAGTATTCCAACTACTAGTAGTAGTATTAATAGTAGTAGTAATAATAGTAGTAGTATTAGTAGAAATAGTTGTAGTAATAGTAGTCGTATTAATAATAGTAGTATTAGTAGAAATAGTAGTAATAATAGTAGTCGTATTAATAATAGTAGTATTAGTAGGAATAGTAGTAATAATAGTAGTCGTATTAATAATAGTAGTATTAGTAGGAATAGTAGTAATAATAGTAGTCGTATTAATAATAGTAGTATTAGTAGGAATAGTAGTCGTATTAATAATAGTAGTATTAGTAGGAGTAGTATTAATAGTAGTAGTATTAGTAGAAATAGTAGTAATAGTAGGAGTAGTATTAATAGTAGTAGTATTAGTAGAAATAGTAGTATTCGTAGAAGTAGTATTAGTAGAAATAGTAGTAATAGTAGGAGTAGTATTAATAGTAGTAGTATTAGTAGAAATAGTAGTATTAGTAGGAGTAGTATTTATAGTAGTAGTATTAGTAGAAATAGTAGTATTAGAAGGAGTAGTATTAATAGTAGTAGTATTAGTAGAAATAGTATTAAAAGTCGTAGTAGTAATTGATGTAGTAGAGCAATACGATGAGTATTAATAATAGCTTAAGTATAAATTTATAGATAAATAGTAGCCGAGGTAGATAATAGTAAAAGATGTATATACAATATATATATGCAAGACGTATATTTATACATAGGTGCTAGAAGTATTGTAGAGGGATATAGTAGGTAATACATAGACAACAGTAGTGAAAATAATAGTAGTACAAGTATAAAGTAGTAGATAGATAGAAGAAGTGGTAGCAGTAGTAGTAGCAACAGTAGAGGTAGAGAGTATAAGTTAGATAGTAAAATTAGTATTGATAGTATGATGAAAGGTAAATTAATAATAATACCTAATAGTGAAAGAAGAAGTATAAATAGTGGGAGCAAACAGAAGTAATGGGATTTGCCTAGCGGAAAAGTCTGCAATTCATAGGTTAGCTCAAGGGAATGGTCTAGTAGGCCTTACTAATGCATGCAAGTGCTAGATAATACTGCTCTGGAAATCTGTAATTGTCTGTTATTTCAATTATTGAGATTCACGTAGTAGGGCGTTAATACACACATGGAAATGTGAAACGAGAACTTCGACCTTTGGCCCAATCAATCACCCATTGATGAGTCAGTCAATCAGTCAGTCAGACAGCCGACAAGCTTCAACAGCTAAGACCTGTCCTATGGACATTGCTATCAGTTCGAGTCATTTGGGGCGATTCAGTTATTTATGTAGTTCAGCTTTATAGCCGGCATTATCTCTACCGTTATCTGTCCGCGGCGTTTTTTCTATCGCTTTAGTCCGGCTCAACGCATATGGCAGAGTTAATTTTTTGGGCACGCATCATTGGGCAAAATTGATAATACCCGGCTGCACGCGTGGCTAGTGTCGAGGGTTACAGCCATGGCCACGCCCACATTCCGGGCCACTGTTGGTAACAATTTGAGCTGGCGCTTTGTAGCTTTTATGCAATTTTCGCGTTTAATTAGCTGCAGTGAAGCGCAGCGCTGCGCATTTGGCCAGCAGCTCTTTTGGCCATTTGCCAAATTCGTGTCTATGTCCGCAGCAAAATGCAATTTGTGTAACCATGTCGCAGTCCATCAACACCTTTTGTATACCCTGCAGCCAGCTATGACGAACGGGTATAATGGGGCTGCTGTCACAGGCCAGAGAATGCGAAGAGAATGTGATAGAAATATTCATATAAACATATATATATAAACATATATATATATTCATGATAAGCCTCAATATATAGCTCAACTTTCTTCTCATTAGATATATTTATTCGAGCTACAGTATCTTTTAATGATATCTTCTATCTATCGATGGCAAAATATGCCAATATATATTCATAAAACTTCAGTATATCTGTGGAGCATAAGCTTAATAATGATATGCATTTAAAAATTAATTAATCTAGTTAGTCTATCCGCCCGTCCGTTTGTCCCTTTGTCAATCTGTATTAATTACTAGATATATAAAATCATATGCATGTATTCATAAATACAATGCTTCTGGCTATAATATTTCTATTATAATAATCTTTTTTATACCCTGAACCCATTACAAATGGGAATTCAGGGTATAATGGTTTTTTGAAAATGTATGTAACAGTCATAAGGAGGCGTGTATCATCCCCGTAAGTACGGGTATTCTGGATCAGAACGAGCTGAGTTGATCTAACCATATCCGTTCGCCTGTCTGTCGGTGTTACCGTAAAGATAGTAAACCACAAATAACCATTTGCAGCACTTACTTATCGTTTTCTTTCGATAATTCATCCTGTTTCCTTACTATCCCAAAAAAAGCATTTGACTTCGTTTTTTTTGCAGCTGAGCTTTAATGTGCCTATGTTGTTTACCATGTGTGCATAAAAAAAGCGTAGAACTATAGGAGTTTCTGTTATTTGCAAGCAGCAGGTTATCTTCTAGTCGAGCAGTCTCGACTAGAGCACTTTTAGTTATTTAATATGGTTAAATATTTTATTTTGTACCAAACTTTTACCAATAAATCAAGATTTATAGGAGCACGTACGCCAAAATTAGGCTTAATTTTTTGGGTAGCTATCAGACTTTTAGAATATTTTTGTATCGAGTAATTTCAGAAGATGCGTATGCAATTTACTGTTTGATTAACTGCTTTCTTTTGCTTAGGAGTAACTCAGGGATGAAAGAAAAAAGAGCTGAGAGCTTCTCTGACTCCTTAAACCTCAACTCTCTGCAGGGTATCTCGTAGTCAGTCTCATTCACACTCACACTCACACACATGTTCAGCTCACGCTCTCTTGTTAGTTGTGAACCGCGACGCGCCCAGTCCGTCTGCCCCGTCCGGCTGGCTGGCCGCAAAAATTCAATTTGCCACACGCTCTGTTGCACAATGGATGAACATGTGGCTGCCACACTCGCTGGCAGTGAGAATGCCAGCTCCACTGAAACTGCAACTGCAACTGGAGCTGGAAATGCGAGTCTGGCTGTCAATACAGTTGCCAATGGCAGGGGGCAGTACGCAGAGCTTCGCCCTTCAATTGGACCCTTAACCCGTGGGGCGGGGCAGCGCTGCCTTGAAGTGCTGCAACTATGTAAATTTCTAATTGAATTTTTTTAACTCGCCAGCCGCTGCACGCCCCAACGCTCCAACGCCCCTTGGGGTGTCCCGTCCCCCTACTCGGCGTGGCCCATCTGCTCCTTTTAAGTGCAAGTCAAGGCTGACAACATTTGGCGCAGACGGTCGCGACAAGTGCAACTGGGGCAGCAATAATGGCATAACGGTAAACTCTAACGACAACCATCTTGTTTTTATTACACTGAGAAAAATCAATTATGTGCCCAGCTATAAAACCATCCCGCACTCCAACTCCAACTGAAAAGTATATCCGTTTTCCTTATCAGGTTACAATGTAATATAAATGTCATAAAGTGCGAATTCCCCTGAATGTAAGCCAGTGCGAGTATACGGATTGCTGCAGACGAAACGTCTATGTAGCCCCGCTAATGTCAAGTTGGAGCTTTGAGCTAAAGCGAAAGTGAAGTGAGCAACGAGCGGAAATAACAAACAAACTATTTATGTTATAAGCTCCTTACGCTTCTGCTGGCTTACATCATTATTGAATGCTCATGCAGCTCGACAAAGGTACTGCTATTTTTTTATGAGAACCTAGAGGGCTTATATAGTGTATATAGTGTAGATAGTGTAAATAGTGTATATAGTGTAGATAGTGTAGATAGTGTAGATAGTGTAGATAGTGTAGATAGTGTAGATAGTGTAGATAGTGTAGATAGTGTAGATAGTGTATATAGTGTAGATAGTGTAGATAGTGTATATAGTGTAGATAGTTCATATAGTGCATATAGTGTAGATAGTGTATATTATGTATATGGAGTATGTAGTGTATATAGTTCAATAGGTATACATATATGAATAGTTCATATAGTGTATATAGTGTATATGAGCCCTTGATTTTGAAAGTGGGATAAGTCATATTTTCTCCATTGGCGTATTTCTTTCTATTATTCGTTGATTCTTTTAGTTCTTTTGTCGAAATAAAATCTTTCTAAGCCATTTGTTCTACCAAAAATGGGGTTTTCGTTTTACATGATTGTATTAAATTATAATAAGGCTCAGGTATGTATAAAAAATTAAATTTTTTGTATTGTAGCTTCTATCAAACCAAATTTGCGATCATTCGATTTCGTGTCCTTTTTCTTGATTTCATATTGCTTTTTCCATTTTTAAGGGCTCCGAATTCAATTTTAAGTTTTGAACTGAACCTGAACCGCTATCTGAAGTCATGACTAAAATTATCTTACTTGTTTTATTGTTGTTTGACTGACTTATACCACTATCAAAATAAACTGTAATCGTATTTTGTTTAACAACCAGTTTTTGGCACAGGTAATTCTCATAGCATACTGCTAATTTCTTTAAATTAAATTATTTTATTAGGAGTTGATACGAAATAGCTAATAAGCTAGATTTTTAAAATTTTTGACTTAGACTACTTTCAAAATCAAAGCCTTTGATTTTGAAAGTAGTCTAAGTCAAAAATTTTAAAAATCTAGTTTTTTAGCTATATAGTGTAGTAGCCTAAATATATGAACAGTTTTCATATTCCATATATATAGTAAGGGTTATTTATATAAAGAGTTCAGTTTCCATATTTGATTTGCTGTTCCTCAATACATCTTGCCTCTGCTTTGACTTCGATTCTGAGTGAAAGGGCATTGGCGGTTCGGCGTCTGGTTTATTGTTTATCCGTGGCGAAGTATTACTCATGTTTAAGTATGTTGGTAATGCTACCTGAGAAAATTGCAAAGCTGTACAATATGCTCAAAGCTTCTGTTGACCAACGTGCAGGCTGTGGCAAGCTCTGGCTGCCCCAGCCGCATACCAAACCACTCAACGCTCAGCTGCCCCGGTCCCTTTCAATTTGCAACACTTGTTACGCTCCTGCTGTTGCAACACCCAATCACCCGGCCAGCCAAGCTTTCCGCCCATGCCCATGCCCATGCCACGCCTACTGAGCGCTTGAGGCTGCAATTTGGCTGAATGTGCGCCAGTGCTTGTGGTCGACAGCAAGGACATGGCACTCGAGGGCGCCTCGTCCAGATCCTTTTTCTTCGCTTTGCCAAATTGACTTTGATTTGCCATGCCCGGCCACCACCAGCCTCCCCACCCTCCCCCTCCCCCTCCCCGCACTGCCCCACCCACCGAATGCAGGCCGAATGCAGCCATTTTTTATGCTACGTTGCGCAACAGCTTCCCCCCTCCCGCCCACACTCCACTCTCTCACACACACTGAAGTCGAGGCACTTGGTTTGGGCATTTGTTAGCAAAAGCAAAACACACACAACTTTTGCTGCTCAGCCAAGGCGATTGTAAGAGCGCAATCTATAAATATCTAAAAATCCCATAAAACTCAAGGACGTGGCATGTGGCAGATGGCAGCTGGCAGTTGGCAGGTGAGCAGGCGGCAGGCGGCAGCTGCCAGCTGGCTGAAGGCTCCATCTACTGCTGCTGCTGCAACGGACCAGTAAATGTCATCATTCCGGGTTATAACTATGAGGAGGGGGAGGTGATGGGGGTGCTATCGGAATGCTGGGGTTCTTCTTCTGACAGGCATCCTGGCAGGACCTTTTCTGCTGCCATTCCTTGCGCCTATCAATTGACATGCGGTTGCAATTGCTGTTGCGGTTGCTTTCCAATTGATCAATTCAACAGCGAGCCGTGGATTATCAAAGCTACGCAGCACGTAGAGCAGCCTGGCATCGCTCCGAACCAGTTCCACTGAGCCAGTGAGCTCGACTAGCGCTAAATGAACTTGGACCAAAGTCCATGGTGAGCTGTACTCCTTGAGCGACATGTTCCTTTGAACTAGTCTGCTGTTTATTCAGCTAGTCAGTAGTTCAGCCTTGGTAAGTTTCATTATGGAACTTCTTAGCTCATCTGATCGATCTGTTCTTTGAGCTCATGACTAATTCGTGAGCTGTGCAAATTGAACTAGTGAAAGAACTAGTCAATGTGAAAGAACTAGTTCAAATAATTGAACTACAAATAAGAGCTCATGCTACAGAGTATATCGTCAGCTTTTTCATTAGCAAACGATAGCTGCAAATCGATATTTATCGATTATTGATTCTTATTTATGTGAAAGAACTAGTCAATGATTAAGTTATACAAATAATTGAACTACAAATAAGAGCTCATGCTATAGAGTATATCGTCAGCTTTTTCATTAGCGAACGATAGCTGCAAATCGATATTTATCGATTATTGATTCTTATTTATTCGACTTCTGTGCATATTTATGGCTCTATTATAGATCCAGTTCACGACTTTCAAATGACCAATTGAACTTATTCAACAAATTGAACCTGAATATCCAACTCATTTGTGTTTGTGTGGGGGGGGGGGAGTGGTTGTATGTGTATGTGGGTGGGTGTGTCTGTGTGTTTAGACAATATTTGTGGATGATTGCATGCTTGTGCAAACGGCTTTCATGTACGTGCACAGCAAATTTATTTGCACGAATGCAATGGATGCTGTGCGCCAGGTTTGCAGCTCACAGAACGAACCCCAATGCTACCCAATCCAAGACCCCCCCCCCTCCCTCCCCTTAGAAAACCTTCCCCTTTTCGCCTCTATTTAAAAATTTGCCAGCGACTGCGTTGGCGCTGTCAAAGTTTGCCTCGGCGCCGGCCTGACGTGCGCCATAAAAGTCTGTTGCATAAACCAATTTCGCATTTGCCTTGCACGAAATGCATCTGAGTGGTCGATGAGGAGTGGGAGAGTCGCGGTGGAGTCGAGGGCGTAGTCTAGTCTTGTGCGGCGAACTGGATTTGGTGGGGCGTGGGGAGGGGGCGGTGGATTATGCAAACGTTTTGCCGCTGTCAACGCAACTTGTACGCATTTGGCAGTGCGATTGAACGCAAAGTCCCCAAATCAACTGCAGGCGCCCACTGCCAGCCCACTGCCACCCCCTTTGCCGCCCAGGCACGCCCCTTTTTGGCGAATCGTTGCTGATAACGTAAACCGCTTTGATTTTTATTTAACTGCACATTTCGCTTAGAGCATCGCAGCTTCCACAGCCGCCCTCCAATCAGTCAGCCCACCCTCACCTACCCCCCACCACCACCAAGCCATGCCCACCGCCATGCCGCCCAATTTTGTGAGCCCTATTTCGCATTCAACTCTATTGACGTTTAATGGCAAAGTTGTGCTGAATTTTTGCTGTCGCTGCTCGAATTGCTGCGGTTTTCAGCCAAACGAATTTTCATGAATTTTCACGAATTTTCACGAATTTCACCAGTTGGCAGTTTCGCCATGGTTTCGTTTTTCTCCATTTTTTTCCTTTTTTCTTTTTGCCCATTTCGATTTCCATTTTCCACGTATTTTCCTCTTCTCCTTTTTTTTATTGATGTATTTATTTATTCGCTAGCTGCTCAGTTGCCGTTGAAATTGATAATTTAGAAAATTGCTAGCAAATATCAGAGCAAATGTCGTCGGCCCCCGTCCCCCGTCCCCCGGCCCACGGCCCCTGGCCCCGACCCCAGCCCAGCTCCAACTATCTACCACTCCCACGCACCGTTGCCATCATCGAGATTCTGGTTGCGTTTGCCAATCAGCTGCGCACTGAAGTCTCCAATTTCGTATCTAAAATCTGTGCATATTTTGTAGTTCCTTATTAAGTCCCTGTGATTCATTGTGATATAATAGGAACAGGGTCATTAGTAACCAATATCTCGACATTAAATGAGCTATGGAAATCTATTAATAATAGCAAATATTCTCCATCAATTTCTATATATATATTGTATATAAAATTGATATCTTTGGCGCTCGAATCGATTGAAATGAACTCGAAACTGCCAGGATTCTGGGGTGGTCAGAGGTAGGGCATCTGGGCAAATAGACATAGATATAGATAGAATGAATCCCGTGTAGATACGATATCGTGCAGTTGCCCCAGTTGCCTCTGGGCTTTAGCCCAGCCAAAGAGCAGCTCTTTCAATCAGAGCTCAAGCGTCGGCAACTATCTAACGCAACTGGCTGATGCATTTACTTAACTGTGCAAGCACTGCCATATGTAAACGTCCTTTCCAACACTTTTTCTGCGCTACTCTCGGCCCTGCACTCTATATTGATGCATCGCACTCTCGCCGTTCGTGCCATGAAGCAGCCTGTTTTCCAGTCTGTGTATTTATTTGCAGCTTTGCTTCTTTAAGCATACACTACAGCAGCTGGCCATGATGACTTGGCTAGCAGTTATGCTTCATATATATATATAGAGAGAGAGAATATAGGGAATATCAATCAATCAATTATTCAATTTGTCGAGAAATCTTTCATAGCTACAAATTGGAGCTGCTTAACTTATGGTCTCAGCAGCGCAGTGATCCTCAATCAATCAGTCATCAATCAATCATTTAGTTACTTCTAACTGCGCTCTTTCATAAGAGACTTAGCCATATATTAACCTTAATCAGCTCCATAGAGATCAGATGATCAACCATCAATCAGTCAATCAATCAATCAAGTGAGCATACATTTTTGTATTATTGAAGAGCTCTTATATGACTACTCCACTCTAAAAGCTACATCTGTATTTGTTCATCCTTCAATCAGTCAATCAATTTTAGTTAATCTCATTTTTACATTTTATATATTTATTTTATATTTAATGGATGTATACCTGGAGGTATACATTCGCTTAGCGACCATCACACAATTAAGCAATTAAGCAATCCATTTAGTATACAATCGCGTATTAATAATAAACACTTATTATAATTTAAGCTTCTTCGCTCTAGAAACTACAGCTGTACGTTAAGCACCGATCAAACAATCAATTCGATTTTCAATTCATTCGTATTAATAAAGAGCTCTTTCGTGCCTTGATCAGCCATTAGTCAGTCAATAAATCAATTAACAATCATTCAATTAATTATAAAATTTCATATTGATCATACTCTAGTCAATCAATCAATGAATCAACTATCAATCAGTTAGTTATAAAATTGTATACTAATGCAAAGCTCTTTCATATATTTGAGCTAATCTGCTCTGAAGACTGAAGCTATACGTTGTTCATACATCAATCAATAGTAATGTTATCTGAAAGCTATACCTTCATCATTCATCCATTAATCAAACAATTAATCAATCAATCAGCATTAAAGAAGAGCCCATCCATCATCATCCATCTATCAATCAATCAATCAAGCAGTCAATCATCAATCAATTTCTTTGTTATTACATTTTATATTTATAAAGATCTCTTCCGTAAGCTTAAGCCACTCTGATCTGAGGGAACTCGATCATCCATTAATCAGGTCAGTCTGTAAACTATTTATTTGTGATGCGTTCAAGGGCATTCAAAGTTTGGTTAACTTTAAAACAACAGACGTACATTCTTGTTTTTATTGAAATTTATGATTTCTGACTCGAAATTTATGTTGTTTTGCATTTCGTGTGTAAGTGTACATGTGGGTGTGGGTGATGGTGTGGGTGTGTGGGTGTGTTGTGTGTGTGTTTTAGGGAGCGGGCATGTGTTTGCTTAAAAGCATAAAATAAACCTCAAATGCTCGTAAAATGGCGTACGTACAAGCGCCACACACCAGAATTCAGTCCCCTCGATGCCCGAGCTGCTTCTTCTCGCCTTTTTTTCTGTAACGCTTCTTGAGCCCTTCCGGTAGTCTAGCCACACGAACACACGCGCTCCCCACCCCATCTCACTCGCTATGTCTGTGTGTGTGTGTAGCATCACTGCGTGGTTGTGCGGTTTTCATTTGCCCAGCTATGGCGCACAGACCAACGCGCGTGAATTATTTAATTCGAATAAATATTGAAAACTCAATTTTTTATGATGTTTTCTTGTTGGTTTATTGCGCTTTTGTGGCATTTTAATATCGAATAACTCTCCCTGGTGAATGTCCTTTCTCTCTCTCTCTCTCTGTGTGTGCGTGTGCTCGTGTGTATTTGCCCTGGTCCTACAACCATTCCACAACTCACAGCTCAGTTTGTTTGGATAGACAGCCGTAAAGCACAACATTTGCTGCTTACCCACATAATAGTTAGGGTACATACACGCAGGACGCATCTCTTGCTTTTTATAGACTTTTCCGAGCTACAAATAACCGAAACTCGGAGCTAATTATGCAGAGGAATGAAGCTCACATAATAAATGGCCCAAATCGCAAATAAATTTCAATTTTATTGCCCCCGATGAGAGCGGAGATATCTATCTAAGCTGGCTTAAAACTAGATTGAACTAAGCCAGGCTTAGGGCCATTATTAAGCAGCAAATGCTATACAAGCTCACAACAATTAATTAAAAGGCTTTTTTGATTAACTTCAAACTGTTTTCAGTTTCAGTGAAATCTGTATGGGGTGTAACAAGCGGGCTTCATGCTTGTATACCGCTTCATCACATAACTGGACTGAAAAGACATTAAAAAAATGGTAGAAAAAATAAACAAACAAACGGACAAACATAGTCTTCTCTGTCTGTCTGTCTGTCAGTCAGTCTGTCTTCTCTGTGCTTAGCCATAAGTTGACTGTACATACATTTACCATGCGATATAATCCCCAATAGGAGAAAATTGTGTAAAATTTGTGCTGGTTGCACTGATTAAGAATGGCTTACTGCTTGGCTGGTCGGACTGTCCGGTGGTTGGGCAGCCGGGCAGTCGGACAGTCGGGCAGTTAGTCCTGGCACCCTTTGGGGAAATCCTTTGAAAACCAAAAGATGTATGGACCAGCAGTCCGGCATCTAATATGTGCGAAATTTATCAACAACGATACTGTCTGCCATACAAAAGGCGCACAAGGATGAAGGCAACCGACATGGAAAATCGCAATAATAATTTTCCAGTTCAGCCTTCCGTAGCCTTATGTGTGGATGGGTGTGTGTGTGCGTGCGTCTGTGTGTCTGTGTATGTCTGTGGTTGTGCTGTAACTCTTAAGTGGGTAATACCCATAGTCGTAAGAGCATACTGTATGCATGGCTTGGTGGTCAGCAGGCATGTGACCAACTATGCGATGTGGACAATTGTAGCAGCGTCTTGTCCCCCAGCCAGGACATTAGGGATTATATGAGAGTTTTGAGGAGCCTGTCGGCAACGGGCACACAGGCGGCGAAATCTGAAAACCAAATTGAAACAGATTTCTCACTTTGCATATGCTCAACTATGTATAACTTATATATTTGCTTGTAGTTCAGTGTAGTTTACAGTTTATAGTTTACAGTTTACAGTAACAGTTAGAATAAATTGTAGAATGCATTTGCAAACACATCTCTCAGATCCACTCTCGACATTCAACTCGTTGCTCATTATGTTGCACTGTTTGGGTACGTAGGGGTTCGTTAAATAGCATTTCCGTATATATATTTGCTTAGGTACTTTTGCGTTTCAGGTTATCAGGTTTCTCGTAAAGCCGTGTTTGTCGTGTTTGCCGTGCTCGCCTTAACAGTCGGCTGGATGAAGAAAGCCCTGGATATGATTGCCCAGTCGATGCCTAAATAACAATAAGATATATAGTTATACTCTAACCGCAATGCACGAATTCATGACAAATCTGATACTTACCCTAGAGCATGTCCTTTACGGCTGTACAACTTTGAGTAGAGTACTAGCAAAATCAGGGCTTGGCCAGTAACCAAAAAGGCCTGCTTGCTGTAGCCGTTGCTTAACCAGACCGAAGGCTTTTCCTGTGCAAACAGCCTGTGGCTTTCACGGCTATTGCCCGTATACAGTGGGGCTATGTCATGGCCACTCAACCTGACATCTTCCCGACTTTCACTCTTCTCTTTCTCCATTGATATCCTGTCGGTTACAGCCTCGCGTTCAGTGCGATCCATGCCACGAAGATTTTCGATTCTTTGTCGATTGTCTTCTCGCATATCACTGCGTTCTGCACGACGAGATATATCGGCATCACGTTCTTCCCTGCGAGATACATCTCGTTGCTCACGCCTTTCTTGATCTTGGCTGCGTGTTATATCCCTCTCTTTCCGTCGGATGGTCTCTTGATTCAACTGAATTTCCATGCGTTCTTCTCGGTGAGCCTCGACACGTTCGTCTCGTCGATTTTCACGTTGATCCCCTTGACGTTCCTCACGTCGAGAGTTAACAATCCGCCGCACGCGCATGTAATCGCCATCTCGCTGGCGATCTTCCCGAGTTTCTCTTTGTTCCTCACGATTTACGAGTCGGAAATCGCTTCGTTGCTGACGATCTTCAATTCGGAAATCGTTTCTTTCCTCTTTTGTGTAATCATCCCGTTCTCCACGTCGGTAGATTACGTTTCGTCGAATGATATAGCGACCATCTAAACGATTAAGTTCACGTTCCATACTCCTCTCTTGATTTATTTGATTCATTTCATCCCGTTCCACATCCACACGACGCTGGACTTCACGATCCTGTCTTCGATCCGCGTCCCGCAGATCAACTCGTTCTGTTTGTCGCCGAGCATCACGCTCTTCGCGCATTTCCTTGCGTATCATGTCCTCTCGATTTACTCGGTTATTACGTTCTCTTTGTTGAAGATCAGCACTGCGTTCTTGACTGCTCTCCACTTCTCGCAGCTCACCACGTTCTTCGTCACGGTTCACTCTTCGAGATATATCTCGATTCACTCGTCTGAGGTCGTCTCTAGCATTACGGATGTGCAGCCTTTCTTGTCTTCGTGTTAGATCGTTTTCCTCAAGACTCGCTTCTCGGTTGATTCGACTATTCTTTAATTCGCTGTCGCGGTTGATTCCTTGAGAAATTTCTCGCTCCTCCCGAAGAAAGTCATCTCGTTCTCGTCGGAGGTCGCTTCGCTCCTCTCGCCGAAAATCGGCTTGATTCTCACGCCTCTCACGAATGTCGTTACTATCACGATTATCTCGGCTTTGTCTGCGTGATACTACCCTCTCGACCATTCGCATTTCCTCTCGTTCCAGTCCTTGATCTCGATGTAAGTCTCCAGATTGCACTTGTCGGCGGTCATCACGTCGATTTTCATGGCGAGAGAGCTCATCGGTGTCTCGAACTTCCCGTTCACGCCTTTGTGTAATCTCGGCCCGTCGCATATCTACCCCATTTACACGCTCCTGCCTCTCTTCGCGGCGACGATTTTCGATTTCAAGCTCATGTCGTCGGGATACATCACGATTATTATGTCGTTCCTGCTCTCGTAAATCATCACGGTCCTCTCGTTCTTCCCTTCTGAGAACTTCACGTTGCTCTCGACGAATATCATCACGCTCCTCCCTCTGGAGATCAGATCGTTCCTCTAGACGAATATCATCACGTTCCTTCCTTCGAGATTCAGCGTGTTCTTCTCGACGAATATCACCACGTTTCACCATTCGATGATCTTTGCCCTCCTCTCTGCGGATTTCAGCACGCTCTTGCCTTCGGAAATCATCGCGTTCCTCTCGGCGCTTATCAGCACGTTCTTCCAGTCGGAAATCATCGCGTTCCTCTCGACGAGTGTCCTCACGTCTTAGCCTTCTGAGATCAGAGTGTCCTTCCCTTTGCAGGTTTTCGCGTTCGTCTCGCCGAATATCATCGCGTTCCTCCATTCGGAAATCATCGCGTTCATCTCCTCGGAAATTATCGCTTTCCTCTCGACGAATATCATCTCGTTCCTGCCTTCGAAGATCAGAGTGTGCTTCTCTTTGGAGAACTTCACGTTGCTCTCGGCGAATATCATCACGTTCCTCCCTCGGGATATCAGAGCGTTCTTCTCGGCGAATATCAACACGTTCCTCCCTTCGGAGAACTTCACGTTGCTCTCGGCGAATATCATCACGTTCCTCCCTCGGGATATCAGAGCGTTCTTCTCGGCGAATATCAACACGATCCTCCCTTCGGAGAACTTCACGTTGCTCTCTGCGAATATCATCTCGTTCCTCCCTCTGGATATCAGAGCGTTCTTCTCGGCGAATATCAACACGTTCCTCCCTTCGGAGAACTTCACGTTGCTCTCGGCGAATATCATCACGGTCCTCCCTATGGATATCAGAGCGTTCTTCTCGGCGAATATCATTACGTTCCTCCCCCTGGAGATCAGAGCGTTCTTCTCGGCGAATATCATCACGTTCCTCCCGTCGGAAATCATCGCGTTCCTCTCGGCTAATATCACCACGTACCCGAAGATCAGAGCGTCTTTCTCTTCGGAGAACTTCACGTTGCTCTCGGCGAATATCATCACGTTTCTCCCTCTGGAGATCAGAGCGTTCTTCTCGGCGAATATCATCACGTTCCTCCCTTCGGAAATCATCGCGTTCCTCCCTGCGAAGATCGTCGCGCTCTTCCCTGCGATTATCATCATCCTCCCTTCGAAGATCAGAGCGTTGTTGCCTTCGGAGATCATCACGTTCATCTCGGCGAGTATTAAGACGTTCTTCTCTTTGAAGATCAGAGCGCTCATTCCTATGGAGATTATCACGTTCCTCTCGTCGAAGAGCATTGCGTTCCTCTCGGCGATTATAAGCCCGTTCCACCTTTTGGATATCTTCACTTTCTGCTTCTCGACGCATGTGATCGCTACGATCGCTTCGGAGACTATCATGTTCCGTTCGACGGAAGTCGCGTCTTTCTTCTTGTAGAAGATTATCACGCTCTTCAAAACGATCCTCTCGTCGACGATCGTCTCGTTCTTCGCGGCGATCATCATCATTTTGTCGCAGTTCCATGCGAGTGTCCCGCCTGTCATCACGAGCATGCAACTGCACCCGATCTTCTTGGCCTAGGCGAAGTGACCAATCATTGCGCCGACTGTCTTCGTGATGCGATTGCTTGTCATTCCTGTCATCGAGTTGTCTATATATAAGATGCTCGTCGTATTCCTCAAATTCCCTCCGGTGATCTATCATGGAGCGGTGCAGCGGTTGCAATGTGCATTGCTGCAAACGGTTGGTGCACGCCTCGATATTGGCTTGGATAAGATGCAATCCCCCCAGCTGGAGGAGCAGAACAATAATGTTAAGTCTTAACCATTGAGGATTCGCTGCCATTCTTTGGCTATGTAGTACTCCGTTTGTCAGCTGCAGTTGTTAGCTCCGCGGTGCTTGGAAATGGATCTGATCTCTGTGTGGTAGTCGTTGCTTGAGCAAGGCTCTGAACTTGAGTGACTAAACCGGTTGCCTGACCGGCCTTTTATACCAGATTTGTGTTAAGGACTTGCTAGGTCCTTATATACAACGCCCACGCAACGCTTGAAGCGCAGTATTCTCAATAAATCTCAATTTCCCCATTGATTGATTCAATTTCGCTTATCGCACATGTGCACCAATGCGCTTTCGCCCAGGCAAAAAGAACTTCGCTCAACTGGCTCTAATGCGTAATTGAAGCATTTTATGAATGAATTGGAACTGGAGCAGCTGTATTGTGTGACGTCATAGCTAAGAAAATATTATGCTACACTACGGTCCATTGATTTCCAAAAATAAATGCAAGAGGAAGAAAACCGAGCCTTATTTATGTGCAATTTTTTTTGGCGCCATAAATGATTGAGAAACTGAGTGTTATGAAATGTGCTCTAAAGACTTAAGCATTGTGTTAAATATCAGAAGAGATATGCTTACTTATTACGAAAAATGCTATTGGAAAAGTAAATAAAGAAAGGAAGAAAGGGAGTAAAACACAAATCCTCATTTGACCTCAAACTCTATGCTTTTATCTATATAACTTAAGGGCTTTCTCTATTGACTTAAATGGAAATAAAATATTTAACAATCAATCAATTCTTGTTGCTCCTCTCTGTTGAAGTCCCATTGATGAATGACACATTCTTATATATAAATATATTCATGTACATGTAGTACATGCCCATTTACTAGCCATTGAAACGGAATAAACTCCTTGAGTGTGACGTCAAGGCCTTATGTACTATGAACTAAGACAGACACAGTGCTTAGGCCGTCTGCACAAATGCGATAAGAGCGTTTCCAATCAAAATCGAATTAAAGTGCACTGAACAATATGTTGGCGCACTCGTCGGACAAGTGCTAAATAAATGAATTAGGTTAGATGCGCATCTGGGCGTAAAATTGCGTTTAAGCAAAGGCAACTGCGACCCCGGGCGAGCTGTTGCTATAAAAGCAAATGTTTGTAGTCCACACGCTCGGCAGTCGCCTCTCAGCCGTTGTCGATGGCACGCCGGTCGTACCGGCTGGTTCGTCCACCTGACATACCCCGTTACCGCAGCAGAAGTGTATCAGTTGAGAGGAGGAGATAGCGAGCGTGAGGAAAACCGTAAGACTTGGCCTCCCCTTTGGAGCAACAGTTATTACATCCTTATCTGCTTAGGACTACCCTACTAGCAAGACGAATGTGAATCACCGTTGCAGAAAAATGGGAAGGACGACAGGACGAAAACGTCGCGCATTTTTCAAAATGAAGTAAGAAGACGCACACACAACTTCAATTGTAACCATTTGTTAGGCAGCCCAAATTGGATGTACGTTAACTAATAATCACACATATGAATATAAATATGGTTGAATACTACATATATATATATATAACCTAATGGTCTTATACCGATGTTAAATGTTGCTGTTGTTTGGGATCGTATTGTCACAAGAATGTCCTCTTGTCAAAATCGATAAGCATTTATATTACTCGCTATCTATACTATATATATATACAAACATATATATATTTATATATATACTTAACCAACTTATTTACCAATTGTTATAAATACGTATGCCATGCCTATAAAGACAACATACAAGAAGCACATATGATAATATACTGACATATTATAATCGTGTCCATGCTAGGCACACATATCTAATACCCTATCAATCTATAAAGCCTATACTCGTAAATTGCAAAATAAAATTTATTAACCCATGTGTTGAGCAAGCGAAAGCCATTCAATTTGTTTTCAATTTAAACTGAGGTGGGACTCGCAAAGAAAGCTAATATTTTATTGCCAAAAGGTTTCTCAGTGAAAATGGGAGTTGTGGATGCTTTGAGAAGAAGGAGGCGTGGCAGACCTCACAAAGTTCTTGTATGTTCCCAATCGGTAAGACAAAGAATGGGACTAGAAATTTTATTTTTGGACGGTTTTAGATACTCTAAATAATTATATTCCAGATGTAACTCGCATTACAAATGGAAGACTTTTGCACTTTGCCAAACAAATCATAAATATTCCATCATATAGTCCATACTGCTGCTCAGCGCAGAATAATTGAAATGTGTGCTCTGCACAGAATATCTTAGTCGGGCACTCCCGATGAAGTCCTCTTAGTTGTTTTTAGCAAACCTAAAATATTAATTATAAGTAAATTTGAGCTCCTTTTTTGTGTGTGCATATAGCACTTCTAATAAATTATATAATATATATAATAAAATAAAAGTATTCATAAAAGTGCTTAAAGTGCTTAAATAGAAATCCCAATCCTAAAAAAAAAGAATCAAAGCTTTGCTATATCTAAGCAGTTTTTGAAAAAAGAAAGTCCTTGCGTTTTGTATAATTTTTAATTTAAATATTATATTTGTTACTCTTTACAATTATTGCAATTTCATTGTTTGTTACACTCTCAATGCCTTTTGCTGCGTTGCTTTTCAATTGTCTTTTCGTTCGCCATTTGCTGTTGCTTTATTTAAATATTTGTAATATTTCATACTCGTTCGTTCTCTTTGGTTAAAATGAGCAAATTAACAAAGTTGCAAAATGTTTGCTAATTTAATTTTATTTTCATATATAAATAGTTAAATGTTCACTTCAAATATTGTTGCTGTTGCTGTGGTTGTTGTTGTTGTTGTGGATTGTTATTCAAATCGAAATAGTTTAAAAAGTTGCACAATTATAAGTTGTTATATTGTTTAAAGTGTTTTCTCTTTTTGTTTTTCTTAATTTGCATTTTTTTGTTTTTGTTTTTCTTTTAGATTTTATTGAAATGTGCGGCTTGTTAATTGCATTTAGTTAGTTGTTTGTTTCCTCTGTTTGTCACTTTCTTTATAATTGTTTTGCATTTTGTACGTTTCTGTTACTTAATTCAATTCAACAATATTTTTTCGTTTTTGTTTAACAATAAACTTAATAGATTTGTTACCAATAAACAAATTTCGTTCTTGTTTTTAAAAACATATTTAAAATTTCGCTTGTACAAAGTGCGTTTCAATAAGAGAGACAGAGAGAGAGAGAGAGAGAGAGAGAGTGAGAGAGACACTGTGTGATACATACATTAGAGGAGACAAGGAGAGATAGAGAGACAGAGAGGGGGATAGCGAGTTAGTCTTAGTGTATGTGTGCGCGTGTGTGTACGTTTCATTATTTCTCAACAAATTTGTATAATTCTTCTATATAGTATCATTAGTTATAAATTTTCTCATGTTCTTCATCTGCTGTTGGTGCCGTTTAGCGGCTGAGCTTTAACAAACAGTCGTCGATTTAGCATATTGGGATCTGTTTCTCATAGATTATATAAACAAATTCAACATTGGGTTTCGCACTCCGATTTAATTCGATTCGATTCGATTAAATATCATTTACCATATTATATATAAATTGCAATTAACGTTTCATTTTTGGTTTTTCGTTTAAATATAATTTTCGTAGTGAGTTTATAAGTTTTTCGTTTTACTTTTGTTATATATCTTTATAATTTTGTTGCTAAACAAATCAATTGTCATTCATCAATTATTCATGCCTCTGGTTTATATTTAACTATAAATTTTGATGTAAAATTTCTCTTTTTCGCTCTATAAATTTGGTTGTTAATCTCTAAAAAATACATAGTATATATGTATGCGTGTATATATGTGTATATGTATTTGGTAAAAACTGAAGAAACATTTGCATTTCATAATCATGGTCGAAATTGTTTATATAACGTGTTAGCTTTGGCTTCATTTGACTTAAACATACATTCTCTGTATCTAAACGAATATGGGATAATCGTAATCATAATCGTGATATACTAGAGCGTCTATAACTCCATAATGGTTGCATACAAGCACAACATATTCATATTTATGCAACTAGTTGGCTGCCGCCTCTTAAGGTGAACTACGAAATGCCTTCAGACCGAAACTTAGCTTAAAAATGAATTTCATATAATTGATATTACAAATAAGTGTGTTTCAGTTGCTAAAGTTGTAGAATGCTAAACGACTTGATCAGTTTTCTAAACTATACAGTTTAATATTTAAAATGTTGTTGGCCACCTCAGTAGCCTCACTAGCAACGCTTTACATAATTTAATTTTGCTTTAATAGGAGTGTGTTTCTGTTCTTGCTTTACTTGTTTGGTTTCTCTGTTTATTCTCTTTGAATTTATGCCTTAAATAATTGGGGAAATTCGTTGGCTATCTCGCGCACCAGCTGCTGATCGGAGGCGCTGCATTCGGTCTCCTCGCAAAAGATGCGCGTAAAGATCTTCATTAGATCGTGCTTGCGATGCTGATGGTCCTGATAGTTTGTGTTGCGCAAGATCCGACGGCACAGCTCCAAATAGCATGGGCGTGTCTAAGTAAAAATGGAAACAAATATAGTTGAATGTCGCATTGAGTATACATATGTATCTGCAGCTACTTACCGCACTGCCCGCATCCAGGTCGGACAGCTGGCGCACCACAATGTCGATCAGCACCTTAATGTCGTTCGTATAGAACATGCCGGCCGTATCCGTGTGGCTGAATATGTCAATGAACATGCGCAGCACCGTATTCATGTGCTCATTGTGATGCTTCAGCAGCCGCGTCGGATCGTCTATTTAAAGTATTCGATATATAGATATATATACAGTGTACTCTGGATTACATATAGCACTGGTTACCCTCTCGGTTGAGCAGCAGCAAGAGTTTCTCGGTGAATATTTTGGCTGTGGGCAGATTCTGCATGGCCTCAATGATCACATTCACCGTATGCTCGCCAAACTGCTGATTGAAGGCCAGGATCAGGGCGATCACCATGTCCACGAGCAGCTCCGGATTGTTGCCCTCCACAATTTCCAACAGAAAGCTGGCAAAGTGAACGCCCAGATAATCTAAAATTAAGTCGAATTCGATATTAGGGCTACAGAATTTCGTCGTATAGATATATGTTAGTTATCACTCACCCTGATGATTGACCGGCATGGGCTGGCCCAGCGAGAAGATAATGGTTAGCATTTTGACCAGCTGTTTGAAGCGATCCAAATTGGAAAAGTGCGTCTTCATATCCTCCACCTGATGGCAAGAATATCATATCATTATCTCAATGGCAACTGCTGCAGCTGTTCACTCACGATCTCCAGGGGCAGCACTGAGGTTAGCAGTATATCAACAATGATGTGATCCAAGTGACAGGCAGCAGTGAAAGTCTTAAGCAACAGTTTTTTGATGGACCAACGTGTCTCCATCTGATAGTATTGTACCAGATTGATGAACATCTGGTATTGATCACACGACATCTCGTAACAGCTGATGTTCTCATCGGCGTTATTCTGCAATGATCCAGAGACTCGTAAGATAAATGACGATAGCTGTTGTATACCTAGCGAGCAGTGTGAGTCCTTGAAAAGAATCTCGATAGTTGTGTACTGTACGGTAGAACATTGTCTACACACTGCACATCTAAATCCTTTGGCTCTAATTCTTTTAAGACTAATGGGACTTCAAATCGATATTTATCGATTTTAACAAAACTAAAGATTTTCGCCACACACAGTAAATTCTATCTATCATGTATTAAATATATTATATTATGTTAATCTATAACAAATTCTGTGCATCTAGATCTTTTCTAACTAATAAGACTTCAGATCGATATTTATCGATCCACATTATCGCCAATATAAAAATAGTTATATCAACATTAATTTATAACAAAATCTATGCATCTCTTAGGTCGCTCATTAGGTAATTAAGGACGAACCATCTCAAACCACTTCGAATGCTGATGCTCCGAAAAAAAGGTTATATTGTCTCTTTGGTGGAATTTCAAGGGTATCCTTCATTTTGAGCTTTTGCCTGACAACACTTCGACTCATTCTGAAGTGTATTTTGATCAGCTGCACAAATTGAGTGATGCACTTAAACGGAAGAGGCCAGAATTGATAAATAGAAGAGTAGTGTTTCACCAGGATAATGCGGGACCTCATGCAAGTTTGATGACTCGCCAAAAGCTCTTGCAGTTTGAATGGAAGGTGCTACCACACCCACCATATTCTCCATACTTGGCACCTTCAGACTATTAGTTCCGGTATTTGCAGAATTTGTTGGATGGAAAAACCTTTAGCTCAAATCAAGACGTCAAAAGCGAGTTAGATCCATTTTTTGTCAGCAGGATCAAAAGTTTTATGAGCGTGGAACTAATCTCTTGCCAGAAAGATGGCAAAAGGTATTGGATCAAAATGGGGACTACATAATATTTTGAAATCGTGTTTAAATTGTTGTAACAATACGAAACTACTTAGTGACCCACCTAATATCTATATTAATCTATAAAAAATTCTGTGCATCTAGTTCTTTCAATAAGACTTAAAATCGATATTTATCGCCAATATAAAAATAGTTCTATCTATATTCATCTACCACAAAATTTGAGAATCTCGATTTTAAAACAATATATCCATGATAACGGCGTTGCAGTTGGAACAATTCGAACATAAGCTTAATCTTCTTTTCGAATATACAAAACTCGATAACATATTTTTATCTCTAGCATTATAAATCTATTTTTACATAGAGAATATAGAATGGAATATCTAAAAATTATAATTCTTGCATTGGCAAATCTTAGTCTTTATTTGTCATCCAGATATTATCTATTACATTAACTGATCAGCTGCTGTAGTGCTTATTGGGCTCTTATAGAGGCCAGACCAGATATGTCAAGAATTAAAAAAAATTGGAGGAGAGAACTGGGACATTCAGTTATCGCAATATTATAATAATAATAATATTAGTCATCCGATAAAGGGGTTTTTGCTATTTAAAACCTATCAAAATCTGAAGCAGGGAAAGCTTCTCTAATTCTGTGAAAAAAGTACCCGAATTTCCTTGGTCTTTACTTTATCTCTGCCCATGATGTTGACTTGACCCAATCTCCTTGGCTTACCAATATCTCAACGAGCTCCTCGAGAAACTGTATGATGTCCTCCTCGTCTTCGTAGAGCATCCAGGTGCGCTGCTCCGTGTCGTTCTTGCAGTCGGCCAGCTGGGCGAACAGATACTGTAGTCGCTTGGAGTCGTGTGTGATGCCCAGGAGCTCCTTGGGCGTGGCCACCTTGCCGGTGACGTGCACGGCGACTGCCTCCAGATACGGATTGATGGCGCCATTGTAGAGCTGCTCCAGGCTAGTCAGCACCACGCGCAGTGCCTCGCACGACAAATCAAAGCTGAGGTTCGTATTGCGACGCAGTGCATCCACAATCTGATACACGTCGGACGACTCCACCTTCAGATGGTGGCCACGCCCGTTGTCCAGCGTGCCATTGGCGCCGGCCGTCAGACTGGCGCCCAAGCGATGCGACAGCGAGGGGCTCTCGATGCTGTCCAGCGCCTGGCTATTGTCGCCGCAGCCGTTGCAGCCGTCGTCGCTCGCCTCGGACTTGTCCGGCGCGCTGTCCGCGCCCT